>CM038672.1:644770654-646067362 GCA_021605145.1 Aegilops bicornis
ACATGCCACCACACCACCCCGCATGTATGAGGGCATCTGGCACGACGCCTTCCTGGGTGGGTATCAAGCATTGTTACCCCTCGGTGGCCCAGCGCCTCTGTGGCCCTCGCCTCCGCCTAACCTCCTCAGAGTGCTTGACCAACGGATCTAGCCCTTTGACTTTGCACTTCCGATTTGGATTCACCATCTGGATTTGACCTAAAGGACCTCTCCACCCCATGTTGCTGTGTTAGGGTCAACCCATAGGAACACTTTGGAGCAACACTGGCCGCTGCTCTACTCCACAAAGAAGATGCTCCTCCGTAGACCTGGACACAGTCTGGTCATTTCTCCAAATATTGCATACATTGCTCGTGGAAGGGGGGGTACACTCGGCAAGGAGGACAGCCACCGTGAGGGGGGCACACCCCGAGACGCGTCGTATATGCGCTGGTAACCGCCACTAACACTTCGAGAGATTCTGTAGAGAGCCGCCACGCAAGATTTGATTTCAAGGTAGAGTGTTAGTTCCCCGGGAGTCGCCACTGGGCCACAACCATCAGAGATCGCACAAGAAAGTAATCCGCCAAGAGAGGGAAGTAAGGTTCAGACATTTCTCCATCACATGCGAAAATTATGAAAAATTACCATCGGTCCTATAAGCACATGTGCTCACGTTGTATCGCCAGTAAAAACTTCCATGATTTTATCGCTTCCAAGTATTTAATAATATTCACGCTGCATCGCTACCGCATAACGCCTTACTACCGCGGTCATTGTTGGCCCCGTGAGGGGGTGGGGGCCAATAACCGTCGAGACGCCAAGGCCGCTTCATTCTGACATGCCACCACACCACTCCTCAAGATGTATAAGGAGGGTCTGCGGCATGGACGCTTTCTCCTGCGCAATTGTTACATTCTTCAGTCACTCAGGGGTCCCCCGTTCCGGGGCCCAATAACTCCGTAGAAGGCTGCTGACCACGTGGATCTAGCCTTTGACTTTGCACTTGACGGGATTTCAATTCAAAGGACCTTCCACCCTTGCCAGTGTTAGGGTCAACCCATAGGAACACTTTGGAGCAACATCCGCCAAAGCTGCACATCTATAAGTTAAAGATGCCCTTCCGGTCCGTAGACCAACGCTGGGCCGACAACTGCTTTCTAGGTGTCGCCGGCGCGCCGCCCCAGGAGGTGGGGGCACACCTGAGACGCCATGGTCGGGCGCTGTAACCGCCCAACACTTCGAGAGACTTGTGAGAGGCCAACACGCAAGATTTGATTCAGATGTTAGTTCTCTTGGAGGTCACGGCCACACAATAGTCGCAGACGCCGCCAACAGCATAATCCGCCAGAGGGAAGTGTCTTCAAGCAGATACTTCTCCATCACAAAAATTATGAAAATTACCATCACCCTATAGCACATGTGCCTAATGCCAGTGTGTAAAAAACTCATGATTTTATCAAGGCCCAAGTATTTAATAATATTCACGCCGCATCGCTACTGCAGTAACGCCTACTACCGCGGTTGGCTGTTGGCCCCGTGAGGGGGGCCACACCCCGAGACGCTAAGCCGCTTCTTCTGACATGCCACCACACCACCCCGCATGTATGAGGGGCCCGGCACGCCTCCTATGGCATTGTCATACCCTCAGGCCCTTCATTCCGCCCCGCTTTAACCCTCAGAAGCGCTTGACCACTGGATCTAGCCCTTGACTTTGCATCGACGGGATTTGACCAAAGGACCTTCCACCCTGGCTGTGTTAGGGTCAGCCCATAGGAACACTTTTTGAGCAACATCCGGCTAGCCCACAAAGAAGATCCGTTCTTCGTGTAGACCCGACAATTGCTTCTCCTGTACACGGGCTGATGGCGCTCGTCTGTGGAGAGGGGGGGGCACACCGAGACGCTGCGGTTGGCGCTTGCAACCGCCCCAACACTTCGAGACTTGTGAGAGGCCGCCACGCAAGATTTGACTAAGATGTGATAGTTCTCGAGGTCACGTCACAACAGAGATCGAGAGGAAGAGCAATCCGCCGAGAGGGAAGTGTTTAGATATTCTCCATCACAAAAAATTATGAAAAAATTACCATCACCCTATAGCACATGTGCCCACGCCAGTAAAAACTCATGATTTTATCGCGCCCAAGTATTTAATAATATTCACGCTGATGCATCGCTATCGCAGAACGCCTACTACCGTGTCATTGCCGCCCTGCGGAGGGGGGGCCACACCCCGTGAGACGCTGCGGTTTCTTCCTGGACATGCCACCACACCAATTTCAAGATGTATGAGGGCCCAAGCACGCCTCCGGTGGCATTGCTACCTCAGGCCCCCATTCCGCCTTAACCCTCAGAAGCGCTTGACCACTGGATCTAGCCCTTTGACTTTTGCACTACTGACGGGATTCGACCAAAGGACCTCTCCACCCTTGTGTTAGGGTCAGCCCATAGGAACACTTCTTTGGAGCAACATCCTGCCAGCCCACAAAGAAGATCCCTCCGTAGACCTGGACAAGGTCTGCTTCCTCCACGGCGGATGGCGCCTGTCATTCGTGAGGGGGGGGCACACCGTGAGACGCTGCGGCATGGTCATGCAACCGCCAACACTTCGAGACTTGTGAGAGGCCGCCACGCAAGATTTGACTAAGATGTTAGTCTTGAGGTCACGCCACAACAGAGACGTATGAAGAGCAATCCAGAGAGGAAGTGTTCGGGACATTTCTCCATCACAAAAAATTATGAAAAATTACCATCACCCTATAGCATATGTGCCCACGCTGTGTAAAAAACTCATGATTTTATCGCTACCAAGTATTTAATAATATTCACGCCAAGCATCGTTATCCGCAGAACGCCTACTACCGTGTCATTGCTGCCCGTGAGGGGGGCCACACTGAGACGCTAGCCGCTTCCTGGACATGCCACCACACCACCCCAAGCATGTATGAGGGCCCCGGCGACGCCTCGGTGGCATTGCTACCCCCTCAGGCCCCCTGGCCCCGCCTAACCCTCAGAAGGCTGACCACCGGATCTAGCCTTGACTTTGCAACGACGTGGGATTTGACCAAGGGGACCTCTCCACCCGGCTGTGTTAGGGTCAGCCCATAGGAACACTTTGAGCAACATCCGCCAGCCCACAAAGAAGATCCCTCTGTAGACCCGACAAGCGTCTGCTTTCTCCAAAAGCCGGCTGGCCTGTGGAGGGGGGCACACCCCGATGACGCCGCTGGCGCTCACCAACACTTCGAGACTTGGAGAGGCCGCCACGCAAGATTTGACGGTATCTTGAGGTCACGCCACAACAGAGACGCATAAGAGCAATCCGCTGTGACAGGAAGTGTCAGACATTTCTCCATCACAAAAAATTATGAAAATTACCATCACCCATATAGCACATGTGCCCAGTAAAAAACTCATGATTTTATCGCTGGCCCAAGTATTTAATAATATTCACGCATCGTTACATCAGAACGCCTACTACCGTCATTGCTGGTCTGTGGAGGGGGGGCCACACCGAGACGCCAGGCCTTCTGACATGCCACCACACCACCTCAAGATGTATGAGGGCTCGACGCCTCCCAAGATTGTTACTCCCTAGGCCCCCCCGCTTAACCCTAGAGCTTGGACCACCTGGATCTAGCCCTTTGACTTTGCACGGACGGGATTTGACCAAAGGACCTCTCCACCCTTGTGTTAGGGTCACCCCATAGGAACACTTTGAGCAACATCCGGCCAGGCCCACAAGAAGATCCCTCCGTAGACCCGACGCTGTCTGCTTTCTCCAGGCTGGGCATGATGGCTGCCTGCGGAGGGGGGCACACCTGAGACGCTTTCGGTTGGCGTTGCAACCGCCACAACACTTCGAGACTTGTGAGAGGCCGCCACGCAAGATTTGATAAGATGTTAGTTCTTGAGGGTCAGCCGCCACAACAGAGACGCGTTAAGAGCAATCCACAGAGAGGGAAGTGTTCAGACATTTCTCCATCACAAAAATTATGAAAAATTACCATCACCCTATAGCATATGTGCCCACGCTGTGTAAAAACTCATGATTTTATCAAGGCCCAAGTATTTAATAATATTCACGCCGCATCGTTATCAGAACGCCTACTACCGTCATTGCCGTCTGCGGTGAGGGTGGGCCACACTTACCCCGAGACGCTGTCGCTTCTTTCTTGACATGCCACCACACCACCCCAAGCATGTATGAGGGCCCGGCGACGCCTCCGTGGCATTGCTACCCCTAGGCCCCTGGCCCCGCCTAACCCTCAGAAGCTTTGACCACTGGATCTAGCCTTTGACTTGCACGGACGGATTTGGACCAAAGGACCTCTCCACCCTTGGCTGTGTTAGGGTCAGCCCATAGGAACACTTTGGAGCAACATCCTGCCAGGCCCACAGCAAGATCCCTCCGTGGTAGACCCGACGACATGGTCTGCTTCTCCAGTAGCCACAGGGCGGGCGCGTCTGTGGAGGTGGGGCACACCCCGAGACGCTGGGCGCTTGCAACCGCCACAACACTTCGAGACTCAGGAGAGGCCACCACGCAAGATTTGATTGCAAGATGTTAGGCTTCTTGAGGCCGCCGCCACAACAGACGCAAGGGCGAGCAATCCGCAGTGAGAGGAAGTGTTCAGACATTTCTCCATCACAAAAATTATGAAAAATTACCATCACCCCTATAGCATATGTGCCCATCGCTTGTAAAAACTCATGATTTTATCGCTCCAAGTATTTAATAATATTCACGCCATCGTTATCGAGAACGCCTACTACTGTCATTGCCCCTGAGGGGGGGGGCCACACCCCGAGACGCTGCCGCTTCTTCTGACATGCCACCACACCACCCCTCAAGATGTATGAGGGGGGTGGCGACGCCTCCCGGTGGCATTGCTACCCCTGGCCCCGTCTCCGCCTAACCCTCAGAGCTTGACCACGGATCTAGCCTTTGACTTTGCACGGACGGGATTTGACCATGGACCTCTCCACCCTTGCCAGGTTAGGGTCAACCCATAGGAACACTTTGAGCAACATCCGCCGTGCCCACAAAGAAGATCCCTCCTGTAGACCCCGACGCGGTCTGCTTCTCCAAAGCCATGATGCTGCGTCTGCGAGGGTGGGGTACACCCCGAGACGCTGGCCATGGCTGCTTGCAACTTTGCAACACTTCGAGACTTGTGAGAGGCCGCCACGCAAGATTTGATTTCAGATGCTAGCTTCCCGAGGGTCAGCCGCCACGTCAGACGGCTAAGAGCAATCCACAGAGAGGGAAGTGTTCGTGACATTTCTCCATCACAAAAATTATGAAAATTACCATCGGTCCTATAGCACATGTGCCTGCTGTGTAAAAAACTCATGATTTTATCGCTACCTCCAAGTATTTAATAATATTCACGCCGCATCGCTACTGCAGAACGCCTACTACCGTGTTGCACACCGTGAGGGGGGCCACACCCTGAGACGCCGCAGCCGCCTTCTTCTGACATGCCACCACACCACCTCTTTAGATGTATGAGGGTCTTGCGACGCCTCCCAAGTGGCATTGCTACTCTCAGGCCCCCGCCCCGCCTAACCCTCAGAAGGCTTGGACCACGGATCTAGCCTTGACTTTGCACGGACGTGGGATTTGACCAAAGGACCTCTCCACCCTGGGCTGTGTTAGGGTCAGCCCATAGGAACACTTTGAGCAACATCCTGCCAGCCCACAAAGAAGATCCCTCCGTAGACCCGACGTCTGCTTCTCCAAAGATGGCGCCAGTCAGGAGGGGGGGGCACACCGGAGACGCTGCGTTGCAACCGCCAACACTTCGAGACTTCAGAGAGGCCGCCACGCAAAGATTTGACGGTATGTGAGGCCGCCAGACGTAAGAGCAATCCACAGGGGAAGTGTTCGATACTTCTCCATCACAAAAAATTATGAAAAATTACCATCACCCTATAGCACATGTGCCCACGCTTGTGTAAAAACTCATGATTTTATCGCCCAAGTATTTAATAATATTCACGCCGTGTATCATATCACAGAACGCCTACTACCGTGGTCATTGCCCTCGTGAGGGGGGGGCCACACTGAGACGCTTCTGTCGACATGCCACCACACCACCCCGCATGTATGAGGGGCGACGCCTCAAGTGGCATCATACCCCCCCTGGCCCCGCCTAACCTCAGCTGCTTGGACCACGGATCTAGCCTTTGACTTTGCACGGACGGGATTTCACCAAAGGGACCTCCACCCGGCCAGTTAGGTCAGCCCATAGGAACACTTTGGAGCAACATCTGCTGTGCCCATCAAAGAAGATCCCTCCGGTAGACCCGACGCTGGTCTGCTTTCTCTGTGTGTGCATGCATGGCGGCGCCGTCTGTGAGGGGGGGGGTACACCCCTGAGACGCTGGTTGGCAAGCTTATAACCGCCTCAACACTTCGAGACTTGTGAGAGGCCGCCACGCAAGATTTGATTTCAGATAGTTAGCCCCCTTGAGGCCGCTACCACGTCAGAGACGCATGGAAGAGCAACCAGAGGGAAGTGTTCGACATTTCCATCACAAAAAATTATGAAAAATTACCATCACCCTATAGCACATGTGCTCACGCTTGTAAAAACTCATGATTTTATCGCTACCCAAGTATTTAATAATATTCACGCTGCATCGTTATCACAGTAACGCCTACTACCGTGTCATTGCCGTCCGTGAGGGGGCCACACCTCGAGACGTGTGCCGCCTTCTTCTGACATGCCACCACACCACCCTGCATGTATGAGGGGTCTATGGCGACGCCTCCTGGCATTGTTACCCCTCAGGCCCTGGCCCCGCCTAACCTCAGAAGGCTTGACCACGGATCTAGCCCTTTGACTTTGCACGGACGGGATTCACTCAAAGGGACCTCTCCACCAAGCCAGTGTTAGGGTCAGCCCATAGGAACACTTTGGAGCAACATCCGGCTGCCCACAAAGAAGATCCCTCCGTAGACCTGGACGCTGTCTGCTTTCCCTCTGGTGCCGGGCGGGCAAGGCGCCGTCTGCAGGAGGGGGGGGGCACACGAGACGCATGGCTTTGCAACCGCCTCAACACTTCGAGACTTGTGAGAGGCCGCCACGCAAGATTTGATCAGATGCTAGCCCCCTTTGAGGCCGCCACAACAGACGCTAAGAGCAATAATCCACAGAGAGGGAAGTGTCTGGGACATTTCTCCATCACAAAAAATTATGAAAATTACCATCACCCTATAGCACATGTGCCCACGCCAGTAAAAAACTCATGATTTTATCGCCCAAGTATTTAATAATATCTACGCCACGATCGCTATCGGGCAGAACGCCTACTACCGTGTCATTGCCGCCTGCGGAGGGGGGGGCCACACTCGAGACGCTGTGCCGCTTCTTCGACATGCCACCACACCACCTCAAGATGGTATGAGGGCCTGCATGACGCCTCCGTGGTATCATTACCCTCAGGCCCCTGCCCCGCCTTAACCTCAGAAGGCTGGACCACCGGATTCAGCCTTTGACTTTGGCACGGACGGGATTTGACCAAAGGACCTTCCACCTTGGCCAGGTGTTAGGGTCAGCCCATAGGAACACTTTGGAGCAACATCCGCCAAAGCCCACAAAGAAGATCCTCCGTAGACCCGACGTCTGCTTCTCCCGCCGATGGCGTCAGTCTGCGAGGGGGGGGGGGCACACCCTGAGACGCTGGCATGGCGCTTATGCAACCGCCTAACACTTCGAGACTTGTGAGAGGCCAGCCACGCTAAGATTTGACGGTATGCTAGCACCCGTGAGGTCACGTACCACAACAGAGACGCGGCGAAGAGCAATCCACAGAGAGGGAAGTGTTCGTACATTTCTCCATCACAAAAAATTATGAAAAATTACCATCAGTCCTATAGCACATGTGCCCACGCTTGTGTAAAAACTCATGATTTTATCAAGGCCCAAGTATTTAATAATATTCACGGATGCATCGTTACCGCAGTAACGCCTACTACCGTGTCATTGCCGTCTGCGAGGGGGGGCCACACACCGTGAGACGCTGTGTCTTTTCGGACATGCCACCACACCACCCTCAAGATGTATGAGGGCTCCCAGGCGACGCCTCCCAAGTGGCATTGCATACCCCCCCTGTGGCCCTCATTCCGCCTAACCCTCGTAGAGCTGCTTTGACCACTGGATCTAGCCCTTGACTTTGCACGGACGGATTTGACCAAAGTGGACCTTCCACCGGCTGTGTTAGGGTCACCCCATAGGAACACTTTGAGCAACATCCTGCCAAAGCCCACAAGCAAGATCCCTCCGCAGGTAGACCCGACGTCTGCTTTCCCTCCAGTGCCGGGCCAAGGCGCTGTCTCAGGGGGGGCACACTGAGACGCCGGTATGGCTTTGCAACCGCCAACACTTCGAGATTTCAGAGAGGCCACCACGCAAAGATTTGACAGATAAGTTAGCCCCTTGAGGTCACGCCACAACAGAGACGCAAGGAAGAGCAATCCGCGTGAGAGGGAAGTGTTCAGACACTTCCATCACAAAAAATTATGAAAAATTACCATCGGTCCTATAGCACATGTGCCCACGTTGTGTAAAAAACTCATGATTTTATCGCGCCCAAGTATTTAATAATATTCATTTTGATCGCTATCACAGAACGCCTACCACTGCAGGTCATTGTCATCCAGGAGGGGGGACACACTGAGGACGCTGCGGTCGCCTCTTTCTGACATGCCACCACACCACCTCAAGATGTATGAGGGCCTTGGCACGTCCCATGGGCATTGCTACCCCCAGGGCCCTGCCCCGCCTAACCTCAGTAGCTGCTTGACCACGGATCTAGCCTTTGACTTTGCACGGACGTGGATTTGACCAAAGGACCTCTCCACCTGCCAGTTAGGGTCAGCCCATAGGAACACTTTGAGCAACATCCGGCCAGCCCACAAAGAAGATCCTCCGTAGACCACGCGTTCGCTTTCCCTCCAGCCGGGCGGCGCCTGGCCCAGAGGGGGGGGGCACACCCTAGAGACGCGTGCATATGCTTTGCAACCGCCTCAACACTTCGAGACTTGTGAGAGGTCACCACGCAAGATTTGATTTGAGTACAGTTTGAGGTCACGGCCAACAGAGACGCATGGAAGAGCAATCCGCCAGAGAGGGAAGTGTTCAGAGCATTTCTCCATCACAAAAATTATGAAAAATTACCATCACCCTATAGCACATGTGCCCACGCTTGTGTAAAAACTCATGATTTTATCGCTACCAAGTATTTAATAATATTCACGCCGCATCGCTATCCGCAGAACGCCTACTACCGTGTCATTGCCGTCCCGTGAGGGGGGCCACACCCCTGAGACGCTGGCCGCCTCTTCTTCTGGACATGCCACCACACCACCTTTCAAGACAAGCAAGGAGGGCCCTATGCGGCCCATGGCATTGTTACCCCCCGTGGCCCCCGTCCCGCCTAACCCCGTAGAAGGTTTGGACCATGGGATCTAGCTCTTTGACTTTGCACGGACGGATTTGACCAAGGACCTCTCCACCCGGGCTGTGTTAGGGTCACCATAGGAACACTTTGGAGCAACATCCGCCAGCCCTACAAGAAGATCCCTCCGTAGACCCGACGTTCTGCTTCTCCAGCACGCGATGGCGCCGTCTGGTGAGGGGGGGGGCACACCCCGAGACGCGGCCGGGCGCTTGCAACCGCCTCAACACTTCGAGACTTGTGGAGAGGCCGCCACGCTAAGATTTGATTTGCATGTTAGCCCCCGAGGTCACGGCACACAACAGAGACGCATGAAGAGCAACTCATGAGAGGGAAGTGTTCGGGACATTTCCATCACAAAAATTATGAAAAATTACCATCACCCTATAGCACATATGCCCACGCCAGTGTAAAAAACTCATGATTTTATCGCGCTCCAAGTATTTAATAATATTCACGCTTGCATCGTTATCACAGAACGCCTACTACCGTGTCATTGTCAGTCTGGGGAGGGGGGCCACACTCTGAGACGCTGCAGCGCTTCTTTCTGACATGCCACCACACCACCCTCAAGATGTATGAGGGCCCATATGACGCCTCCGTGGCATTGTTACCCTCAGGCCCCCTGGCCCCGCCTAACCCTCAGAAAGGCTGCTTGACCACCGGATCTAGCCTTTGACTTTGCACTTGACGTGGATTTGACCAAGTGGACCTCTCCACCTGCTGTGTTAGGGTCAGCCCATAGGAACACTTTCTTGAGCAACATCCTGCCAGCCCACAAAGAAGATCCCTCCGTAGACCCCGGACGCTCTGCTTCCTCCAAAGGCCGGCGGCATGCCGTCATGGGGGGGGGCACACCCGAGACGCTGCGGTCATGCTTGCAACCGCCAACACTTTCGAGACTTTGTGAGAGGCCGCCACGCAAGATTTGACGGTATGTTAGCCCCCGAGGCTCCTACCACAAGTCAGAGACGTGCGAAGAGCAATCCGCTGTGAGAGGGAAGTGTTCAGACATTTCTCCATCACAAAAATTATGAAAAATTACCATCAGTCCTATAGCACATGTGCCCACTGCCAGTAAAAACTCATGATTTTATCGGCTCCAAGTATTTAATAATATTCACGCCGCATCGCTATCACAGTAACGCCTACTATCGCGTGGTCATTGCCGGCCGCGGAGGGGGGCCACACCCCGAGACGCTGCAAGCCTTCTTCTGACATGCCACCACACCACCTCAAGATGTATGAGGGTCTTGCATGACGCCTCCCGGTGGCATTGTTACCTCAGGCCCCCCTGGCCCCGCCTAACCTCAGAAGGCTTGACCACCTGGATCTAGCCCTTTGACTTTGCACGGACGTGGATTTGACCAAGGACCTTCCACCCGGTTGTGTTAGGGTCAGCCCATAGGAACACTTTGGAGCAACATCCGGCCAAAAGCCCACAAGAAGATCCCTCCGTAGACCTGGGACAGCCTGCTTCTCCAGTGCCGCATGATGGCGCTGTGAGGGGGGGGCACACCCCCGAGACGCTGCGGGCGCTTGCAACCGCCTCAACACTTCGAGACTTCAGGAGAGGCCGCCACGCAAGATTTGACGGTATGTTAGCACCTCGAGGTCAGCGGCCACAATGAGACGTACAAGAGCAATCCACAGAGGGAAGTGTTCAGATACTTCTCCATCACAAAAAATTATGAAAAATTACCATCACCCTATAGCATATGTGCTCAATGCCAGTAAAAACTCATGATTTTATCGCTACCCAAGTATTTAATAATATTCATCACCAGATCGTTATCAGAGAACGCCCATCACCGTGGGTTATTGCTGGCCCGTGAGGGGGGCTACACTTGAGACGCTGCCGCTTCTTTCTTGGACATGCCACCACACCACCCCGCAAGATGTATGAGGGGCCCGTGCGACGCCTCCGTGGCATTGTATACCCCTCTGTGGCCCCTGGCCCCGCCTTAACCTCAGAAGCTGCTTGACCACGGATCTAGCCCTTTGACTTTGCACGGACGGGATTTGACTCAAAGGACCTCTCCACCCGCACAGTTAGGGTCAGCCCATAGGAACACTTTGAGCAACATCCGGCCAGGCCCACAAAGCAAGATCCCTCCGTAGTAGACCTGGACGCTGTCTGCTTCTCCAGGTAAGGGCGATGGCGCCGTCTGCGGAGGGGGGGGGGGCACACCCCGAGACGCTGCAGGCTGGGCGCTTGCAACCGCCTCAACACTTCGAGAGACTTGTGAGAGGCCGCCACGCTAAGATTTGCATTGTGATGGTTAGCACTCGTGAGGTCAGCCGCACAACAGAGATCGCAAGAGCAATCCACAGAGGGAAGTGTTCAGACATTTCTCCATCACAAAAATTATGAAAATTACCATCACCCCTATAGCACATGTGCCCACGTTGTGTAAAAACCCATGATTTTATCTGCTTCCAAGTATTTAATAATATTCACGCTGCATCGTTATCACAGTAACGCCTACTACCGTGTTATTGCCGTCTGTGAGGGGGGGGCCACACCCGAGACGCTTGCCGCTTCTTCTGACATGCCACCACACCACCTCAAGATGTAAGGAGGGCCCATGGCGATTCGTGGCATTGCTACCCTCAGGCCCCCATTCCCGCCTAACCTCAGAAGTTGACCATGGATCTAGCCTTTGACTTTGCACGGACGGATTTGGACTCGTGGACCTCTCCAATCTTGTAGGTTAGGGTCAGCCCATAGGAACACTTTGGAGCAACATCCGGCCAGCCCACAAAGAAGATCCTCCGTAGAGACCCGGGACGCGTCTGCTTCTCCAGGTGCTGGGCGCGCGCCGTCTGTGAGGGGGGGGCACACCCGAGACGCTGCGGTTGGCGCTTGGTAACCGCCTCAACACTTCGAGACTTGTGAGAGGCCAGCCACGCAAGATTTGACGGTGATGTTAGCCCGTGAGGTCACGGCCACAACAGAGACGCCAAGAGCAATCCGCAGAGAGGGAAGTGTTCGAGCATTTCTCCATCACAAAAAATTATGAAAAATTACCATCGGTCTCTATAGCACATGTGCCCATGTTGTGTAAAAAACTCATGATTTTATCGCCCCAAGTATTTAATAATATTCACGCTGCATCGCTATCGCAGAACGCCTACTACCGTGTCATTGTCAGCCCCGTGAGGGGGGCCACCCCTGAGACGCTGCGCCGCCTTCTGACATGCCACCACACCACCTCAAGATGTATGAGGGCCCAGGCGACGCCTCTGGCATTGTTACCCCTCAGGCCCCTGGCCCCGCTTAACCCTCAGTAGCTGCTTGACCACTGGATCTAGCCTTTGACTTTGGTACTGACGGGATTTGACCAAAGGACCTCTCCACCCTAAGCAGTTAGGGTCAGCCCATAGGAACACTTTGAGCAACATCCGGCCAGCCCACAAAGAAGATCCCTCCGTAGACCCGACGTCTGCTTCCCTCTGTGCCGGGCGATGGCGCCAGTCAGAGGGGGGGGGGCACACCCGAGACGCCAGGTCGGGCGCTTGCAACCGCCAACACTTCGAGACTTGTGAGAGGCCGCCACGCAAGATTTGACCAGATGTTAGTTCCCGAGGTCACGCCGCCACAATGAGACGCATGCGAAGAGCAACCATGAGAGGGAAGTGTTCGACATTTCTCCATCACAAAAAATTATGAAAAATTACCATCAGTCCTATAGCATATGTGCCCACGCCAGTAAAAACTCATGATTTTATCGCTACCCAAGTATTTATTAATATTCACGCCGCATCGCTATCACAGAACGCCTACTACCGTGTCATTGCCGCCCTGTGAGGGGGGGGGGGCCACACCTGAGACGCTGCGGCCGCTCTTCTGACATGCCACCACACCACCCCGCATGTATGAGGGCTCTGCAAGACGCCTCCGGCATCATTGTTACCCCCCAGGCCCCTCGGCCCCGCCTAACCCCTGTAGAGGCTTTGACCACCTGGATCTAGCTCCTTTGACTTTGCACGGACGGGATTTGACCAAAGGACCTCTCCACCCTGGCCAGTTAGGTCAGCCCATAGGAACACTTTGGAGCAACATCCTGCCAAAGCCCACAAAGAAGATCCTCTGTAGACCCGGGACTAGTCTGCTTCTCCAGTGCCATGATGGCGCCGTCCGTGAGGGGGGGGCACACCGAGACGCTGTATGGCGCTTGCAACCGCCAACACTTCGAGACTTGTGAGAGGCCGCCACGCAAGATTTGACGGTATGCTAGCACTCTTGAGGTCACCGCCACACAACAGTAGACGCGAAGAGCAACCACAGAGAGGGAAGTGTTCAGACATTTCTCCATCACAAAAAATTATGAAAAATTACCATCAGTCCTATAGCACATGTGCCCACGCTAGTAAAAACTCATGATTTTATCGGCTTCCAAGTATTTAATAATATTCACGTCGCATCGTTATGGCAGAACGCCTACTACCAATGTGGTCATTGCTTGCCCGTGGAGGGGGGGCCACATTCCCCGAGACGCTGCGCCGCACTTTCTGGACATGCCACCACACCACCCCGCATGTATGAGGGCCTGCAAGCGACGCCTCCGGCATTGTTACCTCAGTGGCCCTGGCCCGCCTAACCTCAGAAGCTGGACCACTGGATCTAGCTCTTTGACTTTTGCACGGACGGATTCACCAATGGACCTTCCACCCTTCTTGGGCCAGTTAGGGTCAGCCCATAGGAACACTTTGGAGCAACATCCGGCCAGGCCCACAAAGCAAGATCCCCTCCGTAGACCCGACGCGTCTGCTTCTCCAGTGCCGGGCGATGGCGCCGTCTGCGGAGGGGGGGGCACACCCCGAGACGTTGCAGGTTGGCGCTTTGCAACCGCCTCAACACTTCGAGACTTGTGAGAGGTCCGCCACGCAAGATTTGACGGTATGTTAGCACCGAGGTCACGCCGCCACAACAGAGACGCATAAGAGCAATCCAGTAGAGGGAAGTGTTCAGATACTCTCCATCACAAAAAATTATGAAAAATTACCATCACCCCTATAGCACATGTGCCCACGCCAGTGTAAAAAACTCCATGATTTTATCGCGCCCAAGTATTTAATAATATTCACGCTTGCATCGTTACCGCATAACGCCTACTACCGTGGTCATTGTCAGTCTGCGTGAGGGGGGCTACACCCCTGAGACGTTGCGCTTCTTTCTGACATGCCACCACACCACCCTCGCATGTATGAGGGCCCCGGCGACGCCTCCATAAGCATTGTTACCCCTCAGGCCCCTGTCCCGCCTAACCCTCAGAAGGCCGGACCACGGATCTAGCCCTTGACTTTTGCACGGACGGATTTGGACCAAAGGACCTTCCACCCGGCTGTGTTAGGGTCAGCCCATAGGAACACTTTTGAGCAACATCCTGCCAAAGCCTACAAAGAAGATCCCTCCGTAGACACTGGACAAGGTCTGCTTCCTCCAGTTTACGGCGGGCGCGCCTGGTCTCGTGAGGGGGGGCACACCCCGAGACGCTGCGGTTGGCGCTTTGCAACCGCCTCAACACTTCGAGACTTGTGAGAGGCCGCCACGCAAGATTTGACGGTATGTTAGCTCGAGGTCACGGGCCACAAATGAGACGCATGCGAAGAGCAATCCGCAGAGGGAAGTGTTCAGAGCACTTTCCATCACAAAAATTATGAAAAATTACCATCAGTCCTATAGCACATGTGCCCACGCCAGTAAAACTCATGATTTTATCGCGCCCAAGTATTTAATAATATTCACGCTGCATCGCTATCGCAGAACGCCTACTACCGTGTCATTGCCGTCCGTGAGGGGGGGCCACACCGAGACGCTGGCCGCCTCTTTCTGACATGCCACCACACCACCCCGCATGTATGAGGGCCCGTGCGACGCCCGGCAGCATTGCTACCCCCTCAGGCCCCTGGCCCCGCCTAACCCTCAGAAGCTGCTTGACCATGGATCTAGCCTTTGACTTTGCACTGACGTGGATTCACCAAAGGGACCTCTCCACCCGCTGTGTTAGGGTCAGCCCCATAGGAACACTTTGAGCAACATCCGGCCAGGCCCACGTAAGAAGATCCCTCCGTAGACCTGACGCTGGTCTGCTTTTCCCTCCAAAGGCCGGGCGGCGCCATGGCGTCAGTGAGGGGGGCACACCTTCGAGACGCTGGGTGGTACGCTTTGCAACCGCCCCAACACTTCGAGATTCTTGTGAGAGGCCGCCACGCAAGATTTGATTGTATGTTAGCTCTCGAGGCCGCGGCCATACCACAAATAGACGCATGTAAGAGCAATCCGCAGAGGGAAGTGCGTTCGTGATACTTTCCATCACAAAAATTATGAAAAATTACCATCACCCTATAGCACATGTGCCCACGCCAGTAAAAACTCCATGATTTTATCGCTACCCAAGTATTTAATAATATTCACGCTTGCATCGCTATCCGCAGTAACGCCTACTACCGTGTCATTGCTGGCCCCGTGAGGGGGGGCCACACCGAGACGCTGCCGCTTCTTCGGACATGCCACCACACCACCCCGCAAGATGTATGAGGGCTTGCGACGCCCGTGCAGCATTGCTACCCCCAGGCCCCTGGCCCCGCCTAACTCCTCAGAAGCGCAATTGACCACGGATTCTAGCCTTTGACTTTGCACGGACGGATTTGACCAAAGGGACCTTTCCACCAAGTTGTGTTAGGGTCAGCCCATAGGAACACTTTTGAGCAACATCCTGCCAGGCCCACAAAGAAGATCCCTCCGTAGACCCGACGCTGCCCTGCTTCTCTCAGTACGGGCGATGGCGTCATTCGGAGAGGGGGGGCACACCCCGAGACGCGGCTGGGCGCTTGCAACCGCCAACACTTCGAGACTTGTGAGAGGCCAGCCACGCAAGATTTGATTTATGTTAGTCCCCCGGAGGCCGCCGCCACAACCAGAGACGCAAGCGAAGAGCAATCCAGAGGGAAGTGTTCGATACTTCTCCATCACAAAAAATTATGAAAAATTACCATCGGTCCTATAGCACATGTGCCCACGCTATGTAAAAAACTCATGATTTTATCGCTGGCCCAAGTATTTAATAATATTCACTGCATCGTTATCAAGCAGTAACGCCTACTACCGTGTCATTGTCATTGCCGTCTGCGGGAGGGGGGGCCACACTGAGACGCTGCGGTCACTTCTTCTGGACATGCCACCACACCACCTCACATGTATGAGGGCCCTGGCGACGCCTCCTAAGGGCATTGCTACCCTCAGGCCCTGGCCCGCCGCAACCCTCAGAAGGCTTGACCACCTGGATCTAGCCCTTTGACTTTGCACGACGGATTTGACCAAAGGACCTCTCCACCCAAGCTGCATAGGGTCAGCCCATAGGAACACTTTGGAGCAACATCCGGCTGTGCCCACAAAGAAGATCCCTCCGTAGACCCGACGCTGTCTGCTTCCCTCCACGGCGATGGCGCCGTCTGTGAGGGGGGGCACACCTTGAGACGCCAGGCTGGCGCTTGCAACCGCCTCAACACTTCGAGATTCTGTGGAGAGGCCGCCACGCAAGATTTGATTTGCAGATGCTAGCACCCGGAGGCCAGCCACCACAACAGAGACGCATAAGAGCAATCCAGAGAGGGAAGTGTTCGACATTTCTCCATCACAAAAAATTATGAAAATTACCATCACCCTATAGCATATGTGCCCAATGCCAGTAAAAACTCATGATTTTATCGCGCCCAAGTATTTAATAATATTCACGCCAGATCGTTACTTCAGTAATCGCCTACTACTGCGTGTCATTGCCGCCCGTGAGGGGGGCCACACTGAGACGCCAGGTCACTTCTTCTGGACATGCCACCACACCACCCCTGCA
Organism: Aegilops bicornis; assembly: GCA_021605145.1. NCBI lineage: Eukaryota > Viridiplantae > Streptophyta > Magnoliopsida > Poales > Poaceae > Aegilops > Aegilops bicornis. The sequence goes on from CM038672.1 coordinate 644,787,957, forward strand.
TGTATGAGGGTCTGGCGACGCCTCTGCAGGCATTGTTACTCCCTCAGGCCCTGGCCCCGCCTAACCCTGTAGCGTTTTGACCACTGGATCTAGCCTTGACTTTGCACGGACGGGATTTGACCAAAGTGGACCTCTCCACCCTTGCCAGGTTAGGGTCAGCCCATAGGAACACTTTGGAGCAACATCCTGCCAGCCCACAAAGAAGATGCCCTCCGTAGACCCGACGCTGTCCTGCTTTCCCTCCAGTGCCGGGCGGGCTGGCGCCTGGTCTGAGGGGGGGGCACACCGAGACGCTGGGTGGCTGGCGTTTGCAACCGCCTCAACACTTCGAGACTTGTGAGAGGCCGCCACGCAAGATTTGACCAGATGTTAGCCTCTTGAGGTCAGCCGCCACAACAGAGACGCTGCCAAGAGCAATCCGCCAGAGGGAAGTAAGGTTCAGACATTTCTCCATCACAAAAAATTATGAAAAATTACCATCACCCTATAGCACATGTGCTCAATGCGCTGTGTAAAAACTCATGATTTTATCAAGGCCCAAGTATTTAATAATATTCACGCTGCATCGCTATCACAGTAACGCCTACTACCGTGTCATTGCCGGCCCGTGAGGGGGGGCCACACTCGAGACGCTGCCGCTTCGACATGCCACCACACCACCCCGCATGTATGAGGGTTCCCATGACGCCTCGGCAGCATTGCTACCCTCTAGGCCCCTGGCCCCGCCTAACCTCAGAAGGCTTGACCACGGATTCTAGCCTTTGACTTTTGCACGGACGGATTTCACCAAGGACCTCTCCACCCGCCAGGTTAGGGTCAGCCCATAGGAACACTTTGAGCAACATCCGGCTGTGCCCACAAAGAAGATCCCTCCGTAGACCCGACGCTGTTCTGCTTCTCCAAAGCCGGGCATGGCGCCTGGTCTGTGAGGGGGGCACACCCCGTGAGACGCTGGTTGGGCGCTTGCAACCGCCTCAACACTTCGAGACTTGTAGGAGAGGCCACCACGCAAGATTTGACGGTATGCTAGCTCCTGTGAGTCACGGCCATACCACAACAGAGACGTGAAGAGCAATCCGGCAGAGAGGGAAGTGTTCGATACTTCTCCATCACAAAAAATTATGAAAAAATTACCATCACCCTATAGCACATGTGCCCACGCCAGTAAAAAACTCATGATTTTATCGCGCCCAAGTATTTAATAATATTCACGCTGCATCGCTATCGCAGTAACGCCTACTACCGTGTCATTGTCATTCTGTGAGGGGGGGGCCACACCCCTGAGACGCTGCGGCCGCTTTCTGGACATGCCACCACACCACCTCAAGATGTATGAGGGCTCTTGGCGACGCCTCCGTGGCATTGTTACCCCCCAGGCCCTGGCCCCGCCTTAACCCTCAGAAGGCTTGACCACCTGGATCTAGCCCTTTGACTTTGCACGGACGGGATTTGACCAGTGGACCTCTCCACCCTGCCAGTGTTAGGGTCAACCCATAGGAACACTTCTTGAGCAACATCCGGCCAGCCCACAAAGAAGATCCTCCGTAGACCCGACAAGCGTCTGCTTCTGTGTGGCGATGGCGCCTGGCTCAGGAGGGGAGGGGGCACACCCGAGACGCTGTGGCCGGGCGCTTGCAACCGCCTCAACACTTCGAGACTTGTGAGAGGTCAGCCACGCAAGATTTGACGGTGAGCAAGTTAGTCTTTGAGGTCACGCCACAATAGAGACGCATGTAAGAGCAATCCGCTAGAGAGGAAGTGTTCAGACATTTCTCCATCACAAAAAATTATGAAAATTACCATCACCCCTATAGCACATGTGCTGTGTTGTGTAAAAACTCATGATTTTATCGGCCCAAGTATTTAATTAATATTCACGCTGCATCGTTATCATGTAACGCCTACTACCGTGTCATTGCCGTCTGCGGAGGGGGGCCACACCTCGAGACGCAGGCCTTCTTCTGACATGCCACCACACCACCCCAAGCATGTATGAGGGCCCGGCGACGCCCCAAGTGGTATTGCTACCCCCAGTGGCCCCTGGCCCCGCCTAACCTCAGAGCGCTTGACCACGGGATCTAGCCTTTGACTTTGCACGGACGGATTTGACCAAAGGGACCTCTCCACCCGGTTGTGTTAGGTCAGCCCATAGGAACACTTTGGAGCAACATCCTGCCAGTGCCCACAAAGAAGATCCCTCCGTAGACCCGACAAGGTCTGCTTCTCCAGTGCCGGCGATGGCGCCAGTCTGCGGAGGGGGGCACACCCTGAGACGCTGCTGGTCAAGGCGGTAACCGCCAACACTTTAGAGATTCTAGAGAGGCCGCCACGCAAGATTTGACGGTATGTTAGTTCTGGAGGCCGCCGGCCACAACAGAGACGGCGAAGAGCAATCCGCTGTGACAGGGAAGTGTTCAGATACTTCTCCATCACAAAAAATTATGAAAAATTACCATCAGTCCTATAGCACATGTGCTCAATGCTTGTGTAAAAACTCATGATTTTATCGCGCTTCCAAGTATTTAATAATATTCACGCCGCATCGCTATCAAGCAGTAATCGCCTACTACCGCGGTCACTGTTGCCCGTGAGGGGGGGGGCCACACTCCGAGACGCCAGGCCGCCTCTTCTGACATGCCACCACACCACCCTCAAGCATGTATGAGGGGCCTGCAAGTGACGCCTCCCAAGTGGCATTGCTACCCCCCAGTGGCCCCCTGGCCCCGCCTAACCCTCAGAAGGCTTGACCACTGGATTCAGCTCCTTGACTTTTGCACCTGACGGATTTGACCAAGGACCTTCCACCCGCTTGTGTTAGGGTCACCCCATAGGAACACTTTGGAGCAACATCCTGCCAGCCCACAAGAAGATCCCTCCGTAGACCCGGGACGCGTCTGCTTCTCCAGGCACGGGCGATGGCAAGGCCGTCTGTGGAGGGGGGGCACACCTCGAGACGCTGCAAAGTTGGCGTTGCAACCGCCTCAACACTTCGAGACTCTGTGAGAGGCCGCCACGCAAGATTTGACGGTATGTTAGCTCTCGAGGTCACGCCACAACAGAGACGCATGGAAGAGCAACCCATGAGAGGAAGTGTTCAGATACTTCTCCATCACAAAAAATTATGAAAAATTACCATCACCCTATAGCACATGTGCCCACGCCAGTGTAAAAAACTCATGATTTTATCAAGGCTACTCCAAGTATTTAATAATATTCACGCCAAGATCGCTATCAAGCAGTAATCGCCTACTACCGTGTCATTGCTGGCCCCGTGAGGGGGGGCCACACCCCGAGACGCTAGTCAGCTTCTTCTGGACATGCCACCACACCACCTCGCATGTATGAGGGAGTCTTGGGCCCTATGACCTATGGCATTTGTTACCCTCAGGCCCCCTGGCCCCGCCTAACCTCAGAGGCTTGACCACTGGATCTAGCCTTGACTTTGCATGACGGATTTGACCAAAGGGACCTCTCCACCCTGTTGTGTTAGGGTCAACCCATAGGAACACTTCTGGAGCAACATCCGGCCAAAGCCCACAAAGAAGATCCCTCCTGTAGACCCGACATCTGCTTCTCCAGTGCCTGGCGCCGTCTGTGGGAGGGGGGGGCACACCCGAGACGCTGCGGTTAAGCGCTTGGCAACCGCCTCAACACTTCGAGACTTGTGAGAGGTCACCACGCAAGATTTGAAGATACAGTTAGCTCTTGAGGTCACGCACATACAGACGCTAAGAGCAATCCACAGAGAGGGAAGTGTTCAGACATTTCTCCATCACAAAAATTATGAAAAATTACCATCAGTCCTATAGCACATGTGCCCACGCTTGTGTAAAAAACTCATGATTTTATCGCGGCTTCCAAGTATTTAATAATATTCACGCCGCATCGTTATCAGCAGAATCGCCTACTACCGTGGTCATTGCTGGCCCGTGAGGGGGGGGGCTACACTGAGACGCCATGGCCGCTTCTTCTGGACATGCCACCACACCACCTCAAGCATGTATGAGGGCCCAGGCGACGCCTCCCGGCATTATACTCTGTGGCCTGGCCCCGCCTAACCTCAGAAGGCTTGACCACTGGATCTAGCCCTTTGACTTTGCACTCCTGACGGATTTGACCAAAGGGACCTCTCCACCCTTGTGTTAGGTCACCCATAGGAACACTTTGAGCAACATCCGGCCAGGCCCACAAGAAGATCCTCCGTAGACCCGGACAAGGTCTGCTTTCTCCGTGGCCGGGCGATGGCGTCATCTCAGTGAGGGGGGGGGCACACCCCGAGACGCTGCGGGCGCTTTGCAACCGCCTCAACACTTCGAGATTTGTGAGAGGCCAGCCACGCAAGATTTGACGAAGCATGTTAGCTGAGGTCACGGCCACAACAGAGACGCATGAAGAGCAATCCGCGAGAGGAAGTGTTCTGATACTTCTCCATCACAAAAAATTATGAAAAATTACCATCACCCTATAGCACATGTGCCCACGTTGTGTAAAAACTCATGATTTTATCGCTACTTCCAAGTATTTAATAATATTCACGCCGCATCGTTATCACAGAACGCCTACTACCGTGGTCATTGCTGGGCCCCGTGAGGGGGGGGGGCCACACCCCTGAGACGCTGCGTCGCTTCTTCGACATGCCACCACACCACCCCGCATGTATGAGGGGTCTTGCGACGCCTCCCGGCAGCATTGCTACCCTCAGGCCCCCTGCCCCGCCTAACCTCAGAAGCGCTTGACCACGGGATCTAGCCCTTTGACTTTGCACCTGACGTGGATTTGACCAAGGACCTCTCCACCCGGGTTGTGTTAGGGTCACCCCATAGGAACACTTTGAGCAACATCCTGGCTGCAGCCCACAGAAGATCCCTCCAGAGACCCGACGTTGTCTGCTTCTCCAGTGCCGGGCGATGGCGCCATCCGTGAGGGGGGGGGCACACCCCGGAGACGCGTGCTGGGCGTTGCAACCGCCTCAACACTTCGAGACTTGTGAGAGGCCGCCTACGCAAGATTTGACAGATGTTAGTTCTTGAGGTCACGCCACAACAGAGACGCATAAGAGCAATCCACAGAGAGGGAAGTGTTCAGATACTTCTCCATCACAAAAATTATGAAAAATTACCATCACCCTATAGCACATGTGCCCACGCCAGTAAAAACTCATGATTTTATCGCGCCCAAGTATTTAATAATATTCACGCCAAGCATCGTTATCGCTATAACGCCTACTACCGGTCATTGTTGGCCCTGTGAGGGGGGGGCCACACTTTGAGACGCCAGGTCATCTTCTGACATGCCACCACACCACCCCGCAAGATGTATGAGGGCCCGTGCGACGCCTCCCAGTGGCATTGCTACCCCCTGTGGCCCCTGGCCCCGCCTAACCCTCAGAAGGCTGACCACGGATCTAGCCCTTGACTTTGCACGACGGGATTTGACCAAAGGACCTCTCCACCCGGCTGTGTTAGGGTCAGCCCATAGGAACACTTTGGAGCAACATCCGGCCAGCCCACAAAGAAGATCCCTCCGTAGACCCGACAAGCTGGCATCTGCTTCTCCAGCCAAGGCGATGGCGCCTGGTGAGGGGGGGGCACACCGGAGACGCGCGGTTGGGCGTGCAACCGCCTCAACACTTCGAGACTTCTAGAGAGGCCGCCACGCAAGATTTGACGGTATGTTAGCTCTCGAGGTCAGCCGCCACAACAGACGCATAAGAGCAATCCACAGAGAGGAAGTGTCTGTATACTTCTCCATCACAAAAATTATGAAAATTACCATCACCCTATAGCACATGTGCTCATCGCTTGTGTAAAAAACTCATGATTTTATCGCGCCCAAGTATTTAATAATATTCACGCCAAGCATCGCTATCAGCAGAACGCCTACTACCGTGTCATTGCCGCCCTGTGGAGGGGGGCCACACCCTCGAGACGCTGCAGGCCGCTTCTTCTGACATGCCACCACACCACCTCAAGCATGTATGAGGGGCCCGGCGACGCCTCCGTGGCATTGTTACCCCCTCAGGCCCCCTGGCCCCGCCTAACCTCAGAGCGCTTGACCACGGGATCTAGCCCTTGACTTTGCAACGGACGTGGATTTGACCAAAGGACCTCTCCACCCGGTTGTGTTAGGGTCAGCCCATAGGAACACTTTGGAGCAACATCCGCCAGCCCACAAAGAAGATCCCCTCCTGTAGACCCGGGACGCTGTCTGCTTCTCCAGGTGGCCGGGCGATGGCGCCGTCCGGTGAGGGGGGGGGCACACCCCGAGACGCTGCCGGGCGCTTGCAACCGCCTCAACACTTCTCGAGACTTGTGAGAGGCCGCCACGCAAGATTTGATTTCATGTTAGCCCCTGAGGTCACGGCCACAACAGAGACGGCGAAGAGCAACCACAGAGAGGGAAGTGTTCAGATACTTCTCCATCACAAAAAATTATGAAAATTACCATCACCCTATAGCACATGTGCCCAATGCCAGTGTAAAAACTCATGATTTTATCGGGCTCCAAGTATTTAATAATATTCACGATCGTTATCAGCAGTAACGCCTACTACCGTGTCATTGTTGCCCCGTGAGGGGGGCCACACCTTGAGACGCCAGGCCGCCTCTTCTGACATGCCACCACACCACCCCTCAAGATGTATGAGGGTTCCCGTATGACGCCTCCGGTGGCATTGCTACCCCCTGTGGCCCCGCCCCGCCTAACCTCAGAAGCGCTTGGACCACTGGATCTAGCCTTTGACTTTGCACGGACGGATTTGACCAAGGACCTTCCACCCCGGCTGTAGTTAGGGTCAACCCATAGGAACACTTTGGAGCAACATCCGCCAGTGCCCACAAGAAGATGCCCTCCTCCTGTAGACCCGGGACAAGGTCTGCTTTCTCCAGGTGCTGGCGGCGGCAAGGCCGTCTGGGAGGGGGGGGGGCACACCGAGACGCTGGCCGGGTGCTTGCAACCGCCTCAACACTTCGAGACTTTGTGAGAGGCCGCCACGCAAGATTTGACTAAGATGTTAGCACTGAGGTCACGGCCACGTCAGAGACGCATGAAGAGCAATCCGCTGAGAGGGAAGTGTTCAGACATTTCTCCATCACAAAAAATTATGAAAAATTACCATCACCCCATAGCACATGTGCCCACGCTGTGTAAAAACTCATGATTTTATCACCGCCCAAGTATTTAATAATATTCACGCCAAGATCGCTATCGCAGAACGCCTACTACTGTTATTGTCATTCCGTGAGGGGGCTACACCCCGAGACGCCAAGGTCATTTCTTCTGACATGCCACCACACCACCCGCGATGTATGAGGGCTCCGGCATGACGCCTCCCAAGTGGCATTGCTACCCCTGTGGCCCCTGGCCCCGCCTAACCCTCAGAAGGCTTGACCACGGATCTAGCCCTTTGACTTTGCACTGACGGGATTTGACCAAAGGGACCTCTCCACCCGGGTTGTGTTAGGTCACCCCATAGGAACACTTTGAGCAACATCCGCCAGCCCACAAAGAAGATCCTCCGTAGGTAGACCCGACGCTGTCTGCTTCCTCCAGTCGCGGCGGCGCCGTCTGGTGAGGGGGGGGGCACACCCCGAGACGCTGCGGTCGGGCGCTTGCAACCGCCTCAACACTTCGAGACTTGTGAGAGGCCGCCCACGCAAGATTTGACTAGATGTTAGCCCCCGGAGGTCAGCCGCCACAACAGACGGCGTAAGAGCAATCCGTGAGAGGGAAGTGTTCAGACATTCTCCATCACAAAAAATTATGAAAAAATTACCATCATCCCTATAGCATTATGTGCCCACGTTGTGTAAAAAACTCATGATTTTATCGCTGGCTTCCAAGTATTTAATAATATTCACGCCAGATCGCTATCACAGTAACGCCTACTACCGTGGTCATTGCTGGCCCGTGAGGGGGGCCACACCGAGACGCCGCGTCTTCTGACATGCCACCACACCACCCTGCATGTATGAGGGTCAAGTGGCGACGCCTCCGCTGGCATTGTTACCCTCAGGCCCCTGGCCCCGCCTAACCTCAGAAGGTCAATTACCTGGATTCAGCCTTTGACTTTGCACGGACGGGATTCACCAAGGACCTCTCCACCCGGTTGTGTTAGGGTCAGCCCATAGGAACACTTTGGAGCAACATCCGCCAGTGCCCACAAAGCAAGATCCCTCCGTAGACCCGACGCTGTCTGCTTCTCCAGTGCCGGGCGATGGCGCCGTCTGCGGAGGGGGGGGGCACACCGGAGACGCTGCGGGCGCTTGCAGAACCGCCAACACTTCGAGACTTTGTGAGAGGTCAGCCACGCAAGATTTGACGGTATGTTAGCCCCCTGAGGCCGCCGCCACGTCAGAGACGCGGCGAAGAGCAATCCACAGAGAGGGAAGTGTTCGACATTTCTCCATCACAAAAATTATGAAAAATTACCATCACCCCTATAGCACATGTGCCCAATGCTGTGTAAAAAACTCATGATTTTATCAAGGCCCAAGTATTTAATAATATTCACGCTGCATCGCTATCGCAAGAACGCCTACTACCGTGTCATTGCTGGCCCCGTGAGGGGGGGCCACACCCGAGACGCTGCAAGCCGCTTCTTCTGACATGCCACCACACCACCCTCAAGATATGAGGGCCCGTGCGACGCCTCCTATGGCATTGTTACTTCAGCAGCTCTGGCCCCGCCTAACCTCAGTAGCGCTTGACCACGGATCTAGCCCTTTTGACTTTGCACGGACGGATTTGACCAAAGGGGACCTCTCCACCCGTTGTGTTAGGTCAGCCCATAGGAACACTTTGGAGCAACATCCGTGCCAGCCCACAAGAAGATGCCCTCCGTAGACCCGACGCACTGCTTCTCCCTCCGTAGCCGCGCATGCGGCTGCCCGGAGGGGGGGGCACACCCGAGACGCTGCTGGGCATGCTTGCAACCGCCAACACTTCGAGACTTGTGAGAGGTCCGCCACGCAAGATTTGATTTGCAAGTTAGCCCTCGAGGTCACGCCACATAGACGCATAAGAGCAATCCGCGAGAGGGAAGTGTTCGATACTTCCATCACAAAAAATTATGAAAATTACCATCACTCCTATAGCACATGTGCCTAATGCTTGTGTAAAAAACTCATGATTTTATCGCTACCCAAGTATTTAATAATATTCACGCCGCATCGCTATCAGAATCGCCTACTACCGTGGTCATTGCCATCCGTGAGGGGGGCCACACTCGAGACGCTGCAGCCGCTTCTTTTCGACATGCCACCACACCACCCTCATGTATGAGGGTCCGTGCATGACGCCTCCTGGCATTGTTACCCCAGGCCCTGGCCCCGCCTAACCTCAGAAGCGCTTTGACCACGGGATCTAGCCCTTTGACTTTGCACGGACGGATTCACCAAAGGACCTCTCCACCCGGCTGTGTTAGGGTCAGCCCATAGGAACACTTTTTGAGCAACATCCTGCCAGGCCCACAAGAAGATCCCTCCGTGTAGACTCCGACAAGGTCTGCTTCTCTGTGTGCCGGGCAAGGCGCCGTCTGGTGAGGGGGGGCACACCCCTGAGACGCTGCGGCCGGGCGCTTGGTAAATCCGCCTCAACACTTCGGAGACTTGTGAGAGGCCGCCACGCAAGATTTGACGGTAAGTTAGCTCTCGAGGTCACGGCCACAACAGACGCATGTAAGAGCAATCCGCTGAGAGGGAAGTGTTCAGGGACATTTCTCCATCACAAAAAATTATGAAAAATTACCATCACCCTATAGCACATGTGCCCACGTGCTAGTAAAAACTCATGATTTTATCAAGGCCCAAGTATTTAATAATATTCACGCCGCATCGTTATCACAGCTAATCGCCCACTACCGTGTCATTGCCAGCCCGTGAGGGGGGCCACACCCCTGAGACGCTGTCACGCTTCTGGACATGCCACCACACCACCCCGCATGTAGGAGGGCCCGTGCGACGCCTCCGTGGCATTGCTACCCCCTGTGGCCCCTGGCCCCGCCTAACCTCAGAGTAGCTGACCACCTGGATCTAGCCTCTTTGACTTTGCACGGACGGGATTTGACCAAAGGACCTTCCACCAAGTTGTGTTAGGGTCAGCCCATAGGAACACTTTTTGAGCAACATCCGCCGCTGTGCCCACAGCAAGATCCCTCCGTAGACCCGACACAAGGTCTGCTTTCCCTCCAGTGACGGGCGATGGCGCCGTCTGCGTGAGGGGGGGGCACACCCCGAGACGCTGGCTGGCGCTTGCAACCGCCTCAACACTTCGAGACTTCTGTAGAGAGGCCGCCACGCAAGATTTGACGTATGTTAGTTCTCGGAGGTCAGCCGCCACAACAGACGCGGCGAAGAGCAATCCACAGAGAGGGAAGTGTTCAGACATACTTCTCCATCACAAAAATTATGAAAAATTACCATCAGTCCTATAGCACATGTGCTCATCGCCAGTAAAAAACTCATGATTTTATCGCGCTTCCAAGTATTTAATAATATTCACGCTTGCATCGTTATCACAGAACGCCTACTACCGTGTCATTGCTGGCCCGTGAGGGGGGGCCACACTTTGAGACGCTGCGTCCGCTTCTTTCTGACATGCCACCACACCACCTCAAGCATGTATGAGGGCCCTGCGACGCCTCCGTGGCATTGTTACTCTCAGGCCCCTGGCCCCGCCTAACCTCAGAAGGCTTGGACCACGGATCTAGCCCTTTGACTTTGCACGGACGGATTTGACCAAAGGGACCTTCCACCTGCCAGGTTAGGGTCAGCCCATAGGAACACTTTTGAGCAACATCCTGCCAGTGCCCACGCAAGATCCCTCTGGTAGACCCGACGTCTGCTTCTCCAGGCCGGGCGATGGCGCCGTCATTGAGGGGGGGGGGGCACACCCCGAGACGCTGGCATGGCGTTTGCAAACCGCCTCAACACTTCGAGACTTGTGAGAGGCCGCCACGCAAGATTTGACGGTATGCTAAAGGCTCTCGTGAGGTCACGCCATACCGAGACGCATGAAGAGCAATCCACAGAGGGAAGTGTTCAGACATTTCTCCATCACAAAAATTATGAAAATTACCATCACCCTATAGCTAATATGTGCCCACGTTGTGTAAAAACTCATGATTTTATCGCCAGCCCAAGTATTTAATAATATTCACGCTGCATCGTTATCGCAGTAACGCCTACTACCGTGTCATTGCCGCCCGTGAGGGGGGGCCACACTTCGAGACGCTGCGTCGCTTCGACATGCCACCACACCACCTCGCATGTATGAGGGCCCGGGTGACGCCTCCTGGCATTAAGTTACCCCTGTGGCCCCCTGGCCCCGCCTAACCTCAGAGCGTCAATTGACCACTGGATCTAGCCCTTTGACTTTGCACGGACGGGATTTGACCAAAGGACCTCTCCACCCGGCCAGGTGTTAGGGTCAGCCCATAGGAACACTTTGGAGCAACATCCGGCCAGGCCCACAAAGAAGATCCCCTCCGTAGACCCGACACGGTCTGCTTCTCCAGCCGGGCGATGGCGCCGTCTGTGAGGAGGGGGGCACACCCGAGACGCCAGGCTGGGCGCTTGCAACCGCCAACACTTCGAGACTTGTGAGAGGCCGCCACGCAAGATTTGACGGTATGCTTAGTTCTGAGGCCGCCACAAATGAGACGCGAAGAGCAATCCGCTGAGAGGGAAGTGTTCAGACATTTCCATCACAAAAAATTATGAAAAATTACCATCACCCTATAGCACATGTGCCTAATGTGTAAAACTCATGATTTTATCGCTACCCAAGTATTTAATAATATTCACGCTGCATCGCTATCGCAGAACGCCTACTACTGTCATTGCTGGCCCGTGGAGGGGGGGCTACACCCCGGAGACGCTGCGTCGCTTCTTCGGACATGCCACCACACCACCCCGCATGTATGAGGGTCTGGCGACGCCTCCGTGGCATTGCTACCCCTCAGGCCCCTGGCCCCGCCTAACCTCAGAAGCTTGACCACGGATCTAGCCCTTTGACTTTGCAACGGACGGATTTGACCAAAGGGACCTCTCCACCCGGCCAGGTGTTAGGTCAGCCCATAGGAACACTTTTGGAGCAACATCCGGCCAGCCCACAAGAAGATCCCCTCCGTAGACCCGACGCTGTCTGCTTCTCCAGCTGGCGGGCGATGGCGCCGTCTGTGAGGGGGGGGGCACACCCCGAGACGCTGGTTGGGCGCTTGCAACCGCCCAACACTTCGAGACTTGTGAGAGGCCGCCACGCAAGATTTGACGGATATGCTAGTTCTCGGAGGCCGCCGCCACAACAGAGACGCAAGAAGAGCAATCCGCCAGAGGGAAGTGTTCGACATTTCTCCATCACAAAAAATTATGAAAATTACCATCAGTCCTATAGCACATGTGCCCACATTGTGTAAAAAACTCATGATTTTATCGCGCCCAAGTATTTAATAATATTCACGCTGCATCGTTATCAGCAGTAATCGCCTACTACCGTGTCATTGCTGGCCCGTGAGGGGGGCTACACCCCGAGACGCTGCCGCTTCTTTTCTGGACATGCCACCACACCACCTTCGCATGTATGAGGGCCCTGGTGGCGACGCCCGTGGCATTGTTACCCCTGTGGCCCTGGCCCCGCCTAACCCTCAGAAGCGTTGACCACGGGATCTAGCCTTGACTTTGCACGGACGGATTTGACCAAAGGGACCTCTCCACCCGTTGTGTTAGGGTCAGCCCATAGGAACACTTTTGGAGCAACATCCGGCCAGCCCACAAAGAAGATCCCTCCGTAGACCCGGGACGCTGTCTGCTTCTCCAAAGGCCAAGGCGCGATGGCGCCGTCTGGTGGAGGGGGGCACACCCTCGAGACGCGGCTGGGCGCTTGCAACCGCCAACACTTCGAGACTTGTGAGAGGTCAGCCACGCAAGATTTGACTTGCATGTTAGTTCTCTGAGGTCAGCCGCCACAACAGACGCATAAGAGCAATCCACAGAGAGGAAGTGTTCAGACATTTCCATCACAAAAAATTATGAAAAATTACCATCAGTCCTATAGCACATGTGCCTCACGCTAGTAAAAAACTCATGATTTTATCGCGCCCAAGTATTTAATAATATTCACGCCAGATCGTTATCACAGTAACGCCTACTACCGTGTCATTGCCGGCCCGCGGAGGGGGGCCACACCGGAGACGCCGTGTCACTTCTTCTGGACATGCCACCACACCACCTCAAGATGTATGAGGGGCCTGCGGCGACGCCTCGTGGCATTGCTACCCCTCAGGCCCCGGGCCCGCCTAACCTCAGAAGCTTGACCACTGGATCTAGCCCTTTGACTTTGCACGGACGGGATTTGACCAGTGGACCTCTCCACCCTGGTTGTGTTAGGGTCAGCCCATAGGAACACTTTGGAGCAACATCCGGCCAGCCCATCTACAAGAAGATCCCTCCGTGTAGACTCCGACAGTCTGCTTTCCCTCCAGGCCGGGCGATGGCGGGGTCTGTGGAGGGGGGGGGCACCCGAGACGTTGGCCGGGCGCTTGCAACCGCCCAACACTTCGAGACTTGTGAGAGGCCGCCACGCAAGATTTTGACGCAGATGTTAGCACTTGAGGTCACGGCCACAACAGAGACGCGAAGAGCAATCCGCCAGAGAGGGAAGTGTTCGACATTTCTCCATCACAAAAAATTATGAAAAATTACCATCAGTCCTATAGCACATGTGCCCACGCTGTGTAAAAAACTCATGATTTTATCGGGCTCCAAGTATTTAATAATATTCACGCCGCATCGTTATCACAGTAATCGCCTACTACCGTGGTCATTGCCGTCCGTGAGGGGGGGCCACACTGAGACGCTGCCGCTTTTTCTGACATGCCACCACACCACCTCAAGATGTATGAGGGCCCGGCGACGCCTCCGGGTGGCATTGTTACCCCTGTGGCCCCTGGGCCCCGCCTAACCCTCAGAAGGCTGGACCACGGGATCTAGCCTTTGACTTTGCACGGACGGATTTGACCAAAGTGGACCTCTCCACCCGGCCAGTTAGGGTCAGCCCATAGGAACACTTTGGAGCAACATCCGGCCAGACCCACAAAGAAGATCCCTCCGTAGACCCGGACGCGTCTGCTTCTCTGTGCAAGGGCAAGGCCGTCTGTGAGGGGGGGGCACACCGAGACGCTGCAGGCTGGCGCTTTGCAACCGCCTCAACACTTCGAGATTCTGTGAGAGGCCGCCACGCAAGATTTGACGGGTATGTTAGCCCCCTGAGGTCACGGCCACAACAGAGACGCATGTAAGAGCAATCCACAGAGGGAAGTGTTCTTAGATACATTTCCATCACAAAAAATTATGAAAATTACCATCACCCTATAGCACATGTGCCTCACGCTGTGTAAAAACTCATGATTTTATCGCGCCCAAGTATTTAATAATATTCACGCTGCATCGTTATCTGCAGTAACGCCTACTACCGCAGGTCATTGCTGGCCCCGTGAGGGGGCCACACCTTTGAGACGCTGCGTCACTTCTTCTGACATGCCACCACACCACCTCGCAAGATGTATGAGGGCCCGTGCGACGCCTCCCGGTGGCATTGTTACCCCTCAGTGGCCCCCTGGCCCGCCTAACCTCAGAAGGCTTTGGACCACTGGATCTAGCCTTTGACTTTGCACGGACGGGATTTGACCAAAGGACCTCTCCACCCGGCCAGTGTTAGGGTCAGCCCATAGGAACACTTTGAGCAACATCCGGCCAGCCCACAGCAAGATCCCTCCGTAGACCCGACAAGGTCTGCTTCTCCTCCAGTGCCGGGCGATGGCGCCGTCTGCGGAGGGGGGGCACACCGGAGACGTTGCGGATGGGCGCTTGCAACCGCCTCAACACTTCGAGACTTGTGAGAGGCCGCCACGCAAGATTTGACGGTATGCTAGCCCCCGAGGCCGCCGCCACAACAGAGACGCGCGAAGAGCAATCCACAGAGAGGGAAGTGTTCGATACTTCTCCATCACAAAAAATTATGAAAAATTACCATCACCCCTATAGCACATGTGCCCACGCCAGTAAAAACTCATGATTTTATCGCTGGCCCAAGTATTTAATAATATTCACGCCGCATCGCTATCGCAGAACGCCTACTACCGTGTCATTGCCGCCCGTGAGGGGGGGCCACACCGGAGACGCCAGGCCGCCTTCTTCTGACATGCCACCACACCACCTCAAGCATGTATGAGGGCCCTGCGACGCCCGTGGCATTGTTACCCCCTGTGGCCCCCGGCCCCGCCTAACCTCAGTAGCTGCTTGACCACGGATCTAGCCCTTTGACTTTTGCACGGACGGATTTGACCAAAGGGACCTCTCCACCCGGCCAGTGTTAGGGTCAGCCCATAGGAACACTTTGGAGCAACATCCGCCAAAGCCCACAAAGAAGATCCCTCCGTAGACCCGACAAGGTCTGCTTCTCCAGTGGGCGGGCGCGGCGCCGTCTCAGGAGGGGGGGCACACCGGAGACGCTGCTGGGCGCTTGCAACCGCCTCAACACTTCGAGACTTGTGGAGAGGCCGCCACGCAAGATTTGACGGTATGTTAGCCTCGTGAGGTCACGCCACAACAGAGACGCATGAAGAGCAATCCTGAGAGGGAAGTGTTCGAGCATACTTCTCCATCACAAAAATTATGAAAAATTACCATCACCCCTATAGCACATGTGCCCACGCTGTGTAAAAACTCATGATTTTATCAAGGCCCAAGTATTTAATAATATTCACGCCGCATCGCTATCGCAGAACGCCTACTACCGTGTCATTGCTGGCCCGTGAGGGGGGGGGGGCCACACTGAGACGCCAGGCCGCTTCTTCTGGACATGCCACCACACCACCTCAAGATGTATGAGGGCCCCAAGGCGACGCCTCCGTGGCATTGCTACCTCAGGCCCCCGCCCCGCCTAACCTCAGTAGCGCTTGACCACCTGGATCTAGCCCTTTGACTTTGCACGGACGGGATTTGACCAAAGGACCTCTCCACCCTTGTGTTAGGGTCAGCCCATAGGAACACTTTTGGAGCAACATCCGCCAGTGCCCACAAGAAGATCCTCCGTAGACCCGACAAGGTCTGCTTCTCCAGTGCGGGCGATGGCGCCGTCTGTGAGGGGGGGGGGTACACTCGAGACGCTGCGGCCGGCGCTTGCAACCGCCTCAACACTTCGAGACTTGTGAGAGGCCGCCACGCAAGATTTGACGGTATGCTAGTTTCGAGGTCAGCCGCCACACAGAGACGGCGCCAAGAGCAATCCGCTGAGAGGGAAGTGTTCAGACACTTCCATCACAAAAATTATGAAAAATTACCATCAGTCCTATAGCACATGTGCTCACGCTTGTGTAAAAAACTCATGATTTTATCGCTACCCAAGTATTTAATAATATTCACGCCGCATCGTTATCGCAGAACGCCTACTACCGTGTCATTGCCGGCCCGTGAGGGGGGGCCACACCCCGAGAGACGCTGCGGCGCCTTCTGACATGCCACCACACCACCCCGCATGTATGAGGGCCCGGCGTGCGACGCCTCGTGGCATTGTTACCCCCTGTGGCCCCTGGCCCCGCCTAACCTCAGAAGCGCTTGACCACGGATCTAGCCCTTGACTTTGCACGACGGGATTTGACCAAAGGGACCTCTCCACCCGGCTGTGTTAGGTCAGCCCATAGGAACACTTTGGAGCAACATCCGCCAGGCCCACAAAGCAAGATCCCTCCGTGTAGACTCGACGCTGGTCTGCTTCCCTCGTGCTGGCCGGGCGGGCGCCTGTCTGTGAGGGGGGGGGGCACACCCCGAGACGCTGCGGTCGGGCGCTTGCAACCGCCTCAACACTTCGAGACTTGTGAGAGGCCGCCACGTTAAGATTTGACGGTATGCTAGCCCCTGAGGTCAGCCGCCACAACAGAGACGCACAAGAGCAATCCAGAGAGGGAAGTGTTCAGACATTTCTCCATCACAAAAAATTATGAAAAATTACCATCACCCTATAGCACATGTGCCCACGCTGTGTAAAAACTCATGATTTTATCGCTACCCAAGTATTTAATAATATTCACGCATCGTTATCACAGAACGCCTACTACCGTGTCATTGCTGGCCGTGCGGAGGGGGGGCCACACCCCGAGACGCTGCGCCGCTTCTTCTGACATGCCACCACACCACCCTCAAGATGTATGAGGGCCCGGGCGACGCCTCCGGTGGCATTGTTACCCCCAGTGGCCCCTGGCCCCGCCTAACCTCAGAAGCTGCTTTGACCACTGGATCTAGCCCTTTGACTTTGCACTGGACGGGATTTGACCAAGGACCTCCACCTGCCAGGTTAGGGTCACCCCATAGGAACACTTTGGAGCAACATCCGGCCGTGCCCACAAAGAAGATCCCTCCGTAGACCCGACAAGGTCTGCTTCTCCAGCCGGGCCAAGGCGCCCGTCTGTGAGGGGGGCACACCCCGAGACGCTGCGGCTGGGCGCTTGCAACCGCCTCAACACTTCGAGACTTGTGAGAGGCCGCCACGCAAGATTTGACGGCATGCTAGCCCGGAGGTCACGCCACAACAGAGACGCCAAGAGCAATCCACAGAGAGGGAAGTGTTCAGATACTTCTCCATCACAAAAAATTATGAAAAATTACCATCATCCTATAGCACATGTGCCCACGCTGTGTAAAAACTCATGATTTTATCAAGCTACTCCAAGTATTTAATAATATTCACGCCGCATCGTTATCGCAGAACGCCTACTACCGCAGTCATTGCTGGCCCGTGAGGGGGGCCACACTCGGAGACGCTGGTCACTTCTTCTGACATGCCACCACACCACCTCAAGCATGTATGAGGGCCCCATGACGCCGTGGCATTGCTACCCCCCTGTGGCCCCCTGGCCCCGCCTAACCTCAGAAGGCTTGACCACTGGATCTAGCCTTTGACTTTGCACGGACGGGATTTGACCAAAGGGACCTTCCACCCGGCTTGTGTTAGGGTCAGCCCATAGGAACACTTTGGAGCAACATCCGCTGTGCCCACAAAGAAGATCCCTCCGTAGACTCCGACGCTGTCTGCTTCTCTCCAAAGCCGGGCGATGGCGCGCCGTCTGCGGAGGGGGGGCACACCCCGAGACGCTGGCTGGGCGCTTGCAACCGCCTCAACACTTCGAGACTTGTGAGAGGCCGCCACGCAAGATTTGACGGTATGTTAGTTCTGGAGGCCGGCCACAACAGAGACGCATAAGAGCAATCCGCTGAGAGGGAAGTGTTCGACATTTCTCCATCACAAAAAATTATGAAAAATTACCATCAGTCCTATAGCACATGTGCTCACGCCAGTAAAAACTCATGATTTTATCGCGCCAAGTATTTAATAATATTCACGCCCATCGCTATCACAGAACGCCTACTACCGTGGTCATTGCTGGCCCGTGAGGGGGGCCACACCGGAGACGCTGCCGCCTTCTTCTGGACATGCCACCACACCACCCCGCATGTATGAGGGCCCGTGCGACGCCTCCGTGGCATTGCTACCCCCTGTGGCCCCCTGGCCCCGCCTAACCCTCAGAAGGCTTTGACCACTGGATCTAGCCCTTGACTTTGCACGGACGGGATTTGACCAAAGGACCTCTCCACCCGGCCAGTTGTGTTAGGTCAGCCCATAGGAACACTTTGAGCAACATCCGCCAGGCCCACAAAGAAGATCCTCCGTAGACCTGACGTCTGCTTCTCCAGTAGCCGGGCGATGGCGCCTGTCTCGTGAGGAGGGGGCACACCTGAGACGCTGCTGGGCGCTTGCAACCGCCTCAACACTTCGAGACTTGTGAGAGGCCGCCACGCAAGATTTGACGGTATGTTAGCCCTCGAGGCCGCCGCCACAACCAGAGACGGCGAAGAGCAATCCGCCAGAGAGGGAAGTGTTCAGATACTTCTCCATCACAAAAATTATGAAAATTACCATCACCTATAGCACATGTGCCCATCGCTAGTAAAAACTCATGATTTTATCGCGCCCAAGTATTTAATAATATTCACGCTGCATCGTTATCACAGAACGCCTACTACCGCAGTCATTGTTGGCCGTGTGAGGGGGGCCACACCGGAGACGCCACGCTTCTTCTGACATGCCACCACACCACCTCAAGCATGTATGAGGGCCCGTGCGACGCCTCCGGCAGCATTGCTACTTCAGGCCCCTGGCCCCGCCTTAACCTCAGAGCGCTTGACCACGGATCTAGCCTTTGACTTTGCACGGACGGGATTTGACCAAAGGACCTCTCCACCCGGCTGTGTTAGGTCAGCCCATAGGAACACTTTGGAGCAACATCCGGCCAGCCCACAAAGAAGATCCCTCCGGTAGACCCGACAAGGTCTGCTTCTCCAGTGCCGGCGATGGCGCCGTCTGAGGGGGGGGGCACACCCCGAGACGCTGGCCGGGCGCTTGCAACCGCCTCAACACTTCGAGACTTGTGAGAGGCCGCCACGCAAGATTTGACGGTAAGAAGCCTCGAGGCCGCCGCCACAACAGAGACGCATGTAAGAGCAATCCGAGAGGGAAGTGTTCAGACATTCTCCATCACAAAAATTATGAAAAATTACCATCACCCTATAGCACATGTGCCCACGTTGTGTAAAAACTCATGATTTTATCGCTACCCAAGTATTTAATAATATTCACGCCGCATCGTTATCACAGAACGCCTACTACCGTGTCATTGCCGGCCCGTGAGGGGGGGCCACACCCCTGGAGACGCCAGGCCGCTTCTTCTGACATGCCACCACACCACCCTCAAGATGTATGAGGGCCCGGCGACGCCTCCGTGGCATTGCTACCCCCTGTGGCCCTCTGGCCCCGCCTAACCTCAGAGCGCTTGACCACCTGGATCTAGCCCTTTGACTTTGCACGACGGGATTTGACCAAGGACCTCTCCACCCTGCCAGTTAGGGTCAGCCCATAGGAACACTTTGGAGCAACATCCGGCCAGGCCCACAAAGAAGATCCCTCCGTAGACCCGACGCTGTCTGCTTCTCCAAAGGCCTGGCGATGGCGCCGTCTGTCAGGAGGGGGGGGCACACTTTGAGACGCTGCAGGCCGGGCGCTTGCAACCGCCTCAACACTTCGAGACTTGTGAGAGGCCGCCACGCAAGATTTGACGGTATGTTAGCCCCGGAGGCCGCCGCCACAACAGAGACGCGAAGAGCAATCCGCCAGAGAGGGAAGTGTTCAGATACTTCTCCATCACAAAAAATTATGAAAAATTACCATCAGTCCTATAGCACATGTGCCCAATGTTGTGTAAAAACTCATGATTTTATCGCGCCCAAGTATTTAATAATATTCACGCTGCATCGCTATCGCAGAACGCCTACTACCGTGTCATTGCTGGCCCGTGAGGGGGGGCCACACCGAGAGACGCTGCCGCCTCTTTCTGGACATGCCACCACACCACCCCAAGATGTATGAGGGCTCTGGCGACGCTCCGGTGGCATTGTTACCCCCAGTGGCCCCTGGCCCCGCCTAACCTCAGAAGGCTTGACCACTGGATCTAGCCCTTTGACTTTGCACGGACGGGATTTGACCAAAGGGACCTCTCCACCCGTTGTGTTAGGTCAGCCCATAGGAACACTTTGGAGCAACATCCGGCCAGGCCCACAGCAAGATCCCTCCGTAGACCCGACGTCTGCTTCTCTCCAGTGCCGGGCGATGGCGCCGTCTGAGGGTGAGGGGGGCACACCCCGAGACGCTGCGGTTGGGCGCTTGCAACCGCCTCAACACTTCGAGACTTGTGAGAGGCCGCCACGCAAGATTTGACGGTATGTTAGCCCTCGGAGGCCGCCGGCCACAACAGAGACGCAAGGAAGAGCAATCCGCCAGAGAGGGAAGTGTTCAGATACTTCTCCATCACAAAAAATTATGAAAAATTACCATCACCCTATAGCACATGTGCCCACGCTTGTGTAAAAAACTCATGATTTTATCAAGGCCCAAGTATTTAATAATATTCACGCTGCATCGTTATCGCAGAACGCCTACTACCGTGTCATTGCCGCCCGTGAGGGGGGGCCACACCGAGACGCCAGGCCGCTTCTTCTGACATGCCACCACACCACCCTCAAGCATGTATGAGGGCCCGTGCGACGCCTCCGTGGCATTGTTACCCCCTGTGGCCCTGGCCCCGCCTAACCTCAGAAGGCTTGACCACGGGATCTAGCCTTGACTTTGCACGGACGGGATTTGACCAAAGGACCTTCCACCGTTGTGTTAGGTCAGCCCATAGGAACACTTTGAGCAACATCCGGCCAGTGCCCACAAAGCAAGATCCCCTCCGTAGACCCGACGCGTCTGCTTCTCCAGTGCCGGGCGGCGGCGCCGTCTGAGGGGGGAGGGGGGCACACCCGAGACGCTGCGGTTGGGCGCTTGCAACCGCCTCAACACTTCGAGACTTGTGAGAGGCCGCCACGCAAGATTTGACGGTATGTTAGCCCCTGAGGCCGCCGCCACGTCAGAGACGCGCGAAGAGCAATCCAGAGAGGGAAGTGTTCAGACATTTCCATCACAAAAATTATGAAAAATTACCATCACCCTATAGCACATGTGCCCACGCCAGTAAAAACTCATGATTTTATCGCTACCCAAGTATTTAATAATATTCACGCCGCATCGTTATCGCAGAACGCCTACTACCGTGGTCATTGCCGCCCGTGAGGGGGGGCCACACCGGAGACGCTGGCCGCTTCTTCGGACATGCCACCACACCACCCCGCATGTATGAGGGCTGGTGCGACGCCTCCGGTGGCATTGTTACCCCCTGTGGCCCCTGGCCCCGCCTAACCTCAGAAGCGCTTGACCACGGATCTAGCCCTTTGACTTTGCACGGACGGGATTTGACCAAAGGACCTCTCCACCCGGTTGTGTTAGGGTCAGCCCATAGGAACACTTTGGAGCAACATCCGGCCAGCCCACAAAGAAGATCCTCCGTAGACCCGGACGTCTGCTTCTCCAGTGCCGGGCGATGGCGGCGCCGTCTGTGAGGGGGGGGCACACCTCGAGACGCTGCGGCCGGGCGCTTGCAACCGCCTCAACACTTCGAGACTTGTGAGAGGCCGCCACGCAAGATTTGACGGTATGTTAGCCCTCGAGGTCACGCCACGTCAGAGACGCATGAAGAGCAATCCGCCAGAGAGGGAAGTGTTCAGATACTTCTCCATCACAAAAAATTATGAAAAATTACCATCAGTCCTATAGCACATGTGCCCACGCCAGTAAAAAACTCATGATTTTATCGCGCCCAAGTATTTAATAATATTCACGCCGCATCGTTATCGCTAACGCCTACTACCGTGTCATTGCCGGCCCGTGAGGGGGGCCACACCGGAGACGCCACTTCTTCTGACATGCCACCACACCACCTCAAGCATGTATGAGGGCCCGGTGCGACGCCCGTGGCATTGTTACCCTCAGGCCCCTGGCCCCGCCTAACCTCGTAGGCTTTGACCACGGATCTAGCCCTTTGACTTTGCACGGACGGATTTGACCAAGGACCTTCCACCCAGCTGTGTTAGGGTCAGCCCATAGGAACACTTTGAGCAACATCCGGCCAGTGCCCACAAGAAGATCCCTCCGTAGACCCGACGGTCTGCTTCTCCAGTGCCGGGCGATGGCGCCGTCTGTGAGGGGGGGGGCACACCCCGAGACGCTGGTGGGCGCTTGCAACCGCCTCAACACTTCGAGACTTGTGAGAGAGGCCGCCACGCAAGATTTGACGGTATGTTAGCCCCCGAGGTCACCGCCACAACAGAGACGGCGAAGAGCAATCCGCAGAGAGGGAAGTGTTCAGATACTTCTCCATCACAAAAAATTATGAAAAATTACCATCATCCCTATAGCACATGTGCCCACGTTGTGTAAAAACTCATGATTTTATCGCCCAAGTATTTAATAATATTCACGCTGCATCGTTACCGCAGAACGCCTACTACCGTGTCATTGCTGGCCCGTGAGGGGGGGCCACACTCGAGACGCTGCCGCTTCTTCTGACATGCCACCACACCACCTCAAGATGTATGAGGGCTCCGGCGACGCCTCCCAAGTGGCATTGCTACCCCTCAGGCCCCTGGCCCCGCCTAACCTCAGTAGCGCTTGACCACGGATCTAGCCCTTTGACTTTGCACGGACGGGATTTGACCAAAGGGACCTCTCCACCCGGGTTGTGTTAGGTCAGCCCATAGGAACACTTCTTGAGCAACATCCGGCCAGGCCCACAAAGAAGATCCCTCCGTAGACTCCGACGGTCTGCTTCTCTCCAGTGCCGGGCGGGCGCCGTCTGGTGAGGGGGGGGGGCACACTCGAGACGCTGGTTGGCGCTTGCAACCGCCTCAACACTTCGAGACTTGTGAGAGGCCGCCACGCAAGATTTGACGGTATGTTAGCTCCCTGAGGTCAGCCGCCACAACCAGAGACGCGAAGAGCAATCCACAGAGAGGGAAGTGTTCAGATACTTCTCCATCACAAAAATTATGAAAATTACCATCAGTCCTATAGCACATGTGCCCACGCTGTGTAAAAACTCATGATTTTATCGCTACCCAAGTATTTAATAATATTCACGCTGCATCGTTATCGCAGAACGCCTACTACCGTGTCATTGCTGGCCCGTGAGGGGGGCCACACTCGGAGACGCTGCGGTCGCTTCTTCGGACATGCCACCACACCACCTCAAGATGTATGAGGGCCCGTGACGCCTCCGTGGCATTGCTACCCCCAGTGGCCCCCTGGCCCCGCCTAACCTCAGAAGCTGCTTGACCACGGGATCTAGCCTTTGACTTTGCACGGACGGGATTTGACCAAAGGGACCTCTCCACCCGGTTGTGTTAGGTCAGCCCATAGGAACACTTTGAGCAACATCCGGCCAGGCCCACAGAAGATCCCTCCGTAGACCCGACGCTGTCTGCTTTCCCTCCAGTGCCGGGCGGCGGCGCCGTCTGTGAGGGGGGGGCACACCCGAGACGCTGGCTGGGCGCTTGCAACCGCCTCAACACTTCGAGACTTGTGAGAGGCCGCCACGCAAGATTTGACGGTATGTTAGCCCCGAGGCCGCCGCCACAACAGAGACGCATGAAGAGCAATCCGCTGAGAGGGAAGTGTTCAGATACTTCTCCATCACAAAAAATTATGAAAAATTACCATCACCCTATAGCACATGTGCCCACGCCAGTAAAAACTCATGATTTTATCAAGGCCCAAGTATTTAATAATATTCACGCTGCATCGCTATCGCAGTAACGCCTACTACCGTGTCATTGCCGGCCCGTGAGGGGGGGGCCACACCCGAGACGCTGCGGCCGCTTCTTCTGACATGCCACCACACCACCTCAAGATGTATGAGGGCCCGTGCGACGCCTCCGTGGCATTGCTACCCCTGTGGCCCCTGGCCCCGCCTAACCCTCAGAAGCGCTTGACCACGGGATCTAGCCCTTTGACTTTGCACGGACGGGATTTGACCAAAGGACCTCTCCACCCTTGCTGTGTTAGGGTCAGCCCATAGGAACACTTTGGAGCAACATCCGGCCAGGCCCACAAAGAAGATCCCTCCGTAGACCCGGACGCGTCTGCTTCTCTGTGTGCCGGGCGATGGCGCCGTCTGTGAGGGGGGGCACACCCCGAGACGCTGCATGGGCGCTTGCAACCGCCTCAACACTTCGAGACTTGTGAGAGGCCGCCACGCAAGATTTGACGGTATGTTAGCTCTCGGAGGTCACGCCACAACAGAGACGGCGAAGAGCAATCCGCGAGAGGGAAGTGTTCAGATACTTCTCCATCACAAAAATTATGAAAAATTACCATCAGTCCTATAGCACATGTGCCCACGCCAGTAAAAACTCATGATTTTATCGCTACCCAAGTATTTAATAATATTCACGCTGCATCGTTATCCGCAGAACGCCTACTACCAGGTCATTGCTGGCCCGTGAGGGGGGCCACACTGGAGACGCTGCCGCTTCTTCTGACATGCCACCACACCACCTCAAGATGTATGAGGGCCCGGTGCGACGCCTCCGTGGCATTGTTACCCCTCAGGCCCCTGGCCCCGCCTAACCTCAGAAGCGCTTGACCACGGGATCTAGCCCTTTGACTTTGCACGGACGGGATTTGACCAAAGGACCTCTCCACCCTTGTGTTAGGGTCAGCCCATAGGAACACTTTGGAGCAACATCCGGCCAGGCCCACAAAGAAGATCCCTCCGTAGACCCGACGGGTCTGCTTCTCCAGTGCCGGGCGATGGCGCCGTCTGTGAGGGGGGGGGCACACCGGAGACGCTGTTGGGCGCTTGCAACCGCCTCAACACTTCGAGACTTGTGAGAGGCCGCCACGCAAGATTTGACGGTATGTTAGTTCTCGGAGGCCGCCGCCACAACAGAGACGCATGAAGAGCAATCCGCCAGAGGGAAGTGTTCAGATACTTTCTCCATCACAAAAATTATGAAAAATTACCATCAGTCCTATAGCACATGTGCCCACGCCAGTAAAAAACTCATGATTTTATCGCGCCCAAGTATTTAATAATATTCACGCTGCATCGCTATCGCAGAACGCCTACTACCGTGGTCATTGCCGTCCGTGAGGGGGGGCCACACCCCGGAGACGCCAGGCCGCTTCTTCGACATGCCACCACACCACCCCCGCATGTATGAGGGCCCTGGCGACGCCTCCGTGGCATTGTTACCCCCTGTGGCCCCCTGGCCCCGCCTAACCTCAGAAGGCTTGACCACGGGATCTAGCCTTTGACTTTGCACGGACGGGATTTGACCAAAGGACCTCTCCACCCGGTTGTGTTAGGGTCAGCCCATAGGAACACTTTGAGCAACATCCGGCCAGCCCACAGCAAGATCCCTCCGTAGACCCGACACGTCTGCTTCTCCAGTGCCGGGCGATGGCGCTGTCCGTGAGTGGGGGGGCACACCCCGGAGACGCGTGCTGGGTGTTTGCAACCGCCTCAACACTTCGAGACTTGTGAGAGGCCGCCTACGCAAGATTTGACTGTATGCTAGCCCCTGAGGCCGCCGCCACAACAGAGACGCGAAGAGCAATCCGCCAGAGAGGGAAGTGTTCGACATTTCTCCATCACAAAAAATTATGAAAAATTACCATCACCCCTATAGCACATGTGCCCACGCTTGTGTAAAAAACTCATGATTTTATCGCGCCCAAGTATTTAATAATATTCACGCCGCATCGTTATCGCAGAACGCCTACTACCGTGTCATTGCCGTCCGTGAGGGGGGCCACACCCGAGACGCTGCGGCCGCTTCTTCTGGACATGCCACCACACCACCCCGCATGTATGAGGGCCCGTGCGACGCCTCCGTGGCATTGCTACCCCCTGTGGCCCCCTGGCCCCGCCTAACCTCAGAAGCGCTTGACCACGGGATCTAGCCCTTGACTTTGCACGGACGGATTTGACCAAAGGACCTCTCCACCCGGTTGTGTTAGGGTCAGCCCATAGGAACACTTTGGAGCAACATCCGGCCAGCCCACAAAGCAAGATCCCTCCGTAGACCCGACAAGGTCTGCTTCTCTCCAGTGTGGCGGCGGCGCCGTCTGTGAGGGGGGGGCACACCGGAGACGCTGGTTGGGCGCTTGCAACCGCCTCAACACTTCGAGACTTGTGAGAGGCCGCCACGCAAGATTTGACGGTATGTTAGCCCTCGAGGCCAGCCGCCACAGTCAGAGACGCAAAGAGCAATCCGCCAGAGAGGGAAGTGTTCAGATACTTCTCCATCACAAAAAATTATGAAAAATTACCATCAGTCCTATAGCACATGTGCCCACGCCAGTGTAAAAAACTCATGATTTTATCGCTACCCAAGTATTTAATAATATTCACGCTGCATCGTTACCGCAGAACGCCTACTACCGTGTCATTGCTGGCCCGTGAGGGGGGCCACACCGAGACGCTGCCGCCTCTTTCGACATGCCACCACACCACCTCAAGATGTATGAGGGCCCGGCGACGCCTCCGTGGCATTGCTACCCCCTGTGGCCCCTGGCCCCGCCTAACCCTCAGAAGGCTTGACCACGGGATCTAGCCCTTTGACTTTGCACGGACGGGATTTGACCAAAGGACCTCTCCACCCGGTTGTGTTAGGGTCAGCCCATAGGAACACTTTGGAGCAACATCCGGCCAGCCCACAAAGAAGATCCCTCCGTAGACCCGACGGTCTGCTTCTCCAGTGCCGGGCGATGGCGCCGTCTGCGGAGGGGGGCACACCCCGAGACGCTGCATGGGCGCTTGCAACCGCCTCAACACTTCGAGACTTGTGAGAGGCCGCCACGCAAGATTTGACGGTATGTTAGCCCTCGAGGTCAGCCGCCACAACAGAGACGCGAAGAGCAATCCGCTGAGAGGGAAGTGTTCAGATACTTCTCCATCACAAAAAATTATGAAAATTACCATCAGTCCTATAGCACATGTGCCCACGCCAGTGTAAAAAACTCATGATTTTATCGCGCCCAAGTATTTAATAATATTCACGCTGCATCGCTATCGCAGTAACGCCTACTACCGTGTCATTGCCGTCCGTGAGGGGGGGCCACACCGGAGACGCTGCAGGCCGCTTCTTCGACATGCCACCACACCACCCCGCATGTATGAGGGCCCGGTGCGACGCCTCCGTGGCATTGCTACCCCCTCAGGCCCCTGGCCCCGCCTAACCTCAGAAGGCTTTGACCACGGGATCTAGCCCTTTGACTTTGCACGGACGGGATTTGACCAAAGGACCTCTCCACCCGTTGTGTTAGGGTCAGCCCATAGGAACACTTTGGAGCAACATCCGGCCAGCCCACAGCAAGATCCCTCCGTAGACCCGACGCTGTCTGCTTCTCCAAAGCCGGGCGGGCGATGGCGCCGTCTGTGAGGGGGGGGCACACCCGAGACGCTGCGGTTGGGCGCTTGCAACCGCCTCAACACTTCGAGACTTGTGAGAGGCCGCCACGCAAGATTTGACGGTATGTTAGCCCCCGAGGCCGCCGCCACAACAGAGACGGCGAAGAGCAATCCAGAGAGGGAAGTGTTCAGACATTTCTCCATCACAAAAAATTATGAAAATTACCATCAGTCCTATAGCACATGTGCCCACGTTGTGTAAAAACTCATGATTTTATCAAGGCCCAAGTATTTAATAATATTCACGCCGCATCGTTATCGCAGAACGCCTACTACCGTGTCATTGCCGCCCGTGAGGGGGGGCCACACCGGAGACGCTGTCGCCTTCTTCGACATGCCACCACACCACCCCGCATGTATGAGGGCCCGTGCGACGCCTCCGTGGCATTGCTACCCCTGTGGCCCCTGGCCCCGCCTAACCTCAGAAGGCTTGACCACGGGATCTAGCCCTTTGACTTTGCACGGACGGGATTTGACCAAAGGACCTCTCCACCCGGTTGTGTTAGGTCAGCCCATAGGAACACTTTGGAGCAACATCCGGCCAGGCCCACAAAGAAGATCCCTCCGTAGACCCGACAAGGTCTGCTTCCCTCCAGTGCCAAGGGCGGGCGCCGTCTGTGGAGGGGGGGGGGGGGGCACACCGAGACGCTGCGGTTGGGCGTTTGCAACCGCCTCAACACTTCGAGACTTGTGAGAGGCCGCCACGCAAGATTTGACGGTATGTTAGCCCCCGGAGGTCGCCGCCACAACAGAGACGGCGAAGAGCAATCCGCCAGAGAGGGAAGTGTTCAGACATTTCTCCATCACAAAAATTATGAAAATTACCATCACCCCTATAGCACATGTGCCCACGCCAGTAAAAACTCATGATTTTATCGCGCCCAAGTATTTAATAATATTCACGCTGCATCGTTATTGCAGAACGCCTACTACCGTGGTCATTGCCGCCCGTGAGGGGGGCCACACCGGAGACGCTGTACGCTTCTTCTGACATGCCACCACACCACCTCAAGATGTATGAGGGCCCTGGCGACGCCTCCGTGGCATTGTTACCCCTGTGGCCCCTGGCCCCGCCTAACCTCAGAAGGCTTGACCACGGGATCTAGCCCTTTGACTTTGCACGGACGGGATTTGACCAAAGGACCTCTCCACCCGGTTGTGTTAGGTCAGCCCATAGGAACACTTTGAGCAACATCCGGCCAGCCCACAAAGAAGATCCCTCCGTAGACCCGACGTCTGCTTCTCTCCAGGTGCCGGGCGATGGCGCCGTCTGCGGAGGGGGGGGGCACACCCCGAGACGCTGCGGCTGGGCGCTTGCAACCGCCTCAACACTTCGAGACTTGTGAGAGGCCGCCACGCAAGATTTGACGGTATGCTAGTTCTCGAGGTCGCCGCCACAACAGAGACGCGAAGAGCAATCCGCAGAGGGAAGTGTTCAGATACTTCTCCATCACAAAAAATTATGAAAAATTACCATCACCCCTATAGCACATGTGCCCACGTTGTGTAAAAACTCATGATTTTATCGCGCCCAAGTATTTAATAATATTCACGCTGCATCGTTATCGCAGTAACGCCTACTACCGTGTCATTGCCGCCCGTGAGGGGGGCCACACTCGGAGACGCTGCACGCTTCTTCGGACATGCCACCACACCACCCCGCATGTATGAGGGCCCGGCGACGCCTCCCAAGTGGCATTGTTACCCCTGTGGCCCCTGGCCCCGCCTAACCTCAGAAGGCTGACCACGGGATCTAGCCCTTTGACTTTGCACGGACGGGATTTGACCAAAGGACCTTCCACCCGTTGTGTTAGGGTCAGCCCATAGGAACACTTTGGAGCAACATCCGGCCAGGCCCACAAAGAAGATCCCTCCGTAGAGACCCGACGGTCTGCTTCCTCTGTGCCGGGCGATGGCGCCGTCTGCGGAGGGGGGGGCACACCCCGAGACGCTGCGGTTGGCGCTTGCAACCGCCTCAACACTTCGAGACTTGTGAGAGGCCGCCACGCAAGATTTGACGGTATGTTAGCCCCTGAGGCCAGCCGCCACAACAGAGACGCAAAGAGCAATCCGCTGAGAGGGAAGTGTTCAGACATTTCTCCATCACAAAAATTATGAAAAATTACCATCAGTCCTATAGCACATGTGCCCACGTTGTGTAAAAACTCATGATTTTATCGCGCCCAAGTATTTAATAATATTCACGCTGCATCGCTATCACAGAACGCCTACTACCGTGTCATTGCCGTCCGTGAGGGGGGCCACACTCGGAGACGCTGCCGCCTTCTTCTGACATGCCACCACACCACCTCAAGATGTATGAGGGCCCGTGCGACGCCTCCGTGGCATTGCTACCCCTGTGGCCCCTGGCCCCGCCTAACCTCAGAAGGCTTGACCACGGGATCTAGCCTTTGACTTTGCACGGACGGGATTTGACCAAAGGGACCTCTCCACCCGTTGTGTTAGGGTCAGCCCATAGGAACACTTTGGAGCAACATCCGGCCAGCCCACAAAGAAGATCCCTCCGTAGACCCGACGTCTGCTTCTCCAGGTGCCGGGCGATGGCGCCGTCTGTGAGGGGGGGGCACACCCCGAGACGCTGCGGCTGGGCGCTTGCAACCGCCTCAACACTTCGAGACTTGTGAGAGGCCGCCACGCAAGATTTGACGGTATGTTAGCCCCGAGGTCGCCGCCACAACAGAGACGCGAAGAGCAATCCGCAGAGAGGGAAGTGTTCAGATACTTCTCCATCACAAAAAATTATGAAAAATTACCATCACCCTATAGCACATGTGCCCACGCCAGTAAAAACTCATGATTTTATCGCTACCCAAGTATTTAATAATATTCACGCTGCATCGTTATCGCAGAACGCCTACTACCGTGGTCATTGCCGGCCCGTGAGGGGGGCCACACCGAGACGCTGCGGCCGCTTCTTCGACATGCCACCACACCACCGCATGTATGAGGGCCCGTGCGACGCCTCCGTGGCATTGTTACCTCAGTGGCCCCTGGCCCCGCCTAACCTCAGAAGCTGCTTGACCACGGGATCTAGCCCTTTGACTTTGCACGGACGGGATTTGACCAAAGGGACCTCTCCACCCGGTTGTGTTAGGTCAGCCCATAGGAACACTTTGGAGCAACATCCGGCCAGCCCACAAAGAAGATCCCCTCCGTAGACCCGACAAGGTCTGCTTCCTCCAGGTGCCGGGCGATGGCGCCGTCTGCGGAGGGGGGGCACACCCCGAGACGCTGCGGTTGGGCGCTTTGCAACCGCCTCAACACTTCGAGACTTGTGAGAGGCCGCCACGCAAGATTTGACGGTATGTTAGCTCGGAGGTCGCCGCCACAACAGAGACGCATGAAGAGCAATCCGCCAGAGAGGGAAGTGTTCAGACATTTCTCCATCACAAAAAATTATGAAAAATTACCATCAGTCCTATAGCACATGTGCCCACGCTGTAAAAACTCATGATTTTATCGCTACCCAAGTATTTAATAATATTCACGCTGCATCGTTATCGCAGAACGCCTACTACCGTGTCATTGCCGTCCGTGAGGGGGGCCACACTCGAGACGCTGCCGCTTCTTCGACATGCCACCACACCACCCCGCATGTATGAGGGCCCGTGCGACGCCTCCGTGGCATTGTTACCCCTGTGGCCCCCTGGCCCCGCCTAACCTCAGAAGCGCTTGACCACGGGATCTAGCCCTTTGACTTTGCACGGACGGGATTTGACCAAAGGGACCTCTCCACCCGGTTGTGTTAGGGTCAGCCCATAGGAACACTTTGAGCAACATCCGGCCAGCCCACAAAGAAGATCCCTCCGTAGACCCGACGTCTGCTTCTCCAAAGCCGGGCGGGCGGCGCCGTCTGCGTGAGGGGGGGCACACTCGAGACGCTGCGGTTGGGCGCTTGCAACCGCCTCAACACTTCGAGACTTGTGAGAGGCCGCCACGCAAGATTTGACGGTATGTTAGCCCCCGAGGCCGCCGCCACAACAGAGACGCATGAAGAGCAATCCACAGAGAGGGAAGTGTTCAGACATTTCTCCATCACAAAAAATTATGAAAAATTACCATCAGTCCTATAGCACATGTGCCCACGCCAGTAAAAACTCATGATTTTATCGCGCCCAAGTATTTAATAATATTCACGCTGCATCGTTATCGCAGAACGCCTACTACCGTGTCATTGCCGTCCGTGAGGGGGGGGCCACACCCCGAGACGCTGTCGCTTCTTCGACATGCCACCACACCACCCCGCATGTATGAGGGCCCTGCGACGCCTCCGTGGCATTGCTACCCCCAGGCCCCCTGGCCCCGCCTAACCTCAGAAGCTTTGACCACGGGATCTAGCCTTTGACTTTGCACGGACGGGATTTGACCAAAGTGGACCTCTCCACCCTTGTGTTAGGGTCAGCCCATAGGAACACTTTGGAGCAACATCCGGCCAGGCCCACAAAGAAGATCCCTCCGTAGACCCGACGGTCTGCTTCTCCAGTGCCGGGCGATGGCGCCGTCTGTGAGGGGGGGGGCACACCCCGAGACGCTGGCGGGCGCTTGCAACCGCCTCAACACTTCGAGACTTGTGAGAGGCCGCCACGCAAGATTTGACGGTATGTTAGCCCTCGAGGCCAGCCGCCACAACAGAGACGCACAAGAGCAATCCGCCAGAGAGGGAAGTGTTCAGATACTTCTCCATCACAAAAAATTATGAAAAATTACCATCAGTCCTATAGCACATGTGCCCACGCTTGTGTAAAAAACTCATGATTTTATCGGCCCAAGTATTTAATAATATTCACGCCGCATCGTTATCGCAGTAACGCCTACTACCGTGTCATTGCTGGCCCGTGAGGGGGGCCACACTCGAGACGCTGCCGCTTCTTCGACATGCCACCACACCACCCCGCATGTATGAGGGCCCGTGCGACGCCTCCGTGGCATTGTTACCCCCTGTGGCCCCCTGCCCCGCCTAACCTCAGAAGGCTTGACCACGGGATCTAGCCCTTGACTTTGCACGGACGGGATTTGACCAAAGGGACCTCTCCACCCGGCCAGTGTTAGGGTCAGCCCATAGGAACACTTTGAGCAACATCCGGCCAGCCCACAAAGAAGATCCCTCCGTAGACCCGACGCTGTCTGCTTCCCTCCAGTGCCGGCGATGGCGCCGTCAGTGAGGGGGGGGGGGGCACACCCCGAGACGCTGCGGTTGGGCGCTTGCAACCGCCTCAACACTTCGAGACTTGTGAGAGGCCGCCACGCAAGATTTGACGGTATGTTAGCCTCGAGGCCGCCGCCACAACAGAGACGCATAAGAGCAATCCAGAGAGGGAAGTGTTCAGATACTTCTCCATCACAAAAAATTATGAAAAATTACCATCAGTCCTATAGCACATGTGCCCACGTTGTGTAAAAACTCATGATTTTATCGCTACCCAAGTATTTAATAATATTCACGCTGCATCGCTATCGCAGAACGCCTACTACCGTGTCATTGCCGTCCGTGAGGGGGGCCACACCCGAGACGCTGCCGCTTCTTCTGACATGCCACCACACCACCTCAAGCATGTATGAGGGCCCGGTGCGACGCCCCGTGGCATTGCTACCCTCAGTGGCCCCTGGCCCCGCCTAACCTCAGAAGCGCTGACCACGGGATCTAGCCCTTTGACTTTGCACGGACGGGATTTGACCAGTGGACCTCTCCACCCGGTTGTGTTAGGGTCAGCCCATAGGAACACTTTGGAGCAACATCCGGCCAGGCCCACAAAGCAAGATCCTCCGTAGACCCGACAAGGTCTGCTTCTCCAGGTGCCGGGCGATGGCGCCCGTCTGCGGAGGGGGGGCACACCGAGACGCTGCGGTTGGGCGCTTGCAACCGCCAACACTTCGAGACTTGTGAGAGGCCGCCACGCAAGATTTGACGGTATGTTAGCCCCTGAGGCCGCCGCCACAACAGAGACGGCGAAGAGCAATCCGCTGAGAGGGAAGTGTTCAGACATTTCTCCATCACAAAAATTATGAAAAATTACCATCACCCTATAGCACATGTGCCCACGCCAGTAAAAACTCATGATTTTATCGCGCCCAAGTATTTAATAATATTCACGCTGC
Organism: Aegilops bicornis; assembly: GCA_021605145.1. Taxonomy (NCBI): domain Eukaryota; kingdom Viridiplantae; phylum Streptophyta; class Magnoliopsida; order Poales; family Poaceae; genus Aegilops; species Aegilops bicornis. The sequence goes on from CM038672.1 coordinate 644,822,029, forward strand.
ATCGCTATCACAGAACGCCTACTACCGTGTCATTGCCGCCCGTGAGGGGGGGCCACACTCGGAGACGCTGCCGCTTCTTCGACATGCCACCACACCACCCCGCATGTATGAGGGCCCGTGCGACGCCTCCGTGGCATTGCTACCCCTGTGGCCCCTGGCCCCGCCTAACCTCAGAGCGCTTGACCACGGGATCTAGCCCTTTGACTTTGCACGGACGGGATTTGACCAAAGGACCTTCCACCCGTTGTGTTAGGTCAGCCCATAGGAACACTTTGGAGCAACATCCGGCCAGGCCCACAAAGAAGATCCCTCCGTAGACCCGACGCTGGTCTGCTTCTCCAGGTGCCGGGCGATGGCGCCGTCTGCGGAGGGGGGGGGCACACCCCGAGACGCTGTTGGGCGCTTGCAACCGCCTCAACACTTCGAGACTTGTGAGAGGCCGCCACGCAAGATTTGACGGTATGTTAGCCTCGAGGCCAGCCGCCACAACAGAGACGCATAAGAGCAATCCAGAGAGGGAAGTGTTCAGATACTTCTCCATCACAAAAATTATGAAAAATTACCATCAGTCCTATAGCACATGTGCCCACGTTGTGTAAAAACTCATGATTTTATCGGCCCAAGTATTTAATAATATTCACGCCGCATCGTTATCCGCAGAACGCCTACTACCGTGTCATTGCCGCCCGTGAGGGGGGCCACACTCGAGACGCTGCGCCTTCTTCTGACATGCCACCACACCACCCCGCATGTATGAGGGCCCGGTGCGACGCCTCCGTGGCATTGTTACCCCTCAGTGGCCCCTGGCCCCGCCTAACCTCAGAAGGCTTGACCACGGGATCTAGCCCTTTGACTTTGCACGGACGGGATTTGACCAAAGGACCTCTCCACCCGGTTGTGTTAGGGTCAGCCCATAGGAACACTTTGAGCAACATCCGGCCAGGCCCACAAAGAAGATCCCTCCGTAGACCCGACAAGCGTCTGCTTCTCCAGTGCCGGGCGATGGCGCCGTCTGTGAGGGGGGGGCACACCCCGAGACGCTGCGGTTGGGCGCTTGCAACCGCCTCAACACTTCGAGACTTGTGAGAGGCCGCCACGCAAGATTTGACGGTATGTTAGCCTCGGAGGCCGCCGCCACAACAGAGACGGCGAAGAGCAATCCAGAGAGGGAAGTGTTCAGATACTTTCTCCATCACAAAAATTATGAAAAATTACCATCACCCCTATAGCACATGTGCCCACGCTTGTGTAAAAACTCATGATTTTATCGCGCCCAAGTATTTAATAATATTCACGCTGCATCGTTATCGCAGTAACGCCTACTACCGTGTCATTGCCGCCCGTGAGGGGGGCCACACCGAGACGCTGCGGCCGCTTCTTTCTGACATGCCACCACACCACCTCAAGATGTATGAGGGCCCGTGCGACGCCTCCGTGGCATTGTTACCCCTCAGGCCCTGGCCCCGCCTAACCTCAGAAGCGCTTGACCACGGGATCTAGCCCTTTGACTTTGCACGGACGGGATTTGACCAAAGGACCTCTCCACCCTTGTGTTAGGGTCAGCCCATAGGAACACTTTGGAGCAACATCCGGCCAGGCCCACAAAGCAAGATCCCTCCGTAGACCCGACGTCTGCTTCTCCAGTGCCGGGCGATGGCGCCGTCTGCGGAGGGGGGGGCACACCGAGACGCTGCGGTTGGCGCTTGCAACCGCCTCAACACTTCGAGACTTGTGAGAGGCCGCCACGCAAGATTTGACGGTATGTTAGCCTCGAGGTCACGGCCACAACAGAGACGCATGAAGAGCAATCCGCCAGAGGGAAGTGTTCAGACATTTCTCCATCACAAAAAATTATGAAAAATTACCATCAGTCCTATAGCACATGTGCCCACGCTGTGTAAAAACTCATGATTTTATCGCTACCCAAGTATTTAATAATATTCACGCTGCATCGCTATCATAACGCCTACTACCGTGTCATTGCCGCCCGTGAGGGGGGCCACACCGGAGACGCTGCCGCCTTCTGACATGCCACCACACCACCTCGCATGTATGAGGGCCCGTGCGACGCCTCCGTGGCATTGCTACCCCCTGTGGCCCCTGGCCCCGCCTAACCTCAGAAGGCTTGACCACGGGATCTAGCCCTTTGACTTTGCACGGACGGGATTTGACCAAAGGACCTCTCCACCCGGTTGTGTTAGGGTCAGCCCATAGGAACACTTTGGAGCAACATCCGGCCAGCCCACAAAGAAGATCCCTCCGTAGACCCGACGTCTGCTTCTCCAGGTGCCGGGGCGGCCGTCTGCGTGAGGGGGGGGGCACACCGAGACGCTGCGGTTGGCGCTTGCAACCGCCTCAACACTTCGAGACTTGTGAGAGGCCGCCACGCAAGATTTGACGGTATGTTAGCCCCCGAGGCCGCCGCCACAACAGAGACGGCGAAGAGCAATCACAGAGAGGGAAGTGTTCAGATACTTCTCCATCACAAAAAATTATGAAAATTACCATCAGTCCTATAGCACATGTGCCCACGTTGTGTAAAAACTCATGATTTTATCGCTACCCAAGTATTTAATAATATTCACGCCGCATCGTTATCGCAGAACGCCTACTACCGTGGTCATTGCCGGCCCGTGAGGGGGGCCACACTCGAGACGCTGCCGCCTTCTTCTGACATGCCACCACACCACCTCGCATGTATGAGGGCCCGTGCGACGCCTCCGTGGCATTGCTACCCCTGTGGCCCCTGGCCCCGCCTAACCTCAGAAGGCTTGACCACGGGATCTAGCCCTTGACTTTGCACGGACGGATTTGACCAAGGACCTTCCACCCGGTTGTGTTAGGGTCAGCCCATAGGAACACTTTGAGCAACATCCGGCCAGGCCCACAAAGAAGATCCCTCCGTAGACCCGACGTCTGCTTCTCTCCAGTGCCGGGCGATGGCGCCGTCTGTGAGGGGGGGGGCACACCCCGAGACGCTGCAGGTTGGGCGCTTGCAACCGCCTCAACACTTCGAGACTTGTGAGAGGCCGCCACGCAAGATTTGACGGTATGCTAGCCCCTCGAGGTCAGCCGCCACAACAGAGACGCGCGAAGAGCAATCCGCAGAGAGGGAAGTGTTCAGATACTTCTCCATCACAAAAATTATGAAAATTACCATCAGTCCTATAGCACATGTGCCCACGCTTGTGTAAAAACTCATGATTTTATCGCTACCCAAGTATTTAATAATATTCACGCTGCATCGTTATCGCAGAACGCCTACTACCGTGTCATTGCCGGCCCGTGAGGGGGGCCACACTCGAGACGCTGCCGCTTCTTCTGACATGCCACCACACCACCCCTGCATGTATGAGGGCCCTGGCGACGCCTCCGGTGGCATTGCTACCCCTGTGGCCCCCTGGCCCCGCCTAACCTCAGAAGCGCTTGACCACGGGATCTAGCCCTTTGACTTTGCACGGACGGGATTTGACCAAAGGACCTCTCCACCCGGTTGTGTTAGGGTCAGCCCATAGGAACACTTTGGAGCAACATCCGGCCAGCCCACAAAGCAAGATCCCTCCGTAGACCCGACGTCTGCTTCCTCCAAAGCCGGGCGATGGCGCCGCCGTCTGTGAGGGGGGGGGGCACACCCCGAGACGCTGCGGTTGGCGCTTGCAACCGCCTCAACACTTCGAGACTTGTGAGAGGCCGCCACGCAAGATTTGACGGTATGTTAGCTCTGAGGTCGCCGCCACAACAGAGACGCATGAAGAGCAATCCGCCAGAGAGGGAAGTGTTCAGACATTTCTCCATCACAAAAATTATGAAAAATTACCATCAGTCCTATAGCACATGTGCCCACGCTGTGTAAAAACTCATGATTTTATCGCTACCCAAGTATTTAATAATATTCACGCTGCATCGTTATCGCAGAACGCCTACTACCGTGTCATTGCTGGCCCGTGAGGGGGGCCACACTCGAGACGCTGCCGCTTCTTCGACATGCCACCACACCACCCTCGCATGTATGAGGGCCCGTGCGACGCCCGGTGGCATTGTTACCTCAGGCCCCCTGGCCCCGCCTAACCTCAGAAGCGCTTGACCACGGGATCTAGCCCTTGACTTTGCACGGACGGGATTTGACCAAAGTGGACCTCTCCACCCGGTTGTGTTAGGGTCAGCCCATAGGAACACTTTGGAGCAACATCCGGCCAGTGCCCACAAAGCAAGATCCCTCCGTAGACCCGACGCTGTCTGCTTCTCCAGCCGGGTGGCGGCGCGCCGTCTGCGGAGGGGGGGCACACCGAGACGCTGCGGTTGGGCGCTTGCAACCGCCTCAACACTTCGAGACTTGTGAGAGGCCGCCACGCAAGATTTGACGGTATGTTAGCCCTCGAGGCCGCCGCCACAACAGAGACGCAAAGAGCAATCCGCAGAGAGGGAAGTGTTCAGACATTTCTCCATCACAAAAAATTATGAAAAATTACCATCACCCTATAGCACATGTGCCCACGTTGTGTAAAAACTCATGATTTTATCGCTACCCAAGTATTTAATAATATTCACGCTGCATCGTTATCGCAGAACGCCTACTACCGTGGTCATTGCCGGCCCGTGAGGGGGGCCACACTCGAGACGCTGCGCCGCTTCTTCGACATGCCACCACACCACCCCGCATGTATGAGGGCCCGTGCGACGCCTCCGTGGCATTGTTACCCCTGTGGCCCCCTGGCCCCGCCTAACCTCAGAAGCGCTTGACCACGGGATCTAGCCCTTTGACTTTGCACGGACGGGATTTGACCAAAGGGACCTCTCCACCCGTTGTGTTAGGGTCAGCCCATAGGAACACTTTGGAGCAACATCCGGCCAGGCCCACAAAGAAGATCCCTCCGTAGACCCGACGGTCTGCTTCTCTGTGTGCCGGGCGATGGCGCCCGTCTGCGGAGGGGGGGGGCACACCCCGAGACGCTGCGGTTGGGCGCTTGCAACCGCCTCAACACTTCGAGACTTGTGAGAGGCCGCCACGCAAGATTTGACGGTATGTTAGCCCCTGAGGTCGCCGCCACAACAGAGACGCAAAGAGCAATCCGCCAGAGAGGGAAGTGTTCAGATACTTCTCCATCACAAAAAATTATGAAAAATTACCATCACCCTATAGCACATGTGCCCACGCCAGTAAAAACTCATGATTTTATCGCGCCCAAGTATTTAATAATATTCACGCTGCATCGTTACCGCAGTAACGCCTACTACCGTGTCATTGCCGCCCGTGAGGGGGGCCACACCGGAGACGCTGGCCGCTTCTTCGGACATGCCACCACACCACCCCGCATGTATGAGGGCCCGTGCGACGCCTCCGTGGCATTGTTACCCCTGTGGCCCCCTGGCCCCGCCTAACCTCAGAAGGCTTGACCACGGGATCTAGCCCTGGGACTTTGCACGGACGGGAGTTGACCAGTGGACCTCTCCACCCGTTTGTGTTAGGTCAGCCCATAGGAACACTTTGGAGCAACATCCGGCCAGGCCCACAAAGAAGATCCCTCCGTAGACCCGACAGTCTGCTTCTCTCCAGTGCCGGGCGATGGCGCCGTCTGTGAGGGGGGGGGCACACCCCGAGACGCTGGCTGGGCGCTTGCAACCGCCTCAACACTTCGAGACTTGTGAGAGGCCGCCACGCAAGATTTGACGGTATGTTAGCCCCTGAGGCCGCCGCCACAACAGAGACGCAAAGAGCAATCCGCCAGAGAGGGAAGTGTTCAGATACTTCTCCATCACAAAAAATTATGAAAAATTACCATCAGTCCTATAGCACATGTGCCCACGCCAGTGTAAAAACTCATGATTTTATCGCGCCCAAGTATTTAATAATATTCACGCTGCATCGTTATCGCAGAACGCCTACTACCGTGTCATTGCCGCCCGTGAGGGGGGCCACACTCGAGACGCTGCGGCCGCCTTCTTCTGACATGCCACCACACCACCCCGCATGTATGAGGGCCCGTGCGACGCCTCCGTGGCATTGCTACCCCTGTGGCCCCTGGCCCCGCCTAACCTCAGAAGCGCTTGACCACGGATCTAGCCCTTGACTTTGCACGGACGGGATTTGACCAAAGGACCTCTCCACCCGGTTGTGTTAGGTCAGCCCATAGGAACACTTTGGAGCAACATCCGGCCAGGCCCACAAAGAAGATCCCTCCGTAGACCCGACAAGGTCTGCTTCTCTCCAAAGCCGGGCGGCGGCGCCGTCTGAGGGGGGGGGGGCACACCGAGACGCTGCTGGGCGCTTTGCAACCGCCTCAACACTTCGAGACTTGTGAGAGGCCGCCACGCAAGATTTGACGGTATGTTAGCCCCGGAGGTCAGCCGCCACAACAGAGACGCATGAAGAGCAATCCGCAGAGAGGGAAGTGTTCAGACATTTCTCCATCACAAAAATTATGAAAAATTACCATCAGTCCTATAGCACATGTGCCCACGTTGTGTAAAAACTCATGATTTTATCGCTACCCAAGTATTTAATAATATTCACGCTGCATCGTTATCGCAGAACGCCTACTACCGTGTCATTGCCGTCCGTGAGGGGGGGCCACACCGGAGACGCTGCCGCCTTCTTCTGACATGCCACCACACCACCCCGCATGTATGAGGGCCCGGCGACGCCTCCGTGGCATTGTTACCCCTCAGGGCCCCCTGGCCCCGCCTAACCTCAGAAGCGCTTGACCACGGGATCTAGCCCTTTGACTTTGCACGGACGGGATTTGACCAAAGTGGACCTCTCCACCCGTTGTGTTAGGGTCAGCCCATAGGAACACTTTGGAGCAACATCCGGCCAGGCCCACAAAGAAGATCCCTCCGTAGACCCGACGCGTCTGCTTCTCCAAAGCCGGGCGATGGCGCCGTCTGTGAGGGGGGCACACCGAGACGCTGCTGGGCGCTTGCAACCGCCTCAACACTTCGAGACTTGTGAGAGGCCGCCACGCAAGATTTGACGGTATGTTAGCCCCTGAGGCCAGCCGCCACAACAGAGACGCATGAAGAGCAATCCGCAGAGAGGGAAGTGTTCAGATACTTCTCCATCACAAAAAATTATGAAAAATTACCATCAGTCCTATAGCACATGTGCCCACGCTGTGTAAAAACTCATGATTTTATCGCGCCCAAGTATTTAATAATATTCACGCTGCATCGTTATCAGTAACGCCTACTACCGTGTCATTGCCGCCCGTGAGGGGGGCCACACCTGAGACGCTGCCGCTTCTTCGACATGCCACCACACCACCCCGCATGTATGAGGGCCCGTGCGACGCCTCCGTGGCATTGCTACCCCCTGTGGCCCCTGGCCCCGCCTAACCTCAGAAGCGCTTGACCACGGGATCTAGCCCTTGACTTTGCACGGACGGGATTTGACCAAAGGACCTCTCCACCCGTTGTGTTAGGGTCAGCCCATAGGAACACTTTGGAGCAACATCCGGCCAGGCCCACAAAGAAGATCCCTCCGTAGACCCGACAGTCTGCTTCTCCAGTGCCGGGCGATGGCGCCGTCTTGAGGGGGGGGGCACACCCCGAGACGCTGCTGGGCGCTTGCAACCGCCTCAACACTTCGAGACTTGTGAGAGGCCGCCACGCAAGATTTGACGGTATGTTAGCCCTCGAGGCCGCCGCCACAACAGAGACGGCGAAGAGCAATCCGCTGAGAGGGAAGTGTTCAGATACTTCTCCATCACAAAAAATTATGAAAAATTACCATCACCCTATAGCACATGTGCCCACGTTGTAAAAAACTCATGATTTTATCGCTACCCAAGTATTTAATAATATTCACGCTGCATCGCTATCGTAACGCCTACTACCGTGTCATTGCCGCCCGTGAGGGGGGCCACACCGGAGACGCTGCCGCCGCTTCTTCTGACATGCCACCACACCACCTCAAGATGTATGAGGGCCCGGCGACGCCTCCGTGGCATTGCTACCCCTCAGGCCCCTGGCCCCGCCTAACCTCAGAAGGCTTGACCACGGGATCTAGCCCTTTGACTTTGCACGGACGGGATTTGACCAAAGGACCTCTCCACCCGGTTGTGTTAGGGTCAGCCCATAGGAACACTTTGAGCAACATCCGGCCAGCCCACAAAGAAGATCCCTCCGTAGACCCGACGCGTCTGCTTTCCTCCAGTGCCGGGCGATGGCGCGCGTCTGTGAGGGGGGGGGGGGCACACCGAGACGCTGCGGTGGGCGCTTGCAACCGCCTCAACACTTCGAGACTTGTGAGAGGCCGCCACGCAAGATTTGACGGTATGTTAGCCTCTGAGGCCGCCGCCACAAATAGAGACGCATAAGAGCAATCCGCCAGAGAGGGAAGTGTTCAGATACTTCTCCATCACAAAAAATTATGAAAAATTACCATCACCCTATAGCACATGTGCCCACGTTGTGTAAAAACTCATGATTTTATCGCTACCCAAGTATTTAATAATATTCACGCTGCATCGTTATTGCAGAACGCCTACTACCGTGTCATTGCCGTCCGTGAGGGGGGCCACACTCGAGACGCTGCGCCTCTTCTGACATGCCACCACACCACCCCGCATGTATGAGGGCCCGTGCGACGCCCGTGGCATTGTTACCCCTGTGGCCCCTGGCCCCGCCTAACCTCAGAAGGCTTGACCACGGGATCTAGCCCTTGACTTTGCACGGACGGGATTTGACCAAAGGACCTTCCACCCAGTTGTGTTAGGTCAGCCCATAGGAACACTTTGGAGCAACATCCGGCCAGGCCCACAGCAAGATCCCTCCGTAGACCCGACAAGGTCTGCTTCTCCAGTGTGCCGGGCGATGGCGCCGTCTGCGGAGGGGGGGGCACACCTGGAGACGCTGCGGTTGGCGCTTGCAACCGCCTCAACACTTCGAGACTTGTGAGAGGCCGCCACGCAAGATTTGACGGTATGTTAGCCTCGGAGGCCGCCGCCACAACAGAGACGCACAAGAGCAATCCGCCAGAGAGGGAAGTGTTCAGATACTTCTCCATCACAAAAAATTATGAAAAATTACCATCAGTCCTATAGCACATGTGCCCACGTTGTGTAAAAACTCATGATTTTATCGCGCCCAAGTATTTAATAATATTCACGCTGCATCGTTATCGCAGAACGCCTACTACCGTGGTCATTGCCGTCCGTGAGGGGGGCCACACCCGGAGACGCTGCGGCCGCTTCTTCTGACATGCCACCACACCACCTCAAGATGTATGAGGGCCCGTGCGACGCCTCCGGTGGCATTGCTACCCCCTCAGGCCCCTGGCCCCGCCTAACCTCAGAAGCGCTTGACCACGGGATCTAGCCCTTTGACTTTGCACGGACGGGATTTGACCAAAGTGGACCTCTCCACCCTTGTGTTAGGTCAGCCCATAGGAACACTTTGGAGCAACATCCGGCCAGGCCCACAAAGAAGATCCCTCCGTAGACCCGACGGTCTGCTTCTCCAGTGCCGGGCGATGGCGCCGTCTGCGGAGGGGGGGGGCACACCCCGAGACGCTGTTGGGCGCTTGCAACCGCCTCAACACTTCGAGACTTGTGAGAGGCCGCCACGCAAGATTTGACGGTATGTTAGCCCTCGAGGTCAGCCGCCACAACAGAGACGCATGAAGAGCAATCCACAGAGAGGGAAGTGTTCAGATACTTCTCCATCACAAAAAATTATGAAAATTACCATCAGTCCTATAGCACATGTGCCCACGCTTGTGTAAAAACTCATGATTTTATCAAGGCCCAAGTATTTAATAATATTCACGCTGCATCGTTATCGCAGAACGCCTACTACCGTGTCATTGCCGCCCGTGAGGGGGGCCACACTCGAGACGCTGCCGCTTCTTCTGACATGCCACCACACCACCCCGCATGTATGAGGGCCCGTGCGACGCCTCCGTGGCATTGCTACCCCTGTGGCCCCTGGCCCCGCCTAACCTCAGAGCGCTTGACCACGGGATCTAGCCTTTGACTTTGCACGGACGGGATTTGACCAAAGGGACCTCTCCACCCGGTTGTGTTAGGGTCAGCCCATAGGAACACTTTGGAGCAACATCCGGCCAGCCCACAAAGAAGATCCCTCCGTAGACCCGACGGTCTGCTTCCTCCAGTGCCGGGCGATGGCGCCGTCTGCGAGGAGGGGGGGGCACACCCCGAGACGCTGCTGGCTTTGCAACCGCCTCAACACTTCGAGACTTGTGAGAGGCCGCCACGCAAGATTTGACGGTATGTTAGCCTCGAGGTCACGCCGCCACAACAGAGACGCATGAAGAGCAATCCGCAGAGAGGGAAGTGTTCAGATACTTCTCCATCACAAAAAATTATGAAAAATTACCATCACCCCTATAGCACATGTGCCCACGCTTGTGTAAAAACTCATGATTTTATCAAGGCCCAAGTATTTAATAATATTCACGCTGCATCGTTATCGCAGAACGCCTACTACCGTGTCATTGCCGGCCGTGAGGGGGGCCACACTCGAGACGCTGCCGCTTCTTCGACATGCCACCACACCACCTCAAGATGTATGAGGGCCCGTGCGACGCCCGTGGCATTGTTACCCCTGTGGCCCCCTGGCCCCGCCTAACCTCAGAAGCGCTTGACCACGGGATCTAGCCCTTTGACTTTGCACGGACGGGATTTGACCAAAGGACCTTCCACCCGGTTGTGTTAGGGTCAGCCCATAGGAACACTTTGGAGCAACATCCGGCCAGGCCCACAAAGAAGATCCTCCGTAGACCCGACGGTCTGCTTCTCCAAAGCCGGGCTGGCGGCGCGCCGTCCGTGAGGGGGGGGGGGGGGGGCACACCGAGACGCTGTTGGCGCTTTGCAACCGCCTCAACACTTCGAGACTTGTGAGAGGCCGCCACGCAAGATTTGACGGTATGTTAGCCCCTGAGGCCGCCGCCACAGTCAGAGACGGCGAAGAGCAATCCGCAGAGAGGGAAGTGTTCAGATACTTTCTCCATCACAAAAAATTATGAAAAATTACCATCAGTCCTATAGCACATGTGCCCACGCTGTGTAAAAACTCATGATTTTATCGCTACCCAAGTATTTAATAATATTCACGCTGCATCGTTATCGCAGAACGCCTACTACCGTGTCATTGCCGCCCGTGAGGGGGGGCCACACCCCGAGACGCTGCGCCGCTTCTTCGACATGCCACCACACCACCCCGCATGTATGAGGGCCCGTGCGACGCCTCCGTGGCATTGCTACCCCTCAGGCCCCTGGCCCCGCCTAACCTCAGAAGCTGCTTGACCACGGATCTAGCCCTTTGACTTTGCACGGACGGGATTTGACCAGTGGACCTCTCCACCCGGTTGTGTTAGGGTCAGCCCATAGGAACACTTTGGAGCAACATCCGGCCAGCCCACAAAGAAGATCCCTCCGTAGACCCGACGGTCTGCTTCTCCAAAGGCCGGGCGATGGCGCCGTCTGGTGAGGGGGGGGCACACCCCGAGACGCTGCGGTTGGCGCTTGCAACCGCCTCAACACTTCGAGACTTGTGAGAGGCCGCCACGCAAGATTTGACGGTATGTTAGCCCTCGAGGCCGCCGCCACAACAGAGACGCATGAAGAGCAATCCGCAGAGAGGGAAGTGTTCAGACATTTCTCCATCACAAAAAATTATGAAAAATTACCATCAGTCCTATAGCACATGTGCCCACGCCAGTAAAAACTCATGATTTTATCAAGGCCCAAGTATTTAATAATATTCACGCTGCATCGTTATCGCAGAACGCCTACTACCGTGTCATTGCCGGCCCGTGAGGGGGGGGGCCACACCTGAGACGCTGCCGCCTTCTTCTGACATGCCACCACACCACCTCGCATGTATGAGGGCCCGTGCGACGCCTCCGTGGCATTGCTACCCCTCAGGCCCCTGGCCCCGCCTAACCTCAGAAGCGCTTGACCACGGGATCTAGCCCTTTGACTTTGCACGGACGGGATTTGACCAAAGGACCTCTCCACCCGGTTGTGTTAGGTCAGCCCATAGGAACACTTTGGAGCAACATCCGGCCAGCCCACAAAGAAGATCCCTCCGTAGACCCGACGTGTCTGCTTCTCCAGTGGCCGGGCGATGGCGCCGTCTGTGAGGGGGGGGGCACACCGAGACGCTGCGGTTGGGCGCTTGCAACCGCCTCAACACTTCGAGACTTGTGAGAGGCCGCCACGCAAGATTTGACGGTATGTTAGCCTCGAGGCCGCCGCCACAACAGAGACGCATAAGAGCAATCCAGAGAGGGAAGTGTTCAGATACTTCTCCATCACAAAAAATTATGAAAAATTACCATCAGTCCTATAGCACATGTGCCCACGCCAGTAAAAAACTCATGATTTTATCGCGCCCAAGTATTTAATAATATTCACGCCGCATCGTTATCGCAGAACGCCTACTACCGTGTCATTGCCGCCCGTGAGGGGGGGCCACACCCCGAGACGCTGCAAGGCCGCTTCTTCGACATGCCACCACACCACCCCGCATGTATGAGGGCCCGTGCGACGCCTCCGTGGCATTGCTACCCCTCAGTGGCCCCCTGGCCCCGCCTAACCTCAGAAGGCTTGACCACGGGATCTAGCCCTTGACTTTGCACGGACGGGATTTGACCAAAGGACCTCTCCACCCGTTGTGTTAGGGTCAGCCCATAGGAACACTTTGGAGCAACATCCGGCCAGCCCACAAAGAAGATCCCTCCGTAGACCCGACAAGGTCTGCTTCTCCAGGTGCCGGGCGATGGCGCCGTCTGGTGAGGGGGGGCACACCCCGAGACGCTGCGGTTGGGCGCTTGCAACCGCCTCAACACTTCGAGACTTGTGAGAGGCCGCCACGCAAGATTTGACGGTATGTTAGCCCTCGAGGTCGCCGCCACAACAGAGACGCATAAGAGCAATCCGCTGAGAGGGAAGTGTTCAGATACTTCTCCATCACAAAAAATTATGAAAAATTACCATCAGTCCTATAGCACATGTGCCCACGTTGTGTAAAAACTCATGATTTTATCGCGCCCAAGTATTTAATAATATTCACGCTGCATCGTTATCGCAGAACGCCTACTACCGTGTCATTGCCAGCCCGTGAGGGGGCCACACTCGAGACGCTGCCGCCTTCTTCTGACATGCCACCACACCACCCCGCATGTATGAGGGCCCGGCGACGCCTCCGTGGCATTGTTACCCCTCAGGCCCCTGGCCCCGCCTAACCTCAGAAGGCTTGACCACGGGATCTAGCCCTTTGACTTTGCACGGACGGGATTTGACCAAAGGACCTCTCCACCCGGTTGTGTTAGGGTCAGCCCATAGGAACACTTTGAGCAACATCCGGCCAGCCCACAAAGAAGATCCCTCCGTAGACCCGACGCTGTCTGCTTCTCCTCCAGGCGGGCGATGGCGCCGTCTGCGGAGGGGGGGGCACACCCCGAGACGCTGGCTGGGCGCTTGCAACCGCCTCAACACTTCGAGACTTGTGAGAGGCCGCCACGCAAGATTTGACGGTATGTTAGCCCCTGAGGTCGCCGCCACAACAGAGACGCATAAGAGCAATCCGCCAGAGAGGGAAGTGTTCAGACATTTCTCCATCACAAAAAATTATGAAAATTACCATCAGTCCTATAGCACATGTGCCCACGCTGTGTAAAAACTCATGATTTTATCGCGCCCAAGTATTTAATAATATTCACGCTGCATCGTTATCGCAGAACGCCTACTACCGTGTCATTGCTGGCCCGTGAGGGGGGGCCACACCGGAGACGCTGCCGCTTCTTCGACATGCCACCACACCACCCCGCATGTATGAGGGCCCGTGCGACGCCTCCGTGGCATTGCTACCCTCAGGCCCCTGGCCCCGCCTAACCTCAGAAGGCTTGACCACGGGATCTAGCCCTTTGACTTTGCACGGACGGGATTTGACCAAAGGGACCTTCCACCCGGTTGTGTTAGGGTCAGCCCATAGGAACACTTTGGAGCAACATCCGGCCAGCCCACAAGCAAGATCCCTCCGTAGACCCGACGCGTCTGCTTCTCCAGTGTGCCGGGCGGCGGCGCCGTCTGTGAGGGGGGGGCACACCCCGAGACGCTGTTGGCGCTTGCAACCGCTCTCAACACTTCGAGACTTGTGAGAGGCCGCCACGCAAGATTTGACGGTATGTTAGCCCCTGAGGCCGCCGCCACAACAGAGACGCGAAGAGCAATCCACAGAGAGGGAAGTGTTCAGACATTTCCATCACAAAAATTATGAAAAATTACCATCACCCTATAGCACATGTGCCCACGTTGTGTAAAAACTCATGATTTTATCGCCCAAGTATTTAATAATATTCACGCTGCATCGTTATCGCAGAACGCCTACTACCGTGTCATTGCCGGCCCGTGAGGGGGGCCACACTGGAGACGCTGCCGCTTCTTCTGACATGCCACCACACCACCTCAAGATGTATGAGGGCCCGTGCGACGCCTCCGTGGCATTGCTACCCTCAGTGGCCCTGGCCCCGCCTAACCTCAGAAGCGCTTGACCACGGGATCTAGCCCTTTGACTTTGCACGGACGGGATTTGACCAAGGACCTCTCCACCCGGGTTGTGTTAGGGTCAGCCCATAGGAACACTTTGGAGCAACATCCGGCCAGCCCACAAAGAAGATCCCTCCGTAGACCCGACGTCTGCTTCCTCCAAAGCCGGGCGATGGCGCCCGTCTGCGTGAGGGGGGGGGGGCACACCGAGACGCTGTTGGGCGCTTGCAACCGCCTCAACACTTCGAGACTTGTGAGAGGCCGCCACGCAAGATTTGACGGTATGTTAGCTCTTGAGGCCGCCGCCACAACAGAGACGCACAAGAGCAATCCGCCAGAGAGGGAAGTGTTCAGATACTTCTCCATCACAAAAAATTATGAAAAATTACCATCAGTCCTATAGCACATGTGCCCACGCCAGTAAAAAACTCATGATTTTATCGCCCAAGTATTTAATAATATTCACGCTGCATCGTTATCGCAGAACGCCTACTACCGTGGTCATTGCCGTCCCGTGAGGGGGGGCCACACTCGAGACGCTGCCGCCTTCTTCGACATGCCACCACACCACCCCTCATGTATGAGGGCCCGTGCGACGCCTCCGTGGCATTGTTACCCCTCAGTGGCCCCTGGCCCCGCCTAACCTCAGAGCGCTTGACCACGGGATCTAGCCCTTTGACTTTGCACGGACGGGATTTGACCAAAGGACCTCTCCACCCGGTTGTGTTAGGGTCAGCCCATAGGAACACTTTGGAGCAACATCCGGCCAGGCCCACAAAGAAGATCCCTCCGTAGACCCGACGTCTGCTTCTCCAGTGCCGGGCGATGGCGCCGTCTGCGGAGGGGGGCACACCCGAGACGCTGCGGTTGGGCGCTTGCAACCGCCAACACTTCGAGACTTGTGAGAGGCCGCCACGCAAGATTTGACGGTATGTTAGCCTCGAGGTCGCCGCCACAACAGAGACGCAAAGAGCAATCACAGAGAGGGAAGTGTTCAGATACTTTCTCCATCACAAAAAATTATGAAAAATTACCATCACCCTATAGCACATGTGCCCACGTTGTGTAAAAACTCATGATTTTATCGCTACCCAAGTATTTAATAATATTCACGCTGCATCGTTATCGCAGAACGCCTACTACCGTGTCATTGCCGCCCCGTGAGGGGGGGCCACACTCGAGACGCTGCGTCGCTTCTTCTGACATGCCACCACACCACCCCGCATGTATGAGGGCCCGTGCGACGCCCGGTGGCATTGCTACCCCTGTGGCCCCTGGCCCCGCCTAACCTCAGAAGCGCTTGACCACGGGATCTAGCCTTTGACTTTGCACGGACGGGATTTGACCAAAGGGACCTTCCACCCGTTGTGTTAGGTCAGCCCATAGGAACACTTTGGAGCAACATCCGGCCAGGCCCACAAAGAAGATCCCTCCGTAGACCCGACGTCTGCTTCTCCAGTGGCCGGGCGATGGCGCCGTCTGCGTGAGGGGGGGGCACACCCCGAGACGCTGCGGTTGGCGCTTGCAACCGCCTCAACACTTCGAGACTTGTGAGAGGCCGCCACGCAAGATTTGACGGTATGCTTAGCCCCTGAGGTCAGCCGCCACAACAGAGACGGCGAAGAGCAATCCGCTGAGAGGGAAGTGTTCAGATACTTCTCCATCACAAAAATTATGAAAAATTACCATCACCCTATAGCACATGTGCCCACGTTGTGTAAAAACTCATGATTTTATCGCCCAAGTATTTAATAATATTCACGCTGCATCGTTATCGCAGAACGCCTACTACCGTGTCATTGCTGGCCCCGTGAGGGGGGCCACACTCGAGACGCTTGCCGCTTCTTCTGACATGCCACCACACCACCTCAAGCATGTATGAGGGCCCGGTGCGACGCCTCCGTGGCATTGCTACCCCTGTGGCCCCTGGCCCCGCCTAACCTCAGAAGGCTTTGACCACGGGATCTAGCCCTTTGACTTTGCACGGACGGGATTTGACCAAAGTGGACCTCTCCACCCAGTTGTGTTAGGGTCAGCCCATAGGAACACTTTGAGCAACATCCGGCCAGGCCCACAAAGCAAGATCCCTCCGTAGACCCGACGGTCTGCTTCTCCAGGTGCCGGCGATGGCGCCGTCCGTGAGGGGGGGGGGGCACACCCCGGAGATGCGTGCTGGGCGTTTGCAACCGCCTCAACACTTCGAGACTTGTGAGAGGCCGCCTACGCAAGATTTGACGGTATGCTAGCCCCCGGAGGCCGCCGGCCACAACAGAGACGGCGAAGAGCAATCCGCCAGAGAGGGAAGTGTTCAGACATTTCTCCATCACAAAAATTATGAAAAATTACCATCAGTCCTATAGCACATGTGCCCACGCTTGTGTAAAAAACTCATGATTTTATCAGCCCAAGTATTTAATAATATTCACGCTGCATCGTTATCGCAGAACGCCTACTACCGTGTCATTGCCGGCCCGTGAGGGGGGCCACACTCGAGACGCTGCGCCGCTTCTTCTGACATGCCACCACACCACCTCAAGATGTATGAGGGCCCGTGCGACGCCTCCGTGGCATTGCTACCCCTCAGGGCCCCCTGGCCCCGCCTAACCTCAGAAGCGCTTGACCACGGGATCTAGCCCTTTGACTTTGCACGGACGGGATTTGACCAAAGTGGACCTCTCCACCCGGTTGTGTTAGGGTCAGCCCATAGGAACACTTTGGAGCAACATCCGGCCAGCCCACAAAGAAGATCCCTCCGTAGACCCGACGCTGTCTGCTTTCCTCCTGTGCCGGGCGGGCGCCGTCTGCGGAGGGGGGGGCACACCCCGAGACGCTGCTGGGCGCTTGCAACCGCCTCAACACTTCGAGACTTGTGAGAGGCCGCCACGCAAGATTTGACGGTATGTTAGTTCTCGAGGCCGCCGCCACAACAGAGACGCACAAGAGCAATCCGCCAGAGAGGGAAGTGTTCAGACATTTCTCCATCACAAAAATTATGAAAAATTACCATCACCCCTATAGCACATGTGCCCACGCCAGTGTAAAAACTCATGATTTTATCGCTACCCAAGTATTTAATAATATTCACGCTGCATCGTTATCGCAGAACGCCTACTACCGTGGTCATTGCTGGCCCGTGAGGGGGGGGCCACACCCCGAGACGCTGCCGCCTTCTTCTGACATGCCACCACACCACCTTCAAGCATGTATGAGGGCCCGTGCGACGCCTCGGTGGCATTGCTACCCCTGTGGCCCCCGCCCCGCCTAACCTCAGAGCGCTTGACCACGGATCTAGCCTTTGACTTTGCACGGACGGGATTTGACCAAAGGACCTTCCACCCGTTGTGTTAGGGTCAGCCCATAGGAACACTTTGAGCAACATCCGGCCAGGCCCACAAAGCAAGATCCCTCCGTAGACCCGACGCTGTCTGCTTCTCCAGGTGCCGGGCGATGGCGCCGTCTGCGGAGGGGGGGGGCACACCCCGAGACGCTGCGGTTGGCGCTTGCAACCGCCTCAACACTTCGAGACTTGTGAGAGGCCGCCACGCAAGATTTGACGGTATGTTAGCCCCCGAGGCCGCCGCCACAACAGAGACGCATAAGAGCAATCCGCAGAGAGGGAAGTGTTCAGACATTTCCATCACAAAAAATTATGAAAAATTACCATCACCCTATAGCACATGTGCCCACGCTGTGTAAAAACTCATGATTTTATCGCTACCCAAGTATTTAATAATATTCACGCTGCATCGTTATCGCAGTAACGCCTACTACCGTGGTCATTGCCGGCCCGTGAGGGGGGCCACACTCGAGACGCTGTCGCTTCTTCTGACATGCCACCACACCACCCCGCATGTATGAGGGCCCGTGCGACGCCTCCGTGGCATTGTTACCCCTGTGGCCCCTGGCCCCGCCTAACCTCAGAAGCGCTTGACCACGGGATCTAGCCTTTGACTTTGCACGGACGGGATTTGACCAAAGGACCTCTCCACCCGTTGTGTTAGGGTCAGCCCATAGGAACACTTTGGAGCAACATCCGGCCAGGCCCACAAAGAAGATCCCTCCGTAGACCCGACGCTGTCTGCTTCTCTCCAAAGCCGGGCTGGCGCCGTCTGTGAGGGGGGGGGGCACACCGAGACGCTATTGGGCGCTTGCAACCGCCTCAACACTTCGAGACTTGTGAGAGGCCGCCACGCAAGATTTGACGGTATGTTAGCCTCGGAGGTCACGCCACAACAGAGACGGCGAAGAGCAATCCAGAGAGGGAAGTGTTCAGATACTTCTCCATCACAAAAAATTATGAAAAATTACCATCAGTCCTATAGCACATGTGCCCACGCCAGTAAAAACTCATGATTTTATCGCTACCCAAGTATTTAATAATATTCACGCTGCATCGTTATCGCAGTAACGCCTACTACCGTGTCATTGCCGCCCGTGAGGGGGGCCACACTCGAGACGCTGCCGCCGCTTCTTCGACATGCCACCACACCACCTCAAGATGTATGAGGGCCCGTGCGACGCCTCCGTGGCATTGCTACCCCTGTGGCCCCTGGCCCCGCCTAACCTCAGAAGGCTTGACCACGGGATCTAGCCTTGACTTTGCACGGACGGGATTTGACCAAAGGACCTTCCACCCGGCTGTGTTAGGGTCAGCCCATAGGAACACTTTGGAGCAACATCCGGCCAGCCCACAAAGAAGATCCCTCCGTAGACCCGACAAGGTCTGCTTCTCCAGTGCCGGGCGGCGGCGCCGTCTGTGAGGGGGGGGGCACACTCGAGACGCTTGTTGGGCGCTTGCAACCGCCTCAACACTTCGAGACTTGTGAGAGGCCGCCACGCAAGATTTGACGGTATGTTAGCCCCGAGGCCGCCGGCCACAACAGAGACGCACAAGAGCAATCCGCAGAGAGGGAAGTGTTCGACATTTCTCCATCACAAAAAATTATGAAAAATTACCATCAGTCCTATAGCACATGTGCCCACGCCAGTAAAAACTCATGATTTTATCGCTACCCAAGTATTTAATAATATTCACGCCGCATCGTTATTGCAGAACGCCTACTACCGTGTCATTGCCGCCCGTGAGGGGGGGCCACACCCGGAGACGCTGCGGCCGCCTTCTTCGACATGCCACCACACCACCCCGCATGTATGAGGGCCCGTGCGACGCCTCCGTGGCATTGCTACCCTCAGGCCCCCTGGCCCCGCCTAACCTCAGAAGCTTGACCACGGGATCTAGCCTTTGACTTTGCACGGACGGGATTTGACCAAAGGACCTCTCCACCCGGTTGTGTTAGGGTCAGCCCATAGGAACACTTTGGAGCAACATCCGGCCAGCCCACAAAGAAGATCCCTCCGTAGACCCGACGTCTGCTTCTCTCCAGTGTGCCGGGATGGCGCCGTCTGTGAGGGGGGGGGGCACACCCCGAGACGCTGTTGGCGCTTGCAACCGCCAACACTTCGAGACTTGTGAGAGGCCGCCACGCAAGATTTGACGGTATGTTAGCTCTCGAGGCCGCCGCCACAACAGAGAGACGCGAAGAGCAATCCACAGAGAGGGAAGTGTTCAGACATTTCTCCATCACAAAAAATTATGAAAAATTACCATCACCCTATAGCACATGTGCCCACGTTGTGTAAAAACTCATGATTTTATCGCGCCCAAGTATTTAATAATATTCACGCTGCATCGTTATCGCAGAACGCCTACTACCGTGTCATTGCCGTCCGTGAGGGGGGGCCACACCCCGGAGACGCTGCCGCCTTCTTCGACATGCCACCACACCACCCCGCATGTATGAGGGCCCGTGCGACGCCTCCGTGGCATTGCTACCCCTCAGGCCCCCTGGCCCCGCCTAACCCTCAGAAGGCTTTGACCACGGGATCTAGCCCTTTGACTTTGCACGGACGGGATTTGACCAAAGGACCTCTCCACCCTTGTGTTAGGGTCAGCCCATAGGAACACTTTGGAGCAACATCCGGCCAGCCCACAAAGAAGATCCCTCCGTAGACCCGACGCTGTCTGCTTCTCTGTGCCGGGCGATGGCGCCGTCTGTGAGGGGGGCACACCCCGAGACGCTGCCGGGCGCTTGCAACCGCCTCAACACTTCGAGACTTGTGAGAGGCCGCCACGCAAGATTTGACGGTATGTTAGCCCCCGAGGTCAGCCGCCACAACAGAGACGCATAAGAGCAATCCAGAGAGGGAAGTGTTCAGACATTTCTCCATCACAAAAAATTATGAAAAATTACCATCAGTCCTATAGCACATGTGCCCACGCTTGTGTAAAAACTCATGATTTTATCGCTACCCAAGTATTTAATAATATTCACGCCGCATCGTTATCGCAGAACGCCTACTACCGTGTCATTGCTGGCCCCGTGAGGGGGGCCACACTCGAGACGCTGCGCCTTCTTCGACATGCCACCACACCACCTCAAGATGTATGAGGGCCCGTGCGACGCCTCCGTGGCATTGCTACCCCTCAGTGGCCCTGGCCCCGCCTAACCTCAGAAGGCTTGACCACGGGATCTAGCCTTTGACTTTGCACGGACGGGATTTGACCAAAGGACCTCTCCACCCGGTTGTGTTAGGGTCAGCCCATAGGAACACTTTGGAGCAACATCCGGCCAGCCCACAAAGCAAGATCCCTCCGTAGACCCGACGGTCTGCTTCTCTCCAGTGCCGGGCGATGGCGCCGTCTGGTGAGGGGGGGCACACCCCGAGACGCTAGTTGGGCGCTTGCAACCGCCTCAACACTTCGAGACTTGTGAGAGGCCGCCACGCAAGATTTGACGGTATGTTAGCCCCCGGAGGTCACGCCGCCACAACAGAGACGCGAAGAGCAATCCGCAGAGAGGGAAGTGTTCAGACATTTCTCCATCACAAAAAATTATGAAAAATTACCATCAGTCCTATAGCACATGTGCCCACGCTTGTGTAAAAAACTCATGATTTTATCGCCCAAGTATTTAATAATATTCACGCCGCATCGTTATCGCAGAACGCCTACTACCGTGTCATTGCCGTCCGTGAGGGGGGGCCACACTCGGAGACGCTGCGCCGCTTCTTCGACATGCCACCACACCACCCCGCATGTATGAGGGCCCGTGCGACGCCTCCGTGGCATTGTTACCCCCTGTGGCCCCTGGCCCCGCCTAACCTCAGAAGCTGCTTGACCACGGGATCTAGCCTTTGACTTTGCACGGACGGGATTTGACCAAAGGACCTCTCCACCCTTGTGTTAGGGTCAGCCCATAGGAACACTTTGGAGCAACATCCGGCCAGGCCCACAAAGCAAGATCCCTCCGTAGACCCGACGGTCTGCTTCTCCAAAGCCGGGCGATGGCGCCGTCTGAGGAGGGGGGGCACACCCCGAGACGCTGTTGGGCGCTTGCAACCGCCTCAACACTTCGAGACTTGTGAGAGGCCGCCACGCAAGATTTGACGGTATGTTAGTTCTCGAGGCCGCCGCCACAACAGAGACGCATGAAGAGCAATCCGCCAGAGAGGGAAGTGTTCAGACATTTCTCCATCACAAAAAATTATGAAAATTACCATCAGTCCTATAGCACATGTGCCCACGTTGTGTAAAAACTCATGATTTTATCGCTACCCAAGTATTTAATAATATTCACGCTGCATCGTTATCGCAGAACGCCTACTACCGTGTCATTGCTGGCCCGTGAGGGGGGCCACACCGGAGACGCTGTCAGGCCGCTTCTTCGACATGCCACCACACCACCTCGCATGTATGAGGGCCCGGTGCGACGCCTCCGGTGGCATTGTTACCCCTCAGTGGCCCTGGCCCCGCCTAACCTCAGAAGGCTTGACCACGGGATCTAGCCTTTGACTTTGCACGGACGGGATTTGACCAGTGGACCTCTCCACCCGGTTGTGTAATTTCAGCCCATACGAACACTTTGAGCAACATCCGGCCAGCCCACAAAGAAGATCCCTCCGTAGACCCGACGTCTGCTTCTCTCCAAAGCCGGGCGCGGCGCCGTCTGGTGAGGGGGGGCACACTGAGACGCTGCGGGCGCTTGCAACCGCCTCAACACTTCGAGACTTGTGAGAGGCCGCCACGCAAGATTTGACGGTATGTTAGCCTCGAGGTCACGCCACAACAGAGACGCGAAGAGCAATCCGCAGAGAGGGAAGTGTTCAGATACTTCTCCATCACAAAAATTATGAAAAATTACCATCAGTCCTATAGCACATGTGCCCACGCCAGTGTAAAAACTCATGATTTTATCGCGCCCAAGTATTTAATAATATTCACGCTGCATCGCTATCGCAGTAACGCCTACTACCGTGGTCATTGCCGTCCGTGAGGGGGGGCCACACCGGAGACGCTGCCGCTTCTTCGACATGCCACCACACCACCTCAAGATGTATGAGGGCCCGTGCGACGCCCGTGGCATTGCTACCCCTGTGGCCCCCTGGCCCCGCCTAACCTCAGAAGCGCTTGACCACGGGATCTAGCCCTTTGACTTTGCACGGACGGGATTTGACCAAAGGACCTCTCCACCCGTTGTGTTAGGGTCAGCCCATAGGAACACTTTGAGCAACATCCGGCCAGGCCCACAAAGAAGATCCCTCCGTAGACCCGACGCTGTCTGCTTCTCCAGTGCCGGGCGGGCGGCGCCGTCTGTGAGGGGGGGGCACACCGAGACGCTGCATGGCGCTTGCAACCGCCTCAACACTTCGAGACTTGTGAGAGGCCGCCACGCAAGATTTGACGGTATGTTAGCCCCTGAGGCCGCCGCCACAACAGAGAGACGCAAAGAGCAATCCGCGCAGTGGGATGTGTTCAGATACTTCTCCATCACAAAAAATTATGAAAAATTACCATCAGTCCTATAGCACATGTGCCCACGTTGTGTAAAAAACTCATGATTTTATCGGCCCAAGTATTTAATAATATTCACGCTGCATCGTTATCGCAGAACGCCTACTACCGTGTCATTGCTGGCCCGTGAGGGGGGGCCACACTCGAGACGCTGCCGCTTCTTCGACATGCCACCACACCACCCCGCATGTATGAGGGCCCGTGCGACGCCTCCGTGGCATTGCTACCCCTGTGGCCCCTGGCCCCGCCTAACCTCAGAAGCGCTTGACCACGGGATCTAGCCCTTTGACTTTGCACGGACGGGATTTGACCAAGGACCTCTCCACCCGTTGTGTTAGGGTCAGCCCATAGGAACACTTTGGAGCAACATCCGGCCAGGCCCACAAAGAAGATCCCTCCGTAGACCCGACAAGGTCTGCTTCTCCAGTGCCGGGCGATGGCGCCGTCTGCGGAGGGGGGGGGCACACCCCGAGACGCTGCGGTTGGGCGCTTGCAACCGCCAACACTTCGAGACTTGTGAGAGGCCGCCACGCAAGATTTGACGGTATGTTAGCCCTTGAGGTCAGCCGCCACAACAGAGACGCATGAAGAGCAATCCGCAGAGAGGGAAGTGTTCAGACATTTCTCCATCACAAAAATTATGAAAATTACCATCAGTCCTATAGCACATGTGCCCAATGCCAGTAAAAACTCATGATTTTATCGCTACCCAAGTATTTAATAATATTCACGCTTGCATCGTTACCGCAGAACGCCTACTACCGCGGTCATTGCTGGCCCGTGAGGGGGGCCACACTCGAGACGCTGCGCCGCTTCTTCGACATGCCACCACACCACCCCGCATGTATGAGGGCCCGGCGACGCCTCCGTGGCATTGCTACCCCCAGTGGCCCCTGGCCCCGCCTAACCTCAGAGCGCTTGACCACGGGATCTAGCCCTTTGACTTTGCACGGACGGGATTTGACCAAAGGACCTCTCCACCCGGTTGTGTTAGGGTCAGCCCATAGGAACACTTTGGAGCAACATCCGGCCAGCCCACAAAGAAGATCCCTCCGTAGACCCGACGCGTCTGCTTCTCCAAAGCCGTGTGCGGGCGATGGCGCCGTCTGCGGAGGGGGGGGCACACCCCGAGACGCTGCGGTTGGGCGCTTGCAACCGCCTCAACACTTCGAGACTTGTGAGAGGCCGCCACGCAAGATTTGACGGTATGTTAGCCCCGAGGCCGCCGCCACAACAGAGACGCATGAAGAGCAATCCGCCAGAGAGGGAAGTGTTCAGATACTTCTCCATCACAAAAAATTATGAAAAATTACCATCAGTCCTATAGCACATGTGCCCACGCTGTGTAAAAACTCATGATTTTATCGCTACCCAAGTATTTAATAATATTCACGCTGCATCGCTATCGCAGAACGCCTACTACCGTGTCATTGCTGGCCCGTGAGGGGGGCCACACCCCGAGACGCTGCAGGCCGCTTCTTCTGACATGCCACCACACCACCTCAAGATGTATGAGGGCCCGTGCGACGCCTCCGTGGCATTGCTACCCCTCAGTGGCCCCTGCCCCGCCTAACCTCAGAAGGCTTGACCACGGGATCTAGCCCTTTGACTTTGCACGGACGGGATTTGACCAAAGGACCTCTCCACCCGGTTGTGTTAGGGTCAGCCCATAGGAACACTTTGGAGCAACATCCGGCCAGGCCCACAAAGAAGATCCCTCCGTAGACCCGACGTCTGCTTCTCTGTGCCGGGCGGCGGCGCGCCGTCTGCGTGAGGGGGGGCACACCCCGAGACGCTGCGGTTGGGCGCTTGCAACCGCCTCAACACTTCGAGACTTGTGAGAGGCCGCCACGCAAGATTTGACGGTATGTTAGCCCTCGAGGCCGCCGCCACAACAGAGACGCACAAGAGCAATCACAGAGAGGGAAGTGTTCAGACATTTCTCCATCACAAAAAATTATGAAAAATTACCATCACCCTATAGCACATGTGCCCACGCCAGTAAAAACTCATGATTTTATCGCGCCCAAGTATTTAATAATATTCACGCTGCATCGTTATCGCAGAACGCCTACTACCGTGGTCATTGCCGCCCGTGAGGGGGGGCCACACTCGAGACGCTGCGGCCGCTTCTTCTGACATGCCACCACACCACCCCGCATGTATGAGGGCCCGGTGCGACGCCCGTGGCATTGCTACCCCTCAGGCCCCTGGCCCCGCCTAACCCTCAGAAGCGCTTGACCACGGGATCTAGCCTTTGACTTTGCACGGACGGGATTTGACCAGTGGACCTCTCCACCCGTTGTGTTAGGGTCAGCCCATAGGAACACTTTGGAGCAACATCCGGCCAGCCCACAAAGAAGATCCCTCCGTAGACCCGACGTCTGCTTCTCCAGTGTGCCGGGCGGCGCCGTCTGCGGAGGGGGGGCACACCCCGAGACGCTGCTGGGCGTTTGCAACCGCCTCAACACTTCGAGACTTGTGAGAGAGGCCGCCACGCAAGATTTGACGGTATGTTAGCCCCTGAGGTCGCCGCCACAACAGAGACGCATGAAGAGCAATCCGCCAGAGAGGGAAGTGTTCAGACATTTCTCCATCACAAAAATTATGAAAAATTACCATCAGTCCTATAGCACATGTGCCCACGCCAGTGTAAAAACTCATGATTTTATCGCGCCCAAGTATTTAATAATATTCACGCTGCATCGTTATCGCAGAACGCCTACTACCGTGGTCATTGCCGTCCGTGAGGGGGGGCCACACTCGAGACGCTGCAGGCCGCTTCTTCTGACATGCCACCACACCACCTCAAGATGTATGAGGGCCCGGTGCGACGCCTCCGTGGCATTGTTACCCCTCAGGCCCTGGCCCCGCCTAACCTCAGAAGCGCTGACCACGGATCTAGCCTTTGACTTTGCACGGACGGGATTTGACCAAAGGACCTCTCCACCCGCTGTGTTAGGTCAGCCCATAGGAACACTTTGAGCAACATCCGGCCAGGCCCACAAAGAAGATCCCTCCGTAGACCCGACGCTGTCTGCTTCTCCAGGTGCCGGCGATGGCGCCGTCCGTGAGGGGGGGGGCACACCCCGGAGACGCGTGCTGGGTGTTTGCAACCGCCTCAACACTTCGAGACTTGTGAGAGGCCGCCTACGCAAGATTTGACGGTATGCTAGCCCCTGAGGCCGCCGGCCACAACAGAGACGCATAAGAGCAATCCATGAGAGGGAAGTGTTCAGATACTTCTCCATCACAAAAAATTATGAAAAATTACCATCAGTCCTATAGCACATGTGCCCACGCTTGTGTAAAAACTCATGATTTTATCGCGCCCAAGTATTTAATAATATTCACGCCGCATCGCTATCGCAGAACGCCTACTACCGTGTCATTGCCGGCCCGTGAGGGGGGGGCCACACCGGAGACGCTGCCGCTTCTTCGGACATGCCACCACACCACCTCAAGATGTATGAGGGCCCGGCGACGCCTCCGTGGCATTGCTACCCCTCAGTGGCCCCTGGCCCCGCCTAACCTCAGAAGCGCTTGACCACGGATCTAGCCTTTGACTTTGCACGGACGGGATTTGACCAAAGGACCTCTCCACCCAGTTGTGTTAGGGTCAGCCCATAGGAACACTTTGGAGCAACATCCGGCCAGGCCCACAAAGAAGATCCCTCCGTAGACCCGACGTCTGCTTTCTCCAGTGTGGCGATGGCGGCGCCGTCTGTGAGGGGGGGGCACACCCCGAGACGCTGTGTTGGCGCTTGCAACCGCCTCAACACTTCGAGACTTGTGAGAGGCCGCCACGCAAGATTTGACGGTATGCTAGCCTCGAGGTCAGCCGCCACAACAGAGACGCATGAAGAGCAATCCGCTGAGAGGGAAGTGTTCAGATACTTCTCCATCACAAAAAATTATGAAAAATTACCATCAGTCCTATAGCACATGTGCCCACGTTGTGTAAAAACTCATGATTTTATCGCTACCCAAGTATTTAATAATATTCACGCTGCATCGTTATCGCAGAACGCCTACTACCGTGTCATTGCCGCCCGTGCGGGGGGCCACACCCCGAGACGCTGCGGCCGCTTCTTCGACATGCCACCACACCACCTCAAGATGTATGAGGGCCCGGTGCGACGCCTCCGGTGGCATTGTTACCTCAGTGGCCCCTGGCCCCGCCTAACCTCAGTAGCGCTTGACCACGGGATCTAGCCCTTTGACTTTGCACGGACGGGATTTGACCAAGGACCTCTCCACCCGTTGTGTTAGGTCAGCCCATAGGAACACTTTGGAGCAACATCCGGCCAGGCCCACAGAAGATCCCT
This sequence comes from Aegilops bicornis, assembly GCA_021605145.1. NCBI lineage: Eukaryota > Viridiplantae > Streptophyta > Magnoliopsida > Poales > Poaceae > Aegilops > Aegilops bicornis. The sequence continues at coordinate 644,849,718 of CM038672.1, forward strand.
CCGTAGTAGACCCGACGTCTGCTTCTCCAGTGCCGGGCGATGGCGGCGCCGTCTGTGAGGGGGGGCACACCCCGAGACGCTGTTGGCGCTTTGCAACCGCCAACACTTCGAGACTTGTGAGAGGCCGCCACGCAAGATTTGACGGTATGTTAGCCCTCGGAGGTCAGCCGCCACAACAGAGACGCATGTAAGAGCAATCCACAGAGAGGGAAGTGTTCAGACACTTCTCCATCACAAAAAATTATGAAAATTACCATCAGTCCTATAGCACATGTGCCCACGTTGTGTAAAAACTCATGATTTTATCGCTACCCAAGTATTTAATAATATTCACGCTGCATCGTTATTGCAGTAACGCCTACTACCGTGTCATTGCCGTCCGTGAGGGGGGGCCACACTCGAGACGCTGCCGCTTCTTCGACATGCCACCACACCACCCCGCATGTATGAGGGCCCGTGCGACGCCTCCGTGGCATTGTTACCCCTGTGGCCCCTGGCCCCGCCTAACCTCAGAAGGCTTTGACCACGGGATCTAGCCCTTTGACTTTGCACGGACGGGATTTGACCAAGGACCTTCCACCCGGTTGTGTTAGGGTCAGCCCATAGGAACACTTTGAGCAACATCCGGCCAGCCCACAAAGCAAGATCCCTCCGTAGACCCGACGCGTCTGCTTCTCCGTGTGCCGGGCGGCGGCGCCGTCCGTGAGGGGGGGGGGCACACCCCGGAGACGCGTGTTGGGCGTTTGCAACCGCCTCAACACTTCGAGACTTGTGAGAGGCCGCCTACGCAAGATTTGACGGTATGCTAGCCCCGAGGTCAGCCGCCACAACAGAGACGGCTAAGAGCAATCCGCAGAGAGGGAAGTGTTCAGACATTTCTCCATCACAAAAAATTATGAAAAATTACCATCAGTCCTATAGCACATGTGCCCACGCTTGTGTAAAAACTCATGATTTTATCGCTACCCAAGTATTTAATAATATTCACGCTGCATCGTTATCAAGTAACGCCTACTACCGTGTCATTGCCGTCCGTGAGGGGGGGCCACACCTCGAGACGCTGCCGCCTTCTTCTGACATGCCACCACACCACCTCAAGCATGTATGAGGGCCCGTGCGACGCCTCCGTGGCATTGTTACCCCTGTGGCCCCTGGCCCCGCCTAACCTCAGAAGGCTTGACCACGGGATCTAGCCCTTTGACTTTGCACGGACGGGATTTGACCAAGGACCTCTCCACCCGGTTGTGTTAGGGTCAGCCCATAGGAACACTTTGGAGCAACATCCGGCCAGGCCCACAAAGAAGATCCCTCCGTAGACCCGACGTCTGCTTCTCCAAAGCCGGCGGCGATGGCGCCGTCTGGTGAGGGGGGGGGGCACACCGAGACGCTGGGGCGCTTGCAACCGCCTCAACACTTCGAGACTTGTGAGAGGCCGCCACGCAAGATTTGACGGTATGCTAGCCTCGAGGCCGCCGCCACAACAGAGACGCATAAGAGCAATCCACAGAGAGGGAAGTGTTCAGATACTTCTCCATCACAAAAAATTATGAAAAATTACCATCAGTCCTATAGCACATGTGCCCACGTTGTGTAAAAACTCATGATTTTATCGCTACCCAAGTATTTAATAATATTCACGCTGCATCGCTATCGCAGAACGCCTACTACCGTGTCATTGCCGTCCGTGAGGGGGGGCCACACTTGAGACGCTGCGTCGCTTCTTCTGACATGCCACCACACCACCCCGCATGTATGAGGGCCCGGTGCGACGCCTCCGTGGCATTGCTACCCTCAGGGCCCCTGGCCCCGCCTAACCCTCAGAAGCGCTTGACCACGGGATCTAGCCTTGACTTTGCACGGACGGGATTTGACCAAAGGGACCTTCCACCCGGTTGTGTTAGGTCAGCCCATAGGAACACTTTGGAGCAACATCCGGCCAGGCCCACAGCAAGATCCCTCCGTAGACCCGACGTCTGCTTCTCCAGGTGCCGGGCGATGGCGCCGTCTGCGGAGGGGGGCACACCCCGAGACGCAGGTTGGGCGCTTGCAACCGCCTCAACACTTCGAGACTTGTGAGAGGCCGCCACGCAAGATTTGACGGTATGTTAGCCTCGAGGCCGCCGCCACAACAGAGACGGCGAAGAGCAATCCGCTGTGAGAGGGAAGTGTTCAGATACTTCTCCATCACAAAAATTATGAAAAATTACCATCAGTCCTATAGCACATGTGCCCACGCTTGTGTAAAAACTCATGATTTTATCGGCCCAAGTATTTAATAATATTCACGCTGCATCGCTATCGCAGAACGCCTACTACCGTGTCATTGCTGGCCCGTGAGGGGGGCCACACTCGAGACGCTGCCGCCTTCTTCGACATGCCACCACACCACCCCGCATGTATGAGGGCCCGTGCGACGCCTCCGTGGCATTGTTACCCCTGTGGCCCCCTGGCCCCGCCTAACCTCAGAGCGCTTGACCACGGGATCTAGCCCTTTGACTTTGCACGGACGGGATTTGACCAAAGTGGACCTCTCCACCCGGGTTGTGTTAGGGTCAGCCCATAGGAACACTTTGGAGCAACATCCGGCCAGCCCACAAAGCAAGATCCCTCCGTAGACCCGACAAGGTCTGCTTCTCCAGGTGCCGGGCGATGGCGCCGTCTGCGTGAGGGGGGGGGGCACACTGGAGACGCTGTATGGCGCTTGCAACCGCCTCAACACTTCGAGACTTGTGAGAGGCCGCCACGCAAGATTTGACGGTATGCTAGCCCTGAGGTCGCCGCCACAACAGAGACGCATAAGAGCAATCCACAGAGAGGGAAGTGTTCAGATACTTCTCCATCACAAAAAATTATGAAAAATTACCATCAGTCCTATAGCACATGTGCCCACGCTTGTGTAAAAACTCATGATTTTATCGCTACTCCAAGTATTTAATAATATTCACGCTGCATCGTTATCGCAGAACGCCTACTACCGTGTCATTGCCGCCCGTGAGGGGGGGGCCACACTCGGAGACGCTGCGGCCGCTTCTTCTGACATGCCACCACACCACCCCGCATGTATGAGGGCCCGGTGCGACGCCTCCGTGGCATTGTTACCCCCTGTGGCCCCTGGCCCCGCCTAACCTCAGAAGGCTTGACCACGGGATCTAGCCTTTGACTTTGCACGGACGGGATTTGACCAAAGGACCTCTCCACCCGGTTGTGTTAGGGTCAGCCCATAGGAACACTTTGGAGCAACATCCGGCCAGGCCCACAAAGAAGATCCCTCCGTAGACCCGACAGGTCTGCTTCCTCCAGTGTGCGGGCGGCGCCGTCTGTGAGGGGGGGGGCACACCCGAGACGCTGCGGGCGCTTTGCAACCGCCTCAACACTTCGAGACTTGTGAGAGGCCGCCACGCAAGATTTGACGGTATGTTAGCCCCGGAGGCCGCCGCCACAACAGAGACGCATAAGAGCAATCCACAGAGAGGGAAGTGTTCAGATACTTCTCCATCACAAAAAATTATGAAAAATTACCATCAGTCCTATAGCACATGTGCCCACGCTGTGTAAAAACTCATGATTTTATCGCTACCCAAGTATTTAATAATATTCACGCTGCATCGTTATCACAGAACGCCTACTACCGTGTCATTGCCGCCCGTGAGGGGGGCCACACTCGGAGACGCTGCGGCCGCCTCTTCTTCGGACATGCCACCACACCACCCCGCATGTATGAGGGCCGGTGCGACGCCCGGTGGCATTGCTACCCCCTGTGGCCCCCTGGCCCCGCCTAACCTCAGAAGCGCTTGACCACGGGATCTAGCCCTTTGACTTTGCACGGACGGATTTGACCAGTGGACCTCTCCACCCGGTTGTGTTAGGTCAGCCCATAGGAACACTTTGGAGCAACATCCGGCCAGGCCCACAAAGCAAGATCCCTCCGTAGACCCGACACGTCTGCTTCCCTCTGTGGTGCCGGGCGGCGCCGTCTGTGAGGGGGGGGCACACCCCGAGACGCGGGCTGGGCGTTTGCAACCGCCTCAACACTTCGAGACTTGTGAGAGGCCGCCTACGCAAGATTTGAAGGTATGTTAGCCCGGAGGCCGCCGCCACGCCAGAGACGCATGAAGAGCAATCCGCAGAGAGGGAAGTGTTCAGATACTTCTCCATCACAAAAATTATGAAAATTACCATCAGTCCTATAGCACATGTGCCCACGCTGTGTAAAAACTCATGATTTTATCGCGCCCAAGTATTTAATAATATTCACGCTGCATCGTTATCGCAGAACGCCTACTACCGTGTCATTGCCGGCCCGTGAGGGGGCCACACCGAGACGCTGCCGCCTTCTTCTGACATGCCACCACACCACCTCAAGATGTATGAGGGCCCTGCGACGCCCCGTGGCATTGTTACCCTCAGTGGCCCCCTCCGCCCTAACCTCAGAAGCGCTTGACCACGGGATCTAGCCCTTTGACTTTGCACGGACGGGATTTGACCAAAGGACCTCTCCACCCGGTTGTGTTAGGGTCAGCCCATAGGAACACTTTGGAGCAACATCCGGCCAGCCCACAAAGAAGATCCCTCCGTAGACCCGACGGGTCTGCTTCTCCAGTGCCGGGCGGCGGCGCCGTCCGTGAGGGGGGGCACACCCGGAGACGCGGTTGGGCGTTTGCAACCCCCTTAACACTTCGAGACTTGTGAGAGGCCACCACGCAAGATTTGACGGTATGTTAGCCCCGGAGGTCACGGCCACAACAGAGACGCATGCGAAGAGCAATCCAGAGAGGGAAGTGTTCAGATACTTCTCCATCACAAAAATTATGAAAAATTACCATCAGTCCTATAGCACATGTGCCCACGTTGTGTAAAAACTCATGATTTTATCGCGCTCCAAGTATTTAATAATATTCACGCTGCATCGTTACCGCAGAACGCCTACTACCGTGTCATTGCTGGCCCGTGAGGGGGCCACACTCGGAGACGCGTGTCCGCTTCTTCGGACATGCCACCACACCACCTCGCATGTATGAGGGCCCTGCGACGCCTCCGGTGGCATTGCTACCCCAGTGGCCCCGTCCCCGCCTAACCTCAGAGCTGCTTGACCACGGGATCTAGCCCTTTGACTTTGCACGGACGGGATTTGACCAGTGGACCTCTCCACCCGGGTTGTGTTAGGTCAGCCCATAGGAACACTTTGGAGCAACATCCGGCCAGCCCACAAAGAAGATCCCTCCGTAGACCCGACGCGTCTGCTTCTCTCTGTGTGCCGGGCATGGCGCCGTCCGTGAGGGGGGGGCACACCCTGGAGACGCGTGCTGGGCGATTGCAACCGCCTCAACACTTCGAGACTTGTGAGAGGCCGCCAACGCAAGATTTGACGGTATGCTAGCCCCCGGAGGCCGCCGCCATGAGAGACGCGCGAAGAGCAATCACAGAGAGGGAAGTGTTCAGATACTTCTCCATCACAAAAATTATGAAAAATTACCATCAGTCCTATAGCACATGTGCCCACGTTGTGTAAAAACTCATGATTTTATCGCGCCCAAGTATTTAATAATATTCACGCTGCATCGTTATCGCAGAACGCCTACTACCGTGTCATTGCCGGCCCGTGAGGGGGGGCCACACCCCGGAGACGCTGCCGCTTCTTCGGACATGCCACCACACCACCTCAAGATGTATGAGGGCCCGGTGCGACGCCTCCGTGGCATTGCTACCCCCAGGCCCTCGTCCCGCCTCACGCCGCAGCTCCTGACCACGGGTTCTAGCCCTTTGACTTTGCACGGACGGGATTTGACCATGGACCTCTCCACCCGGTTGTGTTAGGGTCAGCCCATAGGAACACTTTGGAGCAACATCCGGCCAGCCCACAAAGAAGATCCCTCCGTAGACCCGACGCGTCTGCTTTCCCCTCCAGTGCCGGGCGGCGGGCGCCCGTCTGTGAGGAGGGGGGGGCAGACCCCGGAGACGCGGGCTGGGCGGTTGCAACCGCCTCAACACTGCGAGACGTGGGGGAGGCCGCCTACGCAAGATTTGCCGGTATGCTAGGCCCTCGAGGCCGCCGCCACAACAGAGACGCGAAGAGCAATCCGCGAGAGGGAAGTGTTCAGATACTTCTCCATCACAAAAATTATGAAAAATTACCATCAGTCCTATAGCACATGTGCCCACGTTGTGTAAAAACTCATGATTTTATCGCCCCAAGTATTTAATAATATTCACGCTGCATCGCTATCCGCAGAACGCCTACTACCGTGTCATTGCCGTCCCGTGAGGGGGGCCACACCGAGACGCTGCCGCTTCTTCGGACATGCCACCACACCACCCCGCATGTATGAGGGCCCGGTGCGACGCCCGGTGGCATTGCTACCCCCTGTGGCCCCTGGCCCCGCCTAACCCTCAGAAGCGTTTGACCACGGGATCTAGCCCTTTGACTTTGCACGGACGGGATTTGACCAAAGGGACCTCTCCACCCGGTTGTGTTAGGGTCAGCCCATAGGAACACTTTGGAGCAACATCCGGCCAGACCCACAAAGCAAGATCCTCCGTAGACCCGACGCGTCCATTTGCCCCTCCAGTGCGGCGGCGGCGCCGTCCGTGAGGGGGGGCACACCCCGGAGACGCTGCGGTTGGCGCTTGCAACCGCCAACACTTCGAGACTTGTGAGAGGCCGCCACGCAAGATTTGACGGTATGCTAGCTCTGAGGCCGCCACAACAGAGACGCACGAAGAGCAATCCAGAGAGGGAAGTGTTCAGATACTTCTCCATCACAAAAATTATGAAAAATTACCATCAGTCCTATAGCACATGTGCCCACGTTGTGTAAAAACTCATGATTTTATCGCGCCCAAGTATTTAATAATATTCACGCTGCATCGTTACCGCAGAACGCCTACTACCGTGTCATTGTTGTCCGTGAGGGGGGGCCACACCCGGAGACGCGTGCCGCTTCTTCGGACATGCCACCACACCACCCCGCATGTATGAGGGCCCTGCGACGCCTCCGTGGCATTGTTACCCCAGGGCCCTGGCCCCGCCTAACCTCAGTAGGCTTTGACCACGGGATCTAGCCCTTTGACTTTGCACGGACGGGATTTGACCAAAGGGACCTCTCCACCCGGTTGTGTTAGGGTCAGCCCATAGGAACACTTTGGAGCAACATCCGGCCAGGCCCACAAAGCAAGATCCCTCCGTATAGACCCGACGCGTCTGCTTCCCTCCAGGTGCCGGCGATGGCGCCGTCCGTGAGGGGGGGGGGGCACACCCCGGAGACGCGTGCTGGGCGTTTGCAACCGCCTCAACACTTCGAGACTTGTGAGAGGCCGCCTACGCAAGATTTGACGGTATGCTAGCCCCCGGAGGCCGCCACGGTCGAGACGCATGAAGAGCAATCCGCCAGAGAGGGAAGTGTTCAGATACTTCTCCATCACAAAAATTATGAAAAATTACCATCAGTCCTATAGCACATGTGCCCACGTTGTGTAAAAACTCATGATTTTATCGCCCAAGTATTTAATAATATTCACGCCGCATCGTTACCGCAGAACGCCTACTACCGTGTCATTGCCGTCCGTGAGGGGGGGCACACACCGGAGACGCGTGCCGCCTCTTCTGACATGCCACCACACCATCCCGCATGTATGAGGGCCTGTGCGACGCCTCCGTGGCATTGCTACCCCCAGGCCCCTGGCCCCGCCTAACCCTCAGTAGCGCTTGACCACGGGATCTAGCCCTTTGACTTTGCACGGACGGGATTTGACCAGTGGACCTCTCCACCCTTGTGTTAGGGTCAGCCCATAGGAACACTTTGGAGCAACATCCGGCCAGACCCACAACAAGATCCTCCGTATAGACCCGACGCGTCTGCTTCCCCTCCGGTGCTTGGCGGCGCCGTCCGTGAGGGGGGGGCACACCGGAGACGCTGTCGGGCGCTTGCAACCGCCTCAACACTTCGAGACTTGTGAGAGGCCGCCACGCAAGATTTGACGGTATGCTAGCCCCGAGGTCCGCCGCCACAACAGAGACGCATGAAGAGCAATCCGCGAGAGGGAAGTGTTCAGATACTTCTCCATCACAAAAATTATGAAAAATTACCATCAGTCCTATAGCACATGTGCCCACGTTGTGTAAAAACTCATGATTTTATCGCTACCCAAGTATTTAATAATATTCACGCTGCATCGTTATCGCAGTAACGCCTACTACCGTGTCATTGCCGTCCGTGAGGGGGCCACACCGGAGACGCTGCCGCCTTCTTCGGACATGCCACCACACCACCCCGCATGTATGAGGGGCCGGTGCGACGCCTCCGTGGCATTGCTACCCCCAGGCCCCCTGGGCCCCGCCTAACCTGTAGCGCTTTGACCACGGGATCTAGCCCTTTGACTTTGCACGGACGGGATTTGACCAAAGGACCTCTCCACCCGGTTGTGTTAGGTCAGCCCATAGGAACACTTTGGAGCAACATCCGGCCAGACCCATAGCAAGATCCCCTCCGTATAGACCCGTGAGTCTGCTTGCCCCCCTGTGCGGCGGCGCCTGGCCCGTGAGGGGGGGGGGGGGCACACCCCGGAGACGCGTGATGGGCATTTGCAACCGCCTCAACACTTCGAGACTTGTGAGAGGCCGCCTACGCAAGATTTGACGGTATGCTAGCCCCGAGGCCGCCGCCACAACGTGAGACGGCGAAGAGCAATCCAGAGAGGGAAGTGTTCAGATACTTCTCCATCACAAAAATTATGAAAAATTACCATCAGTCCTATAGCACATGTGCCCACGCCAGTAAAAACTCATGATTTTATCGCGCTCCAAGTATTTAATAATATTCACGCTGCATCGTTATCAAGAACGCCTACTACCGTGTCATTGCCGTCCGTGAGGGGCCACACCCGAGACGCTGCCGCCTCTTCTTCGACATGCCACCACACCACCCCGCATGTATGAGGGCCCGGCGACGCCTCCGTGGCATTGCTACCCCCTGTGGCCCCCTGGCCCCGCCTAACCTCAGTAGTGTTTGACCACGGATCTAGCCTTTGACTTTGCACGGACGGGATTTGACCAAGTGGACCTCTCCACCCGGTTGTGTTAGGGTCAGCCCATAGGAACACTTTGGAGCAACATCCGGCCAGACCCACAAAGCAAGATCCCTCCGTAGACCCGACGCGTCTGCTTTCCCTCCAGTGCCGGCGGCGGCGCCATCCGTGAGTGGGGGGGGGGCACACCCCGGAGACGCGTGCTGGGCGTTTGCAACCGCCTCAACACTTCTAGATTTCTGAGAGGCCGCCTACGCAAGATTTGACGGTATGCTAGCCCCCGGAGGCCGCCGGCCACAGTCGTAGACGTGCGAAGAGCAATCCGCGTAGTGGGAAGTGTTCAGATACTTCTCCATCACAAAAAATTATGAAAAATTACCATCAGTCCTATAGCACATGTGCCCACGTTGTGTAAAAAACTCATGATTTTATCGCGCTCCAAGTATTTAATAATATTCACGCTGCATCGTTACCGCAGAACGTCTACTACCGTGTCATTGCCGTCCGTGAGGGGGGCCACACCCCGGAGATGCGTGCCGCCTCTTCGGACATGCCACCACACCACCCCGCATGTATGAGGGCCCGGTGCGACGCTCCGTTGGCATTGCTACCCCTAGGGCCCCCTGCCCCGCCTAACCTCAGTAGCGTTTGACCACGGGATCTAGCCCTTTGACTTTGCACGGACGGGATTTGACCTGGACCTCTCCACCCGGTTGTGTTAGGTCAGCCCATAGGAACACTTTGGAGCAACATCCGGCCAGCCCACAAAGAAGATCCTCCGTATAGACCCGACCGTCTGCTTGCCCCCTCCGGTGCGGCGTGGCGCCGTCTGTGAGGGGGGGGGGCACACCCCGAGACGCGTGATGGGCGTTGCAACCGCCTCAACACATCGAGACTTGTGATAGGCCGCCACGCAAGATTTGACGGTCTGCTAGCCCGGAGGCCGCCGCCACGGTAGAGACGCATGAAGAGCAATCCGCAGAGAGGGAAGTGTTCAGATACTTCTCCATCACAAAAATTATGAAAAATTACCATCAGTCCTATAGCACATGTGCCCACGTTGTGTAAAAACTCATGATTTTATCGCGGCCCAAGTATTTAATAATATTCACGCTGCATCGTTACCGCAGAACGCCTACTACCGTGTCATTGCCGTCCGTGAGGGGCCACACCGAGACGCTGCCGCCTCTTCGGACATGCCACCACACCACCCGCATGTATGAGGGCCCGGCGACGCCTCGGTGGCATTACTACCCTCAGGGCCCCGTCCCGCCTAACCTCAGTAGCGTTTGACCACGGGATCTAGCCCTTTGACTTTGCACGACGGGATTTGACTGTGGACCTCTCCACCCGGTTGTGTTAGGGTCAGTCCATCGGAACACTTTGGAGCAACATCCGGCGGACCCACAAAGCAAGATCCCCTCCGTATAGACCCGGCGCGTCCGTTTGCCCCCTCCGGTGCGTGGCCGCGCTGCGTCCGTGATGGGGGCACACCCGAGACGCAGCGTGCTGGGTGTTTGAACCGCCTCAACACTTCGAGACTTGTGAGAGGCCGCCACGCAAGATTTGACGGTATGCTAGCCCGGAGGTCGCCGCCACGTCAGACGCATGCGAAGAGCAATCCGCGTAGAGGGAAGTGTTCAGATACTTCTCCATCACAAAAATTATGAAAAATTACCATCAGTCCTATAGCACATGTGCCCACGTTGTGTAAAAAACTCATGATTTTATCGCGCTCCAAGTATTTAATAATATTCACGCTGCATCGTTACCGCAGAACGTCTACTACCGTGTCATTGCCGTCCGTGAGGGGGGCCACACCCCGGAGACGCGTGCCGCATCTTCGGACATGCCACCACATGTCAGGACCCCGATCCTAAGTCACACCGATCTAGCATGTAACACATCATATCACTTTGCGGCCTCACGCACGGTATTCCACGGGTGTCGCCTTACCATGTCCCGGGACCGTTTGCGTCTTTTGGCTCACGTATATGATAGTGTCGCTAGCATCCATATGACGAAGAACCGGGCCGACATGGCTAGTCGTGAACCCAAAGCGGCACTAACCTATGGGGACAGGCATACATGAATCACATCGAGCATGTCGGTCATCAACGTATATATTCGGGCTGTAGCACTGGGCTAACAGGACTCCGGTATCCCGGGCTGTAGCAGGCTAGGCAGGACTCCGAATAACACCGCGTGACATTTCCCCGAGGGGACATACATAGGAACGAAGATGATTAGCTCTTATGAAAGAACTCCTTTCCTTGAACAAATCAGTCAGTGGCTTGGTGTGCTAGGAATACATACGGAATGAAGATGATCAGTCTATCAAACCATAGAATACTTTGCACATGCATGACGGACTTGGGATGATTCCACAGGAGGCAAAACAAACCTTTCTCAAGTTCATGGCGGCAACTTACATCAGATGCACATGAACTAGAGGAAGTCACTACTCATCCAAACATATGCTTCATGAATGAAACACGAAGAAATGCTTACACAAGTTTCCAATACTAGGTTGATGCTCAACATGACTCATGGGGAGACAAAATGCTCTTGATGGGCTCAACAGCAACTTATCGAAATTTCCATATCCTTTGGACTTCCACCATCATGTGAACACGGTGATAGCATTGGTCGGACCAAAAAGACATAATGGTGTATGCTCGAGGGATCAACCACGAGTAAGACAACATTACGAATATCGTTGGTTCTGATTTGACTTGACAATGGCCCATACTCAAATCAAAAGAATTGGTAGGACGATAGATCCAACAAGCGATCACGAGGACCAACCGATGAAGATATCATCTTTCTTCAACACACACTTCACAAGAATATCCCTTTGGATCGAACTAAATTAGGCAAGCTTTTATCTTCCAACTCTCCAAGTTATTGTCTAAGCTTAACCAACTAGCTCAGGGGTAACCAACACAGATTCTTGGAGAAGGGTGGTTCACGGAAAACCAACTTGATCACGAGCCCAACATAACAGTGAAACAACCGGTAACACTTCCAAGAAGATATTTGAAAAGTCACGAACCACCGTATGTTACTAAGCATCGAGAACAATCTTGCTTTTGAGGCAAGATGGTATGATCAAATGAGTGAGGACTTGACACAATCCTAACTCATCAATCGAAGTGTGCACCAGAAGTAAGGACTAGGTAGCATGATCAATCTTAGGATGATGGTTTAATAACTATCACGCTAAGAATGAGAATATTGTCCATTCACTACCAAGCAACAAGTTGCTCGAGGTATTGATTTCACACATCACAATTCACTTGTCGGCTTTCCGGTTGCATCAACACGGAACCGAGGAATGAACGATGATGGCGAGAGTATCACTACATCAAGAATTCATAAGAGAAGGTGCAATTCTTATGACATTATTGACATAAAGATGGTAACACTCCAGGTGGAACAGAATCAAAAGCTGAATTGGCATTTTGATCTGCGGAATACAACTGCTTTGACCTAATCCTAGAAATGGACAAGGTACTGGAGTTTGTTTCTCCTAGTCATTCCGGAATGGAATGGCTTGACGGACCACAGGGACAGAATGCATCGATGAACACAAATGCACACATACCCTGGGCTCTCAATTGATATATGAAGGTCGAGAATGCAAGCTGAAGAGCAACCTTCGAGAGGAACATATGACTTCCTGAGTTGTGGATGCATGGATTAGTACGTCGAGCAAGCTCAACATTTCTTAGGATAACCCATGCAGAAGGTAGAATTGGTGATTCACAATTATGAATGGATAACTCCTCAAGAGCACTCTGGTTGTGATCTTTTGGTTCAACAAGGAACTTACGCCATAAGCGGTTCGTAGTATTTGGAAGAAGAAAATACCACGGACCTCGAGGACTATTGCAAGGTTACTAATATCCTAAAGGCACTAGCAAATACTAACAACATGAAGTGGGATGAATCTCGGGTTGTAAAACCAGGAGTAGAATACTTACTACTAAATGGCATCACGGGATGCTTTCAAGAATCTTGGCAGAATCATCACACTAGGGATACAAAAGCATTGCTAAATTGCTAGGTGACTTCCTAAACACCTAGGGTCATAATAATAATTCCAACATATATGTCAAGGCAATAAATTACCTCAACGCTTGCGGTTAGTGTGCTTATTCGACCAATAAGGACATCGGGAGCGGAAAGGAAGGATTTGCAAATGCATCGAGACTATTTAGAGACACGGGATGACTTCGGACAGCATAACGGCTGTAAATGCTCAAAATGATTTGAGACATCCTGCAGAAATGGTGGCATAACCACTCAACAACATCATAACAAGATTACGAGATCAACGGTTATCATACGGAGTAGTAGGAACTGGGCGGGGATTAAAACCAACAATCTTAAAGGTCTATGGATTAGTAACACGTCATCTGATAAATAGATGAGAAGCCTAGTTACGAAACCCGTTAGAAGAGAAGAGGATGACTCGGATCGGAAAGGCCATGAGGTATAAGGAGTAAAAAGAGCCTTACGTTCCCTTCCACAATCAATTCCTTACATAACTAAAGCATTTCTAGACACAACTTCGACCAGTTTGGCTTGGTAATCCCTCTGAGCAGTCGAGGGCTCGATACCAACGCTGTCGGGACCCGATCCTAAGTCACACCGATCTAGCATGTAACACATCATATCACTTTGCGGCCTCACACGACGGTATTCCACGGTGTCGCCTTACCATGTCCGGGACCGTTTGCGTCTTTTGGCTCACGTATATGATAGTGTCGCTAGCATCCATATGACGAAGAACCCGGGCCGACATGGCTAGTCGTGGAACCCAAAGCGGCACTAACCTATGGGGACGAGCATACATGAATCACATCGAGCATGTCGGTCATCAACGTATATATTCGGGCTGTAACCTGGCTATGAGGACTCGGTATCCCGGGTACATGCTTGAGCTAGGCAGGACTCGAATAACACTGCGTGACATTTCCCGAGGGACATACATAGAACGAAATGATACACATGCCGGCCAGTCAAGTGTCCAAGCAGTAGTCTTTGGGCTAGCAGGACTCCGGTGAACCGGCCAGAAGCGGACTACTATCGCTCAGAATCACGAGACTACATTTCCCCATATGAGAGGCTGACAAGGATAAACAACTAGTTTGTCGGATCCCACACATACCAAGCATTTCAAACATACACACATTATGCTCAATATGCGTAGATACAACATGGCATCACAACATAACTCTACGACTCAAATATTATCCATTTGGCTCCGAAGAGCGAGATATTACAAACATGGGTCTCATGACCCAACACTCAGAGCATACAAGTCAAAGCACAAGCGGAAGCTAATCATATGCGAGTACAGACAACTATAAATGGAAAAGGCCGAGAAGCGACTATCTACGAGATCTGCCGAGAAGGCACAAGATCGTAACTGAGGTAACAAGCTAAACGTCGAAGTCCAAAGCGGAACTACTAAGCGAGACCGACATCTCTCTCGCAAAACATAAAATAAGCAAGCGTGAGTACAATTGTACTCAACAAGACTTACATCAGAACTAACTACATATGCATCGGTATCAAAGGGGGTGGTGGAGTTTGGCTGCGCACAAGCCAGCTTTTGACTCGATGGCTATCCCGAACTACATTGCAAGTAACTCTTTGAGGTGGCGCACGAGTCCACATATTCACCATATCAATACACCACTATGGACCGCTCCCGTCTCCCTACGAGAACGCCATCCATAGCACTCACGCTTATCTTGCGCATTTTAGAGTATCCACTTTCACTTGTCTATGAACTGATATAGGCAACCCAGAAGTCCTTCTCCGCGGACACGGCTATTCGAATAGATCATATTAAACCCTGCAGGGGTGTACTTCTTCACACACGCTCTCACCACAAACCCCCGTTTACACGACATGTACTCGGCAACCTTCAAGCGGAAGCCCAACGTGGGTGTCGGCCACGGCCTACCTAAACACTCAAGTCCCTAGTCCAGGTTTATCGCCTATTCGGGTTCCATCCGCAGGGAGTCCGGCCGAGGTTTCCCATACAGACCCGAACGATGTGTGCGGGGTTCCCGAGATACCAAGCGGGCACTTTCGGTACAGACCCACGGTGCCTACCGCAACACAACCCACCCCTAAGGTCAGCGCTATGCGGCCCCATTGACATGCTACAAACACGAAACTACTTGCAACTCGGACCGAGGACAAGGGTGGTTAAGAAGCCGAGAGGGTCAATTAAGGATCCCAATGCGTGGTAGTAACTGTTTCATGGATCACAAACACAGAACTCAGTTCACGAGGACGGCTGCAATGAGACAACCCACCATGTACTCCTACATGGCCTCACCGCTACCTTTACCAAATCGTGTTCACACACTTAGCTCACACCCAATAGGACATGTTCATAACAATTCCAATTCATTCCCGATGAATCAGACCCGACTCAACTCTAAGCGATGGCGGGCATGACAAACAAGCATAAATGAGTAGGCACAACATGGCTCAAACAATTTCCTACTCATGCTAGTGGGTTTCATCTAATTCTTGTGGAATGACAGGTCATGCAAAGGATCAAGGGGTTCGACTAACGCAGCAAGTAACACATGAGTCGTTGTTGTCCTAATGCAGTAAAATAGAGCAGGAGCGAGAGAGTGGGATTGTATCGGAATGAACAAGGGGGTTTTGCTTGCCTGGCACTTCTGAAGATAATATAGTTCTTCATCGGTGTCATCGAATTCATCGTCGGAACATCGTCTACCGAGAGGGGACAAACACCGGCAACTGAGAAAGAACACAATCAATGCAATGCACATATATGATGCATGATCATGTTAAGGAACTGAATTCACCTAATGCAACAGTAATCCAAGTTAATTGAAGTGGAATTCAAACAAGGTTGAACTCCAACTCCAAATGCTAGTTCATAAGTTACCCCAATCATGATTCATCCTATTCAGTGAGGTTAACTTGTTCAAACATGCATGATCATGGCATAAACAGATTCTTCATATTTTTCTGATCATTTTTCATATATAAATTATTTCCATCCGAGTTACGGTTGAATTTATATGATTTTTAGAAGTTTAGAGTATTTTACGGAATTTCCTGAATTAAAATAATTCCAGAAATCATTATTAACGTCGATGACATAATGAGGCGTGACGTCAGCAAGTCAAAGGCGCCAGGTCCAGGTCAAACCCTGACCTGTGGGTCCCGAGTGTCAGTGTCTAACTAACTAACCTAACTTAGTTAATACTAATCTAACTTAATTAGCCGAGCGGGGCCCGCATGTCAGTGAGGGAGAGGGGGAGGTCAAACCGGGCAGTGGGTCAACCCATGCCGGTCAGTGATCGTGGCCCGGTGTTTAGCCGGGGCATGACGCTGGCGGGCGAGAGTGACTTTTGTCATTCCGGCCACCAAATGGATCGGGAAAGCATCTAAATGGAACTAAGGGGCAGAAGCTCTTGGTGGGGTTGGCCGTGGTCGGGTGGTCGGAATCGACGCCGGGCGGCGTGTTTGGCGGCGGCGGGAGCTCGAGCGAGCTTCGGGCTCGTATTGCCAGCGCACTAGAGGAAGCGGAGGGCGCTGCGGGTTCCTGTGTCAAGGGTGAGCCCGGAGGTGGGGTTGGCTTGAGCCACTTTGGGGCTCTAGCCACGCCCGGCTGACGAAACCTGGCGGCGGGCTTCGACATGATGGAATCGGTGGCTAGAGGAGAGGAACGAGTCGGGGAAGAGGGGCGAGGCGCAGGAGCTCACCGTGGTTCCTTGAGGGTGGTCCTTTGGGCTCGGGGAGGGGCCGGAGCAAGCGGGCGGGCGATGGAAATCTCCGGCGACCGAGGGATGAAGGGTCGGGAGGGTGCTTGAGGCGTCTGGCGGGGCGCGGCTCGGTGGGGAGGAAGAGGAGGTCGAGGCGGAGCTCGGGGACATGCAGGAGGCTCGGGGAGACGGTGGGTCATGGGTATGTGACAGCGGCGACGAGCCTCGTTCGGGTTCAGAGAGAGAGCGAGACAGAGGAGAGGGAGGCGTTCTGGAGAGAGGAGAGGGCCGAGGGGGGCACGGGCGTCGTCGTGGGCGTCTCCCAAGGCGTCGAGGAGCCAGGCAAAGCGAGCAGGGGAGGAGGTGGCGAGCTCGGGCGCTGTCGTGTGTCCTCCTCTGCCCTCTTGGCGAGAGGTAGGCGACGAGCGGCGTGGCGGTTGGTGGGCCTGGGCCACCAAGCGGGCCAGCCAGCGAGAGGGGGGGGAAGTTGGGCGGATCGGACGCTTTGGTAGGTGGGCTGCGGAGTAAATGGCCGTCTGCAGTTTCTCCTCTCTCTTATTTCTATTTTAATTCTGTTTTTTATTTTGTTTGCCTCTGTTTTAGTTTAGTAAAATACTAAACCATTTAATTAAATCCTGTAAATAATTGTGGCCATTAACTAAATTATTACAGAGGCCCTTAACTATTTTCAGAATTGTTGGAGCATTTAAAAATAATATTAATAGTATTTAAATGCCCCAATTCAAATACAATATGGTTTATTCAAAAATCCAGAAATGTCTTGGAAAAATATCCATCACCTCTGGATATGGTTTTCACCTTTTTCCATTAATCATGAACATTTTGCAAACCACTTTGGGTTCTTTGAAGATATTTTGAAGTTGAACTTATTTGAATTGCTTTAGTGCTAGGGCTTGATCATCCCCATTTCAAATTTCATGGAAATTAAACATGATGCATGGATGCAATGCTACTAGTTACAAGCAAGCTCTGGGGCTGATGCAGGGGCTGTGACAGCTCACCCCCACTAAACAAGAATCTCGCCCGAGATTCAAGGCGTGAGGTAAGAGGAAAAGGGAAGTCACAAACTATCACAATCTTCATGATCCATTTGCCCTTCTCGAAGATGTTGATTTACTCCATCATCTTGGTCTTGGCGTCTTTGCTTTCAAGATCTTCACTTTCGACCGACAATAGAAAGAAGGGGAAACCCTACATGATTCGATCTTCATGAAGATCAGGTAACATGATCAACTCACGGATTTGAGGCGGTGACACATCTCGAGTTGAGACACAAAACACATCGAGAGGGATGGAAGAACAAAGGACGGGGTTTGATTAGTGGCAACAATTCCACGCTTAGGGAGATGGTGGATGGTGTCAAGGTGGCGAGGAAATATTTATCATGATCCCGTAACGGAACACCTTGAGAAAGGTGACGCAAAGAGCTATTCCCTTAAGTGGCAAAAAGAATTACTTTTGATCCATAGATCATTGGAACTCTTTATACCAGCCTAAGGCAATTCACAACGATCGCTTGATTTGAGTGCAAAGGAATGGTACACCGGACTAGAATGGATGATGTAGACTACCTTGTTGAAGACAACGCAATGGATGATTTTGCTTATCATCGGAGGTGGAGGATCCATGGTAAGTCCACTTTTGAGGATGATCCTAGGCAAGAATTACTAAGAAAGCAGCCCATAGTGAAATGGCATAAGGACGGTGCATTTGGGAGCGAAATGCAACTGTTGAATGTTAGACCATCATATCTTTGAGATTCAGATCTGGTTGGTGTTAGGATATTTCATACTCATCATATACGAAAAGGAAGGGTTGCAACACAATTCGACGAGATGGCGTTGCGAGATTCTCGGGATATGAACTACGATAGCGAGCTCCAAAACATGAGCTGGTTTTGCTACAAACATGTGAACACGTTGTCCTAGACAAGCATGACCACATGGTAGTCTTATAATAAAACACTACCGAGTTCGGGTGGGGGAAACATCATCGAGGATATCGAAGTCTTAACATAAGTCATGATTAGCTCTTATGAAAGAACTCCTTTCCTTGAACAAATCAGTCAGTGGCTTGGTGTGCTAGGAATACATACGGAATGAAGATGATCAGTCTATCAAACCATAGAATACTTTGCACATGCATGACGGACTTGGGATGATTCCACGGGAGGCAAAACAAACCTTTCTCAAGTTCATGGCGGCAACTTACATCGGATGCACATGAACTAGAGGAAGTCACTACTTTCATCCAAACATATGCTTCATGAATGAAACACGAAGAAATGCTTACACAAGTTTCCAATACTAGGTTGATGCTCAACATGACTCATGGGGGAGACAAAATGCTCTTGATGGGCTCAACAGCAACTTATCGAAATTTCCATATCACTTTGGACTTCCACCATCATGTGAACACGGTGATAGCATTGAGTGGAACCAAAAGACATAATGGTGTATGCTCGAGGGATCAACCACGAGTAAAGACAACATTACGAATATCGTTGGTTACGATTTGACTTGACAATGGCCCATACTCAAATCAAAGAATTGGTAGGACGATAGATCCAACAACTGATCACGAGGACCAACCGATGAAGATATCATCTTTCTTCAACACACACTTCACAAGAATATCCCTTTGGATCGAACTAAATTAGGCAAGCTTTTATCTTCCAACTCTCCAAGTTATTGTCTAGCTTAACCAACTAGCTCAGGGGTAACCAACACAGATTCTTGGAGAAGGGTGGTTCACAGGAAAACCAACTTGATCACGAGCCCAACATAACAGTCAGGAAACAACCCGGTAACACTTCCAAGAAGATATTTGAAAAGTCACGAACCACCGTATGTTACTAAGCATCGAGAACAATCTTGCTTTTCAGGGCAAGATGGTATGATCAAATGAGTGAGGACTTGACACAATCCTAACTCATCAATCGAAGTGTGCACGGAAAGTAAGGACTAGGTAGCATGATCAATCTTAGGATGATGGTTTAATAACTATCACGCTAAGAATGAGAATATTGTCCATTCACTACCAAGCAACAAGTTGCTCGAGGTATTGATTTCACACATCACAATTCACTTGTCGGCTTTCCGGTTGCATCAACACGGAACCGAGGAATGAACGATGATGGCGAGAGTATCACTACATCAAGAATTCATAAGAGAAGGTGCAATTCTTATGACATTATTGACATAAAGATGGTAACACTCGGTGGAACAGAATCAAAAGCTGAATTGGCATTTTGATCTGCGGAATACAACTGCTTTGACCTAATCCTAGAAATGGACAAGGTACTGGAGTTTGTTTCTCCTAGTCATTCCGGAATGGAATGGCTTGACGGACCACAGGGACAGAATGCATCGATGAACACAAATGCACACATACCCTTGGCTATCAATTGATAGATGAAGGTCAGAATGCAACTGAAGAGAGCAACTCAGAGGAACATATGACTTCCTGAGTTGTGGATGCATCAGATTAGTACGTCGAGCAAGCTCAACATTTCTTCCGGATAACCCATGCGGAAGGTAGAATTGGCAGATTCACAATTATGAATGGATAACTCCTCAAGAGCACTCTGGTTGTGATCTTTTTGGTTCAACAAGGAACTTACGCCATAAGCGGTTCGTAGTATTTGGAAGAAGAAAATACCCACGGACCTCGAGGACTATTGCAAGGTTACTAATATCCTAAAGGCACTAGCAAATACTAACAACATGAAGTGGGATGAATCTCGGGTTGAGAAAACCGGAGTAGAATACTTACTACTAAATGGCATCACGGGATGCTTTCAAGAATCTTGGCGAGAATCATCACACTAGGGATACAAAAGCATTGCTAAATTGCTAGGTGACTTCCTAAACACCTAGGGTCATAATAATAATTCCAACATATATGTCAAGGCAATAAATTACCTCAACGCACCGGTTAGTGTGCTTATTACGACCAATAAGGACATCGGGAGCGGAAAGGAAGGATTTGCAAATGCATCGGACTATTTAGAGACACAGGATGACTCGGACTGACATAACGGCTGTAAATGCTCAAAATGATTTGAGACATCCTGCAGAAATGGTGGCATAACCACTCAACAACATCATAACAAGATTACGAGATCAGCGGTTATCATACAGGAGTAGTAGGAACTGAACTGGGGATTAAAACCAACAATCTTAAAGGTCTATGGATTAGTAACACGTCATCTGATAAATAGATGAGAAGCCTAGTTACGAAACCCGTAGAAGAGAAGAGGATATTTCGATCGAAGGCCATGAGGTATAAGGAGTAAAAAGAGCCTTACGTTCCCTTCCACAATCAATTCCCTTACATAACTAAAGCATTTCTAGACACAACCCGACCAGTTTGGCTTGGTAATCCTCTGAGCGGTCGGGCTCGATACCAGCTTGTCGGGACCCGATCCTAAGTCACACCGATCTAGCATGTAACACATCATATCACTTTGCGGCCTCACGCACGGTATTCCACGGGTGTCGCCTTACCATGTCCGGGACCGTTTGCGTCTTTTGGCTCACGTATATGATAGTGTCGCTAGCATCCATATGACGAAGAACCGGGCCGACATGGCTAGTCGTGAACCCAAAGCGGCACTAACCTATGGGGACAGGCATACATGAATCACATCGAGCATGTCGGTCATCAACGTATATATTCGGGTAACCTTGTAGCAGGCTATGAGGACTCCGGTATCCCGGCTGTAGCTTGAGCTAAGCGAGGACTCGAATAACACCGCGTGACATTTCCCGAGGGGACATACATAGGAGCGAAATGATACACATGCCCGGCCAGTCAAGTGTCCAAGCGGTAGTCTTTGGGCTAGCGAGGACTCGGTGAACCGGGCTATGGCGGACTACTATCGCTCGAGAATCACGAGACTACATTTCCCCATATGAGAGGCTGCCAAGGATAAACAACTAGTTTGTCGGATCCCACACATACCAAGCATTTCAAACATACACACATTATGCTCAATATGCGTAGATACAACATGGCATCACAACATAACTCTACGACTCAAATATTATCCATTTGGCTCGAAGAGCGAGATATTACAAACATGGGTCTCATGACCCAACACTCGAAACATACAAGTCAAAGCACAAGCGGAAGCTAATCATATGCGAGTACGCAGACAACTATAAATGGAAAAGGCTGAGAAGCCCGACTATCTACGAGATCTGCCAAGGCACAAGATCGTAGTGAGGTAACAAGCTAAGCGTCGAAGTCCAAGCGGAACTACTAGCGAGGCCCGACGTCTCTCTGCAAAACATAAAATAAGCAAGCGTGAGTACAATTGTACTCGGCAAGACTTACATCGAGAACTAACTACATATGCATCGATATCAAAGGGGGTGGTGGAGTTTGGCTGCGGCAAGCCAGCTTTGACTCGATGGCTATCTGAACTACATTTGCAAGTAACTCTTTGAGGTGGCGCACACGAGTCCACATATTCACCATATCAATACACCACTATGGACCCGCTCCGTCTCCCTCACGAGAACGCCATCCATAGCACTCACGCTTATCTTGCGCATTTTAGAGTATCCACTTTCACTTGTCTATGAGCGGATATAGGCAACCCGAAGTCCTTCTCCGCGGACACGGCTATTGAATAGATCATATTAAACCTGCAGGGTGTACTTCTTCACACGCTCTCACCACTTACTGCCGTTTACGACATGTACTCGGCAACCTTCAAGCGGAAGCCCAGCGTGGGTGTCGGCCACGGCCTACCTAAACACTCAAGTCCCTAGTCCAGGTTTATCGCCTATTCGGGTTCCATCCGCAGCGATCCGGCCGAGGTTTCCCATACAGCCCGAACGATGTGTGCGGGGTTCCCGAGATACCAAACGGGCACTTTCGGTACACCGGGCCGCAGTGCCTACCGCAGCACAACCCACCCCTAAGGTCGGCGTTGCGTCGGCCCCCAAAGATGCTACAAACACGAAACTACTTGCAACTCCCGGATGAGGACAAGGGTGGTTAAGAAGCCGAGAAGGGGTCAATTAAGGATCCCAATGCGTGGTAATGGCTGTTTCATGGATCACAAACCACAGAACTTCAGTTCACGAGGGCGGCTGCAATGAGACAACCCACCATGTACTCCTACATGGCCTCTCACCGCTACCTTTACCAAATCGTGTTCACACACTTAGCTCACACCCAATAGGACATGTTCATAACAATTCCAATTCATTCCCGATGAATCGAGACCCGACTCAACTCTAAGCGATGGCAGGCATGACAAACAAGCATAAATGAGTAGGCACAACATGGCTCAAACAATTCCTACTCATGCTAGTGGGTTTCATCTAATTCTTGTGGAATGACAGGTCATGCAAAGGATCAAGGGGTTCAGCTACCGCAGCAAGTAACACATGAGTCGTTGTTGTCCTAATGCAGTAAAATAGAGCAGGAGGCGAGAGAGTGGGATTGTATCGGAATGAACAAGGGGTTTTGCTTGCTGGCACTTCGAAGATAATATAGTTCTTCATCGGTGTCATCGAATTCATCGTCGGAACATCGTCTACCGAGAGGGACAAACACCGCAGGCGAGAAAGAACACAATCAATGCAATGCACATATATGATGCATGATCATGTTAAGGAACTGAATTCACCTAATGCAACAGTAATCCAAGTTAATTGAAGTGGAATTCAAACAAGGTTGAACTCCAACTCCAAATGCTAGTTCATAAGTTACCCCAATCATGATTCATCCTATTCAGTGAGGTTAACTTGTTCAAACATGCATGATCATGGCATAAACAGATTCTTCATATTTTTCTGATCATTTTTCATATATAAATTATTTCCATCCGGAATTACGGTTGAATTTATATGATTTTTAGAAGTTTAGAGTATTTTACGGAATTTCCTGAATTAAAATAATTCGAGAAATCATTATTGGGCCAAGATGACAGAGGCGTGACGTCCCGGCCAAGTCAAAGGCGCCAGGTCCAGGTCAAACCCTGACCTGTGGGTCCCGAGTGTCAGTGTCTAACTAACTAACCTAACTTAGTTAATACTAATCTAACTTAATTAGCCGGGCGGGGCCCGCATGTCAGTGAGGGAGAGGGGGAAGTCAAACCGGCGATGGGTCAACCCATGCGGTCGTGATCGTGGCGCCCGGCGTTTAGCCAGCCGGCGAGCCCGGCGGCGAGTGACTTTGTCATTCCGGCCACCAAATGGATCGGGAAAAGCATCTAAATGGAACTAAGGGCGAGCCGAAGCTCTTGGTGGGGTTGGCCGTGGTCGGGTGGTCGGAATCGACGCCCGGCGGCGTGTTTGGCGGGCGGCGAGCTCGGGCGAGCTCGGGCTCGGCAGCTGGCGCGCACTAGAGGGGAAGCGGAGGGGCTGCGGGTTCACGTGCTGCGGTGAGCCCGGAGGTGGGGTTGGCCGAGCCACTGGGGCTCTAGCCACGCCGGCTGACGAGGCACGGGCGGCGGCGGGCTTCGCCATGTGGAATCGGTGGCTAGAGGAGAGCAACGAGTCGGGGAAGAGGGGCGAGGCGAGGAGCTCACCGTGGTTCCGCAGGGTGGTCACTTGGGCTCGGGAGGCCGGAGCAAGCGGGCGAGGCGATGGAAATCTCCGGCGACCCGAGGGGATGAAGGGTCGGGAGGGTGCTTGAGGCGTCTGGCGGGCGCGGCTCGGTGGGGAGGAAGAGGAGGTCGAGGCGGAGCTCGGGACATGCCGGGAGGCTCGGGACGGCTGTGGTCATGGGTATGGCGAACGGCGGCATGACAGCCTCGTTCGGGTTAAGCGGCGAGAGAGCGAGACAGGAGAGGGAGGGCGTTCGAGAGAGGAGAGGGGCCGAGGGGGCACGGCGTCGTCGTGGCGTCTCCCAAGGCGTCGAGGGGAGCCAGAAGGCGAAAGCGGGGAGGAGGTGGCGAGCTCGGCTGGTCGCCGTCTCCCTCCTCCCGCCTACTTGGCAGAGGTAGGCGACGAGCGGCGTGGCGCTTGGTGGCTGGGCCACCAACTGGGCCAGCGAGAGAGGGGGGAAGTTGGGCCGGATCGGACGCCTGGTAGGTGGGCTGCAGGTAAATGGCCAGGTACAGTTTTCTCCTCTCTCTTATTTCTATTTTAATTCTGTTTTCTATTTTGTTTGCCTCTGTTTTAGTTTAGTAAAACACTAAACCATTTAATTAAATCCTGAAAATAATTGTGGCCATTAACTAAATTATTACAGAGGCCCTTAACTATTTTCAGAATTGTTGGAGCATTTAAAAATAATATTAATAGTATTTAAATGCCCCAATTCAAATACAATATGGTTTATTCAAAAATCCAGAAATGTCTTGGAAAAATATCCATCACCTCCGGATATGGTTTTCACCTTTTTCCATTAATCATGAACATTTTTGCAAACCACTTTGGGTTCTTTGAAGATATTTTGAAGTTGAACTTATTTGAATTGCTTTAGTGCTAGGGCTTGATCATCCCCATTTCAAATTTCATGGAAATTAAACATGATGCATGGATGCAATGCTACTAGTTACAAGCAAGCTCTAGGGCTGATCTGGGGCTGTGACACCACACCACCCCGCATGTACGAGGGCCCGGTGCGACGCTCCGGTGGCATTGCTACCCCCAGGGCCCCCGTCCCGCCTAACCCTGTAGCGTTTGACCACGGGATCTAGCCCTTTGACTTTGCACGGACGGGATTTGACCGGTGGACCTCTCCACCCGGTTGTGTTAGGTCGATCCATAGGAACACTTTGGAGCAACATCCGGGCGGACTCCACAACAAGATCCCCTCCGTATAGACCCGGGACAAGCGTCTGCTTCCCTCCAGTGTGCTGGCGGGCGGCGCCGTCTGGTGAGGGGGGGGCACACCCTCGAGACGTCGCTGGGCGTTGCAACCGCCTCAACACTTCCGGACTTGTGAGAGGCCGCCACGCAAGATTTTCTGTATGCTAGCCCCGGAGGCCGCCCGGCCACGGTCGTGAGCGTCGCGAAGAGCAATCAGCGTGGGGAAGTGTTCAGATACTTCTCCATCACAAAAATTATGAAAAATTACCATCAGTCCTATAGCACATGTGCCCACGTTGTGTGTAAAAAACTCATGATTTTATCGCGCTCCAAGTATTTAATAATATTCACACTTTGCGCCGTTACATGAACGTCTACTACCGTGTCATTGCGGAAGTCCCGTGAGGGGGGCCACACCCCGGAGACGCGTGCCGCCTGTTCGGACATGCCACCACACCACCCCGCATGTACGAGGGCCCGATGGGACGCTCCGGTGGCATTGCTACCCCCTAGGGCCCCCGTCCCGCCTAACCCTGTAGCGTTTGACCACGGGATCTAGCCCTTTGACTTTGCACGGACGGGATTTGACCAGTGGACCTCTCCACCCGGTTGTGCTAGGTCAGTCCATAGGAACACTTTGGAGCAACATCCGGGCGGACCCACAGCAAGATCCCCTCCGTATAGACCCGACGCGTCCGTTTGCCCCCTCCAGGTGCCGGCGGCGGCGCCGTCCGTGAGGGGGGGGGCACACCCCGGAGACGCGTGCTGGGCGTTTGCAACCGCCTCAACACTTCCAGACTTGTGATAGGCCGCCTACGCAAGATTTGACGGTATGCTAGCCCCCGGAGGCCGCCGGCCACAGTCGTGAAGCGTCACGAAGAGCAATCGCGTAGAGGAAGTGTTGAGATACTTCTCCATCACAAAAATTATGAAAAATTACCATCGGTCCTATAGCACATGTGCTCACGTTGTGTAAAAACTCATGATTTTATCGCGCTCCAAGTATTTAATAATATTCACGCTCCATCGTTACCGTAGAACGTCTACTACCGTGTCATTGCCGTCCGTGAGGGGCCACACCGAAGACGTGCCGCCTCTTCGGACATGCCACCACACCACCCCGCATGTACGAGGGCCCGGTGCGACGCTCCGGTGGCATTGCTACCCCCAGTGCCCCCGTCCCGCCTAACCCTGTAGTGTTTGACCACGGGATCTAGCCCTTTGACTTTGCACGGACGGTATTTGACCAGTGGACCAATCCACCCGGTTGTGTTAGGTCAGTCCATCGGAACACTTTGGAGCAACATCTGGGCCAGACCCACAGCAAGATCCCCTCCGTATAGACGCCGCGTCTGCTTCCCCTCCAGGTGCGGCGGCGGCCTTGCGTCCGTCGTGAGGGGGGGGCTAGACTGCAGAGGCGCGTCTGGGTGTTTGCAACCGCCTCAACACTTCCGGACTTGTGAGAGGCCGCCACGCAAGATTTGACGGTATGCTAGCCCCGGGCTGCCGGCCCACGGTCGTGAAGCGGCGAAGAGCAATCTGCGTGAGGGAAGTGTTCATATACTTCTCCATCACAAAATTTATGAAAAATTACCATCAGTCCTATAGCACATGTCCCCGCGTTGCCAGTAAAAACTCATGATTTTATCGCGCTCCAAGTATTTAATAATATTCACGCTGCATCGTTATCATGAGCGTCTACTACCGTGTCATTGCCGTCCGTGAGGGGGGGCCACACCCGGAGACGCGTGCGCCTCTTCGGACAAGCCACCACACAACCCCCTCGATAATGTACGAGGCCCTGGCGATTCCCGGGCATTGTTACCCCCTGTGGCCCCCTGGCCCCGCCTAACCACAGAAGCGTTTGACCACGGGATCTAGCCCTTTGACTTTGCACGGACGGGATTTGACCAGTGGACCTCTCCACCCGGTTGTGTTAGGTCAGTCCATAGGAACACTTTGGAACAACATCTGGGCCAGACCCACAGCAAGATCCCCTCCGTATAGACACGACGCGTCCGTTTGCCCCCTCGGTGCGGCGGTAGCGCCGTCCGTGAGGGGGGGCACACCGGAGGCAGCGTCTTGGGCGTTTGCAACCGCCTCAACACTTCCGGACTTGTGATAGGCCGCCCTCGCAAGATTTGACGGTATGCTAGCCCGGAGGCCGCCCGGCGATCGTAGAAGCGTCTGAAGAGCAATCAGCGTAGAGGGAAGTGTTGAGATACTTCTCCATCACAAAAAATTATGAAAAATTACCATCGGTCCTATAGCACATGTGCCCGTTGTGTAAAAAACTCATGATTTTATCGCTCCAAGTATTTAATAATATTCACGCTGCATCGTTACGCATGAGCGTCTACTACCGTGTCATTGCCGTCCGTGAGGGCCTACGCCAAGACGCAGCGTGCCGCCTCTTCGGACATGCCACCATACCACCCGCATGTACGAGGGCCCGGTGCGACACTCCGGTGGCATTGCTACCCCCCAGGGCCCCCGTCCCGCCTAACCCTGTAGCGTTTGACCACGGGATCTAGCCCTTTGACTTTGCACGGACGGGATTTGACCAGTGGACCTCTCCACCCGGTTGTGTTAGGTCAGTCCATCGGAACACTTTGGAGCAACATCTGGGCCAGACCCACAGCAAAGATCCCCTCCGTATAGACCCGGCCGTCCGTTTGCCCCCTCAGTGCGGTGGCCTTGGCGGCGCGCCGTCCGATGGGGGCACACCGGAGGCAGCGTCTTTGGGTGTTTGGAACCGCCTCAACACTTCCGGACTTGTGAGGCCGCCTACGCAAAGATTTGACGGTATGCTGGCCCGGGCTGCCGGCCACAGTCGTGGAAGCGTCACGAAGAGCAATCCAGCGTGGGGAAGTGTTGAGATACTTCTCCATCACAAAAATTATGAAAAATTACCATCAGTCCTATAGCACATGTGCCCGTTGTGTAAAAAACTCATGATTTTATCGCGCTCCAAGTATTTAATAATATTCACGCTGCATCGTTACGCGAGCGTCTACTACCGTGTCATTGCCGTCCGTGAGGCCACACCGAGGCCAGCGTGCCGCATCTTCCGGACATGCCACCACACCACCCGCATGTACGAGGGCCGGTGCGGCAGCTCCGGTGGCATTGCTACCCAGGGCCCCGTCCGCCCTAACCTATAGCGTTTGACCACGGGAACTAGCCCTTTGACTTTGCAGACGGGATTTGACGGTGGACCTCTCCACCCGGTTGTGTTAGGTCGATCCATAGGAACGATTTGGAGCAACATACGGGCGGACCCACAACAAGATCCCCTCCGTATAGACCCGGCGCGTCGTTTCCCCCCTCCGGTGCGGCGGCGGCCTTGCGTCCGTGAGAGCACACCGGAGACGTGTCTTTGGGCGTTTGCAACCGCCTCAACACTTCCGGACTTGTGAGAGGCCGCCTCGCAAGATTTTACGGTATGCTAGCCCGGAGGCCGCGGCCCACGGTCGTGAAGCGTCGCGAAGAGCAATCCAGCGTGAGAGGAAGTGTTCAGATACTTCTTCATCACAAAAATTATGAAAAATTACCATCGGTCCTATAGCACATGTGCCCACGTTGTGTAAAAAACTCATGATTTTATCGCTCCAAGTATTTAATAATATTCACACTTTGCATCGTTACCGCTTGAGCGTCTACTACCGTGTCATTGCCGTCCGTGAGGGGCCACACCCGGAGGCAGCGTGCCGCCTGTTCGGACATGCCACCACTCCACCCCGCATGTACGAGGGCCCGATGGGACGCTCCGGTGGCATTGATACCCCCTAGGGCCCCCGTCCCGCCTAACCCTGTAGCGTTTGACCACGGGATCTAGCCCTTTGACTTTGCAGACGGGATTTGACGGTGGACCTCTCCACCCGGTTGTGTTAGGTCAGTCCATAGGAACCATTTGGAGCAACATCTGGGCGGACCCAGCAAGATCCCCTCCGTATAGACCGGTAGCGTCTGGTTGCCCCCCTCCAGGTGCGGCGGGCGGCGCCGTCCGTGAGAGGGCACACCCCGGAGGCAGCGTCTTTGAGCATTTGCAACCGCCTCAACACTTCCGGACTTGTGATAGGCCGCCTACATAAGATTTGACGGTATGCTGGCCCGGAGGCCGCCCGGCCCACGATCGTGAAGCGTCTGAAGAGCAATCCAGCGTAGAGGAAGTGTTCGAATGCTTCTACATCACAAAAATTATGAAAAATTACCATCGGTCCTATAGCACATGTGCCCGCGTTGTGTAAAAACTCATGATTTTATCGGCGCTCCAAGTATTTAATAATATT
Organism: Aegilops bicornis; assembly: GCA_021605145.1. Classification (NCBI taxonomy): domain Eukaryota; kingdom Viridiplantae; phylum Streptophyta; class Magnoliopsida; order Poales; family Poaceae; genus Aegilops; species Aegilops bicornis. The sequence continues at coordinate 644,879,598 of CM038672.1, forward strand.
CACGCTGCATCGTTACCGCCAGAATGTCTACTACCGTGTCATTGCCGTCCGTGAGGGCCACACCCGAAGGCAGCGTGCCGCCTCTTCGGACATGCCACCACACCACCCCGCATGTACGAGGGCGGTGCGGCGCTCGGTGGCATTACTACCCCGGTGCCCCGTCCGCCTAACCCTGTAGTGTTTGACGCGGGATCTAGCCTTGACTTTGCAGACGGTATTTGACCGGTGGACCTCTCCACCGGTTGTGTTAGGTCAGTCCATGAACACTTTGGAGCAACATCTGGGCGGACCCACGGCAAGATCCCCTCCGTATAGACCCGGCAGCGTCCGTTTCCCCCCTCCAGGTCTGCGCGGCGCCGTCCGTGAGGGGGGCGAACAGCGGAGGCCCAGCGTCTTTGGGTGTTTGCAACCGCCTCAACACTTCCAGACTTGTGAGAGGCCGCCTCGCAACATTTGACGGTATGCTGGCCCGGAGGCTGCGGCCACTGATCGTGGGCGTCGCGAAACAATCTAGCGTGGAGGAAGTGTTCATATACTTCTCCATCACAAAAATTATGAAAAAATTACCATCAGGTCCTATAGCACATGTCCCCCGTTGTGTAAAAACTCATGATTTTATCGCGCTCCAAGTATTTAATAATATTCACGCTGCATCGTTCTGTGAAGCGTCTACTACCGTGTCATTGCCGTCCGTGAGGGCCACACCCGGAGGGCGCGTGCGCCTCTTCGGACAAGCCACCACACAACCCCGCATGTCACGAGGGCCCGGTGCGGCAGCTCGGTGGCATTACTACCCCCGGGGCCCGTCGCCCTAACCACAGCGTTTGACCACGGGATCTAGCCCTTTGACTTTGCCGCAGACGGGATTTGACGGTGGACCTCTGCACCCGGTTGTGTTAGGTCAGTCCATAGGAACACTTTGGAACAACATCTGGGCCAGACCCACAGCAAGATCCCCTCCGTATAGACACGACGCGTCCGTTTGCCCCCTCCAGGTGCCGGCGGCGGCGCCGTCCGTGAGGGCACACCGGAGATGCGTCTTTGGCGTTTGCAACCGCCTCAACACTTCCGGACTTGTGATAGGCCGCCTCGCAAGATTTGTGGTATGCTAGCCCGGAGCCGCCGTGACCCGGCCGATCGTGAAGCGTCGCGAAGAAACAATCCGCGTGGGGAAGTGTTGAGATACTTCTCCATCACAAAAATTATGAAAAATTACCATCGATCCTATAGCACATGTGCCCACGTTGTGTAAAAAACTCATGATTTTATCGGCGCTCCAAGTATTTAATAATATTCACGCTGCATCGTTACGCGAAGCGTCTACTACCGTGTCATTGCTCTCCGTGAGGGCCACACCCGGAGGCAGCGTCGCGCCTCTTCGGACATGCCACCATAGCACCCGCATGTCTGCGAGGGCCGGTGCGACACTCGGTGGCATTGCTACCCCCAAGGCCCCGTCCGCCCTAACCACTGTAGCGTTTGACCACAAGATCTAGCCCTTTGACTTTGCACGGGCCGGGATTTGACCGGTGGACCTCTCCACCCGGTTGTGTTAGAGTCAGTCCATGGGAACACTTTGGAGCAACATCTGGGCGGACCCAGCAAGATCCCCTCCGTATAGACCCGGCAGCGTCCGTTTCCCCCCTCCAGTGCGGCGGCGCCGTCCGTGAGGGGGCACACCCCGAGACGCAGCGTCTTTGGGTGTTTGCAACCGCCTCAACACTTCGAGACTTGTGGCGGCCACTCACGCAAGATTTGACGGTATGCTAGCCCCGGAGGCCCGCCATGATCGTGAAGCGTCGCGAAGAGCAATCCGCGTAGAGGGAAGTGTTCAGATACTTCTCCATCACAAAAAATTACGAAAAATTACCATCAGTCCTATAACACATGTGCCCACGTTGTGTAAAAAACTCATGATTTTATCGCGCTCCAAGTATTTAATAATATTCACGCTACATCGTTACATGAAAGTCTACTACCGTGTCATTATGCGTCCGTGAGGGCCACACCGGAGGCAGCGTCGCTTGCCTCTTCGGACATGCCACCACACCACCCCGCATGTCACGAGGGCCCGGTGCGACGCTTCTCGGTGGCATTACTACCCCAGGGGCCCCGTCCCGCCCTAACCTGAAGCGTTTGACCACGGGATCTAGCCCTTTGACTTTGCAGACGGGATTTGACCGGTGGACCTCTCCACCCGGTTGTGTTAGGTGGGTCCATAGGAACACTTTGGAGCAACATCTGGGCGGACCCACGGCAAGATCCCCTCCGTATAGACCCGGCGTCCGTTTCCCCCACCGGTGCCGTGGCGGCACCGTCCGTGAGGGGCCACACCGGAGGCGATGTCTTTGGGCGTTTGCAACCGCCTCAACACTTCTAGACTTGTGAGAGGCCGCCCTACGCCCAAGATTTTTACGGTATCACTAGCCCCGGGCCATGAAGCCCACCGATCGTGAAGCGTGCGAAGAGCAATCCGGCGTGGGGAAGTGTTGAGATACTTCTCCATCACAAAAATTATGAAAATTACCATCAGGTCCTATAGCACATGTGCCCACGTTGTGTAAAAACTCATGATTTTATCGCGCTCCAAGTATTTAATAATATTCACGCTGCATCGTTACATGAGCGTCTACTACCGTGTCATTGCCGTCCGTGAGGGCCACGCCCCGAGGCAGCGTCGCCTCTTCGGACATGCCACCACACCACCCCGCATGTCACGAGGGCCCGGTGCGGCCTTCCGGTGGCATTACTACCCGGGGCCCCGTCCGCCCTAACCCTGTAGCGTTTGACCACGGGATCTAGCCCTTTGACTTTGCCTGGGACGGGATTTGACCAGTGGACCTCTCCACCCGGTTGTGTTAGGTCAGTCCATAGGAACACTTTGGAGCAACATCTGGGCCAGACCCACAGCAAGATCCCCTCTGTATAGACCCGACGCGTCTGTTTCCCCCCTCCAGGTGCCGGCGGCGGCGCCGTCCGTGAGGGGGGGGGGGGCACACCCCGGAGACGTGTGTTGGGCGTTTGCAACCGCCTCAACACTTCGAGACTTGTGAGAGGCCGCCAACGCAAGATTTTACGGTATGCTAGCCCCCGGAGTCCGCCGGCCACAGTCGTGAGCGTCGCGAAGAAGCAATCCAGCGTAGGGAAGTGTTCAGATACTTCTCCATCACAAAAAGTTATGAAAAATTACCATCGGTCCTATAGCACATGTGCCCGCGTTGTGTAAAAACTCATGATTTTATCGGCGCTCCAAGTATTTAATAATATTCACCTTTGCATCGTTAGTGCGAGCGTCTACTACCGTGTCATTGCCGCGTCCGTGAGGGGCCACACCCGGAGGCAGCGTGCCGCTGTTCGGACATGCCACCACACCACCCCGCATGTATGCGAGGGCCTGGTCACGGCGCTCCGGTGGCATTGCTACCCCTAGGGCCTCCGTCCGCCTAACCACAGTAGCGTTTGACCACGGGATCTAGCCCTTTGACTTTGCAGGACGGGATTTGACGGTGGACCTCTCCACCCGGTTGTGTTAGGTCAGTCCATAGGAACACTTTGGAGCAACATACAGGCGGACCCACGGCCAAGATCCCCTCGCGTATAGACCCGGCAAGCGTCCGTTTGCCCCACTCGGGTCTGCGGCGGGCGCCCGTCCGTGAGGGGGCACACCGGAGGCAGCGTGCTGGGCGTGTGCAACCGCCTCAACACTTCCCGGACTTGTGATAGGCCGCCTCGCCAAGATTTTCACGGTATGCTAGCCCCGGAGGCCCGAAGCCCACAGTCGTGAAGCGTCGCGAAAGAGCAATCCAGCGTGGGGGAAGTGTTCAGATACTTCTCCATCACAAAAAATTATGAAAAATTACCATCGGTCCTATAGCACATGTGCCCCGTTGTGTAAAAAACTCATGATTTTATCGCGCTCCAAGTATTTAATAATATTCACCTTTGCATCGTTACGCGGAAGCGTCTACTACCGTGTCATTGCCGTCCGTGAGGGGGCCACACCCGGAGGCAGCGTGCGCTGTTCGGACATGCCACCACACCACCCGCATGTCACGAGGGCCTGGTGCGGCAACTTTCCGTTGGCATTACTACCCCTAGGGCCCCGTCCGCCCTAACCTGTAGCGTTTGACCACGGGATCTAGCCCTTTGACTTTGCACGGACGGGATTTGACCGGTGGACCTCTCCACCCGGTTGTGTTAGGTCAGGTCCATAGGAACACTTTGGAGCAACATCTGGGCGGACCCGCGGCAAGATCCCCTCCGTATAGACCCGGCGTCCGTTTGCCCCCTCCGGTGCGGCGTGGCTGGCCGTCCGTGAGGGGGGGGCACACCGGAGCAGCGTCTTTGGGCGTTTGCAACCGCCTCAACACTTCCGGACTTGTGATAGGCCGCCCTCGCCAAGATTTGGCGGTATACTGGCCCCGGAGGCCGCCCGGCCACGATCGTGAAGCGTCACGAAGAGCAATCAGCGTGGGGAAGTGTTGATACTTCTCCATCACAAAAATTATGAAAAATTACCATCGGTCCTATAGCACATGTGCCCACGTTGTGTAAAAACTCATGATTTTATCGCGCTCCAAGTATTTAATAATATTCACGCTTTGCGCGCATCGTTACGCGAGCGTCTACTACCGTGTCATTGCCGTCCCCGACGAGGCCACACCCGAGGCAGCGTGCCGCCTCTTGGACATGCCACCACACCACCCGCATGTTCGAGGGCCGGTGTGGCAGCTCCGGTGGCATTGCTACCCCAGGGCCCCGTCCGCCCTAACCGTAGCGTTTGACCACGGGATCTAGCCCTTTGACTTTGCAGACGGGATTTGACCGGTGGACCTCTCCACCCGGTTGTGTTAGGTCAGTCCATCGGAACACTTTGGAGCAACATCTGGGCGGACCCACAGCAAGATCCCCTCCGTTATAGACCCGGCCGTCCGTTTCCCCCCTCCGGTGCGGCGTGGCGCCGTCCGTGAGGGGGCACACCGGAGGCAGCGTCTTTGGGTGTTTGCAACCGCCTCAACACTTCCGGACTTGTGAGAGGCCGCCCTCGCAAGATTTGGCGGTATGCTAGCCCCGGGAGGGCTGCCGGCCCACTGATCGTGGGCGTCACGAAGAGCAATCCAGCGTGGAGGAAGTGTTGAGATACTTCTCCATCACAAAAATTATGAAAAATTACCATCGGTCCTATAGCACATGTGCCCACGTTGTGTAAAAAACTCATGATTTTATCGCGCTCCAAGTATTTAATAATATTCACGCTGCATCGTTACCGCATGAGCGTCTACTACCGTGTCATTGCCGTCCGTGAGGGGCCACACCGGAGGCGGCGTGCCGTCTCTTCGGACATGCCACCACCACCACCCCGCATGTCACGAGGGCCGGTCACGGCGCTCCGGTGGCATTACTACCCCGGGGCCCCGTCGCGCCTAACCACAGCATTTGACCACGGGATCTACAGCTTTGACTTTGCCTGAGACGGATTTGACGATGGACCTCTCCACCCGGTTGTGTTAGGTCAGTCCATGGGAACACTTTGGAGCAACATCTGGGCGGACCCACGGCGAAGATCCCCTCCGTATAGACCCGGCCGCGTCCGTTTGCCCCCTCCGGTGCGGCGATGGCGCCGTCGTCGTGAGGGGGCACACCAGAGGCAGCGTCTTTGGGTGTTTGAACCGCCTCAACACTTCTAGACTTGTGATAGGCCGCCCTCGCCAAGATTTGACGGTATGCTAGCCCGGAGGCCACGTACGGTCGTGAAGCGTGCGAAGAGCAATCCAGCGTAGAGGAAGTGTTCGAGATACTTGTCAATCACAAAAATTATGAAAAATTACCATCGGTCCTATAGCACATGTTCCCCACGTTGTGTAAAAAACTCATGATTTTATCGGCGCTCCAAGTATTTAATAATATTCACGCTGCATCGTTACCGCGAGCGTCTACTACCATGTCATTGCCGTCCGTGAGGGCCACACCCGGAGGCGCGTCGCCTCTTTGGACATGCCACCACACCACCCCGCATGTCACGAGGGCCCGGTGCGGACGCTCGGTGGCATTACTACCCGGGGCCCCGTCCGCCCTAACCTGTAGCGTTTGATCACGGGATCTAACCCTTTGACTTTACGCAGACGGGATTTGACCGGTGGACCTCTCCACCCGGTTGTGTTAGGTCAGTCCATAGGAACACTTTGGAGCAACATCTGGGCGGACCCACGGCCAAGATCCCCTCCGTATAGACTGTGGCGTCCGTTTCCCCCCTCCGGTGCGGCGGTGGCGCCGTCCGTGAGGGGGCTACCGGAGGCGATGTGCTGGGCGTTTGCAACCGCCTCAACACTTCCGGACTTGTGAGAGGCCGCCCTACGCAAGATTTGGCGGTATGCTAGCCCGGAGCCGCGGCCCAGGTCGTGAGCGTGCGAAGAGCAATCCGCGTGGGGAAGTGTTCGAGATACTTCTCCATCACAAAAATTATGAAAAATTACCATCAGTCCTATAGCACATGTGCCCACGTTGTGTAAAAACTCATGATTTTTATCGGCGCTCCAAGTATTTAATAATATTCACGTTGCATCGTTACTGCGAGCGTCTACTACCGATGTCATTGCTCTCCGTGAGGGGCCACACCCGGAGACGCGTGCGCCTCTTCGGACATGCCACCATAGCACCCGCATGTCACGAGGGCCGGTCACGACACTCCGGTGGCATTGCTACCCCCAAGGCCCCGTCCGCCTAACCACAGCGTTTGACCACGGGATCTAGCTCTTTGACTTTGCACAGACGGGATTTGACCAGTGGACCTCTCCACCCGGTTGTGTTAGGTCAGTCTATGGGAACACTTTGGAGCAACATCTGGGCCAGACCCACAGCAAGATCCCCTCCGTATAGACCCGACGCGTCTGTTTCCCCCCTCCGTGTGCGGCCGGGCGGCGCTTGCGTCCGTGAGGGGGGCACACCGGAGGCAGCGTCTTTGGGTGTTTGCAACCGCCTCAACACTTCGGACTTGTGGCGGCCACCTCACGCAAGATTTGGCGGTATGCTGGCCCGGAGGCCCGGCCGTACGGTCGTGAAGCGTCGCGAAGAGCAATCCGCGTGGGGAAGTGTTGAGATACTTCTCCATCACAAAAATTATGAAAAATTACCATCGGTCCTATAACACATGTGCCCACGTTGTGTAAAAACTCATGATTTTATCGGCGCTCCAAGTATTTAATAATATTCACGCTACATCGTTACGCGAGCGTCTACTACCGTGTCATTGTGCGTCCGTGAGGGGCCACACCCGGAGGCAGCGTGCTGCCTCTTCGGACATGCCACCACACCACCCCGCATGTACGAGGGCCCGGTGCACGGCAACGGTGGCATTACTACCCCAGGGCCCCGTCCCGCCTAACTAACCTGTAGCGTTTGACCACGGGATCTAGCCCTTTGACTTTGCAGACGGGATTTGACGGTGGACCTCTCCACCCGGTTGTGTTAGGTCAGTCCATAGGAACACTTTGGAGCAACATCTGGGCGGACCCACAGCAAGATCCCCTCGTATAGACCCGGCGCGTCCGTTTCCCCGCGGGTGCGGCGGCACACCGTCCGTGAGGGGGGGGGCCACACCGGAGGCGATGTCTTTGGGCGTTTGCAACCGCCTCAACACTTCTAGACTTGTGAGAGGCCGCCTCGCCAAGATTTTACGGTATACTGGCCCCGGAGCCGCGGCCTGATCGTGAGCGTCGCGAAGAGCAATCAGCGTGGGGGAAGTGTTGAGATACTTCTCCATCACAAAAAATTATGAAAAATTACCATCGGTCCTATAGCACATGTGCCCACGTTGTGTAAAAACTCATGATTTTATCGCGCTCCAAGTATTTAATAATATTCACGCTGCATCGTTACATGAGCGTCTACTACCGTGTCATTGCCGTCCGTGAGGGGCCACGCCCGAGACGGCGTGCCGCCTCTTCGGACATGCCACCACACCACCCGCGTATGAGGGCCGGTGCGGCCTATCTCGGTGGCATTACTACCCAGGGCCCCGTCCGCCCTAACCACTGTAGCGTTTGACCACGGGATCTAGCCCTTTGACTTTGCAGACGGGATTTGACGGTGGACCTCTCCACCCGGTTGTGTTAGGTCAGTCCATAGGAACACTTTGGAGCAACATCACGGGCGGACCCATGACAAGATCCCTCTGTATAGACCCGGCGTCTGTTTCCCCCTCCGGTGCGGCGGCGGCGCCGTCCGTGAGTGAGGGGGCTACCCGGAGACGTGTGTTGGGCGGTTGCAACCGCCTCAACACTTCCAGACTTGTGAGAGGCCGCCTACGCCAGATTTTACGGTATGCTAGCCCCCGGAGTCCGCCGGCCCCAGTCGGAGACGTGCGCAGAGCAATCCGGCGTGGGGAAGTGTTCAGATACTTCTCCATCACAAAAAGTTATGAAAAATTACCATCAGGTCCTATAGCACATGTGCCCACGTTGTGTAAAAAACTCATGATTTTATCGCGCTCCAAGTATTTAATAATATTCACCTTTGCATCGTTAGTGCGAGCGTCTACTACCGTGTCATTGCCGTCCGTGAGGGGCCACACCGAGAGCAGCGTGCCGCTGTTCGGACATGCCACCACACCACCCCGCATGTCACGAGGGCCTAGTGCGGCAGCTCACGGTGGCATTGCTACCCCTAGGGCCTCCGTCCGCCTAACCGTGTAGCGTTTGACCACGGGATCTAGCCCTTTGACTTTGCACGGACGGGATTTGACCAGTGGACCTCTCCACCCGGTTGTGTTAGGTCAGTCCATAGGAACACTTTGGAGCAACATCTGGGCCAGACCCACAGCAAGATCCCCTCCGTATAGACCCGACGCGTCCGTTTGCCCCCTCCAGGTGCCGGCGGCGCCGTCCGTGAGGGGGCACACCCGGAGGCAGCGTCTTTGGGCGTGTGCAACCGCCTCAACACTTCCGGACTTGTGATAGGCCGCCACGCCAAGATTTTACGGTATGCTAGCCCCGGAGGCCGCCCGGCCCCGGTCGTGAAGCGTCGCGAAGAGCAATCGGCGTAGAGGAAGTGTTCGGATACTTCTCCATCACAAAAATTATGAAAAATTACCATCGGTCCTATAGCACATGTGCCCGTTGTGTAAAAACTCATGATTTTATCGCGCTCCAAGTATTTAATAATATTCACACTTTGCATCGTTACTGTGAGCGTCTACTACCGTGTCATTGCCGTCCGTGAGTGAGGCCACACCCGGAGGCAGCGTGCGCTGTTCGGACATGCCACCACACCACCCGCATGTACGAGGGCACGGTGCGACGCTCGGTGGCATTGCTACCCCCTAGGGCCCCGTCCGCCCTAACCTGTAGCGTTTGACCACGGGATCTAGCCCTTTGACTTTGCGGACGGGATTTGACAGTGGACCTCTCCACCCGGTTGTGTTAGGTCAGTCCATAGGAACACTTTGGAGCAACATCTGGGCGGACCCACGGCAAGATCCCCTCCGTATAGACCCGGCCGCGTCCGTTTGCCCCCTCCGGTGCGTGGCGGCCGTCCGTCGAGGGGGGCACACCGGAGACAGCGTGCTTGGGCGTTTGCAACCGCCTCAACACTTCCGGACTTGTGATAGGCCGCCTCGCAAGATTTGACGGTATGCTAGCCCCGGAGGCCGCCCGGCCTGATCGTGGGCGTCGCGAAGAGCAATCAGCGTGGGGAAGTGTTCGATACTTCTCCATCACAAAAATTATGAAAATTACCATCAGTCCTATAGCACATGTGCCCCGTTGTGTAAAAACTCATGATTTTATCGCGCTCCAAGTATTTAATAATATTCACGGCTGCATCGTTACCGCGAAGCGTCTACTACCGTGTCATTACCCGTCCCTTACGAGGCCACACCCGAAGGCGGCGTGCCGCCTCTTCGGACATGCCACCACACCACCCGCATGTTCGAGGCCGGTGTGGCCGCTCGGTGGCGTACTACCCCAGGGCCCCGTCCCGCCCTAACCTGTAGCGTTTGACCACGGGATCTAGCCTTTGACTTTGCAGACGGATTTGACCCGGTGGACCTCTCCACCCGGTTGTGTTAGGTGGAGTCCAGCCGGAACACTTTGGAGCAACATCCGGGCGGACCCACGGCAAGATCCCCTCCGTATAGACCCGGTAGCGTCCGTTTCCCCCTCCGGTGCGGCCCGGTGGCGCCGTCCGTGAGGGGGGCACACCCGGAGGCAGCGTCTTTGGGTGTTTGCAACCGCCTCAACACTTCCGAGACTTGTGAGAGGCCGCCTCGCATAGATTTGACGGTATGCTAGCCCGGGGAGGCTGCCCGGCCACGGTCGTGAGCGTCGAAGAGCAATCCGGCGTAGAGGAAGTGTTCAGATACTTCTCCATCACAAAAATTATGAAAAATTACCATCGGTCCTATAGCACATGTGCTTACGTTGTGTAAAAACTCATGATTTTATCGGCGCTCCAAGTATTTAATAATATTCACGCTGCATCGTTATCATGAGCGTCTACTACCGTGTCATTGCCGTCCGTGAGGGGCCACACCCGGAGGCAGCGTGCCATCTCTTCGGACATGCCACCACACCACCCCGCATGTCACGAGGCGGTCGCGGCGCTCGGTGGCATTGCTACCCCCAGGGCCCCCGTCCCGCCTAACCCTGTAGCATTTGACCACGGGATCTACCTTTGACTTTGCACAGACGGGATTTGACCAGTAGACCTCTCCACCCGGTTGTGTTAGGTCAGTCCATGGGAACACTTTGGAGCAACATCTGGGCCAGACCCACAGCAAGATCCCCTCCGTATAGACCCGACGCGTCCGTTTGCCCCCTCCAGGTGCCGGCGGCGGCGCCGTCCGTGAGGGGGGGCACACCCTGGAGACGCGTGCTGGGTGTTTGGAACCGCCTCAACACTTCTAGACTTGTGATAGGCCGCCTACGCAAGATTTGACGGTATGCTAGCCCCCGGAGGCCACGGCGATCGTGAAGCGTCGCGAAGAAGAGCAATCCGGCGTGAGGAAGTGTTGAGATACTTGTCAATCACAAAAATTATGAAAAATTACCATCGGTCCTATAGCACATGTTCCCCACGTTGTGTAAAAACTCATGATTTTATCGGCGCTCCAAGTATTTAATAATATTCACGCTGCATCGTTACATGAGCGTCTACTACCATGTCATTGCCGTCCGTGAGGGCCACACCCGGAGGCAGCGTGCGCCTCTTTGGACATGCCACCACACCACCCGCATGTCACGAGGGCCCGGTCGCGGCCTTTCGGTGGCATTACTACCCCAGGGCCCCGTCCGCCCTAACCTGTAGCGTTTGATCACGGGATCTAACCCTTTGACTTTGCAGACGGGATTTGACCGGTGGACCTCTCTCCACCCGGTTGTGTTAGGTCGATCCATAGGAACACTTTGGAGCAACATACGGGCGGACCCACGGCAAGATCCCCTCCGTATAGACCTGGCGCGTCCGTTTCCCCCCTCCGGTGCGGCGGTGGCGCGCCGTCCGTGAGGGGACACACCGGAGGCGTGTGCTGGGCGTTGCAACCGCCTCAACACTTCCGGACTTGTGAGAGGCCGCCTCGCCAAGATTTTACGGTATGCTGGCCGGAGGCCGCGTACAGTCGTGAGCGTGCGAAGAGCAATCCGCGTAGAGGAAGTGTTCAGATACTTCTCCATCACAAAAATTATGAAAAATTACCATCGGTCCTATAGCACATGTGCCCACGTTGTGTAAAAACTCATGATTTTATCGCGCTCCAAGTATTTATAATATTCACCTGCGCCGTTACGCTTGAAGCGTCTACTACCGTGTCATTGCCGTCCGTGAGGGGGGCCACACCCGGAGACGCGTGCGCTGTTCGGACATGCCACCACACCACCCGCATGTATGCGAGGGCCCGATGGGGCGCTCGGTGGCATTGCTACCCCTAGGGCCCCGTCCGCCCTAACCTGTAGCGTTTGACCACGGGATCTAGCCCTTTGACTTTACCCGCGGACGGGGATTTGACCGGTGGACCTCTCCACCGGTTGTGCTAGGAAATCAGTCCATAGGAACACTTTGGAGCAACATATGGGCGGACCCACGGCAAGATCCCCTCCGTATAGACCGGTAGCGTCCGTTTGCCCCCTCCGGTGCGGCGTGGCGCCGTCCGTGAGGGGGAGCACACCCGGAGGCAGCGTCTTTGGGCATTTGCAACCGCCTCAACACTTCCGGACTTGTGATAGGCCGCCTCGCCAAGATTTGTGGTATGCTAGCCCGGAGGCCGCGTACGCGATCGTGAAGCGTCACGAAGAGCAATCAGCGTGGGGAAGTGTTCGAGATACTTCGCCATCACAAAAATTTATGAAAAATTACCATCAGTCCTATAGCACATGTGCCCACGTTGTGTAAAAAACTCATGATTTTGTCGCGCTCCAAGTATTTAATAATATTCACGCTGCATCGTTACCGCGAGCGTCTACTACCGTGTCATTGCCGTCCGTGAGGGCCACACCGAGCGTGTGCGCCTCTTCCGGACATGCCACCACACCACCCGCATGTCACGAGGGCCGGTCGGCGGCTCGGTGGCATTGCTACCCCAGTGCCCCGTCCGCCCTAACCACAGTAGTGTTTGACCACGGGATCTAGCCCTTTGACTTTGCACGGACGGTATTTGACCAGTGGACCTCTCCACCCGGTTGTGTTAGGTCAGTCCATCGGAACACTTTGGAGCAACATCTGGGCCACACCCACAGCAAGATCCCCTCCGTATAGACCCGACGCGTCCGTTTCCCCCTCCGGTGCGGCGTGGTAGCGCCGTCCGTGAGGGGGGGAACCAGCGGAGGCTGCGTCTTTGAGTGTTTGCAACCGCCTCAACACTTCCGGACTTGTGAGAGGCCGCCCTACAAGATTTGACGGTATGCTAGCCCGGAGGCTGCCGGCCCACGGTCGTGAAGCGTCGCGAAGAGCAATCTGCGTAGAGGGAAGTGTTCATATACTTCTCCATCACAAAAATTTATGAAAAATTACCATCAGTCCTATAGCACATGTCCCCACGTTGTGTAAAAACTCATGATTTTATCGCGCTCCAAGTATTTAATAATATTCACGCTGCATCGTTACGCATGAGCGTCTACTACCCAGTGTCATTGCCGTCGTGAGGGCCACACCGAGGCAGCGTGCCGCCTCTTGAAGCCACCACACAACCCGCATGTACGAGGGCCCGGTGCGGCAGCTCGGTGGCATTACTACCCCCGGGGCCCCGTCCGCCCTAACCTGTAGCGTTTGACCACGGGATCTAGCCCTTTGACTTTGCAGGGCGGGATTTGACGGTGGACCTCTCCACCCGGTTGTGTTAGCGCAGTCCATAGGAACACTTTGGAACAACATCTGGGCCAGACCCACGGCAAGATCCCCTCCGTATAGAACCACGGCGTGTCCGTTTGCCCCTCCGGTGCGGCGTGGCGCGCCGTCCGTGAGGGGGCACACCGGAGGCAGCGTCTTTGGGCGTTTGCAACCGCCTCAACACTTCCGGACTTGTGATAGGCCGCCTCGCCAAGATTTGGCGGTATGCTAGCCCGGAGGCCGCCCGTACAGTCGTGAGCGTCGCGAAGAAACAATCAGCGTGGGGAAGTGTTGAGATACTTCTCCATCACAAAAATTTATGAAAAATTACCATCGGTCCTATAGCACATGTGCCCACATTGTGTAAAAAACTCATGATTTTATCGGCGCTCCAAGTATTTAATAATATTCCGCGCTGCATCGTTACATGAGCGTCTACTACCGTGTCATTGCTCTCCGTGAGGGCCACACCCGGAGCAGCGTGCGCCTCTTCGGACATGCCACCATACCACCCGCATGTCACGAGGGCCCGGTCGCGACACTCGGTGGCATTACTACCCCAGGGCCCCGTCCGCCCTAACCTTAGCGTTTGACCACGGGATCTAGCCGCTTTGACTTTGCACGGACGGGATTTGACGGTGGACCTCTCCACCCGGTTGTGTTAGGTCAGTCCATGGGAACACTTTGGAGCAACATCCGGGCGGACCCACGGAAGATCCCCTCCGTATAGACCCGGCCGCGTCCGTTTCCCCCCCTCCAGTGCGGCGTGGCGCCGTCCGTGAGGGGGCACACCGGAGCAGCGTCTTTGGGTGTTTGCAACCGCCTCAACACTTCCGGACTTGTGAGCGGACCACCTACGCAAGATTTGACGGTATGCTGGCCCGGAGCCGCCCGGCCCACGATGCGTGAAGCGTGCGAAGAGCAATCCAGCGTAGAGGGAAGTGTTCGAGATACTTCTCCATCACAAAAAATTATGAAAAATTACCATCGGTCCTATAACACATGTGCCCACGTTGTGTAAAAACTCATGATTTTATCGGCGCTCCAAGTATTTAATAATATTCACGCTACGCCGTTACGCGAGCGTCTACTACAGGTGTCATTATGCGTCCGTGAGGGGCCACACCCGGAGGCAGCGTCTTGCCTCTTCGGACATGCCACCACACCACCCGCATGTCACGAGGCCGGTGCGGCAGCTCGGTGGCGTTACTACCCCAGGGCCCCGTCCCCGCCTAACCACAGTAGCGTTTGACCACGGGATCTAGCCCTTTGACTTTACTGCAGACGGGATTTGACGGTGGACCTCTCCACCGGTTGTGTTAGGTCAGTCCATAGGAACACTTTGGAGCAACATGTCAGGCGGACCACAAAGAAGATCCCCTCCGTATAGACCCGGACAGCGTCGTTTCCCCTCACCGGTGGCGCGGGCGCCGTCCGTGAGGCACACTACCCGGAGGCGTGTGCTGGGCGTTGCAAACCGCCTCAACACTTCTAGACTTGTGAGAGGCCGCCCTCGTAAGATTTTACGGTATGCTAGCCCCGGAGGCCGCCCGGCGAGTCGTGGGCGTCACGAAGAGCAATCCGCGTAGAGGGAAGTGTTCAGATACTTCTCCATCACAAAAATTATGAAAAATTACCATCGGTCCTATAGCACATGTGCCCACGTTGTGTAAAAAACTCATGATTTTATCGGCGCTCCAAGTATTTAATAATATTCACGCTGCATCGTTACCGCGATGAGCGTCTACTACCGTGTCATTGCCGTCCGTGAGGCCCACGCCCGGAGGCAGCGTGCCGCCTCTTCGGACATGCCACCACACCACCCGCGTATGCGAGGGCGGTGCGGCGCGCTCGGTGGCATTACTACCCAGGGGCCCCGTCCCGCCTAACCACGTAGCGTTTGACCACGGGATCTAGCCCTTTGACTTTGCAGACGGGATTTGACCAGTGGACCTCTCCACCAGGTTGTGTTAGGTCAGTCCATAGGAACACTTTGGAGCAACATCTGGGCCAGACCCACGGCAAGATCCCCTCCGTATAGACCCGACGCGTCCGTTTCCCCCCTCCAGGTGCCGGCGGCGGCGCCGTCCGTGAGGGGGGGGGCACACCCCGGAGACGTGTGCTGGGCGTTTGCAACCGCCTCAACACTTCCAGACTTGTGAGAGGCCGCCTACGCAAGATTTTACGGTATGCTAGCCCCCGGAGGCCGCCCGGCCCGGTCGTAGGCGTCACGAAGAGCAATCAGCGTAGAGGGAAGTGTTGAGATACTTCTCCATCACAAAAATTATGAAAAATTACCATCGGTCCTATAGCACATGTGCCCACGTTGTGTAAAAACTCATGATTTTATCGGCGCTCAAGTATTTAATAATATTCACACTTTGCATCGTTACGCGCATGAGCGTCTACTACCGTGTCATTGCCGTCCGTGAGGGGGGCCACACCCCGGAGACGCGTGCCGCCTGTTCGGACATGCCACCACACCACCCCGCATGTACGAGGGCCTGGTGCGACGCTCCGGTGGCATTGCTACCCCCTAGGGCCCCCGTCCCGCCTAACCCTGTAGCGTTTGACCACGGGATCTAGCCCTTTGACTTTGCACGGACGGGATTTGACCAGTGGACCTCTCCACCCGGTTGTGTTAGGTCAGTCCATAGGAACACTTTGGAGCAACATCTGGGCCAGACCCACAACAAGATCCCCTCCGTATAGACCCGACGCGTCCGTTTCCCCCCTCCAGGTGCCGGCGGCGGCGCCGTCCATGAGGGGGCACACCGGAGGCAGCGTCATGGGCGTTTGCAACCGCCTCAACACTTCCGGACTTGTGATAGGCCGCCCTCGCAAGATTTTACGGTATGCTAGCCCCGGAGGCCGCCACCCAGGTCGTAGGCGTCGCGAAGAGCAATCCAGCGTAGAGGGAAGTGTTCGATACTTCTCCATCACAAAAATTTATGAAAAATTACCATCGGTCCTATAGCACATGTGCCCACGTTGTGTAACAAACTCTTGATTTTATCGCGCTCCAAGTATTTAATAATATTCACCTTTGCATCGTTACACAGTAAGCGTCTACTACCGTGTCATTGCCGTCCGTGAGGGGCCACACCGGAGGCAGCGTGCGCTGTTCGGACATGCCACCACACCGCCCGCATGTCACGAGGGCCTGGTGCGGCGCTCGGTGGCATTGCTACTCCCTAGGGCCCCGTCCGCCCTAACCTGTAGCGTTTGACCACGGGATCTAGCCCTTTGACTTTGCCGCAGACGGGATTTGACCGGTGGACCTCTCCACTCGGTTGTGTTAGGTCAGTCCATAGGAACACTTTGGAGCAACATCTGGGCGGACCCGGCAAAGATCCCCTCCGTATAGACCCAGCGTCCGTTTGCCCCTCCGGTGCGGCGGCGGCGCCGTCCGTGAGGGGGCACACCGGAGGAGCGTCTTTGGGCGTTTGCAACCGCCTCAACACTTCCAGACTTGTGATAGGCCGCCACGCAAGATTTGGCGGTATGCTAGCCCCGGAGGCCGCCCGGCGAAAGTCGTGAGCGATGCGAAGAGCAATCCGCGTAGAGAGAAGTGTTCAGATACTTCTCCATCACAAAAATTATGAAAAATTACCCTCAGTCCTATAGCACATGTGCCCACGTTGTGTAAAAAACTCATGATTTTATCGCGCTCCAAGTATTTAATAATATTCACGCTGCGTCGTTACGCGAGCGTCTACTACCGTGTCATTGCCGTCCACGTGAAGGCCACACCGAAGACGCGTGCCGCCTCTTCCGGACATGCCACCACACCACCCCGCATGTTCGAGGGCCGGTGCGGCAGCTCCGGTGGCATTGCTACCCCCCAGTGCCCCCGTCCCGCCTACCCTGTAGCGTTTGACCACGGGATCTAGCCCTTTGACTTTGCACGGACGGGATTTGACCAGTGGACCTCTCCACCCGGTTGTGTTAGGTCAGTCCATCGGAACACTTTGGAGCAACATCTGGGCCAGACCCACAGCAAGATCCCCTCCGTATAGACCCGACGCGTCCGTTTCCCCCCTCCAGGTGCCGGCGGCGGCGCCGTCCGTGAGGGGCACACCGGAGACGCGTCTTTGGGTGTTTGCAACCGCCTCAACACTTCCGGACTTGTGAGAGGCCGCCACGCCAAGATTTGGCGGTATGCTAGCCCGGGAGGCTGCCGGCCTGATCGTGAAGCGTGCGAAGAGCAATCCAGCGTAGAGGAAGTGTTCAGATACTTCTCCATCACAAAAATTATGAAAAATTACCATCAGTCCTATAGCACATGTGCCCACGTTGTGTAAAAACTCATGATTTTATCGCGCTCCAAGTATTTAATAATATTCACGCTGCATCGTTACCGCATGAGCGTCTACTACCGTGTCATTGCCGTCCGTGAGGGCCACACATGAGAGGCAGCGTGCCGTCTCTTCGGACATGCCACCACACCACCCCGCATGTCACGAGGGCCGGTGCGGCAGCTCCGGTGGCATTGCTACCCCAGGGGCCCCGTCCGCCCTAACAACGTAGCGTTTGACCACAGGGATCTACCTTTGACTTTGCACGGACGGGATTTGACGATGAGACCTCTCCACCCGGTTGTGTTAGGTTAGTCCATAGGAACACTTTGGAGCAACATCTGGGCGGACCCACGGCAAGATCCCCTCGTATAGACCCGGCGCGTCTGTTTGCCCCCTCCGGTGCGGCGGCGGCGCCGTCCGTGAGGGGCACACCGAGGCGTGTCTGGGCGTTTGCAACCGCCTCAACACTTCCAGACTTGTGAGAGGCCGCCTACGCAAGATTTTACGGTATGCTATCCCGGAGGCCGGGCCCGCGGTCGTGAAACGTCGCGAAGAGCAATCCAGCGTGGGGAAGTGTTCAGATACTTCTCCATCACAAAAAATTATGAAAAATTACCATCAGTCCTATAGCACATGTGCCCACGTTGTGTAAAAACTCATGATTTTATCGCGCTCCAAGTATTTAATAATATTCACGCTGCATCGTTACGCGAGCGTCTACTACCGTGTCATTGCCGTCCGTGAGGGGCCACACCCGAGACGCGTGCCGCCTCTTCCGGACATGCCACCACACCACCCCGCATGTATGCGAGGGTCTGGTTGCGACGCCTCCGGTGGCATTACTACCCCCTGGGCCCCGTCCCGCCCCTAACCATAGCGTTTGACCACGGGATCTAGCCCTTTGACTTTGCACGCAGACGGGATTTGACGGTGGACCTCTCCACCCGGTTGTGTTAGGTCAGTCCATAGGAACACTTTGGAGCAACATCTGGGCGGACCCACAGCAAGATCCCCTCCGTATAGACCCGTGGCGTCGTTTCCCCCCTCCAGTGCCGTGGCGGCGCCGTCCGTGAGGGGGCACACCCCGGAGACGTGTGCTGGGCGTTTGCAACCGCCTCAACACTTCCAGACTTGTGAGAGGCCGCCTACGGAAGATTTTACGGTATGCTAGCCCCCGGAGGCCGCCCGTACCCGATCGTGAAACGTCTGAAGAGCAATCCGCATAGAGGGAGGTGTTCACATACTTCTCCATCACAAAAAATTATGAAAAATTACCATCAGTCCTATAGCACATGTGCCCACGTTGTGTAAAAAACTCATGATTTTATCGCGCTCCAAGTATTTAAGAATATTCACGCTGCATCGTTTCCGCAGAACGTCTACTACCGTGTCATTGCCGTCCGTGAGGGGGGCCACACCCCGGAGACGCGTGCCGCCTCTTCGGACATGCCACCACACCACCCCGCATGTCACGAGGGCGGTGCGACGCCTCGGTGGCATTACTACCCCGGGGCCCCGTCCGCCTAACCACATAGCGTTTGACCACGGGATCTAGCCCTTTGACTTTGCAGACGGGATTTGACGGTGGACCTCTCCACCCGGTTGTGTTAGGTCAGTCCATAGGAACACTTTGGAGCAACATCTGGGCGGACCCACGGCAAGATCCCCTCCGTATAGACCCGGCAGCGTCGTTTCCCCCCTCCAGGTGCGGCGGCGGCGCCGTCCGTGAGGGGGGCACACCGAGGCAGCGTGCTTTGGCGTTTGCAACCGCCTCAACACTTCCGGACTTGTGAGGCCGCCTCGCCAAGATTTGGCGGTATGCTGGCCGGAGGCCGGCCACGGTCGTGGGCGTCGCGAAGAGCAATCAGCGTAGAGGAAGTGTTCAGATACTTCTCCATCACAAAAATTATGAAAAATTACCATCAGTCCTATAGCACATGTGCCCACGTTGTGTAATAAACTCATGATTTTATCGCGCTCCAAGTATTTAATAATATTCACGCTCCATCGTTACCGTGAGCGTCTACTACCGTGTCATTGCCGTCCGTGAGGCCACACCGAGAGGCAGCGTGCCGCCTCTTCGGACATGCCACCACACCACCCGCATGTCACGAGGGCCGGTGCGGCGCTCGTGGCATTCTGCTGCCACGGGCCCCGTCGCGCCCTAACCTGTAGCGTTTGACCACGGGATCTAGCCCTTTGACTTTGCACGGACGGGATTTGACCAGTGGACCTCTCCACCCGGTTGTGTTAGGTCAGTCCATAGGAACACTTTGGAGCAACATCTGGGCCAGACCCACAGCAAGATCCCCTCCGTATAGACCCGACGCGTCCGTTTCCCCCCTCCAGGTGCCGGCGGCGGCGCCGTCCGTGAGGGGGGGGGCACACCCCGGAGACGCGTGCTGGGCGTTTGCAACCGCCTCAACACTTCCAGACTTGTGAGAGGCCGCCTACGCGAGTTTTGGCGGTTTGCTTGACCCCGGAGGCCGCCGGCCCACGATCGTGAAGCGTCGCGAAGAGCAATCCAGCGCAGAGGAAGTGTTGAGATACTTCTCCATCACAAAAAATTATGAAAAATTACCATCAATCCTATAGCACATGTGCCCACGTTGTGTAAAAAACTCATGATTTTATCGCGCTCCAAGTATTTAATAATATTCACGCTCCATCGTTACCGTAGAACGTCTACTACCGTGTCATTGCCGTCCGTGAGGGGGGGCACACCCCGGAGACGCGTGCCGCCTCTTCGGACATGCCACCACACCACCCCGCATGTACGAGGGCCCGGTGCGACGCTCCGGTGGCATTGCTACCCCAAGGGCCCCCGTCCCGCGCCTAACCCTGTAGCGTTTGACCACGGGATCTAGCCCTTTGACTTTTCACGGACGGGATTTGACCAGTGGACCTCTCCACCCGGTTGTGTTAGGTCAGTCCATAGGAACACT
The DNA here is from genome assembly GCA_021605145.1 of Aegilops bicornis. Classification (NCBI taxonomy): domain Eukaryota; kingdom Viridiplantae; phylum Streptophyta; class Magnoliopsida; order Poales; family Poaceae; genus Aegilops; species Aegilops bicornis. The sequence continues at coordinate 644,900,158 of CM038672.1, forward strand.
TTGGAGCAACATCTGGGCCAGGCCCACGGCAAGATCCCCTCCGTATAGACCCGACGCGTCCGTTTCCCCCCTCCAGGTGCCGGCGGCGGCGCCGTCTGTGAGGGGGTGGGGCACACCGGAGGCAGCGTCTTTGGGCGTTGCAACCGCCTCAACACTTCCGGACTTGTGAGAGGCCGCCTACGCAAGATTTGGCGGTATGCTGGCCCGGAGGCCGCCGCCACGGTCGTGAGGCGTCGCGATGAGCAATCCGCGTAGAGGGAAGTGTTCAGATACTTCTCCATCACAAAAAATTATGAAAAATTACCATCAGTCCTATAGCACATGTTCCCACGTTGTGTAATAAACTCATGACTTTATCGCGCTCCAAGTATTTAATAATATTCGCGCTGCATCGTTACCGCAGAACGTCTACTACCATGTCATTGCCGTCCATGAGGGGGGCCACACCCCGGAGACGCGTGCCGCCTCTTCGGACATGCCACCACACCACCCCGCATGTACGAGGGCCCGGTGCGACCCTCCGGTGGCATTGCTACCCCCCAGGGCCCCCGTCTCGCCTAACCCTGTAGCGTTTGACCACGGGATCTAGCCCTTTGACTTTGCACTGACGGGATTTGGCCAGTGGACCTCTCCACCCGATTGTGTTAGGTCAGCCCATAGGAACACTTTGGAGCAACATCCGGGCCAGGCCCACAAAGAAGATCCCCTCCGTATATAGACCCGGCCGGTTTGCCCCTCCGGTGCGGCGGCGGAGCCGTCCGTGAGGGGCACACCCGGAGGCAGCGTCTTTGGGTGTTTGCAACCGCCTCAACACTTCCGGACTTGTGATAGGCCGCCACGCAAGATTTGGCGGTATGCTAGCCCCGGAGGCTGCCGGCCACGATCGTGGGCGTGCGAAGAGCAATCCAGCGTGAGGGAAGTGTTCAGATACTTCTCCATCACAAAAATTTATGAAAAATTACCATCAGTCCTATAGCACATGTGCCCACGTTGTGTAAAAAACTCATGATTTTATCGCGCTCCAAGTATTTAATAATATTCACGCTGCATCGTCACCGCAGAACGTCTACTACCGTGTCATTGCCGTCCGTGACCGGGGCCACACCCCGAAGATGCGTGCCGCCTCTTCAGACATGCCACCACACCACCCCACATGTACGAGGGCCCGGTGCGACGCTCCGGTGGCATTGCTACCCCCAGGGCCCCCGTCCCGCCTAACCCTGTAGCGTTTGACCACGGGATCTAGCCCTTTGACTTTGCAGACGGGATTTGACCGGTGGACCTCTCCACCGGTTGTGTTAGGTCAGTCCATAGGAACACTTTGGAGCAACATCTGGGCCAGACCCACAGCAAGATCCCCTCCGTATAGACCCGACGCGTCTGTTTCCCTCCTCCAGGTGCCGGCGGCGGCGCCGTCCGTGAGTGAGGGGGGGCACACCCCGGAGACGCGTGCTGGGCGTTTGCAACCGCCTCAACACTTCCAGACTTGTGAGAGGCCGCCTACGCAAGATTTGACGGTATGCTAGCCCCCGGAGGCCGCCGGCCACAGTCGTGGACGTGCGAAGAGCAATCCGCGTAGAGGAAGTGTTGAGATACTTCTCCATCACAAAAATTATGAAAAATTACCATCAGTCCTATAGCACATGTGCCCACGTTGTGTAAAAACTCATGATTTTATCGCGCTCCAAGTATTTAATAATATTCACGCTGCATCGTTACGCGAGCGTCTACTACTGTGTCATTGCCGTCCGTGAGGGCCACACCCAAGACGCGTGCCGCCTCTTCGGACATGCCACCACACCACCCCGCATGTACGAGGCCGGTGCGACGCTTCACGGTGGCATTGCTACCCCGGGGCCCCGTCCCCGCCTAACCACAGTAGCGTTTGACCACGGGATCTAGCCCTTTGACTTTGCACGACGGGATTTGACGGTGGACCTCTCCACCCGGTTGTGTTAGGTCGATCCATAGGAACACTTTGGAGCAACATCTGGGCGGACCCACAGCAAGATCCTCCGTATAGACCCGAGCGTCGATTCCCCCCTCCGGTGCGGCGGGCGGCGCCCGTCCGTGAGGGGGCACACCGGAGGCAGCGTCTTTGGGCGTTTGCAACCGCCTCAACACTTCCGGACTTGTGAGAGGCCGCCTCGCAAGATTTGACGGTATGCTGGCCCGGAGGCCGCCGCCATAGTCGTGAAGCGTCACGAAGAGCAATCAGCGTAGAGGAAGTGTTGAGATACTTCTCCATCACAAAAATTATGAAGAATTACCATCAGTCCTATAGCACATGTGCCCACGTTGTGTAAAAACTCATGATTTTATCGCGCTCCAAGTATTTAATAATATTCACGCTGCATCGTTACCGCGAGCGTCTACTACCGTGTCATTGCCGTGCGTGTGGGGGGCCCCAAACCGGAGACGCGTTCCGCCTCTTCGGACATGCCACCACACCACCCGCATGTACGAGGGCCCGGTGCGGCACGCTCTGTGGCATTACTACCCCAGGGCCCCGTCCCCGCCTAACCTGTAGCGTTTGACGGGGATCTAGCCCTTTGACTTTGCACGGACGGGATTTGACCGGTGGACCTCTCCACCCGGTTGTGTTAGGTCGATCCATAGGAACACTTTGGAGCAACATCTGGGCGGACCCACAACAAGATCCCCTCCGTATAGACCCGACGCGTCCGTTTCCCCTCCGGTGCGGCGGCGGCGCCGTCCGGGGGGGGCACACCCGGAGGCAGCGTCTTTGGGCGTTCCAGAACTGCCTCAACACTTCCAGACTTGTGAGAGGCCGCCTCGCAAGATTTGACGGTATACTAGCCCCGGAGGCCGCCCGGCCAAAGTCGTGGAAGCGTCTGAAGAGCAATCAGCGTCGAGGAAGTGTTGAGATACTTCTCCATCACAAAAAATATGAAAAATGACCATCGGTCCTATAGCACATGTGCCCACGTTGTGTAAAAACTCATGATTTTATCGCGCTCCAAGTATTTAATAATATTCACGTTTGCATCGTTACGCGAGCGTCTACTACCGTGTCATTGCCGTCCGTGAGGGCCACACCGGAGGCAGCGTGCCGCCTCTTCGGACATGCCATCACACCACCCGCATGTACGAGGGCCGGTGCGGACGCTTCCGGTGGCATTACTACCCCGGGGCCCCGTCCGCCTAACCACAGTAGTGTTTGACCACGGGATCTAGCCCTTTGACTTTGCAGACGGGATTTGACGGTGGACCTCTCCACCCGGTTGTCTTAGGTCGATCCATAGGAACACTTTGGAGCAACATCTGGGCGGACCCACGGCAAGATCCCCTCCGTATAGACCCGGCGCGTCCGTTTGCCCCCTCCGGTGCAGCGTGGCCGCCGTTCGTGAGGGGGCACCGGAGGCAGCGTCTTTGGGCGTTTGCAACCGCCTCAACACTTCGGACTTGTGATAGGCCGCCACGCAAGATTTGACGGTATGCTAGCCCCGGAGGCCGCGGCCACTGATCGTGAAGCGTCGCGAAGAGCAATCCAGCGAGAGGGAAGTGTTGAGATACTTCTCCATCACAAAATTTATGAAAAATTACCATCAGTCCTATAGCACATGTGCCCACGTTGTGTAAAAACTCATGATTTTATCGGCGCTCCAAGTATTTAATAATATTCACGCTGCATCGTTACCGCGAGCGTCTACTACCGTGTCATTGCCGTCCGTGAGGGTGGCCACACCGGAGACGCAGCGGCCGCCTCTTCGGACATGCCACCACACCACCCCGCATGTATGAGGGCCGGTGCGGCAGCTCGGTGGCATTACTACCGCCGGGGCCCCTTCCGCCCTAACCACATGTAGCGTTTGACCACGGGATCTAGCCCTTTGACTTTGCAGGACGGGATTTGACGGTGGACCTCTCCACCCGGTTGTGTTAGGTCAGCCCATAGGAACACTTTGGAGCAACATCCGGGCGGGCCACACAAGATCCCCTCCGTGTAGACCCGGCGGCGTCCGTTTTTCCCCCTCCGGTGCGGCGATGGTGCCGTCCGTGAGGGGCGAAACCGAGAGGCAGCGTGCGCCTCTTCGGACATGCCACCACACCACCACTGCATGTATGAGGGTCGGTCTGGCAACGCCTCCGGTGGCATTACTACCCCCATTACCGGGGCCCCGTGGCCCTAACCACAGGGCGGTTGACCACAAGATCTAACCCTTTGACTTTCCACGGACGAGCTTTGAACAGTGGACCTCTCCACCCAGTTGTGTCAGGTCAGCTCAGAGGGACACCTGGGAGCAACATCCGGGCCAAACCGACAGCTACATCCCCTCCGTGTAGACCCGATGCGTCCGTTTTCCCCCTCCAGGTGCCGCCTCTTTGGACATGCCACAACACCACCCCGCATGTATGAGGGCGCGGTACGACGCTCAGGTGGCATTGCTACCCCCCAGGGCCCCCGTCCCGCCTAACCCTGGAGCGGTTGACCACGAGATCTAGCCCTTTGACTTCCCACAGACGGGCTTTGACGGTGGACCTCTCCACCCGGTTGTGTCGGGTCGGCCCGAGGAGGGACACCGGGAGCAACATCCGGGCCAAACCCACAGCTAAATCCACTCCATGTAGGCCCTGACAGCGTCCGTTCCCCCCCTCCGGTCGCGTGGCGGCGCCCGTCCGTGTGAGGCCACACCGGAGATGCGTGCCGCCTTTTCGGACATGCCATAACACCATCCGGTTGTGGTAGGTCATCCGATATATATAAACACTTGGAGCAAAGTCCCTTATTATAGAACCCGTCTGTTTTGTTCCCCATTCTAGTTGCTTAGAATTTGGGCGGCGGCACCGTTAAATGAGGGGGTCCTGGCGCTCTGTCTGAGAACCGAAAAATAATGTATGTATGCTTATTAACACATCTTGTATGTAAGTTGGTTAAATAAAAATAATAAAGAAAACAGTGAAGAAAAAAAGAAAAAAAAACTATTTGTATGCTTATTAACACATACTATATGCTTATTAACACATACTATATGTATGCTTATTAACACAATCTATATGTATGCTTATTAACACATATTGTATGCTTAATAATAATAATAATACTATATGGAAAAAAGAAAAAAAAGAAAAAAAAAAACTATGCGCAATGAAAGCCGTCAGCATAGGCACGCGAGATGGGCGGTAGCATGGATCGATGGCGTGTTGGCTATGCGGCGTGCCGTCGGCATAGCTCTGGTCGATGCGCTTCTGGATCGGTGACGTGTCACCCGTATCTATGCCGACAGCCACCGTCACGGCCGTCGGCATAGATTTAACGTCGTTAACCCGGTAGTGATGACGGTTGTCGGTGACCCGCATCTATGCCGACGGCCTATATATACGACAGCAATTTGTAGGCGTGGTCTAGGATAAGCGGCTTGTATATGCCGACGGCAATTGTCGGCGTGAAGCGGATAGCCCGACGGCCATTATACGCCGACGAGGAGCTAACCGTCGGCATAGCTCGGAATAGGCCGACGGTAGCCGTCGGCATATATTTGGCTGTCGGCGTAGAGCCCTGTTCCGGTAGTGGTGGAACCGGCACCGAGTGACCCAATGGGTCAGCAGGGCCGACCCACCTCCGGGACCTAAACTTCATTGCATCCTACGGTTGGTTCTGCCCTTGTCGGCACCCCGTGCCTCCCGCTTGGTCCGTTCCTGGTGCACCTGCTGCTCGTTGTCTCGCCGTCCAGCTCGCCACTGTTAGGAATAATCTTGACCGGGCAGTGTTCCTGGTCGATGCGTGAGTTAGCTAGTTACTCGGGCATGCATGTGTTTTGTTGCGGTAGAGTCGTTAGTTCGTTAGCATTAGTGCCCGCGGGCGTAGCTAGCTAATTCGATTGAACGTGTAACGTGCATTAGGATCTGCTGGCATGCCCTCGTTGTGTCTGTGACGGCGGCGGGCAGCGGATCACGGTAGCGCGCAGCGAACGCGTGTGGTAGCGGTCTTGCGTATGCATGCACTCGTAGCTGCAACATACTCCTATATCTTTTGTTTGAGGGCCAAAGCAATAGCTTTATTACTCAACCAGGTTAGGCAAATCGCCTAGTACAAAGGCCGCCACAGAAGGCGGGGCGATGAACTCCCACGGTGGGTTCATTTTCGTTACAATCATACCCAAGCTTTGCTAGTTCATGAGCCGCAGAATTGGCCTCTCGTCTACATGCGGTAACCTCACAACATGAGAACCATAGCTTCATTCGGACCTTGGGTCTTCGGGACCGATCGTCTGCCGTGAAACTTGGCTCATTTTGCATAAGGGCCGTCTGCAAAAGCTGGGAGTCCGTCTCAATGCATATCCTGATCGCTCCAAGATGTGTAGCTAGTTCCACGGCCGCCTCGCCGCTTGTAACTCAGCTGCGAAAGCATCGTGGACATGCTCACTCTTCCCAGCCATGCAAGCGACAACATCCGGTATGGTCATGGGCGATGACCCCCAGTGCAACATGGGCGTTCCCGGCATATGTGCTCCGTCAATGTTGAGCTTGATGTTCCCGTCATCAGGGGCTCGCCACCTGGTCCGAACTTTAGGGCTTTGCTCTTTGTGCTTCCCCACTACCTCCCAATATTCCATGGTGGCAAGCTTGACCCGGTGCACGAGTTCCTCAGGTCGTATTCTCTTCTCTTCTTTCCTGGCCCTATTCCGCTCATTCCACCATTCCCACCAAAAGTATAGGATCTGCACTCTATCCTCCATTTTGAGCGTCCATAGGTGATCCATGACATCACCCACTGCGTTATATGTCTCTAGGTCTCTTCTCAGAGTTTCCATGCCCATTGCACGCCATACCATTTTCACTTCTTTGCATCGATAAACAGGTGCCCACCATCCTCGGCGTTTACGGGCGAGGCGGACAACTAGTATCCTCGATCACCATCCCCCTTCCCGCTGAGGTTTGTGCGTGAAACAAGCGAGTTGTGTGCTAGTCGCCATGTAAACATTTGGACTTTGCTTTGGCAGGGCATCTTCCAGATACGACTCCAGTACGTGCTTTCACATACATCTAGCGGCCCATGCTCCTCTCCGCTCCTGCCGGCCTCTTGATCCGCCATGATCTCATTCATTTTAACATGCAGTTTGTATGCCTGCTTCACGGAGTGCATGCCCTTCTCATCGAAATGCCATGCAATAAAGTCTTGCATGCCGTCCCTCAACGGGATCGCAAGGATCATGCTTGCATCTTGCGGGACGAAGATGTCCCTCACCAGATCATCGTCCCAAAGCCCGGTGGCGGGTTTATGAGCTCATGCACCTTTTGCAAGAGGATGCCGTTCCTCGGCGTTTGGACTCGACGCGACCAAGCCCTCGGCAGCCAAGGATCCTCCCATATGTTCACTTGCTGCCCATCCCCTATACGCCATATGTAGCCCTGCTTCACCAGGTCTAGGCCATGGAGCAGGCTTCTCCAAGTATAAGAGATGCCGTCCTTCGGTGCTGCGTTCAATATGTTGCCGTCGGGGTAATACTTTGCCTTCAACAGCTGTGCGCAGAGGCTGTCCGGTTTTTGGATCAGCCGCCATATCTGACGCGACAACATCGCAATGTTGAAGGAGTGGATATCTCTGAATCCTAGTCCCCCATGCGCTTTCGACTGTGTTAGTTTTGGCCACCCAATCCAATGAATCTTGGACTCATTATCCTGCTGGCTCCACCAAAACTTGCAATAAGTGAACTTATTTCCTCGCAGAGAGTTTTTGTGAGGTAGAAGCATGAGATGGCATATGTCGGGATGGCTTGCGCTACGGCCTTCACGAGCACTTCCTTCCCAACTTTGTCAAGTAGTCTCTCCTTCCAGCCTTGCATGCGACGCCATATAACATCTTTGACATATGCAAAAACCTGTTTGCGAGATCGCCCCACATACACCGGCAGACCTAGGTATCGTTCGTTCCAAGTTTCAGATGAGATTCCCGTTCCTTGTTTCACAATCTCTTTACGCTCAAATGCGGTATTGGCACTAAACATTATTGCACTCTTCTCCTTGTTAATGCATTGTCCCGAACAATCCTCATAGAGGTCCAGGATCCTCTTCAGTTCTCTGGCTTCGCCATTGCTTGAAATTCTAGTTAAGTTACATATAAAGTTCATTTAATTCGGAGCTACGGCCTAGAAGATATGAGCAAAACAAGTTAAACATGGCATTGATGCAAAATGCATACGAACCTCAAGCAAACACTCTCAAAACAAGGATGCAACATGATAATATGAAGCTACATGCAAAATCAAGCAAGTTTCATATAGCGCACACTCAAAACGGAGCAACGGTTCAACACATACACATGGAACAAGTTATAGCAACAATCTGTCCAAAACAGCAACTAGGCATATTGCAAGCATCAAAACAACATGCTACAGAATCCCAACATGAAAACAAAAAGCATGGGCATGATATACAGGTAATGCATGACAAAACATGAACACTGAACTATCTCCATAAACCACTAGAACATGCTCAAACACACATGGCAAGATTGCAAATAATAACAGTTTCAGACTTTGCAGAAAATAACATCAGGTTGCAATGTTTAGAGCTATCAAACAACATGCTACATGAACTTATCATGGCAAACAAAGGCATGGCATGATACTACTAAATGCATAGAACAAGAGTCCTTTACTTACCATGAGCCAAAAAGGATCAGAATATAAGATGGCACACATGTAAACATAGCAAGTTATATTACAGATTCATACATGGCAGGGACAACAATAAGTAGGCATGTTGGTGAGCTTGAACCACTCACCACAGAGCAATACATGGCATGGCAAGGCAAACTCACAGTAAGAAGACATAGCATAGAAGCTATACATGGCAAGAACAACATCATAGCATACACGGATCAACTACAACAACCTTGGCAAAATTGAATAACATGTAAACAACCTGCCAGGAAACATTTTATAGCAAAAGTAGAGCTCGATTGACTCAAGCTATGGCACTCCATAATTGCAAACAAGGGCATGGATGGATAGAGAATTACCATATGTTCAAAACATCCTTACTGAAGTATCTCAAAATAAGCATGGATCTCTCGGTAGTATCAAGTTTACATAGCATAAAAATATCAGCAGAACAGTGGCTGAAATCAGCAACATCATGAAGCCTAGTTTGCATGCTTGTGCTAGTCACCACAGAGATCACAAAAATACATGGCATACACCCCTGTAAAGATGGCATGGCATATTACAAAACACATGTAGGACTCAAGTTCATAGGATGCACACATCAATCATGGCAAAAATGACAAAAGTGCATGTTTTGATAAGAATCTGAAACTAACATCACATAGCCCTCTTCTAACAGCATTTCGGGCATCAGGATGAGCTCAAATGTAAATGGTGCAATGAGATGAAATGATGTACTCGTCGAGGCGAACAATTTGACATATTGCACGCATGAAACGGAGCAGTATGCAGAGAGTTATGATGCGATGAACATGGCATGATAATGCAAAAATATCTCGGGACTTGGCAGAATTTACCCTCTTGAAAAGTCAACGGGACGGAGCGGTTTGGGACGGAGAGATCCGGGACGAGGCGCGGCGTTTGGATGGCGGGGCTGGTGGATCTCGTCCAGCTCCACCGGATCCGGCGACGGGGAGCTCCGGCGAGCTCGGGGACGGATGTTCCGGCGACGGGCGCCACGGACGACGACGGACGACGCGGGCGGCGCGAGAGGGAAGGACCGGCAGCGGTCCGCCGAGGCGGGTGGCGGCGCTGCCGCGCGAGAGGATGGCGGCGGGCGAGGCGAAGCTTCGGGCGCCGCGGGCGCGGAGCCGAAGCGGCGGAGGCGGAGCGCGGCCGGGCGGCCGGGCGGCGAAAGTCGGGCGGGCGGCGGCGCTGGGCCGGGCGGCGGAGAGGACGGGCGGGCGGCGGCGACAAAGCCAGGCGGCGGCGAGATCTGGGCCTGCTGGGCCGGATGGGCTCCGCGGGCCGGCGGCGATGGACGGCGGAGCGCCACGTGGCGGCTTGCGGTAGCGCGAAGAATTCTTCTGGAACGATGGCCTCCGTAAAACAACTGCTGACAAAGTCCGGATGGTTGAGAAAAGAATATCTGACAAATGGAATAATTCGAGAGGATGATATGAAGCTAGAACCACGAATCTTCGGGAGAACGGGCAAGATTTAGAGGAAAAACTCTTCTTCGGTCTTCAAAAGTTAAGAATGACGACGAGAAACAACACCAAAATTATTGAGGTACTCCGGTGAAACGAAAGGCGAAGAGGTTGAGCCAACAATGAAAAGAATTTGAAAGAGATCTTGGAGAAGGCATGTGACTGATGGGATCCATTCTTACGTCACAAATGAAAATAATTGAAAAAAACTCCGGGGGAATTAGAAGAGTCGGGGTAAGATCACAGGAAAAGACATGTGGGTTAGGGCCCACTAAAAGAAAACACCGTTGGAAAGGGATGTTGAACAGATAGATGATGCACCGGAAGAACTGAAATATTTGACTGAGGTGACAACCTCGAATTAATTAGAACACAGACGAATCTCCTGATATGTCTTCCGAACTCCGGAATGATAAACTGGCGAGAGGCGAACGAGCAAAGAGAACACTTGATCCAAGGAAAAGAATATGATCAACACCGAAAAACTTGAATTGAGTGCACCGGAAAAAGAAAGGGATGAAGAATGACGAACGAGACGAGAATTCACCGGTTGAAATGATTGAGGGAAGACTGAAGAGACTTCGTACGAATGAAATTGATGGTCGAAACAGACTCAAACTCCGGGAAGAAAGAGGGTGGGAGGGCGGGAAAACAAAGGCAACTTGGAAGGGGAAATCGACGAATATCTTGAAGAGAAAACACCGGTTGAAATCATTGAGAAAATAAAGGAAAGACTTCACACGAGTATTATGGATACTCGATTACGGACTCCGGTTCCGAGAAGAAAAAAGGGGTGGGCGGGTGGGAAAGAAAACCACTGAGGATTGAACTCAAAGATGAAGAGGCTCGAGTCAACTTGACGTGAAATGCACCGGATGCAAAGAGCTGAGGAACAACGATCGGAAAACCAACTGCGTGATCCTAAAAAAAGTTTGAAAGGGAAGAGGAGTAATTAAAAACACCTACGTCAAGATTCACGACCCGGAGCTGACGAAGGGCCGAGGAGTAAAAAGAAGTCCTACTCTCCGATATAACTAGACTCCGAAACAGTTTTCTTCTAGACTCAACATCGGCCAAACTACACGATCAATCAAGGGGCTCCTAGGGTCGGTCGAGGCTCTGATACCAACTTGTCACGCCCAATATGCGACCCTATCCAAAAGGAACTCGAAGGTCCCACCAAGGATAGACCCGTATATTGAAACGCTTTTGCAAGGTGGATATCATTACATCAACATTACATAATACATAGGGATACATACATAAGGCACGAATGCCACAAGAATACATCGACATCATATACAAGATCAACATCTGACTACGGATGAAACATAAACAGAAGCTCAAACGACATCCACCACCGCTAGCCCAGTCAGCACGGAACCTATCCTCGATCGAAGAAGCGGAAGAAGAACTTCAAAACAAGCAAACATCGCTCAAGGCGTCATGATCATCGCATAACCTGTACACCGCAACCGGTGGTGTAGTAATCATGAGCCACGAGGACTCGGCAATCCCATTACCGTGGATATCAAGACTAGCAAAGCTTAAAGGGAAAGGAAGGGGTAAAGTGGTGAGGTTGCAGCGGCGACTAAGCATATATGGTGGCTAACATACGCAAATGAGGCGAGAAGAGAAACAAAGGAACGGTCGTCAACTAGCAATGATCAAGAAGTGATCACGAACTCCTACTTACGCCGAGACATAACCCGTAAACCGTGTTCTCCTCTCGATCAACCCGAAAAGAGACACTCACGGTTACGCTTACGGTTGGTGTATTTTAGAAGAGTTTACTTCAAGTTTACTACAACCGGATATTAACAAATTCCCATACGCCACATAACCGTGGCACGGCTCTCGAAAGTTTATACCTGCAGGGTGTCCCAACTTAGCCCATGATAAGCTCTCGCGATCAGCGAAGGATATTCCTTCTCCCGGAAGACCCGATCGGTCTCGGAATCCCGGCTACAAGACATTTCGATAGCAATAAAACAAGACCAGCAAAGCCGCCCGATGCGCCGACAATCCCGATCGGAGCTGCACATATCTCGTTCTCATGGCAACACCGGATAGGTCAGCCTACGAGTAAAACCAGCCCTCGAGTTGCCCCGTGGAGGCCCCATGCCCGGATCGACCCATTCCCGGCCTTCCCTGCGCCCACCGGAGCCCCACGCTCGCCCACCATCGCCGTTGACTTCCACTGGAGGCGTCCTGTACGAGGAATGGAACTCCCCCGATCTAGATCCCCTTTTCGCGTAGGTAATTTTTCACCAAGTCCTCAGATCCCAGTATTTTTTTATGCATTTTCATCGCATCATAATTTGCTGCATACTGCTCCGTTTCGTGCGTGTAAAATGTTAAATTGTTCGCCTCGACGAGTACTTCATTTCGTTACATTGCATCATGTTCATTTGAGTCCATCTTGATTCCTGAATCTTTGTTGCAAGAGTGCATGTTGCTGTTAATCTGTTGAAACTGTTATAACATGCTCATTTGTCATTTTTGTCATGTTTGATGTGTGCATTCTATGAGGTTGATGTCTACATGTGTTTTTATCTATGGCATGTCATCTTCACATTGGTGCCATCCATGTATTTTTGTGGGTCTTGTAGTGAGTGCATCAAGCTTGTTAAGTAGGGTACTTGCTGTTGCTGTTTTCCTGACAGATTCTGTTATATTTTGTTGCTATATTAACCTGCTTCTACAAGTCATTCTATGCATAATCTGGAGATGTTCACTAAGGGTGTTTTGTTATACATGTCATGCTCTATCCATCCATGCCCCTGGTTGCATTTATAGCCTGCTGTAGCTTGTTGTTATCTTGCTCCAAAATTGCTAAATAATGTTTCTGTCAGCCTGTTAACATTAAGTTCAATGTTGCCATGATTGTTGTTAGTGATCCATGCACTCTATGAACTTGCTCTTGCCATGTTTAGCTTCATAATCATGTCTTATTGCTGTTGGTTGCCTTGCCATGCCATGTATTGCTCTGTGGTGAGTGGTTCAAGCTCACCAACATGCCTACTTATTGTTGTTCCTGCCATGTATGAATCTGTAATATAACTTGCTATGTTTACGTGGGTGCCATCATATTTTCTGATCCTTTTTGGCTCATGGTAAGTAAGGGACTTTTGTTCTATGCATTTAGTAGTATCATGCCATGCCTTTGTTTGCCATGATAAGTTCCTGTAACATGTTGTTTGATAGCTCTAAACATTACAACCTGATGTTATTTCTGCAAAGTCTGAAACTGTTATTATTTGCAATCTTGCCATGTGTTACATGTGATACTAGATAACAACTACTCCCTCCACCCTCAAAAAAAAAACAAGTACTAGAATTTAGGCCGACCCGAGATACCCGTGGCCTCATAAATTGGTATTTTAAAAATAGGTCGACCCGTGGCCTCATAAATTAGCCTTGAGACCATGAGTGCCAGGTCCAAGGCCAGGGCCGGGTCGGCCCGTTCCCATCCCGAGTTCTGTTCATCTCTCCCCGGACTGGACCGGCCCCCGACCGGATCTGCACACACGAGCGGAAAACGCATCGACCTGCTGCGTGCAGGTGGAGTTAACGACGGAGCCGGCCACTGGGACGACGATCGTACATACAGCGTAGCACGTATACTTTACACCTAAACGGCTAATCCCGGTAGTCTGGTTATCGCTTTCTCTGGGCGACAAGTCAATCCAGTGATCCGCATGCATGGAGCTAGCTAGCTGTTTTGTGCCAGCGAACGAGTGCTTGACTAGGAACAGAAGTACAGAACACGCCGAGTACATGCTAATAACCTTATAACCTTCGTCCTTGTTTATTAGCCCCTCTCGTATTTAGGGTCACATTTTGAGCATGGTTTTAACTAATAAAACATACTTCCTCCATCTCAAATTACTCGTCGTTGAAATGGATAGAACTAAAATACACCTAGATACATCCATACGTGCGACAAATAATTCGAAACGGATGGAATAGATTATGTATAGCAAAAACAATATAGTTAAAAACTATGTTCAAATATGAATCCAACGGTATAACTTTTTGTTAAATACATCAACATTTTGTTAGCTAAATCTATTATCGGAATTTGGCACAAAGTACGAAAAATGACCAATAATCGAGGATGAATGTGGGACTAGCAATAAACTTTGGGCCATGATAAGTGCCAGACGTGTGGCAGTAACACATGACAACTTCGGACGTTTTTTATGACAAATTTAGTGACGCGAGGACGGCAACTTTAGTTGTCAAGCATGTCAACTCTTTTTTTGCCGATAACTTTTAGTTTTTTGGGAGGCTTGGTTTTTCTTTTCGGATGACAATTTTATCTGTAAAAACCGTTAGAACTGGAGTGCTTCGTATGACAGGTGTGACATTTATCATTTGGATAAACTTTTACCGTATACCGATTGATCATGTGATTTCGCCTACCTATTACTTCATGTGTCCAAAAATATTTGTCAGAGAAATGAATAACAATGAATGTATTTATAACTAAAATACACCTAGATACATTCATTCTTTTGACAAGTATTTTCGGATGAAGAGAGTAACTCTGAATTAGTTAAAGCTTGGAAGCATGTGCCAAGGGCTAGCTAGCATACAGGACTGCGCTACCCTACACGGCAGGACGCGTCGATCGGGAGTAGTGAGTCTGGACCTGCATCGCACGCAGGTACAGCTCGCCTTTTACAGTCGAACCGGCGTGAGTCGAGCAGTCCTTGCGGCGTCGTGATGCAGAAGCAGAGCGCGTGCCATGGCAGCGATTCACCGATCGAAACATTCTCACATGCGCGCTGCCCCACGGCTGGCTAGACCGTGTCCGGCATCACTGCACTGCACATCGATCGATAGGCTTGCTAGTACACGAGACATGGGTGCAGCGACAGGGGAGTACGTGGCCAGGCATAACATAACTGCAGCTTTTCCTTCTTCCGCTGCTGCTGGCCAGAGGGTCTGTAAAAAGTGACGTTTAACGCATTTTTGGTGCTACCTGACCAGCTTTTTCTCGTTTGAAGAGGAAAACTTGGGCATAACTAAGCAGGCAGGCGTGCGTGATGAGCGTATGGATTTTTCGTCAAAAAAGACCAACTGACGGATCAATTTAACAAAAAAGACCATGTATGGATCAAGGTGACAAAAAAGACCCCCTTTACCATGGCGGCGGTAGCGCCGGGCGACACGTGGCGCCTGCCGCCACGGCGTGAGGCGGCTGGCCCCGCCGCCACGGCGTGAGGCGGCCGGCCCCGCCGCCAGTCTACCAAGCGGCCAGTCGCTGCCACAGGATTCCGGGCCGGTATCGAAACGGAAACGGGAAATGGTGGGCCATGCCGCCAGCGTATGAGGCGGCCTGCACAGTAGATCCGCAGAGCGAGCTAATAACAGCGACGCGCTGCTGCCGCTGCAAAGGGTGGGACATGCCGCCACAAGCCGACAGCCTCATATGCAGTTAATTGGTGTTTATGCATGCGATTTGATGTATGTGTGTGGCTGTGTAACAAGCAAGTTCATTTTACTTTAGTATATCATGTTATCACGGCCAAACAATCATAAGCGTACGACGCAGGTGCTGCCCAAACTTTTCTTGATAAAAAGCTGAGAAGAAAAAGGAAGCGCTGGAAAGAGAATGGACGTAGGCTGGCCAGCGCGCGCCCTTGTCGGCAAGCGTGCAGTGCGGCCGCCACAAAGCCGTGGCGGCATGGCCCATCCTTTGCAGCGGTAAGCGTGTCATTGTCGAGCTCTGTTGGCCGCCTCATATCTTTGGCGGCATGGCCCATCATTCCGTTTCCGTTTCGGTCCGGATCGAATCTGGCGGCGGCTGCACTGGCGTGATGCCGGCCGCCTCATCTCGTGGCGGCAGGCCCCACGTGTCGCCCGGCTACCGCCTGCCACGGGCAGGGGTCTTTGTCGCTTTGAGTCATAGGTGGTCTTTTTTGTCATTTCAATCCGACAGGTGATTTTTTTTGACGAAAAATCAAGCGTATGTAGTACTCCTGCTTTTTTTTTCCTATTCAGATTCAGGCAAGCTGTTCACTCGTTCAGACTTCAGACGAGAAATAGAAAATCGGGCTCTGGAGTTTTTCCTCTGCAGTTTTCTTATCAGGGTTCCACCGTTCGCAACGGTTTCCTTTTGTGTTTTTCTTTTTTCTTCAGTTTTCTTTGGTCTACATTCGAACAGATTGTGCATTTTCCATATACATAATAAATAAATTTTTATACACATTTAATATTTTCAAACACATGATTAATATTTTTTTCAAATTCTTGTTTTGATGTCTACTCCATATTTTTTACATACACAGTGTACATTAATGGTATATGTATAATACTTTTTTTGATACATGTTAAATATTTTTTAAATTGTAACATACATTTTCTGAAACCCAGGGACATTTTTAAATGTTGCAAAATATTTTCAATGCTATTATTTTTTTGTTAAATTACAGTATCAATTTTTTACACTGTATTAATATTTTTTTCAATTTGAGGTAATTTTCTTGAAAAATTGAAGTACATATTTTCTGGAATATATGTATTTATAATATTTGGAAGATATAAGAATAAGTAAATAAAGCAAGTAGCAAAAACCTACAATAGAAACACTACTCCCTCTGTATATTATAAACTGGTCAGGGTTGGCGTTAATTTTATCGCTCATGAACTGCTTCGCTCCTGGAACCGCTCCACACAAAGCGTACTGAGGCGATCTTCTTGCTTTTCTCGGCGCCAACGACGTTGGGTCCTCGTCCGTCTTAAATGCTGCCGCTCCAGCGGCGGAGCGCGAGGACCTGGCAGCTTTGCTCCGGTAGAGAAATAGGATAGACGTGGTTGCTTTCAGGTGCATTAATGGTTGGGATGACGCCGCGTCAAAATAATTTGGTTCTGCTCTTCTTCCATCTCGGTGGCGCTCTAATAGGCGTACCCGAGGAGCAGGTGGCTTGGACTTCTTGCCGGTCTTCGGATCCGGTAAGATCTGTGTCTAATGGTCGACGCTCAACTCTTTCTCGGGCGGCGTTGGTGTCAGCCGTTGCGGTTATGTTTGATTTTTTTGCAGTGGAGTGCGTGGATGTCGGCACGAAGCGACGTCCCTCTTCTTCGATCACGTCGAATGAAGTTGACAGCGCTGGGATCTATCAGGCATGGGGAAGAACCCCGGCCAACGTCCACAAAGTCTCGGTCTCTTCGCTTGTGGTGGTCTGATTTATCGGCTCGAAAGGCATCCTTGTATGCAAAGGTGCTCCTCTAGATCTTGGTATGATGTCAATTTCCCTCTTTCTTCAACGTCGTCTCAGCAACAGAGGAGGACGACTGTCGGCGATGTTTTGGCATGACGCAAGATTCTGCCGAAGTGAAATTCTAGTTTTACTTCTTGCAAAGTCTTTGATGCAATGTTGCAAGACATCTATGTACGTCTTCTGTGATGACCATATGTGTATTATTTTTAATACATTTGTCTAATGGAATATACGATGTGGTAATTTCAAAAAGAAAAAAACTGGTCAGGCCCATTTGAAGCGGAAAATCCTATTTGCCGCTCGCTGCGGCAAACTGTCGAGCGATTGCACAGGGGCAGCGCAGGGAGCGACAGAAATGGGCCGGCCCACACATAATCCGTCCAAACTGGTTCTGGGAACCTTCTTCCCTGAACCGGGGTTTTTTCCTCTATCGTTTTTTTCTGGTTCTTTTTCGGCTTTCTATTGTTTTTTTATTTATCTTTTTTTCGTTTCTGTTTCTTTTTCATTTTTTCGTTTTTTGTTTCTTGTTTCACTTTCTTTTTCAAGTTTATTTTTCTTTTTCAGAATATGTTCGTAGTTTTACAACATTTTTATGATTTTCTTTTTTATTTCCTTTTCTTTGCTTCTCTCCCTTTAAAAAAAATCAAAAAATTAAATTTTGTTCGTGTTTCCAAAATGTTCAGTTTTTGAAAATATGTTCTTAAAATTCAAATTTTGTTCTCGTTACACAAAATAGTACAAAACTTCTGAAATTCAGAAAATAAACTGAATTTCAATTTTTTGATCACATATTTAAAAAATATTCGCGCTTCCAAATTTGTTCGGGATTTTTCAAAATTTCTCTCTGTTTCAAAATATGTTTTCAAGATTCAAAAAATGTTCGTGCTTTAAAAAATTGTTCGGACTTCCAAATTTGTTCGGAATTTTTCAAAATTTCTCTCCGTTTCAAAATATGTTCTCAAGATTAAAAAAATGTTCGTGCTTTAAAAAATTGTTTGCGCTCCAAATTTGTTCAGGATTTTTTAAAATTGTTCACGTTTCAAAATTTATTCTCAATATTCAAAAAATGTTTGGGAATTGAAAAAAATGTACCAACTTTCCAATTTTTTCACAAATTCAATAATAGTTCATGTTTTTCAATTTTTTTCACAAATTCAGAAAATGTTCTGGAAGTTTTAAAAATATAATTTTTTTTATTTTTTGTTCACAAATTCAATAAATGTTCCCCTTTTTAAAATTTGTTCACATCATCAAAATGTTCCTGTTTTACAGAAGTTGTATGAAAATTCGGAAAATGTTTTTATTTTGAAGAAACTATTCATAATTTTGAAAAATTCAGTTGTAGGAGGTCGTCGGTTCAATCCAATTAATTGTCTGTAGTCTTTAACTGTCGCGCTGCTAACTGAACATGAGAATGTCTACATCGCAGTGGTTTGCACGGCAGGCCAATTAGCGCGAAGTTGCGTGTTTGAGTTACAGCGCTAGAGCTAATTTCTTTTTTGTGATTTTTCATCTCGGGAACGTTCCGCCGCGTGCCACTGTAAATGGGCCGGCCCGCCGCTCCTGTGCGAAGCGCTGGCATTTCGCCGCAGCGAGCGGCCTATAGTAGGTCCCATTTGAAGCTGCCTTGAGGCAATGCGTTAACGCAACACAGCAGGGCCTAATCTGGCTGGGCTACCTTGGTGGTGGGTTCGCGCACAACTGGGCTCAAAGTAGCGACAGCCCAGTCAGCTCCACCGGACTGGATGGACCGCGGGTCCACGACGCGGCGGAATCATTTCGTTCGTTCACTCGGTAACTCGTCGTAACGGACGAACGCCGTGCCGTCGTCCTCTCTCTCTCTCTACTTTCACTTCGAGTACACTCCACGCCTTCTCTCTCCGTTCATCCCTCTTTACTCCACCGTCCGTCCCCACCCACGGCGTACGTCGTCGGTCGTCACAGCTCAGCCCACGGTACGACACGAGTTGGTGGTGCATCTCCTCTCCCCTCCCACTACTCCGCCACCTCGCTCCCACCCACTCCGGCCCACCGCCGCGCGTCCCCCTCCTCCCCGGCGCCCCGCCCGCGCCCGCGTCCGCCGGCGGTGCGGCGCCATGGCCATCCCCGTCGAGGAGGCCATCGCCGCCCTCTCCACCTTCTCCCTCGAGGTAAAACCCCCGTCCAGGCCCGCTCCCCCCCGTCCCCCCGTTCCCAGCTGGCGCCCGATCTGTTCCTCGGGCCCGGGCCAGCGGAAGCGCTGCGCGGGGAAATGCGGTGCTCTCTAGGGGCTTTCCGCTTCCGGCGCTGCGAATTTGACGGTGCAGGCCTCAGTGCTGGCTGTCCTGCTGCTTCAGTTGAACCCCACTAGAGGAGTGTAGAGGCATGCTTTGCTGCCGCAGTTCAACTGTAGTCGAGTGCTGGTCTGCTGTTAGGTGCCCTTTAATTTTGGCTGGGTTGAGTTTCCTTCCAGTTCTATGTAGTTCAAATGTTGGATGAGGTGACTGCTATGCTTCCTATGAGCTGCTTTACATGTGGGTCACTTGTCAACTATTGTTCTTATCGAGCTCATTGTCAGTCTAGTTCCCAGGTTTAGGTAATCTAGTGTCACTTCCAGTGTTTTGGTAGTTCGCAGGTTTGCAATGGCTTGAATTGTGATATGTAGAAGTTCAGTTTGATGGGTTATTGGGATGCTGTTGTGGACTCTGTATAACCATGTTTGACTTAGGTTAGGCAGTCTGCCAATGTGGCTATTCACTTTACATAGGTAGGAATGTGTTGTTGCAGGGTGCAAACTTCAGATTCTTGTGTAATCAATTATGATCTTTTTTGTAGTAATGTCTGCCCTGCTCTGCTCGACCCTGAGTTTCTATTAATTAGTTATGTTTTAAATTTCAGGACGAGCAGCCAGATGTGCAGGGATTAGCCGTGCTCCTGTCAAGTGAAAGATACGCAACTAATAGTCCTATCGGTATGTGAACGCGATAAATGTCTTTCATCTCATGGATGCTTTGAAGTACATTGTTATGCACAATTGTTGTGCTGATGCCTGATAGGCAGATGCCACTCACAGCCACATCCACAAGACATGAATCTACCCATCCCATTGCATGCCTTGTGATTAATTTTCCATGTTTTCCTGCTCTCAAAAGAATCGTTGAACTATCCAACAAAAAACTCCAGTATTTCAATTAATGTTAAATTGAGTATTGTAATAGAAAATTGCACTTTTATGTTCAGAGTACAGCGATGTTGCTGCTTATCGTCTATCATTAGGGGAAGATACAAAAGCAATCAACCAGCTGGTATGTAACTGCTAGTTTCTTTGCTGTTGCATTGTGCACGATCTTCTCTTTCTGATCGATATATATTCGCTCCCTTTTGGTTGCCAATATTTTTTCTTAAAGTGACGTCCCTGCGAATATCTAATAACTATGCCATCTTTTGATCTATAACTATTTAGTTCCTTTTTTTGGGGGAAATTCTTGTATTTAGGTGAGGTGCATCTGAATAACTGATATATGTACCATTTTACTGCTACTGATCTATATGAAGTATAAAATTTTAACTTAAGAAGCAATCTCAGTCATTTAGTTCTATACTCTTGCTGCCTAGCCAAAACATCCCCTCTTTACATGGACGTGCACTCAAACATGTGCATACATACTTTTTTTCATGGCACCATCATCATACTTGATTCATCGTAGGTATATGCTAGTGTATATACTATCTACCTTTGTCTCATCATGACTACTGTCAACTTTCCATTTACCTGCTATTTTCTCACCACTATACTGATCAACACTATATCACCACAAGTCCTCAATCACTATCTTCTCTATTACCACTATTATGAACAATAACTGCACTTTTTTTTTGAAAAAGGTGTGTATTATATTAAATAATCAACATAGGTTCATTACAATCATCATCGACCAGTCGCAACACGCAGGCTGGAACTGAACCGATCAACACACCCTTACTCACACCACTCCTACCAAAACTAGCGAGGCGTGGGCAACCCTATTGCCATTTCTAGAGATCTTAGCAATAGTAAAATCAGGGAGTTGGCCCAGCAAACTCTGAATTTCCCTACACAAGCTACCAATGGGAGATCTATTAAAGTCCTTTGAAGAAATTTGTTGGATGACATTCACACAGTCGCTCTCAATAACTACTGGCCGGTCTATGAACTGCATGGTATCTCGGATTCCTTCATAACTGCACTTTCTTTTGTTCCTATTTATTATTGAAAATAATAATAATCACGTAGCCAAGATTCCTGAGTTAAAGGGGTCTCAGCTCTGTACTTAGTCCTAGCAACTGTTGTAGTAATGGTTTAGGTGAATGTACCCTTAATATAATATAAATCACGAGAAAAAAACTTAGTTTTAAGGAGCAAAATGGATCTGGAAAGGATTGTATATTTTGGTAATATCGTAGCTCAGTTATTCTAATCCCATTTCCCCTCTTTTGTTCCTTTCTCCTATCTATCTTCTTACTGTAAATATGTTTCTGCATGTTGCCTTAACTGGAAAATGCTTACTTACTTTCTATTTTTCACTGTCTTGTGGATGAACATGAACTGCAGAATACTCTGATTCAAGAGGGAAAGGAAATGGCTTCTTTGCTGTACACATACCGTAGCTGTGTTAAGGCGCTACCTCAGGTTAACTTCTCCTTACTCTGTCCATCCATTTATTTCCATCTAAATAATCGCCACATTATACCATAATGATGTGGATGTCTCAAAAGAAATTTTGCATTATTCTTTTTCTCTTCCAATTCCACAACATATGGATATTAAAATCACCGGTAATTCTGCAATGTTACTGACAACGTCTGTAACTAATGTTTCTCCTTTGAATCACTGGTAGTTCTGTCATTAATTTGTAAATTTAATCTGCTAGCACACAGCTACTCCCTTTTTCCACTTTCCACGACGGTCAATCAAGATATATGCAAACTTCTGTTAGTTGTTATGTTGATTGAACCACATCCTCACTGCACCTGGCTCTGATTTGAGCTGATTAGTTTTCTGAAGTTTCATCTTGTGGATTCTGAACCCAAATATCTACCACTGAGCTAATAGCCCGTCGCGCGGTCCTCCCAGAGTATTGATTCTTTCCCAATAAATGTAGATTTTTTTCTGTAAATACTGCGTATTTGATTCCATCCATAAATCGACTTTCCCTCCTACACTCTGAGTTCCAGTATCGATAAAAATATCATAGGCACGGACACTTCCTTTAAGAAAGCCGTACTCTCATCAGCTTTCAAGTAGATAAAGAAGTTAAGGCTAGTGACATCAGCTGTCGGCTATTGGCCTTTGTGAAAGCTTCTGTTCAATATGTTTTATGCTTTCTCACTTTTTGAT
This sequence comes from Aegilops bicornis, assembly GCA_021605145.1. Classification (NCBI taxonomy): domain Eukaryota; kingdom Viridiplantae; phylum Streptophyta; class Magnoliopsida; order Poales; family Poaceae; genus Aegilops; species Aegilops bicornis. The sequence continues at coordinate 644,922,866 of CM038672.1, forward strand.
TAGCTTATCTGGTACTTGTGCATTGAGTCTTTTCTCTAATGTTGACATAATAGTGCATAATTCTCTTAGTGCTGTATAAATTCTCTACCATGAAGTACATAATTCTCTACTGTAGTCTTCACTGAGTATCATGGACTGTCGAACACTGAATGCAGCTGCCAGATTCAATGAAGCATAGCCAGGCAGATTTGTACCTAGAAACATATCAAGTTCTTGACTTGGAAATGAGTCGTTTACGTGAAATTCAGAGGTGGCAAGCATCCGCTGCTTCAAAGGTAGGACCCCAATGTGTCTAGCAATTTAGTTTCTTCATCATACTTGTCTCTTATAGAGTACCTGCTTCCATACGGCACTGATGGCTACTTTTCACCAAAGATTCTTATATGCTATTGTTAATGCAAAATTGAGTAAAACCTGTCTGACAACCCCTGGAACTTTCTTGAAATTGAAGTACATACGATGTTTTACATTAGGACAAGTGTCCTGTCATCTTTGCTACCAATCAACTAGGGTTTGGACCTGTGTCATCGTCACCATTTTTCTTGTGGTACCATAGTAATGTTTAGCATTTGCCAGCAGTGCAAGACCTTCAGAAATATTTCAGCATCATTGCAGATTTTAACAGCATTTTGTTATCTGGTGCAGCTGGCAGCTGATATGCAGAGGTTTTCTAGGCCGAGAGACTGGTTAATGGACCCACAGTCACTCATTTTTGGTTTGTTCTTTTGCCCTGGTGTCTGTTCTTTAGCTTTCTTTTCAAGAAATACTATGATGTCTATGATTACAATTTCACAAATTGAATATCAACTGGACATTCGTTTACTACTCGAAATAGTAAAACTAGCTGGTTCTAATTGTCAATAGCGAAACAATACATCTAAACCAGAGGAAAAGCATTCTGGTAACAGTTTCCAGAACTCTGTCTCTGGAGTATCCACTTATTGGTTAGCAGACATGGACATAGATATTCGATGCTACAATTGTGCTGCTATAAATGGGATCTATTTCATCATTCTGGTTCCAGATGAATCGGTGTATGTTTGACTTCTGATTACTTCGTCAGCCTGTAGAGGGAAAATAGAGCTTCCAAGCTTAACCTAATTTTGTTAATCTATTTCTTAGAGTAGCATTGTTAAGTCCATGTATTTTCAATTGAGAATCTAGTTTATGGTTTTATTTTGATTTTAATGCAGGTCTATGCTGAAATTGCTTGATGTCCTACTACAGCTTGATCATCTTAAGAATGCAAAAGCAAGTATACCTAATGATTTTTCATGGTACAAGAGGTATATGGTCATGCCTTGACTTTTAATTCCCAGACCACGTACCACAAAATGAAGAAATGAGTTGATGAAGTAAAATTGGTTGGTTGCCAATTGATTTTCTCACTATTCAATAGCTGTGAACAAAACTCTCTTTTGGTAGGGACATAGGCATGTAGGGTAACTAGCAGCAATGAATCATGGATTGTAGTCCACATTCACCTTCAGTTAATTATTCGCTACTTGCTTCCAGTAAGTAATTAGTACTACATGCTAACGTTTCCATGGTTTGCATGTATGCTTTAAGGTGAGGTATGTATTCGCTAGTTTAGAGATCAAATACTCACCCGATTCTAAGGGAGTTCTACTAACCTACTGAAGAACAGTGAGCAGATTGCACGAATGGTTGGGACTGCTTGCTTTGAGTGGCGTGTGTAACTGAGTAACTCTTGCAACTTCCAACAGGCTGCAGTTACTGTACCTATATATATTAGCATATCACAAATTTATGATTCTACTCTCAACATAGTTTGGTGCATGCTGTAGTTATTACTGATTAAAAAGAAACCATTTATTAGATCTGCATTAGTTACTTAGGATCAGCCTACCATGGCCAATTTACTATTTAAAGATTAAACTACTTTGCTACCTACCTATAAGAGCATAAACATGTACCAATATTTGCAGAAATTGAATATTTTATGGTACATGCTTTTTTGTTATGATTTATGGCTTTGAAGGTGCATCCATGTTAGTCTTGGTCCACATAGATGCTCCGAGAATTTATTAGTCCTTACACTTTGATGCAGAACATTTACTCAAGTAAGCACCCAGTGGCAGGACACCGACACTATGAGAGAAGAGCTGGATGATCTTCAGGTTGCTGATTTGTCATATCATTGAAAATCTAAGTCACCATGATCATGGTCATTTCTGCATTATATTATAACATTTCAAGTATTGCTTGAGAATGGACACTCTTCCACTTTTAGTTAGGAATGGACTCTGAGGCCAATACCTCCCATTGAGTTGTTTGCCATAAAATCTATAATGGTGTAACCATGCATTTAATTTGATTTTTGCTACTATTTGCAGATTTTTCTGAGCACCAGATGGGCCATCTTGTTAAATTTGCATGCTGAGATGTTTCGGACAAATACGTATCCTACTATCCTGTTTTCTTTCTTAGACATGACTATGCATGCTCAGCAGTAGGAAAATAATGCGCGTTCAAAATATATAGTATCTTTGATACATCTACCAGATCACCACAAGAATTTTGCTGCCCATAGTACAAAGATTTTCGAGCCATAGGAAAAAGTAGAGTCTGCCCATTCAAAAAATATATAGGATCCGACTGAGGGAAAATATGTCACCTTTGTTAGAAGATTGTGGGGATGCAGTTCGGCATTTGACGTCGTTGTTTATAAATCATGCACTTGAACAATTTTCTGTTGATGTCTGATGGTCATGTACAATTTTAGATGGCTTCTAAATCTGCTTATTATTATGTACCTACTACAACTACTGTTCTTGCGTGTTGCTGTTATTTTCTTTGTCCATGACAGTTATGATTCCCTTGACTCAAAGAATAGTGTTGAGGACATTCTACAGGTCCTTATAGTATTCTGTGTGGAGTCATTGGAATTAGACTTTGCTCTTCTTTTCCTGAGCGTCACACCCTACTTCGTGTTCTCCCAGTTTTGGTTGTTCTAGCAACCTCATCGGAGAAAGAGAGCGAGTCACTCTATAAGAGAGTCAAGATAAACCGTCTGCTCAATATTTTTAAGGTATGATTATCATCTTCTAGCTGTTCTGTTAACCTATTTTTTTAGAAAAAGTTTAATCTATCTATTTGTGCTATTTAGGTTATATCTACCATTTATTTACTATTACTCGCACCTATTTTGCAGAATGATCCAGTTATTCCGGCATTTCCAGATCTGCATTTATCCCCTGCTGCAATGTTGAAGGAATTGTCATCATATTTTCAAAATTTCTCCAGTCAAATTCGTCTTCTTACTCTTCCAGCTCCCCATGAAATTCCTCCTCGTGAGCTACAAGAATATCCTTTTTGCCAAGTCTTCTAATCATGTTTTTGTCAACGGGGCAGGTTGAGGATTCAACAAATGTTGGCTACTACCCAAACAGATGTGACTATTGTCTAAGCAAATCAATATTCCAATTAAAGAATGATATAAAACAAACAGATTTTTCTTGGGGATGATAAACATCATGAATTAACAAGCTATATAAAGTGGTTAAAAAAATGAGCTATATATATATTTACATATGGAAAGTACTATCGTGCTTTAAATTCCTTAACTGAACCACTTATCAGAGACATTACCTGATTCTGAACCACATGGGAACTATAAGAGCTGAGCATGATGATTTCTCTATACGTTTTGCCTCTGCAATGAACCAGGTGATGTTATTATCATTTTGAGTTACCAAAGTAATCACTGTCACAAACATTGTCTCAATCGTTTCTGCTAATTGTACTCATTGAGCTTAAATTGATGCAGCACATGTGTTTATTCCTGGAGATCTAAATTAGCAACTTTTTTTTGGAAAAGAGACTTAATTTCTCGAAGCTAATGAAGCTTATTTTAATTTGGTAGGCTGTGAGCTGCATTGATATTGACCTGTACTGTACTTTCAGATGATAACATTGAAGTCATCAGATGGTGCAGATAATGATTGGTCTAGGGATATTAAGGGGAACATGTATGATATTGTTGTGGAAGGCTTCCAGCTTCTTAGTCGATGGACTGGCAGGATCTGGGAACAGTGTGCTTGGAAATTTTCACGCCCTTGCAAAGAGCCACCTATTTCAGATTCTCAACAAGATTCAGCGACATTTTTTGACTACGAAAAGGTCTACCTTTTTGCTTTGCAAGAAGTATTTGTAGCATCCATTTTCTTCTTGTTTGTTTATGCAATATACAACACTCAATTGCATTATTATCATTTAAGTGAGGGGCATTGAAGTGGCCATGTTGGAAAAAGTTGACTCACCTTGTGAATGATGTACTTGACTGAGTGCTGTTCTATCTCGTGTATCCACTTTGTCCGGCCCTTTTAACATCCTGAATGCATTTCAAACAGAGCATCCTAAATGTCTTCAGTGCTTAATTTCATTTAATTGGGCTTAGTAATATTGAAGATGCATGTTCTAGTGCAGACAACAGTTTTCATCTATTCACCGCTTTCATTTTGTAAATGCTGACAAAATTGGTCTTGATGTAGCTACGTGCATGAGCCCCTATCCCTGAACCCTTGACTTGCCTGTGCATTTTAATTGAGTTTGAGACATGTGGGCTCGCAAATGTTTCCTCTCCCAGTTCGTCATGCTGGAACTAACTGATTAAGTGTTTCTGAGCATGTGCTACGTCTTGTCTTCTCAGCCTTAGGGTGGCTATTAACTGTCGTGTTCTCTCTCAAACAGATAATATTAGCGGAAATCTTTTGCTATCCATGTTTGTAAAATGATCTCTGTATTTCATAAGCTGTAAGACTGATTTGATTTTTTTGTGTGTTCATAACTTATATTTAGTGACTATTTTGCAACTTGCATGCAGGTAGTACGTTGGAACTATACTGCAGAAGAAAGAAGGGCCCTGCTTGAATTAATCGGTTATATAAAGAGTATTGGATTGATGATGCAACATTGTGACACCTTGGTGTCTGAAGCTTTAATGGGAAACAATACATATGGAGGTCCAGGATTTTGTACAGGATAAACTAGATACAATGCTTCGCACAACATTTCGGAAGAAGAAGGACCTTTCTCGGTAATTTGTTCTGCCTCAGCCATCCTTGTATTTACTTTATACTGAGATTTACCCTCCATAGCTCCAATGGTCTCAGATAGGTTGGTATATCGCTCGCTATGTCGTTGGCAACACATAGTAATTTATTCAGTTTGAGATTGACACATTTTTCTCAATGTGATGTTGTCTTTGTCATCTATATTTATTTTTGTGAAATCGTTCTTTCTGAAATGTGACAATACATTAAGGGGAACTTTATAATGTTTTGTTCATTTTTCTTTGCTATTCTTTCAGGATTCTCTCTGATATGCGAACCCTCTCCGCAGATTGGATGGCCAACACCAGCAAGGCAGATCCAGAGCAGCATTCGCTACACCAAGAAACTGAGGAAATGAGGCAAAGCACATTTTACCCGAGACCAGTTGCACCAACAGCTGCACAGGTTTTACAAGCGTTTTAAACATGAAAAGCAATTATTTGTTAATTGTATGCTTAGCCCCCCACCTTGTTTACAGTATGCTTAGCCCCCCACCTTGTTTACATTAATAAAGGCTAAATGGTTTAAATTCTCATTCAGTAGGCTAACGGTCTAGCACTTAAGCTGCATTATCATATATAGCAGCGTATTTTGAGCATCTACCATATCTGAAACAGAACTCCGCCTATGTTGTCTCAACATAGCCGGTCCCAAGCCCGGGTAAAGGAGGAGGGTTGTGATAGGCTTGGCGAGCCAACGTAAAAACTCAGCCACTCTTATGGAGATGAAACCCAAAAGATTTTCGTTGGGGCGTAACCCTCTCAGCGACGCGCCACATCGGTGGCAAATATCACCAAAGAACTAGCTCTGGACCGTGGTGCGTGGAAGCTTGCTATCCATGTGCCAGAGCCATGAGTTGGTCGCGAGATCTTATGGGTTTCACCTCTAGCCTACCCCAACTTGTTTGGGACTAAAGGCTTTGTTGTTGTTGTTGTTGTTGTTGTTGTTGTTGTACCATATCTGAAACAGTTTAAGGACATGACTAAATACAGCCTATTCAATGTTCTGTGGTTTCTAACATGTGACTCCAGCAGCTCAAATTCAAACAATCCCAGATTTGAAGCTTGTAACTATAGGTGGCTAGGTGGCATTGATTTTATTGAACAACATTATTCTACTCATTTTCATTAGTCTAAAATGGCGAAACTATTGAAGGCTATAATTGTTAAGCTTCATGCACTAGCCAACACAACCAAAAGTTTGAACTGATGGAAATGGCTAGGCAATCCACATATACACTTCAACAACCCCTCTCACGTGTGACACGGGAAGTCAACACGTGAATAGACTCAGAGTATGGCTCAAGAGGCCTATACCTGGACACAGAGGGGGGCAGCAGCAACTTTTTGGATAACTGCAAAAGTCAGGACTTGAACTCAAGACCTCAGGCTCTGATACCATGTTAAGCTTCATGCACTAGCCAATGCAACCAAAAGTCCGAACTGATGGAAATGGCTAGGCAATCCACATATACACTTCAACAATAATAATGTAATAACCGTTAAGCTTCATGCACTAGCCAATGCAACCAAAAGTCCGAACTGATGGAAAGGGCTAGGCAATCCACATACACACTTCAATACCCCTCTCACGTGTGACGCGGAAAGTCAACACGTGGATAGGCTCAGAGGTATGGCTCAAGACGCCTATACGTGGCCAAACGGGGGCAGCAGCAATCTTTGGATAAATTGCGAAAGCCAAGACTTGAACTCAAAACCTTGCTCCGATACCATGTTAAGCTTCATGCACTAGTGAACGCAACAAAAAGTCCGAACTGATGGAAAGGGCTAGGCAATCCACGTACACACTTCAACAATAACACCAAATCTACTGACTGAGTCACCGGGTTGCTATTTTTTCTAACCAGTTCACTGGAACTTTTCTGGTAACACATGCTAGTTTTTTTTTGTGCTACATACTGTTCTCATAAGGAGATAAAGGGCCAGAATTATAGTTGAAATGTATGTTCATGTATCACTTATCATCATCTCAAAAATCTCAAATCATTTCTAGGCAACATATGGAGTTAGCAAACACTGTGTTCTAATTTCTGAAGGTTCTTGTGAATATCTAGAGCTGACAGAGGATTGCATATTTAATTTAAGAGCTTCTTTAGAACATCTAGAGTTGACTGAGTCTTTTTGAAAGATGATTTTGATTTTGTAAAGCTCTCTTCACTTCACTGTAAAATTATGCATATTTGATTTTGCACCAACACAAAAGTTATATATAAATGGTTGGCTCTGTTTATTTTTGTACTTCTGTTTCTGATGATTCTGATGTGCAATTTCCAAGTATATGGAATGGGAATCGATTAGAACCCCATTAAAATAAATATAAAATGTTACATTTAGGTTTTTAATTTTCTAATTTTACATCTTGCTGTAAATAGTAATTTTTGTTATGTGTTCTAGTTACGAATATTTTGTTCACTCTGCATTTGATTTCTAACTTCTACTTCTGTTATCAAACTTCATACAGATCCATTGTTTGCAATTTCTCATCTGTGAGCTTGTATCTGGTGGTAATCTGAGAAAACCTGGAGGGCTATTTGGGAATAGTAGCTCTGGAATACCTGTGGAAGATCTTAAACAGCTAGAGACGTTTTTCTACAAGCTCAGTTTTTTCTTGCATATTTTGGACTTTACAGGTACCTCTGCGGTCTCAAAATAAGGAATAACAATTCTCATATGCATGCACTTGCTGGTTGCTGCTGTATGTGCATTTCTTGTGTTCAATACCTAATCTATTTTTAATCATCTATGTTGTACTCATGGGGAAATGCATTCAGTTTATTCTAATTCGTTCTATTATTAAAGAGTGCCAATCTAAATTCGGAAAGTTTGTATTTAGTATTTTCAACTTTATTTTCCTTTGGATAATGTAATTAACTGTCAACTTTTGTGGACACATGCAGCAACGATTGGTACACTAACTGATCTTGGATTTCTTTGGTTTCGAGAGTTCTACCTGGAATCTTCCCGTGTTATCCAGGTGCATCATTTCACATTGCTTAGTGAAGTACAATGAAATTCAAGATGATAACAATTATTAATAAGAATTTAGATATAGCTTTGAAGTGTCCTGGTGTTAGGATTGCCACATCAAATCTCTTTAAGTGGCAAGTTTATCATTCCTTTTGTTTCTTTTTCATTGTTTACACCCAAATTAGTTCTGCAAGTTATGTTTGTTTCATGACCAGAATTCTAATTTAATTTGGACATATGTAACTTGGAGAAGCATGGTGAATACTCAACATATGCAAAGAGTCGAGGACACTTAATGTAGGATATCGTATGATACACTTGTAACTGTTATTTGAGATCACACATATAACATTCATTACAAATGAGGTAGCAATGCACTGATCTTTGTTCATAAATTCTACTCCCTCCATTCCATAATTTTTGGACATGGTTTAAGTTCAAATTGAACTAAAAAGACGACAAGACTTATGGAACGGAGGGAGTACTAATTACAGGATTGAAGATGGTACCGTACCACTTCCAATAGAGTTTTTTTTTTTTGGGGGGGGGGGGGGTGGTTGGTTTAGGCTTAACTTTGCCTTTTAAATTTTGGCTTGCAAGCTAAAAGATGACCTATTCGCAAAAAAAAGCTAAAAGATCACCTATTTATGTGCTTTTGTCTTTGTCTTTTGGCTCTTGACTGTGCTGTGTTCTTCGTGCTCTAGTTTGCCTTCTGAGGATAATACTATCCTGTCTGTCGGGAAATACTATGAAAGCGTTTCGGTCCATATTAACTCTACATACTAAATCATGTTTAACTAGTTGCAGCTAGCCGAGTTGCCACTCCACAATTTTATTTATACAGCTTATGGTCATGCACTGTTTATACTAACTTTGGTGTTGATGACAGTTTCCAATCGAATGTTCCCTCCCCTGGATGCTGGTGGATCATGTCATTGAATCTCAAGATGCTGGCCTTCTTGAAAGCATTTTGATACCACTTGACCTCTACAATGACTCTGCTCAACATGCACTAACTTATCTCAAACAGAGATTTCTCTATGACGAAATTGAAGCTGAGGTGAGCAATTACAATTATGGCGTTAGCCCTTTTTTAGTTTGCGTTGCTATGCCGAGTGTTGGTTGTTTTTCATCTCTTGACTGAATATCAGCGTCTTCAACTCCTGTCATTGCATTCATGCTTTTTGATGGAGGGTAGAGGAGCTGAAGAATCTGTGCTGTTTTACCCTTTGTTTAATAACCATTTGAAGACGGTTTCAAATTTCTGCTATCACATCTTGTCCCTTCTCATTGCTCTCTTCCTCCCTTCTCACAACATCTATCTATAAAAAGTCTACTAAGGCAAACTCATGATTCTTATATGGTGCTGTTATCTATACTGGATGACGTGCTAATATTTTATATGGTGTTATGAACATGTTTGCTTATGTTGCCAGCCATTTGAGATATTCTCATTTACCACAAGGATTTCTTGTCTTTTACCAGTCTATTCACAAGTGCACTGTCATTCTTACGAAGTTTGTGGAATGAGCTAAATTGGTTATATGTTGTTCTCATTATCACTTGCTGGTGTAACTATTTGGACACACATTGTGTAATTATGTCATGTCCATTCCTCAGAAACAACTATAGTGTTTCTACTGCATTTTAATTTTCAGTAATTTTACTGCAAAAATACCAAAGGTGAATATGGTTCCACGCGCACACACATGAATAGTAAAACGAAAAAAGTAGGAAAAAATAAAAAATCTAAAATCTTGAGGTATCAAACTTGGTTGACTGGTCTACTCACACGTGAATTTTTGTGAAGAAATGACACATGGTATTCTCAGCGAAGAAAACGAAATCGGACCTTACTGTTACTTCAAACAGCAATATTTTTTATAGCATTGATTTTGACTTTTTTGCCTAGAATACCACGGATGCCATTTCTTCATGAAAATTCACGTGTGAGTAGGCCAGTCGACCAAGTTTGATACCCTAAAATTTCAGAATTTTTAGATTTCTTCTAGTTTTTTCCCTTCTGATTTTACTGTTCATAACCGGTGCACATGGAACTATGTTCCAAAAATTCCTGTCCATTATTGCTTCAAATTATAAAATCACTGCATGCATGAGTGTATGTTCACCATTGGTGTAATACCAGAGCCCATTTCGGTTCATCTTCGAGCTGCTTGCTTATACAGTTATGAACTCTGGGAAATTGACATGTTTAGGCAAAAGGTTGTTGCTATGGGCTGGAAGTTCCTGAAACATTATAATTAATCTTCCTGTTTTGCATTTGTAAGCATCTTACTGGTGTTTCTTTTGCACTGATTTGCAGGTTGATCTTTCCTTTGATCTTCTTGTCCAGAAGCTTAATGAGGTCATCTTTACATATTATAAGAGTTGTGCAGCAAGGTATGAACCTTCTCTTTTCAGTTTTACCTGTGCACTGATTTACCTGGAATGCTTTTTTTTGTCTGCGCTGATCCATCTCCCTCCCTCATATGCAGTACTCTTCTTGATAGTTCATTTACCTATGCATGTGATGATGGTGAGAAGTACTTTGTCAAGCCCTTGAGATTTGATGCAATTTTCAAGCTAAGAAGAGTCATGGTAAGGGTTTATTTGATATGGTTTATGTTGAGGCTTTTCGGTATCTATTGATCAATAGCAGCTGTTCATGTAATCATTAGCATTTATGAACCACATACCTTTTTTTCCGTCTTCTAAATGTTGGATCCTTGATTTCAAGTCAGTTTTTAATACTAACAAACTGTGCAGAAATATACTTTTCTACATTTTGAGAGCCCATATCAATATCTCCTTGTTTTCAAGTTTGTGTTTTACACTGGTAGTATACACTCATGAGAGAAACTGCACATACTATATGGGTACTAGTGCCAAGGGTGCTGTGTTAAATGCCATACGGAGTTTTTTGTTTTATCATATTTGGTACGCCTGCCACACTATCTATATTGTGATTTCTTGAATTTGCATGCACAATCAAGATTTGGTGGGGTTACCTTTCAATTACCCTTTACAGCTGTGCTTTCAGCTTCTAAACTAGCATATGTTGTTTGATTTTTGGTTCGTCCTTTGAATATGAGACATGAGCATAAAACCATCTGGTTTCATGCTCAGTTCATCTGCCTACATGTCAATCTCTATTCATTTCAGGCTACTATCCATACCAAATCTTTCTTTACTGTGTTCCAGTGTTGCTGAAACAATTCATTTCATGTCTCAGATCTTAGGGAGGACAATTGACTTAAGAAGTCTAATTACTCAGAGAATGAACAAACTGTTCCGAGAAAATATCGATTTCCTACTGGAGCGCTTCGAATATGGAGATCTATGCGGTGTTGTAGTAAGATTCTTTTATCTTTATGTTCAGACAATCTATCATGCGTTCAATTATATTTTCTTAAGCAATTTACATGTTTATTCTGGCCAATCACTGTTTGGAACTTTGGCTCGTTTGTCTTCTCAATTAGGAACTACAACAACTACTGGATATTTTGGAGCTTACACATCAGTCAATATCAAGATTTCTTGAACTGGATTCTTACTCTCTTATGATTAGTGAAATGCAAGAGAACCTTTCACTGGTTTCTTATTCGAGTCGCATCTCTTCTCAGGTTTGGGCCTGTACTTCCATGCTTATTTTGATGTGTAATATGACTTAGTAATGAGATTGAATCTCAATATGCCTGGTAGTCATGATCTGTATTTCTTTTTCTTGTATTAGCTTGTTCTTTCTCTGGTTGGAGAATTCACTAGTTTCTATTGTGTAATCTTCGTCTGTGCAACTAGTGAACAATGTATTATTGTGGGCAGTTGCACATGAAAGACAAAACCTTTATGCTTTTGCTGGGAAGTCACAGTATCAGTAGTGATGCTACAATATGATATATTGATATGCATCTCTATGTCTATTCCTGCAAAAAACCGCTTGTTCATTTATCCAGTTAAAATTTTATCTAAATTTGACAAATTTTCTGATCGACCCAGATATGGAGTGAGATGCAAACAGATTTCTTGCCCAATTTCATCCTGTGTAATACTACACAACGGTTTGTGAGGTCATTAAAAGGAGCTCATCACTCTTCTCAGAGATCAGATGCTTCTACTGGGAAACCTTACTTCTACTGTGGATCGCATGTAAGCACCTGCTATGAATCTGCCACGTGCGATTCCCAGTATTTGTTACTGAATATGCCACTTGTCATTTCCAGTATTTTTTACTTATGAATATGCAAGTGCTACACATAGTTAAATCTTGGAGTTATATAACATGAAGTTCTGATGGAAAATGAAAGCATCATGGACTAATGAGCAACTATGGAAGTAAGGCAGATTTGAAGTTACTAGCGGATACCCCATGCGTTGCTGCAGAAATTGGTTGATAAAAATTGGGTTGGTAACATGAGAACAAAAAATTTAAATACATAGGAGTTATTATATTTTATTATGTATGATTGTAACAATATTTGTTGAATATAAATAGAATAATTTGATGGAAAATGTTTTCCCATGCATGGTTAAATGTTAAATGTTGTGGTGGGTCTTTTCCCATGCATGATTGCATGTTGAAGTGGGCCTTATCCCATTCATAGTTGTATGGTGAGGTGGCATACTTGCATGTTGAGATAAATAAGTTAGTGGGGATGACTCTCTTAGATATATAGGATTTGGATAGCTAGGATGTTGGTATATATGACAGTACAATTTGCAAGATATGACATCATTGCATCTCATACTTCATGATGTTTTGCTTTTCACTCATCCAAAATGGGTTACCATGTTTACCTCAACATGATATCCACCAGAGACCTTATTCTCTATTGCTGCACTCTCATTGTCTTTGTAGGATTTGACAATGGCATACCAGGGTCTTGCTGGTCTGTACCGTGACTTCTTTGGGATCCCTCACATGTTTGCAGTTGTTAAACTTCTTGGTTCCAGATCATTACCTGGTATTATCCGTGCTTTACTGGATCATATATCAAGTAAGGTGAGTGTATAAGTGTTAGCTAACTTTAAGGTAACATGTCCTCAAGGCACAGTATCCTAATAAGCCAAAGTAAAATTACTGTATAGAAATATGCTTGAGTGCTTGGCTGCATCTCTGATAACTGAAATACTAGGAAGGCAGACCTAGGAGACAACATGAAGTTTACTAAGTACTCCCTCCGTTCCATATTAGTTTTCGCTCAAATGGATGTATCTACTGAAATACGTCTGCTAGATACATCCGTTTCAGCGACAACTAATATGGAACGGAGGGAGTACTATTTTTTTGGACTTGATACCAAGTGACTAATAATTTGCTCTTCCTGTTCAGATAACAGCTATGGTGCCAAAAGTAACAGGATTGCAAGAAGCACTGCCAAAGTCTATTGGACTTCTTTCGTTTGATGGTGGTATAGCAGGTAACATGTTAGCTGGTGGCAATCAGAGTTCCAAATCCCAACAGGAATGGGCTCCCATGATGGCTTTCTGCAAATACCTGCATGAAACATAACATAGTGGGTGCTGCATAATTTATGTACAGTTGCCCAATCTGTTCTGCTTGAGCTTATCTTACGAGGGAAACTAAGTTTCTGTAGAAGTTCCATTTTAGATGATGTACTTACCGTATCTCCTAAAGAACAGAGGACTACATAAGCGAACAGAGGACTACCTAAACAGCATAGTTTTTCGTGCTGCTAATTTGGTACATTGTCAGTGTGATTCTAAAGTGGCAGAATCAAATTCTAACTTATAAGTCCATATTGTTTTCTTTAGCATTGGATGACTCTGGACCATACAAGTTTTGGCAGGTTCCTTAATTAGTCAAACTCTTTTTATTCTGAATAGCATGCTGCATGTATTGTAGGCTGCCAGAAGATAATTCATGAAATATTGACATGGGAAGCGAAATCAGATGTGAAAGTTGAAGTTCTTCATGATCTTAAGGAAATTGGAAGTGCTTTGTATTGGATGAGCCTTCTGGACATTGTTTTGGTGAGCTTATTTCCATAGGCATTTTTTTAAAATTTTCCATGATTGTCAAATTGTAGGTTTACTATTCTGCGTTATGCTTCCATTGTCCTGCTTGAGCTTTTACACTGCCTATACATGTTAATATTCTTTGTCCATTCCACTATCTGTTAAGTTGTTTGGTTTATATAAACACATCGGTCTGCATTCTTTCTATTGTAAGCAGATGTCATTCAGTTGTGGTTAATTTTTTTGTCACTTTTTCTGTCCCGCCTGTTTTATAATGTTGTAAAATATTCCATTTATCTTACTGGTCCATATTTGTTTCTCCAACAGAGACAAATCGACACTACACAGTTCATGCAATCAGCTCCATGGTTGGGATTGGTACCAGGAAATGACGGGCAAGTGAAGCATGCCTACTCTGATAATACTCCATTTACCACACTGCTCAGTGCTGCCACCAGTGCAGTTGCATCGAGTCCTGCATGCGCAAATCCATCTTCATATCTTGTCATGTCAAAGCAGGCTGAAGCTGCTAGTAAGTCCATATTAAATGATGTTTTTTGCTTGTTATCTTTCAGAAAAAACGATAAAGTTTGTGGACGCTTACCCTCCAGATTAGGCATATCAATTAGTAGAGCTGGTGTTTCTTGTAATGAAATCAATAGTGCTAGTTAGGCCTTCGCTTGGATGGGTTCAGAACAGGTGGGGTCTCACCCTAATCCTATCTGAAAACTAAAATTTGGTTTAAATCAAACCCCTCCCGCCCCATCCAAGTGGAGCCTTAAAGCATGCGAATCTGTGTTTTTCTTATCTACTGCTTTTACCATGTTACGAGTTTGGATTAAACTTCTCTTTGCAATAGGCCTATTGTACAAGTCAAATCTCAACTCAGGGAGCGTGCTGGAGTATGCTCTTGCTTTCACAAGTGCTGCCCTGGATAGACATTACAGCAAATGGAGTGCAACTCCAAAGACAGGTTTCATTGACATAACCACATCGAAGGACTTCTATCGTGTTTTTAGTGGTCTTCAGTATGTAAGTAAACTCTGTTGTGCCCATCATCTACAGCTTTTTAGCTGCAGCTTCTGAATGTTTATTCCACCTATTTAAAAAATAACTGCATAGATAACAAATCATTTCTCTCAGTAGCCTCTACCTTGTACCGATTGCTCTTTTTTTCTGGCTTTAGCAGTTCTACTCCCTCTGCCATGGCATAAAACTTCAGAGCTATTGATGAATTTCTTTCATGATTGCAGCATAGTTTTAGTGCCTCATCCTTTTGCAGTGACTGAACAAGTAGATTTTTGCTTCTTATCTCATCCAGAGCTACTTGGAAGATAGCATGACCAATCCTTCAAAGAAACGAGAAATGTTGGGCGACTCTGTAGCATGGGCTGGTTGTACTATCATGTACTTGCTGGGGCAGCAGCTGCATTTCGAGCTTTTCGACTTCTCCTACCAATTTCTCAACGTGGCAGAAATAGAAACCGCGACAGTTTCACTTTATCAACCCGCGGATAGGAGCAAAAGCCCAAATATCTTCCAGGTGAGATCACTTCCTACTTTCCCAGCCTGAAGTTAAAGACACTCTCAATATTTTATCTCTCAGTCGATTTTGGAGATTCACATTGCTTTTGCTTATGGTGTTTGCGAGAAGGGCTACGAGGTCATCCTTGAAGCGATGAGGAAGGCTAGGAGGCTGAACAACCACGTGTTCTCCATGTTGAGAGCGCGGTGCCCCCTTGAGGACAAGGTTGCATGTGCCATCAAGCCGAGTGGGGCGCCCCTTCACCGTATGAAGTTTAGCAACACAGTTTCTGCATTCGAGACATTGCCACAGAGAGCGAACTCGTAGTTACCAGGCGGATGTGTGTGTGTGTGTGTTTTTTTTCTTTCTTTCTGGTTTTATCTCGTATGTATGTGAGCTCATGTATTTGTGTCGTTATGGACCTAATGTATATATACTTCTATGTAACTGTAGTCATTAACGCTGAACCCAGACAATTTAGTAAAATAGTGTTATCTTATGGATCCAAATTGCAATTTCAGCCTAATAATAGCTGTTGATATCCTAGTATGTGACGCTCCAAAGGACATGCGACCAATATGTTATTACTGGTATATCTGTATAGTACTTTAACCCATGGCCGCAAGCTATGGTAACTAAATACGAAAGCGGCAGAGGTGCGCCGCCCGCTGATCTCCTCCTGCCAGCAGACTTGCATGAGGTTGTTGATTAGCATCCAAAAGAAGGTTCATATGCATGATGATGGTTTTGTATGCCATAAACCACAAATGAATTAATGTAGAGTATCAGCCAAAGTCTTGTCTTAACCCGTCAAAGTATGCCTTACATCTTGAAAAAGATTGGAGTACAAATATTAGCATTTCCAAACTTGTACTAAATCAGCGACATTTATTTTGCGAGTGGAGGGAGTATGATGTACTACTGTAAATACAGTATCTGTATGTAGCAAACATGACACGTATAGCAGGAATTAGTACGTCATCTCAATGACTGGGAGCTGCCTCCAAACCTAAACCTAAACAGACACTCCCACATGCATCTGCAAGAACATCACGAGACACGAGTTCATGCGCACGCATTCTCCGCCTGTATCAGCAACTTTTGCCTGTCCAATAATGGTGATCAGCACATACTAGCTAGCAATCGCATATATTGGATTCCGGAGCTAGCAGCTCAGTTTATTACCACTAGCTTTTGGAGCTGTTTCTGTCAGCCTAAAAAGTCTGAAAAGGAGTGTGTCTGCTGTTAGCACTTAGCACATGAGTTCGCTACAAGAAACACCTGACCACGTCATTCTATCGGAAAGAGGACGCAGAAAATAGTATAATGAAACCCTAAAGTTACTTTGTGGACGTCCCCGAGATCTTCAGCACCACGTACCCATCGATTCCGAGGAATCATTGATGTGATCGAGCAGGCATATGTATGTGCATGCCTGTGGGTAGTACTACTAGTTGAGAAAGATAATGCGAAATAAAGAAGTATAGTGCAGTACCACCAACGAAAAGTTTTTCAGAGGACAATAATGTACTCCCTCCGTCTCATAATGTAAGACTTTTTTTGGCACTAGTGTAGTATCAAAAAACGCCTTATATTATGGGACGGAGGGAGTAGCTTGCTTCGTTCCGTACTTCATCTAGATAAAGTTGAAAAAGGGGAAATTCTGTCCTTCGATTCTAATCGAGATTACAAAACTAAAAAGACAGAAGACTTTGCACAAAGGACCAACAGCCAACAAGGAAAATTACAATCAAAACCGAAAATCCCCTGAGCTTGACACCAACCTGCCTCTGGCACCACCACCATAGCCACCAATGGAAAATATGACGGATCACCTCCTCATCTGAGCTCGACACGGCTCCGTCGCTGATATGCAGCTTTACGGACTTCCAAGGTGGCTCACCAAAGACCAAGCCATTGCCGTTGAACGAATCAGACCGAGGAAAAGCACTCCAGACATGCCATCGAACAACAGATTGGCATCCCCGCTCAAAGAAGACGTTGGAGGAGGAAACCATACCTGCCAACGGCCAACCATGATCCCAACACACGATTCGCCGTCTTTCAGATGCCACCAACGTAGACCACAATCCGCATCCGCTCCTGGATTACCTCCCAAACTCTGCGCCAGCGCTCAGACACCGTTGCAATGGTGGAGCCCGAGGACATAAGTTCACCGCAAGGATGCCGCCATCGCCACGACATCCCCTCTTGAAGAGATTCTTTATTCAGCGTCGCCACCACCGCTGTCGAAGCCAAGACCTCGAACAACCCAAAACCTAAGCTACTAGGGCCCTAAAACCTAAAGCTAAGACGATCCACACGCACGGGATCCGACGACCCCCCTCACCACTGATGGCCGAGAGGTCGTTGATGGAGGGGAGCCGTCGGAAGACACCCGAAAGGCTAGGCTCTCTTGGCGGCGACTAGGGTTTCTAGTCGCTCGTCTCCAGAGGGAAAAACGATTCGAAAGTGGGTCTTTCCAATCGAGATTCACGGCTAGCTCTAATGGATAATGTGTTGACTTGTGGGTATTTTTTTCCAACAATACATCGTATATACCTGCAAAAAACAGATGATGTATAACTAGTCCAATACAGAGTTTTCAGGGAGGTGTACCGATCTAATCAATTATAATGACCTCTTGAGATTTTGTGAATCAAACATTTCTAAGTTTGATTATATATATAGAAGAATTACTACCATTATAAACATTAGAAAGTATTTATATAGAAGAATTACTAGAAAGTATGAAAATCACATGGTTTGTAAGGGCACCATGACCCAATGCTAGTAAACATTACAAATTGTTTTTGTGATATAGTTTTTAAGATGGTACTTTGAGCGTTATTTTCTATGCAAGTGACTACCATGCCCTTCGGGCCTGCCTTGTCGCCCTTTATCGTGAGAGACTGCTATTTTGTGAGATCTTCTATGCATGGGATGAAGCTTTACAAATTGTATGCAATCACATGGTTTATAAGGGCGCCATGATCCAATGATCAGAACTGACCTATAAAAAGCTTGATTCCTACCAACTTTTATATATAATGATTGTGCACTAAAAGGCCCACAAATGAGTGACCACCATCCTCTAGATCGTCGCAACTTGGCTTATACATCTTCCATTTTGTATCCCAGTTCTCATGCATCCAACCATGCATGGTGACAGACAAATCAGCCATATCATGTCAGGTCATTACACCTATTTTTTTGAAAAGGAGGAAACCACCTCTGCATCAACTGATGGCCGTTGCACGTATATAAGTACATATGACATACATATAAATTATGTCTATGTATACAAATCCTTCTTCTCGATTCTCAAGTCTTAATAATTGTTGCCGCCACTGATGTTGTTGCTGCTATGTTGGTACAGTGCAGAGTTGAGTCTTCCTACAATCTCCTCTGTGTTGACGGTAAAGCCCTCTTCCACCTGAACGGTAAAGTTAGTCGACCCACATAAATTTAAAGCCATAGCCTAACAGATGCAGCTGGTCATGTTTAGTTCTCATGTATGCAGATATGTATATAACATCCACAATTAGAAAATACTAATACAATGTTTTCTGTTGTTGCTATGAAGAGATTGATGTATGGTTGTGTGCATCATGTTGATGCAGAGGCCGGGGTCTTTCTCTTTTTTGAAAAAAAATGAAGAGATTGATGCTTACTACCACATGCCTCCAGACTGAAGTTTAACTCTTTTTACAACTGTGTCCGCCAAACATTTCTAAGTTTGATTGTCCGAAAAGAAAGAATTAATATCTAAAACATTAAATCCACAATACTAGATTTATAATGAAGTATCTCTACTCCTATAAAAGACTCAGTTGGTGATGATGGTGTGTCTGCCATCCGTCATTTCTGACCATCAGATCTGCATCTAATGACTATGATGTAAGTCATGGCATTTCTGCAACAAGACCCCACTTCTCCGCTCCAATTTGCAGAAACCCATTAATATCTTGAAACCAACCACATCCCTCCCCCACCTCATCAAAACAGCCACAAGGAATATATTTTGAGTGAAACCTAATACAAGTATATTTTTAGTGATATATACACCAAACTAGAGTGTTTTTCTTTCAAGTTTGTGAACATGTATTATTCTATTTTGGATCCGTTGCAACGCACGGGTACATTGCTAGTACCTTAAAAGTGCATAGTTTTTGTAATGTTAGGCAACATGTTTGTGCATAATTTGGTGGTCAAATTACCATCTTGAAGAATGTGCCACATCCTAATTAGATTTTGGATCGGAGAAAGTACTATTTGCATATTAGGAAACCTTAAATCCACTACAGTTAATTCTAAATGAAACAAACTAAAGCTTTTTTTAGTGTCAAGGAGATTTTGAGTTGCTACTTAACAGTTACTTTGTCTTACTATCTTATACTTTGCATGTGTGCATGTTATAGATTGGTAAACTTGTATATTTATGTATTTATTCAAAAAAGCTAGAGTGGACATGGAGGGTAGTGAAAATAAAGATGTATCCACCCATTATAGAAAATGCATTTTACATTACCAACGTCGTCGTCAACATATTGCTATTTCTAAGTCATTGCTAAGTACCATCTGATCTAAGTTCAAGATTCATACATGTAAAAAAAGGTTGATAACATCTGATGCTATCAACAATGTCGATTGACTATTTCTAAGTTGATACAGTCCCCCAAAAGACACTCCAGCAGCTCCCCAGAGAGAGAGAGAGAGAGAGAGAGAGAGAGAGAGAGAGAGAGAGAGAGAGAGAGAGAGAGAGAGAGAGAGAGAGAGGTGCCGGTAGTGTGTGTGTTGGCGGGGGGGGGGGGGGGGAGGGCTTGTGCGTGTATATAGTACATATTCAAATAGGACTCTTGCACTCTCTACAAGAAACTATTTGATCATTTACGGTATAATGAAATACTAGATCATATTAGTTTCAATCAACATGGTGTAACACTTATGTGTTCCTAGACACTGGACACAACTAATGAATTGTAAAATATCGCAAATTGAACTTTTGAAACACAACAACGGCTTGCAGAAATCAATGGGTAATGTACACCATATTCTAACTAGTCTTGACTACTCCAACACACAAAAACTAGTTTTGACTACATTAGCAATATGATTGGCATTAATAGAGAATATATGGTACCTAGTAAATGAAAGTAAGGTTTAAATTTTATTTCTAGAAATAATCACTTAAGGATCCAAAAAGGTACTCCCTCTATACTCTAATATAAGATATGTTAGATCACTAATCTATAAACTAATATAAGATCTTTTAGATCACTACTATTCTTTCCCTTCACATCACCTAGAGTCGACAATAAACAAGTTTATATGATAAGGTCTTAGTTGGATTGACTGTTTGTATAGCAGGAAATTGAAAACGTAGGACTGATATGACATGCATTGAGAATTCCTACAGGATTACAAAACACATGAATTTCATTAGAGGTGCCTTTAGATGGTGCATAGGAGAAAACACATGTATTTTGGAGGATTGAGGGGGGTAGAGAGAGAAAGAGTGCAAGTGCATTGGACTTCTCGAAGGAAAAATAAAATGAGGTTTGAACTCATGTTGAGATTCCTATGGAATGAAGGGCATATGAATGGATTCCATACGAATTTGCAACCTCAATCCTATGAACCAAAGGGTTTTCGTAGGAAAATTCCTATTGACCAGAATCTTTCAGAATTCCCATTGATCAGAATCTTTTTGACTGAGGGCAAACTCTATGAGGGGGGGGGGGGGGGGGTGTTGGGCCATTTTTTATAAATACATAATTTTACCATTTGTATTCTAAAAGTACAGAGAAATTCTATTGAAATATCATATTTTGAGTGGGGTCCGACCCCAACTCCCCTCAAGCTACACCCTTACCTAGCGCACGTCCTTGTGTATAGGAGAGAAGAAAATTCTCCGCAAAAAAAAGAGAGAGAAGAAATTACTATGGTTTTTAGGCGTGAGATGCATACGCCCACAACATTTTCATTAGTTTGAGCTGTAGACATGTTCTAACAATGGCACACCCCTTCAATTATTTCATGGTACTAGCCTAGTAGCTAGGTTTGAATTTTCTACAGGGTACAAATCAAGCTAACGATTCCAATTGAGCATGTGTGCATACGTGGATAACGTACGACACCTAGTATTATTACTGATGAGAACTTGCCTTTGCCATGGTGGTTATGATCACGGTGGACGCCGTGAACGGCATCACATCGTTGTGGACGATGCGGAGGTGGAGCTCCTCGACCTCCGCAAGAACCCTGGAGACCAGACCCTTTCCATTCATTTCACAGTGGATCCTCACCATGACGTTGTCCTCCGAGAGCTTTGCCTCGATCTCCGGCAGCTGGTTTTCAATTGCTGGCGTCCCGGCCGCCAAGAGGAATCGTGCGGAGCCCTCGCCGTCGTCTGCCGCGACAGGGCGGCACGGCTTCCTGACGAGCACCACGGTCTCGACGCTCCTATGGTTGCCGCCGGCAGCCTCCAGTGACCTGACCCTCTCCTGGAGCTCCTTCACGTATCTCGTCGCGTCCGTAAGAATCGTCCCCTTGTCCATCTGATCGATCGAAAATAATGTTAGTACCAAATTAACTAAGCATTTCTTGAAGGAATGCTTGGGGGATTTGACATATTCAATTTTCAAAGACCTTCTTGAGACCGGGAATGAGAGCGGAGAGCTCGATGAAGCGCTGGTTGATCTTCTCCCGGCGCTTCCGCTCCGCCATGACGTGGTCTTGCGCGTGCGGCGGGCCCTTTGTGGAGGTCCTCCTCGTCGGCTGTGACACGCCGGAAAGAAGCGGCGCTCGCGTGCCCCCGCCCCCGCTGCCAGTCGGCTGCGGTGGCAAGACAGCGCCAAAATTCCAGCTCATGGACAGGGTGTTGCTGGTGCCGGTGCTGCTCATGCTGCTGGGCGCGAACGGCCCGCCCGAGGTCGGGGACGACGTGGACCAACTGCCTTGGTGCACAGCCGCATCAGAGGCTGGGGTGATGATTCCCCCACCGCCGCCGGTGTCGTCGCTGAAGCTCAGACTGTTCTGTGCTTCCGCCAGCTTCGAGGAATCGCGGAGCGCCTGGAGACACAGGAAGCCGGCGCTCTTATGTCCGCCGGCGGCGGCTCCTCCTGGATCCTGCTGCTCCAGTGTACTCATCGCCCACTGCATGAACAGGCGAGAGTCGTCCATGTCGTCTATGGGCATCGACCGATCCATACGTCGTTGCCACTGACCTAGCTCGTGCAACATCGAGACAGAAATGATAGAGTAGTTAATCACACGTGACACCTCAGAACTAATCACATACATCGATCGTACTAGTACACAGAGCACATGGATTATGCTACTAATTGTTTACCTCGGTGTGAACGATCCAATCCCCGCAGATTTGGTATGGAACCCTGGCCTAGAATCTTGGAGTTTATAACCGAGCGTGCGTCCGCTCTGCTAATTAAGCTCCCGTCACTGTTCCTCCAAAAGAAAAAGCTCCCGTCACTGTAATATTTGCTCACACTAGGCCTCTCAATGGCCCCTCTCTAGCCTAAAACAAATGGGCCAACCCTAAACAGTTAACAATCATATTTGTTGGATCCTGGCTATATCTTGCATGGACCCAGTGAAAATGATATTCTAGACCACGGAAAAGGTGCATGCATGTGGCGGGGCAAAGATACCAAATTTCATGATGCGTATGTTTGACTCTCCTATTGTCCAAATTAGGGCCATGTCAGCTGGACTAGCGGATCCACATGCCCTATGTCTCAAAATGTAAGTATCTTCTAAAATACAAAGGTTTTAATAGCTACTCCATTCGTTTCAAAATAAGTGTTGTGGTTAACCGAGGGAGTACATATAAATGTGGCATAGCTTTTTTGGTCCCCAAAATACTATGCTAGCAACTAGCCTTATGTAAACAATAGCTATAACATTTTGAACAAATTTCTGATCTGAAAATTAATTTCCACGAGAGTAAGATTTATTGTCTAATAGAAGTATAAGTGATAGGAAAAAAAAATACAATGAGATCTACACAAACTCTGTTGAGTAGCTACCTCTGCAATACTTGAGGATACCAATAGACATGAAAAGGGTTAGTAACTCATAGTGGGGGCTAGTCGAAGAGCCAGATACCCATCCGCGGAAAGACGTGCCCCGTCCTCCGAACCTAGAGTCGGACAGCGAACCTGAAAAATTGGTTGATATCCCGAAGCCCGAACTGTTAAGCTCAGAAGTTTCTCAAACTCCGGATCCCAAATTGGGTCAGGGTTCGGATTCAAATCCACCCACCCACCCAGATATACGCGATCTAATGTACATATGACATGAGTCTGAGGAAACAGTCCATCACTTTTGGGTCAGATTCCTCCTTGTTAAAAACAAGATTAAAGATTGCCGCGACGAAGACGCTATCTCTGTATTCTACAATAATTGCATAGATGAGGGAATCCTCAATGCCATTAACCGCCGTCGCGTATTACACTTCGCTGACTTGGCAACCATAGTACAGAAGTACTGCGTAATGGAAAGCGCCTGGAAAACTCAGGCAACTCCCTAGGAGCCACCAGTTTCCACTCAACCCCTCATCCGGGCAAAAAGGATGCACCCTCGTGCACTACAAGAAATATGTCAACTAGTGACCTTCTGTCAGTGACCCTGGAAGAATTGGTCATAGATCTATGACCATTTCAGACCAATTGGTTAAAAGCTGTTCAGGGGGCTCCAAACCCTAAACCATTGCGACCATTTTGGTCAGAAAGGTCGTAATTTCCTTACGAAATGGTCACAAAGCAAGCAGTGCTAGTCCGGCTGCCTTATTTCTAGTTGTTAATGATCAATATAGATGGTCATAGCCTTGTAGATTGTGGTGGATTGTGATGACTAGGCGCCATCTCATCAGTTTTGCCTATGTGTCATGTCCAGGTGGCAGTATTGGCCCTAGGTTGTGAAGCAACCTATATTTCTGTTATTCCCAAAATTCCCAAAAAAACCTCATAAATGTTTTGGATCATATCTTCATCAAATATGTCAAAAACATTCCTTGCCTAGTTCAAAAATAATTCAAAAATATTCATTTTCCTATTACATTAGAGCAGCATTTTGTGAAGGAAGTACCACTTTGGCATGTCCAAATAGTATCCATTTTCTACAGTGCTTTCCTATGCCCAAATAACCATCCTCCACCAAATGCCAGCTCAATCCATTCATTATTTTGAGCCGAGCTTCAAAGATTCGTATTTATGTCTAGTGTGGTAGTTTGTAAAGCAAGTACCACCTAGGCTCCTCCTTTGAGGTGAAAATTTGTGAAGACGGTCTTCTTAGTAACTGATCATCCTCAGCCAAAACTCACGCCCATTAGCCATGTGCATTTCCCGTACCGCAAATCAAACACTTGGCTGCTTATTCATGTTTGAGCATTGATCGGTCTCCTCGTGAGAATCTTATGTTGTGATTTTCTTCTAGCACCTACCTGGGGAGTGCCCAACCCACTAGACATACCTAGGCCGCCCAGAACACATGGCAACGCCATGGTCACGCGGTGACCACGCGTCGGGCATGCGAGCTTACGCGCTCTAGAGTTGGGGCCCTCGGCCACCGCCCAAACCTCGACGTATCGCCACCAAACCATGTATTTATGATTAAATAGGTACTTATATAACTATAAATGATTTTTGGAAAAAATAAATAGCAAACTATGAGGCATTGCAGTTCAAATTTGACCCGCTTCTAAATTTGAATTCCATGGAATTTTTCTTTTTCACGAGAGGTGGATCAAAACTTTTTGCACCCAACCATTTTGTCAATTGTGCATTAAATATGTCCTAGTATTTTAGAAAATTGATTTGGTCCAATTTTGAACAATTATTTGGGAGGTCCTTCACAAAAAAACCTCCTTTTGGGCACTCGGAAAATAAAAAATGGTTTTTTCGTCCAAAGAAAATGAAAACTTCCTTAGGCAAAATTGTTTGCCATTCCAATATGCACCCTTGTGCACAATATGAGATTATTTGAACAAACTATGCCACGAATGTGGCCATAAGATTGATCATTTAGCTTGAAAGCCATGAATCTTCATAGATGATAGCTCATTTCTGAGAACACTTTTTTAAAATATTTGCTGTATTACAAGTTTGCTATTTTTCCTGGGAACTTGGCCATATATAATGACACAATGCGAAGGTTTCCCAATTTTTTGATTTTTTTGAATTGTTTATGCCCGTTTCAAAATGCGGTCAAACGACGGAATGACCGTTCCTAGCTAGTGGTTGAATCTTGGAATTTTTTTGGTGTTTCTCTGATTAAATAGATACTTATGTACCTAGAAATGATTTTTGGAAAAAATAAATAGAAAACTATGAGGCAGCTGCAGTTCAAATTTGACCCGTTTCCAACTGAATCGACGGCAATTTGTCTTTTTCACCAGAGGTGGATCAAAACTTTTTTCACCCAACCATTTGGTAAATTGTGCATTAAATATGGCCTAGTATTTTATAAAATTGATTAGGTCCAATTTTGCAACAATTATTTGGTAGTTCCTTCACAAAAAAAACCTCCTTTTGTGCATTTGGAAAATGAAAAATGAATTTTCCGTGCAAAGAAAATGAAAACTTCCTTAGGCAACATTGTTTGGAATTCCAAGATGCACCCTCGTGCACAATATGAGATCATTTGAACAAACTATGCCATGAATGTGGCCATAAGATTGATCATTTGGCTTGAAAGCCATGAATCTTCACGCATGATAGCTCATTTCTAAGAACACTTTTTTAAAATAATTGATGTATTACAAGTTTATTATTTTTCCTGGAAACTTGGTCACATATAATGATACAATGCGAAGGTTTTCAATTTTTTGAATTTTTTTGAATTTTTTATGCCCGTTTCAAAATGCGGTCAAAACGGCGGGCTTGACCGTTCCTAGCTAGTGGTTGAATCTTGGAATTTTGTTGGTGTTTCTCTGATTAAATAGATACTTATTTACCTAGAAATGATTTTTGGAAAAAATAAAGAGCAAACTATGAGGCAGCTGTAGTTCAAATTTGACCCGTTTCCAACTGAATCGATGAGAATTTGTCTTTTTCACCAGAGG
The DNA here is from genome assembly GCA_021605145.1 of Aegilops bicornis. Classification (NCBI taxonomy): domain Eukaryota; kingdom Viridiplantae; phylum Streptophyta; class Magnoliopsida; order Poales; family Poaceae; genus Aegilops; species Aegilops bicornis. The sequence goes on from CM038672.1 coordinate 644,949,512, forward strand.
TGGATCAAAACTTTTTACACCCAACCATTTGGTCAATTGTGCATTAAATATGTCCTAGTATTTTAGAAAATTTATTAGGTCCATTTTTGCAACAAATATATGGTAGGTCCTTCACAAAAAAACCTCCTTTGGGGCACTTTCGAAAATGGAAAATGTATTTTCCATGAAAAGAAAATGAAAACTCCCTTAGGCAACATTGTTTGGAACTCCAAGATGCACCCTTGTGCATAATATGAGATCATTTGAACAAACTATGCGATGAATGTGGCCATAAGATTGATCATTTGGCTTGAAAGCCATGAATCTTCAGAGATGATAGCTCATTTCTGAGAACACTTTTTTTTAAAATAATTGCCGTATTACAAGTTTATTATTTTTCCTGATAATTTGGTCACATATAATGATTGAATGCGAAGGTTTTCCAATTTTTTGATTTTTTTTGAATTTTTTATGCCCGTTTCAAAATGTGGTCAAAACGACGGGAATGACCGTTCCTAGCTAGTGGTTGAATCTTGGAAAATTTTTGGTGTTTCTCCAATTAAATAGACACTTATGTACCTAGAAATGATTTTTGAAAAAAAATAAAGAGAAAACTACGAGGTAGCTATAGTTCAAATTTGACCCGCTTCCAACTGAATTAGCGAGAATTTGTCTTTTTCACCAGAGGTGGATCAAAACTTTAACCACCCAACCATTTTGTCAATTGTGCATTATATATGGCCTAGTATTTTATAAAATTGATTTGGTTCAATTTTGCAACAAATACATGGTAGGTCTTTCACAAAAAAACTCATTTTGGGCATTTAAAAATGAAAAAAAAAATCATGCAAATGAAATAAAAACTCCCTGTGTCAATGTTGTTTGTCAATCTAAGATATAAACTTGTGCAAAATATGACATCAACAAATATTTGCTATTTCTTTCACGAAAAAACTCATTTTGAGCATTGAAAAATGGAATGAAAAAATTGTGTGTAATCAATCATGACCAAATTTAAAAGGTCAAAAGGTCTTCAAATTGTTTGACGCGTTCTGATTGGTTCATGGGCATATCACGCGGATCATGCATCCACCATCGTCGGATGCTTTTGAATCGAACGGCAGCCCTCTCCCCCTCCTCTCTCACCCAAACCCTAACTCATACCCCCTCCTCTCCCCCGATCCACTTTCCCCCTCCGTCTCAATATCTCGATCCCCAACCCCGCCGCCGGTGATCCCTCCCCTCCCCTTCTCTCCCATGTTGAGAATGCCGAAGCTTTGCCTGCCATGGCCATGCCGTCCACCGCGTCTTGCTGCTTCACCTCCTCCTCCCCCCATGGCCGCCCCCACCTCTGCCTCCTCCTGACCCACACCACCATCACCTCGAGCCCCGCGCGCATCCGCCTCGTCTCCCGCCCGCCCTTCCGGAACCCACTCCGGTGTTACTCGAAGTCGGCGCCCGGTGTCGCCGGCGACGAGGGAGAATATGTGGATAGGGAGGTGGAGGAGGACCGGGACGAGCGGTACGGGTTCGAGATGGAGGTGCGGAAGCTGCCTGGGAAGAAGAACTGCCGACTGGTGCGCGCGCGGGTGAGGGTCGGTGCGCCGCTGCCACGCTCACCGACTACGAGGGCCTCGCCGGATTCATCCCCGACCTCTCCGAGTGCCGCCTCCTCCACCAGGACAAGGCCTTCGCCCGCCTCTACCAGGTTTATCCTCTCCTCTCGCCCAACCAATTCGTCGAGCAGGTGGCGTGCTGCTCTGCTCTGCTCTAATGGACGGACGCTTTGGTTCCTCTGCAGGTCGGGGAGCAGGATCTGGCGCTGGGGTTCAAGTTCAACGCCAAGGGCACCATCGAATGCTACGAGGGGGAGATGGAGCTGTTGCCGGATTCCCGGGCGCGCCGCCGGGAGATCGACTTCAACATGGTAGACGGTGATTTCAAGGTCTTCCAGGGAAAATGGTCTGTCCAGGAGGTAAAATGATCATACCACATTGGTCATTCTAGAATTCAGATTCTCAAATCAATGTTCTTTGAGTAGAATTTGTATCTGATTATGATGCCACGCACGGAGACGAACCAAATTGATAGCCTAGTACTAGTAGAACCTAGGTTCATTGTTATTCTGGAATCAGCAATTTTGCTTCATAGCATGTCCCCTGAATTCATCAAGCTACTGTATCTTTGTCGATGAATCATGTCAAGCAGCCCAGGGTGTTAAACAGGAATATGCCTCCATGGATTCAGTCATTCAGTGGCTGGTGGACTAGGTTTTGTCAAATTGAAACTAATAGTACAAGAAATAAGAAGAATAAGAAGTTGTGTTCACTCCCTCCCCGACTGACTGAATTTGTTAGCATGATGTGAGTGAGTGCTGTATTATCTAGTATATAAATCTGAATCTAGATTCTGTAAGAGTCAAGGGGCAGCCATTACGACTGTGAATTTTAAACTACGTAACTGATTTCCCATAATACTTGCTAGTGTGTTGCTGCGACATTTTTTCATTATAATAAATCTTTTAGATTGTTGGAGTTCGAATCAACATAAATTGCCCGTTGGAATGTTTCCTTTTCAATAAAACATGCATGTGTGGCGCTAACTGAACTGACGGTTCCTTCTTTCAGCCGACCCCAAGAAAACATTGCACCTGCAGGCCCTGGATGGAGCCAAGGATAGGCTACACTTGGTCAAAGCAAGCTTATTGGAGAAGGCTCTTTCGATGTTGCCATCGCCGGTTCTGATTGTGTGTTCCACACGGCTTCTCGCTTTTATCACAACATACGTCAAGGACCCCAAGGTTAGTATATATATCATGACCATTCTGTGCAGAATTACATACAACATTTGTTTGTTCCTTATGCATGTCTTGGCGGGATTATGTTTTCAACAGCTAAAACTGTTTATGATACAACAACTTCACCAGACGTTTGTTCTGTATACTTATGCGTGTCTTTACTGTCTTGCAGGCTGAGTTACTTGACCCAGCAGTCAATGGAACACTCAATTGTTCTCCGTTCCTGCAAGAAAGCCTCTATCAAGAGAGTCATCACGTCATCAATGGCTGCTGTTGCCTACAATGGGAAGCCAAGAACTCCTGATGTAGTAGTTGACGAGACTTGGTTTTCAAGTGCGGAGATCTGTGAAAAGAATCAGGTAATATGCCGTTTTGAGCTGATAGAACTCCGGTTGTTTTTCACACATGGAGTGGTAAAATTCTGGTTGATTTGCATATATGGTGTGCCAAGTCACGTTAATAAACACATACACCTCTACTGAAATACGATTTCTTAGGATAAGATGGTGATACCATTGTTGTTGAAGATCTTGGTTTATGTGTTTTCACTCAGGGATGTAGGTCGAGTCCAATGATGCATAATCCAGAATGAGAAGTTTAAGAATAGGAAAGTAACTGTCAATTGATCTTGTTCCATCTTTATTGGTGTCATACTATACTTGGTTGGTTTACAGGAAAAAAATATTATACCTGGTTAAGTCAACACTAATGCCAGTATGTTATATAGTCAGTCTCTGTCTGCTGCTACTAAAGAATTGCAGAACAACTCTGCATCTACACATTGTTCAGCTAAGATTCTGCTGCATATAAACAAAGTACTTGCCTCATAGATGTTGAACTGACATATAAATATATAATCACTTCATCTAAGAATTACAGCCGGATGGATGTAGGACGCCCAGCCATGGACGAGCAGCAGCGGCAGGATGGATGTGGTTTCCCTTGCTGCAGGACGTGGGTGTTGGAGAACCAAGTGGCCTTGCACGAGCTCGACCCTGGCGCTCTTCCTAAGGTTCATCTTCCAGTTCCTCTTCCCCTGTTCCCATCCCGATGTGATTTTTTTGGGCAGATTGCTCTTTTCTTTTTTGTGAATCATATTTTTTGGACTGTTACTGTTGTCGAATGCACATATTATTATGTTACTGGGTATGTGAAAGATTATTAGCTAGGGTCAATTTCTGCTGCTCCTAATGCATATTGATCCATATGTTCTTGTTTCTGTACACATGGGCAGCTTACACCTAACTGACTGACGATGTAATTAGCTTTCCTGCAGTTGCTTTGGTTGCTTTTGTGGCTTGCTAACATCTCCATTATACTAGTCTGGATGGATGATGTGCTTGCTTACTTGCTGTGCTTGCAATGAACCATGTGGTATATGCTCTCCACTTCACACAAGGCCCAAGGGATCAGTATACTGACTAGCAGAACTCTTTTAAAAAATTAGTTAATATGTTCCTGGTGTTCGTGCAAAATGAGTTAAGTAGTTTAAATTTGCGGTTACATAGTTTCACCTTCACATTTCTTCATTTTTCTTGACAAGTTGAATATGTTCAGCTGGTCTGAAAACAAAGAAACATTCAGTTCATTTATACTGAATCTTTCAGAAAACCTGAAGGAGATATCTAATACAACTATCTGATTATTCCCCCAACCTTGTAGACTAGTAGATTAGATCTAACTACACAAGTATAGAATGCTCAAATTAGTATGTACTGTTGTACAAGTTTAATGCAGAGTATTTCGGTAGTACTGCTGTACAAGTTTACTGTAGTATTTTGGTATGCACTCCTGAACGAGTTAATGTTGTATTTTGGTATGTACTGATGCACAAGTTTAATGCGGTGTTTTGGCATGTACTGCTGAGTTCATAACCATTTTGTTTTACAACATGCAGATGATTGCCTTCATTCATGTTTCAACGTGAGCTCTAGGTCGAAGTTGGAAGAAGACATGCAGGATCTAGGCAAGCATGCATGCTCTCTTATCCCTCCTTCTGCTCCTTAGGAGATGTGAATTTCTGGGACTTCTGATCTACTCCCAGCATTTATCTCTTCTCTTATCTGTGGTCTGGTGTCATATTATGGTCTAATATTTTTTGTTTTGACTCTTTTTCTGGTGCGAGGAAAGCTGTGAGTAGACGTCAACTATGCCTACTTGCTTGGCTGCTACAGTGATGCATGCGCCGGTCAAGCAAGCACACATGCATATACGTACATGTTAGGATAGTAGCAGATATTCCCTCCGTTCCTGCTATATTCCTGTGTAAATGTATTTCTGGGATGATTTTGTTGTGTCATGTAAACCTGGGAGATGTGTTATGTGATGTGATATGATGAATGATTTGAATTCGACATGGAGTTTTCTTGATTTGAATATGAAACAATTTTGTCCAAACATTTCTTTCAAAATCTGAGATCTAATATTGGACAAATAATTGGGCTGGAAAAGGCCACAACCCAACAAGCATTGAACCGTTTAAAAAGCGAAACAAAAAAAACCTTAGAAAATAAGAGAAGAAATATATTGCAAAAAAGGACGAGGCCCCCTAGTATGGAAGAACCTAACAAAACGGCCGAATTGTGTGGTATGGCCCATGCTAAAATTAATGGGAAAAAATATAAAAAGGCTAAACTATTGGGCCAAGCCCATGTAGAACAGCGAATTGGACCGGGCTGAATCTTATCAATGACCTTTTCAATTGGTCGTAGTTTTTCCACGTCAGATTGCCACGTCGGATCCGACGTGGCCTAGGCAGACAGCCAGTGACCAAAACAAAAGGTCATGGGTTCAACGACCTTTCGCTTTTGGTCAGAACGTCTCACGACCTTATCACGAGAAGGTCGCTATAGTCGATTCGACCGCCAGCTTTTGACCTTCTGTTTTTGGTCACAAAAAGGTCGCAAATGAAAAACCATGACCTTTCAGTGACCAATAGTGGTGGTCACAAGTTGACATATTTCTTGTAGTGGTGGGTTGCCCGATCCAATATTAAAGAAATCGAAGCCCATTACGGGGCGCGGAACCGTTCTGGAGGGATGGCTCGATAGGCCATGCAAAATACACACAACATTGGATACCATACCAACCCATAGCCTTAGAGCATGTTGGATACTCCGGCAAGTGGCCAAGAGCGGCGAGGATCTCCTCACCAAAAACACCGCAGAGCAACACCCCACGGAAGACGACGACCCTCAGAGTATTGACGGTCTTTGAGACTTTCCCCTCAAAAAATAGGCGCAAAAGGGCACTCCGCGGCGTCGCTGAAGTCTGCCAAGTCGCAGCAATAAACCCCTGGGACGACACGGCCATAACTTTCAATGCCAGTGACGAACCAAAATTCAGGACAGTCCGGGCACCAGCCACATTGGTCCTCAGTCCAATCGTGGACGGCTTTCGGCTTACCAAAGTGCTCATGGACGGTGGTAGCAGACTAAACCTCATTTACGAGGAAACTCTCAACAAAATGGAAATAGACAGGAGCCGCATTGAGCAAAGTAGCATGACCTTCCGAGGAATCATTCCCAGTCGGGAGGCGCGATGCGCGGGAAAAATCACACTCGATGTGGTATTCGGCACACCGGAGAATTATCGGTTCGAAGAGATAACGTTCCAAGTGGCCCCTTTCAACAATGGATATCACGCCTTATTAGGGCGAGATGCATTTGCATGCTTCCAAGCTATACCCCATTACGGGTACATGAAGCTCAAGATGCCCGGGCCCAATGGTATTATCACTCTTGCCAGTGATCCGGACATAGCACTCCGCGCCGAAAACAAAACCGTAGCCCTGGCCCTCGAGGCATTATCTGAAGCCCTCGCGGCTGAAGAGTTAACCGCACTACGCTCAACGGTGGATAGGGACGACGTGATCCTGGACAAGCGACCCAAATCCACCTCCTTTAAACCAGCAGACGAAATAGTCAAATTTCAAGTCCACTCGACGGACCCCAAGAAGACAGCATCCATCGGGGCACAGCTGGACCCAACGGTTGACGCCGCACTGCGAGCATTCCTACGCAAAAACTGGGACATATTCGCCCGGCACCCTTCTGATATGCCAGGGATCCCACGCAGGCTGGCCGAACACAGCCTCAATATATTGAAGGGACATAAGCCGGTCAAGCAAACACTGCGGCGCTTTTCCGAACCTAAACGACAAGCTATGGGGGAGGAGCTAGCCAAGTTAATCGAGGCCAGATTCATCAGAGAAATAAAACAGCCGGACTGGCTAGCAAACCTGGTGATGGTGCCAAAGAAGGATAAATCCTGGCGCCTATGCGTCGATTTCAAAGACCTCAACAAGGCTTGCCCTAAGGATCCATTTCCCTCCCTCGCATCGATCAGATTTTTGATGCTACATCCGGACACGACTCACTGTGTTTCGTCGACGCATACTCCGGATACCATCAAATCAAATGAAGGAGTCCGACCAAGACGCAACAACGTTCTACCCCATATGGTTCGTTCTGCTTCAACACTACGCCCTTCAGACTTAAAAACGCCGGCGCCACCTACCAACGCATGATCCAAACATGCCTGGAGAAATAGATCGGCAAGACAATTGAAGCGTATGTGGATGACGTCGTCATCAAAACTAGGCACGCCGAGTCATCAATAGATGATCTGCGTCTCACATTCGACAACCTTCGTACATATGACATCAAGTTCAATCCGGAAAAGTGTGTTTTCGGCGTTCCCGCTGGAAAACTGCTGGGCTTCATCGTTTCCAATAGAGGAATTGAGGTGAACCCAGCTAAAATTCAAGCTTTGTCATAGTTGGCTACACCAACAGACCTTAAACAAGTCCAAAAACTAGCCGGATGTGTGGCAGCTTTAATATGCTTTATCTCCAGACTAGGAGAAAAAGCATTGCCACTTTATCGCCTCCTCCGACGCACCAATCACTTCGAGTGGACGGACGCGGCGACGACCGGACTAGAAGAAATAAAGGCTCTTTTAGCGAGCAACCCAATCCTGGCCGCACCGAACGTAGGCGAACCCATGTTATTATACATATCGGCAACACACCAGGTCGTGAGTGCGGTGCTCGTCGTTGAACGAAAGGAGGACGCACACAAATTCCCTCTTTAGAAGCCGGTATACTACGTATCCACTGTCCTCACACCATGCAAATCCCGGTTCCCTCATTATCAAAAAATAGCATACGCGGTCTTCATGGCATCCCGGAAGCTACACCACTACTTTCAAGAGTGCTCAATCACGGTGGCCTCCGAAGTACCACTCAATGACATAATAAACAACCGCAATGCCACGGGCCGGATTGCCAAGTGGGCCATTGAGCTCCTCCCATTTGACATAACATACAGACCGCGCCGGGCCATCAAATCCCAAGTACTAGCCGACTTCGTCGCCGAATGGACAGAGGCCAAACTCCTTAAAGAGTACGTCACATATTCCAACTGGGTCATGCACTTCGACGGCTCCAAAATGCAGGCGGGCTTAGGAGCGGGCGTTGTCCTAACATCCCCCACTGGAGATACAGTTCAGTATGTACTCCAAATATTATACACAGACTCCAACAATGCAGCCGAATACGAGGCCTTATTGCATGGTCTTAGGATGGCTGTCTCCATGGGCATAGAATGCCTGGAGGTGCACGGGAATTCAAACCTCGAAATATCTCAAATAAATGGAGATTTCGATGCCAAAGATCCAAAGATGGCGGCTTACCTCAACGTCGTTCTCAAAATGTCGGCTCGGTTCGAGGGGCTCGAGTTTCATCATGTGGCTCGAGAAAGTAATCAAGCGGCGAATGTCCTTGCTCGCATCGGCGCCAAGCGCGACCCCGTCCCAGCTAACATCTTTCTGGAAATGCTCTTCAAGCCATCCGTGGTGTGGCAAGGGGAGAGCAGCAACACCAGTTCGGATCCGACTATAACCCCAGATTCTGAACACACCGATATGATCGGGGGCTCAGCTACCGAAATAACACCGTCGACCCATCTCATCATGGTAGTTATTTCCCCATGGACCGAACCCTTCTTGGCCTACCTTAATAGGCGAGAACTCCCTGAGGACCAGAATGAGGCGCGCCGCATTGTTCGACGCTCGAAAGCCTACAAGGTTCACGACGGAGAACTCTACAAGAAAAGCGCTACCGGAATACTTCAAAGATGTATCTCCGAGGAAGAGGGGCGGCAACTCTTGGCTGAAATTCATGCCGGTCTCGGTGGTCACCACGCCGTGGCTTGGGCTCTTGTAAGCAAGGCCTTCCGTACAGGTTTCTATTGGCCGACGGCCCGAGCAGATGCACAGGACCTTGTCCAACATTGCGTCGGATGCCAGCTCTTCGCCAACCAAAGCCAGATGCCACCCATCGCTATACAAACAATCCCCATAACTTGGCGTTTCGCGGTCTGGGGGCTTGATATGGTCGGACCCCTTAAAGGAGGAAGCCATAAGAAAAAAATATCTGTTGGTCATGGTGGATAAATTCACTAAGTGGATAGAGGCCAAACCAGTTAAAACGGCCGAAGCCGGACCAGTGATAGACTTCATATCCGGTGTTGTGCATCGTTATGATGTTCCACACAGCATCATCACCGATAACGTCTCTAATTTCACAGCCGATGAGGTGAAAACCTGGTGTGTTAATCTGGGCATTAAGCTCGATTACGCCTCCGTCTATCACCCGCAAACGAATGGTCAAGTCGAACAGGCCAATGGTCTTATTATGAGCGGCATTAAGCCCAGACTAGTGCGGTCTTTGAAAGAATCAGACAAACACTGGGTCGAGGAGCTCGACTCTGTACTCTGGGGGCTGCGGACCACGCCTAATCGCACTACCGGATATACACCTTTCTTCATGGTGTACAGCGCAGAGGCTGTGTTACCCTACGACATTATTCACGACTCACCTCGAGTGCGCATGTATGAAGAGAGAGAGGCCGAGCTTGATTGGCAGGACAACTTAGATGCCCTGGAGGAGGAGCGCGACGTTGCAAAAGCCTGTTCCGTATTTTATCAACAATAGGCCTGTAGATATCAAAGCAGAGAAGTGCGTGCCAAGACTTATAATGTTGGTGAACTCGTTCTACGCTTGCCGGAGAAGAAAAAGGATAAACTCAAGCCCAATTGGGAGGGTCCCTTCATTATTGACGAAGTTCTCACTGAAGGAGCGTACCGCCTGCGTGATGCATCAGAAAATCGCCTAGAGCTGAACCCATGGAACACGGCCAGACTTCGAAGATTCTACGCCTAGCGCCGAACTCTTTGTTCGTCTCCTTCTCCCTTTTGTTTCCATTATGTTTTTCCCTCTCTTTTCTTTTTTATTTCTTTTAGCCTTAAATATGTACGTCCTAAACCGTGCACCTACGACGTATACATCCTCAAATATGTACGTCCATTATACCTGGGGGCTTCTTGTACAAAAGCTTATTATTATTATTATTATTATTATTATTATTTGAGCATTAAGCTCACCACATATGTGCCCTTTCCTCGTATGTACCTTTTCTTCGCCATTATACGCATCGATATGACTTAAGTTTTGGCCAAGCTGGGTTGCCTGGCTCCTGTGCTTATGCCCTACGTTCCCGTTAGTTCGGCTAGGGCATAAAGGGAGCACCTCTGCAATTGTTACTACCGGGTCATCCGGATGTGTACCTCAGACTGGGTGAAGCCGAAAGCTAGCGTTCTTAAGGGAATATTCGGTCGGCGGGCTAAAGATGTTTTTTGCTCATTACACTATGAACCCCTAGATGTAACGCATGCTGCGATTTTTCAATCACAGTTCAGGCATGCACATTAACGCATGCTCACCCAGGGAAAGGAACCCTTAACGGAACTATTCTCTCTGGAAGATGTTTCTTACAATCACAATGTAATATAACATAGCTAGCCGGATACAACTTGTCTGTTCAAGCAACTATGACCCCTACGCCTGGTTTCCACGCATACCCGGTTTATTTTGCCCCTCAGGTATTCGGAAACACTCCGCACCTTTGGGTCCAGAGGTCGAAGTGAAAAGGTCTGCCATGACAATCTTTTTACAATCCGGCCAGGGACAAATATGTCAAGGAAAGTACATAGTCACTTGGACTCAAAAATTTCCTCTTCTATGCCGTCCAACAGGTAGTCTAGCTTACAATCCTGTTGCGAATATTTTACGGCCACTTTTACCTGGTCATATACCAAACTAATGGGAATTTCTTTTCCATCTGATCCTAAAGGTCCGACCCTGGCCATATGATTCGGATCAAGCTTGGTATACCGTGTTTTCACCGTGGCCTAGGCCTCTCGCGCACCTTCCCGGCAGACCAATATCTTCCACAATCGGAAATGCCGCAGCGCTCCCTTGAATAGATGTACAAGCTCCTCCATTCTTCCTAGAGGAGAGGAGGATGGCCATCAGGCCTTGGTGACACTTTGAATCGCCTTCCGAGCTCGCTCGTGCATTTTTGACAGCTCTTGTAGCAGATCACCCGAAGATCTGGACATCTCCTCTTCGGGAAGGCCAGTCAGCATACCTACAGACATAACTCTGTCAGTTCCTTTCCTCGCCGAATTACACGGAGGTATGTTTGAACACATACTAAATATGCCGCCTCGCATCCTCTTATTTTCCTTCATGGAGTCAGCCAGCTGGACCCATACATATTTCAGTTCTTCGCCCAGCTGGGTGTTCGAATCCTGGACTTGTTTTTCTCCTCCCTGACCCGTGTCAGTATACATTCGCCCGCGGCCAGCTGCCTTTTGGTTTCTTGTTCACTCACTCATGCGACTTCTGGTGCCTCTCCCGGAGGATCTGATAATCCTGCCATAAGATATGCAACTGTGTTAGCATTGCTGGTATATAATTTAGTTTTTCTCAATGGAGGGACACATTACCAGGCGATGCCTTCTTGGATTTCTCCAGTTCGGCCGTTGCAGAAGCTAGCTGGGTCCAACACTTTTCCAGCTCTTGAGACAACATGTTGTTCTTCTCCGTAAGCACCTGGTTTTACAATGATCCTTAAATCAGCTGAATCAACTTCTTCAAGTCTCGGGGGCTACTGGTATATAATGTGAGCTCACCCGCATATCTTTCAAATATTGGTCTATGGCTCTGGCAAGCCCATCTTGAGCAGCTCGGATGTACGCATCACCCGAGCTGAAGGCATTGAATGCCTCTGTTGTAAAGCCAGGGTCGCGAAGAGCGGCCCTCCGGCGCCGATGGTTCATGGCGCTCTCCACTTCCAAGTTTGTGATGGACACATCATCTGAATCCTCCACCAAAGAACAATCCGGCGGCACTCCCGTATCAGCCCTCGTCGTTATGACAGGGTCTAGAACCTGGCTGTTGGGAGTGTGACTGGCACTACTCCCGGACATAGTCCGACAAATGCTCTTCCTGATAAGACACGAACGGATAATGTCATAGTTGGATGTGATTGCCAAAGGGCATATTTACGAAGCCATACCTCTTTGATGATGGCCCCGATGTGTCTTTGCTTGCCTTCCTCTTTGAAAGCTTGCCTGATGCGGGCGCCACTCTCTTTGGAGTCGCCTCTGGTGCGGAATGGCGTGCTGAACACCTCCCCTTTGGAGCATGAGACAGTGCGGTGGGTGAGGCAAATGAGTAAGATCTTTCGAAGGAGATGACTCCTGATTACTTATGTGTGAGGCAGGAAGAAGACCGGGATAGTCGGCGGTGATTGAGGGAGTCCTGGATTAGGGGGTATCCGGATAGCCGGACTATATACATTGTCCGGACTATTGGAGCGTGAAGATACAAGACTCAAGACTCCATCCCGGGTCCGGATGGGATTCTCCTTTGCGTGGAAGACAAGCTTGGCGATCTGGGTATTGTATTTCCTTCCTTGTAACCGACTCCGTGTAAACCCTAGCCCTCTCCGGTGTCTATATAAACCGGAGAGGTTGGCCCTTAGAAGGCCGATCACAATTACAATCATAATCATCATAGGCTAGCTTCTAGGGTTTAGCCTCTACGATCTCGTGGTAGATCTACTCTTGTACTACTCATATCATCAATATCAATCAAGCAGGAAGTAGGGTTTTACCTCCATCGAGAGGCCCGAACACAGGTAAACATTGTGTCCCTTGCTTCCTGTTACCATCAGCCTAAGATGCACAGATCGGGACCCCTACCCGAGATCCGCCGGTTTTGACACCGACATTGGTGCTTTCATTGAGAGATCCTTTGTGTCGCTGCTGCGAGGCTTGATGGCTCCTTCGATCGTCAACAACACGGTCCAGGGCGAGACTTTTCTCCCCGGACAGATCTTCATGTTCGGCGGCTTCGCACTGCCGGCCAATTCGCTTGGCCATCTGGAGCAGATCGACACCACGCCTGCCACCGTGTCGTTCGAAACCTGAACTACATGGCCGATATCCGCGGAGACTTGATCTTGACGAAATCGGGCTGTGCCACAGCCAGCGCCGGGCGATCCACGATGAGCACGGCTTAGACCTGCTGTCGGACAATGCTCGGGATATCACCCCTGCAGTAGCCCCGGACCTAAATCTGGAGCAGACTGTGTGGCCCAAGGACGGGAGGATGGACCCCGCCCCGCAGGCCGCACACCCATCGGCGGTAGAGCCGAACACCGGTCTCACCTCTAAAGAAGCCCGTGACACCGGACCCCCGGACTTGTATCCGGTTGTAGGTTCTAGTCCGCGCGCTCCTGAGCCCACCGAACCTAGATGCGCTCCCGTAATGGATTTCACCGCTGCGGATATCTTCCAGTACTCGCCCTTTGGCGACGTGCTGAACTCGTTAAAATCTCTCTCTTTGTCAGGAGACTCTTGGCCGAACTATGTCCGGCTCGAGTGGGAAGCAGGCGACGAAGGATTTCATGGCCCACCCACCACCCACTTCATTGCCACTGTCGACGATGTATCAGACATGCTTGACTTCGACTCCGAATACATCGACGGTATGGACGACGATGCAGGAGAAGATTCAGAATCACCGGGGCGCTGGACTACCACCTCTTCATATGATATATACATGGTGGACACGCCCAAGGAGGACGACGGCGACAATCTGGAAGATAAAACTCCCGGGCAAAAGCCAAAGCGACGGCGTAGACGCCGCTCCAAGTCCAGCAACAGCAAAAATAGCGTCAAGAGCGCCAGAACGATCGACACCCCAGTCAACTCCGAAGGCAACAACGACCATATGGAGTCAGCAATGGAGAAGGATGAGCCAGGTCACGCCGAACACAGCTCGGAGCAGACGCCCGATCACAACGATCCCGAGGGACGAATTAATCAAACCGCCCTGGGACAAGAACACAGTCCGGATGATGATGCATTTATCATCCCGGAAACACACTTGGAACGAGATAACCTCCACAGAAGACTTATGGCCACCGCGAGAAGTCTAAAGAAGCAGAAGCAATGGCTAAAAGCGCATAGGAAACGCTCAATTGCAGATGGAATAAAGTGCTAGACACTAACGAAAGATACGGCGACGATCACCATACAAAGAGCTATACAAAACGCAAGCTACTTCTAGAATTCGACGACGAGGCCGTTCCACCAAAGAATAACACGACCAGGAGGCCGGACGTACAACTTCATAACCACAACAGAGCAGCTACCGATGCCGCGCACGATTTGCGTGAGCACCCGGATAAGAAGGCCGGCGCGGCTAGGTCCATCTACGGATCTAAAGGACACACCCCGACGCGGGACTATGGTCATCAAAATGATCATACCAATCGGATACCAGTTCGGAATAAACACCGGACACAACAACAGCCGACGGCATGCCACAACACGTCTAGATACAGAGGGGCTTCTCACCCCCTGTGCTTCACCGAAGAAGTACTGGACCATGAATTCCCACAGGGTTTTAAACTTGTGAACATAGAGGCATACGACGGAACGACAGACCCATGGGTCTGGATCGAGGATTTTATCCTGCATATACACATGGCTCGTGGGGATGACCTCCACGCCATCAAATACCTTCCCCTCAAGTTGAAGGGGCCAGCTCGACACTGGTTGAAAAGCCTCCCCAAAAATTCAATTGGGAGTTGGGAGGAACTTGAGGACGCTTTCAGGGCCAATTTTCAAGGGACTTATGTCCGGCCTCCGGATGCGGACAATTTAAGCCACATAATCCAACAGCCTGGAGAGTCCGCCCGCAAGCTTTGGAACAAATTCCTCACTAAGAAGAATCAAATTGTCGATTGTCCCGATGCCGAAGCCTTAGCGGCATTCAAACACACCATCCGCAACAAGTGGCTCACCAGGCACCTCGGCCAAGAAAAGCCAAGGACAATGGCAGCCTTAACAAGCCTTATGACCCGCTTTTGCGCGGGTGAAGATAGCTGGTTGGCCCGTAAAGGCACCAGCGACCCAAGCACATCCAAAATTAGGGATGGCAACGGGAAGCCACGGCGTAATAAAAACAAACGTCAAAACAAGGAAGAGAGCCCGGACAACACAACGGTCAATGCCGGATTCAGGGGCTCTCGACCCGATCAGCAAAAGGAGCCATTTTAAGGCAAGAAGAGGGACCGTCCGTCTGAACGAGTCTGGATGACTGTGCCAAATTCATGGCACCCGATAAACCTGCGAACCACACGACGAGAGAGTGTTGGGTCTTCTAGCAGGCCGACAAATTAAATGCCGAACACAAGGGAAGGGAAACACCAAGTGAAGACGAGGATGAACCTCGTCAGCCGAACACTGGGGGACAGAAAAAATTCCCACCAGAGGTTAAAACAGTAAACATGATCCACGCGACTCACACATCCACGAGAAGGCACGAACGCACGCTCAGAGACGCGTACGCTATAGAGCCCATCGTACCCACACCTAACTACTTGTTGGCTTGTCCGATCACCTTCGATCACACGGACTGCCTAACTAGTATTCGGCGCGGAGGATCAAAGGCCTTGGTGCTTGACCCAATAATCGACGGATACCATCTCACCCACGTCCTCATGGATGGCGGTAGTAGTCTCAATTTAATATACCAGGACACTGTCTGCAGGATGGGGATAGACCCATCCAGAATTAGCCAAAGTAACACCACCTTTGAAGGGGTGATACCAGGCGTTGAAGCCTGTGGCAGGGGCTCCGTCATACTGGAGGTAACATTCGGCTCCCCAGGGAACTACAGAAGCGAAGAACTACTCTTCACCATCGCACCCTTCCAAAGCGGCTATCACACATTGCTTGGAAGAGCGGCCTTCGCCCGCTTCTATGCAGCACCGCACTATGCCTACCTTACACTCAAGATGCCTAGTCCACGTGGCGTCATCACCGTTAATGGAAACACAGAGCGCTCTTCACGCGCGGAGGAATACGCGACGACTCTAGCGGCCGGACTCTAAGCGGCCTCCGATACCAGAAAGCATGACTGGTCGTTAAGACCACGGACACGGTTAGACAAGTCCGGCAGCCCAGATAAAAATAAGCCAGGGCGCCATATATGTGAATCCCATAGAGGACACCAGGGGCTATAAATATTTAATAAAACCCCACCGTTGGCCTGACCTTATTTACAGGCCAATGCCTTACACTTTTACCATCCATCACACGCTCACTACACGAGTTTTTCTTTTCTACAGACACAATGAGTGCGATACCCCACCAGGAAACGGCACAATAGAGACAAAGGCGCAGACGTGCAGTAGGGCCCCGCTCAAAGGTTTCTCTTTAGATTAAGCCCATGTGTAAACCTTTTATATTGCCCCTTGTTGTTTACACATCCCATGGGTACTATACCCACAGAGGATACTGCCGTTATTGGCATTTCGCCACGACAGACCGATGCACGTACCTGGAAATACAGGGTTTATAATGAAAGGGCGCTCTTCAGCCCATTTTCTGTTACAAAGTCCGAATACCTTCGGGAGTGTTCGGCGTCACGAGTTTGGCCTTATATGCATCAGCTCCGAATCATGTCTTTGGTAAAATGTTGGGTTTGCCCGGCTCTTGGGTTTGCCGCCTTACGTTCCGTTCTTATCGGCTAAGGCGGCCAAAGGAGAACTATTGCGATTGTGCCCTGGTTATTCCGGATGAGCACCTCAGTAGAGAAAGCTGAAAACTGACTGTCATGATACATCGAGAGACTGTTCAACGAGTCGAAGACTTATCAGAATCTTTAGGATTCCTCCGCATTAACGAAGGACCGTTTCCCGGTCATGTACACACGCGCCCGTATTTGGATGCACTCGAAGGTACCAGGGGCTACATAGTAGCCCCACAGTTAGATTCCCATGGCTAAGCGAAAGTGTTACAGCTATATAGTCCGGTTGCCTAGTTCGATGTGCGATCACCTCCTTAATGGACCAAGGCGTTGGATCAAGTGTGATTACGCATATTTTTTGTGAACACCCCCGCATTGTATGCGTGGGGGCTGAAGCCAATGACTGCTAACTTTCGGATTACACATATATATAAAAACGGCCGCAGAGGAGACACAATAATACTTTCAGGCAAAAAGTATACATATAGCCTTGTAATAAAAATAACATTGCTTTTACAACGATTCGATTTGTCACTCGAACACGACATTCTTCGAGCACTGCGCCTCTATTAAGTGGGCACCTTCTGTTACCTGCTCCAAGTAGTGCTCGGCCAGATCCTGGCCTCCCGCCGGATTCTGGGTCGCTACAATGGTGGCCTCCATATCTGTCCAATATGCTTTAACGCGGGCAAGAGCCATTCGCGCACCCTCTATGCACGCCGACCTTCTCATGGCGTCGATCTGAGATACGGCCCCAAGGAATTGTTGCACCAAACCAAAGTAATTGTCCGGCTTAGGCCCCTTCGGCCAAAGATGGTCTATTACAGACCGCATTGCAAGCCCGGACAGCCTATGAAGCTCCGCCACAACAGCCATCTTCTCACTTAATGGCAGCGGGCGCGCGGGAGCATTGAATTGCGACCAGAAAAGCTTCTCCACTTCTTTATCACCTTGATCCTCGAAAAACTTGGCGGCATCAGCTGTACTCTTTGCCAAGTCCGCATACGCATCTGCAGGACTCCAGCGTCCATCCAGGGGAGCATACTTCGGATCCAAAAACTTCGTCCGCAGTAAGTAGGAGCCCCCAGCCGCGATTTTTCTGGCCTGTCGAAGCTCCTCCCGCACACCCCTGACTTCGGTCAGCATCTCCTTGGTGGCATTAAGTGCCTTGTTCAGGTCAGCCGAATTAACCTGATTCTCCTTTTCAAGGAGCTCATACCGGTCAGCGGCATTTTTCAACTCCACAGTCATTTCGGCTATCTTTTCCTTGCTTCGGCGATGAGCAGCCTGTTCGGCTCTCAATTCTTCGGCCGCCTTTAGGGCAGCCACATTGCTAACCCGAGCTTGTTCCTTGGCCTGGGAAAGTTCCGCCCTCAGGGCTTACACGGCAGCAGCACCATCTGCAGTCCAAACATATTGCATTAATATTATGCCCCTCTCATATTTTCCTATACAACATAATGAGGAAAGCAGAGCACATCCCTTGTGACTCGTTCAGCCGCTCGTTCACCAACGTGATATCGGCATCAATAGATCCGATCTGCCTCCTTAGTTCGGCAACTTCAACGGACTGGTCGGCTGCCGGACCCTTAGATACCGGCGCATATGTACAACGCAATCATTACTTACGAAATATGATCCTCCGTTTGCCGCCTAGGGCGGACAACCAGAGTCTAAGGGGCTACTATCCATATGGAGCACGCCTAGCGCATGCCTCACAACCAAAAAATAGTGTATTTTTCAGTACATACCTCAAAGCCTCTGAGCAGGCTCATAAATGCTTCATTCAAACCGCTTGTGGCGGATGAAATTTTCTTGAGCACCGTGCTCATTAATGAGCGGTGCTCCTCCGAGAGCGCAGCTCGCTCTAGAAGGCCCGTCAGTATGTCCGGCCGGACACCGAACCGTGTCGGACCCTTGTCATCGCCCCCTGTGGGAGCCGAACGCTCCGGGCTCAGGGCGGCTGGCGGATTAGCTTCTGGCTTCGGCAAATCCGGGCTCCTCCGTGACGACACCTCGATGTCGCTCGCCTCATGAGGCGGAGAGGCTGGTGGGGTGTCACTCTCCATCATCTCCGGAGGAAGATCCCCTGAAGACGAACTCTGTTGAGAAGAGCTGCTAGCCGGACTGCAAATAATAGATCCTGGTTAGTGTACTAGGAGAAAAGTAGTACCTTCGAATTTACATGTAGCTTACAGCTTGGTGGAGGGCTTACCCGTTGGCGGGCATGACGCGGTAAGGACGCCCTTCGGGGCGGGGCCCCCCTGGTGACGCTTTCTTCCCCTACTTGGGCACCTCCGTCTCCAAGTCTTCGGAGGCGGCCCTCTTCTTCCCACGCGGTAGGAGGCTTTAGGCTCCCCTTCCCGACTATCCTCCTTAGGGGAGGTAGCAATTCCCCCGGTTTGGATGCGCAGTGTGTGAAGTTCGGTTTCTCTGTTCTTCCCTTCGTATTTCCCTGAGGGCATTTTGTTGAGCACCCGGCCAAGCATCTTGGCAATGGCTGGACTAGGCGAGCCTTCGAGAAGTGGCGCCGGACACCTGATTCTCTCCGCCTTGCTGAGCCATTCCTGGCCATGGAGGGTTTTCAGAATAATGACTAGGACAAATATAAACGAAGTGTCCGGTTTCAAGGCTACTTACTTGGGTATCTAGGCGATTGCAGCTTAGGCCCGCATCCTCGGTGGTGTCTGGACACTTTACTTGTGGTCCGAAGAATAATTTACACATCCCTTCGAGCTTCAGGCCGAAGAAGTGCTTAATAGTCTGCGGACCCTCTGGATTGAACTCCCACATCCGGAGAGGCCGGCGTTTGCACGGCAACATCCATCGGATTAGCATTACCTTGAATTATGCTGACAAGGTTAATGTCCTTCTCAAGAAGCTCCTTGATACGGCTCTGCAGTATTGGAACATCACTAGCGGCCCCCCAATTCCGTCCTATGTCGGTCCATGACGCCAATTATGACGGAAGGACCGAGCGGAACTCAGGGGCGGCCACCCACTTTGTGCCTCTGGGAGCCGTGACGTAAAACCACCTCCGCTGCCACACATCGGATACCTCTGGGAAAGAACCCTCTGGCCATGGGGCATCGGCGTTCCTACCTATTATGGAACCTCCACACTCTGCATGTCGCCCCTCGATCATCTTCGGCTTCACACTGAAGGTCTTGAGCCATAAGCCGAAGTGTGAAGTGACGTGGAGAAAAGCCTCGCACACAATGATGAACGCCGAGATATGGAGGATGGCGTCCGGGGCTAGATCGTGAAAATCTAACCCGTAATAGAACATGAGCCCCCTCACAAAGGGATCAGGGGTGAGGCCCAAGCCGCGGAGGAAGTGAGGGACAAATACGACGCTCTCATTAGGTTCGGGAGTTGGGATGACCTGCCCTGGAGCTGGAAGCCTGTGATGGATGTCGGCAGTCAGATATCCGACCTCCCTAAGCCTCGCAATGTCCTCCTCTTGGATCAAGCAGGCCACCCACCGGCCTTAAGGGTTGGATCCGGACATATTGGAGGATCTGGGGTGTTTGAGCTTGGGTCTCGGGTGTAAGAACTCGAGGAGCGAAGAGGCGCAAGGGTGGTGGAAAAGAGGTATAGGCCTCGGCCCCTTTATAAAGGGGGTGAATATCAAGAGTCCTCAGCGCAACCGCTTGAGACTTATCTAAAGACACACGGAGTCATACCAACGGTTGTCGTGGGGTTGCGCACACCCGTATTGATGGAAGATCCCATAATAAGGGGAACACGATCTCCGCTTCGGCAGGGCGTGCCAATAAAACCGCCTCGCAACGCGAGTCGAGGTGGGCCAAGAAACACCGGTTCGTGTTGGGCCGGGCCACGATGCAAGGGCACGATGTACGAAGATTGCCGGCGGATCAGATTTATGCTATGTGAAGATCATCTTGAAGATCCGGACATGGTCTAAGTGTTCGATAATTACTTTGGAGTATTCGGAGATGGAACCCGCCTTGCAATGCCAAAGACAAGACTACGCGCCGGACTCATCATCATTGAAGCCTGGTTCAGGGGCTACTGAGGGAGTCCTGGATTAGGGGGTATCCGGACAGCCAGACTATATACATTGTCCGGACTATTGGAGCATGAAGATACAAGACTCAAGACTCCGTCCCGGGTCCGGATGGGACTCTCCTTTGCATTGAAGACAAGCTTGGCGATCCGGATATTGTATTTCCTTCCTTGTAACCGACTCCGTGTAAACCCTAGCCCTCTCCGGTGTCTATATAAACCGGAGAGGTTGGCCCTTAGAAGGCCGATCACAATTACAATCATAATCATCATAGGCTAGCTTCTAGGGTTTAGCCTCTACGATCTCGTGGTAGATCTACTCTTGTACTACTCATATCATCAATATCAATCAAGCAGGAAGTAGGGTTTTACCTCCATCGAGAGGGCCCTAACCTGGGTAAACATTGTGTCCCTTACTTCCTGTTACCATCAGCCTAAGATGCACAGATCGGGACTCTCTACCTGAGATCCGCCGGTTTTGACACCGACAGTGATGGCCACTTCTGTGCCGTCACAACTCGCCTGGTAGAACACCCCATCCTCGAGCTCCACGAATACATCCGGATCCTCTTCGAATTCGGGGTCAAGGTCCCGGTTGTGGTCCTCTGGCTGTGGGGCGGGGCTATGGAGCCCCTTGGTGATCTTCCGCCATTCCTCTTACAAATGGACGGATTAATTTCCATGGAAAGTGACTCAGGGAGTAAATTGAGTAGAGTAGTGGGATTGGAACTCACCCATCTAGGAGGATTGTACATGGAAAATCCGTCTCGGCGCTTAATATGAATGAATTCCTCTTTCTCCCCTTTGTATTGTTCGGCCAGTATTTTGGACAAAGCGATGGGGGTGGCCGGACCCTTTCGACCATAGCGGGAGGCGTCATCTTCTCCGTTATAGTGCCGCATGGGAAGCCTTCTGTATTGGAGTGGCTGAACCCCTCGTACTATGGAAGTCGCCATTACCTTGACTATTGATAATCCGGATTGGACGAGCGTCTTTATCTTGCTCATCAATTGATGGACTTCCGTGCTATCTTCCTCCCCGAGGCTCCGAGGGCGCCAGCTGTGGCTTTTCTTTAACGGAACGCTTGAAAATTCGGAAGACCCATTCCGACTGGGTCGGGAAGGGAGACGTCCTCAATATAGAACCATTTGGAAGACCACTCTTCGGATGCCTTCTTCGACGTGCGGGACATGTATTCGGTCCCGGCGATGCGCCATACCTCGGCTCCGCCCACTTCAAATATTGATCCCTCTTGGCTACGAGGGATGAGGCAGAATAGTTTCCTCCATAATTCAAAATGGGCCTCACAACCCAGGAATAGCTCACAAAGAGCAACGTAACCCACGATGTGCAAGATGGAGGCAGGAGTGAAATTTTGCAGTTGGAGGCCCTAATACTCCAGAAGCCCTCGGAGGAACGGGTGGATTGGAAATCCAACGCCTCTCAACCAGTAGGGAACGAAGCACACTCGTTCCCCCTGGATGGATTGGCTAAATTCTCCGCCCGAGCCCCGCCATCGAAGGAAGTCAATCACCTTTCGAGCAGGGGACTAGATCCGTGGGGGAGAAATCCACATGTACGAAGCTTCACTAGCTGATCATGGGATCTGAGAACATGTCTCCCAATCGCCTTTTCCTGGGCCGTGGGGACGGGAGGAAGAGCTGGGAGCACTAGCCATGTGGGAATGGTTTCTCCTAGCAAGCTCTGAGGATTCCTCGCTTGGTGTGGAATGGATCTGAAGATCCTCATCTCTTTAAATAGACCACTTTCTTACATGGTCAGGGTGATATGTGCAAAAATACCCTGACCTCTCGTATTCGCTCGACACGTGGAAGCTGAAGTCATGAGGGTGTGGAAGCCGATGGGCGCGACATTAAATGGAAAGCCTAATACTGCTCTTTAAGTCAGTTGTTGTCATTTGTTGACAACGTTGACCATGCCGTGCCGAGAACACCAACGCGATGGACGACGACGAGACCCAGGAAGTGAATGACCCGGAGGCGGTGAAGCCACAACAGTGGAGGGATGTGGGCGATTAGAGGGATGACCTGGCCAGCGGTGGGAGTAGTAGGGGGTAGTGAGGCCTGCGCGGCAGCACAGCCAACCACGGGAGGCAGGAGCAGCCGGTCCCGCTGGTGCTGGATTTGGCGGCTGGAGCAAGAAGATCAGAGACTGAAGAAGAACGAGGGCTGTTTGATTGACATCCAACGGTCACTTCTGCTAGGATCGTTTCTTGATGTATATAATAAGTAAAAAAACTTGCATACGCGTCAACTTAATAGGCCCACAAGTCAACCCATTCCCTTTTTAATAATTTACATCTCATTTGCAACTTCTTATGCAATTTATTGCAATCAGTTTTCTTTTTGTTGGCCAGGGTTAAAAATTTTAAGCAAAATTTCGCATATTTCGGTGGGGTCCAAACTATTTTTAATACCGAAATGTCAAGCCATATTTAAAGTACTTTGAAGATATATTTAAATTAGGTTAAAGCCTAGTGAAATTGGAATCTGAAAATGTGAGAAAGTTCAGAAATTTGAAAGTAATTGCCAATTTGTCGTGTGTTTTTATATTTACGGCCCATTTCATATTACTTTTAAGATTTGCAGCCATCTTGAAAGAGTTGCAGCCCAGCAGGGCGGAGAAAAATAAGTAGGCCTAGATTGGGTATTCTTTAGAAAAAATAAACTGGGCTATCCATTTTCACAAAGAAAAAATAGCAGGGCTGGTCATGTGGTGAACGTAAAATAGAAGCCTGGGCTAGACGAGCCATAGCCCAGTTGAAACCCTGCTCCGTCTCAACAATAAAAAAATAAAAAATATTGCTCGAGCAACTACGTCCCAGGTGTCAGCCGATCTTGTGCTGTTCTACTGTCTATTGACTACTAGCAATGTGCCCGTGTGTTGCAACAGATCCAAAGTAAAATAGTACTTGTTCACAAACTTGAAAGAAAACGCTCTTGTTTTGACATACATAGACCACTAAAAATATATTACGTTTCATTCAAAATATATTTCTCAGGCTGTTTTGATGAGGTGAGGGAGGGATGTAGTTGCTTTCCAGATAATAAGGGGTTTCCTGCAAATTGGAGCAGAGAAGTGGGCTATTGTTGCAAAAATGCCAGAACTTACCTCGCAGCCGGTAGATGCAGATCTAATGGTCAGAAATGGTGGATGGCAGACACACCATCATCACCAACCGAGTCTTTTATAGGAGTAGAGATACACTAACAATGTTGTGGGTCCCAGATGTCAGCAAACCACTAGGAGGAAGCATTTTCTTTTTCTAAATGCTGACAATGGAGTATATAACAAAAAAATGAGGAACTTGCTTGCGTATGACCATGGACATGGTGGGTCCATATTGTCATCCTCTCCACATACAGTCCTCCCCCGATTCCTCTTGTTAGTTGACCATGTTGACAACGCGAGAGGGCGACGCCGCAGCGAGCGCACCAAAGCGCCCGGAGGATGACGGTGTTAAAAATTTAGGACACGGTGGGGCGGCCATGCGTGTGCTGAGGCGCAGCCAGGCATGGGAGGCGGAAGCAGGCGTCCGCGCCGACGCTGGTTTGGTTTTGGTGGCTGGAGGAAGACGAGACTGAAGAAACACGGCAGACTGTAAAAGCAGTAGGAGTACTTAACAACCTTAACTGAAACCAGTAGGGGCACTTAACAATCATATCTAAAAGTAGTATGAGTACTTATACGGTTCAATCACGCCTCGAACAGTGCTACTTTTCCTACAGTTAACCAAGGGTGAGGCCACCAAGCCCCAAGACAAGGCCCAAGCGCCACCCCCCGCATCCACAACCTTCTGAAAGCGGCTTCATCTCACAATGCGGTCAATAAACAGGATATTCGCTTTAGAGCCATGGAAAAGCATGAGCATAACCTTCTGTCCAATTCTACAAGATGGACGGGCCTTCATTATTTGAGACCACACATGAATAAGTATCTTTTCACCTCCAAGGGAAATGGAGTAGGTCGACATAAACATCATGTTGTGACCAAGCGCAAGTCTAACCCGACCATGGTCAGGCATCTGTTTAGGAACAATAGAACTGGGCAGTTTCTATTTGAAGAAGATCACAGCTGTAAAACTGTGTATAAGCAAGAGTTTATGAAAAACATATATAACAGAAAACAGCTCGTACCATAAGTTTCTTGACACAGTTGGACCTGTTCAACGTGTGCACTAGTGGCACACATATCCCATGTGGCCTTCCACCACTGAAATGCCCCACAAGGACCTCAAGTCAATCAATAAAGTGTAGGAACTGGTGGATGTTGTCCCAGTCAAGTTCAGTGCCATCAGTAACAATCGAGTTCTTATAGAATACCAAATGAGCAGTGTGCTGAACTTCGAAATAACCTACACGTGCCACCAATTATAAGAAATATCAGTTAGAAGTAGCATCTTCGCGAGAGAAGGGAATCACAAATCGTTGCTACTTCTAAAGTCAAATTGTGATTAGTTAGATAGAATAGGTGGATTAAGAAGTAATCGAGGCAACATGCAAGAACCATATACAAAACTAACATGGATGAACTACTGGAACAACGTCGGGGTGGAAGATCATAGTCAAGACGAGACCAGGTTCTGCTATTTCCATCAACATTCATGCGGCAACTTTCAGTCTGTAACACTTGAGAAAGTTTATCCATGTTCATCCATAAAAAAAGCAGTGATCTTCTTATTTCATGAACCCAACTCGGAACTTATATCCATGAATTGTCTTCAATGTGACCATTAAACTGGTGTATTCAGTTATGGCAAGGCCGACCATCTGGAGTACATGTGTTCTGTCAGAGCAAGGAATGAACTGTAGGAAAAATAATATGAGAACACAATGTATTCGCTATCCAAATCTAGAAATAATTCCCTCTTGCACGTCAGTGTTGACCATGGTACCAGTACCTTTTATCTAAATATAGCAATCCAAATTTCCAAATTAGTCGACAAGATGTTCAAAAAAACCCAACCCTCCCGAATAGAAAAGAGGATTCTAGAAACATACTATGCGCATTTTAAAATCCTATGTTAGGATGAGAAGGAACAAGTGTAGCGTCTCGCCGAGGGCACATAAACCTATAGGATCCTCGCACTTTGGGCACTGCAAATGAAACACACTAGATTTAGTAGGAAGAAAAATGCATCAACGGCGGCGGCTGCCATCCTAGGATTACCTGCGACCAAGGGACTAGGATTTATCGGGGATGGATGAAGAATTCTTACCTGGTTCTCCATGAGAAAACCCTACACAATCTCCGAGAGGAGGTTTTCTCTGAACAACAGACGAGGGCGAAGGGGATTCAGGCCCAGTGAAATATTGCTGCTTCCTCCGTCTAGCTTACTGCTAAAGCTAGAAAGGTGGGGTTTTTTTTCTTCTGATTTGATGGCTCATCAGGCATTACTACGGTGCTACAACCGGGGTGAGTCTACCGTGCAGTTGTGCACTCTAATTTGGTGCATGGCACATGGACCCCGTTGCTGGATGCCCCACATATCAGCGAAAGGATGTAGAAAGGCACACATAAATATATTTTTGATAGAGAGATACTCCCTCTGTTAACAAATATAAAAATCTTTCATATCACAACTTTATACATAAGGAAAATCAAGCGGAATATATATAACATAACATGTGGGTTCAGATGAGAATATAATACTCAGTTTTTTTGAGAATATATAATACTCAGATAGGCTGACGGTTCTAGACTTTGGGCCACAGGCCGGTGGGCCTGCATGTTTGGGGGTCCATGTGTTCTAACTCAACTCATTTCTTATTGCAAGCGATCAGTACATCACTGGTTTTAGATGCTGTCGCAAGGCGAATATAGAAAATTAAATAAAGCACGACAACTGTTACAATGAAATGGAACGACAGTTCCTAACCAGCAACTAGAGTTGCAATTCTTTCATGATATCCTACATGATAAATAATACTGTCGTACTACTTATACACACAGGACCCTTGTTTCACCATGCCATATTATTACATCAAAAGCTCTTAGAGGATAGATCAGTTTGGCAGTTGCGTGCTGCTACTGAAGAATTTCAAAGTTGATTAGGACCAACTCTCCTTCCCGAGAAAGTTCGATTTTGACAGCTCTCCTTTAGAGGATAGAGTTTTGAACCTTGACCATAGCATCAATCATCATGCGACCATCCTTTGTACTTACGGTATATTGAGCAGGTTCATTCACACCAAGGCTGCGCATAGTAAAACTTGGCCACGGTCGCCCGGATTATTGAACGACTCCCTCGTTGCTCTAGGAATTCTCTGTTTGCAAACAAGAAGACATATAGAAACAGTTAGATCAACACAGTGAATCATGTGAAACAACATGGAAAGAAAAAAGAACGAAGCACTTGGGCTGCCAATGCTTACCAAGAAGGTGGATATGTTGGTTTTTGTAAGGACTTTGGTATATGCCGTGCGAACTGCACCCCAGTCTGTTACCGGTGCAAGTGCCGGTTCCGTTGCCGCTGCACGGGCCGGAGAATATGCAAGTGCAACTTCAAGTGTTGGTGTAGGTGATGGAGCTGTTGCTGGTGATCGTGCTAGTGCGACTGGTAGTGCCGCCGCTGCCGCTGCCAGAGATGGTGCTCCTTGTGGAGCTGGTGCTGGTGTCGGAACAGGTGCCCGTGTCGGTGCCCGATCGTCCGGTAGATCAGCCTGATCTGCTGATGCGGTTGGTGCCCAATCCTCTGGTGGATTAGACTGAGCTGCTAACATTGTCAGTGCTAGAGCCAGTGCCATCGAGCAGGTGCCGATGCTCGATCCGATGCTGAAGGTGGTACCGACGTGCGAGACAACAGTGATCGTCTATGGTCTACTATGATTTCATACTTTAGCTTTCTAACTTCAGTAGGCTCCGTGACCTTGATCTAGTATTTTTCTTCACTTCTTTTAAATGCGAGAAGGACTAATTGTGACGTGTTTGTTAAAACAAACTGCAATTCATCATAGGGCTTCAGATTGTACTCAGACAACAGACTGATCCAATTGTGTCCAGTAATATAAGTGATGGATAGTGCCTTCATTACTGACACGACACAAGAAGTGAAACCAGCAAAAATAACCATCATAGAGCAAACCAAATGGTTTATTCTCTAATGAATGTCACATGGCAAAACCTGCATCATAAAATTACAGCAAAAGTAAGAAAACATGACAGTAAATCAATAAGATTTAGACAATAAATCAATAAGATTTAGACAGTAAATCAATAAGATTTACTTGATGTGACATGAGTGAATCCTTACCAGGATATCACTATGTTCAAGTTGTAAACTGAAGGTTGATCGTCTAATTATGGGTGACATGCAGGGGGGGTAACAATTCGTATGGAGTGAGCATCCATGGGACTGGAAATCCTGGTGGTTGTGATAAACCCTGCAATGCATACAGATATTGGAGTGTAACCATAATTGATAAATCGTCCTCACAAAAAACATTATCTGGATACTTCAAAATATACAGACTGAATTAAGTGGACAGACATTAACATAGATAGTTCTCAGGACTCACCACACAACAAAAGCGGTAGTACTAAACAATATAGGGTTCACACACACAAATCAAGTACTGAACAATAGTACTTACTACAGACAAGCAAAGTTGCACTAATGAAACTCTACAAACTATTTCTTGCCACCGAGCTGCGGGATGTACCCCACATAACTGACTAAGCCATGGACTTCGTGAGAGATGTCTACCGGCACCATTGCCATCTCGTCAACCTTGGAGAACCTAATAGAGTGGTATTTCCACTCATAAACATGACGATACCCCTCCAAGACATCGCCGAAGATGCAGAAGAGGCAACAATGGGGAACCTAGCGGCAATAATGCAACCACCGATAATGGCGATGCAAAAGGCGGTGATGTTAATAACCCTGAAGGAGACCATCAAGCTTCCCCGGGGCGAAACGACACACCCGAAGGACATCTCGAGGATTCAGATCCCGACGACCTCTTTGAAGGGGTGGATGCCAACTACATGCAGGAATCCGAGGAGGACGAAAGCCTCGGAACCGAGGACTTTGTCGTGCTTGAAGACCCTTTTGAATAAGAGCGCTTACGGCGGCACCTCATTGCGACAACTCGGAGCATGAAACATAAGCAGTGGTAGCTACAGGCCAACACCAACACACGAAATGAAAAGTGGGTCGAAGTGCTCTTCACTAAGCAAGACATGGAAGACCGACGCCGTAGCGCGTCGAAACCTCGCACGCATCTCCTGTCGGAGTTCGACGAGGAGCTCGCCAATGACCATGACCGACCCCCTAGAGGGCGGGACAGGCCAATGCGGGAAAACCACAATGACCGGCCACCTCCACGACGTTATGGCAAGGACCCCATTGATTACCCAGATCCTCATGACGTTCAGCGTCACATCAAGGTAAAGATGGCACCTCCTCGGTCTATCTATGGATTAAGAGGACGCGGCCCCACCAGGCTTGACGGCTTCGATGCATGGATGGGCAGGAAGGGTCGTGCCCGAGACCAGGCTTATTCACGGCTCTCTCCGATCTCCGACGAGATGCTCCTCGGTTCTGAGGTTTGGCCCCACCCGATTTGCTTCATAGACAGGGTGATGGAACATCAATTCCCTGAAGGATTCAAGCCCATCAATATAGAATCATACGATGGCACCACCAATCCAGCAGTATGGATTGATGACTTCCTCCTCCACATACACATGGCCAATGGAGATGATCTCCACGCCATTAAATATTACCTCTCAAGCTAAAGGGGTCGGCGAGGCACTGGCTTAACAGCCCGCCTCCTCACTCTATTGGCAGGTGGGAGGCCCTCAAACTTCCAGGGCACATACGTCCGACCTCCGGACACTGATGACCTTAGTCGTGTCACCCAGCAGCCAGGCGAATTAGCCTGAAAATTCTAGAACAGGTTCCTCACCAAGAAGAACCAGATCATAGAATGCTCCGAACCGAGGCCATCGCTGCATTCAAGAATAATACCCGAGATGTATGGTTGGCCCGTCAACTTGGCCAGGATAAACCGAGGACTATGGCTGCCCTCACCTCGCTGATGACCCGCTTCTGTATGGGAGAGGATAGTTGGATCGCCCGCAGTTCTCACAATGGTGAGGCAGGCACCTCGGAAACACGTGACGCCAATGGAAACCCAAGCGCAATAAAAACAAGCACATATATAAAAATGGCGGAAGCGATACCGAAGACGGTGCGGTCAACGCGGGGTTCATCAGACCTAAATCTGGACATAAAAAGAAGCCCTTTAAAGGGAACAAAGAAGGAGCTAGCCAGCTTGATAGAATCGTAGAATGGTCGTGCCAAATCCACGGCACCCAGGACAAACAGCAACCCACACCAACAGGAATTGGTGGGTCTCTAAACAAGCTGGCAAGGTCGCGGCAGAGGGTCCAAGTAAAACCCAAAACCACAGTGAAGACAAGGATGAACCTCGGTAGCCCAATAATGGGGGCCAAAAGAAGTTTCTCGATGAGGTAACCTAGGTCAACATGATGTATGTTACTCACATCCCTAAAAAGGAGAGGAAGCGAGTACTTCGGGATGTCTAGGCGTTGGAGCCAGTCAACCTGAAGTTCAACCCCTGGTCAGCTTGCTCGATCACATTTGATAAGCATGACCATCCGACCAACATTAGGCGACACTCGTACTGGACCCGATTGTCAATGGTTACCATCTGACACGCGTCCTCATGGACGGAGGCAGCAGCCTCAACCTAATTTACGAGGACAGGCTTAGGAAGATGGGCATCAACTAATCCTGGATCAAGCTAAGCACCACCACCTTTAAAGGTGTCATCCCAGGCGTTGAAGCCCGCTGCACCGAAACGGTCACCCTGGAGGTAGTCTTTGGCTCGCCCGAGAACTTCAGAAGAGAGGAGTTAATCTTCGACATCATCCCCTTTCAGAGTAGATATCACGTGCTTTTATGTGCACAACCTTTGCACACTTCAACACGGTCCTGCATTTAGCCTATCTCAAGCTAGAAATGCCAGGACAAAACGGTGTTATAACAGTCAACGGTAACACCGAGCACTCACTTCGGACTTAGGAGCAGACCACGGCTTTCGCAGTTGAGGTACAGGCATCCGAGGAGGCAACCCGCAACGATAAATGCACCACCAGCTCTTCGAAGCGCACCCGGGCCGCGCAAATCGACCTCGGCCACATACCCCTACACCCTCAATAGCGATACATGCTCCTTTCGTGCCCTCTCTAGATGGGGCACTATGTCCCCAGGGTGCACAACTTCACACTCAAGATTCCCTGGGCCGCTGAGGAGCCAAAAATTTACTAAAAACATCAGAATGATTCGACCAAGCAATGACGTAGCTTCGAGCCCCCACACAGGCAAGTTTTTGTCAAAGAAATAGCCAAATATGACTACGTCAATGTGGCTTCAACCACAGAAGGTATTTCGGCGACGCCCCCTTCAAGGAGCTCGGCCAATCAAATGCTTGGAGCGTATAAAGGCCGAAAAGGCATCAGCCTCTGCGAGTCCCCACCTTAAATGGTGACTAGCTGGTCAACAGCGCGGAAGTACAGATGTGTGGTAGAAAGCTACCCGGATTCCTAAAAATCCCACGACAAATATAAACCCTGTTTTCCCTTCTTTTTTACTTTTTTACGCTGTATTCTTTCAGTTCCTCTTGTTGCAGCTGGGCATGTAAAGGCTTGAAATTATGAAATAAAGAAAACATGCCCTTTAAAGGTCCTTATCATTTTTCTTTATAAGCATGGCCCTCGCGCTACGAAGAAGTTCCCTAAAAAGATATAATTGTATTGCAAGTCTGAAGTATTCGGTGTCTCAGATTTTGGCTTTATATGCATCAGTTTCGAACCTATATTTTGGTCAACAGTTGGGTTGCCCGGCTCCTATGTGTACCCCTTACGTTCCCGATGAATTAGACTAAGGGTGTAACGGAACCAGTGGGATTGTGCCAGGTCAATTGGCAGAGCGACCCAGTGGAAAAAGCCGAAAACTTACCATCTAGGTAGGCGCAAACTGGTCGGCCATCCGTACACCGCGTTAAGCGACGTAACGATAGAGATCAACCATGTCAAACAAAGGTCTTTAATTTCTAGCCGAAGTGCATCATGGCCTAGGCCTCGGCCTACTAGGGCGACCACTTCCCATACCGGGGGCTGGTCATCAGCCCCCACAGTCAAACTCCTAGGACTACGTGCAAGTTGTAAAGCAATTATAGTCTGATTGCCTCATTCCTATTAGAAGAAGACTACCTCCAGGTACCGAGACGTCGGCTAAGGGTTAAACCTGCATCTTGGAATACCCTTTGTATAATCTACACTGGGGCTGAAGCCAACGAGTGGCCACTTTCAGTTTAAAATAGTCACCCAGGAGGTAAAAATAATTGCAAAACACACATGGAATTTAAAGCCATAGTCATTCAAGCAAACGACACTGTTTTATACATTCCATAACCGTAGCATTCCGATGGGCTACTTAGTAATACAAGGTGTCCTTTGGACACACGACCTTGGTGATCCGAGCTCCTTCCTCCACCTCAGGGTAAAATTGTTCCGCGGTGCGATGCTTGTCCGCAGGAGGACCCGTGGCCACCGTCACCGCGTCGAACTTGTGGAAGTGTGTCTTCACACATGCATATGCCCTACGTGCTCCTTCCAAGCACGCGGACCTCCTCCAGCTATAAGCCTGTGAGGCAGCTCCCCACAGGCGCATCAGGAGGCCGAAGAGGCTGTTCGGAAGGGCTTCGGTAGGCCATAGCATGATGCAGAGGTCTTGAAGCACCGGTCTCGCCATGCAGAGTAACTCCGCCAGCTACTTCATTCGATTGTTCAGTAGCTGCGATGAAGGAGACCCCAGGAACTGCCCCCAGAAGGCCTTCTCCACCTCGTGACCCGCCAACTGGTTGAAGCGCGTGACGGCGTCTGCCACGCTCCACAGGAGATCCATGAAAACTTCTGCGGAATGCCACAGATGGGTGAGCTCGACACACCCTTTGCTGCCAAACACACACTGTAGTAAGTATTGCTTACCCGAGTTGATTTGCTCCAACTGCTAGAGCACCTCACTGTCCTCCTGGGCCATGGTATTGAGGTCGACATGGGCAAGCTAGAGATTTTCAAGCTCCTCCTTCGTTCGCTGCCCCTCCACCTAAAGCTTGTTGCGTGCTTTGAACACGCCCTTTAGGGCCTCTTCAACCTCGAGAACCCGCGCCCAGTCCTTGTCTCCGACCACCTTTTCGGTGGCCTGGGCCTTCTCCGCCTTCGCGGCCGTAGCCTCATGCTGCTTCACCTCCTACCGAGCCTTTTTGAGCTCGGCCTTGAGCGTCTCAAGCTCAATTAACACTGCCGTCATTGAAATGGTCAGGCCATATAGTTTTTAATCTAGCAATACCTATCATAACTCTTTCCTGCAAAGTATCATGCAAGTTCAACTTGCTTACCTTGAGACTGCTCGAATCTCTAGTTCACCAGGTTGAGGTCCTCCTGGGACCTCTCGACCTTCCGGTTCATCTCCACTATCTCCTTGGAGACAGAGTTCGGAACCGAGGTGGAAACCTGCCAACAGAAATCCTTATTACAAAGCCCACAATCAAAATTATTGTAGATCCAGGTCGACTACCTTAAGCAACAACCTAGGGTCTACATGACAAGCTCCTACTAATCCTACGACCCCAATGCCAGTTTCTTGAAACCAACTTTGGGCATGGGGGCTACTCACTCACTAAGCCGTTTAGAAGGCTGTGATAACATTTCTTCGGACAAGTACATAAAGCTTTAATAACAATCAAATAAAGGGATATAAGCACTCCTCAAAGCTCCTTACGAGGTTCTTGAAAACCTCATGCAGGCTAGCCCTATGGACTGGAAGCCCTGCAGTGTCGAGCCTATTAAGGCACGATGCTCTTCCTTAATGGAGGAAACCATCAGAATCTCCTCCATCTCCTCAGTCCACACCATGCCAACCCGTCATGTGGAAGTTGGCGGGGGTGGAGGGACAACCTCGAACTCGGGCATTGATGTGCCGATCCAAGTAGCCTCCACCTGCGGTGGCGGAGCTAAAGCAGATATCGACTGGATCGATGACTGGCCCAGCCCCTCTTCAATGACCTCGGGGTGTTTCTCCCCCAGGTCTTGTTGGGTTGGGGTGTCAACCTTGGCCATGATGGCCACCTCTTTGGCCCCCTTCATATTGATTTCAGGGGCCAAGGTGGATGTTGCCTCCCCTAGCCCGTCACGCGCTGGGGGAGGAGCAGCAGGTTCTGGAGTCCCGCTAGCGAATGGCAATCCGCTCGAGGAATGCTACTTGTGAGTTGCGTTGGGATTTCCTCGAAGAGGAGAGGATGATGCAGTACAATAGAGATAAGTATCTCCCTAAGTTATGAAACAAAGGTTATTAATCCAGTAGGAGAACCAAGCAACACTATGTAAACATCACCTACACACAAACAACAAATACTTGCAACCCAACACGTAGAGGGGTTGTCAATCCCTCAACGGCTATGAGCAAGATTAACTTGTATAGTTTTTGACAGATAGATTGAACAAAAATAAAAAAATAAAATAAAATTGCAGCAAGGTATTTTTACTTTTAATATATGATAAAAGATAGACCCCGGGCCATAGTTTTCACTAGAGGATTCTCTCGAGAAAATAGCATACGGTGGGTAAACAAATTACTGTTGGGAAATTGATAGAAAAGGAAATAATTATGACGATATCCAAGGCAATGATCATATATAGGCATCACATCCAAGACAAGTAGACCGAAACAACTCTGCATCGACTACTATTACTCCATACATCAACCGCTATCCAGCATGCATCTAGAGTATTAAGTTCATGGAAAAATGGAGTAACACCTTAAGCAAGATGACATGATGTAGACAAGATAAACTCACGTATGAATAACCCTCATCATTTTACCCTTAATAGCAATGATACATGTGTCATGTCCCTTTCTGTCACTGGGATTGAGCACCGCAAGATCGAACCCATTACAAAGCACCTCTTCCAATGGCAAGATAAATCAATCTAGTTGGCCAAACCAAACCAATAAATCGAAGAATAAATACGAGGCTATATTAATCATGCATAAAAGAGTTCAGAGAAAACTCAAATAATATTCATGGATATATCTGATCATAAACTCACAATTCATCAGATCCCAACAAACACACCGCAAAAAGTCATTACATCGAATAGATCTCCAAGAACACCAAGGAGAACATTTTATTGAAGATCAAAACGAGAAGAAGCCATCTAGCTACTAACTATGGACCCATAGGTCTATGGTAAACTACTCACTCATCCTCGCAGGGAAGCAAGGATGATGTTGAGCCCCCTCCGTGATTGAATCCCCCTTCGGCAAGGTACCGGAGAAGGCCTCCAGATGGGATCTCATGGTTCTGGAACTT
Source organism: Aegilops bicornis (assembly GCA_021605145.1). NCBI lineage: Eukaryota > Viridiplantae > Streptophyta > Magnoliopsida > Poales > Poaceae > Aegilops > Aegilops bicornis. Next base: position 644,984,697 of record CM038672.1, read on the forward strand.
GCGGTGGCGGAAAAAGTATTTCAGGTGTCTCTCTGATGTCAGGGTAATATTTGGGTATTTATAGAGGTGGAATTAGGGTTTGCCATGCCATGATGGGCCCACAAGCCCTAAGGCTTGTCGTTCCCTCGTGGCTCTTCTGTCCTCTTCCTGAACGTTCTAGGGTCTCTTATGGTCCCAAAAAAATTTAATCCAAAGTTTTTTCTCTGTTTGGACTTCATTTGATATTGATTTTCTAAAAAGCCAAAACATGCAAAAAACAACAGTTGGCAGTTGGCACTGTGTTAATAGGTTAGTCCCAGAAAATGATATATAATTGCATCAAGTGACATATAAAACATCCAGAATTGATACTTTAATAGCATGCAACAATAAAAAATTATAGATACGTTGGAGGCGTATCAAGTATCTCCAACTTAATTCCTACTCGTCCTCGAGTAGGTAAATGATAAAAATAGAATTTTTGATGTGGAATGCTACCTATCACATCCATCATATATTCTTTTCTTTTGTAGCATGGATATTTGGACTTGAATGATTCAAAGCAATAGTCTATAATTTGACATTAAAACATCAATACTCAAGCATATCAATAAGCAACCATGTCTTTCACAATATCAACGCTAAAGAAAGCTATACCTAGCCCATTATGCTCAATCATTGATCCATTCATGAAACACACTCAAATATTAGCTACATCCAATACACAAGTATGTCAATAGTGTTCCCTAGTTGGTGCTTTATAAGAGAAGATGGAGACTCAAATAAGAAATATTTTTTTTGCACAAAAGTAGATAGATAGGCCCTTTGCAGAGGGAAGCAGAGATTTGCAGAGGTGCCAAAGCTCAAAGATTAAATTTAGAGATAAAATATTTTGAGAGGCATGCTTTTCCTTTCAACGAAAACGACCGAGATTTCCCAATATCTTCCATGCTAGACAAATTGTAGGCGGTTCCAAAACAGAAAGTAAAGTTTATTTCCTTTCCACCATTCTTTCACAATCCATGGCTAGCCGTATCCACGGGTGCCTTCCATACCAACACTTTCCATGGAATTTTATTATTATCATCATATTAATTTTTTCATTTCGGGAGTGGGCATCCCTATTACCTGCCACACTGTCGTGCAATGACAAGTGAATAAATACTCATCATGAGAATAAAGTACTTAGCATGGAAAATATTGGCCATCCCATGCCGCTTCATGAGTAGTACGGGCACACACAACAGAAGTTCATTTTGAAAATTAGAGTTGGCACATGCTAATTTACTTAGAGCGACATAGAAATACCGCATATAGGTAGGTATGGTGGACTTATTTGGCACATCTTTGGGATTTAGGAGTTGGATGCACAAGCAGCATTCCCCCGCTTAGTACAAGTGAAGGCTAGCAAATAGATTGAGAAGTGCTACCTCCTGAGCTTGCATTGGTTTTCCCTTGAAGAGGAAAGGGTGACGCAGCAAAGTAGCGTAACTATTCCACTCAGTGTTGAGAACCAAGGTATCAATCTAGTAGGAGACAATGCACAAGTCACCGAATACCTGCACAAACAATCAACAAATTGCACCCAACGCGATAAAGGGGTTGTCAATCCCTTCACGGTCACTTGCAAAAGTGAGATCTAATAGAGATAGATAAACGATAAAGTAAATATTGTTGGTATTTTTGGTTTATAGGTCGGAAAGTAAAAGATTGCAAAATAGTAGATCGGAAACTAGCAAGATGTAAACGAGATTTAATAATATGGAAAAGAGACCCGGGGGCCATAGGTTTCACTAGTGACTTCTCTCAAGATAGCAAATATTACAGTGGGTGAACAAATTACTGCCGAGCAATTGATAGAAAAGCGCAAAGTTATGACGATATCTAAGGCAATGATCATGAACATAGGCATCACGTCCGTGCCAAGTATACCGACTCCTGCCTGTAACAGCCTGGTTTTTGGCCCTTTTCTTTTTTTTGGTATTTATTTGGTTTTTGCTCGGTTTTTCTTTTTGGAGTGGTTCCGTGGCCTTGCCACCTGGGAAATCATCCTCATTCCCCCTCCCATGTGACTCATCATTCTCAAAACCTTGCCAAGATCATGTCACTTCACTCCTTGACCAAACCCTAAATTCTTTTCTAGGGAAAATTCCTTTTTCATTAAAGGAATAACCCTATCTGCCGTAGGTTGTGAAGCAACCTATATTTTTATCCATCCAAAAATCCCCAAATAATTCTCATAATTCCTTTGGGTCATATATAGCTCAAATATGGCCAAACATTGCCTTGGCCAGTTCAAAAATAATTCCCCAATCCTTTTTCTATTCTGCCCTGAATGGCACTTTGTGAAGGAAGTGTCATTTATATTTTTCCTAGTGGCTCCCAACCTTTTTGGGCATGATTATATGTCCAAATAATTGCCTCATGCACAAGTTCAACTTTATTTGCCTAGCCAATCTTCCTCGGTGAATTTTCAAAGTTTCTGTCAGACAGAAGGCTTTGTGAAGGAAGTACTAGCTAGGAGTATCCAAATGAGTTGAACTTTTGCACACTGTTTAATGTGCTCATATTAACCCGCTCCACCCATTTTCAGCCCCATCTAATTATCTATGTGAGCACAGGAGCAAATCTTTGATTCCGGCAATATTTTCAGGTTGTGAAGCAAGTGCATTTTATATTGCTTCAAAACTCCTGATAAATTACCAGGTCATTCTTATACCCATAAAACATCTCTCCACCCAATTTGGCATCAGTTCATCAATCCATTTGATCACCAAAATTATTTCAAATTTCTAGACAGAAATGATGTTTGTGAAGCAGGTCTATTTTGGCTTGTCCATTTGGCATGAGCTTTTTACAACATCTTCATATGTCCAAATAATAAAGCTTTGCTCAATCTTAGACCAAGTTGCTTCTCCATGTGAGTGCATCATCCAAATATCATTTCTGGACCATTTTGGCAGTTGCAAAGGAACTATATTAAACCTTGGTCCTAATCTTCTCCAAGTTACCAGGATGAAAGTCCTTCTTATCCTAAACCTCGCAGACAAACTCTCTGGCTCCAGTTCCTTTCCTGTTGATCAGCAGTTCTCGTTCAAGTTTACTGCAGTAAACTTCAGAAGTTGATTACCATTTAACCAGAGCGCCTTTAACCAAACTACCACCGTAGTTGAGACCTCCCCTGGATGAGCTTACCCGTAGACAACAAGTTCCAGCCCATCTTCCCCGCTACATGCCAGTGCATGCGGTGACCGCGTTAATGGCATCACTGTGCACACACTCTATGTGCAGTGGCCGCGCCTAGTGGCTGTTTGTGCTTCAGCACCTCCTCCTCTCGTCGCCTTTGCGCGCGTGAGCGTGTCCACCAGCTGGCCCGCGTTGTCGCCGTTCCCCTGGACCCCTCTCCCCCTCCGTCCGTTTCCTCACCGACGCTCACCGACACTCGCCGCCGAACGCCCATGGGGGCACAATGCTCTGTTTGGCTCCGAGCTCACCTCGGCCTCTTCCTCTGCTCTCCGGCGCCGTCTACCCCTCTGTGACCTCTGAATCAATGGCTCGTCGTGTTCCCGCACCCTCTCGTGCTCGCTGGCCGTCACCAGAGCCTCGGCCGGACGTGCCCGGCGGCACCCGAGCCCGTGCCCCTTGCCCCGGCTATTTATAGCCCCTCCCCTCGCCCCCTAGCATCCCACCAGCCTTACCTCGCTCCCCTAGTCCTCCCGAGCTTCTTCCCCTACCTCCCGGAGCCCTCCACAACCACCATTGCCGCCATGGCCGCGGGCCATGCTCGGCTAGATTCGCTCAACGCCGTCCCCCTCCTTGCCTTCCACCACCACCAGAGATCTCCCTCAACACCCACAAGGTCGCCCCGACCTCCATCTTCTCCTCTGGTGGCTTGTGGCCATGCGCTGGACGGCACCCAAAGCAGCCGTCTGCCGCAGCCGGCTTCTCGCGCTCTCCCAAGCTCTTCGGTGTCTGTGTCCTACCTGAAGGGGACCGCCTCGTCCTGCTGATCATGCCAGTAGGTCGGGTGCTACGTCTTGAGCTTGCGTTGGTTTTCCTTGAAGAGGAAAGGGTTATGCAGCAATAGTAGCATAAGTATTTCCCTCAGTTTTTGAGAACCAAGGTATCATCCAGTAAGAGGCTCCTCAAAAGTCCCACGCACCTACACAAACAAACAAAGAACTTCATAACCAACGCAATAAAGGGGTTGTCAATCCCTTCACGGCCACTTGCAAAAGTGAGATCTGATAGAGATAGTATAATAAGATAAATATATTTTTGGTATTTTATAATATAGATTGGAAAAGTAAAGATGCAAATAAAAGTAGATTGAAAGCTTATATGATAAAAGATAGATCCGGGGGCCATAGGTTTCACTAGTGGCTTCTCTCAAGATAGCATAAGTATTACGGTGGGTGAACAAATTATTGTCGAGCAATTGATAGAAAAGCGAATAATTATGAGGTTATCTAGGCATGATCATGTATATAGGCATCACGTCCGTGACAAGTAGACCAACTCCTGCCTGCATCTACTACTATTACTCCACACATCGACCGCTATCCAGCATGCATCTAGAGTATTAAATTCATAAGAACAGAGTAACGCATTAAGAAAGATGACATGATGTAGAGGGATAAACTCATGCAATATGATATAAACCCCATCTTTTTATCCTCGATGGTAACAATACAATACGTGCCTTGCTACCCCTATTGTCACTGGGTAAGGACACCACAAGATTGAACCCAAAGCTAAGCACTTCTCCCATTGCAAGAAAGATCAATCTAGTAGGCCAAACCAAACTGATAATTCGAAGAGACTTGCAAAGATAACTCAATCATACAGAAAAGAATTCAGAGGAGATTCAAATATTTCTCATAGATAAACTTGATCATAAACCCACAATTCATCTGATCTCGACAAACACACCGCAAAAGAATATTACATCTAATAGCTCTCCAAGAACATCGAGGAGAACATGGTATTGAGAATCAAAGAGAGAGAAGAAGCCATCTAGCTAATAACTATGGACCCGAAGGTCTGTGGTAAACTACTCACGCTTCATCGGAGAGGTAATGGTGTTGATTTAGAAGCCCTCTGCGATCAAATCCCCCTCTGGCAGGACGCCGGAAAAGGTCCCTAGATGGGATCTCATGGGTACAGAAGGTTGCGGCGGCGGAAATGTGGTTTCGTGGCTCCCCTGGATGTTTTCAGGGTATAAGAGTATATATAGGTGAAGGAACTAGGTCAGGGGAGCTACGAGGGGCCCACGAGGTATGGGGCGCGCCCTACCCCCCTGAGCGTGCCCTCCTGCCTGGCGGCCGCCTCGTTGTGTCTCCGACTTCATCTCCAAGTCTTCTGGTTTCCTTTCGGTCCAAGAAAGATCATCACGAAGGTTTCATTCCGTTGGGACTCCGTTTCGTATTCCTTTTCTGTGAAACTCTAAAATAGGCAACAAAAAAACAGAAACTGGCACTAGGCCCTCGGTTAATAGGTTAGTCCCAAAAATAATATAAAATAGCATATAAATGCCTATTAAACATTCAAAACAGATAATATAATAGCATGGAACAATAAAAAATTATAGATACGTTGGAGACATATCCAGCATCCCCAAGCTTAATTCCTGCTCGTCCTCGAGTAGGTAAATGATAAAAATAGAATTTTTGATGTGGAATGCTACCTAACATATTTATCAGTGTAGTTTTCTTTATTGTGGCATGAATGTTCAGATCCAAAAGATTCAAACAAAAGTTTAATATTGACATACAAATAATAATACTTCAAGCATACTAACAAAGCAATCACGTCTTCTCAAAATAACATGGCCAAAGAAAGCTATCCCTACAAAATCATATAGTCTGGCTATGCTCTATCTTCATCACACAAAATATTTAAATCATGCACAACCCCGATGACAAGCCATGCAATTGTTTCATACTTTTGATGTTCTCAAACTTTTTCAATCTTCACGCAATACATGAGCGTGAGCCATGGACATATCACTAAGGTGGAATAGAATATGGTGGTTGTGGAGAAGACAAAAAGGAAGAAGATAGTCTCACATCAACTAGGCATATCAACGGGCTATGGAGATGCCCATCAATAGATATCAATGTGAGTGGGGTAGGGGATTTCCATGCAATGGATGCACTAGAGTGAAAGTGCGTTATATCGACTAGAGGGGGGTGAATAGGCGATTTTTATGAATTCTTCACTAAGGAATTTGCCGGTGAGGAAATTCCTTAGCGAAGAACTACTTGCAGCGGAATAAGTACTCAGAAGTAAGCATAACAGAATACACGCATGGTCATCATGATGAAATGAAGACAAACACAGTCTGAGAAAAGCGTAATCACAGGATAACACAAGATGAAGACAAACCGGTGAAGAAATTGAGCGAGGAAATTGAGAAAGTCTTGATCAAAGTCTTCAAACACAGATATGAACAAACACTCAACACGGTAATGAGGAAATGAAAGGGTTGAGGAGATAGAACCGATAAGGTTGGTGAAGACAATGATTTGGTAGACCAGTTCAAGCTATTTGTCTCGGTTATGCGTCTGGTTGGAGCGGCTGAGTATTTAAACTTGAGGACACACAGTCCCGGACACCCAGTCGCTGAGAACGCAGCTCAGGACACCAAGTCCTCACCGTATTCTCCTTGAACTAAGGTCACACGGACCTCGTCCAATCACTTGTGGTAAGTCTTCATGCGACTTCCAAACCTTCACAGACTTGGTCACTCGGCGATCCACAATTCCTCTTGGATGCTCTAGACCATGACGCCTAACCGTCTGGAAGAAGGACAATCTTCAAAGGTAACAAGCGTCGTATCCACGCATGATCAATCTCTTCAGTGATGCTCAATCACTTTGGGTTTGTAGGGGTTTGGTTTTTGGGTTTTCCTCACTTTCGATGATTTTCGCTCAAAGTCCTCGGAGGATGGGTTGCTCTCAAATGACAAGTGTCAAGTTCTCTTGGAGCAGCCAACCAGCTAGTGGTTGTGAGGCGACTATTTATAGCCTAGGGAGCAGCCCGACATGATAAGACATAAATGACCTCCAATGATATGACCGTTAGGTGGATAAGATATTTTGGGACAGGTGGCCTTGACACGACAGCAGTCGGAAATTTGAATATCAAATTCCTCAGGGCTATCATGTTCCTCACTGTGTAGGCAATCCACACTCTCGAATTCCTAACTCCTCAGTCAGAACAAATTCCTCAGCGACCAGAAGAACTTCGTCTACATCCTTTGAAGAAATTGACTGAAGCGTATGAGATTTCCAAAGGCTTCACTCGAAGGGATTGGTAGGTGTAGGATTTTGAGTTGAGCATCACATGGAAATTTTTCCTTAGTATTTCCTCGACCCCTTTAACGATGCGGTGTTTCCTATGACTCAAGAAAGAGAAAATGAAACTACGAAAACAAAAGTCTTCACGCTTCATGTTCCTCAAATGAATACCAAGTCTTCGAGGTCACACCAATTTCTTCACTTTCAAAGTCTTCAGAAAGTCTTCAAAATATCAAAGTCTTCAGTCAAAGAACTTCATTTTTAGGGGTCGACTTTATCTGTAAATATCAAACTCCTCATGGACTTATAGACCTGTGTACACTCACAAACGCATTAGTTCCTTAACCTATAAGTCTTCAATCCACCAAAATCACTAAGGGGCACTAGATGCACTTACAATCTCCCCCGTTTTGGTGATTGATGACAATGTAGGTTAAGTTTTCAACGAGGATAAACATATGAAGTGTAAATACGATAATGAAGAATTTGATTGCAAGATATAGAAGAACTCCTTTGAAGATGTGCATAGTGAGGAATTTGCTTTTGAGGCAATGCACATTTGAAAAGTTGAATCATGGAGATCTCCCCCTATATCTTGTAATTCATACACGCATTTGTCATATAATATGAAGAATTTGAAATGCATGATGAAATATGGTGCTTGATGTAATTCAGCATGCGTGCGATAACATTAATGAGGAACAAGCATGCAAATAACGCATCAAGAGTATCAGAGCTCAAATAGATCCGCTTTGAAGATTTTCAAGAAGCTCAAGAGAATCAAAGTATAGTGCAAGAGCCTAATGCATCAAAAGTATCAAAGCACCATCGGGTTTAAGATTACAACTCGATCCAATAAAAGTTTCAAAAGAACGAGAGTTGTAACTTAACAAAACTAAGCAATAAAATAGACCCGCTTGAAGACTAACTCAAATTTTTCTCCCTTTGTCATCGAATGACCAAAAGGATCGAAACTGAGGACTAACGCTCCTGAAGAATTTCAAGTTGAAGAAGGAGCGCCAGTGATGTTGGGGTCGGTTGTTGTAGTGGGACCTGCAGCGGTGTCGTCCAAGTCTTCATTTTCATCGATGTGTCATACGATGAAGAATAGGAGCTAGCCACCAAGGATGGAACTTTGACCTTCTTGTATTTCTTCGGAGGAGGTGCAGACCAGTCAAATTCTTCCTTGAGTCCCATAGTCGTTAGTTCTTCCGCATTGTTGACATGTGAAAGAACAGCCCAGGTGCGTTTGAAGGTTTCATGGAGGTAGTAGTGGTTTTTCTTCACTGCATTGTGTGTTGAGGTCATGTTGTGAAGAATTGAACCAAGCGGCGCTTGACCCATTTGTGATTGCGATCAACCTTCCGATGAAAGGCGAGAAGTAACTCACGATCAGTCATCACCACAGGTCTTTGTGGCTTGAGGACTTTGCTTGACCGAGGTATTTGCGGCGAGAGTCATGGGTGGCGAGTCATCATTGGTGGAGTAGGATGCTTTGCTTATGGCTGTCCATCCAATGGACGAATGCCTTCATCGATCACAGCATTAGCCTTGCCCTTGTCATCATCTCGAGGTAAATGTCCGTTTGAGGACTTCAATCGGGGCAAGTAGATGCAGTGGTTCGAGTATCGACCTTGTAATTGAGTGAAGACCTTGTCCTGATGAATCTCATTATCCAAGGCGCATAAGGCTTTAGCTCAAATGGTGACATAGCAATGTTTGCCAGAGTCCTCATGAAGAAATCATGGAAGTTGACGGGAACGCCATGGATGGTGTTGAAAAGCATATTCTTCTTGATGCCAACGACTTCTTCATCATTCGAGTCGTGGCCTTTGATAGGACTCATTGTCTTCGTCAGAATTCGATAGACAGTCCGAGGCACATACAATAATGCCTTGACGAGGAATTTGGTTCTTGGGGCCTGCCTTGGCTTCAAAGGCTTCATCAGCACTTGCATATAGTGATTTGAAAGTTCTGATTCGTTGTAGATACAATGTGCACCATCAAGTGGAGGACTTAGTGGTAGAGCACGAAGCAATTCAGTTGATGGTGCCTTGTAGTGAGTATTTTCAGACATCCAGTCTAATACCCATGAGTTCACGTCTTCAGCGTCTCCGGTGATGTGCAGCGTTGCATAGAATTGAAGAATTAGTTCTTCATTCGATCCACGAATATCGGTGCAGAAATTCAGAAGTCTGCGTCGTGAAGAACACCGAGGACTGGCTCAAAGACTGGCAGAGACTCCATGTCCACATGAGTAATATGATCATGATATAAGACTTTATCTTTGTTGAAGAGGACTTAGGAATAGATTTTGGCTTGGCTGTCATTCAAGAATCGCCTCTTCCTTATGCGAGCAGAATCATATGGATTATAGTTAGTGAAGAATACGTGCTCGGCAAAGAAATCATCAGCCTTGAACTTTTGTTTGCTTGAGAACATATTCTTTTGCTTGGGCAGAGGAGTGTCAGTGAGTTGCATCACCACCTCAGGAATCGCAAGTTCAGGTTCTTCAGGCTGAGGAATTTCTTGTTCCTCAACAGGTGCAGTCTGTGGATCAGCAGCAGGTTCATCAACACTAGTGGCTGGAATTTCTTCATGCACAGAGCAAGTGGGTTGAGTTTCTTCAGAGTCCATTTGGACTGTTTGTGCGAGGGGCGAGGAATCTGTTGGAGCGGGGTGAAGAGAGGAGTATTGGGATGCAGACTTTCCCAAAAGTCATGATTCATCACTGGTGTGGTGCACACTATATCCACATCTTCATCTTCAATTTCCTCAACACCAGCCTCTTCACCGTGAACCGAGGCATAGGTGAGAAATGACCGGGGTTGAAGGATTGCGTCCACTTCAATTTCTTCATCAATCTGCTTTCGACGAAGCAGCAGAATGATGTTCTTCATCAGATCCGATTGGGATCTCATAGTCTTTTCCAAAAGGAACAAGGTCCTTTGATGGCATGGAGGAAATCGGAACAACATCAATTGGATTTTCAAATGAGCTCGTCATTGGCTTCATTTTCTTCGTAGAAGAATGTGACACGGTGATGCCTTCCTTTTCTTCACTGCAGCTCGTTCTGCAGCCTTGGTTTTCTTCACCTCGAGGCGGATGGAAGAATTGGAGTTGGTGTTGGCGCAGGAGGAGCCGAGGAATCTGGTTGAATTTCTTCAGCGCAATCGATGCGATTGCCTGTCTTGTTCGATTTCTTCAGCGCACCACTAGTGGATGCCACGGCAATTTCTTCGGTAATTTGGAATGGAATCATCAGCCCTGGAACTAGCATTTTCATCGGCCTGAGCGTCATCGGTAGTCTTGGCATGTTCTTCGATCGAATTTGGTGAGGCTTCAGCCTGAGGAATTTCATGTTGCGTTGGGGCAGCAACATTTGTGAATTTCTTTGTCAGATTGACGAATCTGACCTTGGCTCCTTGCCAATCAGCATAATAAGAATCGAAGTTTTTGCTGAGGTCTTGAATTTCAGTCTGGACCTTGAGAAGTTCCTCAGGTGTCATTTTGACAATGTTTTTCTTCAGGAACTTCTCCTTTCTGTATTGAGCCTTCTTGATCTCTCTTGCCTTTTTAAACTTCCATTTCTCTTCAGCGATGAAATGGGTCAACATATGACTTTGTCCAGCGGTCAGATGAAAGTCAGGCATAGGGGTATTTGGATCCTTGTGCCAGAGATCAATATAATCGAGGATTTTCCTCGGATCCAACAGCAGTGGCACAAATGTGCCTTTGGCTCTAGTGGCCCTTTCTTGGCGATCTCTGATGATTTCCGCAAGTTCATCATCAGAAGCTTCATCATCAGAAGACACATGGAATGCAACTTGTTTCTTCTTTGGACTTGGCCGAGGACCTCGTCCAGCTGTTCCTTTGGTCTTCAGCAGAGTCGGGCCAGATGATGAAATTGGTGCTGCTGAGGAACTTGCTGAAACTCCAGAGGCAATCGAGAAACCAGCAGTCCTTTGACATGTAGCCAGATGCATAGGAGCTGAGGACTTTGACGGAGCTGTTGAGGACTTTGGTGGAGCTGTAGCAGTGTGAGGAATTTACCGTGAGGGCGCTGCTGAGGAACTTGGCCGTGAGGGCGCTGATGGTGAAGCACTTGGCTTATGAGAAGGCTTCTTTGGCATGGATTTCCTCGGTTTGACCGAGGCCTCAGTAGCTGTAGCAGTGGCAGAATCCTCATTGAATTTCTTCACTGCCTCCTTAGCTTGTCTTGCCAATTTAGCTTGGCGCTTAGCCCATTCTTCAGGAAAGTCCTCACCACGCTTGATGCTGGTGGGTTCAGCTACTTGGCCAGGTGCCAATGGAGCTCTTGGGCATGGAGGATTGAGAGCGAATTTCTTCATGTACTTTGGAGTCACATATCTGTATTCCCTCCATTCCCTTGCCCATCTCCGTTCAATCTTACGAATACGCACCTTGCGCTGATTTTTGTTTTCTTCATCGGTGTGCGAGTCAGCATAAATTTCCTCGAGGATCTCAAAAGCAGTCATAACCTCAGGTTTCTTTCCTCCTTTACGTGGCTTCTTACCGTCCGCCATATTCTTGAGTTGAGGAAATTGAACAATTGAGTTCTCTGAAGAAGTATGCAGTTTTCTTCGAGGAGCAGCGTAAATGAGTTAAGTTGATGAGAACCTAGTGATTCAGCGGTGGACATGTGTACTGTGAGCAGTATAGTTGCGAGGAATTTGGAGAGGTCATATGCGTTCTCAGAAGGTTTTTCAAAAAGAACACGTTTTGAGGATTTTGACCAGATGAGCCTTGAAGAATTTCACTAAGCGTTCTTTGACTTAGGTTCCAGAGTTGTACAGATCGAGGATCCACACAATTAAGGAATCTTGAAGAAAATGATTGCTTAGAGAAACGAATCAAGAGCAGATAGCTTGTGAGGTGTTTGTGTGTGAGGATTTGAAGAATAAACACCTTTGAAGATTTTCAGGAAAGCTTGAGAATCAAAGCGAGTAATAAAAGTAACTTTTATTTACCCTAAATGAAGAACACGATGAACTGGGTGTTGTAGACGTGAAGCTCGTCTGTTCAGATCTTCCACGCCCTAACTTGGCGGAGGAAGACAGCTACGGCGGCGGCGGAGTGAGGAATTCCGCGGTCGGTGTGAGTACGACGGCGACGAGGTCGAGCCAATGAAGCTCTTCCTCACCGGCGATGATGGAGTAGCGGCGGCGCTAGGGTTTGAGGAGCTCGAACGGGAGAGAGAGGTCGAGCGGGGTAAAAGAAGTGAGGAAGGGGAGAGGGGTATTTATAGACAAGGTGAAAAACTGTTGGCTCAAGATTTGGGACGAACGTGCCCCTGACCATTCTCCTTCTCACGACATGTGTCACCCACGTACTGTGTAGTGGAGATCGTGTACGATCGTGGGTGAGTAAAATAATGCATCGTGGGATGCGGAACGGTTTGAGCGGCAAAACCGAAAATTTGGATAAGATCAGTTTTAAAGTTTAGATTCGCAATTTCTTGGTATGAGGACTCGGTGAAGATTTTGAACGAAGTTTCAAATAGAACGCACATGAAGAATTTGTGAATAGATTGGGTTGAGTATAGCATAGAGGGGAAGGGTCCGATCACACTCACTTAGCAGAAAAAGACGACTTGAAGAAATAACTATAAGTGAATGCTGTAGAGGACATAAACCCATATATATATATATATAGCCAATGAAGAAATACGACGGAAACAGTGAAGATTTTGCAAAGTTGAAGAATTTGAAAACTGAAGAATTTCAAAACTGAGGAAAAACTCAAATTGAAGATTTTCAACTTTGGTGGTGGCGTGACCCACCGTATAAGAATGATGATTTCAGACACTGCGTACAATTGTCGTAGGGTTCTGAGAATCAACTTCTTCATTAATTTCTTCACACTTAGAGTGTTATTCTTCATTGATTGAAGAAAAACATTTCTTCATGTGTTGCACATCTAAGTCATCAATTTTGCATAAGTGTTAGGATGTGTGTCTTTTCAAAGAACATTCGAAGATTCTAAGATATTTAGCTCACACCGCAACTTGCTAAATCTCTTCTCATCCAAGGGCTTAGTGAAGATATCGGCTAGCTGTTCTTGAGTCTTCACGTGCTCGATAGAGATGTCGCCCTTCAACACATGATCACGAAGAAAATGATGACGAATTTGAATGTGCTTTGTCTTCGAGTGCTGAACTGGGTTGTGAGCAATCTTGATGGCACTCTCAACATCACTGATGAGAGGCACATTCTTCACGTTGATGCCGTAGTCCTTGAGAGTTTGCTTCATCCACAGCAATTGAGCACAACACGAGCCAGCAGCAATGTATTCAGCTTCCGCGATGAACGTGATCTGTGATTCTGTTTCTTCGAGGACCAACAGACCAAAGATCGTCCGAGGAAATGACAAGTGCGGAAGTTGACTTGCGGTCCACACGATCACCAGCATAGTCGAGTCGAATATCCAATGAGATCAAAAGCGAGCCCTTGGGGTACCATAATCCTAGTGTTGGTGTGTGAGCTAGATATCGAAGAATATGCTTCTGACCTTATGGTGTGATTCCTTGGTGTAGCTTGAAAGCGGGCACACATGCAAACATAAGCATTATATTTGGCCTAGATGCACATAAGTACAATAAAGAACCAATCATGGAGCGGTATACCTTGTGATCAAGTCAATACCATTTTCATCGATGCATAGATGGCCATTTGTGGGCATAGGAATTTTGACGCCTTTGCAATCTTGCATGCCGAATTTCTTCAGGACATCTTTGAGGTATTTCTCCTGGGATATGAATATGCCATTGTGTTGTTGACGAATTTGAAGACCTAAGAAGAATTTCAACTCTCCCATCATATACATTTGATATTATTCACTCATCATATAGGCAAATTCATCACTGGCGCTTTAATGTCATCGATGATCTTCTCCACTTGCACTTCTTTTGCAACGCGAGGATGAGCTGGTTGTCGTCGAGGAATTTGATCATTTTCCTCAGCACCATTGTTTTCAGCATTATCTTGAGTGCATCATTTCGGCGTTCTTGGCGTCTGAGGAATGAATTCTTCAGCAGTTTCTTGATGGGGATGACATCCTCAGATGCCTTGAACTTGATAGATTCCTCAGGTGCGGGTTCATCTAACACAGAAGGTAGGTGCTCTCTTTGCGAGCCATTAGTTTCATCGAACCGCACATCTACAGTGTCAACAATCTTGTGTAGAGCGATGTTGAAGACTCTGTAGGTGTGCAAGTCCTTTCCGTAACCAAGCATAAAACCTTCGTGTGCTTTCGGTGCAAATTTAGAATTGTGATGAGGATCTCTAATCCAACATTTAGCACCAAAGACTTTGAAATAACTTACATTGGGTTTCTTGTCAGTGAGGAGTTCATAGGCAGTCTTCTTGAAGAATTTGTGAAGATATACTCTGTTGATGATGTGGCACGTCGTATCAATTGCATCAATCCAAAAACGACTAGGCGTTTTGTATTCATCAAGCATAGTGCGAGCCATCTCAACAAGAGTTCTGTTCTTGCGCTCCACGACGCCATTTCTTTGAGGAGTATAAGGAGCAGATAACTCATGAGTGATACCAAGTTCATCAAGATAGTCATCAAGACCAGAATTCTTGAACTCAGTTCCATTGTCACTCCTGATGTGCTTGATCTTCACACCAAAGTTAGTTGAAGCCCTCGAGGAAAATCGTTTGAAGACTTCCTGCACTTGATTTTTGTAAGTAACAATGTGTACCCATGTGTAGTGAGAGTAATCATCAACAATAACAAAGCCATATAGAGATGCATCATTAACGACAATTTGAGTAATGATTGGGACCAAAGAGGTCCATGTGAAGCAATTCGAAGGACGAGTAGTGGTCATGATAGTCTTCACTTTGGATGCTTGGCCTTGGTCATTTTTCCAGCTTCACAGGCTCCGCATAAGTGATCCTTGAGGAATTTGACATTCTCAATGCCAATGACATGCTTCTTCTTCGCATAGCGTGTGCAAATTTCTCATGCCTGCGTGACCAAGTCGCCCGATGCCATAGCCAGCCTATACGAAGCTTTTGCAAGTAGACACACGGCTGGTTGTGGTCACCGTAGAGAAATCAACAATATACAAGTCTCCTCTCCTAAAGCCTTGAAGACTTTGGAATTGTCGACTTCCATAATCACAACATAACGATACTTGCCAAAGATAACAACCATATCAAGATCACAAAGCATTGAGACTGACATGAGGTTGTATCCTAAGGACTCAACAAGCATGACTTTGTCCATGTGTTTATCCTTAGAGATCGCAACCTTACCAAGACCCAATACCTGATTTTTTCCTTTGTCAGCAAAGATGATATGCTTCAGATGTGACGGTGATAAGGGAGCATCCATCAATAGATTCTTGTCACCAGTCATGTGATTTGTACATCCACTATCGAGAACCCACTCAGTGGCTTTGGGTTGATCATCCTGCAAATGAATTGGTACAACTTACGATCTCATATACTTCATCAGTGAAGAATATGATATCAAGTTCATCAGATGAATTTCATCGGTCAAGATAACAGATAAGCGGTATGAGGGCGTGTGAAATGAAAGTTCATTTCGTCATGATTAGCTGCGTCCTTTCGAGCAATTTCACAGGTCCTCAGCAAATTCTTGAGACGTTAAGGCACGTCTGGAGACCTGACCCTGAGAAGAGATTAGTTCTTTTTCTTCACCACCCACATCTGAAGGGGTGGCAAAGAGTTCATTACTCTGCGAGCACCATACGAGAATGGTGGCATAGAAGCCAAACCATTCCGTTTCACATAAGAGGGGTTAGGGTAAACATATGAATAAGCAGAGAAATTCTTCGAGGACTTATGAACATATTGGTTTGAAGAATAATGCACATATTCATAGCCCTTAGCTCTACCCTGCGAAACAGAGTTGTTAGCACGATGATAATCATATGAGGACTTTGATCCTTTTGAGGAATTTGATCCACGTGAGGAATTTGGTCCGTATGAGGACTTGGATCCATATGAAGAATTTGGTCCATATGAAGAATTTGATCTGGGGTTCCTATTCTTCACGGTGGTGTCATGAGGACATTCACGAAGACTTTCAAGGCACTTCTTGGGAACCCAGATTTTCTTCATAGGGGAACCGTTCCTGCGATTAAGCGCCAACATATCTAGCAAATACTTCACCATTCTGATTTTGAATAGTTTATAGTTGAGTCAAATGACTCATCGAGAAGAATGAGGAGATTCGCATGTAAAGCCGGATAAGTTAGATGGATCAATGGAGGTCCCTTTGCAGCAACCCATGAGGTTTTGGGATACCGCTCGGGCTTCCAATATGTTCCATCAAGATTGAGTTTTCTCTCAAAGGCAATACCCTCTTTCCTAGGGTTCTGTTGAGGATCTGCTTTTTAAGCACATCACAAAGAGTCGATGCCCTTTGAGGCTTTTGGACATGCCTGTCATATACAATTCCTTCAGCCTGCATCGTCGGTGATACTAGCAATGTCCTCGGATGATGAATTAGTGATAGCGAGGCAGGTGAAGAATTTGTAACAGTTGAAGCATTTGAACATTCGGTGAAGAATTAGCGATTCACGTTCAATGCACTTTAAGCATGGAGGAACAAATTCTTCTTGAGAAGCGCTGATTTGTTGAGCAAGTAATGAATCGCGCTCCTTCTGAAGATCTTCATAACTCACTCTTAGCTTCTCAAGGTCTTGCTTTCTTTGAAGAAATTCATAAGAAAGTTTCTCATGATCAGATAAGAGAGTGTTATGATGACCTTGAAGGCTATCAAACCTAGACTGAAGTCTCTGAAGATTTTCAGTCAGGGCTTTAGTGCGATCCATTTCTTCACCTAACATATCATCACTCTTATCTAGCATGTTTTGAACCTTTTCCAAAGCCCTTTGTTGTTTTACAGACAATTTTAGCAAGTTTTGAGTAATCGGGCTTTAGATCTTCATCGATTCATTTTCACTAGATTCGGAGGAGGTATATTTGAGTACCTTGGCACCCTTTGCCATGAAGCAATAGGTGGGACTGTAGTCATCACTATCTTCATCGGCATTGTTGGTGAGGTCATTTTCTTGAGTTGAAGATGGACTTCTCGACGAAAGCGATGGCGAGAGCTAGACTTCGCCACACCGGACTCAGATTCTTACGATGCCTCCTCTTCCTCATGTTCCTCGATTCAGCTTGAGTCAATTTCCTTGCCAATGAATGCCCGAGCCTTTTGGAGCTGCCCTTCTTGTGAGAAGAAGGCTTTGAGGATTTTGATGATGAAGATTTCGATGATTTCTTCTTCTTCTTGGCGTCATCGAACTGTAATCCTTGTGTTTCTTCTTCTTTAATTCCTTTTCCCACGAGGACAATCTTGGATGTAGTGACCAGGTTTCTTGCATTTGTGACAAAGTCTTTTCTTATAGTCCTTTGGATGAGGAATCACCGCTCCTTGAGGATTTTCCAAATCGACCACGTCTTGAGAACTTCTGGAATTTCTTCACGGCGGTGCTAGCTCCTGGCCTAATTCTTGAGGATCTCCAAGGCTACTACCGAGTCTTCACACTCAGATTCGAGACACAGCCTTGGCCTTGAGGCACGTGTTTTTCCATAGCTAGAACCATATAGATCTCTCTTTCAAAGAAGCTGGAACTCATGAGTATTTAGCCTCTCGAGGATATCGGCAGGATCAAGTGACTTGTAGTCAACGCTCTTGTATCATCGGTGCGGAGTATCAAATGAGGAATCAAGCGATCTTAACAATTTCTTCACCACCTCATGGTCGGTGATGTCGATGGCGCCAAGTGCTTGAAGCTTATTTGAGATGTCGGAGGCGATCGAAGGTTTGTTGAACATTTTCGTTGTCGAGTCTTTTGAAGCGGTTGAAGAGATTCGAAGAACATCAACTCGAGAGTCACGCTGAGTTGAGACTCCTTCATTCACTTTGGACAGCCTGTCCCGGATGAGCTTGGCGATTCCAAAGCACTCACTCTTCCATATTGACCTTTGCTCGATGGCCACGTATGATATTCTTCGCTTGAGAATCGAGTTGCTTGAATCTCTTCACGTCAAAGACATTCGGAGAAGGTGTGGTGAGGAACACCATTTTCCACAACATACGGAGATCGTTGTCAATTGCTTCAAGATGCATTCGCATCTTGTTCTTCCAAAGAGGTAGTCCGTCCCATCAAAGGTAGGACACCTGCCGAGACCTTGATCATACTGCGGTCGACATAACTAAAACTCCGGTGGTTAAACCAAAATCAAACAGAACAAGGAGTACCTTGCTCGATACCAATTGAAAGTGCGTTATATCGACTAGAGGGGGTGAATAGGCGATTTTTATGAATTCTTCAACGAGGAATTTGCGGTGAGGAAATTACTTAGCGAAGAACTACTTGCAATGAATAAGTACTCGAAGTAAGCATAACAGAATACGCATGGTCATCATGATGAAATGAAGACAAACACAGAGTCTGAGAAAAGCGTAATCACGGGATAACACAAGATGAAGACAAACTGACTGAAGAAATTGAACTGAGGAAATTGAGAAAGTCTTCAGTCAAAGTCTTCAAACACAGATATGAACAAACACTCAACACAGTAATGAGGAAATGAAAGGGTTGAGGAGATAGAACCAGTAAGGTTGGTGAAGACAATGATTTGGTAGACCAGTTCCAAGCTGCTGTCTCGGTTATGCGTCTGGTTGGAGCGGTGAGTATTTAAACTCGAGGACACACGATCCGGACACCCGGTCGGCCGAACACGCAGCTCAGGACACCAAGTCCTCCTTTGTATTCTCCTTGAACTAAGGTCACACAGACCTCGTCCAATCACTCGTGGTAAGTCTTCATGCGACTTCCAAACCATCACAGACTTGGTCACTCGGCGATCCACAATTCCTCTTGGATGCTCTAGACCATGACGCCTAACCGTCTGGAAGAAGCACAGTCTTCAAAGGTAACAAGCGTCGGATCCACGCATGATCAATCTCTTGTGTGATGCTCAATCACTTTGGGTTTGTAGGGGTTTTGTTTTTGGGTTTTCCTCACTCGATGATTTTCGCTCAAAGTCCTCGGAGGATGGGTTGCTCTCAAATGACAAGTGTCAAGTTCTCTTGGAGCAGCCAACCAGCTAGTGGTTGTAGGGGCGGCTATTTATAGCCTAGGGAGCAGCCCGACATGATAAGACATAAATGCCCTCCAATGATATGACCGTTAGGTGGATAAGATATTTTGGGACAGGTGGCCTTGAAAGACCTGAACGGTCGGAAATTTGAATATCAAATTCCTCGGGGCTATCATGTTCCTCACTTGTGTAGGCAATCCGCCTTTGGCGAATTCCTAACTCCTCGGTCAGAACAAATTCCTCGTGATCGGAAGAACTTTGTCTACATCCTTTGAAGAAATTGTTGAACTGTTTGAGATTTCCAAAGGCTTCACTCGAAGGGATTGGTAGGTGTAGGATTTTGAGTTGAGCATCACATGGAAATTTTTCCTTAGTATTTCCTCGACCCCTTTAACTTGACGGTGTTTCCTATGACTCAAGAAAGAGAAAATGAAACTACGAAAACAAAAGTCTTCACGCTTCATGTTCCTCAAATGAATACCAAGTCTTCAAGGTCACACCAATTTCTTCACTTTCAAAGTCTTCAGAAAGTCTTCAAAATATCAAAGTCTTCAGTCGAAGAACTTCATTTTTAGGGTCGACTTTCTCTGTAAATATCAAACTCCTCATAGACTTATAGACCTGTGTACACTCACAAACGCATTAGTTCCTTAACCTATAAGTCTTCAATCCACCAAAATCACTAAGGGGCACTAGATGCACTTACATAGAGCTATAAGTGTATGAAAGCTCAAAAAGAAAGTAAGTGGGTATGCATCCAACTCGCTTGCTCACGAAGACCTAGGGCATTTTGAGGAAGCCCATCATTGGAATATACAAGCCAAGTTCTTATAATGAAAATTCCCACTAGTATATGAAAGTGACAACATAGGAGACTCTCTATTATGACGATCATGGTGCTACTTTGAAGCACAAGTGTGGAAAAAGGATAGTAACATTGCCCCTTCTCTCTTTTTCTCTCATTTTTTATTTGGGCCTTCTCTCCCTTTTTTTATGGCCTCTTATTTTTTATATTTTTATTTTTCGTCTAGAGTCTCATCCCGACTTGTGGGGGAATCATAGTCTCCATCATCCTTTCCTCACATGGGACAATGCTCTAATAATGAACATCATCACACTTTTATTTACTTACAACTCAAAAATACAACTCAATGCTTAGAACAAAATATGACTCTATGTGAATGCCTCTGGTGGTGTACCGGGATGTAAATGAATCAAGAGTGACATGTATGAAAAATTATGAATGGTGGGTTTGCCACAAATACGATGTCAACTACATGATCATGCAAAGCAATATGGCAATGATGGAGCGTGTCATAATAAACGGAACGGTGGAAAGTTGCATGGCAATATATCTCGGAATGGTTATGGAAATGCCATAATAGGTAGGTATGGTGGCTTTTTAGAGGAAGGTATATGGTGGGTGTATGGTATCGGCGAAAATTGCGCGACACAAGAGAGGCTAGCAATGGTGGAAGGGTGAGAATGCGTATAATCCATGGACTCAACATTAGTCATAAATAACTCACATACTTATTGCAAAAATGTATTAATTAACAAAATGAAGTACTACACGCATGCTCCTAGGGGGCTAGATTGGTAGGAAAAGACCATCGCTCGTCCCCGGCCGCCACTCATAAGGAAGACAAACAATAAGTAAATCATGGTCCAACTTCATCACATAACGGTTTACCATACGTGCATGCTACGGGAATCACAAACTTTAACACAAGTATCTCTAAAATTCACAAATACTCTACTAGCATGACTCTAATATCACCATCTTCATATCTCAAAACAATCATAAAGAATCAAACTTCTCATAGTATTCAATGCACTTCATATGAAAGTTTTTATTATATCCATCTTGAAGGCCCATCATATTAGGACAAGTTTTATAACCAAAGCAAATTACCATGATGTTCTAAAAGACTCTCAAAATAATATAAGTGAAGCATGAGAGTTCAAAAATTTCTATAAAATAAAACCACCGCCGTGCTCTAAAAAGATATAAGTGAAGCACTAGAGCAATATTGCCTAGCTCAAAACATGTAAGTAAAGCACATAGAGTATTCTAATAAATCACGATTCATGCGTGTCTCTCCCAAAAGGTGTGTACAACAAGTATTATTGTGGTAAACTAAAAAATAAAGAATCAAGTCATATTAGACGCTCCAAGCAAAACACATATCATGTGGTGAATAAAAATATAGCCTCAAGTAAAGTTACCAATAGACGAAGACGAAAGAGGGGGTGCCTTCTGGGGCATCCCCAAGCTTAGGCTTTTGGTTGTCCTTGAATTTTACCTTGGGGTGCCTTGGTAATCCCCAAGTTTAGGCTCTTGCCACTCCTTATTCCATAGTCCATCAAGTCCTTACCCAAAACTTGAAAACTTCACAACACAAAACTCGACAGACAATCTCATGAGCTCCGTTAGTATAAGAAAATAAATCACCACTTTAAGGTACTGTTGCAAAGTCATTCTTTATTTATATTGGTGTAATATCTACTGTATTCCAACTTCTCCATGGTTCATACCCCCCGATACTAACCATAGATTCATAAAAAATAAGCAAACAATGCGCGAAAAAACAGAATCTGTCAAAAACAGAATAGTCTGTAGTAATTTGTAACTCTCGAATACTTATGTAACTCTAAAAATCCATCTAAATTAAAAACACCTGAGAAATTTGTGTAAAAATCGAGATAAAAAATAATCAGATCAAAAGCAAGTTTCTCTGAATTTTCAAAACTAATTTACTAAGTGCAAGAGTTTCTGATTTTCAGCAGGATCAACACAACTATCACCGTAAGTTATCCTAAAGGTTCCACTTGGCACAAACACTAATTAAAACATAAAACCACATCTAACCAGAGGCTAGATGAATTATTTATTACTAAATAGGAACAAAAAGAAAAAAAAAGAAAAAAAATGGGTTGCCTCCCAACAAGCGCTATCGTTTAACGCCCTTAGCTAGGCATAAAAACACGAATAGATCTAGGTATTGCCATCTTTGGTATGCAATTCTTCAATTGAACACATATAATCCTTAGGAGATTCTTTGGTTTTATCAATGATTAAACTCCTAGGCAAGAAATCGAGAAATTCATTCGTGGCAAAATGTTCCTTAATAATATCGAAAAGGTTGGGGTGAACACTTATTGATTTGAGATCTTCATTTTCCTTACTAGAAGATTCACCCTTATTCTCAGGAACATAGATAAACTTGGAATTTTGGCAGGAGGAAGATTTGAGGTGTTTTTAACAGCAGAAAAAGCGGAACCCAAGTTGGTAATAATATCTTCGAGTTTATCAATTCTAGTAGAATCTTGATCTACCTTTCATTAACTATAGGTTTCTTTTCTCTAAGATTCTTTAGAGTAACTCCTACCTTAGATCCATATTGAGCAATTTGATTATGAATCTTTTTATCCAAATTTTCTATCAATTTGACAATAGCAATTTTATTCTCAATAATATCAAGTCTTTGCATCACATGTTCCAAGGTTAAAATAGTTCCATTGACCAAAAGAGGTGGTGGGCCTAACAAATCTATCATGTCATTATAAGAATCGAAAGTGTGACTTCCCAAGAAATTCCCTCCAGTAATAGTGTCAAGAACATATCTATTCCAAGGAGTAATGCCGACATAAAAATAGCAGAGAGGAACGGAAGTAGATTGCTTTCTAGTAGATCTATTTTGAGCATTGCAAATTCTATACCAAGCATCTTTTAGATTTTCTCCCTCCATTTGTTTAAAATTGAGGACTTCATTATCGGGAGTACTGACAATTATAGGAGGACTAGCCAAGAAGGCGAATCAGGCGATCTAACACACAAGCACACAAGAAGCAAGCGTAAAGAGACGAACGGAAGATGGGCGAAGAAAAGGCAGAGGTTTTCGAAAATCGTTTTAGAAGTAGGGGAGAGGAAAACAAGAGGCGAATGATGAATAATGTAATGCAAGGGAGAACAATTTATGATGGGTACTTGGTATGGATTGACTTGACATAGATCTCCCCGGCAATGGCGCCAGAAATCCTTCTTGCTACCTCTTGAGCTTGCGTTGGTTTTCCCTTGAAGAGGAAAGGGTGATGCAGCAAAGTAGCGTAAGTATTTCCCTCAGTTTTGAGAACCAAGGTACCAATCCAGTAGGAGATAACGCGCAAGTCACCGAATATCTGCACAAACAATCAACAACTTGCACCCAACACCATAAAGGGGTTGTCAATCCCTTCACGGTCACTTGCAGAAGTGAGATCTGATAGAAATAGATAAATGGTAAATTAAATATTTTTGGTATTTTTGGTTTATAGATTGGAAAGTAAAAGATTGCAAAATAGTAGATCAGAAACTAGCAAGATGTAAACGCGATTTAATAATATGGAAAAGAGACCCGGAGGCCATAGGTTTCACTAGTGACTTCTCTCGAGATAGCAAATATTACGATGGGTGAACAAATTACTGCCGAGCAATTGATAGAAAAGCGCAAAGTTACGATGATATCTAAGGCAATGATCATGAACATAGGCATCACGTCCGTATTAGGTAGACCGACTCCTACCTGCATCAACTACTATTACTCCACACATCGATTGCTATCCAGCATGCATCTAGAGTATTAAGTTCATAAAGAACGGAATAACGCATTAAGTAAGATGACATGATGTAGAGGAATTAACTCAAGCAATATGATGAAAACGCCATGTTTTTGTCCTTGATGGCAACAATATAATACGTGCCTTGCTGACCCTACTATCACTGGGAAAGGACACCGCAAGATTGAACCCAAAGCTAAGCACTTCTCTCATTGCAAGAAAGATCAATCTAGTAGGCCAAACTAAACCGATAATTCGAAGATACTTGCAAAGATATCAAATCATGCATAAGAATTCAGAGAAGAACCACATAATATTCATAGATAATCTTGATCATAAATCCACAATTCATCAGATCTCAGCAAACACACCGCAAAAGAATATTACATTGAATAGAACTCCAAGAACATCGAGGAGAACATGGTATTGAGAATCAAAGAGAGAGGAGAAGCCATCTAGAGAATAACTATGGACCTGAAGGTCTGTGGTAAACTACTCATGCTTCATCGGAGAGGTAATGGTGTTGATGTAGAAGCCCTCCGTGATCTAATCTCCCTCCAGCAGGGCGCCGAAAAAGGTCCTTAGATGGGATCTCATGGGTACAGAAGGTTGCGGCGGTGGAAAAGTGATTTCGTGGCTCCCTTGGATGTTTTCAGGGTATAAGAGTATATATAGGCGAAGGAACTAGGTCAGGGGAGCTAGGAGGGGCCCACGAAGTAGGGGGCGCGCCCTCCTGCCTCATGGCCGCCTCGTTGCGTCTCTGACTTCATCTCCAAGTCTTCTAGTTTCCTTTCGGTCGAAGAAAGATCATCACAAAGGTTTCATTCCGTTTGGACTCCATTTGGCGTTCCTTTTCTGCGAAACTCTAAAATAGGCAAAAAACAGAAACTGGCACTGGGCCCTCGGTTAATAGGTTTGTCCCAAAAATAATATCAAATAGCATATAAATGCCTATTAAACATCCAAAACAGATAATATAATAGCATGGAACAATAAAAAATTATGGATACGTTGGAGACGTATCAAGAAGCAACCAACCAAAAAACGAAAACAGTCATAAACAAGCATTGAACATAATTAACACTGAATAATGCACCACAAGTAGGATGTAACTTTGTTAACTATTGAATTTACGTGCATGCATAGGGAATCACAAACCTTAATTCCAATAATATTACTAAAGCATAATTACTCACCAACATGGCTCACATATGTAACGCCCCGGATTCGATGCGCCAGGTGTCTTCCAGTTATTCGCCGTGGTTGCCATGTCATTTGCTTGCGTGTTGCATTTTGCCATGTCATCATGTGCATCGCATTTGCATACGTGTTCGTCTCATGCATCCGAGCATTTTCCCCGTTGTCCGTTTTGCAATCCAGCACTCCTATGTCCCCCGACGCTCCCTTTTACCTCTTTTCATGTGCGGGTGTTAAACGTTCTCGGAATGGACCGAGATTTGCCAAGCGGCCTTGGTATATCACCGGTAGACCGCCTGTCAAGTTTCGTGCCATTTGGAGGTCGTTTGATACTCCAACGGTTAACCGACGAACCGTAAAGCCCCCTTCTCTTTGCAGCTCAACACCCCTTTCAAAGTGGCCCAAAACCCAGCAAAATCCCCTCTATGCTCTCGGTCGTTCGATCACGATCGTGTGGGCGAAAACCGCACCTCATTTGGAGTCTCCTAGCTCCCTCTACCTATAAATATGTGCCTCTCCCGGATTTTTCGCGCAGATGAAACCCTAACCTCCTCCTCCCTCCGCGTCGCCGGACATGTCCGCCCGCGCCGGACGCGTCCATCCCCGCAGCCTCCACGTCGCCGGAGCCAATCAGACGCCGCCACCTCAGCGCCGCCGCCCCCGCGCCCAATCCCCGAGCGCCACGTCACCTTCTCTCTCCCCTCCCGCTTGGCCAGGCCAGGCGAGCCCTTGGGACCAGCGCTTCGCCTCCCGGCCCGTCACGCCGCCCGTCAATGGTCGCTGGCCGCCGCCACCTCCTCGCCCGCCTCTCGCCCGTCCGCCTCGACCCGGCCATCCCGAGCGGCCGTCGCCGTCGGCCCTCATGGCCGCGCCGCCGCCGTCTTCTTGGGGATCCGGCCGGATCCGGCCGGATCCGGCCCGGAGCTCCCTTCTCCGGCCTCCCCGTCCTCCTCTCCGGCGAGCCCAGCCGGCCATCCTCGGGAGCCGCGCCATGGATCCAGATCTGAAAAGATGAGGTTGACTTTTCCCCTCCAAAATTCTGCCGTCCCTGAATCTGTGTTATTTTCATGCCATGTTTGTTGCATCGTATCTCTGCATCCGTAGCACCGTTTCATGCGTGTAATATGTCAAAATGTTTGTTGCGAGATGTTCTACATTTCATTCCATTGCATCATGTTCATTTGAGTTCATCTTGATGCCTGAATCATCGTTGCAAGAGTGCTATGTGATGTTAACCTGCTGAAACTGTTATAACTTGATGATTTGTCATTTTTGCCATGTTTAATGTGTGCCTCTTATGAGGATTATCTCTACATGTGTTTTGATCTATGTCATTCCATCTTTCCAGTGGTGCTTGCCATGTATTTTTGTGATTCCTGTAGTGAGTGCATCAAGCTTGTTAAGTAGGGTACTTGCTGTTGCTGATTTGCATGTCTGGATCTGCTATATCATGATGCTATGTTAACCTGCTGCTACAAGTCATTATATGCATAATCTGGAGATGTTCACTAAAAAAGTTTTGTTATACATATCATGCTCTATCCATCCATTCCCCTGGTTGCATTTATAGCTTGCTGTAGCTTGTTGTAATCTTGCTCTCAAATTGCTAAATACTGTTGCTATCAGTCCGTTAACTTTTAAGTG
This sequence comes from Aegilops bicornis, assembly GCA_021605145.1. NCBI lineage: Eukaryota > Viridiplantae > Streptophyta > Magnoliopsida > Poales > Poaceae > Aegilops > Aegilops bicornis. The sequence continues at coordinate 645,011,536 of CM038672.1, forward strand.
CAATGTTGCCATGATTGTTGCTAGTGATCCATGCAACCTATGAACTTTATCTTGCCATGCTTAGATTTATAAACATGTATTATTACTATGAGTTGCCTTGCCATGCTATGTATTTCTCTGTGGTGAGTGGTTCAAGCTCACCAACATGCCTACTTATCGTTGTTCCTGCCATGTATGAATCTGTAATATAACTTGCCATGTTTACATGGGTACCATCATATTTTCTTATCCTTTTTGGCTCATGGTCAGTAAAGGACTTTTGTTCTATGCAATTAGTAGATTGATTTCATGCCTTTGTTTGCCATGATAACTTCCTGTAACATGTTGTTTGATAGCTCTAAACATTGCAACCTGATGTTATTTCTGCTAAAGTCTGAAACTTTTATTATTTGCAATCTTGCCATGTCATTTTGAGCATGTTATATTGATTTATGGAGATAGCTCAGTGTTCATGTTTTATCATGCTTTACCTGTACTTCATGTCCATGCCTTTTGTTCTCATGTTGGGGTGCTGTAGCATAGTGTTTTGATGCTTGCAATATGCGTAGTTGCTGTTTTGGACAGCTTGTCCTTTAAACTTGTTTCATGTGTGTGTGTTGAACCGTTGCTCCGTTTTGAGTGTGCTCTATATGAAACTTGCTTAGAATTGCATGTAGCTTCATATTATCATGTTGCATTCATGTTTTGAGGTGTTTGCTTGATGTTTGGGTGCATTTTGCATCAATGCCATGTTTGACTTGTTTTGCTCATATCTTCTAGGCCGTAGCTCCGAATTTAATGAACTTTATATGTAACTTGACTAGAATTTCGTGTAGATCATCTTGGTGCATCTTAACTTGCTGTTTAACAACTTGAACATAAGGCTTATTCAGATCTGGACCAATTTCGAAATTTGCATATGAGGACTTACCGGATTTGTTATATGTTGTTTCCGGCCTCATTTAAACTTGCTTTGATGTGTTGCTCTTGTTTGCATCATCTCTTGCCATGAGTAGCCTCATGTAGCTTTGTCATGCATCATGCTTGGTTGTGCATCATGTCTCGTTTATGTGTGGTGTGTTTACTTCGTTGTGTGCTTCTTTTCGATAGTTCCCGTTTCGTTGCGATCGTGAGGATTCGTTCGTCTACGCTTGGTTCGGCTTCATCCGTTCATCTTCTTCATGGACTCGTTCTTCTTCCTAGCGGGATTTTAGGCAAGATGACCGTCACCTTGGATCTCATTACTATCATTGCTATGCTAGTTGCTTCGTTCTATCGCTATGCTGTGTTACCTATCACTTGCTCTTCAAGCCATCCCAAATTGCCATGAACCTTTAACCTTTGTCACCCTTCCTAGCAAACCGTTGTTTGGCTATGTTATCGCTTTTTCTCAGCCCCTCTTATAGCGTTGCTAGTTGCAGGTGAAGTTGAAGATTGCTCCATGGTGGACAGGATTTTGGTTGGGATATCACAATATCTCTTATATTATTAATGCATCTATATACTTGGTAAAGGGTGGAAGGCTCGGCATTATGCCTGGTGTTTTGTTCCACTCTTGCCGCCCTAGTTTCCGTCATATCGGTATTATGTTTCCGAATTTTGCGTCCCTAACGCGGTCGGGTGATTTATGGGACCCCCTTGACAGTTCGCTTTGAATAAGACTCCTCCAAAGAAGGCCCAACATTGGTTTTACCATTTTCCTCACCACCACCTACTTTTCCCTTGGGAGTAATTAACCCAAGGGTCATCTTTATTCAGCCCCCCCGGGCCAATGCTTGTCTAAGTGTTGGTCCAAACTAGAGTCCTTTGCAGCGCCACCTTGGGGAAACTCGAGGGCTGGTTTTAGTTGTACGGTGTGCTCATCCGGTGTTGCCACGAGAACGAGATATGTGCAGCTCCTATCGGGATTGTTTCAAGCATCGGGCGGCTTTTTGGTCTTGTTTTATTCTTGTCGAAATGTCTTGTAGCCGGGATTCCGAGACTGATCGGGTCTTCCGGGAGAAGGAATATCCTTCGTTGATCGCGAGAGCTTATCATGGGCTAAGTTGGGACACCCTGCAGGGTATAAACTTTCGAGAGCCGTGCCCGCGGTTATGTGGCAGATGGGAATTTGTTAATATCCGGTTGTAGATAACTTGACACCAGATCCGAACTAAAACGCATCAACCGCGTGTGTAGCCGTGATGGTCTCTTCTCGGCGGAGTCCGGGAAGTGAACACGGTTTCTGGGTTATGCTTGACGTAAGTAGGAGTTCAGGATCACTTCTTGATCATTACTAGTTGGCGACCGTTCCACTTGCTCTCTTCTCGCTCTTATTTGCGTTGGTTAGCCACCATATATGCTTAGTCGCTGCTGCAACCTCACCACTTTACCCCTTCCTTTCCCATTAAGCTTTGCTAGTCTTGATACCCATGGTAATGGGATTCTTTGAGTCTGCGTGGCTCTGATTACTACAACACCGATTGCAGGTACAGGTTTGCGATGATCATGGCGTGAGAGCGATGTTTGCTTGTATTGGAGTTCTTCTTACGCTTCTTCTTGATCGAGGATAGGTTCCAGGTCGGCAGCCTGGGCTAGCAGGGTGGATGTCGTTGAGCTTCAGTTTATGTTTCATCCGTAGTCAGATGTTGATCTTGTATATGATGTAGATGTATTCTTGTGGCATTCGTGCCTTATGTATGTATCCCTATGCATTATGTAATGTTGATGTAATGATATCCACCTTGCAAAAGCGTCTTCAAGATGCGCTTCTATCCTTGGTGGGACCATCTAGTTCCTTTAGGATAGGGTCGCATCTTGGGCGTGATAACATATCACTATCTTCATATCATAAAACTATTGCAAAGAATCAAGTTTATTAGATCCAATGATCTATATGAAAGTTTTTATTACACCCCTCTTGGATATTCATCATATTGGGACCAAATTCATATCTTGTGCAAATTACCTTCATTATTATCAACTCTCAAAAAGATATAAGTGAAGTATGGGAGTGCAAATATTTCTTCAAAATTTCATTATCTGTCAAAAAGATATAAGTGAAGCATGAGATTATATTCCTTTAAAATTTCTCACCTCTCAAATAGTATAAGTGAAGCATGAGAGTGCATTACTTTAAAACATAACCAGCACCGTGCTCAAAATATATAAGTGAAGCACTAGAGCAACTGCCTAGCTCAAAAAATTCAAGTGAAGCACATAAAGTATTCTAACAAAGCATGATATGCACATGGCTCTCTCAAACAAGTGTGTTCAGCAAGGATGATTGTGACAAACTAAAAAGCAAACAAAGCAAAGACTCATATAATACAAGACGCTCCAAGCAAAACTCATGATATGTGATGAATAAAAATATAGCTCCAAGTAAAATTACTGGTGGTCGTTAGAAGAAAGAGGGGATGCCTTCCGGGGCATCCCCAAGCTTAGTTGCTTGGGAGTCCTTGAATTTTACCTTGGGGTGGCTCACGCATCCCCAAGCTTAGGCTCTTGCCACTCCTTATTCCTTCATCCATCGTGATGTCACCCAAAACTTGAAAACTTCAATCACACAAAACTTAATAAAAAACCTTCATGAGATCCGTTAGTATAATAATGCAAATCACCACTTTAAGTATTGTTGTAAACCCATTCATATTTTGTTATTGCATTATACCTACTGTATTCTAACTTTACCATGGATTATACCCCCCAGTACAATCCATAGATTCATCAATATAAGCACACAATAAAATGAAAACAGAATCGGTCAAAAATAGAATAGTCTATAGCAATCTGAACATTGAACATACTTCTGTAACTCCAAAAATTCTGAAAAATTAGGAAAACATGGGAAATTTGTATACCAATTATGCGCAAAAACTTCAGAGCAAAAGCACATTTCTATGAATTTACAAAATTCCATAATTGGGCGCAAAAGTTTATGTTCTTCAACAGAATCAAGTCAACTATAACCCAAACCATCCTAAAGGTTTTACTTTTAGCAAACACTAATTAAAATACTAAAAGACAATCATAGCAGTATCATAATTTTATATTTATTGAAAAATAGCTAGGAAAACAAAAAAAAACTAAAAGATAACTATTGGGTTGCCTCCCAACAAGCGGTATTGTTTTATGCCCCTAGCTAGACATAATGCATAGTTTCAAGTGTTGTCATCTTTGGTTTTGATAATCTTTATATGGGTTTTCTCAAACCCAGGGGGTTCTTTATTCTTCCCATTATTCTCAGGAAGAGAAGCCATTTTACGATCTGAAATATCCAATCACTTATTACATAGAGTAATCAAAGTGTTCATACGATTGAGGTTTCCACTTATATTTTTAAGGGGTTCGTTAGACTTCTGCAACTCAACCATATTTTTCTGCATATCACCTAATTTGTCTAATATTTGAATCCCCTCTTGAGTAAAAGCAAATCCTTTTGGTGTTGGTGGAACCCCCAATATTCCCTCTATTGTTTCATAGGCAGTATTGGCATCACATTCAATAAAATTCCCTTTGGCGGCAAAATCCGAAAGTTGTGTGTGGGGAATGGTTAATCCCACGTAAAAATTACGAAGCAAATTTTTTTACATCCCCTTTTATAGCGAAAACACGGTAAGACTCCATTAATCTATACCAAACATCTTTCAAATTTTCTCCTTGTTTCTGCTTGAAGTATAAAACTTCAAAATCCGGTGCCAATGGAGGGATAGTTATGCTAGTCATAGTGATAAGGCAAGCGAGAAAACAAGAAAAGGCAGACAATTTTTTTATTTTTGTAAAAACTTTTTAGAAGTGGGGGAGATGAAAACGAGAGGCAAACGGCAAATAATGTAAATGCAAGGATATGAAAGTTTATGCATAGGTTCTTGATAGAAGTTGATGATGTCTCCCGGGCAACGACGTCAGAAATTCTTCCTGCTACTTGTGAACTGCGTCGGGATTTCCTCGAAGAGGAGAGGATGATGCTGTACAGTATGAAACCAAGGTTATCAATCCAGTAGGAGAACCAAGCAACACTATGTAAACAACACCTGCACACAAACGACAAATACTTGCAACCCAACGCGTAGAGGGGTTGTCAATCCCTCAACGGTTATGATCAAGATTAACTTGTATAGTTTTTGATAGATAAATTGAAAAAAAATACAAAAATAAATAAAATTGCAGCAGGTTATTTTTACTTTTAATATATGATAAAAGATAGACCCGAGGACCATAGTTTCCACTAGAGGCTTCTCTCGAGAAAATGGCATACGGTGGGTGAACAAATTACTATTGGGCAATTGATAGAAAATCAAATAATTATGACGATATCCAAGGCAATGATCATATATATGTCAGGACCCCAGTTCTAGGTCACACCGATCTAGCTTGTAACACCTCATATCACTTTGCGGCCTCACGCACGGTATTCCCACCGGTGTCGCCTTACCATGGCCCGGGACCGTTTGCGACTTTTGGCTCACGTATATGATAGTGTCGCTAGCATCCATATGACAAAGAACCGGGCCGACATGGCTAGTCGTGAACCCAAAGCGGCACTAACCCATGGGGACAGAAATACATGAATCACATCGAGCATGTCGATTGACAGCGTGTGAATCCGGGCTGTAACCTGGGCTAACAGGACTCCGGGAACCCGGACTGTAGCGAGCTAAGCAGGACTCGGATGTCACCGCGTGACATTTCCCGAAGGGGAACCACAGAACGAAGTGAAACACATGCCGGACAGTCAAGTGTCAAAAGAAGTAGTTATGGGCTAGCAGGACTCCGGTGAACCGGGCTGTAGCGGACTACTATCGCTCAGGAAGCACTAGACTACATTTCCCCATATGAGAGGCTGCCAAGGATAAACAACTAGATTGTCGGATCCCACACATACCAAGCATTTCAAACATACACACAATATGCTCAATATGTGTAGATACAACATGGCATCACAACATAACTCTACGACTCAAATATTTATTCATAGGCTCCGAGGAGCGAGATATTACAAACATGGGTCTCACGACCCAACATTCAGAGCATACAAGTCAAACACATGCGGAAGCTTAACATGTCTGAGTACAGACATCTACAAATGAAAAAGGCTGAGAAGCCTGACTATCTACCAGATCCTGCCAAGGGCACAAGATCATAGCTGAGGTATCAAGCTAAACGTCGAGGTCCACGCTGAACTACTAGCGAGACTGACGTCTCTCTGCAAAAACATAAAATAGGCAAACGTGAGTACAAATGTACTCAGCAAGACTTACATCAGAACTATCTACATATGCATCGGTATCAATAAAGGGGTGGTGGAGTTTGACTGCAGCAAGCCAGCTTTGACTCGGTGGCTATCCTGAACTACTGCAAGTAACTCTTTTGAGGTGGCGCTACGAGTCCACATTTTCACCATATCAATACACCACTATGGATCCGCTCCGTCTACCTCACGAAAGCGCCATCCATAGAACTCACGCTTATCTTGCGCATTTTAGAGTATCCACTTTCACTTGTCTATGAACTGTTATAGGCAACCCAGAAGTCCTTCTCCGCGGACACGGCTATTCGAATAGATCATTTATAACCCTGCAGGGGTGTACTTCTTCACACACGCTCTCACCACTTATCGCCGTTTACACGACATGTACTCGGCAACCTTCAAGCGGAAGCCCAGCGAGGTGTCGGCCACGACCGACTAACCACACAAGTCTCTAGTCCAGGTTTATCCCTATTCGGGTTCCATCCGCAAGGAGATCCGGCCGGGTGTCGCCACGGCCCCAAACGATGTGTGCAGGGTTCCCAAGCCCATCTCGATGGGTGGATCTACGCTTGGTACACCGTGCCATGGTGCCTAGTCTGTCCCAAGCCCACCTGCACTGGTGCCACTTGGTAGACTACTAACACTACCTACAAACACGGAAACTAGTTGCAACTCCCGGACAGAGATCAAGTTGATTAATAAATCGAGAGGGCACTTAAGCATTCCAATGTGTGGTAGTAGCTATTCATGGATCACAAACACGTAACTTCGGTTCACGAGGGCGGTTTCAATGAGACAACCCACCATGTACTCCTACATGGCCTCTCACCGCTACCTTCACCAAATCGTGTTCACACACTTAGCTCTCAACAAGAGGACATGTTCACACACCTCCGATTCATCCACGATGAATCGGACTGACACAACTCTAAGCAATAGCAGGCATGACAAACAAGCATGAATGAGTAGGCACAACATGGCTCAAACAAATCCTACTCATGCTAGTGGGTTTCATCTATTCTTGTGGAATGACAGGTCATGCGAGAGGATAAAGGGGTTCAGCTACGCGGCAAAGTAGCAGATGAATCGATGTTGTCCTAATGCAGTAAAAGAGAGCAGGAGCGAGAGAGTGGGGTTGTATCGGGATGAACAAGGGGGTTTTGCTTGCCTGGCACTTCTGAAGATAATATAGTTCTTCATCCGTGTCATCAAACTCATCGTCGGGATACGCCTACCGAGAGGGAACAAGCACCGACAAACAAGGAAGAAACACAATCAATGCAATGCAGCAATATGATGCATGATCATGACATGGCAATATGTTGTGATTTGGGCTAATGCAACAGCAAGTCATTTTGATTGAAGTGGAATTCGAAACTATATCAAATCCCAACTCCAAAACTATTATCAAAGTTGCCCTATTCATGTTTCATCCTAAACAGTGAAGTTAACTTGATCAAGCATGCATGAAAATGGTACAAATGGATAGATTGGATTTTTCTGATAATTTTTCATATATAAATTATTTCAATCTGAATTATGGTTGAATTTATATGAATTTTTGAAGTTTAGGACATTTTCTGGAATTTCCTGAATAAACTTAAATCCGAAAATCAATTCATGACGGCGTTGTGTCATCGTGGCGTCGACAAGTCAATTGGCGTGGCCCAGGTCAAACTGACTGGGCCCTACATATCGATAGTTATTTTAACTAACTAATATTAGTTAGTGTTAACTTGATTTAGTTAGTGGCGGGGCCCACACGTCGATAAGTCAAGGGGAAGTCAAACCCGGTCAGCGGGTCAAACCCGCCGGACCCGGTCAACGGCTCATCGCCGACGACGACAGAGATGGCGGAGGGCTGCGGGATTGCACCTCCGACGACCAAACCAACGGCGGAGGCCATCTACGTGACGAGGAGGCCCGTCCGCATCGACTGGTGCCATCGGTTCCGCCGGAGGTGGCCTGGAAGAACGGCGGCGTCCACTCCTTGGGCGGCCGGAGTTCGGGCGAGGTTGGAAATGGTGCTTTGGGGCACGGCGGGGCGAAACGGCTGGGTGCTACGGCTTCCTAGTGATGTCTTGAGCACGGTGACATGCTCGGAATCAAGCCAGCGTGGTTGTGGCCACGACGGCGACGTCTTGATGGCGGCGGCGAGCGCGGTCGAGCTCGGTGCGGTCGCTGTGGTGCTTGAGAGCAGGAACGGAAAGGGGGAGGAGGAAGAGGAGCTCATGGGGAGTCGGTTGAAGCGGACAGCGAGCTCGGGGAAGGCCGGAGCTGAGCGGGGCGGCGAAGTCGATCTCCGGTGGCTGAGGAGGGGAAAAGCATCGGTGGCGGCGTTGCAGCGTGTCCGGGGCCTCGTGGGTCGTCGAGGAGGTCGGGGACGTCGAGACGGAGCTCGCAGACACGGCGAGGGGTCGAGGGGGAGGCAGTGGCCGCTGCTATGGCGAACGGCGGTGACGGACCCGTTCGGGCATGAGGGGGAGAGGACGAGGGGGAGCGCAGAGGAGGGGAGAGGGGTGTCCAGGGTCGGGCGGTGCAGCAGAGCGCTTGAGGCGTCATGTTGGTGCGAGCTGACAGCGAGCAAGCTGGGTGGTGGCGTGGCGAGCGCGGCGGCGTCGCGGTGTCCCTACTCTGCCTACTGGCAGAGGTAGGTGATGACTGGCATAGGCCAGATGGGTCAGGCCAGCCAGGTAAGTGGCCTCTAGCCTTTCTCTCTCTCTCTTACTAAATTGTTTTCTGTTTTCTAATTTTCCTGCAACTGTTGGGCTTTATTATAAATACTAAAACGATTCCAAAAATCCTGAGAATAATTGTGGGCTTTGTTGGGATTATTCCTAACAACCCAAAACTAGTTTCATAATTATTAGAGCATTTAAAAATATTTATAGGATTTAAATGCCCCAATTTAAATACAATATGAATTTATTCAATAATCCAAATGTCATGGAAAAATGTGCAATATCTCTAGTTACTGTTTCCAGCATTTCCCAAAAATGGTGAACATTTTTGCAGGCCATTTGGGTTCATTGAAAAATATTTTCTTAGTTGAACCTATTTGAATTGCTTTGGTGCTAGGGCTTGGTCATCCCCACTTCAAAATTCCTTTGAAATCAAACATGATGCATGGATGCAGATGCCACTAACTACAAACAATTCTGGGGCTGTGACAATATAGGCATCACATCCGAGACAAGTAGACTGAAACAATTTTGCATCTACTACTATTACTCCACACATCGACCGCTATCCAGGATGCATCTAGTGTATTAAGTTCATGGGAAAATGGAGTAAGCCTTAAGCAAGTGACACGATGTAGACAAGATAAACTCATGTATGAATAAACCCTATCGTTTTTACCCTTAATAGCAACAATACGTATGTGTCATGTCCCTTTCTGTCACTGGGATTGAGCACCGCAAGATCGAACCCATTACAAAGCACCTCTTCTCGTGGCAAGATAAATCAATCTAGTTGGCCAAACCAAACCAGTAAATCGGAGAAGAAATAAGAGGCTATAGTAATCATGCATAAAAGAGTTCAGAGAAAACTCAAATAATATTCATGGATAGATCTGATCATAAACTCACAATTCATCGGACCCCAACAAACACACCGCAAAAAGTCATTACATTGAATAGATCTCCAGGAACACCAAGGGGAACATTGTATTGAATATCAAAAAGAGAGAAGAAGTCGTCTAGCTACCAACTATGGACCCATAGGTCTGTGGGAAAGTACCCACGCATCATCGGTGGGCAGCAAGGATGATGTAGAACCCCATCCGTGACCGAATCCCCCTCCGACAAGGTACCGAAGAAGGCCTCCAGATGGAATCTCATGGTTCTAGAACTTGCGGCAGCGGAAAAAATATTTTGGGTGTCTTTCTAATGTTAGGGGAATATTTGGGTATTTATAGAGGTGGAATTAGGGTTTGACGTGCCACGAGGGCCCCACAAGACTGGGGCACGCGCCCCCTGGGGCGGACTGCTAGGGCTTGTCGCTACCTTGTGGCTCTTCTGGCCTCCTCCCGAAACTTCTAGGGTCACTTCTGGTCCAGAAAAAATTATTCAAACGTTTTTTCTCAATTTGGACTTTGTTTGATATTGATTTTCTGAAAAGCCAGAAACATGCAAAAAACAACAACTAGCACTGTGCACTGAGTTAATAGGTTAGTCCCAAAAATGATCTATAATTGCATCTAGTGACATATAAACCATCCAAAATTGATACTTTAATAGCATGGAACAATAAAAATTTATAGATACGTTGGAGACGTATCAAGGAACAGTTGGGGATCACCCTTAGTGGACTGCGTAAAACAGGCACTTTATGAGTTTACCTTTGCTAAAGTGAACTTGTCAAATAGAAAGATAGAACATAAAGACGATGGCTTACCCTTGAGGTGCCGGTTTCTTCGTCCCCATCGTGAGGAGGTCTTGTGAGTCGCCAGAGAGTTGAACTCTCTCCGGCAACTTGCCGGCGGCCCTGGCCGAGGTCCTCCATGGCCTCTTTGAACCCTTGGGCTGCATACCGGATTTAGTGTCCTCTGACGCCGCTCTCTTCTCTTTCGAGGGAAGGATCTCTTCAACATTGCCCTCTCCCACATAACCGTTATGGGCGGAGGAGGCATGGGTCCATTGGGACCGGGTGACCGAGCTCTCCTGGGCCCGAGCACTCGCCTTAACCTTGAGGGACTTCGTCCCTTCGGGGGCCACCATGTGCGGCTCCTTGGTGGGGAGCATGTTGAGCAAGTGAGCCATCGATCCTTTGGAGATCCCACAGCAAAACTCTCAATGAAAGCACTAATGTCGGTGTCAAAATCGATGGATCTCGGGTAGGGGGTCCCGAGCTGTGGATCTTGGATCAATGGGTAACAGAGAACGCAGAGACAGTATTTACCCAGGTTTGGGCCCTCTCGAGGAGGTAAAACCCTATGTTCTACTTGATTGTATTGATGTGTGTATGAAGATTACAGAGTTGATCTACCACGAGATCAGATGAACTAAACCCTAGATGCACAGGATGATGGTTCTTGTAGCCTCTATGGACTAAACACTCTCGTTTATATAGACACCAGAGGTACCTAGGGTTACATGTGATCAAGTGTCGTCAAGGGATAAACTTGCCATCTTCATTATCTTGACTTGGAGGTTTCCTTCTGTAATACGGCGTTATCTGTAGCTCGACCTTCTTTGACGGAATCCGAAGTGGCCCACCAAGCTGGCCCATGAGAGGTAGGTCGGTAGCCCGAGGACCCCTGATTCAGGACACCCTCAGTAGCCCCCGGACTAGCCTCCAATGCCAGGGTCCATGATCCTTGGTAACCTCCGCATCCAAAGTCTCCGGCTTGCGGGGCGAGTTCTTTTCCCCTTTGAGTCCGGCTTTACAGCAGTTCGGCCGCTGACGATCTTGGCGAAGTATGGTCGGGCCCATAGTTCAACTTTTTTTCTTAGGTTTAATGACACCCCTCGATTTACGTGCGCTAGAAGGAGGCAGATGGTCCAGTAGTATTTTATAGAAACGCCCCTCATGGGCCTGGGAAAAGCGCCTATAAACATGCCAGGAGCGTGATGGCTAACACATTCCTTCCCCAAATCATTGAGAGGCCAAAAACCAAAGAACTCCGGGAAAATGGCGAGCGCCCCAGGCTCCTCCCCACGCCCTCATGGCCCCCTCCCAGGCGATTGGGCAAGCTGTTCGGTCTCCCATCTCCAACTAAGCAACCTCAAGACGCAATGTTATTTTCTTGCTTTAGATCTTGCGTCCACCCGCCCTGGATTGACTTCTGTGAATGGTGAAGCTTTCAGAGAGAACTTCCCTACCCCACGCAAGGAAGAGGGGTATGCTTCGTGCCCTTCCTATTACGAGGCTTGGGATTTCCCATTCACCCCTTCCTGAGGGGTTTGCTAGAGTTTTACGGGATCCAGCTCGATCATCTTACCCCCGGATATATCCTGCATATCTCGGGCTACGTTGTCCTTTGCGAGATGTTTCTGGGCTGTGTGGCACATTTCGAATTATGGAGAAAATACTTTTGCCTCGTCCCCCGCACCCGGGGAGGAACAATCTTTGAGGTAGGCGGAGCCGAGGTATGGCGCATTGCCAGGATGGGGTACCCTGTTGGGACCCCTAAGAAGGATTCTTAGGAGTGGACCTCAGAGTGGTTTTAGATCGAAGACGCCCCCCTGTGCGGTCCAGCTGGGAGGGGTCTACCCGAGCACTTACTCGCTCCCCCGAAGAAGTGGTTCAGCTGGTGACCGAAAATCCCTTCCTAGAAGGAAAGTGCCGAAGTAAAGCGTCCGACCGCTCAAGTGAGGTGGCTAGCTCATAGCAGGTGAACCACCATTAACGTGATGGCCACTGTCATTACACGGTGTGTCCAACCTCTCCAGCAAAGTATGTATACCCCTTATGGTGTTACAACGGGACGAATGATACAACCCATTACAAACGGAAGGGGTCTGCCGACCAAAAAGCAATGGCGGCCATACTGGCCAATCTCTTTAAAGGGGAGGAGCAACAGTTTGCCCACCTAAAGTCCAAGGATGGTTACTCGAGCTATAATCCCATTGAATGGGTGAGTTCGTCTACACTTTTCTACTCCCTCCGTTCCCAAATATTTGTCTTTCTAGCCATCTCAAATGGACTACAACATATGGATGTATGTAGACATGTTTTAAAGTGTAGATTCACTCATTTTGCTCCGTATGTAGTCACTTGTTGAAATCTCTAGAAAGACAATTATTTAGAAACGGAGGGAGTAGTTCAGACATTATGTCCATTTTTGTCTAATCGGATCTTTTAACTTTCCGAACAGAAATGGAGGCACTTGATCGAAACAGTCAGCTACCCTTCTCTTCAACCGGAGGGCTATTCCCGCGATGACGACCTGGGATTTCATGACGATCTAGAAACATTGATCGATTTCGAGGCTGGGGTCTTTTACCAGGAGAGTCTCGACGGCTCCAAAGTGGCACTTTTGGCCGACCACCCTGGGACACTCCCCTCCTCCACTATACGTAACAAAAAGGCCTCTACCCGAAAAGGGCGATCGCCTCCCATCGTTTCGAGTATGCTGACTTCTACTCCCAGCGGCCGTCGCACCATGGGCCAAACACCGGCAAGAGTGACGCTGGCTGCATCAGCGCTGAATGACCGTAAAGCCTCCAAATGCGCGACAACCACGGGAATTACAGCAACCGCGCCCATGCCCAAGAGGTAATGTATTCCACTCACAGTTCGTCAGCATTATAGCCGCGGCAAGCACTCGTAAACTTTGCTTGAGACCTGTAGGAGACACTTAGAGCCCTTTGTCCGAGGTCGTTAAAGAGGTGCCAGGGGGTAACCCTGAATCAAGGTCTTCGGCTAGGGTTGGTGCCAACATGAAGGTTCCTGCCACAGACCAACTCCCGGGGGATTCCGAGGACGTCACGGTCACTAACTCCAAGTCGAAAGTGTGATGAATCACCGATGGTGAAAGGAGTCACTCTGTCACTCTACGTTTTCCCAACAGGATTTTAATGCTCTTAGTTTGGTGGATGCATGATGTCGGAGCCGCCCAAGCAGGACTTCAGGGAGCCGCCAACCTTCTATTGACCCACCTGCAGGTATCTGATTGGTTTTGAGAACTAAACACGAATCCCAACCCAGTAGCCCCCAAGCCTTAATTTGGACAGGACGACTGAGTTAAGGGTATGAATGTGTATAATGCTATAATGTGGTGCAGGCGTTGAGGGAACAAAACAAAAAGTTGTCTGAGGACCTTGAGCTAGACCGAACCTAGTTAGCATCTGTGAAGGCTGAACTGGAGGAGGTCAAGAAGTTTACCAGGGAAGCACATGGTGATTAAAAGATTTAACATACATAATTTCTTGGGGCACCTTTTTCTAATGAAAGATTTCCTTATAGAAGTTGAACCAATAAGTTAGTTGCAGAAGGATCTGGACGCGGCCAAAGAATATCAACGGTATGCAGAATCACAGCATGAAGCTGGTCGCCGGGTACCGACCTGAAGTCATGAGGAAAAGAACAAGTTGAAAGCAGGAAGCCAGCGACAAGCCGAAGAAATTGAGTGTTTAAAAATTCAACTCGCACAGGCCCATGAGGAGAACCAGAGATTGAAAGGTGGCATGTTCAGTGAGTAAAATCTAGTTTGGGAACACGTAGATTATGTGTATTATACAAATGTAAGAATCATGCCACGTCTCTTGTTAGGTCTCCTTACCGTCCGTACCGAGGAAGAGGCCAACTCGTTCGAAGGGAACCTGCTAAAGGAATAGTCCATCGTGCACGAGCGAGCTCAGAAAGCTATGAAGAGCATGGTCAAGGCATTATGGCCGAACGAGACGCCTCTGGAAGGGATGGCTGAGCTGGCAAACCATTTTAAAGGAGCTCGGCACCATTTTGAGTTATGGAAGATGTCCGCCTGTCAAGAAGGAGCAAGAGAGACATGGGTAATGCTAAAGACCCGCTTTACGAAGCCCAACCGAGAGCATTTCGCTCGAGTTGGTCCGCTAGGGCCGGACGGGCAGGAAGTGCAACTTCATTTGGTGTATGACCAAGTGTTGCTAGCTGCTCGGATCTCCCAGGAAGACTGCACCCTGGATACCATAATAGATAATCTTGACCAGGAACAAGGTGTTTGATTCTATGTATCTATGTACTTTACATCAAATATTCTCCAACCATGCTGTAAACGTTGTCTCAACCGGCCATCGGCTTCTGCCTCCCCCACCATTGGTCGAGGAGTGCTTCTTACTATGTGACCCGAGATTATCAAGAAATCACTTCAGATAATAGGGCAATCCGGTCATTTGGTGCGAACAGACAAAACATGCTCGGGAGTTACGTTATATTACTTTTTAACGTAAGAAATATCTTCCGAAGAAAATAGTTCCTCCATGGGTTCCTTTCTCCAGGCTGTCATGTTAACCATAGAGGTTTTAACCGGATACCCGTATTATACAAGGAATGGTTACTACGGATAACAACCCCGGACGTTGGTGATGACCACCAATTATTTTCACTTCCTCGAGGTTCTTAAGAACGCTAGCTTTCGGCTTCACCCGTCTGAGGTACGCACCCAGGTAACTCAGACTTATCAATCGCAGAGGTGCTCCTTTACCCCCTATCTGAACGATCGGGAACATAGGGCGTAAGAATAGGAGCAAGTCAACCCAGCTTGGCCAAACCTTAAGTCAAATTTATGCATATAATGGCTTAAAAACGATATAGGAAGGGTGCAAACATGACCAATACAAATGAGTGCACGAAATGTGTATTTGTCAGCTTCGTAAAAGAAGCCCCCAGGTATGACCGGTTTGTACATTTGAGGATGTGTGCCGAGGACAACTTAACATAGTCAGTTTAGCCGATCACATGCCGGAGAATGCTAGCCACAAAAATAAAAACTACAAAAATAAGAAAAGAGTAGTGAAGGTGATGACACCGGTCTAGCCGTAGAAGCACTGAAGACGAGCTGCGTTACATGGGTTCGGTTCGAGGCGATTGTCCATTGGGTTGCGGAGGCGATACAATCCTCCTGCGAGCACTTCATCAATTATGAAAGGACCCTCCCATTTAGGCGAGAGCTCATTATTTTGCTTCTCCGGGAGGCATAAAACAAGTTCGCCCACATTATATGCCTTCTCCCGAACTTCCCTACTCTGGTAGCGTCGGGCCTATTGTTGATAAAAGGTAGAGTGGACCCAAGCTATGTTGCGCTCTCCTTCCAGGGCGTCCAGGTCATCCTACCGATCTAGCTCGGCCTCCTTTTCTTCATACACACGCACTCTGGGCGCGTCATGGATGAGATCACAGGGGAGGACTACTTCTGCCCCTTACACCATAAAAACGACATATATCCCATTGATCAATTAGGGGTGGTGCGTAGGCCCCACAATATGGAGTCGAGCTCCTCCACCTAGTGGCAGTCGGATTCTTTCAGGGAACGAACCAGTCAAGTATTAATGCCTCTCAGGATTAGTCCGTTGGCCCATTCGACCTGCCCATTGGTATGTGGGTGATATACCGAGGCATAATTGAGCTTAATGCCCATGTTAGTGCACCAGTCCTTTACCTCCTGGGCTATGAAATTGGATCCATTATCTGTTGTGATGGACACCGTAACGATGGACCACGCCGGATATAAAGTCGATGACCGTCCGGACATAGCTAAAGTTACTGGTTTCGCCTCAATCCACTTAGTAAATTTGTCGAACATGACCAGTAGATATTTCTTTTTCTTGGTCCCCCTTTAAGTAATCCGACCATGTCCAGCCCCAGACCGCGAAAGGCCAGGTGATCGGTATCATCCGAAGAGCCGTGGTGGGATATTTGGCTTTGATTTGCAAAGAATTGACATCCCGCACAATGTTGGACGAGTGTGTGGGCGGCTACGCGAGCAGTGGGCGAAAAGAATCCAACTCGAAAGGCCTTGCTGACTAGGGCCCGAGCTGCTGCATGATGACCGCCCATGCCTGCGT
Organism: Aegilops bicornis; assembly: GCA_021605145.1. Lineage (NCBI taxonomy): Eukaryota > Viridiplantae > Streptophyta > Magnoliopsida > Poales > Poaceae > Aegilops > Aegilops bicornis. The sequence continues at coordinate 645,028,234 of CM038672.1, forward strand.
GTTTCTTGACCAAGAGCTGCTTCCCTTCCTCTTCAGATATGCTCCTTTGGAGGACTCCGGTGGTGATTTTCTTGTATAGTTCACCCTCATGGACCTTGTAGGCCTTGGATCGCCGAATTATGCATCTTTCTTCGGTCTGGCCATCAGGGAGTTCTTGGTGGAGAAGATAGGCGAGGAAGGGTCCATGGCGCTATTACTGCCATGACTTTATGAGCCGAAGGCGTTTCTTCGAGTGACGAGCCTCCCATAATCTCTTCATCTAGTTTGATGGCAGGAGGGATGGTCTGTTCTGGGCCACTGGATCCAGCGTCCTTGCTCTCGCCCTACCACACCATAGATGGCTTAAAGAGCCATTCCAAAAAGGTGTTCCTCGGGATGGGGTCGCGCTTGGTGTCCATACGGGCGAGGACTTCTGTAGCTTGATTGTTGTTTATGGAGACATGGTGGAACTCTAACCCTTGAAACCGGGAGGATATTTTGAGGACGACATTTCAATATGATGCCATCTTTGGGTCTTTAGTGCCAAATTCGCCATTGATTTGAGAGATGGCGAGGTTAGAGTCTCCCCGCACCTCGAGCCGTTGTACGCCCATTGAAGTTGCCATCCGAAGTCCATGTAGCAAAGCCTCGTATTCGCCCGCATTGTTCAAATCGGTGTACATGATCTGTAGTACGTACCGGATATTGTCGCCAGTGGGGGATGTAAGGATCACTCCAGCCCCCAGTCTGGCAAGCTTCTTGAAGCCATCAAAGTACATCATCCAATGCGAGTACATACTATATTCTCTGGGGAGCTTGGCTTCCTTCCATTCAGTGAGAAAATCAGCCAACACCTAAGATTTAATATCTCGGCGTGGCTTGTACATAATTTTGAAAGGGGGGAGCTCTATAGCCCATTTGGCTATGTGGCCAGTGGCGTCCTGTTGTTAATTATGTCATTCATTAGTACTTCGGATGCCATCATAACCGAACACTCTTGAAAGTAGTGTCAGAGCTTTCGGGATGCATAAAAATTGTATAGGTTATCTTCTTGTAATGCAAATACCTAGATTTGCATGGGGTGAGCACTTCTGATACGTAGTAGAATGGCTTCTGCACCCGAAACTTGTGACCCTCCGTTTCTCATTCGACAACAAGAACCACACAGACCACTTGATTTGTGGCCGAGATGTACAACATCATTGGTTCACCTATGTTGGGTGCTACTAGTATAGGATTGCCGGCCAACAATGTTTTCATGTCTTCCAGTGCGGCAATTGCTTCGTCGGTCCACTCAAAGTTTTTGGTTCGTTTGAGCAGCTTATAGAGTGGCCGTGCCTTTTCACCAAGGCGGGAGATAAAGCGACTTAAGGCCGCCATGCAGCCAGCCAGTTTTTGGACGTGTTTCAGGTTCGTAAGGACCACTAGCTAGGATAGTGCTCGGATTTTAGACAGATTGGCCTCTATTCCTCTACAGGATACAATAAATCCAAGCAACTTGCCCGCGAGAACTTCGAAGACACGATTGAGCCATATATCGTAAGCCCACAGGTTATAAAAGGTTTGGCCGAGGTCATCCACCAGCTAGCTAACGTGTTTGATCTTCATGTCCACATCATCCACGTATGTTGTTTTGCCAATTTTCATTTCCAGGCATTTCTGAATCATGCTTTGTTATGTGGTGCCTGCATTTTTTAGTCCGAAGGGCATTGTGTTGAAGCAGAATGGCCCATAGGGAGTGACAAAGGCCATTGCACCCTGTTCAAACTCCTTCATTTTGATTTGATGTTATCCAGAGTAAGCAGCGATGAAGAACAGTGAGTCATGTCTGACGGTGGCATCAATGATCTGGTCTATGCGAGGTAAGGGAAATGGATCCTTCAGGCATGCTTTATTTAGGTCTTTGAAATCGACGCACAACCGCCATGATTTGTCTTTCTTGGTCACCATGACCAGATTCGCCAACCACTCTGGGTGTTTGATTTCTCAGATGAATCCAGCTTCGACTAGTTTTGCTAGTTCTTCTCCCACGGCTTGACGCTTGGGTTCGGAAAATTAGCGTAGTGATACGTCTCCAACGTATCTATAATTTTTGATTGTTCCATGCTATTATATTACCTGTTTTGGATGTTTATGGGCTTTACTATACACTTTTATATCATTTTTGGGACTAACCTATTAACCGGAGGCCCAACCCAAATTGCTATTTTTTGCCTATCTCAGTCTTTCGCAGAAAAGGAATATCAAACGGAGTCCAAACGGAATGAAACCTTCAGGAGAGTTATTTTTGGAACAAACGCAATCTAGGAGACTTGGAGTGGACGTCAAGAAGCAAACAAAGAAGCCACGAGGCAGGGAGGCGCACCCTAGGGGGGTGGGCACACCCCCCACCCTTGTGGGCCCCTTGTGGCTCCCCTGACCGACTTCTTTCACCTATATATACTTGCATACCCCGAAAACATCCAGGAGCACCACGAAACCCTATTTCCACCGCCGCAACCTTCTGTACCCGTGAGATCCCATCTTGGAGCCTTTTCCGGTGCTCCACCGGAGGGGGAATCGATAGCCGAGGGCTTCTACATCAACACCATAGCCTCTCCGATGAAGTGTGAGTAGTTTACCACAGACCTTCGGGTCCATAGTTATTAGCTGATGGCTTCTTCTCTCTCTTTGAATCTCAATACTAAGTTCTCCTCGATCTTCTTGGAGATCTATTTGATGTTACTCTTTTTGCGGTGTGTTTGTCGAGATCCGATGAATTGTGGGTTTATGATCAAGTTTATCTATGAGAAATATTTGAATCTCCTCTGAATTCTTTTATGTATGATTGGTTATCTTTGCAAGTCTCTTCGAATTATCAGTTTGGTTTGGCCTACTAGATTGATCTTGCTTGCAATGGGAGAAGTGCTTAGCTTTGGGTTCAATCTTGCGGTGTCCTTTCCCAAAGGATGAGGGCGAGAAAAGGCACGTATTGTATTGTTTCCATCGAGGATACAAAGATGGGGTTTATACCATATTGCTTGAGTTTATCCCTCTACATCATGTCATCTTGCCTAATGCGTTACTTTGTTCTTATGAACTTAATACTCTAGATGCATGCTGGATAGCGGTCGATATGTGGAGTAATAGTAGTAGATGCATAATCATTTCGACCTACTTGTCGCGGACGTGATGCCTATATACATGATCATGCCTAGATATTCTCATAACTATGCACTTTTCTATCAATTGCTCGACAGTAATTTGTTCACCCACCATAATACTTATGTTATCTTGAGAGAAGCCACTAGTGAAACCTATGGCCCCCGAGTCTATTTTCCATCATATAAGTTTCCGATCTACTTTATTTTGCAATCTTTACTTTCCAAACTATATCATAAAAATACCAAAAATATTTAGCTTATTATTATCTCTATCAGATCTCACTTCTGCAAGTGGCCGTGAAGCGATTGACAACCCCTTTATCATGTTGGTTGCGAGGTTCTTATTTGTTTGTGTAGGTACGAGGGACTTGAGTGTAGCCTCCTACTGGATTGATACCTTGGTTCTCAAAAACTGAGGGAAATACTTACGCTACTTTGCTGCATCACCCTTTCCTCTTCAAGGGAAAACCAACGCAGTGCTCAAGAGGTAGCACGTAGGACCCGCTTGGCTGGCTTGAAGCCTGTTTAGGCTATGCTCTTCTAATCTTCATGGGATTCCTGGCATATATGAGGGGTGCCAGGCAAATATGTCCCAGTTTTCCCGCAAAAATGTGCGCAATGCTTCGTCGACCGCGGGGTCTGGCTGAGCTCTAGTGGACGTTGCTTTGCCGGGGTCCGTTGGATGCACCTGAAATTTGACAATTTCATCAGCTGGTTTCAAGGAGCTCCAATGAAACATAATTTTTTCCAGAATTTATCCGCTCAACTAAACCGGAAAATACTACACCAGCTGTAGAAACTCCAGTTAGGACTGTGACTAAACCGCGTAGGTCAGGAAGAGTTATCGAACCTCATGAATGGTTTCACAATGAAATATTCATCTTATAAGAAGTTGAACCTGCGCATTAAAAGGAAGTGATGGCGGGGCCCAGCTCAAAAGAAGTGCTCAAAGCCATGCAATCGGAAATGGAGTGTGTGTACAAGAATCAAGTTTGTAATTTGGTTGATCCTCCAAAGGGTCTGAAACCCATACAATGTAAATGGATCTTCAAAAGAAAAATGGATGTAGATGGTAATCCTACCATCTACAAAGCAAGGCTGGTTGCGAAAGGATTTTCCCAAGTTGAGGGAGTTGATAATGACGAAACTTTCTCTCCAGTACCAATGCTACTGTCCGTGGAAATTATGATGGCTATAGCTGCATATTTTGATTATGAGAAATGGCAGATGGACGTCAAAACTGCTTTCCTAAATGGAAATCTAAAACAGGATGTATACATGAAAGAACCAGAAGGTTTTGTCGATCCGACTGATGCCAAAAAGGTGTGCAAGCTTTAAAGATCAATCTATGGTTTGAAGAAATTATCAAGGAGTTGGAATCAACATTTTGATGAACTGGTAAAAGAGTTTGGCTTCATTAAAAATGATGAAGAAGCTTGTGTATACAAGAAGTTTAGTGGGAGCTCTATAGCATTTCTAATATTATATGTAGATGATATATTATTGATTGGGAATGATACTAAGTATCTTGGCACAATAAAAGACTATTTAAAGAGTGTGTTTTCAAGGAAAGACTTAGGTGAAGATGCATATATATTGGGCATAAAGATCTATAGAGATAGATCAAGACGTCTGACAAGGTCTTAAAGAGGTTTAAATTTGAGAATGCAAATGAAGGATTTCTCCCAATGTCACATGGCATAACATTAGCAGAAATCAATGTCCCAAGACAGTTGATGAGCGAGTGCACATGAGTGGGGTGCCATACGCCTCTGTTATGGGATCCATCATGTATGTTATGATATGTACAAGGTCAGATGTTTCTTATGCACTAAGTGTTAGTAGCAGATAGTAGAGTGATCCAGGAGTGGCTCACTAGACAACAGTTAAAAATATTCTTAAGTACCTCAAAAGAACAAAGGATATGCTCCTTGTTTTATGGAGGGGATGAAGAACTCATTGTAAATGGTTACACCATTGCTAGCTTCATGACTGATATAGATGACTATAAATCCCAATCAAGTTATCTTTTCACACTTAATGGTGGTGCGGTTGTTTGGAAGAGTTTCAAACAAAATACTGATGCAGATTCTATGACATAAGCAGAGTATATTGCGGCTTCGGAAGCATCAAAGGAGGCGTTCTGGATCAAGAAGTTTCTTGAAGAAATTGGTGTTGTCCCAAGTGTGTTGAATCCAATGTCTCTTTATTGTGATAATAGTGGAGCCGTTGGTCAAGCAATGGAACCAAGATCACACATGAAGACCAGACACATTGAACGCAAGTATCACATTGTTCAAAAATATGTTGAGAAGGGCTATGTGAAGATTCTCAAGATTCACACGGATTTGAATGTGTTAGATCCAATAGCGAAGGCCCTACCACGAGCAAAGAATGAGCAACACCGGATAGCCATATGTGAGAGACTATGTAAACTAGAATACTGATTCTAGTGCAAGTGGGAGACTGTTGGAAATATGCTCTAGAGGCAATAATATTTCATATTTGTATTATTATATTTCCACATTCATAATTAAGAGTTTATATTTAATGCTAGAACTGCTATGATCCTGGAATATGCGATTCAGCGGAAAACTCATATGCACGCATGGTATGATAAAACAGTTAAATAGAAGATTCCTAGTCTTGCCTCTAGGACTAGCTCAAGTGTTGTTGGTGATCATGTTTTCCGTATTTTAGGATATAGTTAAGTGTAAAGATGATCCTAAAACAACATTGATATTATGGTGTTAGAAGAACGATCATATTGAATCGACCCAATCTTGTTTGCTATGAATTGAATTAATATCGTGTGCATTCAATTGTAATAACACGGAGTGTTAAGGTGTGAAATTGCTCCTTAGACCATGAGAGTATCGTGGTCACTTCTTACCGTACGGTGGGGTTTGGGATTGCTCAAAACATCACCTATAACACGGTGATCATAACGACAACTTACATGTTCATCGAAAAGTTTGACTAGTGTCCAAGCTTGAGAGTGGGATTTGCTCCTCCGACGATGGAGAGATATTTTTAGTGTCCTCTCAGTGTGACGACATTGATCATTGTCTAGCCAGGCACAGGTGACTTCATCACGGCAATGCTGAAACACAATAACGATAAAGAAGAACAAAACCGGTAACGAGGATTTTGGTGTAGCGAGCATGGTGATGACTCAGGAGGATACCGATGCATCCCCAGTTTTGTGAAATATCGCGAAGCAAAGGGAGCATCACATGATAACCAAAGGTTCACTCGAATATCATACGTGTACTCATAGGGACAGATACATACGTCCAAGGTCCCGTTGCCGGTCATTGAACGAACGGTTTCGTTCATGTGTATGAGTTACCGAACCTATGGGGTCACAAGCTTAAGGCAATCACGATCTGCTGAGTGTTAGTAGTGCGGGAGTCGTGAGAATATATTTGCGGAATTATTACATGAATATTAGTTCGAGAGGATCCCAAAGCATTTCGGGGTCACCGGAAGAGTTTCAGAGAGTATCTGGTAATACCCGGTATTATCGTTAAATTATATATATGTGGAGAATGTTCCTGGAGATGTTAATATATATATATATATATATATATATATATATAATGGTCTAGAGGTATTTAGAATATTTTATATTTAATTTAAATATCAACAGGCCAAAAAAGGTCAAGAGGTGAAAGCCAACTTGGGCCACAAAGGTCCAAGTAGACGTGGCGCCCCCCCTTTCCTTGGGGGTGCCGAATTGGACTAGGGGGAGTGTCGGTGTCAAAACCGGCGGATCTCGGGTAGGGGGTCCCGAACTGTGCGTCTAGGCGGATGGTAACAGGAGACAAGGGACACGATGTTTTTACCCGAGTTCGGGCCCTCTCGATGGAGGTAAAACCCTACTCTGCTTGATTAATATTGATGATATGGGTAGTACAAGAGTAGATCTACCACGAGATCAGAGAGGCTAAACCCTAGAAGCTAGCCTATGGTATGATTGTTGTTCGTCCTACGGACTAAAACCCTTCAGTTTATATAGACATCGGAGAGGGCTAGGGTTACACAGAGTCGGTTACAATGGGAGGAGATCTACATATCCGTATCGCCAAGCTTGCCTTCCACACCAAGGAAAGTCCCATCCGGACACGGGACGAAGTCTTCAATCTTGTATCTTCATAGTCTAGGAGTCTGGCCAAAGGTTATAGTCCGTCTATCCGGACACCCCCTAATCCAGGACTCCCTCAGTAGCCCCTGAACCAGGCTTCAATGACGACGAGTCCGGCGCGCAGATTCTCTTCGGCATTGCAAGGCGGGTTCCCCCTCCGAATACTTCATAGAAGATTTTGAACACAAGGATAGTGTCCGGCTCTGCAAAATAAGTTCCACATACCACCGTAGAGAGAAAAATATTTACACAAATCCAACCTGTTGACGTATTCCGCAGCGTGACATCCCACCACGGCCAAGCCTTTATTCGGATTGTTTTTACTGTCCCACCTCAGCGCACTTAGCGAGGCGGTTTCCTTGTCACGTCTTGTCGAAGCAGAGATCGTGTCCCCTTATTCCGGGATTCTCATCAATATGGGCGTGGGTAACCCAACCGCACTATCAATTACGGCGCTTGGGAGACAAGCGAGTTTTACCAGGCTGGTGGGGGCACACAGTTTCATCCGCCCATATAAGGGGATAAGGATCCACCTTTTTCATCTAGCCTTCTTCCTCCTTCGCTTATCCATTTCCACAAGACTTCGAGCTCCAGCGCCCAAGTCCGCACTTCCCACCTCAACCTTCTCCAGCCATGTCCGGAGCGGGAGGCAGGTGGATGGCCTCCTCCATCACGGAGGGGCACATCAAAAAGTTGAGGAAACCCGGATACTTTTCCAACGACATTGCGCACCGGCTTCCAGACGAGGGGCAGCGCTCATCCCCGCCCCCAGGCCCCATGAGAGGGTGGTGTTCCTCCCCCATTTCCTCCGCGGACCGGGCTTCCCACTCCACCCATTTGTCCGGGGGCTCATGTTCTACTACGGCCTGGATTTCCACGATCTGGCCCCGAACTTCATCCTCAACATCTCGGCGTTTATCGTCATGTGCGAGGCCTTCCTCCGCATCAAGCCCCACTTCGGCTTATGGCTGAAGACCTTCAATGTCAAGCCGAAGGTAGTGGGCGGCCAGCAAGCGGAGAGCGGAGGCGCCATGGTGGGCAAGATGCCCAACGTTATATGGCTCGAGGGCTCCTTCATGGAAACCATCAAAGGGTGGCAATCAGGGTGGTTCTACATCACCGAGCCGCGTGACCCTGAATGGGCAGCGGCCCCCGAATTCCAATCTGGCATCCCCACACGGCTCACCTCCTGGAAAGATAAGGGCATGTCGTGGGGTAATTCAGGAGAGTTGACCGGACTCCAAACCTGCGTCCAAAACCTGGTGGACAAGAAGGTTAAACTTGTCAACATAGTCCAGGTCATGCTCATCCGCCGGATCCTCCCGTGTCAACGACGGGCTTTTAACTTGTGGGAGTTCGACCCGGCCCAGCACCAAACTCTGACCAGGCTCTTTGACACAACGCACGAGGATGCCTGGAAGGTGCTATTCAAGGCGCCGAGGTTCCCCTCCCATTACCGAGGATCATGGATTCTGCGCGCGCCAAGCCAGCGTAGTAAGCTTGTTTTACCCTTTACGGGATACTTGTTTTTCATAGTTTGACTCTATGCAGGATCTAAGCTCCCGTTCCTTCGACAGGACTGGCAGAAGAAGACCGGACAGACTGACTGTCCGGCTACTTTGCCCGAAGGCCCAGCAGATGCCCGCTTGGCGAAGTTGGTCCCGCACCTTACGGGGTGCCGGAGAAGAAGGCCAAGAAGAAAGCCACGGGAACTCGAAAGAGTTCCCGGCGCCTGGTGGTGTCGGACTCATCGTCCGATGACTCCGAGGTAGACTCCTCCCCCGAAAACGAGGAGGAGGAAAGAGAGGTCTCTCCCCCAGCGGGGGGAGAGAAGAAAAGGAAGGTCGCCCCAACTTGGGGGCCGGAGGTTCCAAGAAGGGAAGGACCCTTCCTCCGGACTACTCCACCAACGCCGACGATGGCGAAGAGGAGTGGCCATCCAGGGCCAAGCCCCTGGGAAAATCGCAAGTATCCGGATACCAGAATGACTCATGGTGTTCCTTTATTGCACAGTATCTTCTGACGTCGAATATAATCATGCAGTCCGCCCAAGGCCCGGCTCGACGCTTCATCGAGCGGCTCCCTGGATTCGTCGGATGTGAATAGTCTTTCAGTCCCGACTGCCCCCTAGTAAGAAGGGCAAGCCTACGACGCCGGTGACCTCCGTCCAACCGGAGGCACCAGATAATTTGCTGGAGGTGCTTAACGGCGCCTCCATCGACGAGGAGCACCGCACTATTATGAGTGCGGTGATCCAGAAGGTTCAGTCCGCCAAGAGCGATCGATCAAGCTCGTGCCGACCTTCTAACAGGATTTGAGGTATGTATTTAAGATATGTAAAAATATTACCGCATAGACGGTAGCCTGATGCTCGGTTTGGTGTTCGGAAAGAAAAGCCGAATCGAGGATCTAAAAGATATACGCAGGAGTCTAACATAGGTATGTCAATATGGGAATGCATGCTGCCGCTTGACCTCTGCCAAGACCATTGGAGGTCGATGCATTGAAGCAGAGCCTCGAGCGGTCCGAGAACAAGCTCGGCCTTGCCAAGAAGCAGCTCGAGGACAAGGAAGGTAAGTAATACCTTATGTAAGTATATAAAAAGATGTGGTTGCAAAAAATGACAGGACCAACGTGAGTATTACAGGGGCCACAACCGAGGTGGCGACCCTGAAGGAAGCGCTGTCCAAGGCCGAAGACAATGCGGCCGTGGAGCGCACCGAGCGAGAAAAGCAGGAGGCGCGGGTGGCGGAGGTGCAGCAAGAGCTCCAGGCTCTCGTGAAAAAACATGAGAGTTTGGAGCTTGACTCAAAGACTCGAGAGTCTGAGCTTGCCTCGGCCCTTGAGAGCGCCAAATCTGCCAAGGCCGAAGCCCAAAAAGCCCTCCAGGAAATTGAGGCGATGAAGAAGATAGCGGCGGGTAAGGCATTCTTTGTGCAAAGAAAGCACGTGAAAGTGAATTACTAGTTACTTACCCGAGTCCGGAGCTCTCTAGGAGCATTCACAGATCTGCTCAGCAATGTGTCCGACGCTGCCGCATTCTACCGAGCCGAGGAAGGGAGACTGTCGGTGTTCTGGGAACAGGGGTCCCCAGACTTGCCTGCCAGCGGCCTGTGGCGTGGCTCGAAGGAGGCCCAGCATGGCCCATCTTCATCAACACAAGCTCAAGACCCTCGCGAGGGGCCAAGCCTCGCGGGGCGGACGACAAGGAGCTTCCTCGGGCACGGCCTCGGCAGGCTGGCTCATGAGGAGGCGGAGAATTCAAGGCAGGGTACCTCGCGAGGTGCCCATGACGCAAGCCATGACGACCAAGGGCGCCAGTCGGGCGCCAGCCCGCGCAGTGTCCTCCTTTCCTCTTTGGTGCAAAGGGAGCAAGCGCAGGCGAGAGCATCAAGCAAAGGCATCCGTTTTGGTGCAACAAGACCAAGACCAGCCCAACGGCTGGAAGGGAGTCATCGTGGAGCCAGGCAAAGGCGTCATCACGAGAGCCTTTGGCGGCGAGGACCAACTTTAGTCAGGATAAGTGTACCCGCTGTTCCCCTTCAAAATGGCCAATTGTTGGCGCCCTTCCCGCTCAATATTTGGGAAGAGGCCCAGGGCCTTCGCCTATAAATAGGACTAGCCACCCCCAGGGCGGGAGGACCGAAAGGAGAGAGAGGAGGAGATCCGAACCATCATCAAGAAGCCAGTAGCTAGAGCGACTGAACACCACCTAGCAGTTCATCGCACCCACCAAGAATAGACCCTCGCAAGGTTGTTCTTCCTTGTACTGTTCCTCATCAGCCCAAGAGGCAATCCACCACACCACACATTGGAGTAGGGTATTACACCACGATGGTGGCCCGAACCAGTATAAATCTCGTGTCTCTTGTGCTGTTCCGTTTAGTAGTTTAGGTCCCAGCGATTCGGCGAGGTGCGAGACGGTGGAAGGTTGGATCTCCGCGCGCACCCCAGTGTTCGAACCTCAAGGGTCTGCCGGAACCCGAAATCCGACATTTGGCGCGCCAGGTAGGGGTGCGCCGGAATCTGCCTTTCGTCGCCTCGTTCTTCCCCGACCACCGCAACCATGTTCGGCGCCTGCCGGGCCTGGCTGAAGCGCCGAGCCGCCCTCGCCTCCCATGTCGCCCAGACAGCTCCCGTCGGCGGGCACCCTCATCGTTCCCCGTCACCTGCCGTCAACGTCGCCACCGGCCCGGCGGGGAACGAGCACCCGTCCATGAGGCGGGACGGCTGCACCGCCACGCCACGCCGCTCACCCGGTGGTTCTTTCACGCGCCCCGCGCAGCCATGGAGGCCCGAGCTGCACTCATCGCGGCAAACGAGCTCCTGCACTACCGCCCCGTCAACGACGTCTACGAAGAATGGCTCGACCGAGTCGCCGATCTCGTCCGCGCTGCAGGAGGCGCCCCCGCACTGTCCGTCTCGCTGCACCGCACCCCGCCACACGCGGGCGATGAAGCTCCCGGGGCGCCTCAGCCGCCTCCAACTCAAGAAGGCGCCCTGGCCCCAAGGCGCGCGGCCCCTGGGCGGAACCCGCTCCGCCAGGCGCCGGCGCGGCAATAGCAGAGCTGTCAAGAAGTTCCTCGCCCACGAGAAGCTGCCCGAGCGCCTCGCTTCCAAAGACGCCAGACCACTGATGCCCCTGTACCAAGGGCGCAAGGAGGCCCGCAAGACCAAGCTCTTCGTCCCGAGGCCCCCAGCCACGGCGGGCTGCCGCGCTTCACCTCCGAAGCTGCAGGCCGCGTGGCCCGCCAAGTTCAAGCCGGACCTGCCTCGCCACGACGGCACAGCTGCCCCTTACGGAGTTCCTCCAGCTTTCACGAGCTGGGCATCGAGGCTGCCCACGGGGATGAATAGGTCCTGGCGATCTGGTGTCCCATGGCGCTCAAGGACGGAGCTCGCAGCGGGCTCCTGAATGGCCTGTGCACGATCTCTTCTGGGCCGAGATGTGCACCCGCTTCATCGCCAACTTCCGTGGTACTCGTGGATCGCCACCCGCCGTGAGCGACATGCGCTGAATCAAGCAGCAGCTGGGGAAACCCTGCGAAGTACATCCAACGCTTCAACAACGCACGCCTCAAGATCCCTGTGGTAATGGAGGAGGCCATCATCTTCGCCTTCTCCGACGGGCGCGGCGCGACGTCAAGATGAAGGAGGAGATAGCGATGCATGAAGATCTGTGCACCTCCTTGGAGCTGTTCAACTTGGTGACCAAGTGCGCCCGGCTGAGGAGGGCGCCTCTCCTCCTCGAGCTGCCGCAGCGGATCCCAAGAAAAGAAGTCCAAAGCCAAGGACGTGAAGCGCAAGGGGCTGCCGACTCATGGCCGAGCTGCAGACACCAAGCGAGGCGAGATCAGCCCGAGTCCTCCAAAGGCGATCGATGCTGCGTGTACCACGACCTCCACACCCACAACACCAATGAATGCCAAGAGCTCCGGGCCGTCAGACGCTGAAGGAAGGGTCGGCAGATGCCAAAGCACAACGACCGGGCTACGGCCGAGGAGGAGGAAGGAATGCAGACGCTGGAAGATCAGCGGCCCGCGCCAAGGGTGGCGCGACCAACCTCGCGAGGACCGTTGGCAAGACCCGCCTCGCGAGGGAGGCTGGAGGGATCAGCCTCATGAGGATCGCCCATGAGGAACGCAGGCCTCCCTCCGCTGCCGCCACAGCCAAGGAGAAATGAGGACCGTCATCAGACGAGGGGGCAGGGGCTTCAGAACCGCGTGCGATCGCCTGCATCCTGGGCGGAGCTCAAGCCCCAGCCTCTCAGCGCATCTTCAAGCAGTTCGCCCGCGAAGTAAATGCAGTCCTCCCCAAGCTCAAGGCCGCGCGCCCTCTCAGGTGGTCGGCGTGCGCCATCACGTTCTGTTCAGCGGATCAGCTCAAGTGCGCGGCCATAGCCGGAGTTCTCCCGATGCTTTGTTCCCCAATCATCAGCAACGTGCTGGTCACCAAGACCCTCATCGACAGCGGGGTAGGACTCAGCGTCCTGCCCGAGGAAACATTCAACAATCTTCACGTGCCTTACAGTCAGCTTCAGCCAACCAAGCCTTTCTCCAGAGTCACCGACGGCTCCACGGTCCCGAACGGGCAGGTCCGCCTTCCTGTCACCTTCAGGGCTCGCGACAACTACCGCACCGAGCTCATCGACTTCGACGTCGCCCACATTCGCCTGCCGTACAATGCCATCCTCGGGTACCCAGCGCTGGCCAAATTCATGGCCATAACCCACCACGGCTACAACGTCCTCAAGATGCCAGGAAGCGGCGGGGTCATCACGGTGCCCTGTGAAGAGAGAGACGCAGTGTGCTCCTTGGAGCGAGCCTTTCAGGCTGCATCGCTAGAAGACCCAGACAACGGCAGCAGGAGGCCTCCCGAGGCTGCTCCCAAGAAGAAGAAGACATTGACCGGCCCGGCTCCTCAAGAGGCAGGCCCCTCAGGGCCCGCGCCCCGCCAGGGGGAGCCTCCTTCCATCGCATAGGAAAGCGCGCCTGGCGCCCTCCTCAGGCCGGGCTCGGGGGCTCTCCCTTGGAGGGCCGCCGACCTCGCCAAGGTCACGAGGGAGGCGCTTGGGCACCACGTGGAGGCGTGCTTCGAAGCACGTTTCCCGCAAGCAGGAGCAAGGCAAGGAGGGCCGAACCCTCAGGAGTTCGTCAGCAAGGCCATTCAGGAGCTACAGGAGTCAAGGGTCATGAGGGGCAGCCGCCGCCTACCCGCTGTGGCCCCCCATCCAGGTGAGGATGGTGGGCTGCGCGTCTGCATCGACATACCAGGGCTCAACCGAGCCGCATCTCAAGAGCGCCTCTGGACCTCGCGAGTGGGACGCTATGCAGGGCCCACCCCTTTACGCGTGCGCATACCTCACGGCCTGCCAAACGCGGTTGCTGCGCACCAACATCTCATGAGGGCCATCCTGGAGGCTCGAGAGGTCAGGCACGCCACAGCCCTGGCGGAGATGGAGGTGGCCCCCGAGGAGCCGCCAGCGCCTCCGGATCCTCCCGAGGCCCCCGGGCATGGGGGCTCGTGAGGATCGGCTCCCGCAGCCCATCGAGTCTGCTACACCAACACCCCTTCATCCCCAACATCACCAGGTGTCGGCGTTCTGGGAACGGGGGTCCCCAGACTTGCCTGCCTGCGGCCTGCGGCGTGGCTCAAAGGAGGCCCAGGACGGCCCATCTTCACCAACGCAAGCTCAAGACCCTCGCGAGGGGCCAAGCCTCGCGGGGCGGACGACGAGGAGCTTCCTCAGGCACGGCCTCATCAGGCTGGCTCATGAGGAGTCGGAGAGTTCAAGGCAGGGTACATCGCGAGGTGCCCGTGACGCAAGCCATGACGACCAAGGGCGCCAGCTGGCGCCCGACCAGAAGGCCCTCCTTTCCTCTTTGGTGCAAAGGGAGCAAGCGCAGGCGAGGGCATCAAGCAAAGCCGTCCGTTTCGGTTCAACAAGACCAAGACCAGCCCCAATGGCCGGAAGGGAGTCATCGTGGAGCCCAAGCAGGCGTCATCACCAGAGCCTTTGGCAGGCGAGGACCAACTTTAGTCAGGATAAGTGTACCCGCTGTTCCCCTTCAAAATGGCCAATTGTTGGCGCCCTTCCTGCTCAATATTTGGGAAGAGGCCCAGGGCCTTCGCCTATAAATAGGGGCAGCCACACTCAGAGTAGAAGGATCTGGCATTTTGGAATCCAGAGAGAGAGAGAGAGACCCGATCCTCAAGCTAGAGCGACAGGACACCACCCAGCAATTCGTCTCACCCACCAAGAACAGACCCTCGCGAGGCTGTTCTTCCCTGTACTGTTCCTCATCAGCCCAAGAGGCAATCCACCACACCAAAAACTAGAGTAGGGTATTACACCACAACGGTGTCCCGAACTAGTATAAATCTTGCGTCTCTTGTGCTGTTCTGTTTAGTAGTTAGGTCCCTGCGATTCGGCGAGGTACGAGACGGTGGAGGGTTGGATCTCCGCGGCGCACCCGGTGTTGAACCTCAAGGGTCTGCAGAACCGAAATCCGACATTTGGCGCGCCCGGTAAAGTGCGCCAGAATCTGCCCTTCGTCGCCTCGTTCTTCCCGACCACCGCGAATATGTCCGACGCCCGCTGGCCCGCGCTGAAGCGCCGAGCCGCCCTCGCTTCCCATGTCGCCCAGACAGCTCCCGTCGGCGGGCGCCCTCGTCGTTCCCCATCACCTGCCGTCAACGCCGCCATAGGCCCGGCGGGGAACGAGCGGCAAGCATCGTCCCTGCGCTCCTCGGCGACCTCAGGGGAGGGGCCGCGCGGCTTCCTCGTCGTCCGCCCGTCGCGCAGTTCCTCCGCTCGTCAGCAGCCCTCTGGCGGCTCGCAGGCGCCGCCTTCCAGCCGCCATGTCAAGACATTCGTCATCCGCCGGGTCGGCGCCGCCCACGCGGCAGGGGGCTCCCTCAGGCCGGACGGAGTCGTAGGCCGGGCTGACCTTCGACTCTCAAAACCACCCCACCAACTCGGCCGGCTCGGGTGCGCTCCCCATGCTCTGCACACCCACCATCTGCCAGGTTGCCGTCACCAGGACCCTCATCGACGGCGGCGCCGGCCTCAACGTACTCTCGGTCGAGACCTTCAACCTCCTCTGCATACTCAGGGAGCGGCTGCAGCCCAGTCGGCCTTTTTCAGGCGTAGGAGGAGGGTCATCCAGCTCCTTGGGGCAAATCCGGCTTCCGGTGACCTTCGACACCTACGACAACTTCCGCACGGAACTGGTCGACTTCGACATCGCCCCATCGGCCTCCCTACAATGCCATCCTTGGCTACCCAGCATTGGCCAAATTCATGGCCGCAACCCACCCGGGTACAACCTCATGAAGATGCACAGGAGCAGCGGCGTCCTCACCGTGCCGGGGACACTGAAGGTCAGGCTGCGGCGCCGGGCTCACCCTCAAGGCAGCTCTTTGTGCAGCCCGCCCGATCGGAAGCCCCCAAGCCCAAGGGGCTGCGTCGACCAAGAAGAAGCAGTTGTTCACTCAAGACAAGGCGGAGACCAAGCAGATACCTGTCGATGAGGATGGGTCCACAAACGCCACCTTCACCATAGGCGCCAACCTCGAGCCCGAACAGGAGGAAGCCCTTGTCAAGTTCCTGCGTGCGAACAAGAAGGTGTTCGCCTGGGAGCCCGATCAGCTGGCGGGGATTCCACGAGGCGTAATCGAGCACCACCTCAACGTGTGCCCCAACGTGCATCCAGTGAAGCAGAAAGCGAGAAGGCAGTCCACTGAAAAGCATGCCTTCATCGTCCAAGAGACCTGCAAGCTAGAAGCCGCGGGGGTTATTCGCGAGGTCCGATACCCAGATTGGCTGGCCAACCCCGTCGTGGTGCCAAAGAAGGGAGGAAAGGAGCGCATGTGTGTCGACTTCACCAACCTCAACAAAGCATGCCCGCAGGATCCGTTTCCGCTCCCTCGCATCGACCAGATCGTCGATTCCACCGCCGAGTGTGACCTGTTATGCTTCTTGGACGCCTTTTCCGGGTATCACCAAATCAAGATGGCGGTGGAAGACGTCGAAAAGACGGCCTTCCTAACCCCGTGTGGGGTGTACTGCTATACGTGCATGCCGTTCGGGCTGCGCAACACGGGGGCAACCTTCCAGCGGCTCATGCACATCACCTTGGGCCCGCAACTCGGGAAGAATGTGGAGGCATACGTCGACGACATCGTGGTGAAGTCTCACGAGGCCAAGACCTTGATACAAGACCTGGAAGAAACCTTCGCGAGCCTCAACGCGGTGAGCCTGCGACTCAACCCGGAGAAGTGTGTGTTTGCAGTTCCCTCGGGCAAGCTCTCGGGTTTCCTCGTGTCCCACCGAGGCATCGAGGCCAACCCAGAAAAGGTCAAGGCAGTGGAAGACATGAGCCCACCAAAGACCCTCAGGGAAATGCAGAAGCTCACGGTGCGTGTAACAGCGCTGGGCCGTTTCATCTCCCGATTGGGGGAGCGGGTGCTACCTTTCTTCCAGCTGATGAAGAAAAAGGGGCCCTTCGAGTGGGTGAAGAGGCCGACAAAGCGTTCAAGACCTCAAGAGGTACTGACCAGCCCTCCGATGGATGGTGGCCCCGCGCCCTCAGGAGCCCTTGGTACTCTACCTCGTCGCCACTCCCTACTCCGCTAGCGCTGCTCTGGTGGCAGTTAGGGAGGAGCGTCAAGCCAAGACCACGACAGCCACCCGAGCTAAGGCAAGACCGAATCAGAAGGAACTAGCAGAAGCCAGCACCGCAATGGAAGAAGATCAGCCGTCACAACAGGCGCACCAAGGGCGGGAGGCCTCCCATCCAAGCACCCGGCGGAGGCGCCGTCGCCTCAGGAGGTACCACAGCTTCCGGAAGACGCCGCCGGCACCGACGCCCCTAACCTCGTCGAGCACCCGGTGTACTTCGTTAGCACCGTGTTACGGGATGCGAGGGCACGGTACCCCATGCCGCAGAAGCTCCTCCTCGCGCTGTTGGTGGCTTCGCACAAGCTGCGGCACTACTTCCAGGGTCATCCAATCAAGGTTGTCTCGGCATACCCACGGAGAGGGTGCTCAGGAGCCCCAACTCGGCCGGAAGGGTCGCCGAGTGGAACATTGAGCTGCAAGCATTCCAGCTCGAGTTCAGCACAACTAGAGTCATCAAGGGGGCAGCGCTGGCAGATTTCGTGGCCGAATGGACAGAAGCACCCGGCCTCAGGGCCGGCAAGGATCGGTCCCTCTCCCCAGGGAGCGAAGCGCCATAAGGTTGGGTCATGTACTTCGACGGAGCATTCTCCAGATAGGGCGCTGTGGCTGGGGCAGTGCTCATAAACCCCGCTCAGGACAAGCTCTACTATGCCGCGGCTCTGCTTTCCAAAGATGGCGAGAAGGTCTCCAACAATATAGCAGAATACGAGGGGGCTGAGAAGGGTGCGAAGGCTGCCGCTGCCACAGGGGTGAAGCGCCTTACCATCAAGGGCGATTCGCAGCTCCTCGTCAATTTCTCCAACAAGGTGTATGAGCCAAGAGATGAACACATGGAGGCCTACCTTGCGGAGGTCTGCAGGATGGAGAAACAGCCTGGGATTGGAGCTGCAGCACGTGCCCGTGGCACCAATCAAGAGGCCGACGACATCGCCAAACGAGCCTCCAGGAGGTTACCCTGTGAGCCGGGCGTCTTTGAGGAGCGGCTCTTCAAGCCATCAGCCCTGCCGCCGTTATCAAGCACAGCACAGCCTCGGGAGGAGCTCCCTCAGCCACCTGCCTCGGGAGCCCCAGCCTGTGGCCCGGCCTCAGGAGCACGCCTGCTTCTAACGATGGAACCTCAAGAGGAGTGCTGGATCACGGAGCTTAAGAGTTACTTAACGCGTGGGACCTTGCCGGAGAAGGAGGAGGAGGTAGAACGTGTGGCGCGGCAAGCCACGGCATACAGCATCATGGATGGAGAGCTCTACCGGAAATGACCGAACGACGTATCCCTCGCTACCGCATCACCAGGGAACAGGGGAAGGAATTGCTGGCAGATATACATGGCGGAGATTGTGGGCACCATTCATCGTCACGGACCCTTGTCGGCAAGGCGTTCCACAGCGGTTTCTATTGGCCCACCGCGCTCAATGACGCTATCGAACTCGTGAAGGCTTGCGAGGCTTGCCAATTCCATGCCAAGCAGATCCACTAGCCAGCCAGGAGGTTCGCAAACCATCCCCCTCACTTGGCCATTCGCGATGCAGGGCCTGGACATTACAGGCCCTTTCCTCGGGCGCCAGGGGCTATCGCTACCTCTCGTCATCACGCCCAATATGCGACCCTATCCAAAGGAACTCGACGGTCCCACCAAGGATAGACCCGCATATTGAAACGCTTTTGCAAGGTGGATATCATTACATCAACATTACATAATACATAGGGATACATACATAAGGCACGAATGCCACAGGAATACATCAACATCATATACAGAGATCAACATCCGACTACGGATGAAACATAAACAAAACTCAAACGACATCCACCTCGCTAGCCCAGGCTGCCGACCTGGAACCTATCCCACGATCGAAGAAGCGGAAGAAGAACTCCAACACAAGCAAACATCGCTCTCACGTCATGATCATCGCAAAACATGTACCGCAACTGGTGGTGTAGTAATCTGTGAGCCCCGAGGACTCGGCAATCCCATTACCATGGGTATCAAGACTAGCAAAGCTTAAAGGAAAGGAAGGGGTAAAGTGGTGAGGTTGCAGCAGCGGCTAAGCATGATATGGTGGCTAACATAATGCAAATGAGAGCGAGAAGAGAAACAAAGGAACGGTCGTCAACTAGTAATGATCAAGAAGTGATCCTGAACTCCTACTTACGCCGACATAACCCGTAAAACCGTGTTCTCCTCTCGATCAACCCGAAAAGAGACACTCACGATTACGCACACGGTTGGTGTATTTTAGAAGAGTTTGCTTCAAGTTTACTACAACCGGATATTAACAAATTCCCATACGCCACATAACCGCTGGGCACGGCTTTCGAAAGTTTATACCTGCAGGGTGTCCCAACTTAGCCCATGATAAGCTCTCGCGATCAATCGAAGGATATTCCTTCTCCCGGAAGACCCGATCAGTCTCGGAATCCTGCTACAAGACATTTCGACAGCAATAAAACAAGACCAACAAAGCCGCCCGGATGTGCCGACAAATCCTGATAGGAGTCGCACGTACCTCGGTCTCGAGGGCACACCGGATGAGACATCCTACGAGTAAAACCAAACCTCGAGTTGCCACGAGGGGCCCTTGATCTACTCGGTTCAGGCCAGCACTTAGAGAAGCACTGGCCCGGGGGGGGGGGGGGCGAAAATAAAGATGACCCTTGGGCTCCGGAAACTCAAGGGAAAAAGGGCATAGGTGAGGCAAATGGTAAAACCAATGTTGGGCCTTGCTGGAAAAGTCTTATTCAAAGCGAACTGTCAAGGGGTCCCATAAATCACCCGACCGCGTTAGGGACGCAAAATCCGGGAACATAACACCGATATGACGAAAACTAGGGCGGCAAGAGTGGAACAAAACACCAGGCATAAGGCCGAGCCTTCCACCCTTTACCAAGTATATAGATGCATTAATTAAAATAAGATATATTGTGATATCCCAACAAGTAAACATGTTCCAACAAGGAACAACATCTCCATGTTCCCACAAGGAACAAACTTCATCTTCACCTGCAACTAGCAACGCTTATAAGAGGGGCTGAGCAAAGCGGTAACATCGCCAAACAATGGTTTGCTAGGAAGGATGCAAAAGGTTAGAGGTTGACATGGCAATTAGGTAGGCTTGAGCAAGAAGTGATAGGTAGCGCAGCATAGCGAAAGAACGAAGCAACTAGCATAGCAATGATAGTAGTGAGATCCAGGGTAGCGGTCATCTTGCCTGAAATCCCGCAAGGAAGAAGAACGAGTCCATGAAGAAGACGAACGGATGAAGCCGAACCAAGCGAGAGCGAACGAATCCTCACGATCGCATAGCGGAACAGGAACTAACAAGAAGAAGCACACAACATGGTAAACACACCACACATGAACAAGGCATGATGCACAACAAGTATGATGCAAGACAAAGCTACATGAGGCTACTCATGGAAAGATATGATGCAAACAAGAGCAACACATCAAAGCAAGTTTAAATGAGGCCGAAACAACATATAACAATTCCGGCAAGTCCTCATATGCAAATTTCGGAATTGGTCCAGATCTGAATAAACCTTATGTTCAAGTTGTTAAACAGCAAGTTAAAATGCACCACGATGATCTACACGAAATTCTAGTCAAGTTACATATAAAGTTCATTTAATTCGAGACTACGGCTTAGAAGATATGAGCAAAATAGGATAAGCATGGCATTGATGCAAAATGCATACAAACATCAAGCAAACACCTCAAATCAAGGATGCAACATGATAATATGAAACCACAATGCAAAATCAAGCAAGTTTCATATAGAGCACACTCAAAACGGAGCAACGGTTCAACACATACACACAATACAAGTTATAGCAACAATCTGCCCAAAACAGCAACTAGGCATAATGCAAGCATCAAAACAACAAGCTACAGCATCTCAACATAATAACAAAAGACATGGGCATGATTTAAAGGTAAAGCATTACAAAACATGAACAATGAGCTATCTCCAGAAACAACTAGATCATGCTCAAAATGACATGGCAAGATTGCAATTAATAACAGTTTCAGACTTTGGCAGAAATAACATCAGGTTGCAATGTTTAGAGCTATGAAACAACATGTTACAGGAACTCATCATGGCAACCAAAGGCATGGCATGAATATACTCAAAGCATAGAACAAAAATCCTTTAGTGACCATGAGCCAAAAAGGATCAGAAGATATGATGGCACCCATGTAAACATGGCAAGTTATATTACAGATTTAAACATGGCAGGAACAACAATAATTAGGCATGTTGGTGAGCTTGAACCACTCACCACAGAGCAATACATGGCATGGAAAGGCAACCAACAGCAAGAAGGCATAGCATAGAAGCTATACATGGCAAGAACAATATCATAGCATGCAAGGATCAACCAAAACAACCTTGGCAAAATTGAATACATGTAAACAATCTGCCAGGAAACATTTTATAGCAAAAGTAGAGCTCGATTGACTCAAGCTAGGGCACTCCTTAATTGCAAACAAGGGAATGGATGGATAGAGCAAGACATGTAGAACAAAACATCCTTACTTAAGTATCTCAAAATAAGCATGGATCTCTCGGTAGCATCAAGTTAACATGGCATCAAAATATCAGCTAAACAGGGCTGAAATCAGCAACATCAGGACACCTAGTTTGCATGCTTGTGCTAGTGACCACATAGATCAAAAAAATACATGGCATATACCCCTGGAAAGATGGCTTGGCATATTACAAAACACATGTAGGACTCAAGTCCATAGGAGGCACACATCAGTCACGGCAAAAATGACAAAAGTGCATGTTCTGATAAAAATCAGAAACTAACATCACATAGCACTCTTCCAACAGCATTTCGGGCACCAATATGAGCTCAAATGAAAATGATTCAATGAGATGAAATGATCTACCCTTCGAGGCGAACATTTTGACATATTGCACGCGCAAATCGGAGCTACAGATGCAGAGATATGATGCGACGAAAATGCCATAAAATATCCCAGTTTCGGGACTGATGAAATTTGGAGGGGGAAAAAGTCAACCAGCGGGATTGGGCGCGCGAACCGAGGCCGGATCGGGCTCCTCCCGATCCGCTGGCGACGGAGCGGTGGAGGAGGAGGGCCGGCCAGGGGCGGCGGGCCGGAGCGGCGCCGACCGGGCGGAGAGCGGGCGGCGCCGGAGAGGCGGCGGCCAGCTGGGCAGCGGGCGCGCCAAGGGTCGGGCGGGCGTAGAAGGCCACGGAGGCGGGCACGCCGGGCGACGTAGGCGGCGGGCGGTCGGGCGGGCGGCGCGCCGGGCGGCGGCGGAGCGGGCTTCGCCGGGAGGCGCGGGGCCGGGCGGGCCGGATGGGCCGCGGGCCACGGCATGCACGCGGCTGGGCTGGCGCGGGAGGCGGGCGGCACACGTGGCAGCCTCTTGGGCGGCGGTGGAGACGCGTCTGCCGGGTGGATACGTCTGGGGCGCCGGAGGGAAATTTTAGGGTTTCGGGAATTTGACTGCGATTTCGGGAGGAAGACATATTTATAGGTAGAGGGAGCTAGGAGAGTCCAAATGAGGTGCGGTTTTCGCCACGCCGATCGTGATCGAACGACCGAGAGCATGGAGGGGAGTTTGGTAGGATTTGGGCCACTTAGAAAGGGGAGTTGGGCTGCAACAAAAGAGGGCTCTGCGGTTACCCGGTTAACCGTTGGAGTACCAAACGACCTCCAAATGATCCGAAACTTGATAGGCGGTCTACCGGTGCTATACCAAGGCCGCTTGGCAAACCTCGGTCCATTCCGAGACCGTTTGACACCCGCACACGAAAAGAGGTAAAAGGGGGCGCCGGGAGACATAGGAGTGCCGGATTGCAAAAGCGGACAACGGGAAAATGCTCGGATGCATGAGGGCGAACACGTATGCAAAATGAAATGCGCATGATGACATGATATGAAATGCAGATGATGACATGGCAAAGAGAGACACGCAAGCACATGACATGGCAAAGACGGCGAATAACTGGCAGACACCTGGCGCATCGAATCCGGGGCGTTACAACACTCCTCCACTAACAAGAGATCTCGTCCCGAGATCTTAGGACCGAGACGGAAGGGAAAAGGGATGAGGTGAAACAAGAAACGCAAGAGAGAAGAGGCAAAGAAACGAGAGCACACGACAAGAGGAGAGAAGCGACGGGAAAGACAAGAATCGAAGGCTCACGGAATCAGATAGACTATGAAACAACTCGTTCTAACCGGAGTGGTGAGAATGAGAAAAGAAACGGATAAGACTGAAAGGATTTAGGCAGCACTCCTGCTGAAAATGGAAGGATTAGAACTAAGTTTGACGAAATGGAACGATAGTTGACGAGAGGAAGAACACAATGCCTCCTAAGAATTGAAAGAATGAAATTAAAAGAACTTAGAAGGAAAGGTCGAACGGAGTTGTTGAGAAAATCAACAACGAAAGAATAAGCTTGATGTGGACTTATGGAAAAACATCTCAAAATTATGAGGTGATAACCGGCCACAAACGAAAATGATTGGATAGCTGAGAAGAACGAAGAAATGTGAATCAAAAGAATACGGAGAATCAATTGCACTTTGATATGCAAGAAGAAAGATACTTGAGCTCCTCCAAAAGAATAGATGAACTCTTGAAGAATGAATTAAATCATGAAGAACCACCGTGAAGAACTCCGGTAACAAAAAGGATGTTGAGATAGAATGAAGGAAGAAAGAATAAGATGAGCCTTGCGATGATTTAGATGGAGGTTCCGACGAAATGGCCGAGAAAAATTGAACTCCGGAAAAGAAAAGATGAAAAACACTTGGAACTAGAATTTATTCCTCACGAACAAACTCTGAAGAAAAAGGATTAATCACTTGGAAGAAATAAGAATAAGATTTATTGTATGCTTATCCTTCATCAATTAAATTGATGACAACCAATGGATTTTGCAAACTACTTATTCTTGTTGAAAAGGATTAAGAAGTGACTTAGCGCCACCTTGAGAAAGTCTTCATGAACCACCGGTAGGACTGAAAAGAATGAATGGATAAAAATGATAATCAAGGAAAAAGAATCTTGAACGCACCACCGTTAGAACTCGGAAATGACTGATTAAGAAGAAATAATCACCGGGAAGAATTAGAAAAGCACGAAGATACTTGAGGGGATTAAAATGCAAGAGAACAAAGAGATCGCGAACTGATAGAAGAATACTTGAACGAAGCACCGGAAGAATATTGAGATGAACGAAGCTGAAAACTTGGAACGAAGAAATATTCCGAAAAAGATGACCTCCGGATGATCGAGACGGAAAACAACTCCTGAAATACTCCGGATGGATGAAAAGAATTGCACAACTGGAAACAAATTGATAGGATAACATCGAGCTAGCACCATGAATCTCCGGGGGAACGGGCAAGATTTAAGAGAAACTCTACTTTGGTCTTCAAAGACGACGATAAACACCACCAAAATTGTTGAGATACTCCGGTAGAATGAAAAACGAAGAGGTTGAGTCAACAATGAAATGATTTGAAATCGATCTTGGAAAAATACCTGACTGATGAAATTCATACTTACGTCAGACTCCGAAAAGAATTAGAGAATAGCTCCGGGAAATTAGAAGAGTCAGGTAAGATCCTGGGAAAGACCTGTGGGTTAGGGCCCACTGAAGAGAAAAACACCGTTGGAAAGGGATGATGAACAGATAGATGATGCACCGGAACAATTGCAATATATGAATGTGGTGACAACCTCGAATTAATTGGAACACAGCATTTAATCTCTGAGATGTCTTGAACACTCCGGAAGGATAAAGCTGGCGAGAGGCGAACGAGCAAATGGAAATATTTGAGCTGAGGGAAAGAATACGATCGGCAACGAAAAACTTGAATTGAACCCACCGGAAAAAGAAAAAGGGATGAAGAATGACGAACGAGATGAGAATTCACCGGTTGAAATAATTGAGGGAAGACTGAAGAGGTTCCACACGAATGAAATCGATGCTCGAAACAGAGACTCAGGCTCCGGACGAATAGGGTGGGAGGGCGGGAAAAAACAAAGGCAACTTGGAAGGGGAAACGACGAATATCTTGAAGAGAAAACACCGGTTGAAATCATTGAGGAGAGAGAGCAAAACTTCACACGAGTAGGATGGATACCCGATAACAGACTCCGGTTCCGACAAGAAAAGGGGTGGGTGGGTGGGAAAAGAAAACAACTGAGGATTGAACTTGCAACAATGAAGAGGCTCGAGTCAACTTGACGAGAAAATGCATCGGATGAAAAGAGCTGAGGAACAACTACCAGAAAACCAACTGCGTGATCCTAAAAAAAATTGAACGGGAAGAGGAGTAATTCAAAACACCTACGTCAAGATTCCTTACCAGGCGAAGAAATTTGAGGAGTAAAAAGAATTCCTACTCTCGATATAACTAGACTCAAAATAGTTTTCTTCTAGACTCAACAACGGCCAAACTACACGATCAATCAAGGGGGCTCCTAGGGTCGGTCGAGGCTCGATACCAACTTGTCACGCCCAATATGCGACCCTATCCAAAGGAACTCGACGGTCCCACCAAGGATAGACCCAGATATTGAAACGCTTTTGCAAGGTGGATATCATTACATCAACATTACATAATACATAGGGATACATACATAAGGCACGAATGCCACAAGAATACATCAACATCATATACAAGAGATCAACATCCGACTACGGATGAAACATAAACAGTAAACTCAAACGACATCCACCTCGCTAGCCCAGCTGCCGACCGAACCTATCCCACGATCGAAGAAGCGAAGAAGAACTCCAACACAAGCAAACATCGCCTCTCACGTCATGATCATCGCAAACATGTACCGCAACTGGTGGTGTAGTAATCATGAGCCCCGAGGACTCAGCAATCCCATTACCATGGGTATCAAGACTAGCAAAGCTTAAAGGGAAAGGAAGGGGTAAAGTGGTGAGGTTGCAGCAGCGGCTAAGCATGATATGGTGGCTAACATACGCAAATGAGAGCGAGAAGAGAAACAAAGGAACGGTCGTCAACTAGTAATGATCAAGAAGCGATCCTGAACTCCTACTTACGTCAGACATAACCCAGAAACCGTGTTCTCCTCTCGATCAACCCCGAAAAGAGACACTCACGGTTACGTACACGGTTGGTGTATTTTAGAAGAGTTTGCTTCAAGTTTACTACAACCGGATATTAACAAATTCCCATCTCGCCACATAACCGCTGGCACGGCTTTCGAAAGTTTATACCCTGCAGGGTGTCCCAACTTAGCCCATGATAAGCTCTCGCGATCAACGAAGGATATTCCTTCTCCCGGAAGACCCGATCAGTCTCGGAATCCTGCTACAAGACATTTCGACAGAATAAAACAAGACCAGCAAAGCCGCCCGGATGTGCCGACAAATCTGATAGGAGTCGCACGTACCTCGGTCTCAGGGCACACCCGGATGAGACATCCTACGAGTAAAACCAAACCTCGAGTTGCCACGAGGGGGCCCCGCAGTCTACTCGGTTCAGGCCAGCACTTAGAGAAGCACTGGCCCGGGGGGGCTAAAATAAAGATGACCCTTGGGCTCCGGAAACCCAAGGGAAAAAGGGCATAGGTGAGGCAAATGGTAAAACCAATGTTGGGCCTTGCTGGAAAAGTCTTATTCAAAGCGAACTGTCAAGGGGTCCCATAAATCACCCGACTGCGTTAGGGACGCAAAATCCGGGAACATAACACCGATATGATGGAAACTAGGGCGGCAAGAGTGGAACAAAACACCAGGCATAAGGCCGAGCCTTCCACCCTTTACCAAGTATATAGATGCATTAATTAAAATAAGATATATTGTGATATCACAACAAGTAAACATGTTCCAACAAGGAACAACATATCCATGTTCCCACAAGGAACAAACTTCATCTTCACCTGCAACTAGCAATGCTATAAGAGGGGCTGAGCAAAGCGGTAACATCGTCAAACAATGGTTTGCTAGGAAGGGTGCAAAAGGTTAGAGGTTGACATGGCAATTAGGTAGGCTTGAGCAGCAAGTGATAGGTAGCGCACCATAGCGAAAGAACGAAGCAACTAGCATAGCAATGATAATAGTGAGATCCAGGGTAGCGGTCATCTTGCCTGAAATCCCGCAAGGAAGAAGAACGAGTCCATGAAGAAGACGAACGGATGAAGCCGAACCAAGCGTGAGACGAACGAATCCTCACGATACATAGCGGAACAGGAACTAACAAGAAGAAGCACACAACATGGTAAACACACCACACATGAACAAGGCATGATGCACAACAAGTATGATGCAAGACAAAGCTACATGAGGCTACTCATGGAAAGATATGATGCAAACAAGAGCAACACATCAAAGCAAGTTTAAATGAGGCGGAAACAACATATAACAATTCGGCAAGTCCTCATATGCAAATTTCGGAATTGGTCCAGATCTGAATAAACCTTATGTTCAAGTTGTTAAACAGCAAGTTAAAATGCACCACGATGATCTACACGAAATTCTAGTCAAGTTACATATAAAGTTCATTTAATTCGGAGCTACGGCTTAGAAGATATGAGCAAAATAGGATAAGCATGGCATTGATGCAAAATGCATACAAACATCAAGCAAACACCTCAAATCAAGGATGCAACATGATAATATGAAACCACAATGCAAAATCAAGCAAGTTTCATATAGAGCACACTCAAAACGGAGCAACGGTTCAACACATACACACAATACAAGTTATAGCAACAATCTGCCCAAAACAGCAACTAGGCATAATGCAAGCATCAAAACAACAAGCTACAACATCTCAACATAATAACAAAAGACATGGGCATGATTTACAGGTAAAGCATTACAAAATATGAACACTGAGTTATCTCCAGAAACAAATAGATCATGCTCAAAATGACATGGCAAGATTGCAATTAATAACAGTTTCAGACTTTGGCAGAAATAACATCAGGTTGCAATGTTTAGAGCTATGAAACAACATGTTACAGGAACTAATAATGGCAACCAAAGGCATGGCATGAATCTACTCAAAGTATAGAACAAAAATCCTTTAGTGACCATGAGCCAAAAAGGATCAGAAGATATGATGGCACCCATGTAAACATGGCAAGTTATATTACAGATTTAAACATGGCAGGAACAACAATAAGTAGGCATGTTGGTGAGCTTGAACCACTCACCACAGAGCAATACATGGCATGGAAAGGCAACCAACAGCAAGAAGGCATAGCATAGAAGCTATACATGGCAAGAACAATATCATAGCATGCAAGGATCAACCAAAACAACCTTGGCAAAATTGAATACATGTAAACAATCTGCCAGGAAACATTTTATAGCAAAAGTAGAGCTCGATTGACTCAAGCTAGGGCACTCCTTAATTGCAAACAAGGGCATGGATGGATAGAGCAAGACATGTAGAACAAAACATCCTTACTTAAGTATCTCAAAATAAGCATGGATCTCTCGGTAGCATCAAGTTAACATGGCATCAAAATATCAGCTAAACAGGGCTGAAATCAGCAACATCAGGACACCTAGTTTGCATGCTTGTGCTAGTAACCACATAGATCACAAAAACACATGGCATATACCCCTGGAAAGATGGCATGGCATATTACAAAACACATGTAGGACTCAAGTCCATAGGAGGCACACATCAATCACGGCAAAAATGACAAAAGTGCATGTTCTGATAAAAATCAGAAACTAACATCACATAGCACTCTTCCAACAGCATTTCGGGCATCAATATGAGCTCAAATGAAAATGATTCAATGAGATGATATGATCTACCCTTCGAGGCGAACATTTTGACATATTGCACGCGCAAATCGGAGCTACAGATGCAGAGATATGATGCGACGAAAATGCCATAAAATATCACAGTTTCGGGACTTGGATGAAATTTGGAGGGGGAAAAAGTCAACCAGCGGGATTGGGCGCCTTGAACCGAGGCGGATCGGGCTCCTCCCGATCCGCTGCGGCGACGGAGCGGTGGAGGAGGAGGGCCGGGCGAGGGGCGGCGGCCGAGCGGGCGCCGACCGGGCGGAGAGCGGCGGGCGCCGGAGGCGGCGGCGGGCAGCATGGGCCGGGCGCGAGGTCGGCATTGGCGGGCGGGCGAGAAGGCATGGAGGCGGGCACGCCGGGCGACGAGGCGGTGGGCGGTGGGCGAAGGCGGCGGGCTGGCGGCGGCGAGCGGGCTCGGCCGAGGCGCGCGGGCGCGGCTGGATGGGCGCTGAGGGCCCGGGCTCGGCGGCGCGGAGGCGCGAGGCGGGCCACGCCACGTGGTAGCCCTGGGCGCATGGCGGGCGGTGGAGACTCGTCTGCCGGGTGGATACGCCCGCGCGGGCGCGTAGGGAAATTTTAGGGTTTCAGGGAATTTGGACTGCGATTTCGGGGAGGAAGACATATTTATAGGTAGAGGGAGCTAGGAGAGTCCAAATGAGGTGCGGTTTTCGGCCACGCAATCGTGATCGAACGACCGAGAGCATGGAGGGGAGTTTGGTAGGTTTTGGGCCACTTAGAAAGGGGAGTTGGGCTGCAACAAAAGAGGGCTCTGCGGTTACCCAGTTAACCGTTGGAGTACCAAACGACCTCCAAATGATCCGAAACTTGACAGCGGTTCATCGGTGCTATACCAAGGCCGCTTGGCAAACCTCGTCCATTCCGAGACCGTTTGACACCCGCACGAAAAAGAGGTAAAAGGGGGCGCCGGAGACATAGGAGTGCCGGATTGCAAAAGCGGACAACGGGAAAATGCTCGGATGCATGAGACGAACACGTATGCAAAATGAAATGCGCATGATGACATGATATGAAATGCAGATGATGACATGGCAAAGAGAGACACGCAAGCACATGACATGGCAAAGACGGCGAATAACTGGCAGACACCTGGCGCATCGAATCCGGGGCGTTACAACGTCGCCGTGGACAAATTCACCAAGTGGGCCGAAGTCGAGGCCGTCCGCGCCATCCCGCTGGTTCTACGGTCAAGTTCATCAAGGGCATCGTGAGCCGGTTCGGAGTGCCGAACCGCATCATCACCGACAACGGTTCGCAGTTCAGCAGTAACCTTTTAAAAGCGTCTGCGCTAACCTTGGGACGCAGATATGCTACGCCGGTGGCGCACCCGCAGCAATGGACAGGCCGAGCGGGCCAATGCAGAGGTCCTGAGAGGCCTCAAGACCAGGGCGTTCAAGAAGAAACTGGAAGCCTGCGGCCGAGGCTGGTACGACGAGCTTCCGTCCGTGTTGTGGTCCATCCGCACAACCGCAACCAAGCCAACTGGAGAGACCCCTTCTTCACGGTCTCACGGTGCCGGCGGTCCTCCCTCACGAGGTCAAGCGCCGATCCATGGGTCCTTGCGTTCGATGAAACGCTGCAGGGCGCCATGCGGGACGACCCTTGTCTCAGGGGAGGAGCGCCGTCCGAGAAGTCGCTGCGGCGGCAAGGTACCAGCAGGCACTCGGCGATACCACTACCGCAAAGATCCGCCCCCAGACTCTCGAGGTAGGGGACCTCGTGCTCCGACGGGTCCTCTCCAGGGAGGGACTGCATAAGCTCTCTCCCATGTGGGAGGGCCCATTCAAGGTTGTTTATGTTTCCAGGCCTGGCTCCGTGCGCTTGGAGACTCAAGAGGGAGTACCTACTCTGTAACGCGTGGAACATCCAGCACCTCCGGAGGTTTTACCCCTAAAAGGCCCAGAGCCTGTGAAGAAGGCGAATGACTGTGAAGCTCATATTTTTGGAAAAGGCCCAGAGCCTGTGAAGAAGGCAAATGCCTGTGAAGTTCATCTTTTTGGAAAAGGCCCAGAGCCTGTGAAGAAGGCAAATGCCTGTGAAGTTCATCTTTTTGGAAAAGGCCCGGGGCCTGTGAAGAAGGCGAACGCCTGTGAAGCCGACGGGTTCTGGAAAGGCCCGGAGCCTGTGAAGAGGGCAAACGCCCGTGAAGCTTGATTCCCAGAAGAAAGGCCTGGAGCCTGTGAAGAAGGCGAACGCCTGTGAAGCCGACGCGTTCTGGAAAGGCCCGGAGCCTGTGAAGAGGGCAAACGCCCGTGAAGCTTGCTTCCCAGAAGAAAGGCCTGGAGCCTGTGAAGAAGGCGAACGCCTGTGAAGCTCGCCGCCTGTGACACTCTCACGTAATAATGAGTTGGGGTTGTACACGCCCCGGAGTCTCAGGAGTGCCGGCCTCGTGCCCCTGGGCTCCCTCCCACGCCAGTGGCAGCACTTAGCTCCGCTACCGGTGAGAAGACATCGAAGACTAGACTAGGTGCCGGACGCGGCTTTTCCATTTGCTTTCTCAGAGTTGACCAGTTATTCCCATTTGGAGTTTTATCGAAACTATTGCCTCTTTTTGATCTGTGGTTCTTCGATCTTTCTCACTCTCCTGCCTCGATTTCTCTTGCGCGGGGACTCGTGAGGCGGGAGCCTCGGGAGCCCCCGTGAGCTTTTCTGCCCCTATCGCTCAAGTTTTCACGGCCCTGGTCCACAGCTGGAGCACCCCTCCTGACCATGCCTCACGGGCAGTACAACGCGAACACGGGGCCTGGATCGGTCGCCCCTGCGGCCACGGCGGGGATTCACTTACGAGTGGGCGCCTGGCGAAGGGAACGATGTCGGGATAACAAAAGCAGTACAATAATTAACGGCGTTGATCTAAACGCCTTACAGGCCATACATCGCGTTCCTTTTACGCAGGAGAAAAGAAAGGAAAAGGATGTAGCAGGTGAAGCACGCCCGTGCGGCTCTCTTGGAAGGCCCGAGCGCCTCGAGCTCGGGGACTCCTCTCAAGGCTTCACCGGGCGTGGCGGCAAGCCGGACCGCTGCCACCCCTGCAAGCGCGGGTGGCGTGGGGGCTGGCCGCGGCCGCTGCTGGAAGAATCACCACCCGAAGAAGAGCTGGTGAAGCGTGAGGAGCCGCGGGCATCGCCGGCCGCACGCGCGCTGCCCTCTCCGCCCACTCCCGGGCCGAGTCTTCGGCCGCGGTCGTCGTCTTCAAGGCAGCACCCCATGCGGCGGCCGTCTTCCCCGAACACCCTCACGTAGAGGGTGGTGTCGCCATCGTACTTGAAGTGCAGGGAGCACCGGCGGCGGAGACCACACGCGCGAGCGAACGTCTGCCAGCCGCGGGCCAGGAACATGTCCCCTGCAGCCAAGACCTCCAGAGAAGCCCACGAAGCCCGACTGCAGTAGCCATCTGCCTGGAGCCAAAGGCCACTCAGGGCGCCATCTGGGAGCTCACCCAGAAGGAAGCACGGGAGCTGAAGCCGGACGCCGGACGGCTCCTCCGCCCTCACCATGAACTCCCGGCGGTGCCAGCGCATGGAGGCGCGGCCTCGGAGGACGCGCGGTCAGGGCACGCCCTCCGACCATGGCCAGCCGCTCGTCGCCACGCTGAGAGCCTCCCCCACAACTGCGGGGGACCACCAAGGAGGCAACGGGGTGCTTGCGAGGGCGACCTTGGCCACACTTAGGTGGAGGAGAGGAAGACTCGACCTGACGGCCCTTCCCCTTCTCCGCGGCCGAGAACTTCCTTGGTGGAGCCATGGAGAAGAAGGAGAGACAAGAAAGGATAGACTGGAAGGGCGCGCGCCGTTCCGTACTTATTGCCGGCGAAGGCCAACCGTTGGCCCCCACGATCACCGGTAATCATGACCAACTCTGCATGCAGGGACTTGTCGAATCCGGGCGGTTACCGAGGCATCGTGGGGAAGCGACGCCTGCGTCAATCAATCAACCGCCATTGGCGCCCAAGGCCGCAGGCTGTTAGGGCCCGCGACGCTCGACTTGCCCTTTCGCCTCTCGCCCGGCCAAGTTCGGGCGCGCCATGGGCCCGGGGGGCTCTGTCGGCGTTCGGGAACGGGGTCCCAGACTTGCTCGCTCACTGCGGCCTGCGGCGTGGCTCAAAGGAGGCCCAGGACGGCCCATCTTCACCAACGCAAGCTCAAGACCCTCGCGAGGGGCCAAGCCTCGCGGGGCGGACAACGAGGAGCTTCCTCAGGCACGGCCTCATCAGGCTGGATCATGAGGAGGCGGAGAGTTCAAGGCAGGGTACCTCGCGAGGTGCCCGTGACGCAAGCCACGACAACCAAGGGCGCCAGCCGGGCGCCAGCCCGCGCAGCGTCCTCCTTTCCTCTTTGGTGCAAAGGGAGCAAGCGCAGGCGAGGGCATCAAGCAAAGGCGTCCGTTTCGGTTCAACAAGACCAAGACCAGCCCCAACGGCTGGAAGGGAGTCATCATGGAGCCCAAGCAGGCGTCATCACGGAGCCTTTGGCAGGCGAGGACCAACTTTAGTCAGGATAAGTGTACCCGCTGTTCCCCTTCAAAATGGCCAATTGTTGGCGCCCTTCCTGCTCAATATTTGGGAAGAGGCCCAGGGCCTTCGCCTATAAATAGGGGTAGCCACACTCAGAGTAGAAGGATCTGGCATTTTGGAATCCAGAGAGAGAGAGACCCGATCCTCAAGCTAGAGCGACGGGACACCAGCCAGCAGTTTGTCTCACCCACCAAGAACAGACCCTCGCGAGGCTGTTCTTCCCTGTACTGTTCCTCATCAGCCCAAGAGGCAATCCACCACACCACAAACTAGAGTAGGGTATTACACCACAACGGTGGCCCGAACTAGTATAAATCTTGCGTCTCTTGTGCTGTTCTGTTTAGTAGTTAGGTCCCTGCGATTCGGCGAGGTACGAGATGGTGGAGGGTTGGATCTCCGTGCGCACCCCAGTGTTCGAACCTCAAGGGTCTGCCGGAACCCGAAATCCAACACCAGGTGACATCTTTAAGTTTTATTCCCGGCTGGGAGCGCCTTCAGGGCCGCATTATTCCCAGGCCGCGTGGGTCTGTCCCTGCGGCATGTATCCTTTTTATTTCATGTCATTAGCCTATCCTGTTGGGGGCGCCCCTCGGGCTGCATCATCCCCAAGCCGCTCGGGCCTGTCCCAGCGGCATGTATCCTTCTTACGTTTTCCTTAGGATTATGCTCTCGCTCCACCATGCTTGTTATTTGGTGCCTTTTCCTGGGTGACGGAATCTTGCACGTTAAAGGGGAGTGCACGAGCATCGCGACTCAGGTCTCCTACCGGCTCTCCGGCCCTCACCCTCTGGTCTTGTCCATGGCATCCCGACCTGGCTTGCCAGCGACGGCTGAGACCAGCCCGAGAGCCGGGACCCGAGGACGTAGAGTTTCGTCATCTAACCCAGCTTGCGCGTTAACGGGGGTGCACGAGCATCGCGACTCGGGGGCTCCTACCGGCTCTCCGGCCCTCGCCCTCTGGTCTTGTCCATGGCATCGCGACTGGCTTGCCAAAGGATTTACCGAGACCAGCCCGAGAGCCGGGACCCGAGGACGTAGAGTTTCGTCATCTAACCCAGCTTGCGCGTTAAAGGGGGGGGGGTGCCTGAGCATCGCGACTCAGGGCTCCTACCGGCTCTCTGGCCCTCACCCTCTGGTCTTGTCCATGGCATCGCGACCTGGCTTGCCAGCCACGGCTAAGACCAGCCCGAGAGTCGGGACCCGAAGACGTAGAGCTCTGGCATCTGGCCAAATTTGCAGGAACACACTCGAAGATAAGGCCCATAGCCAGGCGCAACCCGCCTTGAGGTAGGGCCCCGTGAGTCCCGCGCTGGCTGACGGGTGCCCCAGCACACCTGGCGAGGCCTCTCGCGCCTCTCCCAAGCAACTAATGGCAGGACTAACGATCGCCACGACGAGCTCTTGTTTCTTTTGTGGTGAACCTGCAGGGTCCCTCCAAGGAGCACGAAACGACCTCGCCACGCGATCTCTCGCCGGCCTAAGCACGGACCCAGCGCCGCACCAGGAAGCATTGTCCTGACCCTCGAGATAAGTCACCCCCCGGACACACTAGTTATCGCAACACCATCCCCGCACTTGATGCAACCCCGTGTTAGCAACGTCGCTCTCCTTTCTCACTGAATGATGGCTGCTTGAGCGCCAAGGGGGACCCCCCGAGCATCGTGACTCGGGGGCTCTTACCGGACCTCGGGCCCCACACCTCCTGGCCTTGACCACGGCATCGCGACCTGGCATACCAGCGACGGCTGAAGCCGCCTTGGGACTGGGACCTGTCGGCGCAGAGCATCAGGCCCTCGTGAGGACTGAAAGGAGGAAACTGAGCTAGAATGGAATGAGCATCTCGCACTGCCTCATAAAAAGGGTTATATTGACAAACGAAGCTACAGACATCTTACAAGCCCCCGCGGGGTACATTCTTGGCTCCTCGCAGGAACAAAAGACGCGAATCCTAAGGACTCCTAACTACAGGGGGCATCGCGGCAGGCGCCATCATCAATAGTGGGTTGTCCGGCACTGGCGCCAACCCCATCTAGATCAGGGCGGCGACGGCCTGACGAGCCCGCCCTGCTCCGGGAACGGCGCAGGCTCGGGGGCTCGTAGCTGTCGTCGCTCGTCTCCGGAGTCGCGAGGAGCTCGGCGGAGTCGCTGGATCCTCCGGCGCTCCCGTCGCCTGAGGAGCTGCCGAGGGAGTGGTCGGCCGGCCTCTGTCTCACCGCAGCAGGATCCCGACCACCTCTCCCGGGGCAGCACTCCAGCCGACGACCCTCCGCGTCGAAGACCTTGAAGGACACCACCGAAACACCATCGTACTCCAGGTGGATCGTGAGGGTGCCCCTCGTCCTGCAGACCCGAGCGACCTCGCCCCAGCCTCGAGTCATGAAGACCTCGCCCGGGGCAACTACCGCGACCTCTGCCTCGGTCGCGAGGGTGCCGCAGCCGGCGTGCTCCAGCCAGAGTCCCAGGGGTTCCTCGGCGTGGACTCCAGGGGGAAGACGCACACCTTCGTGACCCGCCGGCGTCGGCGGCGGCGCCGCTCGTGGCGCCCGGCGTCGCCTCCTTCAGAGCCGCCAATGTGCGCAGACAAGGGAAGAGGGAACTCGGTGGCGGCCGCCGCACAGGGCACGGGCGCCTCTGGCGGCGCTCGCCACGACACGGAAGGGCAAGCCGCTTCTTTGGGGGGAGCAGGTCAGGATCCTCTTGAGGAGCCTTTCCCTTCTCTTCCGTGGAGAACCGGCGGATCGGAGCCATGGCAACTAGACGAAACAAGGAGGAGGAGAAGCAGAAGGATAGACTGGAAGGGCGCGCACCGTTCTGTACTTATAGCCGGCGAAGGCCAACCGTCGGCCTCCACGATCACCGGTAATCATGACCGACTCTGCATGCAGGGACTTGTCGAATCCGGGTGGTTACCGAGGCATCATGGGGAAGCAGTGCGCACGCGTCCAATCAACCGCCACGCGGCGCCCAAGGCCGCAGGCTGTTAGGGCCTACGACGCTTCACACTTGCCCTTTCGCCTCTCTGCTCGGCCAAGTTCGGGCGCGCCATGGGCCCGGGGGCTACTGTCGGCGTTCTAGGAACGGGGGTCCCCATACTTGCCTGCCTGCGGCCTGCGGCGTGGCTCGAAGGAGGCCCAGCACGGCCCATCTTCATCAACACAAGCTCAAGACCCTCGCGAGGGGCCAAGCCTCGCGGGGCGGACGACAAGGAGCTTCCTCAGGCACGGCCTCGTCAGGCTGGCTCATGAGGAGGCGGAGAATTCAAGGCAGGGCACCTCGCGAGGTGCCCATGACGCAAGCATGACGACCAAGGGCGCCCGATCGGGCGCCCGGCCATATGATGTCCTCCTTTCCTCTTTGGTGCAAAGGAGCAAGCGCAGCGAGAGAATCAAGCAAAGCCATCCGTTTGATTGCAACAAGACCAAGACCAGCCCAACGGCTGGAAGGGAGTCATCGTGGAGCCTGTGCAAAGGCGTCATCACGAGCCTTTGGCAGGCGAGGACCAACTTTAGTCAGGATAAGTGTACCCGTTGTTCCCCTTCAAAATGGCCAATTGTTGGCACCCTTCCCGCTCAATATTTAGGAAGAGGCCCAGGGCCTTCGCCTATAAATAGGACTAGCCACCCCCAGGGCGGGAGGACCGAAAGGAGAGAGAGGAGGAGATCCGAACTCTCATCAAGAAGCCAGTAGCTAGAGCGACTGAACACCACCTAGCAGTTCATCGCACCCACCAAGAACAGACCCTCGCGAGGCTGTTCTTCCTTGTACTGTTCCTCATCAGCCCAAGAGGCAATCCACCACACCACACACTGGAGTAGGGTATTACACCACGATGGTGGCCCGAACCAAAGATAAATCTCGTGTCTCTTGTGCTGTTCCATTTAGTAGTTTAGGTCCCAGCGATTCGGCGAGGTGCGAGACGGTGGAAGGTTGGATCTCCGCGCGCACCCCAGTGTTCGAACCTCAAGGGTCTGCCGGAACCCGAAATCCGACAGAGCCCGACAGAGAAGGTGTTCTGGTCCCAGTATGTTGAGGCCGGACACCCAGTGCCCTTGAGCGACCAACTGAAGCAGCTGGTCGAGCTCCATAAGGTGGCCGAACAGGCCATGAAGGGCCTTATAGTCCGGCTATGGCCTAGGGAGGTCATGCCTGGGAGCTACTTTGGGCTGGTGAGGCAGCTGGCGGATGCCTCTCCACGGCTTGAAGTCATCAAGCGCTCCGTATGCATCGAAGGCGCCCGTAGGGCCCTTGCCCGTGTTAAAGTACACTGGGGCAAGATGGATGCTGAGAAGCTGGTGACAGATGGGCCACCTGAGGGCAAGGAGCATCGCAAGCCCGAGATGTATTATGAGGGCGTCCTGAAGGGTGCCCGCCGTATGGCGGATGAATGTTCCAAGGATGTAATTTTTGAGTAAACTCGCTCGTGTTATCCTGTGCGCTGAAAACTTGTTCATATCGCTAAGCAACGCTTTTGAATTTAAAATATTATCTTACTGCGGCCGTTTATTAAATTTGAGAGATGGTGAGTCGTTAAACCGCCCCCATGCCACGAGTGCTGGGGTGTTCGGGATAAACCTGGGCGCTCTTGTTCCCATTCTTGGGTCCTTCGAGGGAGGCGCTCAGCACGACGAACAAGGCAATCGGACTATAATGCTTTATCACTCTCACTTAGCCATAGAATTCTATAATTTTAAATTTCGGCGAAGCCCCAAGTATTCGGAAGACCGAGTTCGGGGCGCTATCCACGCCTAGGCCGGACAAAGCCGGCACCTCGCTCTAAGCGGCATAAGTCTTTAGGGACTCGAAACCTCTCGAACAGCGACCAGCTCTCGCCCTATCATGACGGTCAGTTTTAGCTTTCTCTACTGAGGTGCTTAACCCAGCTCAACTGGGGCACAATCGCAGTAGTTCTCCCATCGCTACCTTAGCCGATATAACGGAACGTAAGGTACCAAAACATGGGAGCCGGCCAAACCCAACTATTGACCCAAGACATGATTCGGAGCCGATGCATATAATGATATAACTTCGGGGTGCCGCACTCGTGAGAGTGTCCGGACTTCTCACACCATATTCTGGGGTACTTAAGCCCCTGGTGTATTGGCCGTACCAAAGTGTACGGTTGCATAATGTCATAACTGAACATATTTACGTAAAAAAAGGAATGCAATAATAGGCAAAAGCTATGCATTGTTTATTAAAAGGTTGCTGTGAAAGCAGAACGATACAAATAGTGCGATAAGCAAGAGATGGGATTATTTGACATGTCCCCCTCCAGGGGCAAGCTGCGAGACTTTATGTAAGACAGGTATTTAGCTCTTTATAGAGACCACCTGGACATTCGACGTAGCTTGCTGCCTCCCTGGCTGTTGCATCGTGTGTTCGGCGATTGTACGTCCGGACAGGCCATCCGGAGAGTGGAGTCCTGAAAGTAAGAAAAAAAAGAATGACAAAATCGGGAGCCCCTAGTGCGGTTGAGCCACATTTTGGGCATGCCGTGGTTGTGCCCCTCCCCTTATGTCAATGGTATTTCCATAGCGTAATTATGTACGCGTAGTACTGGTTTCGCAATTTCACGAGGGCTGGGGTTGGGGCCGCACTGCTATGCTTTCTCGGGACGTGCCAGGCGGTCTTGTTGTAGGTTACTCCGGGCGATCTTGACGGTGTCCGGACGTTTAATAGCCGAACTGGAGAATTGCCTTGAGAGGCTACTTTGTACTTCCGCCGCGAGGGCTGCCGTATGCTCCTCCGTTGGGAGAGAGCGTTCGGTGTTTCCATTGACCGTAATGACTCCTCGAGGGCCTGGCATCTTGAGCTTCAAGTATGCGTAGTGCGGCACCGCATTGAACTTTGCAAATGCGGTTCGTCCGAAGCGATCGCGTGATAGCCATCTTGAACGGGACTATGTCGAAGATTAACTCCTCGCTTCGGAAATTATCCGGGGATCCGAAGACCACCTCAAGTGTAACTGAGCCTGTACAATTGGCCTCTACACCTGGTATGACGCCTTTAAAGGTCGTCTTTGTGGGTTTAATCCTTGAGGGATCTATGCCCATTTTTCGCACTGTATCCTGATAAAGCAGGTTCAGGCTGCTGTCGCCGTCCATAAGGACTCTAGTGAGGTGAAATCCGTCAATGATTGGGTCTAGAACCAATGCGGCGAATCCGCCGTGGCGGATGCTATTGGGGTGGTCCCTTCGATCAAAAGTGATCGGGCAAGAGGACCACGGGTTGAACTTTGGGGCGACTGGCTCCAACGCATATACGTCCACGAGTGCGCTTCCGCTCCCTTTTGGGGATGTGAGTTGTGTATATCATGTTCACTTTATCCGCACTTGTGGGGAAAGCCCTTACATCCCCTATTGTTCGTGACGGGGCTCCTCCTCGTCATTGCTATGCAGCCCCTTGTCTTTGTTTTCGCACTTAACTTGCTCGCTTTGCTTGAACACCCAACAATCCCTGTTGGTGTGATTGGCTGGTTTTTCGGGGGTGCCGTGTATCTGGCATGAGCGATCGAGTATTCGGTCCAAACTGGACGGGCCCTGAGTATTTCTTTTGAATGGCTTTTTCCGCTTACCGGGTTTAGAGCCTCTGAATCCGACATTGACTGCCGTATCCTCAGTATTGTCGCTGTTAATGCGGCGCTTGTGCTTGTTGCGACGCGACCTGCCATTGCTGTCCTTGGTATCCGAATTACCAGGGCTCTTGGTCATGTTATTACTACGAGCCAGCCAGCTGTCTTCTCCCGCGCAAAAGCGGGTCATGAGTGTTGTGAGGGCTGCCATGGATTTCGGATTTTCCTGTCCTAGGTGCCGGGCAAGCCACTCGTCACGGATGTTATGTTTGAAGGCTGCGAGGGCCTCTGCATCCTATTTGATTTTCTTAGTTAGGAACCGTGTCCAGAATTGTCTGGCCGATTCCTCTGGCTGCTGAATTATGTGGCTTAGGTCATCGATGTCTGGTGGTCGCACATAGGTGCCCTGGAAATTGTCGAGGAATGCGGCTTCCAGGTCCTCCCAACAACCAATTGACTCTGCTGGCAAGCTGTTAAGCCAATGTCAAGCTGGTCCTTTAAGCTTGAGTGGGAGGTATTTGATGGCGTGTAGATCATCACCGTGGGCCACGTGGATATGAAGGAGATAATCCTCGATCCATACCGCAGGATCTATTGTGCCATCGTATGATTCGATGTTTACGGGTTTGAAACCCTCGGGGATTTGATGATCCATTACTTCATCTGTGAAGCATAGTGGGTGTGCGGCGCCTCTGTATTGGGCTATATCACAACGTAGCTCAAATGAGCTTTGTCTCTTGTGTTCGCCCGGCGGATTTGCCATATCCGGCATGACGGTTATAAATCACGTGTCGTGGGCGTAAGCGATCCGTAGATCGATCTTGTTTGCCTTGGCTTGTCCTCCAATATATCTCGCAGGTCTGGCGCATTTCCCCGTGCCTTGGTACTTTTTGAGCGACGCCGGGGTGCGGCTTGAGTGGAGGGCCGAGAGGCCTCTCTGTCGCGGCCACGAGGTGGCCGGTCGGCCGCATCATGCGTTGGTGATGTAGGTTTAGGTGCTTTCTCCTCTAATCGGGGTAGCAGCCTGCACTTTGGGTATCTCTTGGAGGGGCGTTCGAGTTCGTACTCTTCGGCCGCAAGGACTTCAGTCCATCTGTCGGCTAGCAAGTCTTGGTCAGCTCTAAGTTGTTGCTGTTTTTTCTTGAGGCTGCTCGCCGTGGCCATAAGCCTGCGTTTGAAACGCTCTTGTTCGACAGGATCCTCAGGCACGACAAATTCGTCGTCGTCGAGGCTTGCCTCGTCTTCGGAGGGAGGCATGTAATTATCGTCCTCTACCTCTCTGTCTGCCGCTCTCTCATGAGGGCTGGCTTCTCCATCCTCCTGTGTTGAATCCTGCTAGAGGGGGGTTGTCTTGACCTTTGTCCGGTGTTATTATCTCCGTGCGGAATCGTCGTTTTTCTTTGGCGGGATTGAGGCGGGCGCTTGGCCGACGCAGGCGCTTAGGCTGCTTCTTGGAGGGGTCATCCTCCGTTGTTCCATCGCCATTCCCCTCATTTGGGGTGTCCACCATGTATATGTCGTATGAAGAGGTGGCCTTCCAGTGCCCTATAGGCACTGCTTCTTGGTCGTCTCCTGCATTGGCGTCCATACCATCGATGTCTTCGGAGTCAAAGATGAGCATGTCGGTTAAATCATCGACAGTGGCTACGAAGTGGGTGGTGGGTGGGCTTTGAATTTCTTCGTCGTCCGCATGCCAACCTTGCTGGCCATAGTCCGTCCAGGGCTCTCCTGATAAAGAGAGAGACTTTAGTGAATTCAGAATGTCGCCGAAGGGCGAGTGCTGAAAGATGTCCGCGGCGGGGAACTCCATGATCGGCGCCCAATCGGATTCGATTGGCAGGAGCGCGGAAGGTTTGGAGTCCGGCACCTTGGAGCCACGAGCTTCGCAAAGGGCAAGGCTGGTGTTTGCCTCGATCGCCATAGAGATTGCAGCCCCCGAGGTGGTGTCCAGCCACCCGTCCTTGATTGGCGCAGTCGGCTCCGAGCTAAGGGTCGGGCCGGACAGTGCGACCTCGAGCCTTTGACCGGTGGCAGAGCTAGATCATGCCCATCGTGACAGTGCGGCGCGCTCGGCTGTGGCTCGAACCCGTCGAAGATCAAGTCTCCGCGGATGTCAGCCGTGTAGTTCAAACTTCTAAATCTGACCTGATGGCTAGGGGCGTAGCTTTCGATCTGCTCCAGATGGCCAAGCGAATTGGCCCGCAGTGCAAAGCCGCCGAATACGAAGATCTGTCCGGGGAGAAAAGTCTCACCTTGGACCGCATCGTTGTTGATGATCGGAGGAGCCATCGGGCCTAAAGATGACGACACAGAGGAACTCTCAATGAAAACACCAATGTCGGTGTCAAAACCCGCGGATCTCGGGTAGGGGGTCCCGAATTGTGCGTCTAGGCGGATGGTAACAGGAGACAAGGGCCACAATGTTTTTACCCAGGTTCGGGCCCTCTCGATGGAGGTAAAACCCTACTCTGCTTGATTAATATTGATGATATGGGTAGTACAAGAGTAGATCTACCACGAGATCGAGAGGCTAAACCCTATATGCTAGCCTATGGTATGATTGTTGTTCGTCCCACGGACTAAAACCCTCCGGTTTATATAGACACCGGAGAGGGCTAGGGTTACACAGTCGGTTACAATGGGAGGAGATCTACATATCCAGACGCCAAGCTTGCCTTCCACACCAAGGAAAGTCCCATCCGGACACGGGACGAAGTCTTCAATCTTGTATCTTCATAGTCCAGGAGTCCGGCCAAAGGTTATAGTCCGGCTATCCGGACACCCCCTAATCCAGGACTCCCTTAGGGAGGAATACTCCTCTCGATCCTGGCCTACGCCCTAAAGGGGAAACTTTGCCCCCTTATAGACAACCCCTCTTCTCCCCTCAAACCTATATATATATATATATATATATATATATATATATATATATATATATATATATATATATATATATATATATATACATACATACATATATGATGACCCACAAGTGTACGGGATCTATCGTAGTCCTTTCGATAAGTAAGTGTGTCGAACCCAACGAGGAGCAGAAGGAAATGACAAGCGGTTTTCAGTAAGGTATTCTCTGCAAGCACTGAAATTATCAATAACAGATAGTTTTGTGATAAGGTAATTCGTAACGGGTAACAAGTAATGAAAGTAAATAAAGTACAGCAAGATGGCCCAATCATTTTTGTAGCAAAGGACAAGCCTGGACAAATTCTTATATGAAGTAAAACGCTCCCGAGGACACTTGGGAATTATCGTCAAGCTAGTTTTCATCACACTCATATGATTCGCATTCGTTACTTCGATAATTTGGTATGTGGGTGGACCGGTGCTTGGGTACTTCCCTTTCTTGGACAAGCATCCCACTTATGATTAACCCCTATTGCAAGCATCCGCAACTACAAAAGAAGTATTAAGGTAAACCTATCCATAGCGTGAAACATATGGATCCAAATTTGCCCCTTACGAAGCAACTCACAAACTAGGGTTTAAACTTCTGTCACTCTAGCAACCCATCATCTACTTATTACTTCCCAATGCCTTCTTCTAGGCCCAAACAATGGTGAAGTGTCATGTAGTGGATGTTCACATAACACCACTAGAGGAGAGACAACATACATCTCATCAAAATATCAAACGAATACCAAATTCACATGACTACTTATAGCAAGACTTCTCCCATGTCCTCAGGAACAAACGTAACTACTCACAAATCATATTCATGTTCATAATCAGAGGGGTATTAATATGCATATAGGATCTGAACATATGATCTTCGACCGAATAAACCAACTAGCATCAAATACAAGGAGTAATCAACCCTACTAGTGACCCACAGGTACCAATCTGAGGTTTTGGGACAAAGATTGGATACAAGAGATGAACTAGGGTTTGAGAGGAGATGGTGCTGGTGAAGATGTTGATGGAGATTGACCCCTCCCGATGAGAGGATCGTTGGTGATGACGATGGTGATGATTTCCCCCTCCGGAAGGATGTTTCCCCGGCAGAACAGCTCTGCCGGAGCCCTAGATTGGTTCTGCCAAGGTTTCGCCTCGTGGCAGCGGTGTTTCTCCCCGAAAGCTTGCTTATGATTTTTTTCCAGGTAAAAGCCTCCATATAGCAGAAGATGGCCACCAGAGGACAGCCAGGGGGCCCACGAGGTAGGGGCGCGTCCAGGGGGGTAGGGCGCGCCCCCACCCTCGTGGCCAGGGTGTGGGCCACCTCTGGTACTTTCTTCGCCCAATATTTTTTATTAATTCCAAAAATAAATTTCGTGGAGTTTCAGGACTTTTGGAGTTGTGCAGAATAGGTCTCTAATATTTTCTCCTTTTCGGCCGAATTCCACTTAGGCATTCTCCCTCTTCATGTAAACCTTGTCAAATAAGAGAGAATAGGCATAAGTATTATGACATAGCGAGTAATAACAGCCCATAATGCAATAAATATCGATATAAGAGCATGATGCAAAATGGACGTATCAACTCC
The DNA here is from genome assembly GCA_021605145.1 of Aegilops bicornis. NCBI lineage: Eukaryota > Viridiplantae > Streptophyta > Magnoliopsida > Poales > Poaceae > Aegilops > Aegilops bicornis. The sequence continues at coordinate 645,073,085 of CM038672.1, forward strand.
CCCAAGCTTAGACCTTGCTTGTCCTCAAGCGGAAACCGATAACGAAAAATATGTCCACATGTTTAGAGATAGGGGTGTCGATAAAATAAAATACGGACATGAGGGCATCGTGATCATTCTTATAACAACAACATATATATATATTTTTCATATGATTTCTTATGCTCAAGTAATAATCTATCCACAATGTCAAGTATGAATCAGAAACTTCATTGAGGACTAACAAACTATGCTCTCGGTCACTGAAGCAATTACAATTTATCATAACATCGAAAAGAGTCAGTTTAAGAGCTTTTCAACAAGTCCACATACTCAACCATCATTTAGTCTTTCATAATTGCTAACACTCACGCAATACTTATGGGTATGAAGTTTTAATCGCACATAGAGAAAGATAGGGGCTTATAGTGTTGCCTCCCAACCTTTTACCTCAAGGGTAATGTCAACAATAATAGTTCATGCTAACTTACATCCAATTGGATATATATATATCAGGATCTTTCCAACACAAGGTGCTTGCCAAAGGATAAAATATAAAAAGGAAAGGTGAAGATCACCATGACTCTTGCATAATCTGTAAGACAAGAATAAAAGATAGGCCCTTCACAGAGGGAAGCAGAGGTTGGCATGTGCTTTTATGGTTGGATGCACGAAATCTTAATGCAAGGGAACGTCACTTTATATTGCCACTTGTGATACATACCTTTATTATGCGGTCCGTCGCTTTTATTGCTTCCATATCACAAGATCGTATAAAGCTTATTTTCTCCACACTAATAAGTCATACATATTTAGAGAGCAATTTTTATTGCATGCAACATGACAACTTACTTGAAGGATCTTACTCGATCCATAGGTAGATATGGTGGACTCTCATGGCAAAACTGGGTTCAAGGATATTTGGAAGCACAAGTAGTATCTCTACTTGGTGCAAAGAATTTGGCTAGCATGAGAGGGAAAGGCAATCTCAACATGTTGGATGATCCATGACAATATATTTTATTTCGGATATAAGAAAACATAACCCATTATGTTGTCTTCCTGGTCCAAAATCAACTCTTTAGCATGTCATATTTTAATGAGTGCTCACAATCATAAAAGATGCCCAAGATAGTATATTTATATGTGGGAACCTCTCTTTCTTTATTACTTCCTATTAGTTGCAACAATGACCAAAACTATGTTTGTCAACTCTCAACAACTTTTATTCATCATACTCTTTATGCGAAGTCATTACTCTCCATAAGATCTATATGATCTCTTTATTTCTTTTTATTCTTTCTTTTTCTATTATTCCCTCAAGATCAAAGTGAGATGATCAAGCCCTTGACTCAACACTAATCTTTATTATATATAGCTCACGGACTCGATTACATAGAGGAATTATAAAGCAAAACTCAAAACTAGATCATACTAAAACTTTATTCTACTAGATCAAGATATTACTAAAAGGAACGAACTAAGAAAAATGGTAAAGATAGGAGTGTGATGGTGATACGATACCGGGGCACCTCCCCCAAGCTCGGCAGTTGCCAAGGGGAGTGCCCATACCCATGTGTTCACGTTTCTTTCTTCGGAGGTGGTGGTGTGATATTCTTGGCAATGATGCCCCTCAGGATACGACTCTCCTCCTCGAGCTTATTGACTTGCTGCTTGAGGTCCATTATTTCCTTACGGAGCTTACCCGTGATAGCTAAAGCTCCTTTCACCCATGGATGTTGCATAGCTGCGGGGGAACAAGTGACACTCTTTTTCATATTTTCATAAGAAAGAAATCTAACATTAGAAGGGATGACCGAGTATGGAATAGCTGAGCTCCGTAGTTTCCCTATAGTGAATCTAGCTCGGAAACGAGAAGTAACTTCTTGATCCTCCTCCATGGCATCTATCCTTTTCAAGTCGGCCTCCATCTCCTCCTCTGTTGATGGCCCAAAGTGATAGGCATCGCTGTTTGCTCCTGGACCCGGTGTCGGATGAGACACCCGACTCTCCCCGATTGACTCTTGAGAAGATATCTTGCTCCAAATCTGTTGCAGAAATAGCTCGAAATAAAAACAGAGGATATTTGCGCGATACGGTGGTCAAAACCTCCGGGAGATTATATAATGAATTTTTACCGACCAAAAGAAGTATCGTGCAAGAAAACGGAGTCCCGAGAGCACATGAGGTGCCCACGAGGCAGGGGGCGTGCCCAGGGGGGTAGGGCGCGCCCTCCACCCTCGTGGACGCCTCGTGTCCTTCCCGTACTACTTCTTATTTTTCCTATTTTCTTAAATATTCCAAAACGAAGAGAAATTGCCATTAGAGTTGTTTTGGAGTCGGTTTACTTACCGTACCACATGCCTATTCCTTTTCGGAGTCTGAAACATTCTGGAAAGTGTCCTTCATGTATTCCTCCGAGGTTATTGTTTCAATAACATTGGTTTCAACATTTATGGGATTACATGAGATATAATGTTTGATTCTTTGGCCGTTCACCACCTTTGGATTTGTGCCTTCAAAGTTGTTGATTCTTATGGCACCCGAACGATAGACCTCCTCGATAACGTAAGGACCTTCCCATTTAGAGAGGAGTTTTCCTGCAAAAAATCTTAAATGAGAGTTGAAAAGCAACACATAATCATCTACATTAAACTCACGCTTTTGTATCCTTTTGTCATGCCATCTTTTAAGTTTTTCTTTAAACAGTTTGGCATTCTCATAGGCTTGAGTTCTCCATTCATCAAGTGAGCTAATGTCAAATAACCTCTTCTCACCGGCAAGTTTGAAATCATAATTGAGCTCTTTAATGGCCCATTATGCCTTATGTTCTAGTTCAAGAGGTAAGTGACATGCTTTACCATAAACCATTTTATATGGAGACATACCCATAGGATTTTGATATGCAGTTTTGTAAGCCCATAATGCATCATCATGTTTATTGGACCAATTCTTTCTAGATCTATTAACAGTCTTTTGCAAAATTAATTTGAGCTCTCTATTACTCAGTTATACTTGGCCACTAGACTGTGGGTGATATAGAGATGCAATTCTATGATTAACATCATACTTAGCAAGCATTTTACGAAAAGCACCATGTATAAAATGTGAACCACCATCAGTCATTAGGTATCTAGGGACTCCAAACCTAGGGATGGCAATGGGGACAATCCCCTATGGGGACCCCAAGAACATCCCCATCCCCATCTATTCCCCATCATCCCATCCCCATCCCCGTTTACCTGACTGGGGATGAAATTCCCCCATAACCATGCCCCACTGGGGAACGGGAACCCATTAGGGTCCCCATCCCCACAAATTGATATTAATATACACAATATGACAAACTATAATCAACATATATACATGGTGTTCTCCTTGTCCTGCCAATGCTGATCCAGGTTGTATTGACTTCTTGGTCATGGTGGCGCCTGAGATGAGGATGTGAGGTAGGTTTAAGGTTGTCTTCAGTTTTTTTTGTTTTGGCAAGGTTTTTTGTGAATGTTTTAAGGTTGACTGCAGTATCATAGTTAAAAAGCGGGTCCTGATGGGTATTGGTTCTGGGGAATAGGATACCGTCCCCATCCCCATTATACCCTATGGGGAATAAATTAGTTCGGTAAATATCCCCATGGGGAAAATTTTCACCCATCCCCACCCCCTAATAGATGAATTCCCCATGGGTTTGGCGGGTATGGGGCCCCATTGCCATCCCTATCCAAACCTCGGAAAAATAACTTCTTTAAGCATCTTAATAGAGGTGTTATGATCAGCACTACTAGTTGGAATAGCTTCTACCCACTTAGTAACGTAATCAACAACAACTAAAATACGTGTATACCCATTAGAGGAAGGAAACGGTCTCATATACTCAAAGCCCCAAACATCAAATGGTTCAATAACAAGTGAATAATTCATAGGCATTTCTTGACGTCTACTATATTACCAATTCTTTGACATTCATCGCAAGACAAGACAAACTTACGGGCATCCTTGAAGAGAGTAGGCCAATAAAAACTGGATTGCAATACCTTATGTGCAGTTCTATCTCCAGCGTGGTGTCCTCCATAAGCCTCGGAGTGACACTTGCGTAGGATCGGTTCCTGTTCATGCTCAGGTACACAACGTCTAATAACAATATCTACTCCTTCTTTATAAAGGTGTGGGTCATCCCAGAAGTAATGTCTTAAATCATAGAAAAACTTTTTATTTTGCTGGTATGTGAAACTAGGTGGTATAAATTTAGCAACAATGTAATTAGCATAATCAGCATACCATGGAGCAGTATGAGAAGCATTTATGACAGCTAATTGTTCGTCAGGAAAGCTATCATCAATAGGTAGTGGGTCATCAAGAACATTCTCTAACCTAGACAAATTGTATGCAACGGGGTGATACGTCTCCAACGTATCTATAATTTTTGATTGATCCATGCTATATTATCTACTGTTTTGAATGATTATGGTCTTTATTATACACTTTTATATTACTTTTGGGACTAACCTATTAACCGGGGGCCCAGCCCATATTGATGTTTTATTGCCTATTTCAGTATTTCGAGGAAAAGGAATATCAAACGGAGTCCAAACGGAATGAAACCTGCGGCAGCGTTATTTTTGGGAAGAATATGATCCTGGAGACTTGGAGTTCAAGTCAGAAGATCCTCGAGGAGGCCACGAGATAGGAGGGCGCCCCCTCTTGGCGCGCCCCTGTCTTGTGGACCCCTCGAGCACCCCGACCGACTTCTTTCGCCTATATATCCCTCGTGCCCTAAAACCACCGAATATCAAGATAGATCGGGAGTTCCGCGCCGCAAGCCTCTGTAGCCACCAAAAACCTCTCGGAGCCTGTTAGGCACCCTGCCGAGGAGGAATACATCACGGTGGCCATCTTCATCATCCCGGCGCTCTCCATGACGAGGAGGGAGTAGTTCACCCTCGGGGCTGAGGGTATGTACCAATAGCTATGTGTTTGATCTCTCTCTCTTGTGTTCTCTCTCGTGTTCCCTCTATGGCACGATCTTGATGTATCCCGAGCTTTGCTATTGTAGTTGGATCTTATGATGTTTCTCCCCCTCTAATCTCTTGTGATGAATTGAGTTTCCCCTTTGAAGTTATCTTATCGGATTGAGACTTTTATGAGAACACTTGATGTATGTCTTGTCGTGCTTATCTGTGGGACAATGGGATATCATGTGCCACTTGATGTATGTTTTGGTGACCAAGTTGCGGGTTCCGCCCATGAACCTATGCATAGGGGTTGGCACACGTTCTTGACTCTCCGGTAGAAACTTTGGGGCACTCTTTGAAGTACTTTTATGTTGGTTGGATGAATCTGAGATTGTGTGATGCATATCGTATAATCATGCCCACGGATACTTGAGGTGACAATGGAGTATCTAGGTGACATTAGGGTTTTGGTTGATTTGTGTCTTAAGGTGTTATTCTAGTACAAACTCTTTTATAGATTGATCCGAAAGAATAGCTTTGAGGTGATTTCATACCCAAGCATAATCTCTACGTTTGTTCTCCGCTATTAGTGGCTTTGGAGTGACTCTTTGTTGCATGTTGAGGTATAGTTATGTGATCCAGTTATGTTATTATTGTTGAGAGAACTTGCACTAGTGAAAGTATGAACCCTAGGCCTTGTTTCCTATCATTGCAATACCGTTTACGCTCACTTTTATCATTAGTTACCTTGCTGTTTTTATATTTTCAGATTACAAATACCTTTATCTACTATCCATATTGCACTTGTATCACCATCTCTTCGCCGAACTAGTGCACCTATACAATCTACCATTGTATTGGGTGTGTTGGGGACACAAGAGACTATTTGTTAATTGGTTGCAGGGTTGTTTGAGAGAGACCATCTTCATCCTACGCCTCCCACGGATTGATAAACCTTAGGTCATCCACTTGAGGGAAATTTGCTATTGTCCTACAAACCTGTGCACTTGCAGGCCCAACAACGTCTACAAGAAGAAGGTTGTGTAGTAGACATCAAGCAGTTTCTGGCGCCGTTGCCGGGGAGATGAGTGCTTGAAGGTATATCTTTAGATCTTGCAATCAAATCTTTTTGTTTCTTGTTTTATCACTAGTTTAGTTTATAAAAGAAAACTACAAAAAAATGGAGTTAAGTTTGTCTCATACACTTCGTCTTTTTAATATCTTTCGTGAGTATCATGGAAAGGAATATTGTGCTCAAGTGCTAGAAGAAGAATGCATTAAAATGTTTGTTACTAGATCTTTGAATTATGATCATGATTGCAATGTTGTTAGTATGAATTCCTTGAATATCCATGATGCTAATGATATGCAAAGCCACAAGCTTGGGGAAGCTATGTTTGATGAATATGATATGTTTAGTCCCCCAAGTTTTGATGAGCAAATTTACTATGATGGAAGCATGCCTCCTATCTATGATGATTATTGTGATGACATGTATGCTTTAAAGAATAATGATAACCATGAAACTTGTCATCTTGATCTTAATTTTGAATCACATGATAGTTATTTTATTGAGTTTGATCCCACTACTATTCATGAGAAGAAATTTGCTTATGTGGAGAGTAGTAAAATTTCTATGCAAGTGGATCATGAAAAGAATGCTTTAGGTGCTGGTTATATTTTTGAATTCATTCATGATGCTACTGAAAATTATTATGAGGGAGGAATATATGCTTGTAGGAATTGCAATAATATCAAGTTTCCTCTCTATGTGCTTAAAGTTTTAAAGTTATGCTTGTTTTACCCTCCTATGCTAGTTGATTATTGTTCCCATAAGTTGTTTGCTCACAAAATCCCTATGCATAGGAAGTGGGTTAGACATAAATGTGCTAGTCATATTCTTCATGATGCTCTCTTTATGTTTCAATTCTTATCTGTTATGTGAGCATCATTGAAATCATCATGCCTAGCTAGGGGCTTTAAACGTTAACGCTTGTTGGGAGGCAACGCAATTTTATTTTAGTTTCTTGCTTTTTGGTTATGTTTAGGAATAAATAATCCATTTAGCTTCTGTTTAGATGTGTTTTCATGTTTTATTTAGTGTTTGTGCCAAGTAGAACCTTTGGGAAGACTTGGGTGAAGTCTTAATGATCATGCTGTAAAAAACAGAAACTTTAGCGCTCACGAGATTAGCTAGAACTTTTTACTGGAGAGTGCTATTTAGTTGATTATTTTTGCAGATGGTTACTAGACAAATTCCTCAGGTCCACCAATTTATTTTAGAATTTTTGGAGTTCCAGAAGTTTGCGTTAGTTACAAATTACTACAGACTGTTCTGTTTTTGACAGATTCTGTTTTTCGTGTGTTATTTGCTTATTTTGATGAATCTATGGCTAGTAAAATAGTTTATAAACCATAGAGAAGTTGGAATACAGTAGGTTTAACACAAATATAAATAAAGAATGAGTTCATTACAGTACCTTGAAGTGGTGTTTTGTTTTCTTTCGCTAACGGAGCTCACGAGTTTTCTGTTAAGTTTTGTGTTGTGAAGTTTCCAAGTTTTGGGCAAAGATTCGATGGACTATGGAATAAGGAGTGGCAAGAGCCTAAGCTTGGGGATGCCCAAGGCACCCCAAGGTAATATTCAAGGATAACCAAGAGCCTAAGCTTGGGGATGCCGGAAGGCATCCCTCTTTAAATCTTCGTTCATCGGTAACTTTACTTGGAGCTATATTTTTATTCACCACATGATATGTGTTTTGCTTGGAGCGTCATTTTATTTTCTTTAGCTTTGCTTGCTGCTTGAATAAAATACCAAGATCTGGAATTGTTAAATGTTAGAGAGTCTTCACATAGTTGCATAATTATTCGACTACTCATTGATCTTCACTTATATCTTTCGGAGTAGTTTGTTGTTTGCTCTAGTGCTTCACTTATGTCTTTTAGAGCACGGTGGTGGATTTGTTTTATAGAAACTATTGATCTCTCATGCTTCACTTAGATTATTTTGAGAGTCTTAAATAGCATGGTAATTTTATTAAATAATCCTAATATGCTAAGCATACAAGATTTCTAAGAATTCTTATGAGTGTGTTGAATACTAAGAAAAGTTTGATGCTTGATAGTTGTTTTGAGATATGGAGATGGTGATATTAGAGTCATGCTAGTTGAGTAGTTGCGAAATTGAGAAATACTTGTGTTAAAGTTTGTGATTCCCGTAGCATGCACGTATGGTGAATCGTTATGTGATGAAGTCGGAGCATGATTTATTTATTGATTGTCTTCCTTATGAGTGGCGGTCGGGGACGAGCGATGGTCTTTTCCTACCAATCTATCCCCCTAGGAGCATGCACGTAATACTTTGCTTTGATAACTTGTAGATTTTTTCAATAAGTATATGAGTTCCTTATGACTAATGTTGAGTCCATGGATTATACACACTCTCACCCTTCCACCATTGCTAGCCTCTCTAATACTGCGCACCTTTCGCCGGTATCATACACCCACCATGTACCTTCCTCAAAACAGCCACCATACCTACCTATCATGGCATTTCCATAGCCATTCCGAGATATATTGCCATGCAACTTTCCACCGTTCCGTTTATTATGACACGCTCCATCATTGTCATATTGTTTTGCATGATCATGTAGTTGACATTGTATTTCTGGCAAAGCCACCGTTCATAATTCTTTCATACATGTCACTCATGAGTCATTGCACATCCCGGTACACCACGAGGCATTCATACTGAGTCATATCTTGGTCTAAGTATTGAGTTGTAATTCTTGAGTTGTAAGTAAATAAAAGTGTGATGATCATCATTTTTAGAGCATTGTCCCAGTGAGGAAAGGATGATGGAGACTATGATTCCCCCACAAGTCGGGATGAGACTCGGGACGAAAAATAAAAAAAGAGAGAAAAAAAGAGGCCATAAAAAAAGAGAAAAAGAGAGAAGGGACAATGCTACTATCCTTTTACCACACTTGCGCCCAAATAAAAATAAATAAATAAACAAAAAAATGAGAGAAAAAGAGAGAAGGGACAATGCTACTATCCTTTTACCACACTTGTGCTTCAAAGTAGCACTATGATCTTCATGATAGAGAGTCTCCTATGTCGTCACTTTCATATACTAGTGAGAATTTTCATTACAGAACTTGGCTTGTATATTCCAATGATGGGCTTCCTCAAAATGCCCTAGGTCTTCGTGAGCAAGCGAGTTGGATGCACACCCACTTAGTTTCTTTTGTTGAGCTTTCATATATTTATAGCTCTAGTGCATTAGTTGCATGGCAATCTCTACTCACTCACATTGATATCTATTGATGGGCATCTACATAGCCCGTTGATACGCCTAGTTGATGTGAGACTATCTTCTCCCTTTTTGTCTTCTCCACAACCACCCTTCTATTCCACCCATAGTGCTATATCTATGGCTCACGCTCATGTATTGCGTGAAGATTGAAAAAGTTTGAGAATGTCAAAAGTATGAAACAATTGCTTGGCTTGTCATCGGGGTTGTGCATGATTTAAATACTTTGTGTGGTGAAGATAGAGCATAGCAGGACTATATGATTTTGTAGGGATAACTTTCTTTGGCCATGTTATTTTGAGAAGACATGATTGCTTTGTTAGTATGCTTGAAGTATTATTATTTTTATGTCAATATTAAACTTTTGTCTTGAATCTTTCGGATCTGAATATTCATACCACAATTAAGAAGAGTTACATTGAAATTATGCCAACTAGCATTCCACATCAAAAATTATCTTTTTTATCATTTACCTACTCGAGGACGAGCAGGAATTAAGCTTGGGGATGCTTGATACGTCTCCAACGTATCTATAATTTTTGATTGCTCCATGCTACATTATCTACTGTTTTGAATGATTATGGGCTTTATTATACACTTTTATATTACTTTTGGGACTAACCTATTAACCGGAGGCCCAGCCCATATTGTTGTTTTATTGACTGTTTCAGTATTTCGAAGAAAAGGAATATCAAACGGAGTCCAAACGGAATGAAACCTTCGGCAGCGTTATTTTTGGGAAGAATATGATCCTGGAGACTTGGAGTTCAAGTCAGAAGATCCTCGAGGAGGCCACGAGATAGGAGGGCGCCCCCCCCCCCCTACTGGGCGCGCCCCCTGTCTCGTGGACCCCTCGAGCACCCCCCGACCGACTTCTTTCGCCTATATATCCCTACGTACCCTAAAACCACTGAATATCAAGATAGATCGGGAGTTCCGCCGCCGCAAGCCTCTCGGGAGCCTGTTCCGGCACCCTGCCGGAGGGGGAATCCATCATCGGTGGCCATCTTCATCATCCCGGCGCTCTCCATGACGAGGAGGGAGTAGTTCACCCTCGGGGCTGAGGGTATGTACCAGTAGCTATGTGTTTGATCTCTCTCTCTCTCGTGTTCTCTCTCGTATTCCCTCTATGGCACGATCTTGATGTATCCCGAGCTTTGCTATTGTAGTTGGATCTTATGATGTTTCTCCCCCTCTACTCTCTTGTGATGAATTGAGTTTCCCCTGTGAAGTTATCTTATCGGATTGAGTCTTTTATGAGAACACTTTATGTATGTCTTGCCATGCTTATCTGTGGTGACAATGGGATATCATGTGCCACTTGATGTATGTTTTGGTGACCAACTTGCGAGTTCTGCCCATGAACCTATGCATAGGTGTTGGCACACGTTCTTGACTCTCCGGTAGAAACTTTGGGGCACTCTTTGAAGTACTTTTATGTTGGTTGGATGAATCTGAGATTGTGTGATGCATATCGTATAATCATGCCCACGGATACTTGAGGTGACAATGGAGTATCTAGGTGACATTAGGGTTTTGGTTGATTTGTGTCTTAAGGTGTTATTCTAGTACGAACTCTTTTATAGATTGATCCGAAAGAATAGCTTTGAGGTGGTTTTGTACCCTACCATAATATCTACGTTTGTTCTCCGCTATTAGTGGCTTTGGAGTGACTCTTTGTTGCATTTTGAGGGATAGTTATGTGATCCAATTATGTTATTATTGTTGAGAGAACTTGCACTAGTGAAAGTACTAACCCTAGGCCTTGTTTCCTATCATTACAATACCGTTTACGCTCACTTTTATCATAAGTTACCTTGCTGTTTTTATATTTTCATATTACAAATACCTTTATCTACTATCCATATTGCACTTGTATCACCATCTCTTCGCCGAACTAGTGCACCTATACAATTTACCATTGTATTGGGTGTGTTGGGGGCACAAGAGACTCTTTGTTATTTGGTTGCAGGGTTGTTTGAGAGAGACCATCTTCATCCTACGCCTCCCACGGATTGATAAACCTTAGGTCATCCACTTGAGGGAAATTTGCTACTGTCCTACAAACCTGTGCACTTGCAGGCCCAACAACGTCTACAAGAAGAAGGTTGTGTAGTAGACATCACTGGGTTCTCAGCTCCCTTTCTATCAATAATATGCAAATCAAATTCTTTTAGCAAGAGAACCCATCTAACAAGTCTAGGTTTAGCATCTTTCTTTTCCATAAGATATCTAATAGTAGCATGATCAGTGTGAACAGTTACTTTAGAGCCAACAATATAAGGTCTGAACTTATCACAAGCAAATACAACTGCTAAAAATTAATTTTCAGTAGTAGCATAATTTCTCTGGGCACTGTCTAGAGTTTTACTAGCATATTGAATAACATTTAGTTTCTTATCAACTCTTTGTCCTAGAGCAGCACCTATGGCATAATCACTAGCATCGCACATAATTTCAAAGGGTAAATTCCAATCAGGTGGTTGAACGATAGGTGCAGAAATCAAAGCTTTCTTAAGTATTTCAAATGCTTCTACACAATCATCATCGAAGATAAAAGGAATATCTTTTTGTAAGAGATTAGTCAGAGGCCTAGAAATTTTAGAGAAGTCCTTAATGAACCTCCTATAAAAACCGGCATGACCAAGGAAACTTCTTATACCTTTAATGTCTTTAGGACACGGCATATTTTCAATAGCATCAACTTTAGCTTTATCAACTTCAATACCTCTTTCAGAAATTTTATGCCCCAAGACAATGCCTTCATTAACCATAAAGTGGCACTTCTCCCAATTCAAGACAAGATTAGTATCTTCGCATGTCTGCAAAACTCGATCAAGGTTGCTCAAGCAATCATCAAAAGAAGATCCATAAACAGAGAAATCATCCATGAAAACCTCAATAATCTTTTCACAAAAGTCAGAGAATATAGCCATCATGCATCTTTGAAAGGTAGCAGGTGCATTACATAAACCAAAAGGCATACGTCTATAAGCAAAAGTACCGAAAGGGCAAGTAAAAGTGGTCTTTTTCTTGATCCTCTTTTGACACAGGTATTTGAGAGAAACTAGACTAACCATCTAGAAAGCAAAAATGTGTATGTTTGGATAATCTTTCTAGCATTTGATCAATAAAAGGCAAAGGATAATGATCCTTTTTAGTAGCTTTATTTAATTTGCGGAAATCAATTACCATCCTATAACCTGTAACAATTCTTTGCGGGATCAATTCATCTTTATCATTAGAACAATAGTAATACCTCCCTTCTTAGGGACACAATGGACAGGACTTACCCACTGACTATCAGCAACGGGATAAATTATACCTGCCTCCAGGAGCTTTAGTATTTCTTTTCTTACCACTTCTTTCATCTTAGGATTTAATTGTCGTTGGTGATTAACAATTGGTTTAGCATCTTTCTCCAATTTTATTTTGTGTTGGCATAGAGTGGGACTAATGCCCTTAAGATCATCAAGAGTATATCCAATAGCAGCACGGTGCTTCTTCAAAGTTTTCAATAATTTCTCCTCTTCCTGTTCTGAAAGGTTAGCACTAATAATAACATGATATATCTCTTTTTCATCAAGATAAGCATATTTAAGAGTATCAGGTAGTGTTTAAGCTCACACACGGGATCACCCTTGGGTGGAGGAGGATCCCCCAGGATTTCAACAGGCAAGTTGTGTTTCAAAATAGGTCCATGTTTAAAGAATACTTCATCTATCTCCCTTGTTTCATTCATAAACATATCATTTTCATGGTCTAGCAAATATTGTTCTAAAGGATCATTAGGAGGCACGACAATAGAAGCAAGACCAATAATTTCATCCTTACTAGGCAATTCTTTATCATGAGGTTGTCTACGAAATTTAGCAAAATTAAACTCATGAGACATATCCCCTAAACCAATCGTAACAATATCCTTTTCGCAATCTATCTTAGCATTAACAGTATTCAAGAAGGGTCTACCAAATATAATGGGACAAAAGCTATCCTGTGGGGAACCAAGAACAAGAAAATCAGCAGGATATTTAACTTTCCCACACAAGACTTCAACATCTCTAACAATCCCAACTGGTGAAATAGTATCTCTATTGGCAAGGTTAATTGTAACATCAATTTCTTCTATCTTAGAAGGTGCAATATCATGCATAATTTCTTTGTATAAGGAATGAGGTATTGCACTAGCACTAGCACCCATATCACATAAGCCATGATAACAGTGATCTCCTATTTTAACATAAATAACAGGCATGCCTACAACAGGTCTATGTTTAGTTTTAGTATCGGGTCTAGCAATTCTAGCAGCTTCATCACAAAAGTAAATAACATGCCCATCAATATTATCAGCCAAGAGATCTTTAACCATAGCAATACTAGGTTCAACTTTAATTTGCTCAGGTGGTGTAGGTGTTCTAGTATTACTCTTACGAACAATATGATCCTTTATCCTAACAGGGAAATGTGGTTACTCAATATAGGTAGTAGGAACAATAGGATCATTATAAGTGATAGTTTTTTCTTCAACTTTAATAGGTGCAACTACTTTTAGTTCAGTGGGAGGATTACATTTAAACCACTTCTCCTTAGGGAGGTCAACATGAGTAGCAAATGATTCACAGAAAGAAGCTACTATCTCAGAGTCAATTCCATATTTAGTGCTAAATCCACGAAAAGCATCGGTATCCATAAAAGATTTAGCACAATCAAACTTAGGTGTTATACCTGGCTCCTTTCCTTCGTCGAGATTCCAATCTTCGGAGTTGCATTTAATTCTTTCCAATAAATCCCATCTGAATTCAATAGTCTTCATCATAAAAGAACTAGTATAAGAAGTATCAAGCATGGAGCGATTGTTGAGAGAAAGCCGAGCATAAATTTTTTGAATAATCATTTCTCTTGAGAGCTCGTGATTGGGGCATGAATATAACATTGACTTAAGCCTCCCCCAAGCTTGAGTGATGCTTTCTCCTTCGTGAGGCCAAAAATTATATATATAATTACGATCACGATGAACAAGATTCATAGGATAAAACTTCTGATGAAATTCCAATTTCAATCGGTTGTAGTTCCATGATCCAATATCATCGCATAGCCTAAACCATGTCAATGCCTCTTGAGGAGTCCTGGATTAGGGGGTATCCGGACAGCCGGACTATATGCTTTGGCCGGACTGTTGACCGTGAAGATACAAGACTCAAGACTTTGTCCCGTGCCCGGATGGGGCTCTCCTTTGCGTGGAAGACAAGCTTGGCGATCCGGATATTGTATTTCCTTCTTTGTAACCGACTCCGTGTAAACCCTAGCCCCCTCCGATGTCTATATAAACCGGAGGGCTTAGTCCTTAGGGAGAGAATCATAATCATCATAGGCTAGCTTCTAGGGTTTAGCCTCTACGATCTCGTGGTAGATCAACTCTTGTAATACCCATATCATCAATATCAATCAAGCAGGAAGTAGGGTTTTACCTCCATCGAGAGGGACCGAACCTGGGTAAACATTGTGTCCCCTGCCTCCTATTACCATCAGCCTTAGACGCACAGATCGGGACCCCCTACCCGAGATCCGCCGGTTTTGACACCGACATTGGTGCTTTCATTGAGAGTTCCTCTGTGTCGTCACTGCAAGGCTCGATGGCTCGTCTCGTTGTCAAGGACAACATCACCTCTGGGGGAGCGCTGGCTATAGGCCAAACTCTCCGACTAGGCGGCTTCATCATGGCCGCCCAATCGGCTGTCGCGCCGACGATGACCTCTCGGATCATCACGCATAGCCTCCACGTCAATTCGGAACTCGCCGAACAGATGGATCCGAGGGAGCTCTCCTCCCTTAATGAGCTCTTGGATCGCATCGCTGCTTTGGGAGTCGCCGTAGACTATGACCGGATCGGGCTTAAACCCGACCAAAGGGATATTAAATCCCCGCCGGCCACCCACGAGATAGCGGTAGTGGAGGAGCCACATATGGATTACCCCTCTATTTTTAGGGCGAGTTATGTCCGGATCACCGAGCTCCCTGAGCCGGACACCCGCTTAAGGGAAGACATGACCCAGACCTCGGACTTAGAATCGGGTATTGGGCCAGAAAAATTGGGCAGCACCCCGGATCCCGAGCTGTCAAGCCCGGAAGCTCCCCTGCCCCAGGCCGTTAGATCGGATCAGAATCAAGATTCAGCTACACCCACCCACCCGTACTTAAACCCTCTCTCCCATATCAGACAAGAGCCCCAAGAGACAGTACATCGCTACTGGGCCAGATTCCTCCTTATGCTAAACAAGGTCAAGGACTGTCGTGAGGAGGACGCAGTCTCACTTTTCTGCAAACACTGCACGAACAAAGGAATCCTTAATGCTATAAGTCGCCGTGACATAGTACAATTTCCTGACTTGGCAACCATAGTACAGAAGTACTGTGCGATGGAAAGCGCCTAGAAAACCCAAACAGAATTTTGGGATAGTCCGGCTCTCACTAAAACCTTTGTCCGAGCTAAACGGGCGAACTCTCGTAAGTCAGCCGATTCAATCCCCAAGAAACCAAAGCCCACCCTAGGGCGTGGAACCGTATTGGAAGAATGGCTCAATGGGCCATGTAAACTCCACAGCACGCCGGACACTACACCAACACATAACCTTAGAGCATGTTGGATACTCCGGCAGGTAGCAAAAAGTGGCGAGGATCTTCTTGTAAGCCATAAAGAAGAACAACATCCCACCAAAGAAAACAATACGGTACTAACAGTCTTCGAGACTTTCGCCTCAAAAAAAAGGCGCAAGCAAGCTCATCGAAGCTCTGCTGAAATCTGCCACATGGCAAAAATAAATCCGTGGAACGACACTGTTATAACTTTCAGTGCCAGTGATGAACCTCAATTCCAGACAGTCCGGGCACCAGCCGCTTTGGTCCTTAGCCCAATCATGGACGGCTTTCGGCTCACTAAAGTACTCATGGACGGCGGAAGCGGATTAAACTTGATCTACGAAGAAACACTCAGCAAGATGGAAATTGATAAAAGCCACATTGAGCAAAGCGGCACAACCTTCAGGGGAATCATCCCTAGTCGGGAAGCGCGGTGTGCGGGAAAAATCACACTCGATGTGGTATTCGGCACTCTGGAGAATTACAGGTCCGAAGAAATCACGTTCCAAGTGGCTCCTTTCAGCAGCGGATACCACGCCCTTTTAGGGCGGGACGCGTTTACAAGCTTTCAAGCTATACCCCATTACGGGTACATGAAGCTTAAAATGCCCGGACCTAATGGAATCATCACTCTAGCCAGTGATTCGGACGTCGCACTTCGCACCGAAAACAAAACCGCAGCACTAGCCCTGGAAGCATTATCCGAAGCCCTAGCAGCCGAAGAACTAACAACGCTGCGTGCCACCGTGGACAGGGACGACGTGATACTCGACAAGCGACCCAAGTCCACCTCATTTAAACCCGCAGACGAGATAGTCAAATTCCAGGTCCATCCAACGGACCCCAAGAAGACAGCTTCCATTGGGACACAGTTGAGCCCCATAATGGACGTCGCACTGCGAGACTTCCTACACGAGAATTGGGACATTTTCGCCTGGCACCCCTCGGACATGTCGGGCATCCCGCGCAGACTGGCCGAACACAGCCTCAATATACTAAAAGGATACAAGCCTGTCAAGTAAACTCTAAGGCGCTTTTTCAGAGCCCAAACGGCAAGCCATGGGGGAAGAGCTAGCCAAGCTACTCGAGGTCGGATTCATCAGAGATATCAAGCATCCGGATTAGCTGGCAAATTTGGTAATGGTACCAAAGAAGGACAAATCCTCGCGCCTATGCGTCGACTTCAAAGACCTCAACAAGGCTTGCCCCAAGGATCCCTTCCCCCTCCCTCGCATTGACCAAATCATCGACGCCACCGCAGGACATGACTCGCTGTGTTTCCTCGACGCATACTCTGGATACCATCAAATAAAGATGGCAGAGTCCGACCAAGCTACAACGGCTTTCATAACGCCATATGGTCCTTTCTACTTCAACACTATGCCTTTCGGGCTTAAAAATGCCGGCGCAACCTATCAATGCATGATCCAAACATGCCTGGAAAAGCAAATCGGCAAGACAGTGGAGGCATATGTGGACGACGTGGTCATAAAAACAAGACACGTCGAAACCCTAATAGACGACTTGAGGCTTACGTTCGACAACCTCCTAAGAGGAATTGAGGCGAATCCGGCAAAAATCCGAGCTCTGTCGCAGTTGGCTATCCCAACAGACCTCAAGCATATCCAGAAACTAGCTGGATGTGTGGCTGCCTTAAGCCGCTTTATCTCCCGGTTAGGAGAAAAGGCATTACCTCTTTACCGCCTTCTTCGATGCACCGAACACTTCGTGTGGACGGATGCAGCCGCGACCGGACTGGACGAAATAAAGACCTTGTTGTCTAGTAATCCAGTCCTAACAGCGCCAAATATTGGCGAACCTATGCTGCTGTACATAGCTGCAACACATCAAGTTGTAAGCGCAGTGCTCGTCGTCGAATGAGAAGCTGAAGGATACAGATTCCCGCTCCAGAAGCCGGTATATTACGTATCCACGGTCCTCACCCCATGCAAATCCCGATACCCACACTATCAAAAGATAGCATACGCGGTCTTCATGGCATACCGGGAGCTATGACACTACTTTCAAGAGTGTTCGATTACGGTGGCCTCCGAAGTACCACTCAACGACCTAATAAATAACCGCAACGCTACGGGCCGGATTGCTAAATGGGCCATCGAGCTCCTTCCGTTCGACATAACATACAAGCCACGGCGGGCCACCAAGTCGCAAGTACTGGCTGACTTTGTCACCGAATGGACAGAAGCTGAACTCCCTAAAGAGTACGACGCGTACTCTAACTGGATCATGCACTTCGACGGATCTAAAATGCTGGCCAGATTGGGAGCAGGTGTAGTCCTGACGTCTCCCACCGGAGACACGGTCCAATACATACTCCAAATATTATACACAGACTCCAACAATGCAGCCGAATACGAGGCTCATTGCATGGTCTCCGGATGGCAGACTCTATGGGCATTCAACGCCTGGAGGTGCGCGGGGATTCAAACCTCGCAATATCACAAATAAACAGAGACTTTGATGCCAAGGATCCGAAAATGGCGGCCTACCGTAATGTCGTCCTCAAAATGTCAGCTCGGTTCGAGGGGCTCGAATTCCACCATGTGGCTCGAGAAAACAATCAAGCGGCGGATATCCTCGCCCGCATCGGTGCTAAATGCGACCATGTCCCACCTAACATATTCCTGGAAAGGTTGTTCAAGCCATCCGTGGTATGGGAAGGGGAGTCCGTCAACACTAGCACGGATCCGAATACACCCCCAGATTCCGAACCATCAGACATAATCGGAGGCTCCACCACCGAAATAACACCTTCGGCCCACGAAATCATAGTTGTAATCGCCTCGTGGACTGAGCCTTTCTTGGCCTACCTAAATAGGCAGGAGCTCCCCGAGGACCAAAATGAAGCACGTTGCATCGTGCGGCGTTCTAAAGCTTACAAAGTCCATGAAGGGGAACTCTATAAGAAAAGTGCGACCGGAGTGCTCCAAATGTGCATCTCCGAAGAGGAAGGGCGGCAGCTCTCGGCTGAAATCCATGCTAAACTGGGCGGGCACCACGCCGCGGCTCGAGCACTAGTCAGCAAGGCCTTCCGTACAGGCTTTTATTGGCCGGCAGCCCGAGCAGACGCACATGACCTTGTCCAACACTGCGTCGGTTGCCAGCTCTTTGCCAATCAGAGTCATATGCCCCCTACCGCTCTCCAAACAATCCCCATTACTTGGCCCTTCGCGGTCTGGGGGCTGGATATGGTCGGACCCCTTAAAAGGGGAAGCCATAAGAAAAATACTTATTGGTCATGGTGGACAAGTTCACCAAATGGATAGAGGCTAAACCAGTCAAAACGGACGAATCTAGACCAGTGATAGACTTCATATCCGGGGTTGTACACCGATACGTCGTCCCCCACAGCATCAACACTGATAATGGCTCAAACTTCACAGCCGATGAAGTGAAAACTTGGTGCGGCAACATGGGCATTAAGCTCGATTACGCCTCCGTCTACCATCCCCAAACAAACGGCCAGGTTGAACGTGCAAACGGTCTCACCATGAGCGGCATCAAACCCAGACTAGTGCGATCCTTGACAGAATCGGACACGCACTGGGTCGAGGAGCTCGACTCCGTACTCTGGGGGCTGCGGACCACACCGAATTGCACCACCGGATATACACCATTTTCTATGGTGTACGGCGCGGAAGCAATACTACCCTGCGACATAATACATGATTCGTCTCGCGTACGCATGCACGAAGAGAAGGAAGCCGAGTTGGATCGGCAGGATAACTTAGATGCCCTGGAGGAGGAGCGTGACGTCGCAAATGCCCGTTCCGCATTCTATCAGCAGCAGGCTCGACGGTACCAAAGCAGAGAAGTGCGGGCCAAAACTTATAATATTGGCGAACTCGTTCTACGCCTACTGGAGAAGAAGAAGGACAAGCTCAAACCTAAGTGGGAGGGTCCCTTCATCATTGATAAAGTTCTCACCGGAGGAGCATACCGCCTACGTAATGCATCCGATAACAGACTCGAGCCGAACCCATGGAACGCGGCCAGACTCCGGAGATTCTACGCATAGCGCCCGAACTTCGATGTTCGTCTCCTTACCCCCTCCTTTTTAATTATGTTCCCTCCCTTTTCCTTTCTCGACCTTTTTCCTCTTCACACAAAGTACTCAATACAGTGCGGACGCCCGGATCACTCCGGACGCACTATGTGTGTAAGCCATACCTGGGGGCTTCCTATCCGGAAGCTAAATATAATTACTTTAATGGCTTTTTGCCCATCACATATGCTTTCTTTTTTCATATGTGCCTTTTCTTCACCATTATATGCATCGATATGACTTAAGATGTGGCCATGATGGGTTGCCTGGCTCTTGTGTTTATGCCCTACGTTCCCGTTAATTCGGCTAGGGCATAAGGGGAGCACCTCCGCGATTGTTACTACCAGTTCAGCTGGATGTGTACCTCAGACTGGGTGAAGCCGAAAGCTAGAGTTCTTAAGGGAATATTCGGTCGGTGAGCAAAAGATGTTCCTTTCGTTTATTACAACGTAAATTCCCAGAAGTTTTGTATCATGTGCCTTTGTTCGAAGTCCGGACATGTACATCGTTGCATGCGTACCCTGGGAAAGGAACCCCTAACGGAACTATTATCCCTAGAAGATGTTTCTTACTATCCATGTAATATAACATAACTAGTTGGATACTTATGCATTCAAGCACTTATGACCCTACGCTTTGGTTTCCACGCATGCCCGGTTCAGTATAATCGGCGGGTATTCGGATACACCGGACTGTCGGATCCGGGTCAAGCGAAAAGGTCCGCCATGACAAATGATTTTTAATCCGGCTAGGGACTACTTATGTCCATTGAATTACACAGTCACTTGGACTGACTATATTCCTCCCCTATACCATGCAATAGGCTATCTAGCTTACAATCCTTGGGAATACTTTGCGGCTAACGCTACCTGGTCATACATCAGACTCACGGGAATTTCTTGCCCATCTGGCCCCGCCGGTCCGACTTCGGCCATATGGTTCGGGTCAAGCTTGGTGTAGCGCGTCTTCACCATAGCCCAGGCTTCTCTTGCACCTTGTCGGCAGGCTGACATCTTCCACAATCGGAAGCGCCGCCGTGCTCCTTGGAGCATATCCACGAGCTCCCCCATGCCCTTCGGTAGGAAGCTTGATGGCCACAAGGCCTGAGCAATGCCCTGCATCACCTGCCGAGCTCTCTCGTGTAGCTGTGAGATGTCTTGCAGCAAATCGCCTGCAGACGCGGGCATCTCCTCTTCAGGGTGGCCTGTCAACATACCTACAAATAAAAATTCTTTCAAATTGCTTCCTCCCCGAACTGTACTACAGTTTGTCTAGGCACTTACCATAAATGCCGCGACGAAGCCTTTTGTTCTCCTTCACGGAGTCTGCCAGTTGAGCGCGAACATCTTTTAATTCGACGTCCAGCCGAACATTGGTATCTTGAAGATTGTTCTTGTCTTGCCTAACTTGCGTAAGAACACGCTCGCCAGCTTTTAGCTGCCATTGGAGATGCGACTCGTTATCTTTTACGACCTCCAGATTCACCCCGGGATTGTCTGCAAAATTTTCTGTTAGACTTATCATACAAGCCACTTACTAACTAGTACATCTCCGTACAATTGAGACAAATGTTACCAGATGAGGCCTTCTGGGATTCCTCTAACTTGGCAACCGTGGCCCTCAGCTGGGTCTTGCACTCCTCCAGCTCTCGAGACAATTGCTCATCCTTATCTACAAGGACCTGTGCATAAATTGATCCTTAAAACAGTTGTTCCAACCATTTCAAGTATCAGGGGCTACTGCTATACATGCTTATCAAATTTTCTTACCCGTATATCTTTGGTATACTGGTCCGTCGCTCGGGCAAGCCCGCCTTGGGCAGCTCGGATGTATGTGTCTCCCGAATTGAAAGCATTAAATGCCTCTTCGGAAAAGATGTTGTTGCGAAGTACGGCCCATCGGCGCCGGTGATTCATGACGCTCTCTACTTCAAAATTCATGGCGGAGAGCATATCTGCATCCTCTGTCGGAGGACAATGCGGCATCGGCCCCGCGTCCGCCTCCTCTCTCGAAGCCGGTTCTGGAATTCGGCTGGTGGAGGCGTGATTGGCAGGATCTCCGGATATAGTCCGGCTATTCCTCTTTCTGCCAGGACACGAAGGACGTTGTTACTTTTGAAACACAATAACCATAGAGCAGGTTTTTACCATACCTCTGTAGCGGCGTTTCGGCCCTAACCTCCTTCCTCTTAAGCCTGCCCAATCCGGACACCCTCTGCCGACGAGTCCCCAGGGGCTCGGCGCCGCACTCTGACCGTCCTCTCTACAAAAATACGACACTTCAGGTGTAAGGCATGGCATCAGAAAGGAGTCCTCTTCGGAGGATAGGGTTTTTTGGCTTAGCTTACACGCGATGTAGGTAGCAGTCCGGGATAGTCGGCGGTAATAGCCACTGAGGCGCCATCGCAGCTTGCCTGATAAAATATCCCGTTGACGAGCACCACAGTAATATCCGGATCTTCTTTGAGTCCTGGATCAAAGGCCCTTCCAGGGTCCTCTGGCTGCGGGGAGGGGCTGGAGATTCCTTCTACGGCCCTCCTTAGTTCCTGCTCGAAAATATCGAGGTAAATAAACTTGACGAAGAACGCCAGAATGAGTGAAGCAGGGGAAAGAGTGGCCACTTACCCAGCTTGGGGGGTTGTACATAGAAAACCCATCCCGTGGTTTAATGTGAAGGAATTCTTCTTCTTCTCCTTTATACAGATCGGACAATATCCCCGCCAGAGCAGTGGCGGAGTCCGGACCCTTACGGCCACAGCGGGTGGCATCATCTTCCCCGTTGTAGTGCCACATGGGCTTCCCCCGATATTGAAGCGGCTGCACTCCCCGCATTATGCATATTGCCATAACCTCGACTATCGTCAGCCCGGTTTTGGCCAGTAACTTTATCCTGCTCATCAGGAAGTATATTTCTCTGATATCCTCCTCTTGGGGGCCCCGAGGGCGCTAGCTTCGATGTGCCTTCGGCGGAGCGATACTGAACTTAGGGAGACCTGTCCGGACTGGATCCGGAAGGGGAACGTCGTCGACATAAAACCACTCCGAAGGCCAGTTCTCCGGTGCCTTCTTGGGAGTACCGGATAGGTACCCGGTCTCGGCGATGCGCCATACTTCGGATCCGCCCACTTGACATAGGGATTCCCCCTGGTTGCGAGGGACAAGGCAGAACAACTTCTTCCATAACTCAAAGTGAGTTTCGCAGCCTAGAAATAGCTCACAAAGGGCAACGTATCCTGCTATATGCAACACAGAGGCAGGGGTGAAGTTGTGCAGCTGGAGGCCGTAGAACTCCAAGAGTCCGCGAAGAAATGGGTGGATAGGAAACCCGAGGCCCCTTAGCAGATGCGGGATGAGACATATTCGCTCCACTGGGGATGGATTAGGAGATCCCTCCGCTTGCTCCCCGCCATTATAGGTGGCAAGTCCGGCTCGGACGGGGACCATGAACGCCGGTGGGAGAAACCCTTGGGTCTGTAACTCTATCAAATAGTTGTGAGGAACTGAACACTCTTCCCAGTCACCGGCTTGGAGCAAGGGGAGCGAGAAGAAGAGCCGCGGCGACCGACCATGTTGGAATGGTTTTTCCGGAGCACTCTGTTGGATGATTGCTCGAGGGAAGAGGGTGGGGTTTGGATCTGAGAATCCCCGTCTCTTCAAATAGACGGTTAGCCTGCCAGACCGGGGGTGACAAATGCAAAAATGCCTCGGCTCCTCGTATTCGCTCGACACGTGGAGATGGTCATTATTGAGGCACGGAAGCCGAGGAGTATAACATTGATGGGAAGCCGGACACTGTTCGTTGCAACAGGTACTTTGGAGTATTCGGAGATGGAACCCGCCTTGCAATGCCGAAGACAAAACTGCGCGCCGGACTCATCGTCATTGAAGCATGGTTCAGGGGCTACTGAGGGAGTCCTGAATTGGGGGGGTATCCGGACAGCCGGACTATATGCTTTGACCGGACTGTTGACCGTGAAGATACAAGACTCAAGACTTCGTCCCGTGTCCGGATGGGGCTCTCCTTTGCGTGGAAGACAAGCTTGGCGATCCGGATATTGTATTTCCTTCTTTGTAACCGACTCCGTGTAAACCCTAGCCCCCTCCGGTGTCTATATAAACCGGAGGGTTTAGTCCTTAAGGGGAGAATCATAATCATCATAGGCTAGCTTCTAGGGTTTAGCCTCTACGATCTCGTGGTAGATCAACTCTTGTAATACCCATATCATCAATATCAATCAAGCAGGAAGTAGGGTTTTACCTCCATCGAGAGGGCCCGAACCTGGGTAAACATTGTGTCCCCTGCCTCCTGTTACCATCAGCCTTAGACGCACAGATCGGGACCCCCTACCCGAGATCCGCCGGTTTTGACACCGACACCTCTCCCTTCAAAGATAAAGGGAAGACTTTCTGCTTGATAACATCCTCGGGCATACCTGCAAGCTTAAATAATCTACAAACTTCATTCACATAGATTAGGTGCAAATCGGGATGCAATGTTCCATCTCCTGTAAAGGGATTAGCTAGCAGTTTCTCTATCATACCCGAAGGAATTTCAAGGTAAACATTTTCTGTAGGTTCAGTAGGTTGAGGAGCAACTCTTTGCTCTACTGGTCGGGGCGAAGATACCCCAAACAAGCCCCTCAAAGGATTAGCTCTAACAAGGAATTAGCACTAAATGAATTACCGGTGGTGTGGTGCACATTTTTATTTCTAAAAATATATAGCCAAATTATTCCAGGTTTAGCGTTTTACCCAAATTTTAAATTTTAATTCCGTTTCAACTCTTAAAATTTTGGGAGACCCCACATGAAAAAAATGAGGCCCGTGCCAAAGTCTTAGTGTTTGAGAAGGCACTGTGGACAAATGGCACTATTAAGATTTTTAGTGCTTAGAAAAAATGAGGGTTTGACTTAACCTCATTTTCAAATCCTATATATACCTAAATAGTTCATGCCCACTATCTCAATTCTCTCAACATGCACACATGCCACCTCACTATGTGACGTGAATTGTTGAATGTAATTCGGACGCGCTGCAAGAAATAGACTGATGTGAAAAAGAAAAAAATGCCGCATGAGGAATGGTTCGCCCCATATTTTAAAATGTAATCCATGTGTAAAGAAATATAAGAGTGCTCAGATCACTACTTTAGTGATTTAAACGCTCTTGTATTTCTCTAGATAATCTCCGAGCTGTCTGAAATAATTTATCCACCTCTCCTTTAGGCTAGTCACAGTGGAAGTAACTTAGGTTGTAACATAACACAACCGAAGATAAATTTGCTTATGTGGCATGGAGTTAATGAGTGGAGAGATGCTTGTGGTAACATAAGAGCATGGTTAATAATATAGCCAACTGTTGGCTATATAGATAAACCATGTCATCAAGAGTTAGCACTATTAATTATTCATACAATAGAGTTGGCTATAAGTCCACAACATTTTTTTGCACTTTCTCTCTATCTCTTTCTTCACATGAAATACCTTTACCTAGAGCACGCGCAGAGGCGGGCTATTGCATGAGAGCCCACTCCTCCGCTTTTTTCTTGTCTCTCTTCTTCACATAGGCAAAAATGCCATGTAAGCAAGCTTATAATCCATTATTGTACTTGCTCTAATAGTTAATGTAACATAACACACCTCGAAGTAAAATAAGTCTATATCTCAATTAATAAAGGCTCACATGTTACCATTCATATGTTACTATTTATTATGAAGGTAGTAATATAGACTACTCCTCACTATAACCAGCCTTATTACTCTCTGTTGACAATCCACGTTCTGAACGGTGAGCTGCAAATTAAACCACGTGAAGACCGTGATTAATTGTTGCTGTCTAGTATAGCACGTAGGCACGCAACGTACGCCACTGTGCGAACGACAGCGGCGGTCAGCTACAAAAAATTAGGAACTCAGAGTGTCCACAATACGGCAAAGGTTCTGCCTTTGCTCTCTTTTCTCTCGCCATCAATTTGTCGTCCTAGTCACTGTCACGGTGACAGCGTACTGGACGTGCAAAGCTAGTACTAGTGACTTGGTCTTTGGAAACGTCACTAGGGCACCGTACCAATAAGACGTGAAAACTAATCACGATTGGTCGATATGTACATGGCGCAACTGCCCCCCGGATACCTTGATCAGGCAGCTAATGATACTCAGACAAAACTAGAATATTCGGCCAATAAGATCAGAAGGGACGTGGAATTGAAAAGTAGAGCAATCATACAGTCACATCCATGCCGCGATTGCAAGATCTAATGACGCCATATTGTCGCATGGGCTGATGGTGCTCGTTTATATCGCTCTTCTTGTTTTCTTATTGGCTGCAGCAGATGACAGTAGCTTTTCACCTTTGGTTGCTTGTGCGCCGTTCCATACAAGTGGCCATTTTTGTTGGAAGCTGATACAAGTGGCTCAGGTCAGTGGCAAGGTGAAAATGATCACTGTCCATGCTTCTCCGACCTCGGAGGCTGCATCTAATTATCACAACACACTAGGGCCTCTTTTTTATTTTGGAAAATTTGGTATGTTTGCGGATTTTTCTATAGTACAGTTTGTTTTGCCAGATTTTTTTTGCAAAAAAACTTCTGATCTATTTATCTTCAATCAAGACAGTACAACAAACATAAAAAATAAAAAAATTACATACAGATCCATAGACCACCTAGCAGCGATTACAAGCACTGAAGCGAGCCAAAGGCGCACCGCCGTCATCGCCCCTCCCTCGCCGGAGTCGGGCACAATTTATTGTAGTAGACAGTTGGGAAGTCGTCGTGCTAAGGCCTCGTAGGATCAGCGCACCATAACAGCAACCGCCGCCGATGAAGAATAACGTAGATCGAAAGGGTCCAAACTGAAGACACACGAACATAGACCAACAACAACCAGATCCGAGCAAATCCACCGAGGATAGATCCGCCGGAGACACACCTCCACACGCCCACCAACGGTGCTAGACACACCACCGGAACGGGGGTAGGTGGGGAAACCTATTCCATCTTCAGGGAGCCGCGGCCATCTCGCCTTCCTGAGCATGACACAAACCTTTACAAATCTCAGAGAAACGACTAACAACAGAGCCCTCCTGTCGGCCCTTGCCAGGATCCACCGCGCCCCTATGGCCCTAGGGCCACCGTAGACGAGGTGGACCTGCGGCGGAGCCGGCGACAGGCACAAACCCTAGCTTTTTTGGACGAGGAGGCGGCAGCTGTGTGGAAAGTGTTTCCCGTGACAGAACAACTTGTTTCGCGGGATTTTATATATAGGAAATTTTTTGGAACAATTTTCATCACACGACCGGTATTTCATAAGAAATTTTTCGTTTACTCTGTCTCATGTAATTTTTTATTTGTTTCTTTGACAGCTATGGCACGTGGCCCCTTGAAGAAAATTTCTACGTTATCAATTCCACTGATGCAATCAAACAGTTTCTATTAGTATTCTCTCATATGTTAGATGTCTATATGTTTGAACTCAGACCTCTTTCCGGCAAAGAAAAAGAAATTATTTGAACTCAGACTCGGCGGGAAAATATAGGATTCAGCAAATCACTCAGGCCTCTTTTAGAAATTCTTGGCATGAAAATTGAGCCGAGGGTATTTGTCCAGAATGGATGCGACCTAGATTATTTCCTCTGGGGCATATTTCCTCTAGTGCAAGTGGGAGACTAAAGGAAATATGCCCTAGAGGCAATAATAAAATTATTATTTATTTCCTTATTTCATGATAAATGTTTATTATTCATGCTAGAATTGTATTAACCGGAAACTTAGTACATGTGTGAATACATAGACAAACAAAGTGTCACTAGTATGCCTCTACTTGACTAGCTCGTTGAATCAAATATGGTTAAGTTTTCTAGCCGTGGACATGAGTTGTCATTTGATTAATGGGATCACATCAATATAGAATGATGTGATTGACTTGACCCATTCCGTTAGCTTAGCACTTGATCGTTTAGTACATTGCTATTGCTTTCTTCATGACTTATACATGTTCCTACGACTATGAGATTATGCAACTCCCAAATACCGGAGGAGCACTTTATGTGCTACCAAACGTCACAACATAACTGGGTGATTATAAAGGTGCTCTACAGGTGTCTCCGAAGGTACTTGTTGAGTTGGCGTATTTCAAGATTAGGATCTGTCACTCCGATTGTCGGAGAGGTATCTCTGGGCCCTCTTGGTAATGCACATCACTATAAGCCTTGCAAGCAATGTGACTAATGATTTAGTTGCGGGATGACGCATTATGGAACGAGTAAAGAGACTTGCCGGTAACGAGATTGAGCTAGGTATTGAGATACCAACGATCGAATCTCGGGCAAGTAACATACCGATGACAAAGGGAACAACGTATGTTGTTATGCGGTTTGACCGATAAAGATCTTCGTAGAATATGTGGGAGCCAATATGAGCATCCAGGTTCCGCTATCGGTTATTGACCGGAGATGTGTCTCGGTCATGTCTACATAGTTCTCGAACCCGTAGGGTCCGCACGCTTAACGTTCGGTGATGATTTATATTATGAGTTATGTGTTTTGATGTACCGAAGGTAGTTCGGAGTCCCGGATGAGATCAGGGACATGACGAGGAATCTGGAAATGGTAAAGACCTAAAGATCGATATATTGGACGACTATATTCGGACATTGGAAAGGTTCCGAGTGATTCAGGTATTTATCGGAGTACCGAAGAGTTACGGGAATTCGCCGGGGAGTATATGAGCCTTATTGGGCTTTAGGGGAAAGACAGAAGGGAGGTTGCACGCCCCCCAAGGCCTAGTCCGAATTGGACTAGGGGGAGGGGATGTGCCCCCTCCTTCCTTCTCTTCTCTTTTCCCTTTCCTTGACTCCTACTCCTACTACTTGGAAGGGGGGAATCCTACTCCCGGTGGGAGTAGGACTCCTTCAGGGCGTGCCATAGGAGGGACGGCCCTCCCCCCTCCTCCACTCCTTTATATAGAGGGGCAGGGGGTACCTCTAGACACAAGTTGATCTGTTGATCTCTCCCAGCCGTGTGCGGTGCCCCCCTCCACCATATTCCACCTCGGTAATATCGTAGCAGTGCTTAGGCGAAGCCCTGCGTCGGTAGCATCATCAACACCGTTGTCACGCCGTCGTGCTGACGGAACTCTCCCGCAAAGCTCTGCTGGGTCCGAGTTCGTGGGACGTCATCGAGCTGAACGTGTGCTGAACTCGAAGGTGCCGTACGTTCGGTACTTGGATCGACCGGATCCTGAAGACGTACAACTACATCAACCGCATTGTGCTAACGCTTCCGCTTACGGTCTACGAGAGTACGTGGATGACGCTCTCCCCTCTCGTTGCTATGCATCACCATGATCTTGCGTGTGCGTAGGAATTTTTTTGAAATTACTACATTTCCCAACAGCAAGACCCTTGCCGGGGCGGCCACCACGGCCCCGGCAAGGGCCTTGCCAGGGCAACTTGCCCAATACCAGCGGAGCGTGCCACCCTTGAGCCCAAGGTTTTCAACATCATCAACGACATTGGAACCAAGGCTCGGGAGGCACCTCCATGGTGGCATGCAGATCTTTGTGAAGACCATTAACACACAAGATCAGATGAGGACCAAAAGACGAGACCTCCAGCAACATCCTTGCCAGGGACGACCGTGGTGCCACGGCAAGACCCTTGCCGGGTCTTGCCGAGGACATCAGCGGGGCCGCGGCCCGGCCCACGCGCACCAAGACCCCACCGCCGTTCCCATGCAGCTGCCAGCTCAGCCAGCCAGACGGACACCTGCGTGGCGACGTGTGGTCCCAAGGCCAACTCAGCAAGCACCTGCGTGGTGGCATGCAGATCTTCGTGAAGACGCCGCCACCGCACCAGCTCAGCAGTCTGCCAGCCTACATGGCACTACCCGCCTCGCTGGCCTGGACGCGTGTCGGGGCAAGGCGAGGCGGCGATAAAGCGAGGGGACACCTCAGGGGCACATTTAATGTGTCTTGTCCCATAATAACAGGAGATAAGCTTCGCTATTGTACCCTTTCCACCTCCTGTGTGCCACTGTGGCGCCTCCTTCGACTATAAAAGGAGGCCCGAGGCATACTGGAGGGGATTTGGGCTCTTTGAGCAAGTCACGCTCGATAGCTAGCTCAAGAACACTGAAATACACACCACAGCAGGACTAGGGTATTATGCGATCCCCGCGGCCCGAACCTGGGTAAACGACCTTTGTGCTGGCTCTTAGACCCGCTCTTCTCACAACCCCGCGCCTGCCAACCACACTAGGTATTCCGTTGATCCCGTGGTTGTCGTTCTCACCGACATCTTTGGCGCGCCAGGTAGGGGGCGCAGTCGTGAGAATCTGGTCTAGCAACTCTTGATCGCCATGGTTTCCAAGGAAGAAGGCGATCGAACGGGCGGCATCATCTGCGGGTGCAGCAAACGCTCGCGCGGCGACAGAAAAGCTAAGTCGCGCAAAAACTTTGGGAAATTCTTTTTATATAAGGTTATTCTCCCTGGAGATCTTTCCCTATGTATATGAAACCTGCACGCAATGGGGCCCTTCCACTATTGGCAACGCTTTCGTCTTGTTTCGAGTCCGCTCATCAGTTTGAGCGGCTGCGTCGAGAACGGCAGGGTAGCCTCCCGCTATTGGCAATGCTCGCGTTCTGTCTCGAGTTCGCTCGACAGCTCGAGCGGCCGCGCTGAGAACGGCAAGGTGGTTCGCCTGGCAGCACGCACACCCGGCAGGCTATTGGGGATCCTTCCTCGAGGCGCCACGACATGGGTTTACGCGCCGGCAAGCCTACCCAGTTAACATAGGGTGGATATGCAGAGAAAGATCGAATTGGAAAATAACATGCATCATTTCAAAAGTATTGCAGAGTTATATTACATCAATTGTTGCTGCGGTTCTAACTTAAGATATGAATTGTCTTGGTCATGAACCTGCAGCGGCAACAAGAAACGGGGTGCCTAGTCCCGGCGCTGGCTTCCGATCCTCTCGATCCCGTCGACGCGGCTGATGATGGGCTTGATATGCTCCTTGAGCAGCGCGAGGTCCACATCCTCCGGCAAACTCTCCAGCGTGGCATGGAAGTCGAGGTAGGGGTACCGGTACGCCACCTTGGTGAGAACCTTGGTCAGGGCACCCCGGCAAAGCAGTCGGGCCTCTTTGGCCAGAGAGCTCGCTCTGTTAGAGCGGAACTGCTCCAGGGCTCCAAGAACGACCTCGAAGAACAGGGTCAGCCTAGCGTTGGGGCTCATGTTCGGCTCTAGGGTGTACCTCACATCCAACATCCCGATATCAGCCAGCTTCTCGGTGATCCTGTTGGCGACGTCAGCGAGGCGGCTGATCCAGAGGTTTTCGCCCTTCATGAAATCCTCGTGCTTGGCGGCATCATTCTTCCGCAGTTGCCTCTTCGTCTATAGGCTCTTGGTCAGGGTCTCCTCCCGGGCCTTGACCTCCGAAAGCATCCCCTCGAGACCCTCCACATTTAGCTTCAGGACCTGGATGGAATCGTTGGCAGGAGTGAGTAGTTCGGCCTTGTTTAAGACTGCGCCCTGCGCCTCCGTCAAGGCGCAACTGACCGTGTCCTTCTCCTTCGCCAGCTGCTCGGCCCTGTTCTTCAGGCCGTCCCGTGATACGTCTCCAACGTATCTACTTTTCCAAACACTTTTGCCCTTGTTTTGGACTCTAATTTGCATGATTTGAATGAAACTAACCCGGATTAACGCTGCTTTCAGCAGAACTGCCATGATGTTGTTTATTGTGCAGAAAACAAAAGTTCTCGGAATGACCTGAAAATCCACGGAGATAAGTTTTGGAAAATATAAAAAATACTGGCGAAAGAAAGGCCAAGGGCCCCATGATACGTCTCCAACGTATCTATGATTATGAAGCATTCATGCTATTTTATTATCTGTTTTGAATGATAATGGGCTTTATTATACACTTTTATATTACTTTTGGGACTAACCTATTAACCGGAGGCCCAAATTTATATTGTCGCTTTTATTGCCTGTTTCAAAGATTTCAAGAAAAGGAATATCAAACGGAGTCCAAACGGAATGAAACCTTCGCATCGTGATTTTTTGGAAGAATATCATCACGGAGACTTGGAGTTCAAGTCGGAAGATCCTCGAGGAGGCCGAGAAGATAGGCGCCCCCTCTTGGGCGCTCCCCTGTCTCGTGGGCCCCTCGAGCACCTCCCGACCGACTTCTTTCGCCTATAAAAGCCTCGTGCCCTAAAACCATCGAATATCAAGATAGATCGGGAGTTCCGCGCCGCAAAGCCTCAGTAGCCACCAAAAACCTCTCGGGAGCCCGTTCCAAGCACCTCACGGAGGGGGAATCCATCACCGTGGCCATCTTCATCATCTCGGTGCTATCCATGACGAGGAGGGCGTAGTTCACCCTCGGGGCTGAGGGTATGTACCAAGAGCTATGTGTTTGATCTCTCTCTCTCTCTCTCTCTCTCGTGTTCTCTCTATGGCACGATCTTGATGTATCAAGAGCTTTGCTATTATAGTTGGATCTTATGATGTTTCTCCCCCTCTATTCTCTTGTGATGAATTGAGTTTCCCCTTTGAAGTTATCTTATCGGATTGAGTCTTTAATTTGAGAACACTTGATGTATGTCTTGTCGTGCTTATCTGTGGTGACAATGGGATATCACGTGTCACTCGATGTATGTTTTGGTGACCAACTTGCGGGTTCCGCCCATGAACGTATGCATAGGGGTTGGCACACGTTTTCTTGACTCCCCGGTAGAAACTTTGGGGCACTCTTTGAAGTACTTTGTGTTGGTTGGATGAATTTGAGATTGTGTGATGCATATCGTATAATCATGCCCACGGATAATTGAGGTGACAATGGAGTATCTAGGTGACATTAGGGTTTTGGGTGATTTGTGTCTTTAGGTGTTATTCTAGTACGAACTCTTGAATAGATTGATCCGAAAGAATAACTTTGAGGTGGTTTCAGCACCTACCATAGTCTCTTCGCTTTGTTCTCCGCTATTGGTGGCTTTGGAGTGACTCTTTGTTGCATGTTGAGGGATTGTTATATGATCTATCTATGTTATTATTGTTGAGAGAACTTGCACTAGTGAAAGTATGAACCTTAGGCCTTGTTTCCTATCACTGCAATACCGTTTACGCTCACTTTTATCATTATTTACCCTGCTGTTTTTATATTTTCAGATTACAAAATCTTATATCTACGATCCATATTGCACTTGTATCAGTATATCTTAGACGAACTAGTGCACCTATAAAATTTACCATTGTATTGGGTGTGTTGGGGACACAAGAGACTCTTTGTTATTTGGTTGCAGGGTTGTTTGAGAGAAACCATCTTCATCCTACGCCTCCGACGGATTGATAAACCTTAGGTTATCCACTTGAGGGAAATTTGCTACTGTCCTACAAACCTGTGCACTTGCAGGCCCAAAAACGTCTACAAGAAGAAGGTTGTGTAGTAGACATCAAGCTCTTTTTTGGCGCCGTTGCCGGGGAGGTGAGTGCTTGAAGGTATATCTTTAGATCTTGCAATCGAATCTTTTTGTTTCTTGTTTTATCACTAGTTTAGTTTATAAAAGAAAACTGCAAAAAAATTGAGTTAAGTTTGTCTCATACACTTCATCTTTTTAATATTTTTCGTGAGTATGATGGAAAGGAAAATTGTGCTCAAGTGCTAGAAGAAGAATGCATTAAAATTCTTGGTACTAAATCTTTGAATGATGAGCATGATTGCAATGTTGTTAGTATGAACTCTTTGAATATCCATAGTACTAATGATGATTGCACTAGTTATGATGAAAATGTCTCCTATAAGCATGTTGATTTTTGTGGAGTAGAATGGGTTTGCATGGACACACCAAATAGAGAAAATAGATATTGCAAGAGGCATAAGTATTTAAAAACTAAATGTTTGCAAGAAAGTCTTGATGAGTGTACTAAAAGATTCAATATTTTTCGTGCCCCTTGTGAACTTTGCAATGAACATGGTCATTTAAATCTCCAATGCAAATTGTTTTAGGATCGAATCGTGTCCAAAAATTGTGACGAATTGATTTCCCTTACGCATCATAATGAACTCAGTTTGCTTTTGGGGTATGAAGAAATGAAACGTATAACTGAAGGTATTCCAAAATTTAATCTTGATAGATTTCTTGATTTTGATCTAGAGAAGATTTATATGTTTTGTATGGAGAATTGCATTGAAAATCCTTATATTGCCAATTACCTAAAGAGAAGAAAGCAAATAGAAGATGATGAGAATACTAATGAAAGGGAAGAGACTTCCCAATATCCTCCTATTATTTCTTATGATGAATCAGGTAACGAGGAGGAGCTTTCTATTCAACTAATCTCATCAATAAGGAGCTCAAAGAGGAATATTGGACCCACACATAATGTGAAGAAGAAAAAGAAAAGAAGGAGAAACAAAGGTAGAAAGGTATCCCTCCCAAATGATGTTGCTCCTACTACTCATTGTGATGATGATAATTGCTTTACTATTGGTGCTATCCATATTTTTAACGATGAGAGTGATTATGCTTATGATATGAAAGGGCCCAAGCTTGGGGAAGCAATGTTTGATGAGGATGAAATATTTTAGAATATATTTGCTGAAATTAATGTTTGTCCCAAGCTTGGGGATGCTATGTTTAATGAATATCATATTTTTAGCATCCCAAGTTTTGATATGCAAAGTTGTTATGATGATAGCATGCCTCTTACCTATGATGATTATATTGATGAAAGTGGGTTTGGAAGAGTGTCAAACTTAGGAATTAGTGATCCCACTATCTTGGAGGATGTTGAATCTTATTGTAATGAATATGAAAGTGGATTTGGAAGAGTGTCAACTTTATTTAGATTCCACTATCTTGGGAGAGGTTTCAATCGATTATGATGAGAACGAAGTTGCTACTTATGATGATTATTGTGATGAAACTTATGCTATAAAAAGTAGTGATGATTATATTTATAAATCTTGTCATGATTGTGATTACCCATTTCCTGAACATCACTCTTTTAATGTGGAAACAATTTTTACTGTTCAAGTCTCTTATGATACTCCCACCATTCCGAATGAGAAGAATTTTGCTTATGTGGAGAGTAGTAAATTTTCTATGCTTGTCCAGGGAGGTACTCTTGAATAGATTGATCCGAAAGAATAACTTTGAGGTGGTTTCATACCCTACCATAGTCTCTTCGTTTGTTCTCCGCTATTAGTGGCTTTGGAGTGACTCTTTGTTGCATGTTGAGGGATTGTTATATGATCTATCTATGTTATTATTGTTGAGAGAACTTGCACTAGTGAAAGTATGAACCTTAGGCCTTGTTTCCTGTCATTGCAATACCGTTTAAGCTCACTTTTATCATTAGTTACCTTGCTGTTTTTATATTTTCAGATTACAAAAACTTATATCTACCATACATATTGCACTTGTATCACCATCTCTTCGCCGAACTAGTGCACCTATACAATTTACCATTGTATTGGGTGTGTTGGGGACACAAGAGACTCTTTGTTATTTGGTTGCAGGGTTGTTTGAGAGAGACCATCTTCATCCTACGCCTCCTACGGATTGATAAACCTTAGGTCATCCACTTGAGGGAAATTTGCTACTGTCCTATAAACATGTGCACTTGCAGGCCCAAAAACGTCTACAAGAAGAAGGTTGTGTAGTAGACATCAGCCCACACCCTGTCCACGAGGGTGGGGGCGCGCCTTCTCCACCTGGGCGCGCCCCCCTGTCTCGTGGGCCCCCTGATGCTCCACCGACCTCAACTCCAACTCCATCTATTCCGTCGCGGAGAAAAAAATCAGAGAGAAAGTTTCATCGCGTTTTACGATACGGAGCCGCCGCCAAGCCCTAATCTCTCTTGGGAGGGCTGATCTAGAGTCCGTTCGGGGCTCCGGAGAGGGGGATTCATAGCCGTCGTCATCATCAACCATCCTCCATCACCAATTTCATGATGCTCACCGTCGTGCGTGAGTAATTCCATCGTAGGCTTGCTGGACGGTGATGGGTTGGATGAGATTTACCATGTAATCAAGTTAGTTTTGTTAGGGTTTGATCCCAAGTATCCACTATGTTCTGAGATTGATGTTGCTATGACTTTGCTATGCTTAATGCTTGTCACTAGGGCCCGAGTGCCATGATTTCAGATCTGAACCTATTATGTTTTCATGAATGTATGTGAGTTCTTGATCCTATCTTGCAAGTCTATAGTCACCTATTATGTGTTATGATCTGACAACCCCGAAGTGACAATAATTGGGATACTTCTCGGTGATGACCATAGTTTGAGGAGTTCATGTATTCACTATGTGTTAATGCTTTGGTCCGGTACTCTATGGAAAGGAGGCCTTAATATCCCTTAGTTTCCACAAGGACCCTGCTACCACGGGAGGGTAGGACAAAAGATGTCATGCAAGTTCTTTACCATAAGCACGTATGACTATATTCAGAGTACATGCCTACATTACATTGATGAATTGGAGCTAGTTCTGTGTCGCCCTATGTTATAGCTATTACATGAGGAATCGCATCCAACATAATTATACATCACTGATACAATGCCTACGAGCTTTTCACATATTGTGTTTCGCTTATTTACTTTTTCGTTGCTACTGTTACAATTAATACAAAATTGCTATCTTTACTTTTGCCACTGTTACCATACTATCATATTACTTTGCTACTAAATACTTTGCTGCAGATACTAAGTTATCCAGGTGTGGTTGAATTGACAACTCAACTGCTAATACTAAAGAATATTCTTTGGCTCCCCTTGTGTCGAATCAATAAATTTGGGTTGAATACTCTACCCTCGAAAGCTGCTGCGATCCCCAACACTTGTGGGTTATCATCCCGCTCCACCTCCAGCTCCTTCACCTTGTCGCCGTTGGCCAAAGCTTGAGCATCAAGTGCTTCTTTGTGCTTTCACTCCAGCTCCTGGGTTCGCTGCGTGACGAGCTTCGCGACCTCCTCGTCCTTGCCGCGGAGTGTGGCAGCGAGCGCCATCTTGCGAGCGACGAGGTCCTCCTCCTTGGAGTTCAGCTCGGTCTGGTGCTGGGACCGGGCAGCCTCGGCCTTGGTGGCCTCTTCCCTCGCCGCCTCCTTGGCCTTCTCGATGTCGGCCTGCTTCAAGAGGAGCTCCTGCTGGCGCTCGGCTAGCTGGTCTTGGGCAGCCTTCAGCTCCTCGTGGGCCTGGCGGAACCAGGCCTGCGCCTCGGTGATGCGCTCCTCGAGGTTCACCTCTGCCTTGCCCGCCGCCGCCTCCCTGGACTTCGCCTTGTCCAGTCGGGCGCGGTGGAGCGCCTGGAGCTTCCAGAAGCTGGCGCCCATGGCCCGCAGAAGCTGTTCCTCCTGGGTACCGCCGCCACCGGTGCTCGACTCATCGATAACCTCGAGCCCAGCGGCAGCGAGCACCTCGTCATCGAACACCTCCCCCTCGGCCGACGTGCTGGTGCCCGCCATCCCTGGGAGGTGGACGAACAGTTCGACGCCCACCTTCTGGTACCTGCTCGAGCCAGAGGCAGCGGAGGAGGAGGGTCGATCATCGACTACCTCCTCCTCGGCAGCGGCCTTCCCGGGCTCCCCGGCAGGCCCCTTGCCGGCCCCCTCGGCGGTGCCCTTGCTGGCCTCCAGGGCGGCAGCCTCCTCGGTTCCTCCGGTAGGCCCCTTGGTGGTGTCCTCGGCAGCGGTCTCGGCAGCCTCCTCGGCGGCGACCTTGTCGGCCTCGGCCACGGCGTCCTTGGCGACCTCCGTGATGACAGTGTCGATGTTCTCCTGGTCCGCGGGGGGGATCTAGATGCCGGAAGGGAGAATGAGGCAAGGTCAAGACCAAGGTTCGATGAAGACAGAAGAAAAAGAAGGAACAGGAGACAGGTGACCTACCCGTGCCGGGCTGAAAAGAAGTGCCCCCCTCCCCGCCAACATCTGTTGCCGAGACGGAGCCACCAGTGCCCAAGTCCACCTCCTCCTCCTCCGTGCGCATGGGTTCGGCGCTTGGTGCCCTTGCCAGGGACGCCCTTCGGGGCGGTGTGGTTGATGGGGGCGACGTGTTGGAGGTGGCCCTCGGTGGCTCCTCCTGCTGCCGTCCTCCTCCTGCAGCCATGGCAAGGTCAGTGCCAGAAGATCGTACCCCGGTGCACGTTGATAAGGAGTAGGTGGTGGACTTATGCTGGGGGCTGAGCCGGGGGCTGCGCCGGGGGATGTTGTCCAGGCTGATCTCCACCACCGGCGTGTGCAAAGCGCCCGCCGGGGGCTGGTCGCCCGCCGACGCCCTGGCCCTCTTCGCCACCCTCTTGCTAGCGTCTCCCTGTCCCTGCAAAGACAAAAACAAGTTACGAAAAGCAACGCGGCCTAGAAGAACGGAGATGACAAAGGGCGGACACTTACTCGTCCTCCGCCTCCTCTTCCGCCGCCCTCCTTTTCCTCATTAGGCCGAGGGACCCAAGGTCGAAGGCGAACTTTGGGTCAACATCTGCGGGAGGAGGGGAAGGGGATGGAGTCTGCCGACGCTTGGACGAAGAAGATGCGGTCGCCTTCTTCTTCGCCACCGTGGTCTTCGCCGCCTTCTTCACTGCCGCGGCCCTTGTCTGGCGCACGGACCCCCCTGGGCCCCTTGCCACGGTTTGGCCCTCCTTCGCCGGACCGGTTCGCCAGAGCTGGCCCGCCGCAGGACACGTCCTCTTCCCGTGGCCGGAGGATCGTCGGCCTCGGTGTCATCCTCGGTCGACTCCTCGACCACCTCCTCGATGAGAAGGGCCCCGGTGTTGGCGCCGCTGGCCTCCCCGGTAGCCCCCGCCCACTGGGTGAGCTCCCTCTCCTCCGCGGCCGCGCCATCCTCATCCTCCATGCCGCCAGCACTGCCGGCCTCCATGGCGAGTTGCGCCTCCGCCACCTGGGCGGCGATGTAGTCAATCTCCGCCTGGGTGGTGTCCGCGATGAGCAGCGGCTCGTCACGGTCGAAGAACTTCTGCACCTTGCGTGCCAGGGGCTCGACCCAGGATGGGTCGAGCCCGTGCGCGTTGAAGACCGGCATCATTTCGAGGATGGCAGCCTGGCACGTGTTGTTGCTCAGAGGGAACACACCCGGCGGCAACCCAAACAGGGGCCCCTTGATGACCTTGCCGGCCTTTGCGGCCCTGCCGGTCCTCTCTACCCTGCCGTCGGTGAACACATCAAGCTATTAGAGCCTCTGGTAGTAATTGGCGTGTCCCAGCATCGTGAAGTTATGCTTCAGGCCAGGGCGGAGCCTCATCATGTCGGTCGCGTTCCTGAAGTCCCAGGCTGACCTCCCCTTGTTGTGCAGCGGGGTGATTCGGCGGCGGATGAAGTCCGCCCCGATCATCTCAAGGGTGAGCCAGGCCGTGGTGAGGTGATGGATCCTGGTGATGGCGATCGAGAGCTTCGTGTCGTCGGCATCGACGTCGCTCCAGTCCTCGCCACGCATCGGCGGGCTCCGACGAACCCGGCAGAACTCCGGCGGATTCTTCTCCTCGATCCAGCACCACCGGCCCCGCCACTCCTCCCACCTCTCCTTGTGGGCACCCTCCGGATACGTGCCTCTCCCTTGGACCCTCGGGATCCAGGAGATGCTTCCGGAGAGGGCGCCCCCTGGCTGGAGGCGAGGGGAGAAGTAGTGGCGGAAGAGCGTCGTGCTGGGAAGCACCCCAACGAAGCCCTCGCAGAGGTGGGGGAAGAATGCCATGCACACCACGGTGTTCGGTGTGAGGTCCTGAAGATGGAAGCTGAAGGTGCGCATGACGTCGTTGAAGAAATCGGAAAAAGGGGGGCAGAGCCCGCAAGAGAAGAAATCAACGAAGAAGGGCACCGATTTGGGCCAGCCTCGCCGCAGTCGGCGGGGATGATGCGCGCGGTCGGGTGCCCCGTCGTCTCCGCCGCCCACAGAGGCCTAAAGAAATCCTTGAGGTGGAATACGTCCACCGACGACGGGGAGAAGTAGGCGAACTGCGCCAGCCGCACCGCCGCTTTGTTCTCCGGCGCCTCCTTCTCCACAACATCCTTGGTCGCCCCCTTGCCCTTGCCCTTGCCACTCTTGGGCGCCATGGCGGCTGGGCGAAGGCATAGGATCGAGAGCAATGGGGGCGCGACAGCGACGAGCAGAGGCGAGCTCGAGGAGGAAGAAAATGGGGACAACGGTGCCGAGATTGGAGAAAGCACAGAGGGTAAATGAGCAGCGCGCCTGCGGTTATTCCTTTTTATGGGGAAGGCGCGGGCCGCCTCTTTACCATTTACTACGACGTGATGCCTGCGTGCAGCAGGCGCCCCACGCATGCCCCCACGTCACCCACGACGGTCCATGTTGCGCATTCAACGCGGGTCGTGGCGAAGCGCAACAGGCGGAAAAATTACCGCGGTAAAAGTCGGCCCCGCCTGCCCGTGCACCATTCTGGGCCTAGCCCAACAACGCGTCGCACTTATGTGTGGCCCAGGCCCGGGGGCTCCTGTCGGTGTACAGAAGTAGGGGCTCTACTTTGCACCCCTTTAGCTGTGCACGGGCAGTCAAAGTCGCACCTGCGGCCACACTTAGCAGGGCAAAGGAAGGAAGCCGAAGCCACAAGACAATCAAAGCAACGCCAAGACAGAGACACGAAGAGCAAGAGGGCGAGGTGGAATCCCCCGGCAAGACCCTTGCCGGGGCGGCCTCCATGGCCCCGGCAAGGGCCTTGCCAGGGCAACTTGCCCAACACCAGCGGAGCGTGCCACCCTTGATCCCGAGGTTTCGAACATCATCAACGACATTGGAACCAAGGCTCGGGAGGCACCTCCATGGTGGCATGCAGATCTTTGTGAAGATCATTAACACACAAGATTAGATGAGGACCAGAAGACGAGACCTCCGGCAACATCCTTGTCGGGGACGACCGCGGTGCCACGGCAAGGCCCTTGTCGGGGCCCCCGGCAAGACCCTTGCCGAGGACATCAGTGGGGCCGCGGCCCGGCCCGCGCGCACCAAGACCCCATCGCCGTTCCCATGCAGCTACCAGCCCAGCCAGCCAGACAGGCACCTGCGTGGCGACGTGCGGTCCCGAGGCCAACTCAGCAAGCAGCTGCATGGTGGCATGCAGATCTTCGTGAAGACGCCGCCACTGCACCAGCTCAGCAACCTGCCAGCCTACATGGCACTGCCCGCCTCGCTGGCCTGGACGCGTGTCGGGGCAAGGCGAGGCGGCGATAAAGCGAGGGGACACATCAGGAGCGCATTTAATGCGTCTTGTCCCATAATAATAGGCGATAATCTTCGCTACTGTACCCTTTTCACCTCATGTGTGCCACTGTGGCGCCTCCTTCGACTATCAAAGGAGGCCCGAGGCGTACTGGAGGGGGATTGGGCTCTTTGAGCAAGTCACGCTCGATAGCTAGCTCAAGAACACAGAAATACACACCACAGCAGGACTAGGGTATTACGTGATCCTCGCGGCCCGAACCTGGTTAAACGACCTTTGTGTTGGCTCTTAGACCCGCTCTTCTCACAACCCTGCGCCCGTCGACCATAGTAGGGATTCCGTTGATCATATGGGTGTCGTTCTCACCGATAGTCTCAAGTCGGCCGGTCCATGTCCTATGTCCTACTCTTACTCACGGGTAGTCACACGTTCATTTCATAGATCTTATCTTCACCAGACATGGACACGGCCAACGCCGGAGGTGAACAACAAGGACTTGGAGGATGGGTGTTGAGGGAGTCTTGGATTAAGGGGTCCTCGGACAGCCGGACTATATACTTTGGCCGGACTGTTGGATTATGAAGATACAAGATTGAAGACTTCGTCCCATGTCCGGATGGGACTCTTCTTTGCGTGGAAGGCAAGCTTGGCAATTCGGATTTGTAGATCTCCTTCTCTGTAACCGACTCTGTGTAACCCTCGCCCCCTCTGGTGTCTATGTAAGCCGGAGGGTTTAGTCCGTAGGACAACAACAATCATAATCATAGGCTAGCTTCTAGGGTTTAGCCTCTACGATCTCGTGGTAGATCAACTCTTGTAATACTCATATCATCAAGATCAATCAAGCAGGAAGTAGGGTATTACCTCCATCGAGAGGGCCTGAACCTGGGTAAAACATCGTGCCCCCTGCCTCCTGTTACCATTCGCCTTAGACGCACAGTTCGGGACCCCCTACCCGAGATCCGCCGGTTTGACACCGACAGGTGTCGTTGTAGATTTGGACTAGGTTTAGGTCTAGTGGCTT
Source organism: Aegilops bicornis (assembly GCA_021605145.1). Lineage (NCBI taxonomy): Eukaryota > Viridiplantae > Streptophyta > Magnoliopsida > Poales > Poaceae > Aegilops > Aegilops bicornis. The sequence goes on from CM038672.1 coordinate 645,115,242, forward strand.
TTGTTTAATAAAATATGTCAAAAATGTAATGAATATGCTCCTGTTTAGATGAAAATCGTCTGTTTTGCATCTAATTCATGTGGATTATTGAAATACGGATTGAAATGTATGCGAGCATTGTTGGATGGCCGGCTCCTGCATCATTGTTGGCGGAATGATCCTGACCAGTACGTGGATGGATACCATGCCCGGTTTGGGGGTCAGCGTTGGAGATACCCTTAGTTGTTATTATTCATTGTCAAGTGATGTGATCTCCATTTGAATAACGGAGAGGAGAACATGGTGCACTATGTCGGAAATGATGCATGGAGCCCGAGCTCCATGTAACTTGTTTACTGGACAATTGGTGTGCTTCCGAGATTGACTGGACATTATCACACTATTCTTATACATCATCTTATTTTCCATGTTGCAAAGGAGTAAGGAATTCCCAGAAAATTGCTGACAACCACAAAACGATGATCAACGGAGAAAACATTTCAGAGCCTAGAAAAATCACCAAAAATCAGGATGCCAGAAATACAACAGAAGGGAGTCGATGGAAGATGCAGGCCATGGTTGCTAGTGCGTCCCATGCGTCCAGGCCCTAGGCCACTTCCTATGGCTGTGTGGGGCCCACTGGGCACCCGCCTCTCACCGGCACCCCTGGCCCTATATTATCTTGAAACTTCCATCTGGATTTTACGTGATATTCGGCAGCCAGGAGCGACGCAGAATCAGAGCGGAGAACATTTCTCTCCCGGGGATCATCATAACCAGCTTCATCTTCACCGGCACCATCTCCATGAACACCTCCATATTTGTCCATTTTACAATCTATGAACTGTTACCTCATACCTTTGATGAGATCACTTCCTAGTGTTAGTTACTCCTTTGTAGTTGACGCTTAGAGGTTTATTGGTGAAAGATTTCTATGTTCAGGTTGTTACCCATATATATCATTCCCCAATGATCATGACCATTGTGATTGCTTTTTAGTTGTACATTACATTCTTGAGGACCTCGGAGAAACCCCGTTGTTAGTAACCATGTGAAATTGCATGAAGTTCAATGTTTTGGTATGATGGTGTGGTGTACTTCTCTAGTGGTGATGTGCGAACATAGAGTACAAGTCATTTCAGGGCTTAGAAGATAGCATTATGTGGTTAGTTATCAATGATGGGAGGTCGGAGTGATAGATATTACCAAGCCTTGAATTTATGAATTGTTGCATGAGGATTAAATGAGGACCCTAGAATTTAATGTTATAGTTAGATGGTATCTTAATTATCCTTTTTGTACTTGCATATGCTTGCATGGTCGGCATAATCATAAGTATGTCAGTTGTCCAAGTGATGGCATTAAATAAAAATAGGCTCCACAAGAACCCTCAAAGCAATGAAGGTTAAAGTCAGTCAAACTAGGTAAAACAGTTTGGTGAAATTTTGGTTGTCCTCAAGAACGATTTTGATCCATATAAGAAACACTACATGCGTTTCCTTAGCAAAACTAAGTATTCTGTCACTTGCTGCACTCATTTAGTATTGTTGATATTTCCATTTTTGTACTTGCTCTCTCGATCAAACAAATAGCCAAACAGTATTTACAGCTTTTACAATGATTACTTACTGATTTCCATTGGCCAATTCCTTCTATGGATTCAACAGGCTCAACTATCAAAAAGATCTATAATTGACCCCCTACATTTTTGGGTTACCAATGCTCAATCACAATTCACTTTCAGACTCTGGTTGTTTTACCTCACTTAGGATTAGTTCACATAATCGGTGCTAGGAGGGTTGCCCTAACAAAAACTTGTCTCAATTCACATGGAGCTGCGAACCACAACTGGTTGGGGCACGGGGATATTTATACTCGGCACACATATGTACTAGAGCCAATACGGCCTTTGGAAGGTCTGTGCCAATACACATGCTACCAAGTGGTAATGGTCAGAATTCTGAAGACATGCACACATGGAATAACTTGTGGAGAACATTTTCCAACTCCTCGGCGAGGAATTTAACCACGAGTGTCCGAAATATTTAACTCCGACAAAGGAGCTAAAAGGCTCGCTTGGAAGGAGATTTCCAAGTCTTCTCTTACAGAAGAAATAGATCATGATTGACCACGCACACACAAAGTTTTCAATCTTGCTTCGGTGAGGAACCCCGCCCCTAAGAGTATGGTTTGCCCCTACAACTCAAATGAACAATAAAGAAACTAGTAAACAAAAGTCCACATGACAAACTTCAATCCTTCAATAGCCATTTTAAAGTTTTCAATGTTCTCACAATATTTTTAGGGGTCTTCACCCACTGGTTAAACCAAATTCTCAACGGCTTTCACCTGAGTGTACTCACAAACACAGTAGTCTCTTAACCTTTTTGTCATTAATCATCGAAAATATACAAAAGGGCACTAGACGCACTTACACACGGTCCAGTGGGTTCCTTTTCTGTAGGGTTTTACCATTGAATAATTCATTATGTGTGTTATTTCTGTCTTTCTATTGGATTGTTGACCTTTGCAATTTGCTTGGACTCTCATTGACTTGACTTTGGCTTGACCTTGACTAATGGGTAAGTTTAACGTCCATCACAATTTGCATAGAAAGTTGTAATTTTTCTTGGGGGTCGATCTAGTCTAAGATAATGACCTCTTAAGATTTTTTTTCCACTCTAACTTTCTACATTTGGATATCAATACAGAAGAATTACTGGAATAAAAAAGGTTACAAATATGAAATAGCATGTTCGCATGGAAAATAATGGTTGTGGTACCGTCTTAACAACTATATCATAATAGAAAATTTCTTGTGCAATTACCTAATCCAAAGTGATATATTGCATTTCTTCTAACATCTGGGGTGGCCAAAAATTTTGGATGGCTCGTTGCAATATCCAAGCCTTTTCCTCCTTCCATTTTTGGCCAATATACTTACTAATAAGGGCACACTAACTTAGCTTCATTTTTTATTTCAAATGGGCACAAACTCAAATTCATGGATGACTATGGACAACAATCTGCCAAGAAAAAAACCATCACCACGCCCTTCGAGTCCCCCTTGTCTGCCCATTATCGCGAGAGACTACACTTGTGTGAGATCTTCTATGCATGAGCTGCAACTTTACAATTTTTATGTAATCACATGGTTTGTAAGGGCTGAAGCCATGATCTAGTGACAATAACATAGCGAAGTGAAGCAATCAAAAAGCTTGATCCTATTAACTTCCATATACAAAAATTGTACCCTAAAAGGCTTGATAATGAATGACCACCATCCTCTAGATTGTTAAAACTTTGAATATACCCCTTCCATTTTGTAGCCTATATAGTTCTCATGCATCCAACCATGCACAGTGAGGGACAAATCAGCCACAACCATATCAGGTTGTTGCACCTTTTTTTGAAAGGAGAAAAAACAGCGACCTTTGCATCAATTAATGGTAGTTGCACGCATATATGTACATACGATCTACATGGATCTTATTTCTATATTATATACAAAACCGTAGTTAGGATTTTCAGTTTCCTGTTTCTCCAGTCTTAATAATTGTTGTTGCCACTGCTGTGTTGGTACAATGCAGAGTTGAGCCTTCCTACTATCTCCTCTGTGTTGACAATAAAGCCCTCCTCCACCTGAACGGTAAAGTCAGTAAATCCATGAAAATTTGAAGTTATAGCCCTAAGTGATGTGGCTGGACATGTATAGTTGATATGTATATAACATCCACCATTAGAAAATCTACAATATTTTATCTTGTTGCTCTCAAAGAGATTGACCCTTACGACCACACGCCCCCAGTCTGAAAGTTCCTCTCTTTTTTGCAAATGTATCCACAAAAGATTACTAAGTATGATTGTCTAGTAAGAAATGACTAATATTTCCCCTGAAAAAATGACTAATATTTATAATATAAAATCAACAATACTACATTTACACTGAAATACTCTTATATTATGGGACAAAAACGCTCTTGTATTATTGGAATGAGGGAGCATATCTTAATAGTGCATAGTTGCTTTTATGTTAGACAACGTATGTTTGTGCATAAATTGGTGGTCATATTACCATCTTCGAGAACGTGCCATGTCTTAGTTAATAGATTTTGGATACTATTCGAATATTAGGAAACCTAGTTCCACCACAATTAATTCTAAATGAAACATAGCTGATGACGCCGCGGGGCGAAGCCCCTGTGGTGAGGCGGCGGCGGCGGCGCATTCCTCGGCCGGCGGTAACGCGTGGGGGCAGCGGCGTCCATCTCCCTCCTCGTCCAACGGCACTGCGCAGCGGGTTGGCGGTGGCCAAGAAATCTCCGGCGGCCGTTGGCGGATGAGATTTTTGTTGCGATGAGATCTGATCTGGACCTGAGGGGTTTAGATCGAGATCCACTACAGCTGCGCCTCGTATTGACAATGGCAAGAGGAGATCCCCCTGGGTAATCTTCGCGGCACGAGGACATCCGGGTCCCTTGGCCCGGCCATGGTGGTGGTGGCTGCCTTCTCCACCGAAGGTGGTTGGCCAGGCTGGTAGTGATGGATCTTGGATCCCACTATTAGCACCGGCGGCGAGTTGGCGAGACATTATGACCGGTGAAAACCGAGCCTACTCGGTCATGGCGGGCGATGGTGGCGACTACGTCATTACCTTGATGAAGGCATCGTCAAGCAACTATGGTCAACCTGCTCGTGCCGCTCCGGGAGAAATCCTAAGATCACCGGATCGGACGATGGCGGCGCTGTGGTGTCGTGTTCCCTCTTGGGGGCATCGTTTGTGGAGCAGCGCCGGATGGAAGAGGCATGAGGTGGTGTGGCGTGCCTTCTCTCGCGTCGACGACGGCGGGTCTCGGCGGCATGGAACAGCGGGGTCTCGGCGCTGGACGTGGCGTGATGGCCTCGCGCAGGGCGGTGGCGCTGTCTGGCGCCATGGTGGCGTCGACAGCTGACCTGGCAAGGTCTTTGCGTCAGTACCTGCTCTGAAGATGGTTAGGTGGATGACGGCGGCGGTAGCCTCGGTGAGTGCGCCGGACCGGTGTGTGACCCATTCCCGGCATGTGGCTGGGATGGGGCATCCGGCATTAGATGTTAGGTTTTGATGCGATGTATATTTGGTATTAGGCTCGGATATTCGGTACCCCTACATCAAGGGGATAGGAGTAGCGACAGGTGTCGCATAGATGGTGGCTTCAGGCTTACTGATGTAATGCTTTGTAAGGTCCCTGAGAATAATTAATAAAATGGCTACATGCATCGCCCAGATGCAAAGGCCGGGGGTAATCCTCCTTTTCTTAAGTCTTTTTAAAGATTCTAGTACAAACTACATATAGATGTATATAGACATATTTTATAGTGTAGATTCACTCATTTTGCCCCGTACGTAGTCTACAGTGAAATTTTTAAAAGGACTTATATTTAGGAACAGAGAGGAGTACCTTGCATGTGTGCATGGTATAGAATGGTAAGCTTTATAGGTTTATGTATTTATTCGAAAAAACTAGAGTGGACAAAGAGTAGAATGCATACGTATAAAATGTACGGCAGCTAGTATTATTACTGATGAGAACTTGCCTTCGCCATGGTGGTAATAATCACGGTGGACGGCGTGAACGACATCACATCGTTATGGACGATGCGGAGGTGGAGCTCCTCGACCTCCGCAAGAACCCTGGCGAGCAGACCCTTTCCATTCATTTCACAGTGGATCCTCACCATGACGTTGTCCTCCGAGAGCTTTGCCTCGATCTCCGGCAGCTGGCTCCCAATTGCCGGCGTCCCAGCTGCCGAGAAGAACCCCGGACAGGCCTCGCCGTCCGGGGCAACGAGGCACCGTGGCTTCCTGACGAGCACCACGGTCTCAACGCTCCTGCGGTTGCCGCCGGCAGCCTCCAGGTACTTGACCCTCTCTTGGAGCTCCTTCACGTAGCTGGTCGCGTCGGCAAGAATCGTCCCCTTGTCCATCTGATCGATTTGGAAAATAATGTAACCAAATCAATTAAGCATTTACAGAAGGAGTACTATGAAAGGTAGAAAGAGTTGAGAGATTAGACATATTCATAGACCTTCTTGAGGCCGGGAATGACGGCGGAGAGCTCGATGAAGCGCTGGTTGATCTTCTCCCGGCGCTTCCGCTCCGCCATGATGTGGTCTTGCGCGTACGGCGTGCTCTTTGTGGATGCCCTCCTTGTCGGCTGTGACACGCCGGACCGAAGCGGCGCCCTGGCGGCCAGCGTGCCCCCGCCACCGCTGCTGACCGGCTGCGGCGGCAAGGCAGCGCCGAAGTTCCAGCTCATGGACAGGGAGTTGCTGGTGCCGGTGCTGCTCATGCTGCTGGGCGCGAACGGCCCGCCCGAGGTCGGGGACGACATGGACCAACTGCCTTGGTGCACAGTCGAATCGGGGACTGGGGTGATGATTCCTCCACCGCCGCCGGTGTCGTCGCCGGAGCTCAGACTATTCTGTGCTTCCGTCAGCTCCGAGGAATCGCGGAGCGCCTGGAGACACGGGAAGCCGGCGCTCTTCTCGCTGCCGCCGTCGGCTCCTCCTGGATCCTGCTGCTGCAGTGTACTCACCGCCCACTGCATGAATAGGCGCGAGTCGTCCATGTCGTCCATGAGCATAGACAGATCCGTACCTTTGTCACTGACCTAGCTCGTGCAACATCGAGACAGAAATGGTAGTAAGAGTAGTTAAGCACACGTGACACCGCAGAACTAATCAGAGCTAGTCATGCACGATAGTAATTGTTTACCTCGGTGAGTGAATCCCTAAAGATCGATTATGTTAGAACCTGGCCTCTAATCTTGGAGTTTATAACGGAGCGTTTAAGGTCCTGTCACTGTAATGTTTGCTCACGCTAGGCCCCTTTAGCCTACAAAAATGAGCCAACCATAAACAATAACAACCGTTTGTTGGATCCTGGCTTATCTTGCCTGGATCCGGTGAAAATGATATTCTACACCGCTGGAAAAGGTGCATTCATGTGGTGGGGCAGAAATACCAAATTTCCTGATGTGTATCTTGACTCTCCTATTGTCCAAATTAGGGTCATGGCAGCTGGATTAGTGGATCCACGTGTATCTTCCTTCCAAAGTACCAAGTTTTTCTAAACGGAAAATTCCAAGGTTTTATAAAGCTACGTACTGATGCGCTGCAGACTTTTCCGAAGCCCAAACACTAGCTAAGTGCCGGTATAGGGCATGTACAGTGATTGATAAGGCTGTCTTATCTTAAGCCTGTCACATACTTTCATTGTTCCTTTTATATAAGGTGTATTTGTTTTTTGATAAAATTTTAGAATGTAAAGTGCATTTCTTCTAATTCCTGATAATTCCCTTGTTAGCCCTTTAGAAAAAGGAAAGTATCTTTCTTTTGATTGTCTGTGTCCCGCTTTGTAGCAAAAGAAGGAAACTACATGTATCTCTTACTTTCCTGGACTAAATGATTTACTTGCCACTAACCAATAAATTTGCAAAGGGTAATTTCGTCTCAATATGTCTATAATTATGTGCCTTGGTCACCGTGCTGAAAATAATACACCTAATATAAAGGAACTGAGGGAGTAATTTAGATAAAGAAATAAAAATGGTGTAAAATGGGTTACTCCATCCGTTCCTTTATATAAGGTGTATTTGTTTTTTATAAAATTCCATAATGTAAGATGCATTTCTTCTAATACCTCACATAATCTTTTTTTTATCCCTCTAAAAAAAGAAAAGTATCTTTCTCCCGATTATCTGTATCTCTCATTATAGAGAAAGAAGGAAAGTATATCTCCCCTAATTGCCTGTATTTCTTTCTTTCAAAGCCTAACTGATTTACTTGTCAGTAATCAACAAATTTAACAAAGGTAATTTTGTACTAATGTATCTATAATTTGTTGCCCTGTCACCATGCCCAAAAAAATATACTCCCTCCATCCGAAAATAGTTGTCATCAAAATGGATAAAAAGATATGCATCTAGAACTAAAATACGTCTAGATACATCCCCTTTTATCCATTTTGATGACAAATATTTCCGAAAGGAGGGAGTGCACCTTAGGTAAAGAAACGAAGGGAGTATTATCTTAGACTTATCTCTCATAACCAGATAACCCCAAATATATGGTGAGATAGATTGTTGTTAAGAGATCATCTCTTAATTAAGAGAAGGGATGTCTTTTCTTATGTTCTATCTCTCCTTCACTCAGCATTTATCATATGTGGCACTTATAAGATAGCACCATTGTATATGTCACTACGCTAGCAACTAGCGCAGTGGAAGATATAAGTGGGAAGAAGATGGCAGGATGGAAAGGAAACATCTTGTCTGTTGGGGAAAGGGTGACCCTCACTAATTCTTGTCTCAATAGTATTCATTTATATATGATGTCCTTCTTGGAGTTGCCAAAAGGGGTGCTGGATTCTTGCGGGGTTAGAATGTTGTTTCAGGAGATGAATAATAAAATGAAGTATGGCCTAATCAAATGGTATATGTCGTGTTCATACCAAAAGTCCTTGGGGTTGTTAATTTACAAGTCATGAATTAAAGCCTGCTGTGCAAATGGCTTTGAAAATTGGAGAACACTGATGGTACCTTGCAGCAATTGTTGTCCAGAAAATACCTTCAGAATCAAACCCTGTTAGGGATTAGAGTTGGGATTAGGGGCTAACTTTTTGTCAGTCTGACGAATATTAACCATATTTTTCAGAAGTTTACCAAGAGGTTGTTAGGTGATGGGGCTAACTCTGTTTTGGGAGGATATATGGATTAACAATACATACTTAGTATAGCAAATCCCGAGACTTTATAACGTCACCTTCTCAAAGAAATTTATAGTTCGACTAGTCAAAGTTGAAAGATGGGTGTGCATTGGTTTGATGAGAACTTTGTGGGGGAGAAAATGCCCAAAACTGGGAAGTTTAAAGATCTTGGTTGGCGGTGGATTAACTCTTTTTGATAGCACAGAGAATTGGTGCTCTGTGGGGGGGTAGCAGTATGACGGACTATGTGGAAAACTAGAAATGCGGCTTGTTTTTATAATGAAAATCGTAATGATCCGGCTGTTGTGATGTTAAACTTATGTCATATATATTATGCGAAAGATTGGAGAATCTTGCGGAAAAGACGAGAGCAAATAAAAGCTGAGGAGGGGATCGTGAAGATCAAGATGGTGCTACAGGAGACTTACGCGAGGAGTCATAGAGGGAATCCAAAGAGACAGAGGATTACTCTATGACGGAGCTTGGCTAGGGCTCTCTTTTGGCAACTTGATCTTGTGTAGATTTGGTTCACGTGTTTTTTAAAAACGGATTTGGGATTTTTTTTTCTGTACTTATTGTCTTTGTTATAGATGTAATAGCATTTGGAAATGCTTCCTTTCTTATATTTCCGTAGTTTTTGTTTTCGAAGTGTAAAAATTGATGTTGGTTTCTTTAATAGAAATTGACAAGGAGACTCGTTGGGTGAGGAAAAAGACAAATAGCATTATAGCTCCGCTATTTGCCACACCTTGCAGAAGGCGATAGTTCTGCTACCCCCATAGTATACTTATCATAAAATATTATGGTAATTTCAAAATACAATTTTACTAGAATGTGAAAGAATATAATTATAAGATTCAAATGTCGCTTTTTCAATAATGCAACATACGTATTTCTTGGTCATAAAAATAGTGGCATATATCTTTCAAATTTGGCATTCAACGGATGCCCCCATTTCCGGTTTAGAGGTCCAACTTACAATTCGCACCAATCAAGCAGGACCTAGTTAAGTGCTAGATACCATACTAATGCTATATCCATGGCCCTTTCTCTCCTCCATGCATTGGCCGATTTTACATTGGGAACCATAAATTGACAAAAGTTAATATAGACATGGCTATATTTGCCTTTTCCCAAGACAATGAGCCTTAGGGCATCTCCAGCCGCGCCCCCAACAGACCCCCCAGGCCACTTTTTCGGCGCCGGTGCCGAAAAAACGGCCCAGTCACGCCCCCAGGACGCCGAAAATCGTCGGTTCGGACCTTTTTTCCGCCCGGCGGTCACAGCCGAACCGGCGCTTGGGAGCCGTTGGGGGCTCGGCGCTTAGGGAAAAGCACGCTGGCCCACACCGGCAGGGAAAAGTCAATGTTTTCTTCCCCAGATTAGTGCGTAACCGGCAATAGCACCGGTTCAGAGGCCCTTTAGTGCGGTTCCATAACCGGCACTAAAGTGAGGGCACTAAAGCCCCCCGCTTAGTACCGGTTCAAAGACGAACCGGTGCTAAAGGGCAACCACGCGGCACGAGCCAGCTCGGGGCCGGAGCCCAAGGTTTGGGGGTTTTGGTTTGATGATTTATTTTTATTTAATGTTGTGTTTTCCATTTAATTTTTTTTGTTTGCTGGTATTTTACGATACTACAAAAGGCCCACAGGCGGAAAGGCGTGCAATAGGCCCACAAAGGCCTGCTTAGAGAGGAGCTCGACACGGTAGCCACGGCGGGGCTTATAAACCGTGCGAACTCCTCTCAACTAGCGAGGTGGGACTAAATATTGTGCCTTTGGTGGCAGCGCACCTTTAATACCGGTTGGTGGCTCCAACCGGTACTAAAGGGGGGGTCTTTAGTATCGGTTGGAGCCACCAACCGATACTAAAGGCCACCACCTCTTTAGTACCGGTTCGTGGCACGAACTGGTACTAAAGGTTCGCCACGAACCGGTACTAATGAGAGCGGCCCGGCTAGCCGTTGGAACCGACACTAATGTACACATTAGTGCCGGCTCAAATTCAAACCGGCACTAATGTGCTTCACGTTTGACCCTTTTTCTACTAGTGCCGACTCGCCTCGCACCCCCCGCGCCCTCGGCCACCACTAGCTATATCCCGGCGACGGCCGCCGGCCTACTCCGCTAGATAGCCATTCCCCGCCGGAAAATAGCAGCGCTTCGCCGCGGCAGCCCTCCCGCAGCAGCTTGGGCGTTTCCGCCGCCGCTTCCGGCGGAGGCGCGGTTTAACGGCGGGTACACGCCCACCGGCGCAAGGTGTTCGGCGTTTGACTGTCTCGGCGATGGACTCAGATGAGGAGGAAGAGCTCGCTGCTGCTGGAGGAGGAAGCCGGCCGACGTCTAGGAAGAAGAGCATCCGATGGTGCTCGCCGCCCTCGCAGTGCCGGCGAGCAATGAAAAGCAGCGTCGAGGTGGCTCGGCGGCGGGGCGGTGAAAGCAAAGAACCGGCATAAATGCGCAAGGCTCTTGCATGCTCTACTCCGACTACTTCGCCGATGCTCCACTTCATGGCGAGAGAACATTTCGGCGCCGTTATCGAATGAGCCGAAAGCTCTTCCTCAGGATTGTGAATTCCATCCGGGAGTTCGACAACTACTTCAAGTGCAAGATGGATTGCACTGGCGCTCTTGGATTCACTTCCATCCAAAAGTGCACGACAGCGATGAGGATGCTTGCATATGGAGCTCCCAGTGATTCACTCGGCGACTATGGGCGCAAGGCCGAGTCCACCACATAGAGTGTTTCTACAAGTTACATCGAGGCGGTGGTGGCGGTGTTTGGGCCACAATACTTGAGAACACCCAATGCGGAAGACACCGCCGGATCCTAGCTCAGAATGCAGCAAGAGGATTTCTGGGATGCTTGGAAGCATCGATCGCATGCATTGAAATGGAAGAACTGCCTATTTGGTTGGCGGGGGATGTACAAAGGTGCCAAAGGCGGTTGCGATATGGTGCTTGAAGCGGTAGCCACAGGACCTCTGGATTTGGCACTCCTTCTTTGGTATGCCAGAACTCACAATGACATCAACGTCTTGCGGTGCTCTCCTGTTTTGCCAAGCTCGTTGAGGGCCATTCTCCTCCGGTGAACTTCGAGATCAATGGGCACCAATACAACAAGGGGTAGTATCTAGCTGACGGCATCTATCCGAGATGGTCGACATTTGTGAAGACGATCTCAAACCCCATGGCAGGAGGCAAGAACGCCTGATTTGCGAAGCTTCGTGGAGGCTTGCGGGAAGGATGTCGGCGGGCATTTGGTGTGCTCCAATCTCGATTCGCTGTTGTTCGGTACCAGCTCAGACCTGGTCGAAAGATCAAATGTGGGAGATCATGACTTGTTGTGTCATCTTGCACAACATGATCATCGAGCGAGCAAGAAGACCCAGTGTTTGACCTGAACCATACTACTGGCAGGGTCCTCTAGCGAAGTTGATCACCAGCTACGGCAACTTGGACTGCCTATCTCGATTATCGTCGGAGATCCGAGACTCACAGGTGCATCATCAACTGCAAAAGATCTGATTGAGCACCTATGGAGGCTCAAGGGGACGCCAGCGTGATGAAATCTGAGTTTTATTTGTTGAACTATATAATTTGTATTGAACTATTTGTGGTTGTAGTATTTTGTTGAAGTATTTGATTTTTACTGTGATGAAATATGTGATAAGGAATAATTGTGTTGATAAGCTGACGCCGAGACACGGCGAAACCACGCCGAATATGGGCCTATTCTCGCCCATATGGGCGTTTATTCACTAAATTGGGCTGCAAAGTGGGCCAATTTCAGCGCTGGGCGACCATTGGCAAAACCGCCTTGGCCGAGTGTATCGCCGGCTCGCCCCCAGGGGGCGATTTGTATGCGTCCTGGGGGAGCCAACGGCTGGAGATGCCCTTACATGCAGGAAAATTCTGATTTTTTTTAGATGAACCTAACAAACTGGAAGGGCTCCTCCCGACCTCCTACTCCCGCCGCCACCATCCTCCCGATCTCCTACTCCTCCTACGTGTACCCCTCGCGTCTCTCCCCAGGGCAACACCAGGGGCCCAACTCTAGCGCCGCCAAAATTTGTTGATCTCAAGGCCCCCTTCTGCCACTGCCAGCGGTGTTGGCCGCGGAGGCAGCGGGCCCAACGCCGAAGGTGCCTAGGTGGCTGGTCACGACGATGGCCCATTGATGCGGCTAGGGCTGTGCCAGCGGGAAGATCATGCGCGGCAGCCAGGGCAGGGGCCCCTGGTTGTGCGGATGCGGTCGTCACCTCCATGGCATGTCAAGAGCTCTGGCATTCTTCTGTGGCAATTGTCGGTGATTGTGTATGGTGGATCTGATTCCCTCGCAGATCCATCGTCGATCTGGCTCGTGACCGGCCGGTGGCGCATAGTGGGGCCGGCAGGGTTGCTGGAGTTCTTTACTGTCGGTTTAGCGGCTGCATGCGCCTCCACAGCGCAACTTTGCACGGATCCAACCAGCTTTTGGTTCAAAGAGGCGTGATTTTCGGTGATAACCGTGCCGATTTTGTTCATGGCGAACGATGATTGCATCTTAGGCATCGTTTCCTTGTCAAAGGCCTCATCGTCACCTCGCTCCGACTGCTCCGGGGGAAATCCTAGATATGGTTCTCCCGGATCGGATGATGATAGTGCCTTCGGTCTCATTCTCCCTCCTGGGGGGCATCATTTTGGAGAAGGTGCTGGTTGGGAGGGGCCTAGAGGTGGAGCTGTGTTGCACTACTGCATCGGCGGCGGCAGGTCTCGACGGCATGGTGTAGTGGAGTCTCAGTGATGGAGCGCACAGAAAGGTGGCATTGTCTGCCATTGTGGTGGCGTTGACGACAGTTGGGCCTGGCAAGGTCAAGCGTTGATCTCTTCTGAAGATGGGACGGTGAAAGATGGCGGCAGCGGATTCAAGAGTGCGCGCATGTTGGGCGCACTGAGGATCTGCTAGACCGGTTGATGCTCTCGGCTCGTCGTGGGGCGGTTTGGTGAGACCACCGGATTAGAAAGTGTGCTCTGGTGTGAGGTTAGGGCACAACATCAAACTTATAGGTGTAACGACAAAGATCGCCAGGAAGGTAGCTTTTGATTGATCCATGTAATTGTTTGGTCAGACTCCGTTGAAGAATATAATAAAGATGATTGTGTTCATCCTTGGATGGAGAGGCTGGAGGTTTCAACCTCCTTTTCGAGAAAAACAAACGGAAAGGAGGGAGTAACATACCCTCCCTCCGTCTAGGGGCATAGCGCATCTAGTGTATATCAGATATTCCAAAAGTTACTGGAATTGGTATCAAATTGTGAGGCTTAAAATTAGGACTATTGTGTATTTAAACTATATTTAAAAGCCCTATAGATCGAGTTGTATGAGATATATGAAACACATGAAATTTCAATATAAAATTTTAATTAGCCTTGCGGCAGTAAGTGATCCACCTCTCCTTTGATTGTTACGAATCCACGTTCTAAACGGCACGGTGCAAATTAAACCACGTGAGGATCGTGGTTGATGATGTGTCTAAATACTGTGCGTACGGCGGCGGCTACGTATAGATAATTAAGCAGGAATTCTTTCGCCGTCAATTGTCGTCGCAGTCACTGTCCCGGAGACAGCGTACTCGTCGACTCCACGTGAAAAGCTAGTGACCGACTTTGTCTTTCACATGCAATATATAGCTGCCTAGGGGATCTACGGGAATTGATGCTAGACCTTGCATGCTGAAAACTACTCATGATTGGTGGATAATGATCCTCGGACAAAGCTAAAATATTTTACCAATAAGATCAGATGGGCCGGGAATTGAAAAGTAGAGCCACATGCATATGCCGCAGTTGCAATCAAACGACGCCTTATTGTCGCATGGGTAGGTCCTGTCTGATGGTGCTCGTTTATATCGTTCTTCTTGTTTTGTTATTGGCTGCTCATGACAGTAGTTTATACATTTGGTTGCTTGTGCACCACTCGATACAAGTGGCCTTTTTGTTTTCTGTTTTTGTGGGGGAGTACCATTTTTAATGGAAAGCTGATACAAGTGGCTCAACTGGGTAGCAAAGGTGAACAAGATCATTGTCCCTGCTTCTCCAACCTCGGGGGCTGCACCTAATTATCTCAAGATTAATTATGGCATCTTTTTAATTTGATGGTACCAAGATTATGCTCTTCTTGATTCTGAGTGTGTCTAGGAATTCGGGAGAATGGAATCTTGGCGGATTTTTTGTATAGAGTTGTTTGTTTTGTGGGATTGTCTATATCGGAAACTATCAAATATTTCCCATTGTACGATATTTCATAATATAGGAAAGTTCTCGTTGACTCGGTCTCATAGAACTTTTTGTTTGTTTTTTGGTAACTAAGGCACGCGGCTCTTTTAAGGAAAAAATAATTATATGCATTCCAAATATTCCTGTTCATGTTCTCTCATTTTCACCAACGGCATAACTTCCATTTCTCACTTTTCATGTTCCGACAAATTTTGGAACATGAGAAACAAACAAAGTGGCGCTTAGTGGAGTGAATCATGCATATGAATAATTTATATTATATGCTCTATATATAACTCATGTAACCAACAGACCAAAGCTAATATTATTTCATGTTAGATAATCCTCCTGCGTCAGAATGTATGATGTATTTTTGTTCATTAAGGTAAGGCTTTGACAAACAATTATTTTGTTAATGTATGGATTTATCTGGTTTAAAATTGATGTTAATAGATCTATAAAATACTGCTTGTGATTGTGATTTTGATCACATAACCACACAAAAATTGGTCGACACATTTCTCTATTAGACAAAATATGCCGATGAACATGATTCTTTTGCCATTTGGTGGCATTGTTTATCCAGTTGATTCAATGTACAAAAGGAAAAACAAAGGCAAAAAAAATTTAAACCAGATTCATGGAAAATTGTAGGATTTCGACAATCACTCGGACCTTTTTCAGAATTTCTTGACATGGAGAATGAGCTAAGGGCATTAATTTGCGGCATAATAGCATTAGCTTTTGTTGTTGCTTGGGGTTTGACTTATATTTGACCTTCCTTATGAGGATTCATGTGTTTTTCCTATTCATCTGAATCAAATATCCAAAGCTACAAAACTCATGTAGATCAAACACTCGTGTCTTAGAAGTCATACTTTATGATCGGCATGTCAAAAATGATGTTTTACTTAGTAAATGGTTCTTCAAACTGAGAGTGGCGTTTGGCAAACCTTATTGTGCAATAAGTATCTAGGCCAAAAACTTGTGTCGCGGGCCAACTGAAAACCTGGTGACTCACAATTTTGGGCTGGTCTAATGACAGCAAAGAAACATTTTTTCCGCTATGGATCTTTCGCGATAAAAGACGGTTCAGAGATTCATTTTTGGGAGGATAAGTGGCTAGGCAAGACTAGCCTCCAGGAACAATATCCGGCTTTGTATCGCATTGTACGCGATAAGAATGATACTTTTGCACATGTTCTTAGTTCATTTCCGTCGGATATTTCATTCGGGCGGGATTTGATTGCCCATGTCCTATGTCATGGCAAAATCTACTTTCCCGTCTGGAATCGATTTGATTCGGGCGGTATTTTGCTGGAATCTCACTACATTTGGGTCCTTCACTGTCGACTCTATGTATCGTGTGCTTATGCATTTAGAGGTGGCAGTGGATAATAGCATAAAAAATTAAAAGTCTGAGACTCCACTGAAAGTTAAAATTTTCATGTGGTATCTTTGAAGGGGAGTTGTGCTAACTAAAGACAACCTCGCACATTGCAATTGGCAAGGAAGCAAAAAATGTAGCTTTTGTACTCACGATGAGACAATCAAGCACCTTTTATTCTTGTGCAAGTTTGCGCGTTCTATCATGGTCAGTCATCGAAATAGCGTTCAATTTGTATCCGATCACAAGTGTTTTCAATATTTCTGGTCACTGGTTAGGTTGGATTTCAAATAGGTTTACAACGCTAATAAGGGTGTGAGTGTATGTCTTACTATGGTCGATTTGGCATTATAGAAATGATTTTGTTTTCAATGGCAAAAACTCTTCTCCGTTACAGGTTATTTTTCGATGTACATACTGGCTTCATACGTGATCTACGCTACATCGAACGGAGTATCAACCGCTATTCAAGGTGGTGTGCGCGGTTGGAGCGGGCGGCCAGGGAGGTTTTTATCCAACATGGGTGGCAACATAATCTCCAGAACGGTCCACCACCTTCTTCAACATAGGCATAGTGTCGGTCATATATGACTTTACTATTGCTGATATGTCAGTTTTTATCATTTTTGTTAGACTGTTGGTGTTTGGCTGCGTGCATCTTAACTATGCAGAGCCTAGGCATTGCGCATCATACTTTGTATCCGCTTGATGCTACATTTTAATTAATAAAAGTATCCTTTATAAAAAAATGCTTCACAGTCTTCTGCTTTGCACATGCATTTGTGTCCAATTCATATGGTTTACTCTATTTCTATATGAGTTCTCAAAAGTCAAATGATCTAATCAAATAGGCCCTAAGCCAATAGGAATGGTTTGGTCGACCTGTTACAACATCTTAATATATGTGTAGGGAAAAGAGTCAT
The DNA here is from genome assembly GCA_021605145.1 of Aegilops bicornis. Lineage (NCBI taxonomy): Eukaryota > Viridiplantae > Streptophyta > Magnoliopsida > Poales > Poaceae > Aegilops > Aegilops bicornis. Next base: position 645,132,533 of record CM038672.1, read on the forward strand.
CGGTATATCAATGGCTACACCTAAACCTGGGCATTCTCTGGGCCGGGCTTGGTTTGGACTGGGCTTTGTAAAGCCCGACCTCAAAATCCCAAGCCCGAGCCCGGCCCAGCCCAGCCCGAAACACATGAACAGTGCCCTTTTTAATTAGAAAAATGATTTTTGAGATATTTAAAATATATACTATACCTATATTTCAATAAATAATGATTTATGCTCTATTGCTTATTTTCGGGCTTTTAGGCCGGGCTTCGGGCAGAAAAGCTGAGCCCGAGTACGCCCTGGATGTCGGGCTGTCCATGTCCGGGTCTAGCTACACCACATGCAAAATATAGTTCGCGGATGCAGCTATTGTGGCACAGTCACAACATATATGTTCGCAGATGCCACGAGAGTAGGTTTTCGTTTACACCATTTGTTGAGGAGCCATCGACCTCACCAAAAAGAAACGTTAGTTCAACTGTCGCTGCCTTCGTTTCGGAAAAAGAATTAAAGGGACTGATTTCTTCAGATTTATGGGAGCAATGTGTAAACAAATCAAACCCTCTGCCTGCTGGCATAAATAAAGAACACTTCTGCCATACACTGGCATATGTTAAATAGTACTAGTAGTTTTTTTTTTCGAGGGAAAGAGTACTACTCCCTCTGTTTCTAAATAATTGTCTTTCTAGAAATTTCAACAAGTAACTACATACGGAGCAAAATGAGTGAATCTACACTCTAAGACATGTCTACATACATCCGTATATTGTAGTCCATTTGAGATGGTTAGAAAGACAATTATTTGGGAACGGAGGGAGTAGTAGTTATCGTACGGATAATTCGCTTTGCTACCAGCAAGTGGGCTCTGCCCTCGACATACCAGCAGTGTAAAGCGCAGTCAGCTGCCTTGTCAGTTCCCAGCAATATTTCTGTTTGTTTTCTTCAAGAACAAATCTATTTGTGAGGAGTGCAGAAAAAACCAGCTCAAAGAAAAGTACAGAAAATACTAGTAATAATTTGTATGCGCCACTAGTAGTTGTTATTCAATGTCAGGTGACGTGCTCCCCAGTAATAACTGAAGGAAGAACCAAGTGCACTAGGTAGTTAGCATACGAGCCAGGCAGTACAAGACAACAATAAAGATTGCTTGAGGCTTTGCCTGGTCAACCGTGATCTAGTATTTTGTCAGGTTCAAATGCCTAGCTAACCTTTGCCTTTACCTGGACAAGATGAGGAAAAATCTTCCTTCCTTGTATAAATATATTTAGCCTTTCCCGCAAAACAGATACTACAATATAGCGTCTTTCATAAAATGCAAATCGATCAAAATGAATAAAAGGGGATGTATCTAGATGTATTTTAGTTCTAGATACATCCCTTTTTGTCTATTTTGATGACAAGTTTTTTCGGACGGAGGGAGTATATCTTTAGCCCTTCCCACTAGTTTTGCTTTTGTTGGACAGGGTTGCTCACTGGCTAGCTAATTAGCATACTTTATTGTTGAAATAATTGGTTTTTAGATGTAGTGTTGAACCCATTGTTGAAATATGTTAACAAAAAGCATTCAGGTTAGCTTTTGATAACTTGTTGAAATCATTGTTTTGTATAAATACATTTCAGGCTTGATTTTGTATACTTATAAATTTGAATTACGACATAACTGCTAGTGACTGATGGTTAGATGTTCATCTATCTATCTGCTGCTACTCTAAGAATTGGAAACAGAGGATGCTGTCTTGCTCCTGAAGGCACTAGGACACTAGGTACAAGCAAAAAGTACACTGGAGCATGCTGAAAACTAGAGGATTACAGTAAAGCAACTGTCCCTCTTGTTTTCCAGATTAGGAGCTCCTGCTAAATCTAGCCTGTTTCAAGCAACATTGATCGACAAACATTCACTTCATCCGTGCATTATTAACTCGCATCTTACAAATATGTATTCAGTTGACATGTTTAATCATTCCAGGTTTCGAATGTACAATTGCTCACAACAGAAATAGTCGTCTTCAAGTCGGCCTTAACCTTCGACCCAGTAGCATCTCAAGATATAAATACCACGAATTAACAGGACACCTACAATTAGCTTTCATTCTCAACGTTCATTACAATTAGCTGTTGTGCCTTAATAATTTACATGGGGGCAGTAAGGCAGGCTACCATCTGACAACTGAAGAGTAACAGAAGCGGCGAAGAGCATCAGATTTTGTCAGAGAAACTTGCAATTTGAGAAACTGCGCTCTCGAGGCGTGACAAGTGTGTCGCAAGCCTGTCCTTGAGCTCTGCTGAATCAGTTTCATCAAGAGCGCTTCGCATCACCTTGAGACCATTCTGTAGCAGCGCCATCCCTTCGCCGATTCCATCTGGCATCTTCCTCTTCTTTGTGTTGACATCCATTGAAATGGCAGCTTTTTCCTCGCGCTCTGGAGCTTGTGGAATTTCAGATGTTGTTTCATTCTTCAGCACTCTCCCCTCTGAAACTAGAAAGCAGACCTGCTCTTCAGACCATTTATCAGCGCGTAAAGCAACCTCTTTCTGAAGAAAGGCTCTCAGTTCCAACATGAATCCGTTCTCGTCAATGTCCACCCCTGTATTTGTATTATATGAAAGGGCAGCATCTCCAGGAACAAATCTCCAGAGCTGCGTAAAAGATGTGCGGGCAGCAAAGTAGCCAAAGGAGCCCATTGCTAGGTGAACGAGTGCCCAGTGCCTTTCCCTCACCAAGAGATGGTATAAATCCAGCATTGCAGAACAAAGTGAATTAGAATCATCTTCGCTGGAGTTCAAGTGACCAAGAATTGCCATAAATGAAGCTAGTGATGGTTTGCACTGGGACAGCAGTGCCTTTGAATTGTCAGAACTAGACATGAACAGGGTGTGCAACTCTAGAGTTAGTTTCTCCATCTGATAGAATGCACACAGATGCCTCATGTTTGAGATAATATCCAATACGGAACTAATGAGCTGGGCAAGGTGGCCCTTACTGCTGTCAGGTGCAGTTCTATACAGATTGATGAGGGAGATGCTGAACTTAAACATAGTGGTAATACTCTTCCCATCTATGGGGCTATAGTCCTTTATTTCGCTGCAAAAAGAAACAAGAGCATAAAATCAGCTCCCAGTCATCAGACTTGGTAATACTACAAGAAGGGACTTACCATCGCTGCAATGCAGAGGCTAGAGCATGTACAGGAAGACCTATTACCCCTGAACTAGAAGTTGGCAAATCAACCCCACCATGATTCTTCAAGGAGCTCTGTATATACCCGACAAAAGAAGTGAACAATTGGTTTACAGCATGCGCCTTTATACCATCTGACAATGAATCAAAAGGAAATCCTTCCATCAACAACGCTAAGTGCAGGACTGATGACTTGGAAGAGTTATGATCATTCAGCACACAGGTATAAATTTGATCAACAGTTGCACATGATGCATAGCTCAAGATGATACAGAATGCACGTGCAACCTTCCGGAAAGCACTGAGAGGTGCAAGAACTTTCTCTGATGACGCTGCAGTCTTTAACAGAAGAAATAGTTGGTTGATTAAATAAGTTGAAGTTTCACTTTCAGCACAGCGCGTGAAGAAACACCATAGCTCTGTTAAAATTTCCAAGCAAAAGAAATGGGGATGGAAAAGGCTCTCAAGTAGGAAGGCTTCCAGCTCATTCCAAGCAACACTTGAAGCAGCAGCAGCAGCAATCATATAAGTCTTCAGGGCTTGTATGAGAAAAGTATACACAGGTTGCCAGACAACTACAGGAGGATGGTCAGCACTATAAACTGTAGGAATATGGCAGCCAAGGACAAATGAGTAGACATCTTCCAATGTTAACATATTGAGAAGACATTGTAGCTTTTTAGATAATTCGATGACCACCTCTTCATCCAAGTTTGGGGAAATAGTGAGGAAGTGCAAAAACACAACAAGTTTAGCAGGTAAAAGAGCTCTGTTTCTGTTATCGACATCAGGATCCAGAGAGAAAATGCTGCCCAATGAAACCAAATTTATCTCTCTCTGATCATTCTGCCCCAGTTGAGCTGGACCATCAGCTTCTTCATTTTCCAGAAAATACTGCACAAGCTGGCATTTCGACTCTAGTCTTACTTCTGATGACTTCAGAAGTGTGTCTAGTAAATGAAAGGAATTAGACTCTAATAATTCAACAAGTGGCTCATAAGCTGCTTTCAACAGGGGATCTTTGCTGAATAAAATGCTTGAGGATGATATCACCAATACACACCTGATCATGTCCTTGTATATAGTCAGTGCTTCGGATGGATATAAAGAACAAATCCTTACAGCATTTATTAAGAAAAACTTGATTGGTAAGAATGCCCTTCTAGCTTCAGATACACCAAGGGCTTCTTGTAATGACGTACACCATGTATCCGCAGCAACCCTCAAAGATTCAATGACAAGGGAGATAAGAGTCGAAATGATATCACTGACACTTACTTTTACTTCTATCAGTCCTTTGCCAAGTTGAAGTAAGGAAACTACACCCTTCCATGACACATTCAATAAAGCCACCTGGCTTCCACCACTGGATGCTGCATATGTTCCTATTTTACACAAGGTCTGAATAGTGCATGCTGTAATCCTGACCACGTCGCTTGTAAGATCTGGTAATTCGTGTTTCACAGTTGTCTCTTCTGTAGGCATGCAAGTTCTGCCGATATCTGACTTTGCAGCCTCACAATATGCTCTGCACAGTTTGATGGTTTCATCCAGAAAAACAGGTGCAGCCTTGGCAACATGTGCTGCAGTTCCATTAATTTTCTGTCAACAGATATTTATCAGAGAGCATATACCAGATGATGTCATTGCTGGAATATTAACATTTCAATATGGCATATGTCATTGCCACTCATGTATGATCCAAGTCAGAAAAATCAAAATCACTTTTAGTCTACTGAAGATATGATTAGTCAAGGCTATGGAAATGTTTCCGTTTTAAGGATGCAATTCCAATATTTTTACAAAATAGCCCACTTGAAGTAGCTAAAAAACGTGCAAGTAATTTTAAGGCTAGAAGTTCTTATGATGACATCATGTGAGAAGTAACATGTGTACTTTAACAAGCAGCACATTATATCCATTTTCCATTTAGATATCATTGTTATATATAACTTTCAGAAGCGAGGATGGCTAAGGAAGGTAAGATATAAAACTATCTTAGAGGACACAATCAAACGGGATGGTTATGGAGAGGAAAAAAGTGATTTATGCCTCAGAAAAGTATAGCTTTCTCCCATGTAGATGCCTCCCACTTCCTGTGTAGTTAAACCAGTTGATGCAACAATTGCAGAAGATAAGGAGTATTACCTTGTCAACTATTGAGCTTTCCGCCAGTGTTAGCAATTCCGAAATAAAACCACCAATAGTATGCACCACATCAACAGTGATGCATTTTGCCGCCATTGGAAGGAGCTTGATAGAGATATTTAAGGTCAGTAAAATTATCTGCAGTCAAGAAGTTGAATCTTTATCAGCATTATTTAGAGAGAACCTCTACCTCGTGATTAAACTGGATGTAATGGTACTCCAGATGAAAAAACAATGGCCACAAAATTAAAATGGACATACTAGTGAAGAGATGTGCCAGTTAATATTATTATACTGTATCTTTCCTGTAAATGAACATAAAGGTCTGTCTTGAAAGTATTCGTATGCATTTTGCTTTGTATTATATCTAACTTCATGTCTTCATACAATGAGATGTGCTGCCCATGATTTATGCATATAAGAATACTATATAGGTCCCAGTGACAGCTATACAGAATATAGTGAATTAGTGATACCACACAGAAGGCAGCATACATGGTCTAGAACTTTGGGCATTTTAGGCTATATAACATATCTGGAGATCTGAGAAGCCTTAGCCATACATAAGATTTCTGTTAACACAGTTATCCATTTGTAACCAATGGAGCAAAAACAAGCTAATCAGAATTAAAGGTGTTGTTCCCACAACCTCTAAGCATAAACAGTTGTGCTCTTCCTCTTGAAGCGCTTCAGATTCATCAATAGATTCGGTGAACCATATGAGATGCTTCCCACACCATGAGCTGGCCTGGCACAGAAGTCATTGATTCAGGAAGATAGCAGATTTGCAGCTATATGTAGTGGGCAGATGAAGTGAAGCAGGACTGCATATGAAAAAGGCAAAAAGTACCTTTGCACCGAGAGTAAGAAATTGTGGCAGACACGCGGCTGTATCTAACTCAGCGCATTTCAGAACAACCTGCAAAACTGACTTGTGTAGCAGGCAGTGTGATACACCTGAACATCTGGAATGATCCCAAGATGCCTAAAGTGCCATTAAGGGAACACACGCAACAACAGTAACAGCCAGTACTAAATGGCAAGCTGAATCAGTGACTTCTTCCAAATGGAAAGATAACACCGTCATGCATCAAAGGGAATCACACTGAAATGGGAAAAGGATACAGTGAGGGTTTCAAGTATTAGGCCCAGATCTTCTGCAGAAAACTGGGAGGAATCCTCGAGTTGGTTGATAAGGGAAGTTCTGCTCTCCAAAACCTATCAAAATCAGTAGAAAGTTAGCCCATATCATTCGATTATGTGTCATACCCATCAAACTTTAGCCTCTAATTGCGAGATGGTTGGAATCGATTGGAAAAATAAATTGCTGGTCAGAATCACACGAATCGAGCATGAGCCCCTAATGCAAACAGGAAGCATCACGGGTACCAAATCCCACCGAAGAACGCCCGCTTCCGAGACTCCAATTAGCAATCCAGCCAAACCCCCTACTCGCTCGCACGCATACCAAATCCGAGCGCGGCCGCGGCACCTCGAACCAGAATAAAACCCTAGAGGGGGCGTGGAAATGGACGGCGCGGCAACCGCGAGGTCGACGAAAGAGACGCGTTGGGCAGAAAGAGACGACGCACCTCCGAGGTTCTGATGGCTTCCAGGAGGTCCACCAGCTCGACTCTCCCCCTGTCCTCCTGTTCGCCGCCGCCGCCATCGCCGCCGATTTCCATGGCTCCCCCTATCTCCCGCTCCCGGCTTTCAGTGGTGGCTCGCCTTTTCCCGCCTCCGCCTTTGTTGGGCCGCTCTCTCTCCACTCTAACACTCTTTCCCTGGTTAGTTGGGCCGCTCTCCCTCACCTAAAGAAACAGTTGGGCCGCGTCAGCTTTCGGCCCGTGTGGCCCTGTCTAGCTTCCTTTCGGGCCTTCAAACTCCAGCGAGTTCCGCCCAATACTAAAAAAAAAAACGATGGAACAGCGAGGCCAGACCTGTTCTTCGAAAAACTTTCAATCGCTGTTCCATGACGCGAACAGTCAGTTTCTCTTCTTTAATTTCCTGCAATAAAACTTCTGTTGCGAAACCTCCTCTTCTTTAATTTCCTGCAACAAGACATTTGTTGCGAAATCTCATCTTTAATAGTTTTCTGTAACAAGTCCCCTGTTGCAAACTCTCTTGTTCTCTAATTTTCTGCAACAAGACCCTTGTTGCAAAAATTAAAAAACATCTCCCTGCCATGTCTAATTTCCCGTAAATTAGAGTGGACGTGGACGTACGACGTTATGATGTGGTTGCTGCTAGCGCTGGTGGTGCCAGGACAGTGGTGAGGTTGATGGCGCTCCATGTCGGCGTGGCGGATCTCGCCGGATCGGTTGATCTGGTCGACGGGAGGCGTTTGACGGCGGAGATTCGGCATGGATGCACTCACGACGACGACCTCACCTATAGGCAGCGGCGCTTGGCGGCGACGACCTACGGGCGGCGGTGCTCGGTGGTGACGGCCTACAGGCTGGAGCACTCGGCTGTTGGTCATGAGTGTGCGGTCTGCAACTGGCCATTTGTTTCGGTCAAGCCAATTGAAACAATGTGCAAGTTGCAAAAACTGTATTAGGATCCAAATCAAATCTAACGGTCATGGAGAAGGTCGACAAGCGCACAAACATCCGTCGGTTGAGCGATAGTGTTTCCCATACAAGAAACACCTGAAATAATAAAAATTACATCGAAGTATGTAGACCACCTAATGATGACTATAAGCACTAAAGCGAGCCAAAGATGTGCCATCATCATCGCCCTCCCTCATCGGAGCCGAGCAAAATTTGTAGTAAACAGTTGGGAAGTCGTCGTGCTAAGGCCCCACAATACAACTTGTAGTAAACAGTTGGGAAGTCGTCATGCAAGAGTCAAAACCCATCACACCTCCATGACCCTAAGACCGCCAGAGACGATGCAGACTGGCGATGGCGCCGACGAGAGGCGGAGAAACCCTAAGTTGTGTGGGCAGTCGTGAGAGCGACAAAGGGGTAATTCGGCAAGGACGACTTCTACTCTAAAAACAATGGGGCGGACTTCCACTCAGACACGGAGAGCAGGCGACGCCATATAAGTCCCTCTCGAATCCCAAAGTTGAGCACTCGATAACCTCAAACAAACGGCTCGTCGTCAAAGTTGATGGAGGGATCCCAAATATAAGCTAGTGTTGCCCCTAGCCCTACCCTACCACGGTCGCCGAAGTTCTACAACCTATTCACCAATAAAGGGTGAGGCCAGTGAACGAGGAGGCGCGGTGCCTGATCATCGGGGTCGTGGACGACAAATGAAAGTGCATAGAGGAGAGTCATTGCATTCACAATGAATTCGCAACCAATCTCAAGGGGGTCATAGGGTTGTGGAGGATTTGCACTGATCCTAACGTGTTTGTTGGGTCTTGGCTTTTGCGGATGCATACGATGGGACGCACAGCGCGTGGATAGGGTGGCCATGATGCTCCATTCTACCATTGCCGCCAATATTGACGGCAATGGCGAGGACAATGGTGGTGACTAGAGTGGGTCCAAAAGGCGGTGCATGATGCGTGAGGAGAGATGGACCTAGTCACGCGAGCATCTGCAACGATGATGTGACTCTCATGCGGAAGTTTGGGACGCCTAATTGTTGACACTAGAAGATAATGGAACACATGCTAAAATGGTACACTGATGACCTATATAAAGTGTGAGTAGTAACTATGATGAGATGACGCTTTAATGATGTGTCAAACATGAATGACTTATTGATGTGGATGAGTTGCATGGTTATGAAAAATTGGTAGATGGTGGTACAGGGCATGCAACTAAAAAATAAGTTGGCATGTATGCATGTTGAGAGACACATAATTAGTGTGGATCAACTATTTATATATAGAACAAGTGCTTACGAGATTAACTGTAAAGATCATATAGTTGTGGTAGCGCCTGTGATTAGAACTTGAACCCATGCACTTAAGGACTTTACCACCGCATGTAGAACCCAAATGGATGTGTAAAAACCTCATGGTGGTGTTGCGGATGTGCAGTAGGCTGATGTAGACGTGAAGGACGCCGCCGACACAAAATTCGGAGTGGCCAGCGGTGACGCTTGGCCCTTCAGTACTTTTTTCCCATGTCGATAGTTAGGAGTTTGGGGGGTTATCCCATACGTCACACACCCAAAAATGTGTGATCTCCTCCTTGTATATGTGAGTAGTGCTAAGGGGCTAGGGACCTAAACCAGACGTTGTTATGGGTCCTCCGATCAAAGCACGGTTATTGGGTAGGGAGTTGCCTTTGCCTATTATTTCTCGGTTTGATACACACATAGATCAATTTCAATAACATCTTACTGTCATAAGGATAACAAACATCGTAAACACACTCTCAATAGAAATAATACACCAAATTAAAGTGTTTGAATGTCTAATGAGATGCCACTAAGCCTCGGTACTTATAGTACATCATTCTATCTCACAATGGAAAGCACAATATTTTATGGTAGTTGGTTTATACAACTGTCCTCATTTACAGGATCAAAAGGCATTCTAGACCCATGAGTCAACATATAAGAGGATGGATGGTCTACCTTTAATAAACGAAACTGCAGAACTTCATAAAATAAACATCATACGCTTGATCATAAACTCATCTTTTATTACATGACATATAATGTTAATGATTTTGGCAACAACAGTAACTTGTTGTTACTCGCATAGGTTTCGTGTGTTCATGACCGTAGTATGTGGTTTAGATATGTTGTTGAAAGCACAAGTGCTCCCTGGGTAATTTTGGTAATTAATGTCAACATATCTCTTGCTGGACTAATACTTTTATCTAGTATGTTTCAGATAAGTCCAACAGTGGAGTGGCATGACAAGAGGATGTGGAACCCCTTCTAGATGCCACTAGTAGAAAAGGGAGCTTTATTACCGGTTCGTAAGGGCCTTTAGTGCCGGTTCTGCAACCGGCACTAAAGGGTGGAGACTAAAGCCGCCCCTTTAAAGGGTGGAGACTAAAGCCCCCTCGTTTAGTACCGGTTCGGCACGAACCGCCACTAAAGGCCCACCACGTGGCGTGAGCTCGTGCCGTGGTATGGGGGACCTTTACTACCGGTTGGTACTTGGTAACACCAACCGGTACTAAAGGTTTTTTTTATTTTATTTTTGAAAATTTTAGAAAAAAATTGATTTTTTTATTTTCAATTTTCTGAATTATTTGATGATTTAGTCTCTAATCACCCCTCTTAACTGCTCAAGTGTGGATCACTCATTCCAAATCATCTAACTTCCCGTCCGGTCACCCATCCTCTCACTACCCCAGCCTGAGCACGCTTAACTTCGGAGTTCTATTCCCCCTACTTTCCAAGTCTGCACTTGTTGTTTTCCTGACAAATGTAAGTTGTCAATCCTATTAACCCTCAGGAGTTTAGCTTGAACATTAGGTCACACGTTTCACCGTTTGAGTTTAAAAACTATTATTCTAGAAAACAATAATTATTTACTAACACTAATATTTTTTGAATAAGTAGTTTGACCATAATTTGACCATAGTTTGACCAGATTTGACCAAAATTCAAAAAACTGAAATAATTATTTAGTAACACTAATATTCTTGAATAATTATGTAGTAACATTAATACTTCTTGAATAAGTAGTTTGACCACAGTTTGACCAAAATTCAAAAAACTAAAATTTGAGCATATGTTTTTTTCCTTTTAGAATTTGAGGATTCTAAAAAATTGCAAACAGGCCATAGGTAGTCAAAATCGGATGCGGATTTTCATGCTGAACATTTTGATATATTATATGTTTTTTTCTGACATTATAGCCGTTTTACTTTTTCATAACAGTTTTTTGCAAAACATGTTCAAATTTAAGTTTTTTAATTTCCCTAACTAGTAGATGTAGTAATATAACTACATCATGAAGAATTTTATTTTTTGAATTTTTTATCATTTTTTTTTTCAAAACTAAAATGGCGATACACACGGGGGGGTGTAGAGTTTGAAAATTGCTCTATAGTCCCGGTTTGTGTCTCCAACTAGGACTATAGGTCAGACCCCTTTAGTCCTAGTTCATGGCACGAACCGGTACTAAAGGTTAGCCCTTTAGTGCCGATTTGTGCCACAAACCGGGAATAAAGGGGCTCGTGGGGCCCCGGCCTGACGCCAGCCTGCCACCACCCCTTTAGTACCAGTACATGGCACGAACCGGTACTAAAGGTTCAACACGAACCGGCAGTAATACATAGCCGTATGAACCGGGACTAATGATACCATTAGTACCGGGCCAAAATTGAATCGAGACTAATGTGTCTCAGATTAGGTCATTTTTCTACTAGTGTGCTAAGGACAAAGGATTGGCTCAAGCTCAAAGCTCAGGACTCTACATTTTCTATTTCAGTGATCCAAGATCACATTGAGTCCATAGGAAAGCCAATACTATTAAAAGGGGATGAGGTGTTGCTTAATGTCTTGCTTGCTCAAAGTGCTTAATGATATGCTCCAAAGCCCTCAACCACTTTCTCATATCCACATATGTCCCAAACCAAAAGTCAAACTCGGCCCCACCAATTTGATCTATCCGGCGCCACCGAGTTCACTTGACATAGCCAACGCTGTAAACCCTAATCAATTCGGTCTCACCGATGGGATCTCGGTCTAACCGAGATGGGCTTGCAAACTCTTTGTTGCCTATTGCAATAATCTCGGTCTCATCGAGATATGTAATCGGTCCCACCGAGTTTGCTTGACCAACTCTCTGTTTCGCTTATTACCCAAATCGGTCCCACCGAGTTTGTGTAATCGGCCAAACCGAGATGAGGTTTTACCCTAACCCTAGCACATCGGTCCCGCCGAGTTGATCATATTGGTCCCACCGAACCTAACGATCACATTATGAACTAAATCGGTCCGACTAAGTTTCATCATTCGGTCCCACCGAGTTTGATAAATTGTGTGTAACGGTTAGATTTTGTGTGGAGGCTATATATACCCCTCCACCCACTCTTCATTCACAGAGAAAGCCATCAGAACATGCCTACACTTCCTACATACATTTTCTGAGAAAGAACCACCTACTCATGTGTTGAGACCAAGATATTCCATTCCAACCACATAAATCTTGATCTCTAGCCTTCCCCAAGTTGCTTTCCACTCAAATCATCTTTCCGCCGAAACAAGGAGTGTTGCTTGCTAACGGCCCCCGCGTCGCCAACCTTTGGCGACCCAGGGGAATACCCAGCCGCCGCCGCCAGGGAGGCTCCTCCCCGCCTGCCACCGCTGCGCCACCGCCGGAGGGCTGGCCGGCAAAGCCGTGCCGCACCCCGGGATGGTGGCGGCGGGCGGATCCGTCCCCCACGCGCCTCCCCGCCTCACAGCCCCGAGATCCACTTCTGTCCGCCTCTGGAAGCTCCCCCATCCTGTTGCGCCGCCGCCGGAGGGCCGGCCGGCGAGGCCGTGCCGTGCCGCGAGATGGTGTCGGCAGGCCGGATCCGTTCCTCCCGTGCTTCCCCAACCCTCACCCCATCCTCCCGGCGCGTCCCCGAGCTTCCCGCATCCTTGCGCATGTCGAGCGCCCATCTTCCAGCTGCGATGCGTCCCTGCCGGTCCGGCGACGGGTGCGGCGTGCTGGCCAAGGCCATGGCGCCCTCCCCATGCAGTCTCCCTACCCCCGTCGTGGCCCAGCCCTCCTGGTGCTGCTCGGCCGTGGGTTGGGTGCGGATCTGCGGCCGGTGGCGGGGGTGTTCGCGGCATGCCTTCTTGCGCAGGTGCCCTCCCCTCCTCCTCGGCGGCCCTTCCTCCCCCACCGAGCCATGGTGACGTCTCTCGCGTGGAGGCGGCGAGGCTACAGTGCTAGTGACAGTCTCGGGTCTCCTCAAGGCGGGTACTTGCCGGCGCTGCTCCGTCCCCGGCGACTTTGGACCCGCGTCTCTCCTGTGTCCATGGTTGACGGTGTCCTATGCCGGGCAGCTCCGGCCTCGGCGACCCAGCAACTGCGTCCCTTCCAGCTCGCCTGGCTCACCGACGTCCCGACGTCTATGGCCTCGGCAACATGGATATGCATCCCTCCAGTCCTTGTTTCCCGGCGTTGCTAATCGCCGCCACCCCACCCCCTTGTGGTTTGTGAGGGAGTCCTAGATTAGGGGGTATCCGGACAGCCGGACTATATCCTTTGGCCGGACTGTTGGACTATGAAGACACAAGATTGAAGACTTCGTCTCGTGTGCGGATGGGACTCTCCTTGGCGTGGAAGGCAAGCTTGGCGATACGGATATGTAGATCTCCTCCCATTGTAACCAACTCTGTGTAACCCTAGCCCCCTCCGGTGTCTATATAAACCGGAGGGTTTAGTCCAGAGGGACCAACAACAATCATACCATAGGCTAGCTTCTAGGGTTTAGCCTTTACGATCTCGTGGTAGATCAACTCTTGTAATACTCATATCATCAAGATCAATCAAGCAGTGAAGTAGGGTATTACCTCCATCGAGAGGGCCCGAACACAGGTAAACATTGTGTCCCCCGCCTCCTGTTACCATCCGCCTTAGACGCACAGTTCGGGACCCCCTACCCGAGATCCGCCGGTTTTGACACCGACATTGCTGCTCTCATTGAGAGTTCCACTGTGCCGTCACCATAAGGCTTGATGGATCCTTCGATCATCGGTAACGATGCGGTCCAGGGTGAGGTCTTCTCCCCGGACAGATCTTTATATTCGGCAGCTTCGCACTGCGGGCCAACTCGCTTGGCCATCTGGAGCAGATCAAGAGCTACGCCCCTGGCCACCAGGCCAGGTTTGGAAACTTGAGTTACACTGCCGATATCCACGGAGACTTGATCTTCGACGGTTTCGAGCCCATGCCAGGTGTGCCGCATGATCACGACGAGCATGATGTAGCTCTGCCGTCGGACAGTGTTCGGGAGATCACACCAGCAACTACTTCGGTCTTCAATCCGGAGCAGGTTGTGCCACCCGAGGACGGGCGGATAGATCCTGCCTTGGAGGCCGCACTCTCAGTGGCGATAGAGCCGAATACTGACATTACCCCTCATGAGAGCCGTGACGCTGAACCACTAGATTCATCTCCGGCCACGGACTCCGAACCGCCTCCGCCCATGCCTATCGAATCCGATTGGGCGCCGATCATGGAGTTCACCTCCGCGGATATCTTTCAGCACTCGCGCTTTGGCGATGTGCTAAACTCGTTAAGGTCTCTCTCCTTGTCAGGAGAACCTTGGCCGAACTATGTCCGGCTAGAATGGGATGCGGATGACGAAGAAATTCACTCCCCACCCACCACCCACTTAGTAGTCGCTGTTGATGATTTAACCGACATGCTCGACTTCGACTCCGAAGACATCGATGGTATGGACAGCGATGCAGAGATTTAACAGGAACCATCGCCCACGTGGCAATCGGACCGCCACCTCATCATATGATATTTACATGGTGGATACACCCAAAGAAGGCAATGGCGACAAGACAAATGGAGGATGACCCCTCCAAGAAGCAACCCAAGCGCCCGGCGTCGTGGCGCCCGCTCTAAGTCTCGCCACGACAAAAGCGGTGATACCGCACAGAGATGATAGTACTCCGGACGGTCCGAAGATGACGCATAATCCCTCCAGCAAGATTTAGAGCCGGAGGATGAACAAGCCAGCCCTCCTGAGCGAGCGGCAGAGGGAGAAGCGGAGGATGACAATTACATGCCTCTCTCCGAAGACGAGGTGAGCCTCGGCGACGAAGAATTTGTCGTGCCTGAGGATCCCGTCGAGCAGGAGCGCTTTAAGCGCCGGCTTATAGCCACAACAAATAGCCTGAAGAAAAAGCAACAATAGCTTCG
This sequence comes from Aegilops bicornis, assembly GCA_021605145.1. Lineage (NCBI taxonomy): Eukaryota > Viridiplantae > Streptophyta > Magnoliopsida > Poales > Poaceae > Aegilops > Aegilops bicornis. Next base: position 645,147,640 of record CM038672.1, read on the forward strand.
AGCTGATCAAGATTTGCTAGCAGAAAGGTGGACTGAAGTCCTTGCGACCGAGGAATATGAACTCGAACGCCCTTCCAAGGGTTACCCAAAGCGCAGGTTGCTACCCCGACTTGAGGAGGAAGCATTGAAACCTACATCACCTGCATATGATACGGCTGATCGGCCACCTCGTGGCCGAGACAGAGAGGCATTTCAGCCAGAAGCTCAGCCCGCACCCCGCCGCCATTCAAACAAAAATACCAAGGCACGGGGAAACACGCGAGACCTATGAGATGTATTGGAAGACAGGGCAAAACACGCAAGATCGATCTATGGATCACGAGGGCGCGCCCCTACGCGGGACGATGACCATCACGCCGGATACAGTAAAAGTAAATCCGGCCGGGCCGAACACAGCAAGCAAGACTCATATGAGCTGCGTCGCGATATAGCCCAGCACAGAGGCGCCGTACACCCCCTATGCTTCATTGACGAAGTAATGGATAATGGATTCCCAGAGGGTTTTAAACCCGTAAATATCGAATCATATGATGGTACAACAGATCCCGCGGTATGGATCGAGGACTTCCTCCTCCACATCCACATGGCCCGTGGTGATGATGTACATGCCATCAAGTACCTCCCACTAAAACTCAAAGGACCAGCTTGGCATTGGCTGAATAGCTTGCCAGCAGACTGCTGGTTGTTGGGAGGATCTGGAAGATGCATTCCTTGACAACTTCCAGGGCACTTATGTGCGACCACCGGATGCCGATGACTTGAGCCACATAACTCAGCGGCCGGGGGAATCGGCCAGGCAATTCTGGACACAGTTCCTAACCAAGAAAAATCAAATTGTCGACTGTCCGGATGCAGAGGCCTTAGCGGCATTTAAGCATAACATCCGTGGATTTAGTGGCTCGCCCGCACCTCGCCAGAAAAGTCGAAGTCTATGGCAGCCCTCATGACACTCATGACCCGCTTTTGCGCGAAAGAGGATAGCTGGCTGGCTCGCAGCAACAACATATCAAGGAACCTTGGCACTTCGGATACCAAGGACAGTAACGACAGACCACATCGCAGCAAACACAAGCGCCGCAACAACGGCGATAACGCCGAGGATACGGCAGTCAATGCCGGATTCAGAGGCTCTAAATCCGGTCAGCTGAAAAAGCCATTCAAAAGAAGCACTCCGGGCCCGTCCAGTTTGGACCGCATACTCGATCGCTCGTGTCAAATACACGGCACCCCCGATAAGCCAGCCAATCACACCAACAGAGAATGCTGGGTGTTCAAGCAGGCCAGCAAGTTAAATGCCGAAAACAAGGACAAGGGGCTGCACAGTGACGACGACGAGGAGCCCCGGCTGCCGAACACAGGAGGACAGAAGAGGTTCCCCCCACAAGTGAGGACGGTGAAAATGATATACGCCACCCACATCCCCTAGATTGAACGAAAGCGTGCACTAAGGGACGTCTATGCGATGGAGCCCGTCGCCCCAAAGTTCAACCCATGGTCCTCTTGTCCGATCACCTTCGATCGTAGGGACCACCCCACTAGTATCCGTCATGGTGGATCTGCCGCATTGGTCTTAGACCCCATCATTGACGGATTTCACCTCACTCGAGTCCTTATGGACGGCGGCGGGAGCCTGAACCTGCTCTATCAGGATATAGTGCGCAAAATGGGTATAGACCCCTCAAGGATCAAACCCACAAAAACAACCTTTAAAGGTGTCATCCCGGGCGTAGAGGCCCATTGCACGGGCTCAATCGCACTGGAAGTGGTCTTCGGATCTCCAGACAACTTCCGAAGCGAGGAGTTAATCTTCGATATCGTCCCGTTCCGCAGTGGCTATCACGCAATGCTCGAGCGAACCGCATTCACAAAATTCAATGCGGTACCGCATTACGCATACCTCAAGCTCAAGATGCCAGGACCTAGGGGGGTCATAACAGTCAATGGAAACACAGAACGCTCGCTCCGCACGGAGGAGCACACTGCGACCCTCGCAGCAGAAGCACAAAGCAGCCTTTTAAGGCAAACCGCCAATTCGGCGATACAGCCCCCGGACACCGTCAAGCGAGTCCGGAGTAACCTGCAGCAGGATCGCCTGGCACGTTCAGAGCTCGCCTAGCAATTCGGCCCCCGTCCTAGTCCCAGTCAAGCGACGAAATCCGTGCCGCGCGTACATAACTACGCACTGAAAATACCATGGGCACAGGCGGGGGCACGATCAGGGCACGCGTACCTTCATCATTTTTTCTCTTTCAGTACCTTACTCTCTGGAAGACCTTTCCGGCAGTATGATTGCCGGACACATTGCGGGAAGGAACAACCAAGGAGGCAAGAAGCTAAGTTGTACAAGGGAACCCCCAGGTGGTATCTAATAACAATCGATATACCCTCTTTTTAATTCCCATACGCAGCCTACCCCTGGATAGGACATGTCAAATAGTCCTATTTTTTGCTTATTGCACCACCTATATCAGTACGCTTCGACGTATTATTTAAATAACAATGCATAGCGTTAGTCTATTATTGCATTTACATCCTTTTTTCTTATATGTTTATTTATGACAATGCGCACCCGTACATTTTGGTACGGCTAGTACGCCAGGGGCTTTCGTATACCCCATAAAACGGCGTGAGAAGTCTGAACACTTTCGACAGTGCGGCACCCCGAACTTATAGCATTATATGCATCAGCTCCGAATCATGTCTTGGGTCAATAGTTGGGTTTGCCCGGCTCCCATGTTTCGGTACCTTATGTTCCGCTATATCGGCTAAGGTAGCACTAGGAGAACTACTGCGATTGTGTCCCGGTTCTTCCGGACGAGCACCTCAGTAGAGAAAGCCAAAACTGACTGTCATGATGAGCCGAGAGTTGGTCGCTGTTCCAGAGGTCTCAAGTCCCTAAAGACTTTTTCCGCTTCGGGCGAGGAGTCGGCCTTGTCCGACTTAGGCATGTATAGCGCCCCAAATTCGGCCTTCCGGATACTAGGGGCTTCGCCAAAATTTAAAATTGTAGACTTCTATGGCTAAGTGAGAGTGATAAAGCATTATAGTCCGATTGCCTGGTTCGTTCTATTGAGCACCTCCCTCGAAGGACCCAAAAATGGGAAAAAGAGTGCTCAGATCTATCCCGAACACCCCGACACTAGCTGCATGGGGGCAGAAGCCGACGACTGGCCAACTCTCAGATTTTATAAACGGCCGCATAGAAGGTAATATTTTAAATACAAAAGTGTTGCATAGCGCAAACGAACTAGTTTTCATATTACAGGATCACATGAGCAAGTTCATTCAAAAATTACATCTTTGGTACACTCCTCCGCCACAAGACGGGCACCCTTCAGGATACCCTCATAATACATTTCGGGGTGGCGATGCTCCTTGCCCTGCGGAGGCCCCTCCTTCACCAGCTTCTCGGCGTCCATCTTCGCCCAGTGCACCTTCGCATGGGCAAAAGCCCTGCGCGCACCTTCGATGCAGGCAAATCGCTTGATGACTTCCAAGCGGGGGCATGCATCTACAAGCCGCCTCACCAGACCGAAGTAGTTGTTGGGCAGGGGATCGCCAGGCCACATCCGGACTATAAGGCCCTTCATGCCCTGTTCGGCCGCCTTGTGAAGCTTGACCAGTTGCTTCAGCTGGTCGCTCAAGGGCATCGGGTGTTCGGTTCCAGTATACTGAGACCAGAATAGCTTCTCCGTCGAGCTCCCCTCCTCGGCCCGGTAGAACTCCACGACATCAGACACACTGCGGTGCAGATCTGCGAACGCTCCTGGAGAGCTCCGAACTCAGGTAAGTAAAAAGAAATTTTCTTTCACATGCTTGCTTTGCATAATGAATGCCTTACCCGCCGCTATCTTCTTCACCGCCTCAATTTCCTGGAGGGCCTTCTGGGCTTCGGCCTTGGCATGTTTCGCGTTGTCGAGCGCCTTTGCAAGCTCGGACTCTCACGTCTTAGAGTCAAGCTCCAGGGCCTCGTGCTTCTTAATGAGAGCCTAGAGCTCTTGTTGTACCTCGCCTACTCAGGCCTCTTGTTTCTCTCACTCAGTGCGCTCCTGGGCCACTTTGTTTTCGGCCTCGGACAGCGCCTTCTTCAGGGTCGCCACTTCGGTCGTGGCCCCTGGCACGTTCATGATGATCCTATTACTTCACAACAAAATTTCTTTTTCATATCAAGGTATTGCTTACCTTTTCCCTCCTCGAGCTGCCTCTTGGTAAGGCCGAGCTCTTCCTCGGACCGCTCAAGGTCCTGCTTCAAAGGCAGCGACCGCAAAGACGTATGGCGGCAAAGAAGCAAAGGAAGCCTGCACATTCACATAGACATATTATAATTAGACTCCTGTGATTATTATTCGATCCTCTATTCGGCTTTTCTTCGCAAACGCCAAACAGAGCATCAGGGGCTACTGTCTATGCGGTACGATTTTCCCACAACCTAATTACTTACCTGAAAGCCTGTTATGAGGCTGGCACAAGCTTCAGTTAGTACGCTTTTGGCGGACTGAACCTTCTCGATCACCGCACTCATGATAGTGTGGTGCTCTTCGTCGATGGAAGCGCTGCGAAGCGTTTCCAGCAAGTTGTCCGGTGCCTCTGGATGGACAGAGGTCACCGGCACGGGCGGCTTGCCCCTCTTAACAGGGGGTCACCTGCCGGAGTCCGGAACCACAGGAGGTTCCGGCACAGTGTTCGGCTGAGGGCCGAACCTGGAGCCCGCGGGAGGCTTGCTCCCCTTATGCCTGTTGGGGAACGTTGCAGAAAATTAAAAAAATTCCTACGGTTTCACCAAGATCCATCTATGAGTTCATCTAAGCAACGAGTCATGGAAGAGAGATTGCATCTACATACCACTTGTAGATCGCGTGCGGAAGCATTCACTAGAACGTGGATGATGGAGTCGCATTTCGCCGTGATCCAAATCACCGATGACCGAAAGTGTCGAATCTGACGGCACCTCCGCGTTCAACACACGTGACGGACGGGAGACGTCTCCTCCTTCTTGATCCAGCAAGGGGAAGGAGAGGTTGATGATGATGGCTCCAGCAGAAGACAACGGGCGTGGTGGTGGTGGAGCAAAGAAGACTCGGCAGGCTTCGCCAAGCACGTGACGGAGGAGGAAGAGGTGTAGCAGGGGGAGGGAGGCGCCAAAGTCTCAGGGTGCGGCTGCCCCCTCCCCCCTCCCTTTATATAGGCCCCCAAGGGGGGCGCCGGCCCTTGGGATCCCATCTCCCAAGGGGGGCGGCGGCCAAGGGGGGTGGAGTGCCCCCGAGCCAAGTGGGCGCTTCACCCTAGGGTTTCAACCCTAGGCGCCAGGGTGGGCCAAGGCGCACCAGCCCACTATGGGCTGGTTCCCTCCCCACTTCAGCCCATGGGGCCCTCCGGATGGGTGGCCCCACCGGTGGACCCTCGACCCTTCCGTGGTCCCAGACAATACCGGTGACCCCAAACTTTCCGATGGTCAAATACCACTTCCTATATATAATTCTTTACCTCCGGACCATTCCGAAACTCCTCGTGACGTCAGGGATCTCATCCGGGACTCCTAACAACATTCTGTATACTGCATACTCATATTCAAACAACCCTATCTTCAACGAACCTTAAGTGTGTAGACCCTACGGGTTCGGAGACACGAGAACATGACCGAGACGGCTCTCGGGCAATAACCAACAACGGGATCTGGATACCCATGTTGGCTCCCACATGCTCCTCGATGATCTCATCGGATGAACCACGATGTCGAGGATTCAAACAATCCCGTATACAATTCCCTTTGTCAATCGGTATGTTACTTGCCCGAGATTCGATCGTCGGTATCCCAATACCTCGTTCAATCTCGTTACCGGCAAGTCACTTTACTCGTACCGTTATGCATGATCCCGTGACCAAACACTTGGTCACTTTGAGCTCATTATGATGATGCACTCGAGTGGGCCCAGTGATACCTCTCCGTCATACGGAGTGACAAATCCGATCTCGATCCGTGTCAACCCAACAGACACTTTCGGAGATACCGTAATGCACCTTTATAGTCACCCGATTACGTTGTGACGTTTGGTACACCCAAAGCACTCCCTACGGTATCCGGGAGTTACACGATCTCATGGTCTAAGGAAGAGATACTTGACATTGTAAAAGCTCTAGCAAAATGAACTACACGATCTTGTGCTATGCTTAGGATTGGGTCTTGTCCATCACATCATTCTCCTAATGATGTGATCCCATTATTAATGACATCCAATGTCCATAGTCAGGAAACCATGACTATCTGTTGATCAACGAGCTAGTCAACTAGAGGCTCACTAGGGACATATTGTGGTCTATGTATTCACACGCGTATTACGATTTCCGGATAATACAATTATAGCATGAATAAAAGACAATTATCATGAACAAGGAAATATAACAATAATACCTTTATTATTGCCTCTAGGGCATATTTCCAACAGTCTCCCACTTGCACTAGAGTCAATAATCTAGTTACATTGTGATGAATCGAACACCCATAGAGTTCTGGTGTTGATCATGTTTTGCCCATGAAGAGAAGAGGTTTAGTCAACGGATCTGCGACATTCAGATCCGTATGCACTTTGCAAATTTCTATGTCCCCATCTTGAACATTTTCATGAATGGAGTTGAAGCGACGCTTGATGTGCCTGGTCTTCTTGTGAAACTGGGCTCCTTGGCAAGTGCAATAGCTCCAGTGTTGTCCTGAGAAAGAGTTTGATCGGCCCCGACGCATTGGGTATGACTCCTAGGTCGGTGATGAACTCCTTCGCCTAAATTGCTTCATGCGCTGCCTCCGAGGCTGCCATGTACTCCGCTTCACATGTAGATCCCACCACGACGCCCGCTTGTAGCTGCACTACCATCGCTCCACCATTCAACACATACACGTATCCGGTTTGTGACTTAGAGTCATCCAGGATCTGTCGAAGCTAAGCGTCGACGTAACCCTTCTGACGAGCTCTTCGTCACCTCCATAAACGAGAAACATGTCCTTTGTCCTTTTCGTGTACTTCAGGATATTCTTGACCGCTGTCCGGTGTTCCTTGTCGGGATTACTTTGGTACCTTCCTACCAAACTTACGGCAAGGTTTACATCAGGTGCAGTGCACAGCATGGCATACATAATAGATCCTATGGTCGAGGCATAGGGATGACACTCATCTCTTCTTTATCTTTTGCCATGGTCGGGCATTGAGCGGAGCTCAATTTCACACCTTGCAAAACAGGCAAGAACCCTTTCTTGGACTGATCCATTTTGAACTTCTTCAAAATCTTATCAAGGTATGTGCCTTGTGAAAGACCTATGAGGCGTCTTGATCTATCTCTATAGATTTTGATGCCTAATATATAAGCAGCTTCTCCAAGGTCCTTCATTGAAAAACTTTTATTCAAGTAGGCCTTAATGCTGTCCAAGAGTTCTATATCATTTCCCATAAAAAGTATGTCATCTACATATAATATGAGAAATGCTTCTGAGCTCCCACTCACTTTCTTGTAAACGCAGCTTCTCCATAAGTCTCAAGCATAAACCCAAACGCTTTGATCATCTCATCAAAGCGAATGTTCCAACTCCGAGATGCTTGCACCAGCCCATAAATGGATCGCTGGAGCTTGCATACTTTGTTAGCATTCTTAGGATCGACAAAACCTTCCGGCTGCATCATATACAGCTCTTCCTTAAGATAACCGTTAAGGAATGTTGTTTTGACGTCCATCTGCCATATCTCATAATCATAGTATGCGACAATTGCTAACATGATTCGGACGGACTTGAGCTTTGCTACGGGAGAGAAAGTCTCATCGTAGTCAATCCCTTGAACTTGTCGATAACCCTTAGCGACAAGTCGAGCTTTATAGATGGTGACATTACCATCCGCGTCCGTCTTCTTCTTAAAGATCCATTTGTTTTCTATCGCTCGCCGATCATCGGGCAAGTTTGTCAAAGTACACACTTTGTTTTCATACATGGATCCTATCTCGGATTGCATGGCTTCAAGCCATTTGTTGGAATCCGGGCCCGCCATCGCTTCTTCATAGTTCGAAGGTTCATCGTTGTCTAACAACATGATTTCCAGGACAGGGTTGCCATACCACTCTGGTGTGGAACGTGTCCTTGTGGACCTACGAAGTTCAGGAGCAACTTGATCCGAAGTACCTTGATCATCATCATTAATTTCCTCTCCAGTAGGTGTAGGCACCACAGGAACATTTTCCTGAGCTGCACTACTTTCCGGTTCAAGAGGTAGTACTTCATCGAGTTCTACTTTCCTCCCACTTACTCATTTCGTGAGAAACTCTTTTTCCAGAAAGGATCTGTTCTTGGCAACAAAGATCTTGCCTTCGGATCTAAGGTAGAAGGTATACCCAATGGTTTCCTTAGGGTATCCTATGAAGACGCATTTTTCCGATTTGGGTTCGAGCTTTTCAGGTTGAAGTTTCTTGACATAAGCATCGCATCCCCAAACTTTTAGAAACGACAGCTTAGGTTTCTTCCCAAACCATAATTCATACGGTGTCGTCTCAACGGATTTAGACGGTGCCCTATTTAAAGTGAATGTAGCTGTCTAGAGCGTATCCCCAAAATGATAGCGGTAAATCTGTAAGAGACATCATAGATCGCACAATATCCAATAGAGTGCGATTACGACGTTCGGACACACCGTTATTACCGAGGTTTTCAGTGGCGTGAGTTGTGAAACGATTCCACATTTCCTTAAGTGTGTACCAAATTCGTGACTTAAATATTCTCCTCCATGATCTGATCGTAAGAACTTTATTTTTCGGTCATGTTGATTCTCTACCTCATTCTGAAATTCCTTGAACTTTTCAAAGGTCTCAGGCTTGTGTTTCATCAAGTATACATACCCATATCTACTTAAGTCGTCTGTGAGAGTGAGAACATAACGATATCCTCCGCGAGCCTCAACGCTCATTGGACCGCACACATCGGTATGTATGATTTCCAATAAGTTGGTTGATCGCTCCATTTTTCCGGAGAACGGAGTCTTGGTCATTTTTCCCATAAGGCATGGTTCGCATGTGTCGAATGATTCATAATCGAGAGACTCTAAAAGTCCATCAGCATGGAGCTTCTTCATGCGCTTGACACCAATGTGACCAAGGCGGCAGTGCCACAAGTATGTGGGACTATCGTTATCAACTTTACATCTTTTGGTATTCACGCTATGAATATGTGTAACATTACGCTCGAGATTCATTAAGAATAAACCATTGACCATAGGGTCATGACCATAAAACATATCTCTCATATAAATAGAACAACCATTATTCTCAGATTTAAATGAGTAGCCATCTCGTATCAAACGAGATCCAGATACAATGTTCATGCTCAAACTTGGCACCAAATAACAATTATTAAGGTTTATAACTAATCCCGTAGAGGTAAATGTAGAGGTAGCGTGTCGACGGCGATCACATCGACCTTGGAACCATTCCCGACGCCAAGATCGTCACCTCGTCGCCCTTCGCCAGTCTCCGCTTATTCCGCAGCTCCTCATGAGTTACAAATATGAGCAACGGCACCGTATCAAATACCGGGAGTTACTACGAGTCTTGGTAAGGTACACATCAATTACATGTATATCAAATATACCTTTAGTGTTGCCGGCCTTCTTGTCCGCTAAGTATTTGGGGCAGTTCCGCTTCGATGGCCCTTCCCTTTGCAATAAAAGCACTCTGTCTCGTGCTTGGGTCCATTCTTTGACTTCTTCCCGACAACTTGCTTACGGGCGCAGCAACATCCTTGCCGTCCTTCTTGAAGTTCTTCTTACCCTTGCCCTTCTTGAACTTAGTGGTTTTATTGACCATCAACACTTGATGTTCTTTCTTGATTTCAACCTCTGCCGACTTCAGCATTGAGAATACTTCGGGAATGGTCTTCACCATCCCCTGCATATTGTAGTTCATCACAAAGTTCTTGTAGCTTGGTGGGAGCGATGAAGGATTCTGTCAATGACCGCCTCGTCCGGGAGGTTTATGTCCACTGGGACAGGCGGTTGTGCAACCTGACATTTTGAGTATGTGCTCACCGACGAAATGTTCTCCTCCATCTTACAACTATAGAATTTGTCGGAGACTTCATATCTCTCGACCGGGCATGAGCTTGGAAAACTAGTTTCAGCTCCTCGAACATCTCATATGCTCCGTGTTGCTCAAAACGCTTTTGGAGCCCGGTTCTAAGCTGTAAAGCATGCCGCCTTTGAACGAGGGAGTAATCATCAAGACGAGACCGCCAAGCGTTCATAACGCCTTGGTTCTTCAGGATGGGTGCATCACCTAGCGGTGCTTCTAGGACATATTGTTTCTTGGCAGCTATGAGGATAATCCTCGGGTTAGGACCCGATCCGAATAGTTGCTGCCATCATCTTTCAGCTTGGTTTTCTCTAGGAACGCGTTGAAGTTCATGGTGACATTAGCGTTGGCCATTTGATCTACAAGACATTTTGCAAAGATTTTAGACTAGTGTTCATGATAATAAAGTTCATCTAATCAAATTATTTAATGAACTCCCACTCAGATTTGACATCCCTCTAGTCATCTAAGTGATACATGATCCGAGTCGACTAGGTCGTGTCCGATCATCACGTGAGACGGACTAGTCATCGTCGGTGAACATCTCCATGTCGATCGTATCTTCCATACGACTCATGTTCGACCTTTCGATCTCTTGTGTTCCGAGGCCATGTCTGTACATGCTAGGCTCGTCAAGTTAACCTAAGTGTATTGCATGTGTAAAACTGTCTTACACCCGTTGTATGTGAACGTAAGGATCTATCACACCCGATCATCACGTGGTGCTTCAAACGACGAACTTTAGCAACGGTGCATGCAGTTAGGGAGAACACTTTCTTGAAATTGTTATGAGGGATCATCTTATTTACTACCGTCGTTCTAAGTAAACAAGATGCATAAACATAATAAACATCACATGCAATTATATATAGTAGTGACATGATATGGCCAATATCACATAGCTCCTTTGATCTCCATCTTCGGGGCTCCATGATCATCCTGTCACCGGCATGACACCATGATCTCCATCATCGTGTCTTCATGAAGTTTTCACGCCAACGACTACTTCTACTTCTATGGCTAACGTTTTTAGCTATAAAGTAAAGTAATTTACATGGCGTTCTTCAATGACACGCAGGTCATACAAAAAATAAAGACAACTCCTATGGCTCCTGCAGGTTGTCATACTCATCGACATGCAAGTCGTGATTCCTATTACAAGAACATGATCTCATACATCACATATATCATTCATCATTCATCACAACTTTGGCCATATCATATCACATGACAATTGCTGCAAAAACAAGTTAGACGTCCTCTAATTGTTGTTGCATCTTTTACGTGGCTGCAATTGGGTTCTAGCAAGAACATTTTCTTACCTACGAATAACCACAACGTGATTTTGTCAACTTCTATTTACCCTTCATAAGGACCCTTTTCATCGAATCCGCTCCAACTAAAGTGGGAGAGACAGACACCCGCCAGCCAGCTTATGCAACTAGTGCATGTCAGTCGGTGGAACCAGTCTCACGTAAGCGTACGTGTAAGGTTGGTCTGGGCCGCTTCATCCCACAATACCGCTGAAGCAAGATAAGACTAGTAGCGGCAAGCAAGTTGACAAGATCTACGCCCACAACAGAATTGTGTTCTACTCATGCAATAGAGAACTACGCATACACCTAGCTCATGATGCCACTGTTGGGGAACGTTGCAGAAAATTAAATTTTTTCCTACGGTTTCACCAAGATCCATCTATGAGTTCATCTAAGCAATGAGTCATGGGAGAGAGATTGCATCTACATACCACTTGTAGATCGCGTCCGGAAGCGTTCACTAGAACGTGGATGATGGAGTCGTAGTCGCCGTGATCCAAATCATCGATGACCGAGTGCCGAACGGACGGCACCTCCGCTTCAACACACGACGGGGACGGGAGACGTCTCCTCCTTCTTGATTCAGCAAGGGGAAGGAGAGGTTGATGATGATGGCTCCAGCAGCAAAGACAACGGCGTGGTGGTGGTGGAGCAAAGAAGCACTCCGGCAGGGCTTCGCCAAGCACGTGACGGAGGAGGAAGAGGTGTAGCAGGGGGAGGGAGGCGCCAGAGTTTCAGGGTGCGGCTGCCCCCTCCCCCCTCCCTTTATATAGGCCCCCAGGGGGGGCGCCGGCCCTTGGGGATCCCATCTCCCAAGGGGGGCGGCGGCCAAGGGGGGTGGAGTGCCCCCCAAGGCAGTGGGCGCCCACCCTAGGGTTTTAACCCTAGGCGCAGGGGTGGGCCAAGGGGGGCGCACCAGCCCACTATGGGCTGGTTCCCCTCCCCACTTCAGCCCATGGGGCCCTCCGGATGGGTGGCCCCACCCGGTGGACCCCCGGGACCCTTCCGGTGGTCCCAGACACTATCGGGTGACCGAAACTTTCCCGATGGCGAAATACCACTTCCTATATATAATTCTTTACCTCCGGACCATTCCGAAACTCCTCGTGACGTCCGGGATCTCATCCGGACTCAACAACATTCGGTATACTACATACTCATATTCATACAACCCTAAGCGCCACCGAACCTTAAGTGTATAGACCCTACGGGTTCGGGAGACACGTGAACATGACCGAGACGGCTCTCGGGCAATAACCAACAGCGGATCTGGATACCCATGTTGGATCCCATATGCTCCTCGATGATCTCATCGGATGAACCACGATGTCGAGGATTCAAACAATCCCGTATACAATTCCCTTTGTCAATCGGTATGTTACTTGCCGAGATTCGATCGTCAAGATCCCAATACCTCGCTCAATCTGTTACGGCAAGTCACTTTACTCGCATCGTAATGCATGATCCCGTGACCAAACACTTGGTCACTTTGAGCTCATTATGATGATGCACTACCGAAAGTGGGCCCAGTGATACCTCTCCGTCATACGGAGTGACAAATCCAGCCTCGATCCGTGTCAACCCAATGACACTTTCGGAGATACCTGTAATGCACCTTTATAGTCACCCAGTTACGTTGTGACGTTTTGGTACACCCAAAGCACTCCTACGGTATCCGGGAGTTACACGATCTCATGGTCTAAGGAAGAGATACTTGACATTGTAAAAGCTCTAGCAAAACGAACTACACGATCTTGTGCTATGCTTAGGATTGGGTCTTGTCCATCACATCATTCTCCTAATGATGTGATCCCGTTATCAATGACATCCAATGTCCATAGTCAGGAAACCATGACTATCTGTTGATCAACGAGCTAGTCAACTAGAGGCTCATTAGGGACATATTGTGGTCTATGTATTCACACGCGTATTACGATTTCCGGATAATACAATTATAGCATGAATAAAAGACAATTATCATGAACAAGGAAATATAACAATAATACTTTTATTATTTCCTCTAGGGCATATTTCCAACAATGCCCAGGGTCCGGAAGGTCGCCTCGAGGCACCTCCAGGACTGCCTCCCCTCGGCCCGCCTTTCGGGACAACACCTCGGTGTTGTCCGTAGGGCGAGGGGAAGAGGCGGTCGGAAGTGAATCACTATTCATATCCGACGAGTCCAAAGAACCATCCGACGAGGATACGTCGATGCGGGCTCGGGGCGGGCTGCACAATCATGTTCGGCATGATGAGGAGCAGTGCAATAAAACATACCGTGAATTACAATGGAATCTGGACACTTACGGCTTTGCCATGGGCTTGTCCCTGAGAAACCACTCATCGTCACTATGGGTGGTGTCGTGGAGCAGTCCGGAAGAAGGGACCTCCTCTTTTGGGACCCTTCGGCCTCCCCAGTTGGGGCGGCCTTCCTCTTCTTGTCTCCCGCGGCTTGGGGGGGGGGGGACTTTCCTCCTCGTCTTCATGGGAGGAGTGCGTCTCGGAGTTATCAGACGTTGAGTCCGATATCACCTGACGCCGGAGACCCTTTCGGGTCCCCGTGGCTTTCTTCTTGGCCTTCTTCTCCGGCACCTCATAAGGTGCCGGAGTCAGCATCTCCGTCAGGAGAGCGTCTGCTGGATCTTCGGGCAGGGGGGCCGGGCAGTCGATCTGCTCTGCTGTCTCCACCCAGTCCTGTCAAAGGCATGGGAGCTTAAATCCCGCACATGATTAAACTGTGAAAAGTAAATACCCTATAAGGTGTAGAGAACTTACCGGATTCGCAGGGCGCTTCGCGCTAAGTACGCGGTCCTCGAAAAGGGAAGGAGGTACCTCGGTGCCCTTGAACAGCATGCCAGACGTCTTTGTGCGTCGTGTCCAAGAGCTCGCGCAGCGTCTGGTGCTCGGCCGGGTCGAACTCCCACAAATTGAATGCCCGTTGTTGACACGGGAGGATCCGGCGGAAGAGCATGACCTGGACCACATTGACAAGCTTGAGTTTCTTGCTTATCATGTTCCGGATACATTTCTGGAGTCCGGTCAGCTCCACCGATGGACCCCAAGATAGGCCCTTCTCCTTCCAGGAGGTGAGCCGCGTGGGGATTCCGGATCTGAACTCGGGGGCCGCCACCCAGTTGGTGTCGCGCGGCTCGGTGATTGATACGCCTCCAACGTATCTATAATTTTTGATTGCTCCATGCTATATTATCTACTGTTTTAGGCAATATTGGGATTTATTATCCACTTTTATATTATTTTTGGGACTAACCTATTAACCGGAGGCCCAACCTGCATTTGTTGTTTTATGCCTATTTCAGTATTTCGAGGAAAAGGAATATCAAACGGAGTCAAAACGGAACGAAATCAACTGGAGAAGTTATTTTTGGAAGGAAAGCCACCCGATGGACTTGGAGTGCACGTCAGGGGAGATACGGGCTGCCCACGAGGGTGGGGGGCGCGCCCCCTGCCTCGTGGGGCCCCCGAAGCTCCACCGACGTAATTCCTTCACCCATATATACCTACGTACCCTGAAACTTCCAGAACAGAAGATAGATCGGGAGTTCCGCCGCCGCAAGCCTCTGTAGCCACCAAAACCCTCTCGGGAGCCCTTCCCGGCACCCTGTCGGAGGGGGATCCCATCACCGGTGGCCATCTTCATCATCCCGGCGCTCTCCATGACGAGGAGGGAGTAGTTCACCCTCGGGGCTGAGGGTATGTACCAGTAGCTATGTGTTTGATCTCTCTCTCTCGTTATCTCTCTCGTGTTCCCTTTATGGCACGATCTTGATGTATCCCGAGCTTTGCTATTGTAGTTGGATCTTATGATGTTTCTCCCCCTCTACTCTCTTGTGATGAATTGAGTTTCCCCTTTGAAGTTATCTTATTGGATTGAGTCTTTTATGAGAACACTTGATGTATGTCTTGCCGTGATTATCTGTGGTGACAATGGGATATCATGTGCCACTTGATGTATGTTTTGGTGACCAACTTGCGGGTTCCGCCCATGAACCTATGCATAGGGGTTGGCACACGTTCTTGACTCTCCGATAGAAACTTTGGGGCACTCTTTGAAGTACCTTTATGTTGGTTGGATGAATCTGAGATTGTGTGATGCATATCATATAATCATGCCCACGGATACTTGAGGTGACAATGGAGTATCTAGGTGACATTAGGGTTTTGGTTGATTTGTGTCTTAAGGTGTTATTCTAGTAATGCGAACTCTTTTATAGATCGATCTGAAAGAATAACTTTGAGGTGGTTTAAATGCCCTACCATAATCTCTACGTTTGTTCTCCACTATTAGTGGCTTTGGAGTGACTCTTTGTTGCATGTTGAGGGATTGTTATATGATCTATCTATGTTATTATTGTTGAGAGAACTTGCACTAGTGAAAGTATGAACCCTAGGCCTTGTTTCCTATCATTGCAATACCGTTTACGCTCACTTTTATCACTCGTTACCTTGCTGTTTTATATTTTCAGATTACAAAAACCTTTATCTACCATCCATATTGCACTTGTATCACCATCTCTTCGCCGAACTAGTGCACCTATACAATTTACCATTGTATTGGGTGTCTTGGGGACACAAGAGACTCTTTGTTATTTGGTTGCAGGGTTGCTTGACAGAGACCATCTTCATCCTACGCCTCCCACGGATTGATAAACCTTAGGTCATCCACTTGAGGGAAATTTGCTACTGTCCTACAAACCTGTGCACTTGCAGGCCCAACAACGTCTACAAGGAGAAGGTTGTGTAGTAGACATCAAGCTCCTTTCTGGCGCCGTTGCCGGGGAGGCTAGGTAAGTGAAGGTATATCTTTATATCTTGCAACCTAATCTTTTTGTTTCTTGTTTTAGCACTAGTTAGTCTATAATACAAAACTACAAAAAAATGGAATTGAGTTTGTCTCATACGCTTCATCTTTTTAATATCTTTCGTGAGAATGATGGAAAGGAAAATTGTGCCAAAGTGCTAGAAGAAGAATTACATAGAATGCTTGGCATGAAATATGTGAATGATGAGCATGATTGCAATGTTGTTAGTATGAATTCTTTGAATATCCATGATGCTAATGATATGCAAAGCCACAAGCTTGGGGATGCTATGTTTGATGATATGTTTAGTCCCCCAAGTTTTGATGAGCAAATTTACTATGATGAAAGCATGCCTCCTATCTATAATGATTATTGTGATGACACGTATGCTTTAAAGAATAATGATAACCTTGAAACTTGTCATCTTCATCTTAATTTTCAATCACATGATAGTTATTTTGTTGAGTTTGCTCCCACTACTATTGATGAGAAGAAATTTGCTTATGTGGAGAGTAGTAAAATTTCTATGCTTGTAGATCATGAAAAGAATGCTTTAGGTGCTGGTTATATTTTTGAATTCATTCATGATGCTACTGAAAATTATTATGAGGGAGGAATATATGCTTGTAGGAATTGCAATAATATCAAGTTTCCTCTCTATGTGCTTAAAGTTTTGAAGTTATGCTTGTTTTACCTTCCTATGCAAGTTGATTCTTGTTCCCATAAGTTGTTTACTTGCAAAATCCCTATGCATAGGAAGTGGGTTAGACTTAAATGTGCTAGTCATATTCTTCATGATGCTCTCTTTATGTTTCAATTCTTATCTCTTATGTGAGCATCATTGAAATCATAATGCCTAGCAAGGGGCGTTAAACGATAGCGCTTGTTGGGAGGCAACCCAATTTTATTTTAGTTTCTTGATTTTTGCTTCTGTTTAGGAATAAATAATTCATATAGCCTCTGGTTAGATGTGTTTTCTTGTTTTAATTAGTGTTTGTGCCAAGTAGAACCTTTGGGAAGACTTGGGTGAAGTCTTTATGATCATGTTGTAAAAAACAGAAACTTTAGCGCTCACGAGATTAGCTTCAACTTTTTACTGGAGAGTGCTATTTAGTTGATTCTTTTGCAGATAATTACTAGACAAATTCCTCAGGTCCACCAATTTATTTTAGAATTTTGGAGTTCCAGAAGTTTGCGTTAGTTACAGATTACTACAGACTGTTCTGTTTTTGACAGATTGTGTTTTCATTGTGTTGTTTGCTTATTTTGATGAATCTATGGCTAGTAAAATAGTTTATAAACCATAGAGAAGTTGTAATACAGTAGGTTTAGCACCAATATAAATAAATAATGAGTTCATTACAGTACCTTGAAGTGGTGTTTTGTTTTCTTTCGCTAACGGAGCTCACGAGTTTTCTGTTAAGTTTTGTGTTGTGAAGTTTTCAAGTTTTGGGTAAAGATTCGATGGACTATGGAATAAGGAGTGGCAAGAGACTAAGCTTGGGGATGCCCAAGGAACCCCAAGGTAATATTCAAGGATAACCAAGAGCCTAAGCTTGGGGATGCCCGGAAGGCATCCCTCTTTAAATCTTCGTTCATCGGTAACTTTACTTGGAGCTATATTTTTATTCACCACATGATATGTGTTTTGCTTGGAGCGTCATTTTATTTTCTTTAGATTTGCTTTCTGTTATTTAGAATAATATTTTGCATCTTTAGTTCCAATAAAAAAGCCAAGGATAGCCTTTGCCATGCTTATTTTGCTACTATACATGTTGCTGTTTGAAAACAGAAAGTTTACCGCTGTTGAAAAAATTCCCTAGAAAAGTTAGAGAGTGGTATAATGTTGAATATTTTTGCATATTGAGCTCTGATAAATTTATTACAGTGGGAATTTTAGTTCATAACTTTTGGAGTTAGGGAAGTATTGATAATCTTGCATTCTTTACAGGCTGTACTGTTTGGGCAGATTACTGTTATGTTTGCATTGTTTGCATATGTTTGCTTGTTTAATGGTTCTATTTGAGGATAGGAGTATTAAATATGCAGAGGCATTTAGTATTCAATGTTAAATAATAATGTTAGTGATTTGTTACAGTAGAAAATTATAAGGTTTTGCATTGGTTTATACTAACCTATCTCACGAGTTCTTGTTGAGTTTGGTGTGGATGAAGCTTTTGATAAAAAGAGAAACCATGATATGGGAGGAATTAAGGAGACACAAAAGTTCAAGCTTGGGGATGCACAAGGCACCCCAAGATAATATTTCAAGAATTCTCAATCATCTAAGCTTGGGGATGCCCCGTGAGGCATCCCACCTTTCTTCTTCAACAACTATCGGTTAGTATCGGTTGAGCCTAAGTTTTTGCTTCTTCACATGAGTTGTGCTATCCTTGCAATGTCATTTTATTTTGTTTTGCTTGCTGTTTGGATACAATACCAAGATCTGAAATTCTTAAATGGGAGAGTCTTCACATAGTTGTATAATTATCCGACTACTCATTGATCTTCACTTATATCTTTCGGAGTAGTTTGTCATTTGCTCTAGTGCTTCACTTATATCTTTTAGAGCATGGTGGTAGTTGCATTTTTAAGAAATAGATGAACTCTCATGATTCACTTATATTATTTTGAGAGTCTTTAATAGCATGGTAATTTGCTTAAATAATCATAATATGCTAAGCATACAAGATTTGTAAGAATTCTTATGAGTGTGTTGAATACTAAGAAAAGTTTGATGCTTGATAATTGTTTTGAGATATGGAGGTAGTGATATTAAAGTCATGCTAATTGGGTTATTATGAATTTGAAGAATGCTTGTGTTGAAGTTAGCAAGTCCCGTAGCATGCACGTATGGTTAAATTTGTGTAACAAATTTGAAACATGAAGTGTACCTGGCTTGTGCATCCTTATGAGTGGCGGTCGGGGGCCAGGCGATGGTCTTTTCCTACCAATCTATCCCCCTAGGAGCATGCATAGTACTTGATTTTTGATGACTTCTAAATTTTTGCAATAAGTATATGAGTTCTTTTGACTAATGTTGAGTCCATGGATTATACGCACTTTTACCTTTCCACCTTTCTTTGGCCTCTTGATGCCGTGCATTGCCATTTCTCACCTTGAGATTTGGTGCAAACTTCGCCGGTGCATTCAAACCCTGTGATACGATACGCTCTATCACACATAAACCTCCCTATATCTTCATCAAAACAGCCACCATACCTACCTATTTATGGCATTTCCATAGCCATTCCGAGATATATTTCCATGCAACTTTCCACCGTTCCGTTCATCATCATCATGACATACTTTGCTTTTGTCATATTGCCATTGCATGATCATGTAGTTGACATCGTATTTGTGGCAAAGCCTGTTGGGGAACGTTGTAGAAAATTAAAATTTTTCCTACGGTTTCACCAAGATCCATCTATGAGTTCATCTAAGCAACGAGTCATGGGAGAGAGATTGCATCTACATACCACTTGTAGATCGCGTGCGGAAGCGTTCAAGGGAGCGGTGATGATGGAGTCGTACTCGCCGTGATTCAGATCACCGATGACCAAGTGCCGAACAGACAGCACCTCCGCGTTCAACACACGTACGGAACGGACGACGTCTCCTCCTTCTTGATCTAGCAAGGGGGAAGGAGAGGTTGAGGAAAAAAGACTACAGCAGCAGCACGACGGCGTGATGATGGTGGAGAGGCAGTACCCCGACAGGGCTTCGCCAAGCACTCAACGGAGGAGGAGATGTGTTGTGGAGGGGAGGGGCTGTGCCTTGGAAGTGTGTTGCAGCCCTCCCCTCACCCCTCTATTTATAGGGGAAGGGGCAAGGGGGCCGGCCCCTCTAGATGAGATCTAGAGGGGGGGCAGGGAGGGGGGCTTGCCCCCAAGCAAAGGGGGGCGCCCCCCACTAGGGTTCCCCCCAACCCTAGGCGCATGGGCCCAAGGGGGGGAAGCCCTCCAGGGGATGGTTCCCTGCCCCTTGTGGCCCATGAGGCCCTCCGAGAGGGGTGGCCCCTCCCGGTGGACCCCCGGAACCTCTCCGATGGCCCCGGTACAATACCGATATGACCCCGAAACTTTCCGGTGTCCGTTTGACAACTTCCCATATATAAATCTTTACCTCCGGACCATTCCGGAACTCCTCGTGACGTCCGGGATCTCATCCGGACTCGAACAACATTCGGTAATCACATACAAGTCTTCCTAATAACCTGGCCACCGAACCTTAAGTGTGTAGACCCTACGGGTTCGAGACATGCAGACATGACCGAGACGACTCTCCGGTCAATAACCAACAGCGGGATCTGGATACCCATGTTGGCTCCCACATGCTCCTCGATGATGTCATCGGATGAACCACGATGTCGAGGATTCAATCAATCCCGTATACTATTCCCTTTGTCAGACGGTATGTTACTTGCCCGAGATTCGATCGTCGGTATCCCAATACCTCGTTCAATCTCATTACCGGCAAGTCACTTTACTCGTACCGTAATGCATGACCCCGTGACCAGACACTTGGTCACTTTGAGCTCATTATGATGATGCACTACCGAGTGGGCCCAGTGATACCTCTACATGTCTGGAGTGACAAATCCCAGATCTCGATCCGTGTCAACCCAATGACACTTTCGGAGATACCATAGTGTACCTTTATAGTCACCCGATTACGTTGTGACGTTTGGTACACCCAAAGCACTCCCACGGTATCCGGGAGTTACACGATCTCATGGTCTAAGGAAAAGATACTTGACATTGGAAAAGCTCTAGCAAAACAAACTACACGATCTTGTGCTATGCTTAGGATTGGGTCTTGTCCATCACATCATTCTCCTAATGATGTGATCCCGCTGTCAACGACATCTAATATCCATAGTCAGGAAACCATGACTATCTGTTGACCAACGAGCTAGTCAACTAGAGGCTTACTAGGGACGTATTGTGTTCTATGTATTCACACGTGTATTACGATTTCCGGATAATACAATTATAGCATGAATAAAGACAATTATCATGAATAAGGAAATATAATAATAATCCTTTTATTATTGCCTCTAGGGCATATTTCCAACAAAGCCACCATGCATTATTTTTCATACATGTCACTCTTAATTCATTGCACCATCCCGGTACACCGCCGGAGGCATTCATATAGAGTCATACCTTGTTCTAGTTTCGAGTTGTAATCCTTATGTTGTAATCAATAGAAGTGTGATGATCATCATTATTAGAGCATTGCCCAAAAAAAGAGAAAGGCCAAAAAAAGGGCCCAAAAAAAAGAGAAAGTCCAAAAAGAAAAAAAAAGAAAGGCCCAAAAAAAGGCAATGCTAATATCTCTTTTTCCACACTTGTGCTTCAAAGTAGCACCATGTTCTTCATGTAGTAAGTCTCATATATTGTGCTTCAAAGGAGCACCATGTTCTTCATGTAGTGAGTCTCATATATTGTGCTTCAAAGTAGCACCATGTTTTTCATATAGAGAGTTTCATATGTTGTCACTTTCATATACTAGTGGGAATATTTCATTATAGAACTTGGCTTGTATATTCCTACGATGGGCTTCCTCAAATGCCCTAGGTCTTCATGAGCAAGCAAGTTGGATGCACACCCACTAGTTTTCTTTTGTTGAGCATTCATAGCTCTAGTGCATCCGTTGCATGGCAATCCCTACTCCTCATGTTGACATCAATTGATGGGCATCTCCATAGCCCGTTGATTATCCTCATCAATATGAGACTTTCTTCTTTTTGTCTTCTCCACACAATCCCCATCATCATATTCTATTCCACCCATAGTGCTATTGTTGGGGAATGTTGCAGAAAATAAAAATTTTCCTACGGTTTCACCAAGATCCATCTATGAGTTCATCTAGCAACGAGTGATTGGAGTGCATCTACATACCTTTGTAGATCGCGAGCGGAAGCGTTCAAGAGAACGGGGTTGAGGGAGTCGTACTCGTCGTGATCCAAATCACCGATGACCAAGTGCCGAACGGACAGCACCTCCGCGTTCAACACACGTACGGAGCGGATGACGTCTCCTGCACCTTGATCCAGCAAGGAGGAGGGAGAGGTTGAGGAAGAAGGCTCGAACAGCAGCACGACGGGCGTGGTGGTGATGGATCGCAGTTCTCCCAAGACGGCTTCCGCCAAGCTCACGCGGGAGGAGGAGAGGTGTTGGGGAGGGAGGGCTGCGCCTTGGATGTCGTGTGCAGCCTCCCTCGCCCCTCTATTTATAGGGAAGGGGAAGGGCGGCCCCCTCTAGATGAGATCTAGAGGGGGCGGCCAAGGGGAGGGCTTGCCCCCAATCAAGGGGGCGCCCCACCAGGGTTTCCCCAACCCTAGGCGCATGGGCCCAAGGGGATGCGCCCAGCCTCCAGGCTGGTTCCCTGCCCACTACGGCCCATGAGGCCCTCCGAGAGGTGGCCCCTCCGGTGGACCCGGAACCCCTCCGGTGGCCCCGTACAATACCGATATGCCCTCAAACTTTTCGGTGACCGTATGACAACTTCCCATATATAAATCTTCACCTCCGGACCATTCCGAACTCCTAATGACGTCCCGAGATCTTATCCGGGACTCAACAACATTCGGTAATCACATACAATTCTACATAATAACCCTAGCGTCACCGAACCAAAAGTATGTAGACACTAACAGTTCGGGAATCATGAAGACATGACCGAGAAAGCTCTCCGGCCAATAACCAACAACGGGATCTGGATACCCATGTTGGCTCCCACATGTTCCACGATGATCTCATCGGATGAGCCACGATGTCGAGGATTCAAGCAACCCCGTATACAATTCCCGTTGTCAATCGGTATGTTACTTGCCCGAGATTTGATCGTCGGTATCCCAATACCTCGTTCAATCTCGTTACCGGCAAGTCACTTTACTCGTACTATAATGCATGATCCCGTGACCAAACACTTGGTCACTTTGAGCTCATTATGATGATGCATTACCGAGTGGGCCCAGAGATACCTCTCCGTCATACGGAGTGACAAATCCCAGTCTCGATCCGTGTCAACCCAATGACACTTTCGAGATACCCGCAGTACACCTTTATAGTCACCCGATTACGTTGTGACGCTTTGGTACACCCAAAGCTCTCCTACGATATCCGGAGTTACACGATCTCATGGTCTAAGGAAAGGATACTTGACATTGGAAAAGCTCTAGCAAACGAACTACACGATCTTGTGCTATGCTTAGGATTGGGTCTTGTCCATCACATCATTCTCCTAATGATGTGATCTCGTTATCAATGACATCCAATGTCCATAGTCAGGAAACCATGACTATCTGTTGATCAATGAGCTAGTCAACTAGAGGCTCACTAGGGACATGTTGTGTCTATGTATTCACACGTGTATTACGATTTCCGGATAATACAATTATAGCATGAATAAAAGACAATTATCATGAACAAGGAAATATAATAATAATCCTTTTATTATTGCCTCTAGGGCATATTTCCAACAGCTATATCCATGGCTCACGCTCATGTATTGCGTGAAGGTTGAAAAAGTTTGAGATTATTTAAGTATGAAACAATTGCTTGGCTTGTCATCGGGGGTATAGAAGTTGGGAACATCTTTGTGTGACGAAAATGAAGCATAGCCTAACCATATGATTTTGTAGGGATGAACTTTCTTTCGCCATGTTATTTTGAGAAGACATGATTGCTTTGATTAGTATGCTTGAAGTATTATTATTTTTGTGTCAATATGAACTTTTGTCTTGAATCTTTCAGATCTGAATATTCATATCACAAGTAAGAAGAATTACATTGAAATTATGCCAAAGTATCACTCCGCATCAAAAATTCTTTTTTATCATTTACCTACTCGAGGACGAGCAGGAATTAAGCTTGGGGATGCTTGACGTCTCCAACGTATCTATAATTTTTGATTGCTGCATGCTATATTATCTACTGTTTTAGGCAATATTGGGCTTTATTATCCACTTTTATATTATTTTTGGGACTAACCTATTAACCGGAGGCCCGGCCCAGATTTGTTGTTTTATGCCTATTTCAGTATTTCGAGGAAAAGGAATATCAAACGGAGTCAAAACGGAACGAAATCAACTGCAGAAGTTATTTTTGGAAGAAAAGCCACCCGATGGACTTGGAGTGCACGTCAGGGGAGATACGGGCTGCCCACGAGGGTGGGGGCGCGCCCACCCCCCTGGGCGCGCCCCCTGCCTCGTGGGGCCCCCGAAGCTCCACCGACGTACTTCCTTCACCCATATATACCTACGTACCCTAAAACTTCCAGAACAAAAGATAGATCGGGAGTTCCGCCGCCGCAAGCCTCTGTAGCCACCAAAAACCTCTCGGGAGCCTTCCCGGCACCCTGCCAGAGGGGGATCCCATCACTGGTGGCCATCTTCATCATCCCGGGGCTCTCCATGACAAGGAGGGAGTAGTTCACCCTCGGGGCTGAGGGTATGTACCAGTAGCTATGTGTTTGATCTCTCTCTATCGTGTTCCCTCTATGGCACGATCTTGATGTATCCCGAGCTTTTCTATTGTAGTTGGATCTTATGATGTTTCTCCCCCTCTACTCTCTTGTGATGAATTGAGTTTCCCCTTTGAAGTTATCTTATTGGATTGAGTCTTTTATGAGAACACTTGATGTATGTCTTGCCGTGATTATCTGTGGTGACAATGGGATATCATGTGCCACTTGATGTATGTTTTGGTGACCAACTTGCGGGTTCCGCCCATGAACCTATACATAGGGGTTGGCATACGTTCTTGACTCTCCGGTAGAAACTTTGGGGCACTCTTTGAAGTACTTTTATGTTGGTTGGATGAATCTAAGATTGTGTGATGCATATCGTATAATCATGCCCACGGATACTTGAGGTGACAATGGAGTATCTAGGTGACATTAGGGTTTTGGTTGATTTGTGTCTTAAGGTGTTATTCTAGTACAAACTCTTTTATAGATCGATCTGAAAGAATAACTTTGAGGTGGTTTCGTACCCTACCATAATCTCTATGTTTGTTCTCCGCTATTAGTGGCTTTGGAGTGACTCTTTGTTGCATGTTGAGGGATTGTTATATGATCTATCTATGTTATTATTGTTGAGAGAACTTGCACTAGTGAAAGTATGAACCCTAGGCCTTGTTTCCTATCATTGCAATACCGTTTACGCTCACTTTTATCACTCGTTACCTTGCTGTTTTTATATTTTCAGATTACAAAAACCTTTATCTACCATCCATATTGCACTTGTATCACCATCTCTTCGCCGAACTAGTGCACCTATACAATTTACCATTGTATTGGGTGTCTTGGGGACACAAGAGACTCTTTGTTATTTGGTTGCAGGGTTGCTTGAGAGAGACCATCTTCATCCTACGCCTCCCACGGATTGATAAACCTTAGGTCATCCACTTGAGGAAAATTTGCTACTGTCCTACAAACCTGTGCACTTGCAGGCCCAATAACGTCTACAAGGAGAAGGTTGCGTAGTAGACATCAGTGATGTAGAACCACCCCGATTGCCACCCCTTTATGGTCTCCACATATGAGCCCTCGATCCTTGTAACATTGGGCATTTTTCCCACCATGGCGCCTCCGCATTTCGCTTGCTGGCCGCCAACCACCTTCGGTTTGACATTGAAGGTCTTCAGCTACAGGCTGAAGTGGGGCCAGACGCGGAGGAAGGTGATGCGGAGCATCCTTCGGTCATCCCCATGGACCTTCCACCAACTATCCAAGCTCCAAGTGGACCCATGACAAGAGCAAGAGCTCGTGCTATTCAATCTGAGGTGACATCACTCCTATTCGATTTCCCCTTTTCTTCCAGTGAGACATGGCTACTACCTAAGTCCGAGACGTTATGCGTGATCAGGTACAATGTTCAAGCCAAGGAACCAGGAGCTGAAGAAGAAACGACAGCGTCATCTCTCCGACAGCCCGAACTTCCGCCCGGAGCCTCCGGCCTCCGACGACATCGACCAGCCCGGGCGTGCCAACTATCTGGTTAGCCCGGAACCTTCCCGGAACCCGTCCCGGACCTTCCGGCCCCCGGAAATTCCGGCCCCCGGAAGCCAGCCCAGCTCCACCCGCGCCAACTCTCGGCTTAGGCCGGACCCTGCCCGGACCTTCCGTCGCCCGGAACTTCCGGCCCTGCCTGCGCGCAGCCACTTGGGCCGAGGCCCGTGTACCCTTTCTCCCCGTAAACTATATATACTCCTCCACCTCCTCCTAGTTAGGGTTAGCATTGGTTTAGCTCATATTTCGTGTGAGAGCCCTTGCTCATCCACTTGGTTACCTTCTCCTCGGAGATCGCGCCTCCTCGGAGAAGATCCTTCCAAGGGATTCAAGACCCCCTCTAGGGTGGACCCCATCAAGACCTCCTCACGGAGAAGAACGGCTACTCGTGTATCTTTCCTTTGTTGATTTTGAATCTTGTGCTACCTTATGTGTACGGTGATCTAGCCCTTGTGTAATCGAAACTTGTCGGTTTAGTGTTCCTCTTGTGTGTTTTTCCTTGTGTTCTTCCGCCCGTTCGTCGTGTTTTCCTGTAGGATCCCTCCAAACGTGAAAGATCCCCGATTAGGGTTCCGCCCTACATCATCTTGGTATCATGAGCCACGTTGATCACGTTTTTGGAGCCCCTACCCCGTGTTTTCTAGCTTGATTTTGTTGTTTTCGTCCTAAATCTGAAAATCCCCACCAAAAATAGCCCCAATTTTTTTTTGTGATTTGTTGGTGTGATGAAGTTTTGTTGTATTTGATCCACGGATTTGCGTTGCTTCGAGTGGATCTAGCTTTCCCTTCCTTATTCCCTTCTAATTTCTTCTTTTCCTCTCAGGATTTGGGTTTTTCCCCCAATTTTTCCGCCCAAACCCTCGATCCCGAAGTCCATGTTCTTGGCAGAATCTCGACCACCGGAACTTCCGGCCCAGCCCGGAACTTCCGGACCCCGGACCTTCCGTCTTGCCCGGAACTTCCGGCCTAGACAGAAAGACCGCGCATTTCGGTGACTCCCGCTTCTTCGGCAACTCCGACCATGGTGCGGCGACATCTTCGCCAACGTACTGAAGACCGTGCATCACATCATCCTCCACATTCGCATCCGTTTGGAACCTCTACCGTAAGCAAGGACGGTAATCTCGACGACATCTTTGTCCAAACCTTGCCATTGCATTGATAAACATCATAGCCATCTTTTGCGTTGCTTACCCATCGAGAATAGCCATTGAGTATTGCAGGCAATGTGACTTGTGCACATTAGTGATCATACTCCATAGCATACATACCATACCACCATGGTGCATATCTTGTGATCCATTTGTGTGTCACAAAGTTGTCATAGCATACACAATTGCTATCTTGGTTCATGAAGTTTTGCATGAGAAAAGAGCTCAAAAGTGAAAGAGCCACCCAAGCTTTTAAGCAAAGAGGAAAGATAAGCAAAGAGCTTTGAGCAACAACCATAGCATCATACTACATTAAGATTGTCATATTGGATCATCTTGTATCATAGCACCGAAATAACATACATATAGCATATGTGGGATAGAGATAGTTGCATTTTTCCTAGTAGGTTGTGCAAAAGTTCCATATCCGCCTATTGTGCAATCGTGCTAGAGTCTCTCTAGTATTGTGCAACAAGAGCATTTTCGTGGATTCCACATTTTGGTTCAGTTTTGGTTTGCACAATCCCACTTATCTATTTGCGTGTGTGTTTCCGTGTACACCTACTTGCTTGGTCAACTTGTTGCATTTGCAAATTTGTGAATCTTTTCCAACATTATTGAAGCTCACTTACAATTGCATCAAATTTTGTGCCACCATCCTCACCAAGCTCCACCATAAGTTTTTATTTGTGTAGGTGTGAGAACCGACAAGGATTGGTACCAATAGTGCTATTTCATTGTCCGCATTTGAGTGAACTTGATTCATCATCAACGTTGGTCAAAGGTGCATTGGTATAAGTTCTTCTCCTTCTACCACTCACATATTTTGCTTGGAATGATGGATAGGCCAAGTACTTCTACCAACCCATTCTTCCTCGAGCAAGACGACGACATGTCTTCATACGTCACCAAGATCCACCTCTTTGGTACACAACGAGCGTTACACCAAGAGCAACAAGCAATGAGCGTCCGCATCGACAACCTCGCCACTGACTTGCGACTCTCCGAGAAACATACAAGAGACTACTTCGACAACAAGTTCGACGCTCACAAGCAAGAGAATGATGCCAGAATGGACGAGATCCGCGCCTTGATGAGGAACCGACATCATTCCACTTCTTCATCCTCAAGACGGAGCCGCTCGAGTCGACACTCCGACGACACCTTCTACGACTCAAGTACACCGTCATCGAACACTCTTCGACGAGCCGCGCGTCAAGACCATCATGCATATCTCAACCCGCTACATGACAAGCATTCACAAGAGCAAGTCGATGAGCAAGTCCCTCGTCCTCAATCAAACCAAGCCGCTTTTGCCCAAGCTCAAGAACGACAACGACTACGACGCCAAGAGGAAGAACGAGCGCGTCTACACCAAGACGAACAAGACGCCGAGGCTCAACGCCTTCACCAACAACAACGAGAAGCGCAAGCTCTTGAGGCGCAACGTGCCCTTCAAGAATCAAGTCGAGCCATTGCCAACCGCAATTGTGAACGGCGCAATCAAGAGGAAGCCCTTCGCGAAGAAATCCAAGAGAGGAACTACCAACCACGTGTGCAACGTCAAGTTCCTCAAGCTCCTCCACAAGCTCGTCAAGCTCCACCTCAACCTCAAGTTCAACAAGAGCAAGTTGATCATGGACTTCCTCCACACCAAGAGCAACATGAAGATGATTGTCATCCACGTCAAGGGCGTCATCATCACCATCGCTAACAACACAATGAAGAGCGCCGATATGGAAAGCTCAAATTCACCATGCCCAAGTTCAATGGAAGCAATGACCCCGAAGAGTACCTCTCATGGGCATTGAAGGTCGACAAAATCTTTCATTTGCACAACTATGAGGAAGAGAAGAAGATCGCTATGGCATCACTTGAGTTCCAAGACTATGTGCTCATATGGTGGGAACAAATCATTGAGCGACGACAAGCAAGAGGTGAACCTCCAATCACTACTTGGGCTCAAATGAAGGATGTCATGAGAGCACGTTTTGTACCCACCTACTACAACCGCGACCTCTTCAAGAAACTCCAACTTCTCGAGCAAGGAACAAAGAGTGTTGAAGAATACTACAAAGAAATGGAGATAGCCATGATTCGAGCCAATGTGAAGGAAGATGATGAGCAAACAATGGCACATTTCTTGATTGGACTCAATCATCCCATCAAGAAGATCACCGACTTCCAACCCTACTCCACCCTCATTGAGCCCGTGCATCAAGCTAAAAAGGCGGAACGTCAAGTGCAAGATGACTTCAAGTACGCCAAGTACTCGTCCAAGACGTATGGCTTCTCCAACAACCAATCTTCAACAACTCCTCCAACATCTACATCAACCAAACCTTCTACAAGCAACGACGACAAGTCAAGTTACAAGATAACTTCGACAAGTTCAAGTCGTCCTCCTCCTACTACAAGCAACTACAAGCCGCGTTCTTCGTCATCTACTCTGACCGATGAGACCGTCAAGACAAGCTCCTTCAAGTGTTTCACTTGCGGCGGCCGAGGCCACAAGTCCTATGAATGCACCAACAAGCGCACCATGATCCTCAACGACGATGGCACCTATGACTCAATGAGTGAAGAGGAAATGGAAGCTCTTGAGCAAGTGGCCATGCACCGGCGAGTGAACGAGGATGAAGATGATCAAGTCTTTTGTGATGAGGATTCGAGCCCCGCTCTCGTTGTCTCCAAGGTCTTGACTCTTCAACATCAACAAGAAGAAGACCAACGATGCCACATCTTCCACACAAAGGCTGGCATCAATGGAAGGTCCGTCAAGGTCATCATCGACGGAGGTAGTTGCGACAACTTGGCAAGTGAAGAACTATGCTCCAAGCTTCAACTGGTCAAGAAGAAGCACCCGCACCCATACAAGGTTCAATGGCTAAGTGACTCCAGCACTATACGAGTTGAACATACGGTCCAAGTCTCCTTCAAAATCGGTGCATATGAGGACATTTTGGAGTGTGATGTGGTCCCAATGACCGTTTGCCACCTTCTTCTTGGTCGACCATGGCAATTCGACCGTGGTGTCTTCCACAACGGGCGTACCAATCACTATAGCTTCAAAATGAAAGGGAAGGAGTATGTGCTACGACCTATGTCTCCTAGTCAAGTGATAGCCGACAAGCAAGCCACCCATCATAGAGACAAGAGTGAGAAAGTGACCCACCAAAAAGTGAGTGAGAGCCACAAGCCAAACTTGAGTGCCTCTTCGCCTAGAGAGAAAACCTCATCCTATTTGCCACCAAAAGTGAGATGAGAGAAGTGTGTGACAACCAATCTAGTGTGATGCACTTTGTCCTTGTGTGCAAGGATGGAGAGCCAACAACTAACACCTCTCACGAGCTACCTTTAGTGTTTCAATCTCTTTTGCAGGAATTCCAAGATGTTTTCCCCGATGAGCTACCTCCGGGTCTACCTCCTCTTCGAGGCATTGAACATCGAATCGACCTCATCCCCGGAGCGCCTCTACCAAACAAAGCTCCATGTCGAGTCAATCCCGAAGAAACCAAGGAGATTCAATGGCAAGTACAACAACTCATCGACAACGGTCATGTACGTGAAAGCTTAAGCCCTTGTGCCGTTCCCGTTATACTTGTGCCTAAACCCGATGGAAGTTTCCGCTTGTGTTCTGATTGTAGACCTATAAATGCTATTACCGTTCGCTATAGGCATCCCATTCCTCGCTTAGATGATATGCTTGATGAACTTAGTGGAGCCAACTTTTTCTCAAAAATTGATCTTAAAAGTGGCTATTATCAAATCCGCATTCAAGAAGGTGATGAATGGAAAACTGCTTTCAAAACCAAATTTGGCTTATATGAGTGGTTAGTAATGCCTATGGGTCTATCGGAGGCTCCCGGTACTTTTGTGCGCCTTATGCATTATGTGCTTCGGCCTTATATTTGAGTTTCTGTTGTGGTTTACTTCGACGATATTCTTGTGTTTAGCAAAACCATGAAAGAACATCTTGATCATGTTAGGGCTGTTTTGCAAACCCTTCGCAAGGAAAGTCTTTATGCAAAAATGAAAAAATGCACATTTGGTGTTGACAAAGTGGTTTTCTTGGGTTTTGTTGTATCCTCAAAGGGTGTCCATGTTGATGAATCTAAGATTGAAGCAATTAAAACTTGGCCCCAACCAACCAATTTGCAACAAGTGCGTAGCTTTCTTGGTCTTGCGGGTTTTTATCGTCGCTTTGTGAATTTTTTTAGCACAATTGTCGCACCTTTGCATGCCTTGAGTAAGAAGAATACTCCTTTTGTTTGGGGATCTTTGCAATCCACCGCTTTTGATGAGCTCAAGTCTTTGCTTACTCGTGCTCTGATTCTTGCTTTGCCCAATTTTGACAATAACTTTTGAGGTTCATTGTGATGCAAGTGGTACCGGAATTGGCGGAGTTTTGATGCAAGAAAAACGAGCAATTGCATACTTTAGTGAAAAACTCTCTGGTGCTCAATTTAACTATCCCATCTATGACAAGGAATTATATGCTCTAGTGCGTGTGCTACATGTTTGGGAACATTACCTTAGACCTCATGAGTTTGTCATCCATACCGATCATGAAACGCTTAAGTACTTAAAAGGTCAAACTAAGTTGAACAAGCGTCATGCCAAATGGAGTGAATTTATTGAATCTTTTCCTTATGTCATCAAGTACATTAAGGGTAAGGAAAATGTAGTTCTTGATGCACTTTCTCGCATATGCACGCTTGTCACTAAACTTGAGTTGAATGTTATAGGCTTTGAGCACATAAAAGACTTGTATGCTAACGACCCATCTTTTGCTATTCCTTATGCTAAGTGTTCGACGCATACTTCTTGGGAACAATATTACATCAAGGATGGTTATCTTATGAGAGCTAACAAATTATGCATTCCCGAGTCTTCTCTTCGTTTGCTCCTTTTGCAAGAGGCTCATGGAGGCGGACTCATGGGACACTTTGGATGCGACAAGACATTCGCCACGCTCTCCAAGAAGTACTTTTGGCCCAAGATGTTCCGCGACGTCTCACGCTTCACCAACCGATGCTCTACATGTCGCAAAGCTAAGTCTAAAGCTCAATCTCATGGTCTTTACATGCCTCTTCCTATTCCTTATCAACCTTGGGAAGACATTAGCATGGATTTTGTACTTGGTTTGCCTAGAACTCAAAATGGAAAGGATTCCGTGTTTGTTGTTGTGGATAGATTTTCTAAGATGGCACATTTCATTCCTTGCAACAAGATAGACGATGCTTCACACATTGCAAATCTCTTTTGTAGGGAAATTTTGCGACTCCATGGAGTACCAAAGACAATCGTCTCCGATCGTGACGTCAAGTTCTTGAGTTACTTTTGGAAGACCCTATGCGCCAAGCTCGGAATCAAGCTCTTGTTCTCATCTGCATACCACCCTCAAACCGACGGCCAAACAGAGGTGACGAACCGCACACTCTCCACTCTACTTCGTGTCTTGATCAAGAAGAACATCAAGGAGTGGGAAGCATGTCTACCCATCGCCGAGTATGCCTACAACCGCGCAAGACACTCGACTACCGGCAAGTCCCCCTTCGAGGTCGTCTACGGCTTCAACCCGTTGTCACCATTGGACATTCTACCACTTCCTCTACAAGAGCGCACCAACATGGATGCGAGTAACGGCAAGCTACATCAAGAAGATACATGAGGATACAAGACAAACCATCGAGCGTCAAGTACAACGACTAGCGACCAAGCTCAACGTCAACAAGCAACCCATGGTCTTCAACATTGGTGATCTCATGTGGCTACACCTTCGCAAGGACCGCTTCCCCAACGAACGCAAGTCCAAGCTTCTACCTCGAGCAGATGGACCTTTCAAGGTGCTAGCACGCTACAACGACAACGCCTTCAAGATCGACCTACCACGAGACAAGTACAATGTGAGCGACATCTTCAACGTCAAGGACCTCGCGACGTACCATGGTGATGAAGATTTTGATCCGAGGTCGGATCTTTCACAAGGGGGGGGGGGGGAGATGATGCAGAGCATCCTTCGGTCATCCCCGTGGACCTTCCACCAACTATCCAAGCTCCAAGTGGACCCATGACAAGAGCAAGATCTCGTGCTATTCAATCCGAGGTGACACCACTCCTATTCGATTTCCCCTTTTCTTCCAGTGAGACATGGCTACTACCTAAGTCCGAGATGCTATGCGTGATCAGGTACAACGTTCAAGCCAAGGAACCAGGAGCTGAAGAAGAAACGACAGGCGTCAACTCTCTGGACAGCCCGGAACTTCCGGCCACAGCTCGAAACTTCCGGCCCGCCCGGAGCCTCCGGCCTCCGACGACATCGACCAGCCCGGGCGTGCCAACTATCTGGTTACCCCGGAACCTGCCCGGAACCCGTCCCGGATCTTCCGGCCCCCGGAACTTCCGGCCCGCCCGGACCTTCCGGGCCCCGGAAGCCAGCCCAGCTCCACCCGCGCCAACTCTCGGCTTAGGCCAGACCCTGCTCGGACCTTCCGTCGCCCGGAACTTCCGGCCCTGCCTGCGCGCAGCCACTTGGGCCGAGGCCCGTGTACCCTTTCGCCTCAGAACTATATATACTCCTCCACCTCCTCCTAGTTAGGGTTAGCATTGGTTTAGCTCATATTTCGTGTGAGAGCCCTTGCTCATCCACTTGGTTACCTTCTCCTCGGAGATCGCGCCTCCTCGGAGAAGATCCTTCCAAGGGATTCAAGACCCCCTCTAGGGTGGACCCCATCAAGACCTCCTCACGGAGAAGAACGACTACTCGTGTATCTTTCCTTTGTTTATTTTGAATCTTGTGCTACCTTATGTGTTCGGTGATCTAGCCCTTGTGTAATCGAAACTTGTCGGTTTAGTGTTCCTCTTGTGTGTTTTTCCTTGTGTTCTTCCGCCCGTTCATCGTGTTTTCCCCGTAGGATCCCCTCCAAACGTGAAAGATCCCCGATTAGGGTTCCTCCCTACATCAGAAGGCCTCGCACATGACGATAAACGCCGAAATGTTGAGGATGAAGTTCGGGGCCAGATCATGGAAGTCCAGCCCGTGGTAGAACATGAGGCCGTGGACGAACGGGTGGAGGGGAAACCCCAGTCCGCGAACGAAGTTGGTGAGGAAAACTACCCTCTCGTAAGGTTCCGGGTTAGGGACGATTGATACATCTCCAACGTATCTATAATTTTTGATTGCTCCATGCTATATTATCTATTGTTTTGGACCATATTGGGCTTTATTTTACACTTTTATATTACTTTTGGGACTAACCTATTAACCGAGGCCCAACCCAGATTTGCTGTTTTTTTGCCTATTTCAGAGTTTCGAAGAAGCGGAATATCAAACGGAGTCCAAACGGAATGAAACCTTCGGGAACGTGATTTTCTCACATAACATGATCCAGGAGACTTGGACCCTACGTCAAGCAACCAACAGGGAAGGCACGAGGTAGGGGGGAGCGCCCTCCCCCCCCCCCAGGAGCGCCCTCCACCCTCGTGGGCCCCCTATTGCTCCATCGATGTACTTCTTCCTCCTATATATACCTACATACCCCCGAACGATCAGATACGGAGCCAAAAACCTAATTCCACCGCCGCAACTTTCTGTATCCATGAGATCCCATCTTGGGGCCTGTTTCGGAGCTCCGTCGGAAGGGGAATCCCCCATGGAGGGCTTCTACATCATCCTAGCCTCTCCGATGAAGTGTGAGTAGTTTACTTCAGACCTTCGGGTCCATAGTTAGTAGCTAGATGGCTTCTTCTCTCTTTTTGGTTCTCAATACAATGTTCTCCCCCTCTCTCGTGGAGATCTATTCGATGTAATCTTATTTTTGCGGTGTGTTTGTTGAGATCGATGAATTGTGGGTTTATGATCAAGACTATCTATGAGCAATATTTGAATCTTCTATGAATTCTTTATGTATGATTGGTTATCTTTGCAAGTCTCTTCGAATTATCCGTTTGGTTTGGCCAACTAGATTGGTAGTTCTTGCAATGGGAGAAGTGCTTATCTTTAGGTTCAATCTTGCGGTGTCCTTTCCCAATGATAGAAGGGGCAGCAAGGCACGTATTGCATTGTTGCCATCGAGGATAACAAGATGGGGTTTTTATCATATTGCATGAATTTATCCCTCTACATCATGTCATCTTGCTTACATGTTACTCTGCTTTCATTAACTTAATACTCTAGATGCATCTTTGGATAGCGGTCGATGAGTGGAGTAATAGTAGTAGATGCAAAAGGAGTCGGTCTACTTGTCTCGGACGTGATGCCTATATACATGATCATACCTAGATACTCTCATAATTATCCTCAATTCTGTCAATTGCTCAACAGTAGTTCGTTCACCCACCGTAAAATACTTATGCTCTTGAGAGAAGCCACTAGTGAAATCTATGGCCCCCGGGTCTATTCTCTATCATATTAATCTTCCGTCACTTTATTATTGCTTTGCTTTTTACTTTGCTTTTTATTTTACTTTGCATCTTTATACCAAAAATACCAAAAATATTATCTATCATCTCTATCAGATCTCACTCTCGTAAGTGACCGTGAAGGGATTGACAACCCCTAATCGCGTTGGTTGCATTGAGCTATTTGTTTTGTGTAGGTACGAGGGACAAGCGCGTGACCTCCTACTGGATTGATACCTTGGTTCTCAAAAACTAAGGGAAATACTTACGCTACTCTGCTGCATCATCCTATCCTCTTCGGGGAAATCCAACGCAAGCTCAAGACGTAGCACCGATCTGCCCCGCGTCGGGCAGCCGGTGCGCGATATCCGCGGCCAAGTATCCTGCTCCCCGCAGCTTTTTGATGTCCTCCTCCGTGACGGAGGATTTCATCCACTTGCCTCCCGCTCCGGACATGATTGGAACGGTTTGAGGAGAAAGACGCGAACTTGGGTGTTGGATCTCGTGTGCGCAAGAATGGATATGCGAGGAGGAAGAAGGCGTGGGCGAAAAAGGTGAATCCTTATCCCTTTATAAGGGCGGATGGAGCTGTACGCCCCCACCTGCCTAGTAAACTCGCTTATTCCCCAAGCGACGTAATTGATGTCGCGGTTGGGTTACCCACGTTCGTATTGATGAGAATCTCGTGATAAGGGGACACGATATCTGCTTCGACAACACATGCCAAGGAAACCGCCTCGTGATATGCGCCGAGGCTGGTTGAGAAAAACGGTTCGAATAATGACCGAGCCGTGGTGTGATGTCATGCTTCAAGATGCGTCAGCAGATTAGATTTGTGGAAATATTATTCTCTCTATGGTGGTATGTGGAATTTATTTTGCAGAGCCGGACACTGTCCTTGTGTTCAAAATCTTCTATGGAGTATTCGGAGGAGGAACCCACCTTGCAATGCCGAAGACAATCTGCGCGCCGGACTCATCGTCATTGAAGCCGGGTTCAGGGGCTACTGAGGGAGTCCTGGATCAGGGGGTATCTAGACAGCCGGACTATATCCTTTGGCCGGACTGTTGGACTATGAAGACACAAGATTGAAGACTTCGTCTCGTGTCCGGATGGGACTCTCCTTGGCGTGGAAGGCAAGCTTGGCGATACGGATATGTAGATCTCCTCCCATTGTAACCGACTCTGTGTAACCCTAGCCCCCTCCGTGTCTATATAAACCGGAGGATTTAGTCCGTAGGACCAACAACAATCATACCATAGGCTAGCTTCTCGGGTTTGGCCTTTACGATCTCGTGGTAGATCAACTCTTGTAATACTCATATCATCAAGATCAATCAAGCAGGAAGTAGGGTATTACCTCCATCGAGAGGGCCCGAACCTGGGTAAACATTGTGTCCCCGGCCCGCCTCCTATTATCATCTGCCTTAGACGCACAGTTCGGGACCCCCTACCCGAGATCCGCCGGTTTTGACACCGACAGTTTGCTTCGCCGCCTGTCCTACCTTGTAGGCCTCCAAGCCTTCCCTTTTGCTAGATCCAACGCTCGTGTGTCCGGAGGCGGTGCCACCCTCCGACGGTAGGTGCAACCCCCGCCAATCCCCTTCCAACATGGTGGCTCTGACCAGCGTCGGTTTCCTCATCCCCGACTCTAGATACGACGGCTATGGGTTTGCTCAGTCTGAGGCCTGGGAGAAATCCTTGCTCGGCATACCGGTACTGGCAACGGCAGCGTCTGCGGATGTCGTTCCCTCCCTGGAGGCACTGTCAAGGCCCTCAGTTGTGCCCCTCTTCGAGCTCAGGGGAAACCCTAGGTCTGGTTCTTCCAGATCAGATGGTGACGACGTCTCGGTGACGACTTCCTTCTGGAAGGCACTATCTTGCTCGCTCGTGGTGTCCCCAGGTTCTGGCTTAGGCGATGTTGGAATTTGTGCTGGTTCGGTATTGCCGCTCTTGGTTCGGGCTTGGTAGGTTTAGCTGTGATCTTTCCTCTATTCGGGCCGAGCACCCCTTGTCTCTCTGCTCTCAACACCATGTTCACGCCTGCGTGCGTTCGTGGCATGTGTTGTACCCCTCTCTATAATCATTCTACTCTTTCTATCAATGCAATGATACACAAGCTTTGCGTATTCGCGAAAAAATCATCTTTCCACCAAATCCAAATCTGAGAGAGAGAGTTGAGTGTTGGGGAGACTATCATTTGAAGCACAAGAGCAAGGAGTTCATCATCAACACACCATCTATTACCTTTTGGAGAGTGGTGTCTCCTAGATTGGTTAGGTGTCACTTGGGAGCCTCCATCAAGATTGTGGAGTTGAACCAAGGAGTTTGTACGGGCAAGGAGATTGCCTACTTTGTGAAGATCTACCCTAGTGAGGCAAGTCCTTCATGGGCGATGGCCATGGAGGGATAGACAAGGTTGCTTCTTTGTGGACCCTTCGTGGGTGGAGCCCTCCGTGGACTCGCGCAGCCGTTACCCTTCGTGGATTGAAGTCTCCATCAACTTGGATGTATGATAGCACCACCTATCGGAACCACGGATAAAAAATCTCCGTGTCTCCAATTGCATTTGCACACTCCAATCCCATCCCTTTACATTCTTGCAAATTGCATGCTTTACTTTCCGCTGCTCATATACTCTTGTCATGCTTGCTTGATATGTATTGTGAATGTTTAAACTTGTGCTTAAACTCCACCTCAACTTGAAGAAATTAAAAACTGCTACTTTTCTTGCTAAGAGTCTATTCACCCCCCCCCCCTCTAGACACATCTTCTCGATCCTTTCAATTGTCTCCACTTTGATGTTGGGGATAAAATTTCTTCGACATATAACCTGCCCGGTAGCTTCTTAACATGCCACAAATTTGTTTGCATCCCTAATGATGCCATGGTTCCTTTTAGGCATTTTTTGAGGATCGCGTGAGAGCGAGGATGTAACAAGACATGAATTCTTATTATCCACACACCTCACCAAAACAATGTCCAACTAAACCATGATTACGGGCCTATTAGACTCCTTAGAAGTGAGAATGTAATTGTATTGCCTTGCATACACAACAAAGCTCATAGTGGCTCTCCAACAGTCCACTTATGGACTAAATGCATATTTGTCAAGTATCCCAATCATAAATAAGGGCACATTCATTCTTGAATACATAATGTGCTTTTGATAACTGAAGCATGTGGATTATCTATCCATTTAAATTTGGTACCTCGAGCACTGAAATGTCCAACTTTATTACCTTGAACTTTCAAGAACAAGTGAGCAGAATACTAGAGCATAATGTTTTGTTTTGTACGATGTTGATGTATGTCATCATAAGATGACTTATACTCCATCCTTCCTAGAATAAGTTTCATGGGTTTAATTCAGATTTGGACTTATTTGAACTAAGACCACACCACTTATTTTGGGACGGAGGGAGTACATCTTTTGGACATATGTCCCAATAAATCTCCATACAATTAATGCATGAGACATCGCCAAGATCCTTATAAATAACAATTACCTAGGGGTCTTGCTAATCGAGGCTAAGATCGCTCAAAGTCAATTATATCAAGGCAAGACCAAGTCAGAAAAATATAAGCCCTTGTTAATTATTATGATCCACAAACCAACAAGGAAAAAAATTATAAAAAAGGTGAGCCAGTTAAAGAGGAGGAATGTTGAAAGAAGCCCACAAAGAGCTCTAAGGTCCACCAGAAGAGAAGCCCACCCAGGTGGAGGGATGAGAGGGGTTCGTTCATGGAAAGGCTATGGAATCCACCTCTCTCCCTCCTCCTAGTCCATGATGGACCAGTGGAGTCATAGACCAAAGATTACCTAGTTACCCTTCCACCTACTTACTTTAGAGGAATCATTGGTATTTTTGTCAACCTGTAGTTGTCCAAGGGATACAAAACCAACCTCCTTCGTCCAGGAAAACAATTTGTGGGTTCCTACTCATGTATGCTTAGAGCATCTACAATCGGACTCCTCAAACCCTCCCTATGCGTTTGGTGAATCAGCTTGGTCATTGCCTGGTCAAGAAATTGCCACCCCACTACCCCCCTCAAAACACCCCATATACATCTGAGCTGTCTGCACCCCCAAACCCAGCCCATATGTGGGATGGATATGCGGAGTACGCGTGCAGTACATAAGATCTAGCCCATGTTGGCCCACCCAGCCCTACAAATATGTGTCCCTATCGGCATTCCGAACCTAAGCCTAGCCACTCGACTCCACTTCAAGTCCGCTCCGCCCCCAGCTCCTCTTCGATGATCCCCAACCTACTCTGGCATGGCGATAGTGGACCCGAGTCCAGCAACTCCGGATCCATCGACTGGGACCTCTTCCCATACGTGGACAAGGAGGAGTTAGCCGTTTAGCTAGCTCTCCTCTGGGTCCCGGGAGGAAACCCGAGCTCCATCGTCGGAGTCTCTCCGATGGGAATCAATCGCGTCAACGCAAGTTGAGCTTGGATCCAGCGATGCTGGCGGCTCGAGGCGTGTGAGCACGACGAAATCAGAGGCATCGAGCATCGGTTGGAGGTACTGCCACGCCCAACCAGATGGCCCCGGGCTGGCAGCGCAACCCCTACGATGGAGCCTAGACACCACGGCGTCGGGCTTTGAGTCCGAGGTCAACGGTGCCAGACGACACGACCATGAATGTGCCGAGGAGGGGCATGCCCGATGTGCGAGGGAAAAGCTACGCCACGCCACAAAGACCGAGTCGCCTGCCGCGTCGGACAAGCCCGCAGAGGACAACACCAAGGATAACCTCTGTGCCCGCATACAGGAGAAGCGGAAAGACCGAATGGCAAATGCCCTCACAATGGAGAAACCCGGACAGTTCATGCCCTCGCCGGACTGCACATCAAAGAGGTGGAGGAGGAGGCAAGTGACGTATCTGACAGCTCAGGCAGTAAGCATAACCAGCATGACCCATATTGCGTCTTCGACTGCTACTTTCGTAATGAAGACAACAATGGCAAGGGTGGTCATGAGTGAACTTTCTTCATAGCCATATTTCATAGCTAGTAGATCATGCCAATTTTTGACTGTCTAATGTCATGTATGAACCCCCCCTATTCTATGTGTGTTGATCTAGATAAACTACATGTGTTATTTTTTATGTTGTGTGAGATTGTACAGATTTAAGGATTCGCTAATGAGGGAGAAGGTTATGGACGCAGACATTTGAGAGATGACCAGACACTGTCCGTTGTCACGGCCCCATAAATGGGGGGCAGTTTTGTGAATTGTGGTTATAGATGCTTTTAGCATACAATGATTAATTGTACATGTAATAAAGGAAAGAGATTCTCTCCACCATCATGTCTACTTCGTGAATCCTATATCTATATACTTAAATAGTTTATTCTCATTCTCTTAGTTATATTAACATGCACTAGTAGAAAACAGGGAATTTGTCCCGGTTCGTAAGGGTCTTTAGTCCCGGTTCTTGAAACGAGACTAAAAGGTCGTTACTAATGCCTCCCACCTTTAGTCCCGGTTCTTACATAAACCGGGACAGATGGGCATCTACGTCCGCTGTGGGCCTGGGTCCGTTGGTCCCGGTTGGTGACATAAACCGGAACAAAAGGCTTCCACGCATCAGCATTTCAAAGGGCTGGTGTTTTTGTTTTTGTTTTGAAAGGGGGGGTTGGGGGGTTAATTTAGGTGTTTGTGTTAGCTAGCTAATTAATAGAGAGAATTGTCCTATCTTATCTCCGTGCTTGGTCGACGATACGTACTATATATATATAACGATATCTGAGAGGACTAGACACTCTACCTAGCTAGTAAGCAAATGAAGGAAACAGAAGATCGTCATGAACATATATGCATACAGAGAGAAGTGATATCGACTACCTCTCCTTCTCTGAGAGATTGGTTGAACAACAAGTTCTCGTATATCTATCTGACGCTACTGGCTACATATATACAATATAATTATCTCTTACAATATAATCTCCTAATTCCAAACAAACTAAGGGTCCACATGGTATTTTCCGTCTTTAGCGATCACGTGGTCAAGAAAGAATGCCGCCAATTCCTCTTGAATTGCTTGCATACGATCTGGTGGTAGTAGTTCATCCCGCATCCGAAACATCTAATTTGAAGAAGGGGGTCAATACATATATATGAATAAATGAAACTGAACACAAATGATGATAATAAAATAAAATTGTGAATATTATTATTTACGTACTTCATATTGTTTGTCAGAGTAGCCCCGCTCACAGTGTCGTGTGGCGGATGGACTATAAATGTAGTATCCACGATAATCATTCCCTTGTTCCTGCCACAACCACTTTACAAGGAATAGGGGTCAATCAAACTGATAATTAGCAAGCATGCTAAATGGTATTGATGAAACTAGCGCTTGAATCACTAGGAGATGCGTGGAACATGCTACTATAGTACTTACTTTCGGGTATCTAAATTGCAGCTTCTTCGGCAGTCCCGGAGTTTTTGAGGTGAATTTTTCCCAAACCCTGCCAGACAAAGAAAAGAATTACTTGATATCACGAACTGAACAAAGTTGCCGATATGGTGTGATAATGATCGGTTTAACTTACTTCTCTAGAATTTCAGTCAAGTCCGCATACTCCGTGGGATCTTTTCGTCTCGAGTCTAAGACGGTTACTTGTCCCTGCTCAAGCTTAATCTCTAGCAGAATATAGTTGAACCTGCGCAAGCATGCATAACTCATCAATTACATTACTACAACCTCGACTAATAAGGGATGCACAAGACAAGAACACTCACTTGACTTCGTAAGGGAAGAGTATTATAGCTTTGTTTTGATTTAATAGAAACGATTGTAGCAGCTTGGCCTCGGTATCTTTGGCATGAGATTTAACCATAAATACATCTATGAGATTTGTGTTAATGAACCCAATATCACCGACTAGTCTTTTCTTCAATTCGGCGATCTTCAATCTGCATAATTAATATAGTGAGGATAATTAAAAATACATGCAATGAAAGAGCTGACCTATATATAGATACTTAATAAATGACATAAGTAGTACTACTTACAGGCAGTAGCAATTGACCATTAATTTATCGAGGGCCTTTAGATTGAAAACGCGAAGAACTCCTCAAATGGAACATTCAACTGTTCAATTCCAACGAGGTCATGCTCCTCTCTAACTCTCAGCGTCAAAATATTCCTCCCCTCAGACTCTCTGCAGGTTTTCATGTACCAATTATGGAATCTGAACATCATCATTGTTAGAGATCTTTCATCTTTGACGAGAGGCTTCCCGTACGTGTCGTGTTCGTCCGCCTCAAGAAATCATAATGTACATCGTCGGGCAGGTAATCTGAAGGATTGTTATAACCCGGCACCATCCCGCCCGGATCATAAGCGACGCCTATCTTCGTACACCAGGAGCAGGGTGGGCGATTGGTTCGCTTGTTCGCTGAGCTGGGCAATTTTTTTCCCAGCTCGTCGTTCTGCTAACCTTTGATCAGTGACAATACTTCCAGACCGCTTCGCTTGGACAAATGACTTTTCAAGGATGCGCTCATAGTTGCCTTTCGGCGAAGACTTTGGTGGTTTCCTCAGGGCAGCCAGAGTACGCTTCACTTTCACCGGATCTATCTTCTCCTCCGGAGGTGGATGTCTCTGCGCTTTCAACCCTTCAAAGAAGTCCTTCACTTCGGTCCGCACGATCTTCTCATTTTCCTCCACGGTCATCTCGTACGGTAACTTCTCTAGAGGCTTGAGAGGTGGACCGTGTCTGTATTGCCTCCCGCCTCTGGTTGTACTGCTAGACGCCGGAGCAGACGGAGCGGGCCAAGGGCGGCTGTCTTCTTCGTGCTTGCTTATGAGGCGGAGGAGAAGGACTACGACGCCACGGAGAAGCCGGGCGGCGGCGGGTC
Source organism: Aegilops bicornis (assembly GCA_021605145.1). Taxonomy (NCBI): domain Eukaryota; kingdom Viridiplantae; phylum Streptophyta; class Magnoliopsida; order Poales; family Poaceae; genus Aegilops; species Aegilops bicornis. The sequence goes on from CM038672.1 coordinate 645,191,326, forward strand.
TCTTCCGCCCTTGCCGGGCAAGGCGGAGAAGGAGGAGGCTGCTTGCTGTTTCAAGGCACAAGCAGCGGAGAAGGAGGCGGAGTGCCGCCACGCGCCGGAGAAGGAGGCCGACTGCCCTAATCGTCACTTGCCGGAGGAGGAGGCGGTGGAGGAGGCGGAGTGCCCTGACTTGCCGGAGGAGGAGGAGGAGGCGTCCAGTTCGGAAGGTTGATGAGCTCCTCCCGCCATAGGCATGGAGTCTTGAGCGTAACCTGCACGTAGTCTCCCCGTCACCGGTAGGGTGGTCAAGCCGGAGGTCCTCAAATCCCTCCATTATTTCGTCCACCGTCACCCTAGCATATCCTTCTGGAATCGGACGACAGCGAAAAGTTGCGCCGGGTTCAGAAGGTCGAACTTGGCCGACAGCCGCCTTGACTTTTAAGTTTCGCCATTGCACCATAAGGTGGCAATTTTGAGACTCCGTGATAAAATCCACGGGGTAGCTAGCAGGAGCCGTCAAGACATGCTCCGGCTGAAGCAGCTCGGTGGAAGCCACGCTGCTTCTCCATTGAGATGGCGGGGTAGCTTCGGGGGAAGCTTCGGCAGGTCGTTTGCTGCGATATGCTTCTTCTCGTTCCTCTAGCCCTTGTACCCTTGCGTGCAGCGCCTGCAGTTGGCTATGCTCCACTTTCTTCCTCCTCTCCTTGGTTTTGTAACCCCCTGCGTCCGAAAAACCAACCTTCCACCGAATGGAGCCTGGCGTGCCTCGTGTCCGTCCAGGGTGCTCAGGATTCCCGAGGGCCATTGTGAGCTCGTCGTTCTCCCTGTCTGGAATGAACTTCCCTTGCTGCACTGCATTGATATAGTGCCGAAGCCTCTTGACTGGTATTTTCAGTTGCTCGTCCGTCCAACGGCACTTCCACGATCTGAGGTCCAAGGTTCCACCAGCCCCGAAGAACCAAGTCCGGCAACGGTCTAGCCAGCTCATTGTCTCTGGTTCGATCTCTTTATCAAGCAGATCATTCTCAGCCTTGGCCCACTTAGGCCGGGCTTTGAGGTAGCCACCTGACCCCGTGCGATGCTGAAACTTCTTCTTCACATCATTTTGCTTGTTTGTCGCCGACATCTTCTTACTCTTTTCCGATTTCTTGTGGGCCACAAATGCGGGCCAGTGATCTCTGATCTTCTCATATTTGCCGATGAATTCTGGTGTCTCTTCTTTGTCGACAAACTTTTTCAGATCTTTCGTCCACCTCCTGAATAGGCCTGCCATCTTCTTAAGAGCAAAAGACTTGATTAATTGCTCTATAACTGGCTTCTCCGGATCCTCCTCTGGCGGTAGGGTGTTCAGCTCAGTCCAAAGATCATCTTTCTGCATATCATTGACATAAGACACCCCAGGGTCTTCGTTCTTAGGCTTATACCATTGGTGGATGCTAATCGGGATCCTGTCCCTAACAAGAACCCCGCATTGAGCAGCAAATCTGTTCTTTGTCCGGATGGGTTCAATCGGTTCACCATCGCACGCGATTGCTGTGATCTCAAACCTTTCATCCGAGCTCAACTTTTTCTTCGGGCCTCGTCTCCTTACCGAAGTTGTGCTCGATCCGGAGGGCTAGAAAAAAAAGAAATACGAGAGTTAATTAATATGTGTACATATACCAAAACAATGAATGCATCAATTAGCTAGTCAGCACAGGCTTAACTAATATAAATACCTGGCCAGACTCGGTTCGGTCATCGGAGCCGTCATCACGGTCTCCTTCTTGCACCGTCATTGGGTCACCGGAGCCGTCCTCACGGTCTCCTTCTTGCACCATCATTGGGTCACCGGAGCCATCATAATCATAGCCTGCTTCTTCACCATGTCCTTCCAGACCATCGGTGTCGTTCAGAAACGAGAAGACGGCATCACTTCCTTGTGCGATTATGTCCCCTAATAACGCTTCTTGTGCTTCGTCTCGGGGGGTGTCCATAGTTTCTACAAATATTTACAACATGGCAATTATTATTCAAACATGACAGATGGATATATTAGCTAGTGGCAGGCTATGATTATGATGACAGTAAGGAATCATATTAATTAGTGGCCTCGACGCTGCTTCTCTAGCTAGGGTTTGGGGTGGCCTCGAGAACGCTTCAAGGAGGGGGTAATATCGACAACCCATTTAGATACATACACGGAAAATAATGTTATCGGGAGGGGTATATCGACCCCCCCACGTGTTGAAGTTATCGGGAGGGGTTTATATCGACAACCATTTACATACGTACATGGGAAAATAATATTATCGGGGAGGGGGTATATCGGCCCCCCCACGTGTTGAAGTTATCGGGAGGGGTATATCGACCCCCCCTCGTGTTGAAGTTATCGGGAGGGGGTATATCGACCCCCGCCCCACGTGTTGAAGTTATCGGGAGTTTATATCGACACGACATACGTACATGAAAATAATATTATCGGAGAGGGGGTATATCGACCCCCCCCCCCCACGTGTTGAAGTTATCGACGACGACAGACCCGATAAAACATAAGAAAACGAAGAAGAAATAAAAAGAGAAGAAGAAAAAAGGAATAGAGGAGATGATCGAAGAAAAAAAAGAAAAAAAAGAGGAGAAGAAGAAAGGAATAGAGAAGAAGAAGAAAGGTAACAACTGATCCAACGGCATAATAATACCAAGCCTCGGTACGAATGGCATATTTTCTAATCTTTCTAATCTTCAATCGCATTGCATCCATCTTGATCTTGTGATCATCGACGACATCCGCAACATGCAACTCCAATATCATCTTCTCCTCCTTAATTTTTCTTATTTTTTCCTTCAAGAAATTGTTTTATTCTTCAACTAAATTTAACCTCTCGACAATAGGGTCGGTTGGAATTTCCGGTTCAACAACCTCCTAGATAAATAAAATCTATGTCATGTTGGTCGGCATAATTTTCATAAACAATAAATGAACCAATAGTTATGAAAAGATAATATAGACCACATCCGAATCATAGACAAGACGAGGGCCGACGGGGGCGGATACCAAAACCATCGCACTATATAAGATGCAATAATAAAAGTAAGAAAATAATACAAGTATCTATCTAAACATACAAGTAAGAATATTTTTTCTTTCAGAAAGAAGATAAGAACAAGAGGCTCACCACGGTGGTGCCGACGATGAGATCGGCGCGGGCGATCGATGGCGGTGAAGACGGAGATGGGACGTGACAAATCGCTAAACCTAAACAAATATTGAGGAAAATGGAGTTTGGAGGTCGAGCTTGAAGAGGAGAAAGTTAAGTAGTGTGGCTCGGGCATTCCATCGAACACCTCGTGTGCATAGGAGGTGAGCTAGAGCACCACAAAGCTCTCCAACGGCCGGGCAGAAAAACAGAGCAGTGAAGTGCTCTGCTCACAGACGAGGGGTATATATAGGCAATTCATTGGTCCCGGTTCATGGCACGAACCGGGACTAAAGGGCAGCCTTTGGCCCCAGTTTCAAGCCACTAACCGGGACCAATGGTGGTGGGCCAGGAGCGAGGCCCATTGGTCCCGGTTCGTCCCACCAACCGGGACCAAAAGGTCCAGAAGAACCGAGACCAATGGCCCACGTGGCCCGGCCGGCCCCCGGGGCTCACGAACCGGGTCCAATGCCCCCATGGGTCCCGGTTCTGGATTGAACCGGGACTAATGGGCTGACCCGGCTTGGACAATTGCCCCCTTTTCTACTAGTGATGCAACCTATCCAACTAATCACATATGTCTCGTATGCCACCTCCCAACCAGTGGTGGATTTAGAATTTCACAATGTGGGGGTAATCATGAACAACATTCCAATTAGTACACTACATCCAAATTAGTATGATGTTCAAACCTTGCACTAGTAAAAGAAAATCTGTAAATTGTTTGTGGGGGCCATGGCCCTCACGACCCCACTCCTAGATTCGCCACAGCTCCCAACTAAATGCACATGCAAGCCATTTACATCATCAAGCACATGCAACTAATCAACTTTCGACTTTGTACCACATGCACACCTCCTACATCATCAGGTGCCCATGCAACCATTCAACTTTAGGCTTTCCACGCCATTATTTTTATTTTTATTTTTATTTTTCAAAAAATGATAATTGAAATTGAATGTCGTAGGACAATATAACATGCATCAACTCTCCATTTAACTCTAGGTTCAATGTGGTGCAGTACTATTCTCATATATTTTAATTTTATTTTTGAAAAGTTCATTGGTAAAAAAATGAGTAGCAACGCATAGGGAGTTATCTAGTTCCACTAAAATTTCAACAATCTATGGAAAATCTGGTGAAAAGGATGGCAAGTGGGAAGGAACAAGAAGAAATCTTCATTACAATACCCCCCCCCCCTTCACAAAGCGATTAGGGTGAAGCTCTCCTCCTCTGGATCTCCGTCGACAAGCCCGTGGATTCGCTTCCTCTCTACCTAGTGCTTCAGCTACTGATGATGGGTTGGGGAACCTGGTGCCTTGATTCCGATTACCAGATATGTTAGGGTTTTAGTACTCAAAGGGGTGGTGCTCATGCGTATGGCAGCACTCCATCTCCGAGTCGGTCTTTCGAGCTTCGATACTTCTCAAGTTTGTCCATGAGGACTGATTAGATGGAGCTTTGGCATAGATTCTTGCCGGCTCTTCTTGGCGGCAAGGTTAAGATTTCTTGTTGTACGTGTGTGAGAGCGAAAAATTGTGTCAGGTTCTTTAGATCGATTTAAGCGTTCAACGACGACAACAATGGCTTCGGGCGTTGTTCTTTAGGGGCACATGCACAAAGACTTCTCAGCTATCATTGGCAATGCCACACCGACTTCGGTACAGGAGCGGCGACAACAACACTTCAGCGGCTCGTTCGATGGTCCAGGTCCTCGATGTAATCATTATTATTTTTATGATGCTTTGTACTCCCTCTGTAAACTAATATAAGAGCGTTTAGATCACTGAAATAGTAATCTAAACACTCTTATATTAGTTTATGGATGGAGTACTACTTTATATCTGGATATTATGTCAACTGTACCTGATCTTTTCCGCATTCTTTTTCCCTCCTCACACACTACCTACTCCACTTGACATCGTTGAGAGACGCACGCTTGCATATTCGAGGTAGGGCCTAGGTGGCGTATCACATGCTCGCGGTACTGTTGCCGCGCGCCATCACCTCCATATCTTTTCCGAATACATATCTCGCCCGCCGGCCAACCCCTGCTCGATTTGGCAACTACGCGGTTGCTCCGGATTGGCCCCGGGGCTAAGTTGCAGCTATACCTAGCTAGCGTCCAATGGAGGCCACATGACCGCGTCGTGCACGCCCCCTGTACGTTCGTTAGCCCACGCTCATGATGATTGGCGTGCATTATTGGTACGCAAGCCACCGCGCTGCGTCGACGGCCACGGCCACGGATACGGCGACGACGATATTATATTTAAACATGTGCCTCACGCACGCACCAACAGTTTCCACACTAGAGCTAGCCAGAGAGACCGACCATGGCGGATGGAGGCGTGTGGGTGTTCCGGAAGGACGGGGTGATGGAGCTGGAGAGCCCGGCCGGGTCGACGTCGAGCCGGAGCGGACCCGGCAACAAGGCGCTGGTGTACGTGCCTGCGAACGAGACGATGCGGTCGCTGCAGGCGCTGGAGCAGCGCCTCGGCGCGCACGGCTGGGAGCGCTACTACGAGAACCGCGACGTCGTGCAGCTCCACCGCCGCGACGGCAGCCTCGACCTTATCTCGCTCCCGCGTGACTTCGCGCAGCTCCGCTCCACCCACATGTATGACGTCGTCGTCAAGAACCGAGGTCACTTCAAGGTAGTCTAGTAGTATACTCACGTACGCACCCACTGCTTTCCCGGTCAGTTAAGCTTGCAACCTTAAGCTCTGTGTGTATGTTAATTCACTATACGTCTGGTATATCGTTGTGAGTGTACTAATAATATATTTCTTGTATGTGTAAGGTATTTTCCGAGTTCGTGCCCGTCTCAAGTACTAGAGTAACAAGCTATACTCGTGTTTTTAAAAGAGACAAGCTACTCGTTTTGATTGAATCCCGATCGTTTTTTGTGTGCTTGTTTATGTTAATTAAACCCTTGTGTTTCAATGTTTAACTGTGCGTATGGGTAAAAAAAAAATGTTTAACTGTGCGTACATATGCATGGCTATGAGTAACTGACGTGGCCAAGCTGGCCCCATGTTCGTGCATTCAGGCTGAAAAGGTATCCGGTGGCTGACGAGGAGCGAAAATGCTAGATCAATGGGCTCGTTACGTAGTATCATGGGCCATTGCCTTAATTCTCTTTATCCCTCTGATTTTGAGATGGTTGAGGCCCGTCCCATCCCCTTAAACCAATCAATGTATCAAATCTCAACCACTCTATAAAACCCCTGTAAAAATCTGTGAATATAGCATTGCTCCTAGGAGGAGCAATCAAAATTGCTTTTTCTAGGAACCTATTCCACGGAAATGCTACATACTGTGAAATAACCAATAACCTCCAGGAAAAAAAGAGTAATGCTACACCTATGTAAACAGTAATGACTTGCGTGGCATTTTTTTTTTGAGCATCAGTACAGACATAAGCGCTCATATACACGCGCATACACTCATCCTTATGAATGCACACACGCACACCCAACCCCTATGAGCACCTCCGAGAGACTGAGCCGGCATATCATCTTTAGATTTACGAAGTCACCATAGGCGCCTCGTCGACGGAACGCCTCCTCCCAATCGAAAGAAAGATCGCGGAAATCCTGAAATAAATCCAGGAATAATGCGAGCACCAGGATTTGAACCCTGGTGGGTTGGGGATACCACTGTTCACCTAACCAACTCAAACACAGGTTTAACACAGGCGTTCCCTTTCTTATACCATGTCTGAAGCGCTGGGCCGGCCCACCGAGGCCTGTAATTTTTTCCGATTCGCACTTCACTGCCGCTTGTGTTGGGCTCGTTCGCTGCCCCTATTCGTTTCATTTCTCTTATGCTTTTAGAATGCGCGGTGAACATTTTTTTAATATACGCTGAACACTTTTTCTGCTTCTAGTGAACATTTTTCAATGCACGATGAACCTTTCTTTACAAACGGTGAACATTTTCTTAATATAATAAACTTTGGTAATATCCGTTGAACATATTTGAAATGCAAATTGAACATTTTTGTACTATAGGTTGTTCAATTTTCTTACGATAAGGAACATTTTACTTAATCCGTGGTAACTTTTTTTGTAATTTATGGTGACATTTTATTAATACACGGTGAGTTTCAAGATTGTTATGGCGAATATTTCCTTAATACATGGTGAAATTTTTGTATTTCACAAAATGTTCAGTATGTATTAAAACTTATTGTGTAAAGTCAATTTGCATTTCCAGAATCACTTGATTATTTTAATAAAAGTTGAAAAGTTTTAATACATTTCTAAAATTTATTATGATTACACAATTACTTTTAATACATGTTCTGCGCCATGTTTCTAAAATTTAATGCATTTAAAATTATATGTTCAACTTTTAATGCATTGATTGCAAGAATGATTAAGAAACTGGGCAAAAAGTTCTTGAAACTCATCGTGTATCAAGAAAATGTTCACCATAAATTACAAAAAGTTCACCGCGCATTATGTAAAATGTTCATCATATCTTAAGAAAAACTTCAAGATATATTACAAAAATCTTCTTTTCATTTAAAATATGTTCAACGTTTATTATAATGGAGAAAATGTTAATCGTTTGTAAAGAAAAAATTGACAACCTGTATTAAAAAAAATTGTGTAATCTAATAAATTTTAGAAATGCATTAAAACTGTTCAACTTTTATAAGAAATGCACTAAAACTTTTATAAAAAATTTAGATAATGTTCACCATAAATTACAAAAAGTTCACCGCCCATTTGAAAAGCATAAGAGAAATGAAACGAATAGGGGCAGCGAACGAGCCCAACACAAGCGGCAGTGAAGTGCGAATCGGAAAAAAAATGCAGGCCTCGGTGGGCCGGCCAAGCGCTTCAGACATGGTATAAGAAAGGGAACGCCTGTGTTCAAACCCGAGCTGCGCTGTGGCGTGGTGGTTAGCGCGTGGCGCCCCTGCACTGCAGGTCGCAGGTTCGATTCCCGCCTCGCCTGATTTTCGGTATCTTTTATTTATTTGTTCAAGTGGCGGAAAATTTCAAACCAGTCCAGATTCGGTGGTGGAAAATTGCGAACAAAAAAGAATGCCTCTCATGGAGCCTTTTTCCCGCAAAAAAATTGGGCATTTTTGTGATTAAATACAACGTAAGGGGGTTTTCTGTAAAAAACATGCCACGCCGGCACCTGGTGGGCGGGCCCTGCCGGTCAGATACACCGTCAATACGTATAAAACGCACTTTTAGTCTTTTTTGCAACGGCTCGCCCTTATCTTGATGCTGACATGTAAAAATTACCAATTTTGATACCAATCTGCTTCCAATGTCTTAATTGTGATACTTCTGTGCAGTTAACTCGCTCAGGAGCAATGATGTCGTTGTCGACTCGTCGGCTTGTGGCGGAAGTTGGCACATAATTTGTACCGCGCGGCTCGAATTGGAAACTACAACGTTGCCCGGATTGGGCCCGGGGTAAAGTTGCAGCTAGCTAGCTCTAGCGTCCACGTGAAGCCCTTCGACCTCCTGTGCATACGCTGGCCCACGTTACTTACTGCCTTGCATTATTGGTACGTAGTAGTCCGCCGTGCAACGGCCATGGTGATGATCGACGGCGATTTTATATTTAGACATGTGCCTCACTCACGCACGCACTCGTCTGCAGGAGCCGCATGCGACGACGCTAGAGCTAGCCAGAAACACCGGTACCTCATCGATGGCGGCGGGCGGCGTGTGGGTGTTCCGAAAGGACGGGGTGATGGAGCTGGAGCGGGAGGCGTTGAGCCGGAAGGCGCTGGTGTACGTGCCGGCGAACGAGGCGATGCGGTCGCTGCGGGCGCTGGAGCGGCGGCTGGCGTCGCTGGGATGGGAGCGCTACTACGAGGACCGCGCCGTCGTGCAGCTCCACCGCCGCGACGGCAGCCTCGACCTCATCTCGCTGCCGCGAGACTTTGCACGGTTCCGCTCCGTCCACATGTACGACGTCGTCGTCAAGAACCGAGGCCACTTCAAGGTCGTCGACCTCTAAAGCATGCGTCTCACTCTCACCGGCCAGTCAAGCTTGCAAGGTGTGTGTTAATCACTGTACTACGTGTGATGGATCGTTAGACATTTGCGTTTACCTGTAGAAGCCTCTACGACGTACCGACTTTCCCCGGCGAGTCCAGCTCGCAAGATGCGTCAGTGTGTCATTTGTTGTACGTGTGATTGATCGTTGTGCGTCTGTAACAAATGTATGCCTTGTACTGTTTGGCGTTTACCGTGTTCTCGTACGCCTAATCTAATCGTGTGGCTTATGTGTGTCCCGTTTTTCTCTTTCCGCTGAAGTCACCAAACTAAGCTTCAAGGATTGCCGGTGCCTATTGACTCGAGCTCGGTAAGAGTAGTACTTCTTCCATCTAGGTGTGTAAGTCGTATTAGGGCATCTCCAACAGGTTGTATGTTAGTCTTGTTGGTAAAATGTTCATGTCATCAACAAACACGCTATCATACAACTACTTTAATAGATTGTATGTAAGCTATCCAATAGATGGTAAGAAAATAAATGTGATTGCTCTCTATTTCACCTTGGAGCTTGTGCAAAGGTTGTTGGTTAATCTACATACAACTTTGCTCTCTTTCCGTATTTATTACATGCCACATCATCATTATGTCTTAGGTGGCAAATTAACCAACACCTATCTTACAACTGTTGAAGATGCCCTTAGGAGGAGCTCCGCAACCTAAGGTGGCTAAAGATTGGACGAGGCAAAAAATCAACATGAAAACATGTATCCCATGATCAGCCAAAAATTCAGCAGTTAATTCTTAACTGATGGTATGACCCATGCAAGAATTAAATTCATTGCATGCAAGCCGGCTTGATTCCCTTGACTAACCAGCGCCTTCTTTTTATGCATGCATAGGTAGTTTATTTAGCAATTAATCTCTAATTAATAGTCCGAGAAGAGAAAGCATGGGTGGTTAAATGAGGTGGAAAGAAAACAAGAAAACAATTAATGTTACGCGTTTAGGTTATTTGGGAATACCTGGTTTTCGTAAAGTGACTTACTCACCTAGACGGAGGGAGTGCTAATGTTTTTTTTGTTTTTTGCTTTGCAAATAAGAGTAGTACTCTCTCTGATCCAAATTAATTGACACGATTCTAATACAACTTTAAGTTGCATCAATTAATTTGGATCGAGAGGAGTATTGATGTTCTTGTGTGCTTTTGTTTGTTAATGAAAGCCCTCCATTTTTTATTTTCAACTGTATGTGTTGCCTCGAGTAACTGGCGTGGCCATATTCTGGTCCATCTGGAAATGCAGAAATGATATTATATTTAGATCAAAACAAATTCATGATCCCATTATCCTGGTAAGACTAATGTGTAATTGGATCAGGGGCGCGCTCTACCACTGAGCTAATAGCCCGTCGAAAACAAATTCATGATCCCATTATCCTGGTAAGACTAATGTGTAATTGGATCATTGATTGGTTTATTTTAAAGATAAAAAACCCAGAGCGAAAGCTACTGATCAGTTGGGGGCAAGAATAATCGAGCGGTCATGAAGTGCTGGGATACTCGTTGCCGATGATCGTTGTCCAGATCTTCCCGCCGAGGATGGTCGTCACGCTACCGATGCGAGTGTGTGACAGTGTAGGCACGGGAGAGTGCTCGTATCCCTCTTCTTCCCGTCCAAGTCTCTGTTTTAAACATCTGTCATTTGGGCTTTTGGAATGCAGATTGAACTGATGCGTAAGAATCTTGTAAAACTAATGTGTAACGGCATCTCTAACATTGACCCTCAAATTTTCTTCCACATCCTTCGCGAACAGGGAGGATCAGCCCGCGAACACGGATGCGGGAGTTGGTCATCCGTCCGTCGGTGCTTGTCGAGGAGGCGGAAGTTATAGTCCTGGTCGTCATGCGTCTGATGGCACTTGGCCCCCCGCTCCTCTAGCACCATGTCCGTGTAGTGGCCACGGGACTTGCCGATGGTGATGCCGGCATGCACCGGCGAGGAGGGTGGCGCCTGCTCGTCCTCTGTCGCGTCCTCCATTGGGACGTCCGCAGCGCCGACAACCGTCTACTGTCGATACCCGGTGGCCGCAATGACCGGGATCTCCTTTTTCTGCTCGGGTGATAGGCTGTCCCAGACGGCTTTGGAGCTCGAGGAGGCCATGGAGGGCGTGTTGCAGAAAGGAGGAAGAGAGCGGAGGATGATGGATGCAGCTATGGCCAGGCCTGCGATTTATATAGCGAAGGGCAACGGGCAATGTGACTAATGGCGGGCGGCAGATGGACGGGCGGGTGGCACCGGCTCACCGTTCCTCGGCAACCGTGCACATGTTAAATGTAGGCAGGCGGACGAACATGCTGTCGTTTGAACGCGAGGCAGCTGCAGGCACCGGTAAGCGGCGTGGGCAACGCTCTCGGCCGGCGTGCCGTTTCAATGTCAGAGCGTTGTGAGAGGTCACAATGCTCTGAGCCGGCATGAATGCGGCACTGCTGCTCTGGAGCGGCGTTGACCTTTTGGACGGGAACGCACGCGGGCACGGGTGGGGTTTTTTGGTTGGTCAGGGTAGTCAGGAGCAGAAGTACCAGCGATGCCGACGCCCGCAAAGATCCTCAATTTGTCTTCGATTTGTAGGAAAGACACGTTCAGGCCTGCCTGTGAAGCGATGTAAAATCGCGTTGGATGGCAAATCACGTTCATCCCCTCAAAGGTTGTTAGCTGGTGCTTACATGTTGCGTCATCATCTCCCTTCTTGAAAGCATGGGGTGGTTCCACTATTTGATGACTAGTTCATGCCCCGCGCGTTGCTGCGGGAATTTGTTATAGATTTCTAAGTAACTTGCACACAACAAATAAGGTACAATTCAAGTCAATAATATGAGATTTCATATAGGTAATGATAAGCAACAATATGATAGCTTTCATATAGAGGCAATGATTAAAATTATTAGTGGTATAAATATATATTGTATAGATTGCTTGAACCATATGTCAGCATAATCTATTTCACGTTGTTTGGAGGAGTGTCTTCTTGGACCAATAGATAGTAGAGAAGAGTAATATAATGCAGGCTGGATATAAAATTTATTCTCTCTGATATATATTTGATTTTGTAATGCTGGAGGCGCATAGAAGTATATGAGATTGTTCCTCGGTACAATAATTTTTTTCTCCCACTCAGTTACATTAGAACTGATCTCCCACTTAAACAATTTGTAAGGACATGTGATAGATGACATAGAGCAAGGTAAGTAAATTGAGAAAGGTAATTAATAAATTATCTAATGACCGGACCAAATGTAATAGACCAAGCAACCATATAGCAGGAACCAACGGAAGTAGCTACCTGACATACTGATACGGGGGACACACGACAAAGAAAACAAACAGAGCGATCCAAATGCAACCATCCGGCCAAAGGCCATCGATATTGAGATACACCCAGCACCTGCAGAACATAACAAAAAGGAAGCCAGCACACACATGCACAGAAGGAATATGACGCAATCAAGAGCAGCAAAGAACACGACGTGGTCCTCACATGCGGCAACAACAGCATCCGGCTTCAAAGAACGGCTCTCTGTCAGGCTGGCCCAGCGGGCTGCACCGCTACTCACAGCGGATGTGGCACCCAGCCCGCGCGGCAAAGGCCCTCGTCCACGACGCCGCTCGTCCCAGCACAGCAACATTGTGTGGCGTCATCAGCAGCGCGCATCGTTGTCGACACAGGATGGCGCATAGCGCAGCCCTTCCGCTTGACCCGTAGCTGCTCCCATGGCAAGCCTGACCATGGAGGCGGCTAACTACGGCGAGCGCGGCCAAGCCTTCTAGCATGGCCGCACCCAACGCTACATCTCCCAACCGGTCCTCCGTGACGACGCCCTCCGGCGTGCACGTGCTTTGGCTGCCGAGTCTACACTTCTTAAAGGGAGATGAACTGCATGCGTTACCCATGCGTGAGGAGGGAGAAGAATATCCATCCGTTTCTATTGCAGTATAAAAGTGGGATTTGATGGACGTTGAAGAAGGTGAGAAGGAAACGGAAGCCGTGGTGATTGCAGAGAAGCAGGACGCACCAACGGAGGGCCCTACGATGGGGAATTAATTGTGGAAAGTAACTCCTGTAGATATCTGTGAAGGAGAAGAAGCGGTGCGATCGGGCAGAGCAGTGGGCCTTGGGGCGAAAATGAAGTTGTATGATGAAGAAACGAAAAAGAGAGAAAAAGAAATTAAATTACAGGAATAGGAAAAATATTTGGAATTGATGATGTGGCTAGAATGCTGAGGTGGACTGAGATGGATGGCTGCATGTAGATTGGTGATGTGGATAGCTTGCATGTCAAGGAAAACAAGGTAGTGGGAATGAACTATTTAAGTATTATAGATTAGCCATCGAATACACGATTTATTTGTGCTAGCTTGCTTCAGTTGGAACTGATAACTTTTGTCATAACTTGATTATGGTTCTAATTGATTTTGCATCAGCGATATGAAGTTCTTCAAATGACTTTGTAATTAAGTTCATAATTGATGATATATTATTTATGTGCTAACCAGAAAACTAACTAGAAAGGGGCACTTTCCTACCAACAATACTTATTATAGATAAGAAAAATGAAGGGGCGTGCTTTATCTGGCACCGCCCGAACTTCCTCTCATGCGGGCGCACCAGGGTGCGCCCCAACCACCAGTCTTAAGTCAAACGAGGATCACTCTCCAGTGGCTCGCAAGGTTCGAGCTTTTTCTTACTACGCTACTGGTTGCAGTGAACCTTGGTTGAAATGGCACGACGAAACCAGGTTACTCCGTTGGCAATTAAATTAACGTGGAGATACTGACTACGCATTTATCACCCTGGTGTCAACGCTAATCTCTGTCCTGTGTGCAGTAGTTTATCAAACAAGCAATGAATCCATGCATCCCATCTTCTCGGTCAAACGACTATACAAGTGGTCTGCTAGTCACACACTGACAGATCGATGTTTCTATAGGCTCTCGTAGCATCCCATCTTAACTACTACCACCAACCAGTTCACAAATTACTTACAGCACTGGTGGTCAATAGCGTCTCGCCATTTTAACGCTTGGGGATGCGTCAGCCAGCCAAACCCGGCGCACCCAAAGGGCGGTCGCGCCGGGCCGTCGTCGGAGCCAAGGAAAAGGCGGTGGCCGGCTCATCCCGGCGGCTGTGCTTCGCTGCCGTCCTCGCGGTAACCTTCTTCCTCTACTACCGTTTCTCACAGCTCGACGACCCGTGCCGGGGACGGTACATCCACGTGTACGAGCTGCCACCGCGCTTCAACACCGACATGACGCGCGACGCCTGCCGCGGCGATGCCAGCGGCGGCGGGCGCTGGCCCGCGGGCACCTGCGAGTCCATCGACAACACCGGCCTCGGCCGGCCGCTCGCGGACCCGGCCGACGGCGTGCTCACCGGCGAGGACGGGTGGTACGGCACGCGCCAGCTCGGTCTCGACATCATCTTCCACAACCGGATGAAGCGGTACGAGTGCCTCACCAACCACACCGCCGTGGCCGCCGCCGTCTTCGTGCCCTTCTACGCCGCCCTCGACTTCGCCCGCTACGCCGGCCAAGACAACGTGACGCGGGACGCCGCGTCGGTCGACCTGGCGGAGTGGCTCAAGTGGCGGCTCCTGTACGACCAGCAACGGCCCCAGGACGGCCACGACAATTTCCTCGTCGCCGGGAGGACGGCGCGGGAGCTGGCGAGGGACGGCGGCAACTCCGGCGGCCCGAACTGGGGCACGAACCTCCTCGCCAGGCCGGTCGGCAGGAACCTGTCGGTGCTCGTCTTGGAGTCGTCGCTGTCGCCCAACGCGAGCGACTTCGCCGTGCCGTACCCGACCTACTTCCACCCCAGGAGCGACGCCGACGTGTTCCGGTGGCAGGACAGGGTGCGCGGCCAGCAGCGGAAGTGGCTCATGGCGTTCGTCTCCGGCAAGCCGCGGGGACGGAGAAGGCAGCAACGGCGACCATCCACGACCATGTCATGGCCCAGTGCAAGGCGTCGGACGCGTGTGGGCACCTGCAGCCGGACCCGGACTGCGCCACCGGGACCGACCACGGGCAGTGCCACTCCCCTGTCGAGGCCATGCGGCTGCTCCAGAGCGCGACCTTCTGCCTGCATCCACCGCCAGGCGGCTCGCCCCCGTCCTACACGCGGCGGTGGGTGTTTGACGCGATGGTGGCCGGGTGCATCCCGGTCTTCTTCCACCCGGCGTCGGCGCACCTGCAGTACAGGTGGCACCTCCCCGAGGACCACGCCAAGTACTCGGTGTTCATCCCGGAGGCCGGCGTCCGGGCGGGCACGGCGAGCATCGAGGCCGTGCTCCGGGCGATCCCGGCGGCGACGGTGGCGCGGATGCGGGAGGAGGTGGTGAGGCTAATCCCGACGGTGGTCTACGCCGATCCCCGGGGGAAGCTGGAGACTGTCAAGGACGCCTTCGACGTCGCCGTCGACGGGATGCTCGACAGGGTGGCAAGGCTCCGGCATTAACTAATTTTCCCGCACACATTTTGTACTGTAACCAAGTTTTGTGGACAATTTTTGTCACGTATTCAAACGTTCTTTCGCGTCCAAATCAGTCGTACCGTATGCATAGGGATCATTGCAGCGTCACACGTTGACTTGGTTTCAGAAACTATCTAGCAATACCCCGCATATGGTTCAGTCACTTGACCGTGTTTTGTCTATGACTGTGAAAGAGCAGTAGATAATTTTCTCTGTCAATTTTAGGAAAAACGGACGAGAAAACAAATTACAGAAACAAAACACAAAATGAAAACGAGCTAGAGCTTGAGGATGTAGGGGAAACTTAGAACAAATCATCATTTCACTGTACTACTTTGACTATGTCTTGAGCACGTGAGGCTCCGTCTCCCACGGTCTCGTGCTCGACGTTGCGTAAGTAGCAAGTTGTAAACAGTGGATTACGGGATTCATCGTGATGCTTAAAATAGTGAAGGCAAAATTAAGGACGTCTATAACTGCCACACGTGTGGCATTTAGGTGGATCGGCCCGCACGTCCTGTTCGGTGCGGGGGCTAATCCACCCACACGACGGCGTCCGGACGCACGAGCCGCGACCCGCATGTCCGGTGTGTGGGGCGAGCGCCCACACGTCCGGGCGACCCATCCCGCTACCCGCACAACCCGAACGCGCGCTCGACGCCGCGACCTACCGACGAACCCTATCGCATCGATCTACATCGTCTCCTACCTCCCGATCCCATCACAGGCCTTCTCTGGTTGCCATGGCAACCAGACTAGATCTCAGAGCGGCACCCACCTCCATCCTACCCCAACCCCTTGACACCACCAACCATACACCCCCTCCGCCCCCACCCCACCCCCGATCGACGAGCCCGCGGCGGCAGACAAAAGAGGAGCAGTCGATCTCCGATCTCATCGTCTTTACGGTCCTATTTCCACCCCTACTAGTTGAACTTTACGATTGCCCACAGGCGGGCAACTACATCCACAACTACATGGCAATTGCCACACGGATCTAGTGTTCACTAGAAGCATGGAAGGAATGGATGGGGTGGATTTGGGTGGCAATCGGAATAGAGAGAACTAGTTGCCGTTCAATTTTTACGTTGGTTGCCGCCTGTCTTTGCAGTTAGTGGCCACCATGGTGTTTAGTCAGTTGCCATCTTACTGCGTTGCTCATCGCCATCGGTTCAAAAACGACACTTGGCATCCAGATTTTAGAAAATGGGATAACAAACGTGCATATCATATTTGCCATCATGTAATTGGTTGTCTACGCAATAATTGTGATGGGATTGCCGTGTTTTTCTTGTATGTACAAAAAATCAGCAGAAAATGCAGTTTCATGTGTCTCTTGTTTATGCAGTGACTGAAAAACACAATGGGAAAAGAGGCGGAAGAATGAATCAGAAAGATGGCGCAGATCATTGGTTTTCTCAAAACCCGGCAATGCAACCTTGGGATGCATCAGAGTACAATCAACTCATTTCCATGGGACCGTTGCTGCCACTTTTAGAACAGTATGTGAGCATGGGTACGGTAAATGATCAAAAAAAGGGACAATTGCCATGTTATGGGGGAATGGTATTGTACTTATGTCCTACCATGTTACTTTTTTCGTGAGGGTCAAACTCAGGGGTGACTTGGCAAGTTCAAACACGGGCGCTAACGCTGATGGATGTCACGTTCGACCAATTTCAAGTAGCCAATGTGGCAAATCAAGGTAACACGTATCAATAAAACCATTCAACTTTTGCGAAAAGATGAAAAAAAAGACTTGAAGAGATGGAAAATACTTACAAGTTTTATGGTGGAAACGCAGGACCGTCATGTAGCACGTGGCAACCGTCAGCAATCGGGTACCTGCCATCGACGTCAAACACAGGTGAGTAGTATGAAGTGATTACATTGACAATGCAACATCAGAGGAATTATATGTGACATTGCTGCTTGTGTGTTGTATTCGGAAAAAGTGTAGTTTGTCGTGTATGATATGAATGCATTTGCCATGTGTGGTGAAATGCATTTGCCATGTGTGATCAACTATGGTTGCCATGTGTGATCAACTGTGGTTGCCATGTCTGATGTACTGTGGTTGCCATGTCTGATGAACTACAATAGCCATGGATAATCAACTGCAGTTGTCATGTATTATCAACTGCATTTGCCATGGACAATCAACTATGGTTTCCATGTACTATCAACTATGGTTGCCATGCATAATAAAAAATGTCGTTGACATGTATAGAAAAAATTGTGGGTGCCAAATGTGAACAAACCGGATTATTCTGCACACTATGATGTATGTCATGCCAGAAATCGGATGCAGATGGTTTTTTCGGTTATGAAACAAAACTGTCATTCAAACGAAGATTAAATGCATGCCTTTTTTCTTTTTTTTTTCTGCAGGACCTCCAACTACACTAAACGGCAGCGCGAGGGCATCTCATGCGGGTACCTTTGAGCACACGGGAGGGACATCACAACAGCAGGTCGCCGATGATGCCACAAACAATGAAGAATTAGTGTCGGGGCTGGCAATCCTTGAAGCGACTACGACAAGCACACCTGTGGGGGGTGACCTCATCACCAGCTTTTGACCGACCGGTCGCACGATCCGTGGCGGTACCTCCATGAAGTCACCGTCATCGTCCTGATGGTCGCCGCGATCCATTGTGCTATAGTAGCAACAAAAAACACACATCAAATGGAGCAACACGTATTAAAAAGACAGAAATGTAGCCAAAGTGGGAGAGAAGAAAAATGTAGATACATGGCAACAACACATGTCTCTGCTTCTTAAATGATTCAGTTGTCGTCTGCAAGTGTCAAACTGCAATGCAGCTAGATTCATGTTGCCATTAGTGGTGGCAGTTAACTAAAGGGTACTTCAAAAATAGGCGGACATATGCTAGATTCATGTTGCCATGTTAACAAAACAACTAGTTGTGGCAGGATAAAGGCACTCCATCTCGACATGGCAACCGACACGATTGTTTCGTAAATCAGTTGCCATCGGTGGTGGCGGTTGTTAAAATTGCCATGACAATCAACCTCAAACACTTTGAAATGCACCTAAAAGCGGTATCCAACAAAAACCAAACAGTAACATTCTTTGTACCAATCGACATGGCAATCGACACATTTGTTTCAAAAATTAATTGCCATCAGATGTGGTAGTTGATGAAATTCACATGACTTTCATTCTCAAACACTCAAAAATGTGCCTAAGATGCACCAACGACATGGCAACTAACTCAATTGATTCAAAAATCAGTTGCCATCGGTGGTGGCGATTGTTAAAATTGCCATGACAATCATTCTCAAACAATTTGAAATGCACATAAGCGGTATCCAACAAAAACCAAACAAGTAACATTCTTGTACCACTCACATGGCAACCGACACATTTGTTTCAAAAATTAATTGCCATCGATGTGGTAGTTGATGAAATTCACATGACTTTCATTCTCAAACACTCTGAAAATGTGCCTAAGATGCACCTTGACATGGCAATCGACTCAATTGATTCAAAAATCAGTTGCCATCGGTGGTGGCGATTGTTAAAATTGCCATGACAATCATTCTCAAACAATTTGAAATGCACATAAGCGATATCCAACAAAAACCAAACAGTAACATTCTTTGTACCACCGACATGCCAACTGACACATTTGTTTTAGAAATTAATTGCCATCAGATGTGGTAGTTGATGAAATTCGCATGACTTTCATTCTCAAACACTCTGAAAATGTGCCTAAGATGCACCACTGACATGGCAACTGACACAATTGTTTCAGAAATCAGTTGCCATCAGTGGTGGCAGTTGTTAAAATTGCCATGACAATCATTCTCAAACAATTTGAAATGCACATAAAACGGTATCCAACAAAAACCAAACAGTAACATTCTTGTACTAATCGACATGGCAACTGACACATTTGTTTCAGAAATTAATTGCCATCAGATGTGGTAGTTGATGAAATTCACATGACTTTCATTCTCAAACACTCTGAAAATGTGCCTAAGATGCACCAACGACATGGCAATCGACTCAATTGATTCAAAAATCAGTTGCCATCGGTGGTGGCGATTGTTAAAATTGCCATGACAATCATTCTCAAACAATTTGAAATGCACATAAAACGGTATCCAACAAAAACCAAACAGTAACATTACTGTACCACTGACATGGCAACTGACACATTTGTTTCAGAAATTAATTGCCATCAGATGTGGTAGTTGATGAAATTCGCATGACTTTCATTCTCAAACACTCTGAAAATGTGCCTAAGATGCACCACTACATGGCAACTGACTCAGTTGATTCAAAAATCAGTTGCCATCAGTGGTGGTAGTTGTTGAAATTGCCATGACAATCATTCTCAAACAATTTGAAATGCACCTAAAAGTAGATTCAAACAAAAACAAACAGTAACATTGTCGTACCAATTACATGGCAATCAAAACAGTTGTTTCAAAAATTAGTTGCCATCGAGGTGGTAGATATTGAAATTGACTTGACTTTCATTCTCATACAATCGACATGCGCCTAAAATGCACCACCGACAAGGCAATCGACACAGTAATTTCAGAAATCAGCCGCCATCGCTGGTGGCAGTTGTTTCAAATTGTCATGGCAATCATTCTCAAAACTCTGGAATGCGCCTGAAATAGATCTAGGGTTCGTCCACAACTAGCATAACATCAATTTCATCAACACAAATGCCTCGACACTGACGGCAATAGCATTTCAGGAGCAACACAATGAACTAAACAACATCAACATCGCCATCCCAAAAAGCAGTTGCGAGAGCACATGCGGTTGGCGATTCGGCGAGTCTCGCCGGCTTGACGGCGAGAGAGACGGCGACGAGACCATAACAAGTTACCGTGCGGGGAGGGGTGAGCAAAACAACCGACTCCTCGCCGGCGGCAACACATGCGCACCGCAAAAAACGCCGGGATCTCGAGAAACCCCGATGGGAAATCAAGCAAGCACAGAAAGGGGATATGAATCGCGGGGGAATGGGTGTGACCACGGCGGAAGGCTTACCTTCGCCTGCGGCTGCTCGGCTGACGACGCCCCGGCGGTGAATCCCAACAACCGCGCGAATGTAAATGTCGCCGACTATTCCATAACGCCGCCGCCTTCTCCTCTCGACTCCTCCCGAATCGATTGGAACCGCTACAGAATGGGTGGGTTGGGCAGTAAATGGGGAGGGAGCGAGAGATCACCAGTGCGGGGAGGGGTGAGTGGCGAGTCGTGCAATATGGCAACCACGCGTTCGTGATCGTGTGCGGGCGAGATGGCAGTTCCACCGCACGCGCTGACTCTGAAAACCGTCGTCGTCGGGGCAAAACGGCGTGCGGGCGAAGTGGCATACACGCCACACACTTCGCTAGTCCTACGCGGCAGTCCGCAATCCCAGCATAATGTCAAGATTCGTGCGAAATGCAGTGGACGGCGATAAGCGCGTGTGGTCGAGTTGATGCCATGCCACACGTGTGGGCGTTAAAATTTCCGGACGCCGATAAGTGCCACACGTGTGGCAGTTAGGTTGGTCGGCCCGCACGTCCTGTCTCTGCTTCATAAATGATTCAGTTGTCGTCTGCAAGTGTCAAACTGCAATGCAGCTAGATTCATGTTGCCATCAGTGGTGACAGTTAACTAAAGGGTACTTCAAAAATAGGGGCAGACATATGCTAGATTCATGTTGCCATGTTAACAAAACAACTAGTTGTGGCAGATAAAAGGCACTCCATCTAACATGGCAACTGACACAGTTGTTTCAGAAATCAGTTGCCATCAGTGGTGGCAGTTGTTAAAATTGCCATGACAATCATCCTCAAACACTTTGAAATGCACCTAAAACAGTATCCAACAAAAACCAAACAATAACATTATCTGTATCAACGACATGGCAATCGACACATTTGTTTCAGAAATTAATTGCCATTAGATGTGGTAGTTGATGAAATTCACATGACTTTCATTCTCAAACACTCTGAAAATGTGCCTAAGATGCACCTTGACATGGCAACTGACTCAATTGATTCAAAAATCAGTTGCCATCAAGGTGGCAGTTGTTAAAATTGCCATGACAATCATTCTCAAACAATTTGAAATGCACATAAACGGTATCCAACAAAACCAAACAGTAACATTCTTGTACCAGCGACATGGCAACTGACACATTTGTTTCAGAAATTAATTGCCATCAGATGTGGTAGTTGATGAAATTCGCATGACTTTCATTCTCAAACACTCTGAAAATGTGCCTAAGATGCACCACTACATGTCAACTGACTCAGTTGATTCAAAAATCAGTTGCCATCAGTGGTGATAGTTGTTGAAATTGCCATGACAATCATTCTCAAACAATTTGAAATGCACCTAAAAGTAGATTCAAACAAAACCAAACAAAGAATATTGTCGTATCAATTACATGGCAATCAAGCAGTTGTTTCAAAAATTAGTTGCCATCGAGGTGGTAGATATTGAAATTGACTTGACTTTCATTCTCATACAATCGACATGCGCCTAAAATGCACCAATCGACAAGGCAACCGACACAGTAATTTCAAAAATCAGTTGCCATCGGTGGTGGCGCTTTTTTCAAATTGTCATGGCAATCATTCTCAAAACTACGGAATGCGCCTTTGAAATAGATCTAGGGTTCGTCCACAACTAGCATAACATCAATTTCATCAACACAAACGCCTCGACACTGACGGCAATAGCATTTCAGGAGCAACATAATGAACTAAATAACATCAACATCGCCATCCCAAAAAGCAGTTGCGAGAGTACATGCGGTTGGGGATTCGGCGAGTCTCGCCGGCTTGACGACGAGAGAGACGGCGACGAGGCCATAACAAGCTACCGTGCGGGGAGGGGTGAGCAAAACAACCGACTCCTCGCCGGCGACAACACATGCGCACCGCGAAAAATGCCGGGATCTCGAGAAATCCCGATGGGAAATCGAGCAAGCACAGAAAGGGGATATGAATCGCGGGGGAATGGGTGTGACCACGGCGGAAGGCTTACCTTCGGCCTGCAGCTGCTTAGGCGGCACACGTCCCGGCCGTGAATCCCAACAACCGCCGCGAATGTCGTCGACTATTCCGCCACCGCCGCCGCCTTCTCCTCTCGACTCCTCCCGAATCGATTGGAACCGCTGCAGAATGGGTGGGTTGGGGAGTAAATGGGGAGGGAGCGAGAGATCACCAGTGCGGGGAGGGGTGAGTGGCGAGTCGTGCAATATGGCAACCACGCGTTCGAGATCGTGTGCGGGCGAGATGGCAGTTCCACCGCACGCGCTGACTATGAAAACCGTCGTCGTCGGGGCAAAACGGCGTGCGGGCGAAGTGGCATACACGCCACACACTTCGCTAGTCCTACGTGGCAGTCCGGAATCCCAGCATCATGTCAAGATTCGTGCGAAATGCAGTGGACGGCGATAAACGCGTGTGGTCGAGTTGACGCCATGCCACACGTGTGGGCGTTAACATTTACGTAATTTTAATCAGGTATATGAGGGGACCGAAATGGCAAAGAAAAAACACACACGCGAGAGCCGTATTTTACGGATCGGCTATTCTTTCAACTTGGCGGCTGCCACCTCCTCCTACGGTGGCACCTCGCCGTTGGACATGGTGTATCTACTCCCGAGCTCAAATCTCCCTCATGAACAGTAAAAAAATTTCTGAAACTTTTTTGTGGCAAACTTTGACAATTTTTTTGTCTGGTTGTAAAATTTCAGCACAGAATAACATTCGTAGAAGTCATGGCAAAGAAAAAACAAAATCGTTGTTCCAAAAATGCTAGTTTTGAAAAGATTTTAGAGTGCTGATTTTTTTTGCGACACCTTCCAAGAGTGTCATTTTGTGCTGAAATTTTGCAAGCATATAAAACATTTGTCCAAGTTTATCATAAAAACAATTAAGATTATTTTTACTTTTTCTTTCTATTTACTGTTCATAATAGAGCATTTGAGCTTGGGAGCAGAATATGACTTTCGCTCGCCGTCTTCCTTCATCTCACCGGGCCCGCGGTTCCTATTCCACGCCTTAAGCGCCGGTCGCCTGGCCCACAGTTCCTATTCCATGCCTTAAGCACCAGTTCAAGTACAACTCGCAAACCGGCGTACACCCCCCACTGCAATGTGAATGTAAATGCGATGGCCCATGTGAAAGGATCGATATGGTTGACTAGAGGGGGGTGAATAGGCAACTAACAATTTTTAAGCTTTTCTTAACCAATTTAAACTTTGCAATAATAAAGGTTGTCTAGATGTGCAACTAGGTGGACAACCTATATGATGCAACAACACTAGCACACGAGCAAGCAAGGATAAGAACACAAATAAGCTTGCACAAGTAAAGGGATGAGATAACCAAGAGTGGAGCCGGGGGAGACGAGGATGTGTTACCAAAGTTCCTTCCTTTTGAGGGGAAGTACGTCTCCGTTAGAGCGGTGTGGAGGCACAATGCTCCCCAAGAAGCCACTAGGGCCATCAGATTCTCCTCACGCCCTCACACAATGCGAGATGCCGTGATTCCACTATTGGTGCCCTTGAAGGCGGCGACCGAACCTTTACAAGCAAGGTTGGGGCAAACTCCACAACAACCGGAGGCTCCCAACTCAACAACACCACGAAGCTTCACCACAATGGAGTATGGCTTCGAGGTGACCTCAACCGCCTAGGGTGCTCAACACCCAAGAGTAACAAGATCCGCAAGGGATAAATGGGGGGAATCAAATTTCTCTTGGTGGAAGTGTAGATCTGGACCTTCTCAACCAATCCCGAGCAAATCAACAAGTTTGATTGGCTAGGGAGAGAGATCGGGCGAAAATGGAGCTTTGAGCAACAATGGAGCTTGGGGAAAGAGGTAGGTCAACAAGGAAGAAGATTTACCCCTTTATATAGTGGGGAACACATCCAACTGTTACCCCACTAAACAGCTCTCAAGACAGAGCGGTACTACCGCTAAGGAAGGGCGGTACTACCGCTGAGGGCGGTACTACCGCTCCCTACCTAGCGGTACTACCGTGCTAGAGAGAGAGGCAGGCCACTGGCCTCAGAGCGGTACTACCGCGGGAGTGGAGCCGTACTATCGCTCAGAGCGGCACTACCGCTCCTACTGCCGCAACTAGTGCCGCAAAACCCGACACGAGAAAACATCGTCTCGAATCGAGGCGGTAGTAGGCGCGGTACTACTGAGGTAGTATAGTCAAAGCCATGAGCGGTACTATCGCTCATTGGAGCGGTACTACTGGAGCGGTACTACCGCTGGGAGCGGTACTACCGCTTGGGGGCTTCGGCGGTACTACCGCTGTAGCCGCGGTACTACCGCTGGCACAGGGCGAAACCGGAACGAACGAGAGAGAGGGGCAGCTCCAAAGATGCGAAAGGAAAACGACGGGTGATAAGGATGTGTACGTGTTGATTCCACCTAGTCTTACCAAAGCGGATCCCTCTTAATAGTACGGTGACTCCTCTGAAACTAGTCCACCAACAACGAACCGCGAAGCTACACCGTCTTGAATAAGAACACCGAGAGGAGGAAATCGTCTCGTGCCAATGGATGATCTTACGAAAGAACTTAACGACACGATTAGTCCGCAAAAGCATTGTCATCAATCACCAAAACCACTGGGAATAAATATGCCCTTACAATCTCCCCCTTTTGGTGGATTGATGACAATCTGGGATTTGCATAAACACGATATATAGTAAGCATACAAGCCCGACGATCCTAACATGTAGTTGGGCTCCCCCTCGATGTGTGCTATTTAGATAAGTGCTTTGGACTGCACATCACACATACACGGATCAAAGCTCCCCCTACATTTTAGAGACCAAAAAACTAAGCATGATGAATGAGAGCAGCATAGAAGAAATAACAAGAAAAGCACGCAACTCATGAGCAAGATAGACATAGATAACGATACTGAAGGGGCAGGGTAGCATATGTCTCACACCATATGACTCGAACTTAAGTCTCACAGACAAACCAACCAAAGCAAGCCAACTAAAAACACGAATAGGACAAGCTAAAAACACGACATGAATAGGACAAGCCACACAACTCGCAAATCCCTAAGCTCTCTCCCCCTTTGGCATCGAGACACCAAAAGGAGAGGGAGCGCTGCTACGGCCCCAGGTGAGAGCAAATGAGGGACACACGCATCAGAGCCCAGCAGAATCATCGGCACCACCGTCGGTCCGAAGTGCTCGGTCTCGAGAATCGGTCCATGGGCGGTCTTCTTTGAATCCACTCCTCCTCCTCGAAGCTGGTCCTCGGATCCACTGGATCAGAAGCGCCTAACCGACGCATGAGCTCCTTGTGGCGACCTCGAGCCTTCTTCTCAGCCACGTGAGCCATGTTCTGACCGTGAGACTCCATGCAGAAGAGCTTCTTTACCTTGGCCTTGAGCTTCTAGGCCCAAGATGGCTCTGTCCCAGAGGGTACGTAGTCATCATCCTCATCCTCAGCCTCAGCCTCCTCGTCAGTCTCCATAGCAGCAGCAGATGACGGAACACCAGTCTTAGGGGCTTGAGTGCCCCAGTTATCCTTCTTCCTCAGACGCTTGACATCGTGAGAAACCAAGTCTCCAAGCTCCAGTGCCACCTTGGGATAGACCTGATCCCAGGCCTTCTCAATGAGCAGCATAATGAACGGACCATAAATCGGGCACTTGCGCTCGGAGATCGCAGAAACTAGCTCGAGACCACATAACATGAGAGATATCCAAGGACTCTCCGGTGCTCTGCCCTTCTCCCTGACCGGTAAGATAAACATGTCCACAAGATAAGAGTGAACCTGGTCCAGATTCGATGCGAGGAAAAGAGTCTCTCTGAAGATACGGTGAAGTATATCCAGATAGGCGGGCAACTCATAAGTCTCCTTCTTAGTATCAGGGTTGATCTTGAGTGCGGTAGGGCCATGAGCTTGCTTGTGAGTGGCCGTGGCTCGACGGTGGGGCGAAATCCGACGGCAGACTCAAGTCCAAGATCTTGCACCCCAATCAACTGCATGAAAGCTTTCCACTTGGTGATAGCAACTTCCCATTTGTCATCCAGGTCAGAGTCCTATCCTCATCAGTCCCAAGGTGAACCGTGGCATAGAACTGAGCCACAACATCAGCATCATAGTCCTTGTTGAATTGCATGATCCCGAGAATGTTCAGCTGAGTGCACATCTCAAGAGCTTCACCAAAGTAGTCAGGATCACTCTTCATATGCTCGATGTCGATGGAGTGCACGTTGACATAGAGATTCTTCTTGGCCTTGAGAACATCAAAGAAAGTGGCAAACTGGAACCTGTTCCAGAACGGACGATTGACCAAAGTGGGATCTTGCTCAGCCTCATACGGGTTGCGTCGGCGCCTTGCCCAGAACTCCTTAGGTGGCATCTCTGGCACAGTTTTTCCCGGCTTCGACTTGGCCGCAGGCTTCTGCATTTGGGGAGGAGGTGGAGCACTAGAAGATCCTCCGGCAGGCTCAGAGGTGCGGTAGCGCTTGGACGTAGCATGACCGGGGTTGACACGACGAGCTTGAAGCTCAGGAACCTCATCACCTGGAACCACACACACAAAACACGCAAACAACTAGAAGAAACGAATAAGCCACAAAAACGAACAAAGAGGATCACGAAGAGGGTGGAGTAAGATGGAATTTGGTAGAGGGCGGTAGTACCGTGACCCTTGAGCGGTAGTACCGCTCCAAGCGGTAGTACCGCTCTAGAGAGCGGTAGTACCGCTTCATGATAATACTGGCTCAGGCAGAGCCAGTAGTACTGCTTCGAAGCGGGAACAGCCGTTTCCTACTACCGTGGTCAGATCTGGTACTTCCGTCCTACCAAATTAAAAAATACTCCAACCAAACACTAATCCAAACTGCCTAGAAGCCTTCTCCATCCTACTCAAGCCTAGATTTGGCCAAAAATCTAAGGATGCAACCGCTAATGTCCCTAAGAAGCTAGATTGAAAACCTAGACAAAAAGAACAAGAGAACGAGGGAAATACCGGCATCCATGGCAAGAGGACGAGGTGGGGATCGACTCCACCGAAGGGAATGGAAAGGACGGCCGAGAGGGAGATCCGGAGCCCTCCATGGCGCCGGATTCTTTGGAGAGAGGCAGGCGAGGCGGCGAATGGGTATGGGGAGAAGAAACTCCCCTGTCCCCTCAATAACACGCGCCCTCGCCTCCAGCGGTAGTACCGCGCTGGTGGGCGGTAGTACCGCTTAGAGCGGTAGTACCGCTTACCAGCAGCGGTAGTACCGCCAGCAACCAAAAGAGAGGCCTCAGGGCAAACAAAAGGACGAAAAGCACTGACAGAAACAGGAAGGCAATGACAAAAGAGAGACCAGCAAAACAAAACACACAAAACACGAACCGGAACCCACTCCTTCAAAGCACACAACACAAAAGGAGCAAGCTCAGGCCTCTCTCAAGAGAGGGCGGTGGCCGGAGCCACCTATGTTTGAGTCAATTGATATGGCACATGAAGAATTATCCTTGGGTCCATGATCAAAACTCCTCTTTGAAGCACAAGCGCCATCAACAATGGCTAAAGTGAAAGAGTTGATCGTTTTATGCATAAAGGGGAGGGAGAGTTCATTAAGAGAACAACACTCCCCTATGTCCATGCCTACACCTAGACTAGACATCACACCGAGTGTGGTGGGAGTTGCACGGTTCAAGTCACATTGCTCAAATCAATGATATTTAGCTCATGCCTTAACTCTCGATTTATTGCTTCATCCAAGGGCTTCGTGAATATTTCTTCAAGGTTATCCTTAGTGTTTACATACTTGAGCTCGATCTACCCTCGCATATTGTGATTTCGTATTAAGTGATACCGAATCTCAATGTGCTTCGTCTTGAAGTGTTGCACCGTGGTTGAGAGAAATCTTAATGGCACTTTCATTATCACACCAAAGAGGCACTTTGTCACAATTGACACCGTACTCCTTTAAAGTTTGCCTCATCCATAGGAGTTGAGCACAACAACTACCCGCTGCCACATACTCCGCTTCGGTGGACGAGAGAGACACACAACTTTGCTTTTTGGAAGACCAACTCACCAAAGAGCAACCAAGAAATTGGCACCCTCCGGAAGTGGACTTCCTATCCACTTTGTCTCCCGCCCAATCGGAATCCGTAAATCCTTCAAGCTTGAAGTTTGCTCCTCTTGGTACCATAAGCCAAAGTTTGGGGTATGAGCTAAATATCGAAAGATTCGCTTGACCGCCACATAGTGACTTTCCTTGATGCGGCTTGAAACCGTGCACACATACCCACACTCAACATAATATCCGGTCTAGATGCACAAAGGTAAAGCAAAGATCCAATCATGGAGCGATATACCTTTTGATCCACCGCTTTACCATTGGGATCAATGTCAAGTTGGCATTTGGTAGGCATTGGAGTAGTAGCCGGCTTGACATCACTTAGCTTGAATCTTTCGAGCATGTCTTGAGTGTATTTGGCTTGGTTGATGAAGGTTCCTTCTCTTCTTTGTTTGATGTCGAAACCAAGGAAGAACTTCAACTCTCCCATCGAAGACATCTTGAACTTGGAGGTCATGAGAGCGGCAAACTCCTCATTGAAAGCTTTGTTAGGAGAACCAAAGATAATATCATCAACATATAGTTGGCATACAAACAACTCCCCATTGACCTTCTTAGTAAAAAGAGTGGGATCGATTTGCCCTACTTCAAAGCCACGATCTTGTAGCAACTCGGTAAGGTGGTCATACCACACACGTGGGGCTTGTTTAAGGCCATAGAGTGCCTTATCGAGTTGATACACATGATCCGGAAAGTAGGGGTCCTCGAACCCGGGGGGTTGCTTGACATAGACCAACTCATTAATGGGACCATTAAGAAAGGCACTTTTCACATCCATTTGTTGCAACTTAAAGTTGTGATGGGAAGCATAAGCAATCAACAAACGAATGGATTCAAGGCGAACAGCAACGGGAGCAAAGGTTTCACCGTAGTCGATACCCTCGACTTGGGAGTAGCCTTGTGCTACCAATCTTGCCTTGTTGCGAATGATGTTCCCATGAGCATCTTGCTTGTTCTTGAAAATCCACTTGGTTCCAATGACGTTGTGGTTCTCCGATGGCCTTGGCACCAATCTCCACACCTTGTTGTACTCAAAGTTGTTGAGTTCTTCATGCATGGCATTGAGCCAATCCGAGTCTTCAAGCGCCTCATAGACCTTTTGAGGTTCAACACAAGAGACAAACGCGTGATGTTCACAATAGTTTGCCAATTGTCTACGAGTGCTTACCCCTTTTCTTAGGCTTCCAACCACATTTTCCATGAGATGGCCTTTGGTTGTGAGTTTGGAAGCAATCTTGGCGGCACGACGCTCTAATTCCTCCTCGGAGGAGAGACGAGGAGGGGTGACTTGATCATCTTGAGCGCCGTCTTGAGCATGAACTTCATCTTGAGCATGATCTTGCTCTTGGTCTTGTTCTTGAGGTTGAGGGCCTTCACTTTGTTCTTCGGAAGCGTGTGGGCCTTGGGTTGGTGATGGCTCCACTTGAGTGGAGCATTGTCCTTCTCCTTCGGCCACAAGGGGTTCCTCAATGGGTAGGATGAAGCCAACTCCCATTCTTCTTATGGCTTGGGGAGGAATTTCATCACCTACATCACAAGTGCCACTTTGCTCCACTTGGGAGCCGTTATTCTCATCAAACTCCACGTTACACGTCTCCTCAATAAGTCCCGTGGATTTATTGAGGACACGGTAAGCATGAGAGTTTGTAGCATAACCAACAAATATGCCCTCATGAGCTCTAGCTTCAAATTTAGACAACCGAACACCTTTCTTGAGAATGAAACACTTACATCCGAACACCCGGAAGTACTTGAGGTTGGGCTTGTTGCGGTGAGTATCTCATAAGGAGTCTTGTTCAAGCCTTTGCGGAGATAGAGCCGATTGGATGCATGACAAGCGGTGTTGATGGCTTCGGCCCAAAAGTTGTACGGAGACTTGAACTCCGCCATCATGGTCCTCGCCGCATCCATCAACGTCCGGTTCTTTCTCTCCGCCACACCATTTTGTTGGGGGGGTATATGGTGCAGAATATTGATGCTTGATTCCCTCATCACTCGAAACTCATCCAAGGTGTAGTTCTTGAACTCGGTGCCATTGTCACTTCTTATAGTCAAGATCTTTTGCATTATGTCGACGTTGAGCTTCATTTGCAAAGTCGATGACGGTTTGTTGGGTCTCACTCTTCCTCTTGAAGAAATATACCCAAGTGTATCTTGAATAGTCATCCACGATCACCAAGCAATACTTTCTTCCTCCAAGACTATCAAATGATGGTGGCCCAAAGAGATCCATGTGAAGGAGCTCCAAGGGTCTCTTTGAGTATATGATAGTTGTGGGAGGGTGAGCCTTCTCATGAAGCTTTCCTTCAATACAAGCACTGCAAGCACGGTCTTTGGCAAAACTAACATTTGTTAGTCCACGAACATGGTCCCCCTTGAGAAGACTTTGCAAAGATATTATATTGACATGGGCTAAACGGCGATGCCAAAGCCATCCCACATCAACTTTAGCCATTAGGCATGTCGCGGTCTTAGTGGGTCGCTCCGAAAAGTTAATCACATAGAGACAGTTTTCGACATGCCCAACAAAGGCTACTTTAAGAGTCTTGCTCCACAAGAGGGCCACGGTATCAATGTCAAAGAAAGTAGCAAAACCCATGACTGCAAGTTGACGAACGGAAAGCAAATTGTATGCAAGGGACTCAACAAGCATGACTTTCTCGATCGTAATATCATGAGAAATGACGACCTTGCCGAGACCCAATACCTTAGAATGTGATGCATCACCCCACTCGACATCGGTGGGCATAGATGGAATTTCTTGCACGTCCACCACCATGTCCTTGCTTCCGGTCATATGATTTGTTGCTCCACTATCAAGCAACCATGATCCCCACCGAAGCAAACCCCTACAAGAGATCAATGCTTGGTTTTAGGTACCCATTTGGTAATGGGTCCTTTGATGTTAGTAACGAGGGTCTTAGGAACCCAAATAGACCATTCAATGTACTCATAAGAAGAACCAACAAATTTAGCATAAACATGCCCATCACTAGCACGGCACAACACATAAGAAGGGTTAAAGTCGCGGCTATGTTCGTGGGGATGACGTTGTCCTTCTTGACATTGCCACCCTTTGCACGGTTCTTCTTCTTCTTGAAACACCCTCTCCCTCCCTCACAAAACTTTGCTTGAGAGGGGGAGGTTGCTTGGTCTTGTCATTCTTCTTCTTGTTCTTGGGCTTGGGCGCGAACCCAATCCCCTCCTTGGCCACTACTTCCTTTTGATTACTCAAAAGGTCGTTAAGGTTCTTCTCACCTTGAATGCATGTGGTAAGGCCCTTTTCAAGTTGGTCCTTCAACTTGGCATTCTCCTCAACAAGATGCACATGCTCGCAACACGGGTTAGTAGCATTTGCATTATCAATCAATATCATATGAGGAAAGGTGGCTTTCTCCCTGGTTAGCTTCACTTGGAGTTGATCATGAGACTCTTTGAGACTAGCATGAGTACCCTTCAAGACTTTGTGAGCCTTGCCGAGAGAGTGTCAAAGTCCTCGTTGAGTCTAGCAAGATCAACTCCAAGCTTTGCCTTCTCGGAACTAAGCACACGAGACACAACAAGAGCATGATCAAGGTCTTTCTTTAATTTAGCGTGATCATCGTTGTGTGACTCCTCAAGAGCCAAACGAAGGCCACGCTCTTCCTTAAGAGCATTGGAAAGATCCGAAATCTCATCGGCATAGTCACGACTATGCCCTTCCATCTTAAGGATGGTTTCTTCATGAGTCTCGATCATGACATTGGCTTCACCAAGTTGTTCCAAGAGAGCAACGAAGTGCTTCTTGGATTTGCCCTTGAGTTCACTCATAAAGATCTCAAATTCATTTTCCTCTACATTAGTCCCTCATGTTCATCAATGAAATCCGTCAAAGAAGAATGATTGATGATGGTAGTTTTGATGTTGGGGGTTACCTTGTTGGTGGCTTTAGCCATGAGGCACTTTATGGTGATGTTTTCATTGGGTGAACCAAGAGAGACACCCGAGGAGTCATTGCAATAGCCACGGAGGCCATGGCAACGGTTCACTATCCTCATCATCATCATCATCCTCATTGTACTCTTCTTGAACCACCAAGGCTTTGTGAGGAGTCTTCTTTGGAAAGTTGCTCTTGTTGGGGAAAGACTTGGCCTTGTCCTTACGGATGAGCTTGCCACCATTGTCTTCCCTCTTCTCATATGGACATTCCGCAACAAAGTGACTCACATTGCCACAATTGAAACACGTCCTTACTCGTTGCTTGCCCTTAGGGCCACTTGAGTTGCTCTTGTTGAAGTTGGGCCTTGAGTTCTTCTTGCTCCAAAATTGTCTTGAAGCAAGGGCCATGTGCTCATGATAATCATACTTAGTATCTTCGAGGTTGCTCTCTTCTTCTTCCTCCTCTCCATCTTCTTTGACACAAATCTTGGCCTTCAAAGCGAGGTTGGGCTTCTTTGCTCTTTGGGAGCGAAGCACCGCATTGTCGGCGGTCTTGTCCAATATGCTCATAGCCACAAACTCATCCAACACATCACTTGAGGACAAGGTGTGGAAGTCCGGTCGTTGACGGATGACGGAGGACATGGCTTTGTGGTATGGCATCATTGCCTTGAGAAATTTGCGCTTGATCCAGTTGTCATCAGTGTCCTTACTTCCATGATCCCGGAGGGAGACGGCAAGCTTGGTTACTCTCCGATAGAGCTCACGAGGTTCTTCTTCTTCCTTCATTGCAAACTCATCGGCTTCGTCTTGGACCACTTCATAATTGGAACATTGAATGCTTGCGCTTCCTCGATACATGGAAATCACCTTGAGCCAAGCATCTTTGGCACGGATGTAAGGCCGGAGATGAGGGAGGTCTTCGGGAAGGATTGCTTCTTGGATGATGAAGAGAGCATTCTCATTGAATTGATGGTCCACGACCTCTCTAGGAGAAAAGTTGCTCGGATCATGCGGATAGAAACCTTCTTCAATGATTCTCCAAAGGTTAGTGTTCACATGATTTAAATGACGCTTAAAACGATAAACCCAAGAATCAAAATCCTCCTTTTATCAATCTTAGGTGGTGGACCGGCATGATTCAAATGAGTGGAAGGAATCGGTCCACCATAAACGGGAGGTTGCACATGGGCAAAGATGCGGTGCCATTCTTATCACTAGACGAGGGGCTTTCTCACTAGTAGCTTCCCCCTTATCGGAGTTAGCATCCGCTCCCGTGTTGGCGGGATCACCCACTTTCGCGGGTGCGGTGGAAAGTTTAAGCCCTTCTAAGAAATCCTTAAACATGTCCTTAACCTCGCTCATCATAGAGGTTTTCAATGTGTCCAATGCCACATTGAATTCCTCACGAGAGATCGAGGTACTCCCATCTCCCGTAGATGATGTCGGATTCAAGACCGGAGTGCTCCCCACATCATCTACGACGTCAACTCATACTCTTGGACGGTAAAGTCCTTAAAAGAGACGAGGCTCTGATACCAATTGAAAGGATCGATATGGTTGACTAGAGGGGGGGTGAATAGGCAACTAACAATTTTTAAGCTTTTCTTAACCAATTTAAACTTTGCAATAATAAAGGTTGTCTAGATGTGCAACTAGGTGGACAACCTATATGATGCAACAACACTAGCACACGAGCAAGCAAGGATAAGAACACAAATAAGCTTGCACAAGTAAAGGGATGAGATAACCAAGAGTGGAGCCGGGAGACGAGGATGTGTTACCAAGTTCCTTCCTTTTGAGGGAAATGCGTCTCCGTTAGAGCGGTGTGGAGGCACAATGCTCCCCAAGAAGCCACTAGGGCCATCAGATTCTCCTCACGCCCTCACACAATGCGAGATGCCGTGATTCCACTATTGGTGCCCTTGAAGGCGTGACCGAACCTTTACAAGCAAGGTTGGGGCAAACTCCACAACAACCGGAGGCTCCCAACTCAACAACACCACGAAGCTTCACCACAATGGAGTATGGCTTCGAGGTGACCTCAACCGTCTAGGGTGCTCAACACCCAAGAGTAACAAGATCCGCAAGGGATAAATGGGGGGAATCAAATTTCTCTTGGTGGAAGTGTAGATCTGGACCTTCTCAACCAATCCCGAGCAAATCAACAAGTTTGATTGGCTAGGGAGAGAGATCGGGCGAAAATGGAGCTTTGAGCAACAATGGAGCTTGGGGGAAAGAGGTAGGTCAACAAGGAAGAAGACGACCCTTTATATAGTGGGGAACACATCCAACCGTTACCCCACTAAACAGCCTCAAGACAGAGCGGTACTACCGCTAAGGAAGGGCGGTACTACTCACGAGGGCGGTACTACCGCTCCCTACCTAGCGGTACTACCGTGCTAGAGAGAGGCAGGCCATCGCCTCGTGAGCGGTACTACCGCGGAGTGGAGCCGTACTACCGCTCAGAGCGGCACTACCGCTTCCTGCGCCGCAACTAGTGCCGCAAAACCCGACACGAGAAAACATCGTCTCGAATCGAGGCGGTAGTAGGCGTACTACCGAGGTAGTATAGTCAAAGCCATGGCGGTACTATCGCTCATTGAGCGGTACTACCGCTGAGCGGTACTACCGCTCATGGAGCGGTACTACCGCTAGGGGGCTTCGGTACATTTGTAGCAGCTGGTACTACCGCACAGTGAAACCGGAAAGAACGAGAGAGGGCAGCTCCAAAGATGCGACAGGAAAACGATGGGTGATAAGGATGTGTACGTGTTGATTCCACCCTAGTCTTACCAAAGCGGATCCCCTCTTAATAGTATGGTGACTCCTACGAAACTAGTCCACCAACAACGAACCGCAGAAGGTACACCGTCTTGAATAAGAACACCGAGAGGAGGAAATCGTCTCGTGCCAATGGATGATCTTCTGAAAGAACTTAACGCACACGATTAGTCCGCAAAAGCATTGTCATCAATCACCAAAACCACTGGGGAATAAATATGCCCTTACAATCTCCCCCTTTTTGGTGGATTGATGACAATACGGGATTTGCATAAACACGATATATAGTAAGCATACAAGCCCGACGATCCTAACATGTAGTTGGGCTCCCCCTCAATGTGTGCTATTTAGATAAGTGCTTTGGACTGCACATCACACATACACGGATCAAAGCTCCCCCTACATTTTAGAGACCAAAAAACTAAGCATGATGAATGAGAGCAACATAGAAGAAATAACAAGAAAAGCACGCAACTCATGAGCTAGATAGACATAGATAACGATACTGAAGGGGCAGGGTAGCATATGTCTCACACCAAATGACTCGAACTTAAGTCTCACAGACAAACCAACCAAAGCAAGCCAACTAAAAACACGAACAGGACAAGCTAAAAACACGACATGAATAGGACAAGCCACACAACTCGCAAATCCCTAAGCTCTCTCCCCCTTTGGCATCGAGACACCAAAAGGAGAGGGAGCGCTGCTACGGCCCCAGGTGAGAGCAAATGAGGGACACACGCATCAGAGCCCAGCAGAATCATCGGCACCACCGTCGTCGGTCTGGAAGTGCTCGGTCTCGAGAATCGGTCCATGGGCGGTCTTCTTTGAATCCACTCCTCCTCCTCAAGAAGCTGGTCCTCAGATCCACTCTGGGTATGGCGCCCAAGCCCGACGCATGAGCTCCTTGTGACGACCTCGAGCCTTCTTCTCAGCCACGTGAGCCATGTAATCGACCGTGAGACTCCATGCGGAAGAGCTTCTTTACCTTGGCCTTGAGCTTGGGCCCAAGATGGCTCTGTCCCCAGAGGGTACGTAGTCATCATCCTCATCCTCAGCCTCGGCCTCCTCGTCGGTCTCCATAGCAGCAGCAGATGGCGGAACACCAGTCTTAGGGGCTTGAGTGCCCCAGTTATCCTTCTTCCTCGACGCTTGACATCGTGAGAAACCAAGTCTCCAAGCTCCGGTGCCACCTTGGGATAGACCTGATCCTGTGCCTTCTCAATGAGCAGCATAATGAACGGACCATAATCGGGCACTTGCGCTCGGAGATCGCAGAAACTAGCTCAGACCACATAACATGAGAGATATCCAAGGACTCTCCGGTGCTCTGCCCTTCTCCCGTGATGTAAGATAAACATGTCCACAAGATAAGAGTGAACCTGGTCCAGATTCCCGATGCGAGGGAAAAGAGTCTCAGAAGATACGGTGAAGTATATCCAGATAGGCAGGCAACTCATAAGTCTCCTTCTTAGTATCGGGGTTGATCTTGAGAGTGAGGGCCACAGAGCTTGCTTGTGAGTGGTCGTAGCTTCGACGGTGGGGGCGAAATCCGACAGCAGACTCAAGTCCAAGATCTTGCACCCCAATCAACTGCATGAAAGCTTTCCACTTGACTGATAGCAACTTCCCATTTGTCATCTGGGTCAGAGTCGTGTCCTCATCAGTCCCAAGGTGAACCGTGGCATAGAACTGAGCCACAACATCAGCATCATAGTCCTTGTTGAATTGCATGATCCCGAGAATGTTCAGCTGAGTGCACATCTCAAGAGCTTTACAAATTCGGGATTTCTTCATTCTTGCAAACTTTTTTCAAATTACGCACTTTTAAAAGTCGTGAACTATTTTTCCAAAATTGATGATTTTTTTACAAATGCGTGATTTTTTCCATAATCCGTGAACTTTTTTCAAAATGGTATGCTTTTGTTTTGAATTCGTGATTTTTTCTGAATTCACAATATTCGTGGAATATTTTTCGCAAATTCACACGCGTTTCAAACAGGCCAACCCATATAAAGATGCCCCTCCGCCGATTTTCAACGTGATTTTTCTTCTGGTTTTTCTATGTATTTTGTTCGGCCGGTTTTTCTTCATTTGTTTCCTTTTTTTCTGTTTTATGTTCCATTTCCCTGATTTCTTTAACCTTTCCATTTTTCTGTTTTTATTTCATTTTAAAATTGCGAAAAAGTCAAATTTCTGAAAAAATAAAACTTTTCTAGAGTTGATTAATCTACACCATTACTGTTTCGTTGTTTGAACATTGAGTGCAACCTAGACGTTGCATGCAAGTTTTATGCAATGCTAGAGGGTACCCCGTGCGTTGTGGCGGAGATTGGTTTTTGGTTTGAGAACATGAGAACTAAAATTAAAATAAATAAGACTTATTATATTTGATTATGTATAGTTATAAATACTTATTGAATATATATAGAACAATTGAATGGGAAAATATTTTCCCATGCATGGTTGAATATTGGGGCGGATTTTTTTCCCATACAGGATTGCATATTAAGGTGTGCTTTATCCCATTCGTGATTGTATGGTGAGGTGACAAGCTTGTATGTTAAGATAAAATAAGTTTGTGGGGGATCACTCTCTTAAGTACTCCTATCGTATCAAAATATAGTGCGTTCTTGGTTTTCGTGCTTCAACTTTGACCATAAATTTAACCAATGAGACCGATTGTGGCGGGAGCAAAATTTATACCAGTGAAATTCGTATTCGAAAGAAGTTTCCAGTTATATAATTTTTGGCTCCGTCGCAGTCGGTCTCGTTGGATAAATTTATGGTCAAAGTTGAACCTCGGGAAGCGCGGACGCACTATATTTTGGAACGGATGGAGTATATCTTAAGTATATATGATAGGATGTTTGCATGTCAAGTTCTTGATAAGTGACACTACTATATGTTTTTTCTTCTATATTATGGAATTATTTACATTCAGTACAATATGTGTCCACTTTTTATCATCATTTGCTTTAAGTTTATTTGTTCATTTTTTTTGTTCCTCTAGGGTAATACTAATGTCCCTAATTTATTCTACCTTGGTATGACATCTCCTTTTGTTTTTGTTTCTATTTTGCCTATATCTATGTTTCGTGCTGAGAAGAAAAAGTGATTAACCCCCAACAACAAAAAAGAAAAAGTGATTAATTTGGAAAAATCAGGCAACTTGCCAATGGAGTCTCAATTTTTTCAAGTTCCCAACAACTTCAAGCTCATAATTCCTACAAGGCAAACACAAAAGTGGGGAGACTTCATTATAGCGGTTCAGATCCTAGGGAGAAGGGGGAGTGGAATGTATCTGGTGCACCCACACTTGTGGTGCTACCAATGCACCGGATGCATAGAATTTTTTTTAAAATCTAAAAAAAAAACCAAGCACATTGACACAATATCAGTGTATGTTGTCATAAAATTTGGTATCAAATTTGAAACATTTCTTGACAAATGAAAATGAAAAATTTGATATCAATGTGATAATGGGCCAAATCTAAAGCCCAACCTATATTATGTACTACTCGGTGTTGATTTATCATATTTGTTTTCCGAGCTATGTTTCAAATTTTGAATTGACATTTTGTGACAACCTACATTAATGTTGTGTGAATGTGCTATTTTGTTCAGACAATTTTAAACATTTTGAAATGTGCAACATGAGTTCAGTGCACCAGTAGCACCACAAGCACTGGGGCACCAAATATTTTCCAATGGGAGAGGAGTGATTCAGAGTGGTGGAGTCATTAACGTGAAAGAAGCACAATTGTGACCGCCCTATCTTAGTGGGATGGAAGAGGGGGCCGGCCCCAATGGTGGCAATTGGTGGTACTATTGCGCGCTCATCCACCATATATGTCCTTTAATGGGGATGGCGGTGGTGGCGCTGGTGCTAGCGGAAGAAAAACATAGTCGACTAGAAGTTGAGGGAGAGCGAGCCTTGGATCTAAATCCAATGGTTAAAGTAAGAAGTGTTGCCTATGGACCAGACAAAACCTTTTTATTACTTTATTTATCCATGAGAGATCTTGCCGAGCAAAAAGTCAAAATCTAAGGCCATGATTTTCTTTGAACGCTCAACGCAACTTGTATAGATATGCATCTCACTATAGACACATGCATTTACATAATGTTGACACCAAACGCCGTGGATCTTGAATATTGGCAAAACCGATGCATGCGGCTTGTTATCAACAAATATGTCCTTTCTCAAACAAATGTTGTATCTCGGTAAGGAGTCATCCAAGCCAAACGTAGAACTTTAGTTATGATGGTTCGAGAAAGTACTTGGGTGGTGCAGAATTCTGCTTAGGTTAATTGTATTTTGTGTGTGCATGATACTAAAGAACACTTGAAAAAACACATGTATTCCAAGCAGGCCCTTGGGAGACTCTTTCGATGGTACCAGATAAAATGTGAGATTTAGTCTCCTTCCATGCATCTCTCTCCTCTTAGCATATTCTCTCATGTTGCGCATTGCGCTATGTGAGTTGATGGAAGCACTTGCAAATAGAGTCAGTTCAGTTGGCACCGTGACCATCTTGTGCTTAGACAGAAGCTTCCCTGGAACCTGTCTGGCATCCGTTTGTTAGCATCCTGAACGATCGAACAAGTGCCTGGCGAGAGCGGTCCTGGAATCGTCATTAGCCTGGGCTAACTGGCATCATCGTAAGCCTGGGCCAAGCTATCTATTTCAGATGTCTGGTGCATGCCTGCCTGTAGATTAATACTAAAATTGAATTGGCTAATTCTCATTTAGATGAGAATTAACAAAGTCTCATATAACTCCTACAATATTTAATTAAGCAAAAATTAAACAATCCCACAAATTTCCACGTAAAATCCGGCAATATAGGAATTAGATTAGACATAGTTATTTGCCATCTAGATGAGAGCTAGACACTAGTGGGTTCCATACTAGTACACATTCTTGCCATTATAAAAAGTTCTCTCTAATGTGTTAAAAAAATGTTCTCTCTAATACATTTTCAGACCAGGCTACCAATCAAACGGTCCTCTCCCAGGCTAGCCTGCCCAGGCACGAAATAGAAATTTTATAGGCCAACTCAGGCATGCATTTCTCCGAGCACGGTGGCCAGGACACGACCAACTCATGCATGCATTTCTCCGAGCACGGTGGCGAGGACACAAACCAGGTCCCCTCAGGCCATGTCCGGATCCTCTCCCAACTCCTCCAACTCTCCAAACCCAGCTTCTCGCTTCACGTGCCGAATCACGTATGCTCGGCACTGAACACAGCTTCTCCCAGTTCCACCTTCAGCTGGTAGCCCAGGTGGGGAGACTGTTGACCTGTTCGGTGCCACTTTGGGCTTGCTGGAACCAACCCAGTTCGGGATGCTGCTCCTGGCTCTGTTAGAGAACGTAGCATGCAATTCAAAAAAAATTCTTACGATCATGCAAGATCTATCTAGGAGATGCATAGCAACGAGAAGGGGAGAGTGTGTCCACGTACCCTCATAGACCGAAAATGGAAGCGTTAGCTTAACGCGGTTGATATAGTCAAACGTCTTCACGATCCAACCGATCAAGCACCGACGCACGGCACCTCCGAGTTCTGCACACGTTCAGCTCGATGACGTCCCTCGAACTCTTGATCCAGCAAAGTGTCGATGGAGAGTTTCGTCAGCATGATGGCGTGATGACGGTGATGGTGATGTGATCCACCCAGGGCTTCGCCTAAGCACTACGACGCTATGACCGGAGGAGTAAACTGTGGAGGGGGGGGGGGGGGGTACCGCACACGGCTAAGAGAACAATTGATGTGCTATGGGGTGCCCTCCTGCCCCCGTATATAAAGGAGGTGGAGAAGAGGCCGTCGGCCCTAGGGGGCGCGCCATGGGGGGAGGGAACCGACTAGGACTCCTAGTCCAAGTCGGCCCCCTTCCTTCTCTTGGAGGTCGAAAGGGGAAAGGAGAGGGAGAGGGGGAAAGGAAAGAGGGGCCGCGCCCCCTTCCCCTTGTCCAATTCGGATAGCCCATGGGGGGTGGCGCCACCCCTTGTGGGTTTCCCTTTCTCTCCCCTATGGCCCATAGTGGCCCATTACTTTCCCCGGGCGGTTCCGGTAACCCCTCGGTACTCTGATAAATATCCGAATCACTCCGAAACCATTCCGGTGTCCGAATACTATCGTCCAATATATCAATCT
Source organism: Aegilops bicornis (assembly GCA_021605145.1). Lineage (NCBI taxonomy): Eukaryota > Viridiplantae > Streptophyta > Magnoliopsida > Poales > Poaceae > Aegilops > Aegilops bicornis. The sequence goes on from CM038672.1 coordinate 645,232,970, forward strand.
TTACCTCTCGACCATTTTGAGACTCCTCATCATGTCTGTGATCTCATCCGGGACTCCGAACAATCTTCGGTCACCAAAAACACATAACTCATAATATAAATCGTCATCGAACGTTAAGCGTGCGGACCATATGGGTTCGAGAACTATGTAGACAAGACTGTCGGTGTCAAAACCGGCGGATCTCGGGTAGGGGGTCTCAAACTGTGCGTCTAAGGTCGATGGTAAAAGGAGACGGGGGACACAATGTTTACCCAGGTTCGGGCCCTCTCTATGGAGGTAATACCCTACTTCCTGCTTGATTGATCTTAATAAATATGAGTATTACAAGAGTTGATCTACCACGAGATCCTAATGGCTAGAACCCTAGAAGTCTAGCCTGTATGACTATATGATTATCCTCCTTCTTCGGACTAAGCCCTCCGGTTTACATAGACACCGGAGGGGTCTAGGGTTACATAAGATCGGTTACAGAGAAAGGAGTCTCCATATTTGGACGCCAAGCTTGCCTTCCACGCCAAGGAGAGTCCCATCCGGACACGGGTAGAGTCTTCGGTCTTGTATCTTCACAGCCCATCAGTCCGGCCCATGTCCAACAGGCCGGACGCCCGAGGACCCCTTGGTCCAGGACTCCTCAAGAGCCCCTGAACCAGGCTTCAATGACGAGGTGTCCGGCGCGCAGATTGTCTTCGGCATTGCAAGGCGGGTTCCCCTTTCCGAATACTCCAAGATAGTCTTCGGACGCAACGAACGTGTCCGGATCTGCAACACAAGTACCACACACAACCCCAGAGAGTATAATATTTCATGAGTCCAATCCGCTGACAACTTTTTGTAATGTGACATCACGTCTGTGAAGGAAATATGCCCTAGAGGCAATAATAAAGTTATTATTTATTTCCTCATATCATGATAAAAGTTTATTATTCATGCTAGAATTGTATTAACCGGAAACATGATACATGTGTGAATACATAGACAAACTTAATGTCACTAGTATGCCTCTACTTGACTAGCTCATTAATCAAAGATGGTTATGTTTCCTAATCATAGACATGTGTTGTCATTTGATTAATGGGATCACATCATTAGGAGAATGATGTGATTGACTTGACCCATTCCGTTAGCTTAGCACTTGATCATTTAGTATGTTGCTATTGCTTTCTTCATGACTTATACAAGTTCCTATAACTATGAGATTATGCAACTCCCGTTTACCGGAGGAACACTTTGTGTGCTACCAAACGTCACAACGTAACTGGGTGATTATAAAGGAGATCTACAGATGTATCCAAAGGTACATGTTGAGTTGGCGTATTTCGAGATTAGGTTTTGTCACTCCAATTGTCTGAGAGGTATCTCTGGGCCCTCTCGGTAATGCACATCACTATAAGCCTTGCAAGCAATGTAGCTAATGAGTTAGTTACAGAATGATGCATTACGTAACGAGTAAAGAGACTTGCCGGTAACAAGATTGAACTAGGTATTGAAATACCGACGACCGAATCTCGGGCAAGTAACATACCAATGACAAAGGGAACAACGTATGTTGTTATGCGGTTTGACCGAGAAAGATCTTCGTAGAATATGTAGGAGCCAATATGAGCATCCAGGTTCTGCTATTGGTTATTGACCCGAAATGGTTCTCGGTCATGTCTACATAGTTCTCGAACCCGTAGGGTCCGCACGCTTAAGGTTTCGGCGATGCTTATATTATGAGTTTTGATGTACCGAAGTTTGTTCGGAGTCCTGGATGTGATTACGGACATGACGAGGAGTCTCGAAATGGTCGAGACATGAAGATTGATATATTGGAAGCCTATATTTGGATATCGGAAGTGTTCCGAGTGAAATTGGGATTTTACCGGAGTACCGGGAGGTTACCGGAACCCCCCGGGGGCTTATTGGGCCTACATGGGCCTTAGTGGAGAAGAGGAGAGGAGGCAAGGGCTGGGCCGCACGCCCCTCCCCCCTAGTCCAAATAGGACAAGGAGAGGGGGGCGGCGCCCCCCTTTCCTTCCTCTCTCCCTCCTCCTTCCCCCCTTCTCGTAGTCCAACAAGGAAAGGAGGGAGTCCTACTCCCACCGGGAGTAGGACTCCCCTTGGCGTGCCCTCCTTGGCCGGGCGCCCCCTCCCCCTTGGCTCCTTTATATACGGGGGCAGGGGGGCACCTCTAGACACAACAATTGATCTCTTGATCTCTTAGCCGTATGCGGTGCCCCCCTCCACCATAGTCCTCGATAATATTGTAGCGGTGCTTAGGCGAAGCCCTGCGACAGTAGAACATCAAGATCGTCACCACGCCGTCGTCTTGTGGAACTCTTCCCCGACATTCTGCTGGATCGGAGTACGGGGATCGTCATCGAGCTGAACGTGTGCTAGAACTCGGAGGTGCCGTAGTTTCGGTGCTTGATCGGTCGGGCCGTGAAGACGTACGACTACATCCGCGTTGTTCTAACGCTTCCGCTTTCGGTCTACGAGGGTACGTGGACAACACTCTCCCTTCTCTTTGCTATGCATCACCATGATCTTGCGTGTGCATAGGAACTTTTTTGAAATTACTACGTTCCCCAACAGTGGCATCCGAGCCTGGTTTTATGCGTAGATGTCATATGCACGCGTAGAACACAAGTGGGTTGTGGGCGATATAAGTCATACTGCTTACCAGCATGTCATACTTTGGTTTGGCGGTATTGTTGGATGAAGCGGCCCGGACCGACATTACGCGCACGCTTACGCGAGACCGGTTCTCCCGACGTGCTTTGCACAGAGGTGGCTAGCGGGTGTCAGTTTCTCCAACTTTAGTTGAACCAAGTGTGGCTACGCCCGGTCCTTGCGAAGTTTAAAACAGCACCAAATTGACAAACTATCGTTGTGGTTTTGATGCGTAGGTAAGAACGATTCTTGCTAAGCCCGTAGCAGCCACGTAAAACTTGCAACAACAAAGTAGAGGACGTCTAACTTGTTTTTGCAGGGCATATTGTGATGTGATATGGTCAAGACGTGATGCTATATTTTATTGTATGAGCTGATCATGTTTTTTAACCGAGTTATCGACAACTGGCAGGAGCCATATGGTTGTCGCTTTATTGTATGCAATGCAATCGCCCTGTAATGCTTTACTTTATCACTAAGCGGTAGCGATAGTCGTAGAAGCATAAGATTGGCGAGACGACAATGATGCTACGATGGAGATCAAGGTGTCGCGCCGGTGACGATGGTGATCATGACGGTGCTTCGGAGATGGAGATCACAAGCACAAGATGATGATGGCCATATCATATCACTTATATTGATTGCATGCGATGTTTATCTTTTATGCATCTTATCTTGCTTTGATTGACGGTAGCATTTTAAGATTTTCTCTCACTAATTATCAAGAAGTGATAGGATCTACGTTCAAATACAACGGGTGCAAAACAGTTGCACACGCGGAATACTCAGGTTAAACTTGACGAGCCTAGCATAGACAGATATGGCCTCGGAACACGGAGACCGAAAGGTCGAATGTGAATGATATAGTAGATATGATCAACATAGTGATGTTCACCATTGAAACTACTCCATCTCACGTGATGATCGGACATGGTTTAGTTGATTTGGATCACATAATCACTTAGATGACTAGAGAGATGTCTATCTAAGTGGGAGTTCTAAAGTAATATGATTAATTGAACTTAAATTTATCATGAACTTAGTACCTGATAGTATTTTGCTTGTCTATGTTTGTTGTAGATAGATGGCTCGTCTTTGTTGTTCCGTTGAATTTTAATGCGTTCCTTGAGAAAGCTAAGTTGAAAGATGATGGTATCAATTACACGGACTGGGTCCGTAACTTGAGGATTATCCTCATTGCTGCATAGAAGAATTACGTCTTGGAAGCACCGCTGGGTGCCAGGCCTGCTGCAGATGCAACTGACGACGTTAAGAACGTCTGGCAGAGCAAAGCTGATGACTACTCGATAGTTCATTGTGCCATGCTTTAGGGCTTAGAACCGGGTCTTCAATGACGTTTTGAACGTCATGGAGCATATGAGATGTTCCAGGAGTTGAAGTTAATATTTCAAGAAAATGCCCGTATTGAGAGATATGAAGTCTCCAATAAGTTCTACAGCTGTAAGATGGAGGAGAATTGTTCTTTCAATGAACATATACTCAAAATGTCTGGGTATAATAATCACTTGATTCAATTGGAAGTTAATCTTCGTGATGATAGTGTCATTGACATAATTCTTCAATCATCGCCACCAAGCTACAAGAGCTTCATGATGAACTATAATATGCAAGGGATGGACAAGACTATTCCCGAGCTCTTCGCAATGCTAAAGGCTGCGGAGGTAGAAATCAAGAAGGAGCATCAAGTGTTGATGGTCAATAAGACCACCAGTTTCAAGAAAAAGGTAAAGGGAAGAAGAAGGGAACTTCAAGAAGAACAGCAAGCAAGTTGCTGCTCAAGAGAAGAAACCCAAATCTGGACCTAAGCCTGAGACTGAGTGCTTCTACTGCAAGCAGACTGGACATTGGAAGCGGAACTGCCCCAAGTATTTGGCGGATAAGAAGGATGGCAAGGTGAACAAAGGTATATGTGATATACATGTTATTGATGTGTACCTTACTAATGCTCGCAGTAGCACCTGGGTATTTGATACTGGTTACATTGCTAATATTTGCAACTCGAAATAGGGACTACGGATTAAGCGAAGATTGGCTAAGGACGAGGTGACGATGCGCATGGGAAATGGTTCCAAAGTCGATGTGATCGCGGTCGGTACGCTACCTCTACATCTACCATCGGGATTAGTTTTAGACCTGAATAATTGTTATTTGGTGCCAGCGTTGAGCATGAACATTATATCTGGATCTTGTTTGATGTGAGACGGTTATTCATTTAAATTAGAGAATAATGCTTGTTCTATTTATATGAGTAATATCTTTTATGGTCATGCACCCTTGAAGAGTGGTCTATTTTTATTAAATCTCGACAGTAATGATACACATATTCATAATGTTGAAGCCAAAAGATGCAGAGTTGATAATGATAGTGCAACTTATTTGTGGCACTGCCGTTTGGGTCATATTGGTGTAAAGCGCATGAAGAAACTCCATACTGATGGACTTCTGGAATCACTTGATTATGAATCACTTGGTACTTGCAAACTGTGCCTCATCGGTAAGATGACTAAAACGCCATTCTCTGGAACTATGGAGCGAGCAACTGATTTGTTGGAAATCATACATACTGATGTATGTGGTCCAATGAATATTGAGGCTCGCGGCGGGTATCGTTATTTTCTCACCTTCACAGATGATTTGAGCAGATATGGATATATCTACTTGATGAAACACAAGTCTGAAACATTTGAAAAGTTCAAAGTATTTCAGAGTGAAGTAGAAAATCATCGTAACAAGAAAATAAAATTTCTACGATCTGATCGTGGAGGAGAATATTTGAGTTACGAGTTTTGTTTACATTTGAAGCAATGCGGAATAGTTTCGCGACTCACGCCACCTGGAACACCACAACGAAATGGTGTGTCCGAACGTCGTAATCGTACTTTACTAGATATGGTGCGATCTATGATGTCTCTTACTGATTTACCACTATCGTTTTGGGGCTATGCTTTAGAGACGACCGCATTCACGTTAAATAGGGCACCATCAAAATCCGTTGAGACGATGCCTTATGAACTGTGGTTTGGCAAGAAACCAAAGTTGTCGTTTCTTAAAGTTTGGGGCTGCGATGCTTATGTGAAGAAACTTCAACCAGATAAGCTCGAACCCAAATCGGAGAAATGTGTCTTCATAGGATACCCAAAAGAGACTATTGGGTACACCTTCTATCACAGATCTGAGGGCAAGATTTTTGTTGCTAAATTCGGATCCTTTCTAGAGAAGGAGTTTCTCTCGAAAGAAGTGAGTGGGAGGAAAGTAGAACTTGATGAGGTAACTGTACCTACTCCCTTATTGGAAAGTAGTTCATCACAAGAACCGGTTCCTGTGACAACTACACCAATCAGTGAGGAAGCTAATGATAATGATCATGAAACTTCAGATCAAGTTACTACTGAACCTCGTAGGTCAACTAGAGTGAGATTCACACCAGAGTGGTACGGTAATCCTATTCTGGAAGTCATGTTACTTGACCATGGCGAACCTACGAACTATGAGGAAGCGATGATGAGCCCAGATTCCGCAAAATGGCTTGAGGCCATGAAATCTGAGATGGGATCCATGTATGAGAACAAAGTATGGACTTTGGTTGACTTTCCTGATGATCTGCAAGCCATCGAGAATAAATGGATTTTCAAGAAGAAGACTGACGCTGATGGTAATATAACTGTCTACAAAGCTCGACTTATTGCAAAAGGTTTTCGACAAGTTCAAGGGGTTGAATACGATGAGACTTTCTCACCCGTAGCGATGCTTAAGTCTGTCCGAATCATGTTAGTAATTGCCGCATTTTATGATTATGAAATATGGCAAATGGATGTCAAAACTGCATTCCTGAATGGATTTTTGGAAGAAGAGTTGTATATGATGCAACCGGAAGGTTTTGTCGATCCAAAAGGTTCTAACAAAGTGTGCAAGCTCCAGCGATCCATTTATGGACTGGTGCAAGCCTCTCGGAGTTGGAATAAATACTTTGATAGTGTGATCAAAGCATATGGTTTTATACAGACTTTTGGAGAAGCCTGTATTTACAAGAAAGTGAGTGGGAGCTCTGTAGCATTTCTGATATTATATGTAGATGACATATTATTAATTGGAAATGATATAGAATTTCTGGATAGCATAAATGGATACTTGAATAGAAGTTTTTCGATGAAAGACCTCGGTGAAGCTGCTTGCATATTGGGCATCAAGATCTATAGAGATAGATCAAGACGCTTAATTGGACTTTCACAAAGCACATACCTTGATAAAGTTTTGAAAAAATTCAAAATGGATCAGGCAAAGAAAGGGTTCTTGCCTGTATTACAAGGTGTGAAGTTGAGTTAGACTCAATGCCCGACCATAGCAGAAGATATAGAGAAAATGAAATATGTTCCCTATGCTTCAGCCATAGGCTCTATCATGTATGCAATGCTGTGTACCAGACCTGACGTATGCTTAGCAATAAGTTTGGCAGGGAGGTACCAAAGTAATCCAGGAGTGGATCACTGGACAACGGTCAAGAATATCCTGAAATACCTGAAAAGGACTAAGGATATGTTTCTCGTTTATGGAGGTGACAAAGAGCTAGTTGTAAATGGTTAGGTCGATGCAAGCTTTGACACTGATCCAGACGATTCTAAATCGCAAACCGGATACATGTTTATATTGAACGGTGGAGCTGTTAGTTGGTGCAGTTCTAAACAAAGCATCGTGGCGGGATCTACATGTGAAGCGGAGTACATAGCTGCTTCGGAAGCAGCAAATGAAGGAGTCTGGATGAAAGAGTTCATTTCCGATCTAGGTGTCATACCTAGTGCATCGGGACCAATGAAGATCTTTTGTGAAAATACTGGTGCAATTGCCTTGGCAAAGGAATCCAGATTTCACAAGAGGACCAAGCACATCAAGAGACGCTTCAATTCCATCCGGGACCAAGTCCAGGTGGGAGACATAGAGATTTGCAAGATATATACAGATCTGAATGTTGCAGACCGGTTGACTAAACCTCTTCCATGAGCAAAACATGATCAGCACCAAGACTCCATGGGTGTTAGAATCATTACTGTGTAATCTAGATTATTGACTCTAGTGCAAGTGGGAGACTGAAGGAAATATGTCGTAAGTGTTCCGGGTGAAATCGGGATTTTACCGGAGTACCGGGAGGTTACCGGAACCCCCCGGGGGATTATTGGCCTACATGGGCCTGAGTGGAGAAGAGGAGAGGAGGCAAGGGCTGGGCCGCGCGCCGTCCCCTAGTCCGAATAGGACAAGGAGAGAGGCGGCGCCCCTTCCTCTCTCCCTCCTCCTTCCCCTTCTCCTTGTCCAACAAGGAAGGGAGTCCTACTCCCGGTGGGAGTAGGACTCCCCTTGGCGCGCCCCTCCTTGGCCGGCCGCCCCCTCCCCCTTGGCTCCTTTATATACGGGGGCAGGGGGGCACCTCTAGACACAACAATTGATCTCTTGATCTCTTAGCCGTGTGGGTGCCCCCCTCCACCATAGTCCTCGATAATATTGTAGCGGTGCTTAGGCGAAGCCCTGCGACGGTAGAACATCAAGATCGTCACCACGCCGTCGTGCTGACGGAACTCTTCCCCGACATTCTACTGGATCGGAGTACGGGGATCATCATCGAGCTGAACGTTTGCTAGAACTCGGAGGGGCCGTAGTTCCGGTGCTTGATCGGTCGGGCCATGAAGACGTACGACTACATCAACCGCTTTGTTCTAACGCTTCCGCTTGCGGTCTACGAGGGTACATGGACAACACTCTCCTCTCTCGTTGCTATGCATCAGCATGATCTTGCGTGTGCATAGGAATTTTTTTGAAATTACTACGTTCCCCAACACTCTGCCCGATCATTATTTCAAACCGTTTCTTGTCCTGTCGTTCCATGTTTCGAGGCGCGGTTTTTATTGGCACGTCTTGTCGAAGCAGGGATCGTGTCCCCTTATTGCGGGATTCTCATTAATACGAGTGTGGGTAACCCAACCGTTCCATTGGGATGATCCCTTAGGAATAGGCAGGTTTTCAGGCTTAGGAGGAGGCGTTCGATACGCGTTGCCTTTATAAAGGAGCCAAGGGCCGTCTCTTTTTACGCTGACCCTTTCCTCAGCCCTTCCAACTTCGAGTTGTAGCACCCAATGTTCGACTTCATTGCTTCAAGCTTCCCAATCATGTCCGGACCCAGCCCACAGGGCCGATGGGTGGCTTCCTTTGTTACCGAGGAGGACATTGCGATGCTTCGCGCGGCTAGATACCTGACCGCGGAGATCCCCCACAGGCTTCCTGCTCGATGACATGTTATTCCTACTCCCAGATCGGGTGAGAGGGTTGTATTCATCTCCCACTTCCTCCGAGGGCTAGGATTTGTTGTTCATCCCTTCGTCCGGGGGCTCATGTTTTATTACGGACTAGATTTCACGATCTAGCCCCAGATTCTTTCCTTTACATCTCGACATTTATTATCACGTGCGAGGCCTTCCTCTGTATTCCCCCACACTTCAGCTTATGGCTCAAGACCTTTAGTGTGAAGCCGAAGGTAGTCGACGGGGAACAAGTGGAGTGCGGCGGTGCTACAGTGAGCAAGCTTAGCAATGCTCTCTGGCTAAAAGGCTCCTTCACCGAAACTCCCAACCTATGGCAGCGGGAGTGCTTTTACATCACTGAACCCTGCGGTACCAAGTGGGCAAATATACCTGCGTTCCGATCTGGCCCTCCGTTACAGCTTGCATCATGGATTAATAAGGGGCTGGACTGGGGATCAATTGACGAAGTGCAGACTCTACATAGCCGCATCCGGAGCCTCCTCGAGAAGGACATCGATCTTATCAACGTGATTCAAGTAATGCTGGTTCGCCGGGTCCTGCCGTGCCAGCGACGGCCTCTCCGTATGTGGGAGTTTAATCCAGAAGGACCACGGACCTCCAATGCTTCTTCAGCACTATGCACAAAGGAATGTGGAAGTTGTTTTTCGGGAAACGAAAACAGTGGCCGGACACTGATACGTCTCCAACGTATCTATAATTTTTTATTGCTCCATGCTATTATATATTCTGTTTTGGATGTTTAATGGGCTTATTTATACACTTTTATATTATTTTGGGGACTAACCTATTAACCCAAGGCCCAGTGCAAATTGCTGTTTTTTAATTTTTACCTTTTTCAGTGTTTCGCAGAAAAGGAATATCAAACGGAGTCCAAACGGAATGAAACCTTCGGGAGAGTTATTTTTGGAACAAACGTGATCCAGAGGACTTGGAGTGGACGTCAAGTAATCAACAAGGAGGCCACGAGGCAGGGGGCGCGCCTACCCCCCGGGTGCGCCCTCCACCCTCGTGGGCCCCTCGTGGATCCACCGACCTACTTCTCCCTCCTATATATACGCACGTACCCCAAAACCATCCAGGAGCACCACGAAAACCTAATTCCACAGCCGCAACCTTCTGTACCCGTGAGATCCCATCTTGGGGCCTTTTCCGACGCTCTGCCGGAGTTGGGGAATCGATCATGGAGGGCTTCTACATCAACACCATAGCCTCTCTGATGATGTGTGAGTAGTTTACCACAGACCTTTGGGTCCATAGTTATTGGCTAGATGGCTTCTTCTCTCTCTTTGGATCTCAATACAAAGTTCTCCTCGATCTTCTTGGAGATCTATTCAATGTAACTCCTTTTGCGGTGTGTTTGTTGAGATCCGATGAATTGTGGGTTTATGATCAAGATTATCTATGAACAATATTTGAATCTTCTCTGAATTCTTTTATGTATGATTGGTTATCTTTGCAAGTCTCTTCGAATTATCAGTTTGGTTTGGCCTACTAGATTGATCTTTCTTGCAATGAGAGAAGTGCTTAGCTTTGGGTTCAATCATGCGGTGCTCGATCCCAGTGACAGTAGGGGAAACGACACGTATTGTATTATTGCCATCAAGGATAAAAAGATGGGGTTTATATCATATTGCTTGAGTTTATCCCTCCACATCATGTCATCTTACTTAATGCGTTACTCTGTTCTTATGAACTTAATACTCTAGATGCATGCTGGATAGCGGTCGATGTGTGGAGTAATAGTAGTAGATGCAGGCAAGAGTCGGTCTACTTGTCACAGACGTGATGCCTATATACATGATCATGCCTAGATATTCTCATAATTATGCACTTTTCTATCAATTGCTCGACAGTAATTTGTTCACCCACCGTAATACTTATGCTATCTTAAGAGAAGCCACTAGTGGAACCTATGGCCCCCGGGTCTACTTTCCATCATATAAGTTTCGAATTTATTTTTACTTTGCAATCTTTACTTTCAATCATTATCATAAAATACCAAAAATATTATCATCTCTATCAGATCTCACTTTTGCAAGTGGCCGTGAAGGGATTGACAACCCCTTTATCGCATTGGTTGCAAGGTTCTTATTTGTTTGTGTAGGTACGAGGGACTTGCGTGTGGCCTCCTACTGGATTGATACCTTGGTTCTCAAAAGCTGAGGGAAATACTTACGCTACTTTGCTGCATCACCCTTTCCTCTTCAAGGGAAAAACCAACGCATGCTCAAGAGGTAGCAAGAAGGATTTCTGGCGCCGTTGCCGGCGAGTCTACACACAAGTAAAGACATACCAAGTACCCATCACAAACTCTTATCCCTCGCATTACATTATTTGCCATTTGCCTCTCGTTTTCCTCTCCCCCACTTCACCCTTGCCGTTTTATTCGCCCTTTCCTCTTCTGTTCATCTTTTTCGTTTACTTTGATGTCTTACTTGGCTCGTTTACTCGTTTGCTTGGAATAATTGTGTATTTATTGCTAAACAGAGAACCTAGATCTATGGATCCTCATCCGCTTGCCAATCTTTTTAAGAGATCCAATTATGATGAACCAATTCCTAGTGATTTGGGTGCACTAGATTATCTTTATAAGGTTTTGCTTGAAATCCGTGAATCTGAAAATTGTGATGAAGTGCCTTATGAAATGATTCATGATAGATCTTTGAATAAAAAGCATGATTGCAATGATGTTATTATAAATTCTATTAATGTCAATTGTGATAATGATATGCAAAACCCCAAGCTTGGGGATGCTAAGTTTGCTATGTCTACTACTAGTTGCAATGATCATGATTGGGGTGATTCTTCTTATGACCTTGAAAATTTATTTAAGCCCCATGATGAATATGAGATTGATAATAACGTTTGCAATAATATTGAAAGTGGGTTTGGAAGAGTTTCAACTTTAGATCCCACATATTTGGAGAATGTTCAATCTTATGAAGTTTTTGATAAAAGTGGGTTTGGAGAGGTCATGACTTTCGTTAATGTTAATCCCACTATTTTGGAAGAGTGTCAACTTTGCATACATGTGGATCGTGTTAAGGATATGTTTTGTGATAGCTATATTGTTGAATTTGAATGATCCCACATGTAATTATTATGAGAGAGGAAAATATGGTTGTAGAAATTTTCATGTTACTAAATTACCTCTTGTTATCTTGAGATTGCTATTGTTTCTTTCTTCTTCCTTGCATATGGTAGTTTTTGCTTGCCTTGATAATTTATTTGCCTATATGATGCCTATGCATAGGAAGTATGCAGACTTAGATGTGTTTTTCACATGCTATATGATGCTCTCTTTGTGCTTCAATTCTTGTCTTTCATGTGAGCATCATCGAAATTATCAATGCCTAGCTAGGGGCGTTAAACGATAGCGCTTGTTGGGAGGCAACCCAATTTTATTTTTGTTCCTTGATTTTTGTTACTGTTTAGCAATAAATATTTCTGTTTAGTGTCTGTGCCAAGTAGAACCTTTGGGAAGACTTGGGTGAAGTCTTTTTGATCTTGCTGTAAAAAACAGAAACTTTAGCACTCACAAAATTAGCTACAACTTTTTACTGGAGAGTGCTATTTAGTTTATTATTTTTGCAGATGATTAATAGATAAAATTCCTCACGTCCAGCAATTTATTTTATAATATTTGGAGTTCCAGAAGTTTGCGTTAGGTACAGATTACTACAGACTGTTCTGTTTCTGACAGATTCTGTTTTTCGTGTGTTGTTTGCTTATTTTGATGAATCTATGGCTAGTAATGGAGTTTATGAACCATAGAGAACTTGGAATACATCAGGTTTAACACAAATATAAATAAAGAATGAGTTCATTACAATACTTGAAGTGGTGTTTTGTTTTCTTTCGCTAACGGAGCTCACGAGATTTTCTGTTAAGTTTTGTGTTGTGAAGTTTTCAAGTTTTGGGTAAAGATTTGATGGATTATGGAACAAGGAGTGGCAAGAGCCTAATATTGGGGATGCCCAAGGCACCCCAAGGTAAAATCTAAGGACAATCCAAAAGCCTAAGCTTGGGGATGCCCCGGAAGGCATCCCCTCTTTTGTCTTCGTCCATCGGTAACTTTACTTGGAGCTATATTTTTATCACCACATGATATGTGTTTTGCTTGGAGCGTCTTGTATGATTTGAGTCTTTGCCTTTTATTTCACCACAATCATCCTTGCTGTACACACCTTTTGAGAGAGACACACATTATTCGGAATTTATTAGAATACTTTTTGTGCTTCACTTATACCTTTTGAGCTAAACAATTTTGCTCTAGCGCTTCACTTATATCTTTTAGAGCGCGGTGGTGGTTATATTTTATAGAAATTATTGATCTTTCATGCCTCACTTATATTATTTTGAGAGTCTTTTAGAATAGCATGGTAATTTTCTTTGGTTATAAATTTAGTCCTAATATGATAGGCATCCAAGATAAAACTATTAAGTGCATTGAATACTAAGAGAAGTTAGATACTTGATAATTGTTTTGAGATAGGAAGATGGTGACATTAGAGTCATGCTAGTAGAGTAGTTGTGAAATTTGAGAAATACTTGTTCTAAAGTTTGCGATTCCCGTAGCATGCACGTATGGTGAACCGTTACGTGATGAAGTCGGAGCATGATTTATTTATTGATTGTCTTCCTTATGAGTGGCGGTCGGGGACGAGCGATGGTATTTTCCTACCAATCTATCCCCCTACACTACAAAAAAATACACTTCCGTGATGATACGTGTTTGTCACAGTAAGTCGCGTTTTTTGTCATGCATGTACATCCATGACAAATTTATGACAGAATCAAGATAGAGTAGAAGTGTTCCATGACATTACCAAAATTATCATCACGGAAGTGTCCACTTCCATGACGATAAATCGCGCGTCACAGAAGTGCATTCGTCAAGGGTGACCGACACGTGGCATCCACCATAACGGAACGCCGTTAAGCTATCGGGTCGGGTTTTGGATCCGATAACCCGTTAACAGCCCCGACCAATGGGGATTTTCCACGTGTAAAATCATCATTGGCTGGAGGAAACACGTGTCGGCTCACCGTTGGGACAAACGTCATCCGTTCATTGGACCGAAGTCGCCTATGATACGGTGACACCTGGCATGGCCCAACAGAGGCTCATTCCTGTGAAAAGGCCGGCCCGTTTGACTTGGTAAAAAGGTGTCGGCCCGGCCCACGGAAAGCCTGTTAACGATCTGTTTGCATATAGCCCATTTATAGCCCGCTAACGCAGGGCCCGTTATGCCCTATCCGAATTAGGCCCAGTAGCGTCATCTGGGCCGTCCCATATGATTCAGCCCGTTTTAACTTCCGGCCCATGTGTGGCCCATGACTTCTTTCGGCCCATATGAGGACCTTTGTAACTCTTGGCCCATTAACGGCCCGTGGTGAAACTGGCCCGTAATGAACAGTGTATCACTTTATACCCATTAACGGCTCGTTATTCCATTGGGATGTTTCCAGCCCAAGTTATCTTTTGGCCTTCTCAGGGCCCATTGATTCTTGGGCTCATTTGCAGCATCCGGTTACATACGGCCTGTTACTGTCATTTTCTGCTTGTGGGCCAAATTCAGCCCGTCGTTACAGTCGGCCCATTTGCGGACCGTTAATACGTTGGGCCGTTTTGATGTAAAAAAAACCCGTTGGGCTGTTTTCATAGAGTTATCAAATACGGCCTATTAACGGCCCATTATGGTCCACGAATAGTATGGCCCATGATTGGCGAAATGATGATACGCCCCGTAGAAGGCCCATGGATCCTACGGCCATATGAGGCCCATGGATAGTACGGCCCATAGAAGGCCCATGGATCCTACGGCCCGTAGAAGGCCCATGGACCCTATGGCCCGTAGAAGGACCATGGACCCTACGGCCTGTAGAAGGCCCATGGACCCTAAGGCTCGTATAGAAGGCCGATGGATCCTACGGCCCGTATAGAAGGCCAATGGATCCTACGGCCGGACGAAGGCCCATGGATCATACGGCCTGCAGGAGGCCTAATTGTTACAACAGTCTGTGTCTTGCCATGATTATTTTGGCCTAGTTACCAAAAATAGGCTACTGTGGCCACTAGAAAAACACAGAAAAAGAACACAGAGGTATTAGCACAGGTTACCTCATCCTGAGTTTCCAAATCGGTCCTTCTCTATAGAGAAAAATGGGAAAATTTGCTGTATTATAACCATCATGGAGGTACGATGTATGGGACGAAGCAAAGTAATTGCCATGAATAACATTACTTACACATAACTCCTGGACAAACACACAGAATCGGCATTTTCCTTCATCTTGATAATATTACCAAGATGGGAAGATACGCATACGATTTAACAACATCAAATGCGATAGATGCTAAACTACGACTAGCTGGTTGTGCTTCCTCCACAGGAATAGGCGTACTAACCGGTGGAGTTGGGGTTCGCCGTGATAATCTTGGCCCTTTGGGCACCGGAGCTGCCTTACTAACTGCTCTTGTTTGGGAGCTCTGTGGTGGAGATGGTCTTGTGTCAACAGGCCCGGGTTACTATCGGCTGGGGTTGGGGTTAGATTGGGTGAAGCTGGTTCTCTGTCCATCACATGAGGGGTACAATCTGCGAGAGAGTTTGGGTTATGTGTGGTAGGGCTGGTTCTTGTGCATGTACAACCGGGTGCTATCTCCACCAAGAGGTAGCACTTTTATTTGAAGACCGTGTTTTAGTCCGCTAGAATCTGGCATCACCCGCTCCAATTCAAATGGCTGATAAACAGGAAACATAGTTGAATATCTGAGACATTGTATGAGAGATGATGCAATAGATAGTGTGGAAAAAAGAGGGCATGAAATAGTTGACATGTATATTGTTTAATTAAAACAGATAGCATGATATAATTTCACATATATGATGTCTATCTAAACTGGATAGTATAGCATAACATAATTCAAAGATATGATGAATAACTAAACAGGATACATGACATAATTCACCTACATGTTATCTAAGTAATCAGGATCGCATCATTTAATTCACATATGTGATTTATATGCTAAACAGAGGGCATTCGATATGATATCTGAACTAAGAACATGGTGTTGAATATTGTGTATATGATGTCTAAACTATGCAATGCAAGACACCGTATGCATGATATGAGCGATATAACCGTGCCAAGTTAGAGCATACACCTCGGTGGGGGAATAGGACTGGTCATCATCTACGAATCCATCTCACGAGGAGCTATCGGGACCCAACAAGAGATCTGCTTGACGGTAGCAGCATGTCGCTCTGAAGGCCTTGTCTTCACTCCAGATTTTTCCATCTCCTACCCAAATGGCTGATTCACAGGAAGAGTAGTTTAATGTACAAACATTGTCGACAAATGGAAATGTAATGAAGAAAAGGATGGGCAAGATATCATTCAAATATATGATTCCTGGTTAAACAGGATGGCATTGCACATTTCACATATATTATGGCTGGCTAAAAGACATGAGACTGCATAATTCCCATATATGATATAGAAACTAAACAGGTGGCGTTACAGAACATGTCTAAACTAAGCATATGACATATATGATGTCAAAAGTAGGCACTGCAAGGAAACATATGCATGATATGACTAACATCATCATTCCAAGGTAGAGAAAACATGTTGGGGGTAAATAGGAGTGGTCAGTGGCGTCCGAATCCGCCTGAAAACAGATATCTTCCTCTAGATTACAATCTGGAGAGGGGTGGGGAGGGTTTTCCATTGAACCCACCATGGAGCGATGTCTGCATGACATTGTATTGCCGCGCAAAACTCTTCTCTTTTTCTCTACATGTTCAGCATGACTGTGTACAATATTTGACATGCATACGAAAAAATATGGTGAGATTATGTAAGGAGAGCATGCAGAAATTTAGAGTGACGGTAACAACCAGTGGATGGATCCAAAAATAATGATAGCAGGCTGATGATTGCTTTATATTAATAAAAAGACAGATGATGATTGCTTTACTATTTGTTTCCCACCCAAGATGGACAAAATAGGCATACCCTAGGTGAACCAGATATTAGATAGGCATACTATTCATTGTTGCCTCGATATGTGCCCCACAACTAATTTAGAACTCAAGTTTGAACATTAATTTGGACCTGACTTGGGAGTCCAAGAGCTGAACAGGACAATAAAGTAGCAGGTAAGTTTAAGCAATGCATAACATAAGCAGAAACAAAAGAGTGCGACCTCTCTTGTGGACCCGTGTACTCCTCAGGTTCATCTGCTGAGTCGATGATCGTGATGCCATTGCGGTGGGTGCCGGCGGCAGGGAAGGAGATCTGAGGCGGCGAAAGACGGCCAGGAGTCGTGATGTCTGGTTTGGTGGATGCTTCTGTCGATGGAGCAGCTCAGGTGAGGTGGACGACGTCGCGGCAGAAGCAGGACAAACCACACAAAGTTCCCTTCGACACGCATCAGAATCAAGTAATTCTGTAAGGGCTCATTTGGCTTGCATGATTCTTAAAACGCAGGGATAGGAAAAAACACCGGAATAGGATAGGAAAATGCACATGGTAAACAGAGCATTTGTAAACACAGGATTTCTGTCAACTTGGGTGTTTGGTTTACAGGAATTGGAAGAGCAGAGGAATGCAAAGAAACATGGCCAAAATAAAGTGAAACCATATGAAAGCGTACAGTTAGAATGCTATTACGGCACTAATGCACTTGGTCTTGTTTTCATGCATAGGATTTTGAAAAGTAGGTCCGGTGGATGTTTTGCTTCATTCCTTTCAACAAAATGCATGAATAATTGAATAGTAGAGTGCCATTGGAAAATTCCCTATTGCTATGTTTTTCTGTTGAACCAAAATAGCCCTAATGGATCGACGTGAATGTATAGTAATAAGTGATGCAACAAGTGTACAACCTCTTTTCCGTAGCCGTGTCGACCTCAGCATCATTGGGTTGGTCGCTGAAGCACTTGAGGCAGAGGTGGCTGTCGGAGGTGTGGAGGAAGATCCGAAGAATCTATAGATGGTGTCCAGGGCTCTGCTTTGTTGTGATGGATCGTTCTGTCGTTGGAGCAGCTCCGGTGAGCCGTAATACGTCAAGGATGAAGCAGCACAAGACATACATCATCAATCTCAAGTGGGATTCTAATAGCATCTCCAATAGATGATGTAAAATGGATGTAAAATTAACATCACCAAAAACCACGTGACTACAACAGATGAGGTAAAAACTGTTGACTCTGAACTTAACTGTCGAAACCGAAATTTACAGTGGAATCTGAATACTCTTTAAACTGAACGCAATGGTAGCAGAGAGGCACTTGACATGTAGTTTAGGGAGGGCCTGTAGTTCATCTTCAACCTGCACCCCCTGAGCCGCCAGCCACCACCGGCCGAACCGCCGGCCCCAGCGCCGCCTCGCCGCCCCGAAACAACTCGCCACCGCCGCCCCGGCCAGCCCTCTAGGCCCCCCGCCCCCACCCTAAACCCTAAGATAGATAGTGGGGTACCTCTCCGGCGAGCCCCCGTCCCCGCTGCGGGTGGTTCTTCCTTAACTCCGGCGAGCCCCCCACCCCCTAAAAATCGACTAACCCAAAAGTCGATTGAGTCGACTGAAGTGTGGCTTAATCGGAGCAGAAAAGACGAGTGAGGGGAGAGCAGCAGCAGCAGCTGGGCGAAGCAAGCGATCGGCGAGAGCCGAGCAAAGAAGAAGGCTGAAGCGAAGCGAGCGAGAGCCGAGCAAAGGCAGCAGATCCGGCTGGTATGGACGCCGCCGCCGAAGGGGCCTCGCCTTTGGGGAGAGCCGCCCGTGGAGATGTCGCCATGGCGCCGGCTTCAAGGTAGCCGCTCCATGGGGGTGCGGATGGAGCACCGTCGGGCGCCGGAGGTCGAGTTAAGGAGAAGGTGCGATGCGATGAGTGTACAACTTCTTTGGTGGCGCCGAGTAGGCCTCGACTTCGTCCGAGGAGTCGGTGAGGATGCTGCGGTTCCGGTGGAGCAGGTTAAGGCGGTGCTATGGGGATGGAGCAACCGCGATAGACGAGGCGATCGTCGGAGCAGCTCCTTGGAGGTGGAGGACGGGGCGGCTGAACCAGCGGGATGACAAGATGGACGTCGGATCCTCATCCGGGGAGGTGGACGAGGGACGTCGAGCTGTTGCGGTGGACGATGTCGTTGGGGAAGAGGCTCCGGTGGGCAGCGATGACGTGGCGGACGGAGGAGGGTGGGGTTTCGCGGCTGGAGCAGAGAGGTTATGGCGGCCTGGGATTTTGAATGGCGAAAAGGGGGCGATGGGAGGGGGTGAAGCATGACTTAGGGACGCGCTTGTCCAAAATGTAGGGTGTGTTACAAAAGTACCCCCCGCCGATTTGAACTAGCGGCCCTTTCGGCTCAGGGTTAGAAGGGGGATTTCGCGTGTCGGGATTTGGCAGCTGGAGGGAGTTTTCGCGCGCATTGTAATTTCGGGATAGCAAGGCGCGGGTTGTGAAGGCGCCAGTTTTGGGAGCACGATATCTGAATTTTCGGGATATAACAAGACGCGGGTTGAATTTTATGGACAATCGTAACCTGTAGTAATATTGTACTTGTACGTACCAAATCAATTCGCACTTCCCTCAACCAAAAAGAAAACAAAAAAATAAAACTATTCACACCACATAAGGAGAGAGTCTTGCCCCGTTTTACTATACAAATGCTATTCAAAGCTACTCCCTCCTTCCATCTATATAGGGCCTAATGCGTTTTTCGATGCTAACTTTGACCAAATATTAGAGCAATGATGTATGACATGCAACTTACACAAAGCACACCATTAACTTCGTCTGTGAAAGGTTCTTTCAACGATATAATTTTCACATTATGCATGTCATGTACTATGAATCTTGTCAATAGTCAAAGGCGGTCTTAAAAATCTCATTACGCCCTATATAGATGGAAGGAGGGATTATGAGTCCATGTTATGTCCTATTAAATTTTTTCGCTTGCTGTATAATGCATGTAACCTACTCATACCAACATTTTAGTGCATTCCAAATGTCTATACTACCGCTACAATTCAAACTAAATTTGAATTCGTTTCTCTATTTCAATAAGAATCTACAATCATGATTGTTGCCAACTTCAACCATCATTCGTGTATTACCTTAATAACACACCACATGATTGCTATAGAGATAGATATGAACTATGTGTACTACATGAACTCGAATTCTATTTTTTGAATACACTTGATGTTGATTCCAAATAATAGTACATTTGATGTACTAACTATATATTCATAATCTAAACCATGTTCCATACATACACCGTGTTTATCACACAAAGTATAGTGCCCCGCCCCCTACATTATGACAAGTATTTAGACCTGAGTTGCAAAAGCCACACATTAGCCCAAATTATAATCAATGTTCTACATTATGATATCTTCTTCAAGTATCCGTATCCACTTTTTATAATGAATTATGATCTTTGTTCGTCTTTTACACCTTCACGATCCTCTTCTATTTGTAGCTAGCTAGCTCTAACTTTCTATCGTGCATGCACACGCCCGCCCCCCTCACACACCCTTAGCGTCCCCTCCATCACACACGTTCATTATTTCTCTTTAGGTCGTCCACCAACGGTGTGTGTAGGCCCCCGGCTCCGTCTTTCTAGCATACACCAGTCGATATACCTCTCTAGCCAAGTGTGCCTACAACAAACACATATATACGGCCCCTCTTCTCTTCTCACCGTCCATGCCCCCATATGTCCAATACGATTCCACACAGGTGCACACTCCCGCCTCTTTTCATTAATCACATGCTCGCACTCCTCCCCCTCGACATGGTAGGCCTCTCGCACCACCTCCTAGCCACACCCTCTCCCCATGTACGCCTCTCCGGACCTTATTTGCTTCTAACACATGCAGGCGGTATATGAACTGATCTCCCTACATATAGCCAGGTCGACTATAATTGCTTTCACCAAGCACCGATACACTTACCTCGCTAGTTATGTCTCTCCTTTTCTCGGACACACGACGGTTGATCTTCCTATGTAGTTACGCATGCTTACCACAACCATATCTTCTCCTCTCATCATCCTTGAATACCTCCCGACCCGTCTCTCACACGCACATGCATAGACAGACAAACATCCCCTGCCCTCTCTTATTGATATTGCACTCATACCCTCCGTTTGTCTAGCAGGCCTCTCCCACCATTTGTGAGACGCCACTCCACCACCAACCCTCCCACGCTCTACCTTTGTCTTTTCCCCAACCTTATTCCTCTGCTACACATATCCATGGATGTCAATCGATCTCCCTCAATACATAGCTAGGTCTCTCTCCTTCCCCACACATATACTAGTCGACCAGTCTCTGCCCCCCCCCCCCCCCGCCCCCGCACACACACACACACACCGATAGTCGAACATTGTAGGTAGGTATCCATGCCACGGAGAAGAACTGCACCTCTGCCCTCTCAAATTCCAATAGGCCAGCCGCCCTGTATCTTTGACGTGGGCAAACACAAATTCGATGGCACTCTTTATCAATCACGCAGCCACACACTTCATCCCTGTTTTCAATTCTATCGATATCCCACGTCCATAACTCCGTTTCACACACATTGCATATGTTACGTTTTTCTGATTGAGATATCATCAACACATTGCCTCTGTTTTGCACAAACCATCTCTCTGACACCCACCCACGTACGTACCTGCACCTAAAGAAGAAGTGCACGCAGGACGCACGTACTCACGTCTCGTTCCCAGCCACACCCGCGTGGGTACACAGCGGAGTTCGTTTCTGTACGAAAAGGCAGCCCACGTGATAATTTGACGCGTGTAGCGGTTGTTTACTCGAAGGAGGGTCGGGTACTACGCCTAGAATATAAAACGATTGCCGTGGGGAAAATGGAAAAATGGGTTTGATTCTCGTCTCACCATCTCACACAAGGCCGCCGTGGCATCTCTCTCTCAGCGTTGGTCAGTGATCCGGCCGCATCCCGTCCGCTGGCAGAAAGGGAGGATGTGCATCATCTCTCCGTTCGACGGCGTTGAGGCAGCTTGTCCCGATCTGCGGTACCCGCCGTTCTCTCTGACCAAGCTCCGGCACGGTAGGGCCTTCGCCACTTGCTCGCTGCCGCAGTTTGGGCAGATCCCGGCCGCCGGCGCCCTCCTAGTAACATCTCGACGACCCTCAAGGTACAGCTTCCTCCAGCCTTGCTCCACTGCCCTTCTTCCCATGTTGCTGCATGTGGATCTTCTTTAGTTGTTTGCTTAAATCGTATCTCGGCCGGCGTACTTTCCATCTTGCAATCTCGTCCTCAAACCATTTTTTATAAACCACCATGTGCTATCTTTCCCTTTTTACATGGAACACCTTCTTTTTTGTCGGCGTATGTGTCTTCAACTCGTGTTATTGGGCAGTAATTGTTTCCTTTCGAACTCCTTTTGCAAACAGGGCTATCCATTTTCACCTCGTTGCCATTGCGACCTTTTGGTGAACGGCACAAATCACTTTTCTGAAGAGTGTTTTGTGCAGTTCCGCCAAAATGTCACACGGGCAACGTTTTTACATTTTTGTGGGACTCGGAAAGGGAGATTGGTTTTGCTATCCTCCTTATCCAACTCCGTGCCTAATCTTTCTCCAACAAGAAGTTAGTCCTAAAGAGAGATCGTAGAGGTGATCGGCTTCTATTTATGTGTGTTATGTTTCATCATCTAGTTCCACTATTATTGTAATCACACTGACTGGATATCTTTGCAAACAGGGATGGTCCTCTCGATTTTAGTGGAGCTGCACAAAATGATCGGATTGTGGTGTCCTTCATACACCTCTTTTTGGCTCTGAGCTGGGTGAAACTAGCTGCCAAGCAATGAACACCGTGCCAAGGAAATGGAGCCATGCCTACGAACAACATCGATCAATTATATATTTTTTCTTTATTTCTACACCTTCTCACAACTTTGTCTTCGGGCCAGTGATGTGAATATTGGCGCTGATCTGCGAACCATTGAGATGCATTAGCCATGGTAGTTTCATTTGTATTTGATGAAATGTTGTAACGAGATAATCTCGAGGCAAGACCCATGAATCCCAAGTTGTAACCTTTTTTTCCTGCGGGAACCGAAGTTGAAACGTTCATAGCATCACAGTACAATTTCATCAAAATTATGCGTACATATAAACAAATCTTAAAGGATTGATAGTAATGCCAGAAACAATTCAACTTTCGTTTCACCGACATGTTGGACATCCTTCATCCGGCTCCACCTGCCATGCAGTAATATTGAGTGCACAACACAACTTCAGGGAAAGATTCACCCGGTCGTTGCGCGGCAGTAGTAA
Organism: Aegilops bicornis; assembly: GCA_021605145.1. Taxonomy (NCBI): domain Eukaryota; kingdom Viridiplantae; phylum Streptophyta; class Magnoliopsida; order Poales; family Poaceae; genus Aegilops; species Aegilops bicornis. Next base: position 645,256,268 of record CM038672.1, read on the forward strand.
TGACTAGTGAGCAGTCAAATCACAGAGCCCCACCTTCGCCACAGTAAGTTGCTCGGATGAAGCTCGGGTGAATCAACCATCACTATATCCGCTCACGTCTGATGACCACATGAGCTATCCATTCAGATTGCATGTTAAAAAAAATAAAGGTCCATAACTAATGCGGTAAACTTTCAAAAAAAAAAACTAATGCGGCACCTCGGGCCAACGCGGCCAGATCGCATTTTGCACGAGAAATTACACACCTTTTTTCATTGACATGTGGTCCCGTTCCAACATATCAGTGAGACGACGGCGAGTAGTAGGAGTATTTCCGAACCGGCGTGTAGGACGGGGCGCCCCTTCGTGAACCGTGGCAAACTGGCAACCGTCCACCGACTCTTCGCCTTTCCCTTTCGATTTGGAACTGCTGTCGCACACTCTTCCTCTCCCTCCTCCATAATTGTACGTGCGTTGCAACAGGTTATCGTATGAGGCCAATCAACAATAGTACTCCCTCCGTTCCTAAATGTAAGTTTTTGTAGAGATTTCACTATGAACCATATACGGATGTATATAGATGCATATTAAGTGTAGATTCATTCATTTTGCTCTGTACGTAGTCCACCTAGTGAAATCTCTACAAAGACTTATATTTAGGAACGGAGGAAGTAGTACACTATTTGTACTACCTTCACATGCTTCGCGCGTCGTGCGGGTGTTTTTACTATAGCCATATTGTACTACGTAACCAGCACCTCGAATCCTCGATACTAGTACTATATAGTAACTAGTAGGAGTAGTAGGATGGCATGGGCCAGAACAAGCATTCACGTCCAGGAGTACGACACACGCCACCAGCACGACTTCCATCTGACACCATATTTCTTGGAGTCCGTGCTAGAGCAATCTCTTAAACCTCGTCATTTCTATAACTCAGCCATCGTGCGGCGGGCGAGGTGGGGGTTTGCCAATAGTCGGTTTCCTCAACTGTGGTCCCACTTGTAAGGCCAACTCCAACGCTCTATCAATATATGGATGTACTCTTCTTCACAATACAAAAACTTGCATCCATTCTACTCCCTCCGTTGCACAATACATGCCTTCTATTTGTCAAAATATATATGTATCTAGACATGTTTTAGTATATAGGTACATCCATTTTCGGACAAATGGAAGTCAAGTATTTTGGAATGGAGGGAGTACACAATAAAATTTTTAAGTTAGCACAACTAGTCTAATCCGAGAGCACAACCGAAGATTTGGTCGGGTTCTTCCTCCTTTTGCCGACCGTGGGACATCCAGCATCCGTGTCGTGTCATGAAAGAAAATAGAGTGGTAGTTGAAGCCACGAGATGTGCATCTTGGGTTAAACTGTAAATAGAATCTTACTACTATTGAGTAACTCCAAAAGCGGCCACGAAGATCTTTATTGATTTGTTTTTCATCACCAAGACGTCGAGGTGAAAGATGTGCAGGTTCAGTGGGTCCTCTTGCGTTTTCACTGACATGTGGGGCCGCATGTGAGCAAACAGACGATGGGCTCCGCGCGTCCGCTGGCTAGCTAAGAAGAGAGATAGAGGAGGGCTGAGCACGGACTGCATGAAATTTGTTCTACGTAACCAGCACCTTGATATTCGTGTGTGGTTGTTTCTAGAATAAAAAAAGGAGGTACCCCTACTTATGTTACTCCCTCTACGCCTAGCCTAAGTTTAGTAGGTGACCTTGCGCTTGGCTCTTCGCCTCTTCCTAAGTCGATGGTTCTACAAGAGTGCTTCTGGCAATCTGACACCAAATGAACTGTTGCACGTCCACCGCTTGTAAGCAAAAGTTTCTCCTCGTGCTGCGAGCCACCGTGCACGCGTTAGCGAGGGAGAAGGCGTAATCAAGCTTCTCGTCGTTCTGTGAGTTGATGGGACGCATCAAAGTTATTTACTAGTAGTACGTACTCTCTCCAAAAAAAGGGCTGACCATGTCATTGCTACCATCCCGTGCTCCGTCGTTGAGTACGTGCACTATTCACGTGCCATCGAGGAGAAAAAAATATTGCGTGAGGTGCCATCGAAGTGCATGACTCACTTACAAAAAGGGTTTCCCCGCTCCCCGCATACGACTCACTTACGAATCGCTTATCTGATTATCTCCATTTTCTTGCATGACACGTGCACCTTGATGCTAGATGTCTCGCGTGTTGGGAAAAGGATGAACAAAGCTCACGTAAAAGAAAAGAGTTGAAGAGCATAAATTCCCGACAACCGAGGAGGAGCAAGGAACCTCACGGTGGAGCGTCTGCAAGGAACCTTGCGTGTTTTCCCCTGTTTTTTGCCGTCTGCCCACCTATAAACAACTAAAAGAACATGAAATTTTTGCTAACCACTAGAAACGGTACATCAGGATGCTAAGTTGAAGATGTTTTATACCGTTTCTAGGACTCAGATGATGACGAGGAAAATTATGAGATACAAGGTGACGTACACCGTCAAGGTCCACGGTCAAGGGGGTGCTAGTAAGTGCTTAGATGTGCTTAGAGCAAGTATAATAGAGCTAAGTCGGCGGGCTATAAGGAATAAACTATAGTATATTTCTGCTTAGTTGGAGGAAAGAGAAGAGGAGAGAAGGTAAGCGGGCTCTTCGTGAAGAGCCAGCTCTAGCACGTGCTCCTAGGCACTTTGTGAGAATGAAAGGTGGGCCACAGAACAAAAAAGTAGTAGTACACTCTTTTGATCTACTATTGTACATGTTGACTATAAGATGGGCTGTAGATGACATGGCACTGGCTTATAGCCAGCAGCTGGCTATACTATTAATGCTCTTTAGATGAGGTGCTAAGTGCATTAAATGGCTTAGTAACTCAAGTCTTCAATGCATAGGTGCTTAGTTTATTGGTGCCACATCATATTTTATGCCTATGTGGCAGGCTTAGCAGCTATACATGGTGGAGCACCGGGAGAGGCCAAGGCTGGTCATAGTGGGGAGCAACTTGTCCTGTAACATATTACTATGTTACTCTAAACATCTCTATAAACCGGAAAGGAGGGAGTAGTAACATACTAGACTAGTGTCATATGCAGAGTATGGGAGCACATGATATTTCCCCGTCCGGACCGATCCCAAGTTGGCTTCTCACCTTCTTGGCCCAACAAAAACCCCTCCCCCCTCCTGCGCGTGCTTCCCGCCCGGCGCCAGCTGAGCCCGCCGCTCCACATTGATGGCATGTCAGGGCGACGCGACCTCTCACTGCTTCCGCCGTTGAAGCGGCGCGCCGACCGAGGGCACCGCCCGCTGCACGCCCGGAATTTCAGAGAGGAGGCTATAAGGATAGTAACTTTAGAGCAAGTACTACAATTAGATGACATAAGCAGGCTATAAGGATTTAAATATAGTATTTGTGCTTAGTTGAAGGAGAGAGAAGAGGAGAGAGAAGAGAAGCGGATCAGAACGTGTAGCCGGGTTGTACTCCAACATACTTTGTGAGACAAAAGGTGGGGCCATTATTAATGATATTGTATTTATACTAAAGGGACTAACGGACGCCTTAATTACTCCGTTTTTTGAGACAAACCTTGGTGGGGCTATTATTGAATTTTTTGAGCTATTATTGACTTGGACGTGGGGTTTGGGGGCCAAAGGCCTACTATTATACTCTGCGACCCGAACCGACATGCTCTGCCCTAGCCGCTTGTTGTATCATATGGTTTCGCACCGTTCCAGATCTTAGCGCCGCCACACAATTCTTCTCCAGCCCTCCTTCCGGCGTGCACCGCGAGAAGGGACAGCAGTCCTCCGAACCCCGCCTTTCGTGATCCTGTACGGGAGAGGGGCGATCAGGTTTTTGGGGAGCACACTCCTGTGACTGCTGCCAGCGACGACTTCCTCAACGACAGCCTTCTTCCCCGACCTCGGTAACCTCTTCATCAATGATATGAGTGACAAAATCAACCACATCGGTTCTGCTCCCGCTGTACAGTATGTGATTCTGTCCTCCTGGTTTAGTCCGCATCATTACTTTGATGTTTGCAATTGTCGTCATGATCTATTTGCTGATGTTTCGGATTAAATCTCATAACTAATTGCTCATATATTCAACAATCCAATCCAAAAACCTGATCACAGGCAATTTACTCCGAGTGGTTTTGCTGCGCTTTTGAAGCCGCCTACTTTTAAGGGGGTGCAATATAAAAGGTGGCGCACAAGAGCAGTATATTGGTTTCAGATCATGTCTCGCTATGATGCCACTAAGGGTAAGCCTGAGGGCGATCTTAATCCTACACAACAGGAAGCTTTTCAGAACATAGATACCCTCTTCAAAGCCGCCCTGCTGAGTGTTCTTGACAATTTCATTGTGGATTCATATATGTCGTTTGACAGTGGCAAAGACATGTGGGCTGCGCTCGAGGCCACGTTTGGGCCCTCGGGCGCTGGCAACGAGTTGTACGTCATGGAGCAATTCTGTGACTACAAGATGACTGATGAGCGCTCTGTTGTTTAGCAGACTCACTCTCTAAGGAACTTGAGTACTTTAAGTGTGTGTTGCCAGACAAATTTGTTGCTGGGACCATCATTGCCAAGCTTCCACCTTCGTGGAACGATTTTGCTACTTCTCTAAAAAACAAGAGACATGAGTTTTCTGTTCTGGATCTCATTAGCACTCTTGATTTTGAGGAGAAGGCGAGAGCAAAAGACACACGTGCTCGGGTCGCTGAGGGAGCTTCTAGTGCCCACATGGTACACGAGAAGAACTTCCAGCGCAACCAGCCCCAAAACAACAAGAACAAATCTCGGGAAAGGCAAGTTTGATGCAAAGAACAAGTCGTCACATTCTACCAACTTCAAGAAGAATTCTCATAACGGGAAGGGATACAAACCTCAATTTTGGTAGCACCAAGACAAAATGTATATGGCTGCATCTACTGCCGCCGCCTAACCTCATGGTGCTCCGGTATTCCTACATTCATAACTAGGTACAATGACCACCGCAAGATGAAAGTAGCTTATTCAGACGTTGACTTGTCAATGCAGTATGGAACGATCCTGTCATGTGTGGAGGAGCAAACAAGCAGTGCAGCCGAAGGTGGAAATCAACCAAGGACTTATGAAATTATATGTAATCTTCCTCAGGCAGGTCAGTATCCCCTTCGTCCAGATGACCGTGTTTTCTTATGCCAAGCTATTGATATGTGCTACTGTTTTGCAACACCGTTTAAATATAGCCACTGTTTTCCTATCTTTTCAGATTCAGGACAATGAATATGATATCAGGGGAACTGCACAATATGGACCCATGTTGAGTCATATCTATTGCCTCATGTGTTTGCAGCAAATGTGTCAGCATCAATTACAAGATGAGGCAGGTAGCTAGTTGTGGAGTTGCCAACATGCTCAAAGTGCTCGCATTATTGAGAAGAAACAAGCATGCCCAGGAAATTAATGCGTGCGCAGGGAGGCCCTTTGCTCAAAGAAGCATCGACCGATTTTATTTATTTCCACACCTTCTCACAACTTTGTATATTGGTTATAGTATGGTGAATCATTGAGATGCATAGATATGTTGAACTTTTGTTCTTCTGAATGTTAGTTTAATGTGAGTGTCTCAGATCCAAGATCAAGATCCTCTAATTTGGTGGATGCACACAGAAAATAAATCTGCTTAATTTACTCCATAACCACCCTATTAATAGGCCTAGTAACAAACCAGGCGCATGCAAAGGGTGGCGGGCACATGCATCCTGCATGCATGGCCAGTCAGCCAAGCCCATGCGCCAGCTCCAATGCAGCAACACAAAAGAAGAGAGCGGTTCTTGGGAAAAAGTGAGTAGTTAGTGCAGCAGGCCTTATAAACACGAACAGCTTGCTCTCCCGCTTCCATCTCCTCACCCAATTCCCCCCGCTCCCCAATCTTCCTCACCGTCCAAAAAACCCCGCTCACCTTCTTCCTCACTCGTACAGAAAACGCCTGCTCCTCTTCTTCCACTCCTACAGAAATCCCCAGCCGTCCTTCTTCCCCACACGCACTGCCACTAGGCTCGTCTCTGGCTACTCTGCTCAAACCCGTGAGCTCAGCGCGACGCCCACAAGGAAAATGGAGTCGGCTGGCCTCAGCTTAAGAAGATGAGGCTTTCGCCACGGGCGACGCCGGGTTGTAGATCCCACCGTAGCAGCTGGGAGAAGCGGCGAGCCCCCCCCCCCACCAGGATCTGAGGAACCGTTAGAATCTCCGGTGGACCGCATCAACAATCTCCCGGGCATCATCCTTGAGGAGATCATCTCGCTTCTCCCCACCAAGGATTGCTGCCGCACACAAGTCCTCTCAACTCGGTGGCGCCCTCTATGGCGCACCGCGCCCCTCAATCTCGACTATCGCCGACATCTGTCCTTCCTGAATTTGATCTCATCGAGCCATCGCCTCTTTTCACCAGCAGGGCCCTGCTCAATGCCTCTGCATCCCGACAAGCTACCTGCTGTCCATACCCGCAAGGTGGACGCTTGGTCGACATCCTCGAATTCGGAGAACTCCACAGTTTGAGTTCTACCATTACCACAAAAGTTTCATACCACGAACATACCAAGAATTCGTGCCCACACCACCATTGTCCATCTCGCGGTTTTCCTCCTCTCTCCACACCGCCACCTTCGCCCGGTACCATCTACCAGACGATCTGGTACAAATGCTTCGACTCCCCACCGCTAAAAAACTTTCGCTTGTGGTGGTTTATCCGTCGAAGGCCTTCATCACATCATCATCCACTCCAGTTGCCCTGCCCTGGAGCGCTTGCTGATTGTTTTGGGAATAGAAATCGGTATCAGTTGTCTCCAAATAAAGTCGCCTCACCTTAAAAGCATTGGAATTTGTTTTAAAGGACAGCAGCTCATCATCAAAGATGCCCCTTCACTTGAAAGCTTGCTCCTTCATAGTTGTTATACACCTTCAGAAATAACTGTCGTCTCTGCGCCCAAACTGGAGACCTTGGTGTAATTCGTGACCCGTTTAATAATCACAAGGAGTTGCTGTTTGTCTCCTCACTTTTTCAGGTACCGTATATTCTCATCTACACATTTGTAATCATATGCTGCATTTTTCATTTGTGCGCATAAGTTTTATATCATCTTGGAGTACACTTTGGGTACTAATATTATGTTATATGCTCAATGAAGAGTTCGTCCATTGATAGACTATCAATGTTGCTGGATTCTGTCACAAGATCATATATATCGTAATGTATAGTTTTGATCTGGACATAATTATTGGCTTGCTGCGATGCTTTCGATCTCCGGAGAATTTATACATAGAGGTGATGATTTCATGCATATTGAAAGCCCGTATATATTGTACTAGAATTAACTGCTCAGCCGTCGTTCTTCGACATACTCTTTTTTCAGACCTTAACTGCTTTTCAATCTTCATGTCTACTTAGGGAGAACCACATGGAGAAAAACATATAACCAATCGTTGGCGTAATAAGCACAAGGATTTTCTCAGTTCTCATGACATTCGTTTGAGGACGATAACGATGGGACGATATGCATCCAACCAGGTAAACAGAAGCTTTGTCACATTCTTCCTATTGAACACGAGGTTACTATTGTCCATGAGGCTTAATTTTTACAGCAAGAGATTTCTCATGGATGAACATGATGAACAGCAAAAAAAGAAGTTTCAGGTGGACAAATGGGCTTCTAAACGTGCTCGGCTTATATTTACAATAAGTTGTAGACATCCTGAAATAAAATTTTTGCACAGGATGTTGATTTTATGGATCAGACCGATCCATTTGTTTGTGACTGCAAAAAAGAGTGGTTGGGTTAGATGTTACTGTCATGTTCAATCTGGGGTTTGTCTAAAATTTGATGAACAATTAATCCTTGGGCTTTTTGTACCATTTGTATGCTTGACTTGCATGTTGTTGCCCTCAGATTCCCTCCACTGCCACTACACCGCCGCATCTTCCATGGCTGCTGTTCGCTCCGTCCGAGGCCTTGCCGTCGTTCTCCGCCTTTGGTTAGCTTCATGTGCTGCCGCCCTCTCGACGTTGTCAACATGGTCAACAACCAAGAGGAATCAGGAGATGATCAGTACGTGGAGGAGGCTGACAAGAGGGACCCACCAGGTAATTGCATTTCGCAAGCGGTGCCTCGTTATTACAAGCCAAAAAATACTTCCTCCTAATTGTTTGACAACTAGGTTCCACGCCATTTTCAATGTAGTCAATAAACGAGAAAATTACACAACGAGCGGATAACACGAGGACCCAAAGCTCGCCCAGCTTGTTTTTCGGTTTCGAGACGGAGCTCAATCAAGCTACTTGTGGGGGTTGTGGCCCGTCTAGCCCACGCTGACGCTTTTATTAAGCACATGACGAGCCCAGTTGATATATTTTTTCTTTCTGAAATTGGCTAGCCCAATTATTATTTTTGGAGAATACCAGAACCGAGGCCTACTTGCTTTTCTCAGCTCTGCTGGGCTGCAAATCTTTCAAGATGAGGAGGGATGTAAGTAGTAAGAAATGGGCTTCCCTAGAAAACGGGCTATAAGTTGTAAGAAATGGGCTGTAAAATTTTAAACCAAAGCCAACCGGCAATTGCATTAAAACATCATTTTCAGGATTTCTCTACTCTCTACTCTTATAAAAACCAAAGCCAACTGGCAATTACATTAAAATATCATCTTTTCTCCCACAAGATAAACTACTCATACAAATGCATCTTCATGTTCCGTGCAACGAACGGGCATCTTGCTAGTTAAGATTCTAAATTTCATTCTTTTTTTTGCGGAGAATTGTTTTTTGAATTTTATTTAGATATAATTTTTTGAAAATTGTTTTTAACGTGACTCGAAATTTCGTGATTAAAAGAGTTCGGACCCCACCGAAATATGCAAATAAAAAGAATATGGTCTGTAATGCTAATAAAAAGAATATGCGCTTCAAATATCCTTAAGAATTATCAAATGGGCTGTTAATTATTGAAAATAATGGCTAATGGGAAGTATGTTGTTTTCCACAGATTTGGAGTCTGACTTCTGGGCCTACTAGGTTGACGATGACGCTGTCCTAAATTTTTTTTGACGCGCACGCAAGGCTTTGTCAACTTAGTCAACACACATCAATGACTGTTGGATGTCCATCCAACGGCCACCGTGCTTCTTTAATCTCAGATCTTCCTGCTCCAGCTGCCCAAACCAGCGTCGACGGGGCTGCCTGCTCCCTCCTCCCGTGGTTGGTTGTGCTGCCGCCAGGCCATCCCTCTAACCACCTACACATCCTGTTATTTTACGGCGACGTCAGCCTCACCACGCAGCCGACCAGTCAACGCTCGTTCTCCCCTCGGTGTGGGCATCCGCTGCGGTGGCTTCGCCGGCTCCAGGTGGTTCTCTTCCTGGGCCTCGCCCTCGTCCACCGCGTTTGTGCTCTTGGCGCGGCGAGGTCAACAAACAACAGCCATCGGAAGAGGCTGACAGTAGGGGCTCACACAGGAAAATGCCTCCTTATTACGTGCAAAATAATCATTCCTCCACCTGATAGCTGGGACCCACCGGAAGGGTCTCTGTATTTCGTGAAAAAAACGTTCCCCATCATCGGCTCGGACCCACCGGAAATGCCTCCTTATTACGCACAAAAATGAATACTCCCCGCTAGCTGGGACTAACCTTGGTGGGAGGCTGACTTGTGGGCCTACTAAATTTACGGGGACGGAGGGCTTTGTCAACTTAGTCAATATGAACGATTCTAGCTCCAGTGACCGTACGATGTCCATTCAACGGCCGTAGTGCTTCTTCAACCTCTGGTCTTCGTGCTCCAGCCGCCCAAAGCTGCGACGGTCGTGCCGCATGCTCCTGCCTCCCGTGGCCGGCTGTGCTGCCGCGGAGGCTTCACCGCCCCCTACTATTCCCACCGCTGGCCGTGCCATCCCGCTACTCACCCACACCCTGTTATTCTGCAGCCGACGGCAACCTCACCTCGTACTCCTGTTCGTGGGCATCCATCGCTACGTCTTCCCGGCTCGCGTCGCCCCTTCCTAGGCCTCGCCGTCGTCCAGCGCCGTGGTGCTCTCGGCGCGGCGTGGTCAATGTGGTCAACGACCGACTTCCATCGGAAGAGTACTGTGCGTGGAGAGGCTGAAAGCTGGGTCCACGGTGGCCGCAAGGAAGTGCCTCCTTATTACGCGTAGAATAATTATTCCTCCACCTGACAACAGGGACCCATCGGAAGGGCCACCGTATTTTGCAAAAAAAACGTTTCCCCCTTGACTGCTGGGAACCACCAGCTACATCTTCGCACGCAAGGAAGTGCGTCCGGGCAAAAAAAACAAATGATTCGCCCCCCTGACTGCTGGGACCCACCACCTACATCTTCGCAGGTAAGGAAGTGCCTGACAGTCGGGACCCACCTGGTGGAAGCATACGTAGCGTTGTCATTCTGGTCACGAACGTGTACGTACATATATACTGGTCGATGTAGAGGCACGCACGTGTCGTAGTAGAGGCGCGCACGTAGCATGTACACGTACGTACAACAACTAGGGTGCAAGAAAGAAAATACGGCCACGTATGTGTACATACGGGCGGGGTCTCGAACCCCTACTCGCGCATACGTACATGGCTGGGTCGGAACGGTGAAACAGCGTCGTCGTCGTGTTCATGGGGAGCCAACCGGCTGGGTCAGAACGGAATGTGTGGTCGTGTTCATCGGGAGGGCTTGGACGGAACAGGCGATGGAAACGAGGCTGGCGCATCAAGACAACGGAGGAAACGGACCTCCCACGCTCGGAATGGGGTCCTGTTGATCGAGAGGGCTGTGGCGCATCAAAAGCAGAGGAAACAGACCTCCTACGGTCGAAACGGGGTCCTGTTGATCGGGAGGTGTGGCGATCGCAAAATGGACGTAAACGGACCTCCTACGGTCAAACGGGGTCCCGTTGATCGGGAGGGTGTGGCCTACCGCAAAACGGACGAAACGGACCTCCTACAATCGAAACGGGGGTCTTGTTCATCGGGAGGGTGTGGCATCGCAAAATGGGACTCCACGGATAATCGTTTCATCTCCACCGCCGACCTCCTCCGGCCTCCACGGGCTACCGCCGACCTCCTCCGGCCTCCACCGGCGGTACTCCACCGCCATCGCTCAACCACCCCTCCACCGCTCATCGCTCATCCAGCCCTCCACACCACAGGGTCCTGTTCAACCACCCCTCCACGGGCACCCGTCCACCGTCTACTTTTCATCCAACCCTCCACCACACCACGGGGTCCTGTTCATCCAGAGGCAACGCCACCGCTCACTGTTCACCCAAACCGCCCCCGCAACACTCACTGTTCATCCAATCGATCGGCTTGATTAGCAGCAAGAGCGGCGAATCGCCGATCGGGTTCGATTAACAGCCATCGATCAATCGCCGGGTTCAAGAACACGTAGTTCGCAGCGTAATCGCTCGGGTTCAGTTAGAGCCCAACACCTCGCTCGGGTTCAGTTAGAGCCAACGCCTCGCACACACACGCGTACGTGTACGAGAGAAACGCGCATCGCTCGGGCCCCGACCTCCCACCGTAACCGGGAACTCCCCGAAATTTCCCTCCCCCTTGCTTCTACCACGGTTTTTTCCGTCATGGACGGCCCAAAGAATGTGATGCAGCTGCGTCTCCGGCCCGCCCAGGACGAAAAACCCATTTTCTGTCATGATTTTTTGTCATAGAAGTAGGAGCCCACCACATCTATGATGATACCGGGTTTTGTCACAATTATCGTCATAGAAGTGTCATATGTATGACATAATTTTTTTTCGTTCGGCCCAAAATGTCATGGATGTGTCTTTTTTTGTAGTGCTAGGAGCATGCGCTTAGTACTTTGTTTCGATAACTAATAGATTTTTGCAATAAGTATGTGAGTTCTTTATGACTAATGTTGAGTCCATGGATCATACACACTCTCACCCTTCCACCATTGATAGCCTCTCTAAATACCGCGCATCTTTCGCCGGTATCATATACCCACCATATACCTTCCTCAAAACAGCCACCATACCTACCCATTATGGCATTTTCATAGCCATTCCGAGATATATTTCCATGCAACTTACCACCGTTCCGTTTATTATGACACACTTCATTATTGTCATATTGCTTTGCATGATCATGTAGTTGACATCGTATTTGTGGCAAAGCAACCTTTATAATTCTTTCATACATGTCACTCTTGATTCATTGCATATTCCGGTACACCGCCGGAGGCATTCACAAAGATTCATATTTTGTTCTAAGTATCGAGTTGTAATTCTTGAAATGTAAGTAAATAAAAGTGTGATGATCATCATTATTAGAGCATTGTCCCGTGTGAGGAAAGGATGATGGAGACTATGATTCCCCCATAAGTCGGGATGAGACTCCGGACAAAAAAAAAAGAGGCCAAAAAAAGGGGAAGGCCCAAATAAAAAAATGAATGATGAGAGAAAAAGAGAGAAGGGACAATGTTACTATCCTTTTTCCACACTTGTGCTTCAAAGTAGCACCATGATCTTCATGATAGAGAGTCTCTTATTTTGTCACTTTCATATACTAGTGGGATGTTTACATTATAGAACTTGGCTTGTATATTCCAATGATGGGCTTCCTTAAAATGCCCTAGGTCTTCGTGAGCAAGAGAGCTGGATGCACACCCACTTAGTTTCTTTTGTTGAGATTTCATACACTTATAGCTCTAGTGCATCCGTTGCATGGCAATCCCTACTCACTCACATTCATATCTATTGATGGGCATCTCCATAGCCCATTGATACGCGTAGTTAATGTGAGACTATCTTCTCCTTTTTGCCTTCTCCACAACCACCATTCTATTCCACCTATAGTGCTATATCCATGGCTCACGCTCATGTATTGCGTGAAGATTGAAAAAGTTTGAGAACATCAAAAGTATGAAACAATTGCTTGGCTTGTCATCGGGGTTGTGCATGATTTAAATACTTTGTGTGGTGAAGATAAAGCATAGCCAGACTATATGATTTTGTAGGGATAACTTTCTTTGGCCATGTTATTTTGAGAAGACATGATTGCTTTGTTAGTATGCTTGAATTATTATTATTTTCATGTCAATATTAAACATTTATCTTGAATCTTTCGGATCTGAATATTCATGCCACAATGAAGAGAAATACATTGAAGAATATGCTAAGTAGCATTCCACATCAAAAATTCTGTTTATATCATTTAACTACTCGAGGACGAGCAGGAATTAAGCTTGGGGATGCTTGATACGTCTCCAACATATCTAAATTTTTTGATTGCTCCATGCTATTATATATTCTGTTTTGGATGTTTAATGGGCTTATTTATACACTTTTATATTATTTTTGGGACTAACCTATTAACCCAAGGCCCAGTGCAAATTGCTATTTTTTTTGCCTATTTTAGTGTTTCGCAGAAAAGGAATATCAAACGGAGTCCAAACGGAATGAAACCTTTGGGAGAGTTATTTTTGGAACAAACGTGATCCAGAGGACTTGGAGTGGACGTCAAGTAATCAACGAGGAGGCCACAAGGCAGTACCTACCCCCCTAGGCGCTCCTTCCACCCTCGTGGGCCCCTCGTGGCTCCACCGACCTACTTCTTCCTCCTATATATACCTACGTACCCCGAAACCATCCAGGAGCACCACGAAAACCTAATTCCACTGCCGCAACCTTCTGTACCCGTGATATCCCATCTTGGGGCCTTTTCCGGCGCTCTGCTGGAGGGGGAATCGATCACGAAGGGCTTCTACATCAACACCATAGCCTCTCCGATGATGTGTGAGTAGTATACCACAGACATTCGGGTCCATAGTTATTAGCTAGATGGCTTCTTCTCTCTCTTTGGATCTCAATACAAAGTTCTCCTCGATCTTCTTTGAGATATATTCGATATAACTCTTTTTGCGGTGTGTTTGTCGAGATCCGATGAATTGTGGGTTTATGATCAAGATTATCTATGAACAATATTTGAATCTTCTCTGAATTCTTTTATGTATGATTGGTTATCTTTGCAAGTCTCTTCGAATTATCAGTTTGGTTTGGCCTACTAGATTGATCTTTCTTGCAATGAGAGAAGTGCTTAGGTTTGGATTCAATCATGTGGTGCTCGATCCCAGTGACAGTAGGGGAAATGACACGTATTGTATTGTTGCCATCAAGGATAAAAAGATGGGGTTTATATCATACTGCTTGAGTTTATCCCTCTACATCATGTCATCTTTAAATTGCGTTACTCTGTTCTTATGAACTTAATACTCTAGATGCATGCTGGATAGCGGTCGATTGTGGAGTAATAGTAGTAGATGCAGGCAGGAGTCGGTCTACTTGTCACGGACGTGATGCCTATATACATGATCATGCCTAGATATTCTCATAATTATGCACTTTTCTATCAATTTCTCGACAGTAATTTGTTCACCCACCATAATACTTATGCTATCTTGAGAGAAGCCACTAGTGAAACCTATGGCCCCCGAGTCTACTTTCCATCATATAAGTTTCCAATTTATTTTACTTTGCAATCTTTACTTTCAATCTTTATCATAAAAATACCAAAAATATTATCATATCTATTAGATCTCACTTTTGCAAGTGGCCGTGAAGGGATTGACAACCCCTTTATCACGTTGGTTGCAAGGTTCTTATTTGTTTGTGTAGGTACGAGGGACTTGCATGTGGCCTCCTACTGGATTGATACCTTGGTTGTCAAAAACTGAGGGAAATACATACGCTACTTTGCTGCATCACCCTTTCCTCTTCAAGGAAAAAACCAACGCATGCTCAAGAGGTAGCAGACACCACCAAGGACATCGGCCTCGACTGCAACCATCCGGATACCTCGGTAAGCGCTTGACTCCCGGACAATATTTAGCTATGTATGCCGTAATACAATACTAAGCAAACTATCTTCTTCCAGGGCTGGATAAAGAAAGCGGAGCGAATTAGGTGTTCGGCCCCCCTTCCCGAAGACTCAGCGGATCCCGTACTAACAAGGATGCTAGCCCCGGCACCATACCAGATGCTTGTGAAGGAGGACAGGGCGGAGAGAAGGAGGACCAAAGGTGGCCTCCATCCCGAAGGTATA
This sequence comes from Aegilops bicornis, assembly GCA_021605145.1. Classification (NCBI taxonomy): domain Eukaryota; kingdom Viridiplantae; phylum Streptophyta; class Magnoliopsida; order Poales; family Poaceae; genus Aegilops; species Aegilops bicornis. The sequence goes on from CM038672.1 coordinate 645,271,326, forward strand.
TCAGACACTGTGTCCGGAGAGATCAAAATTCCCTCGCACAAAGACAAAAGCGAAGGAGAAGCCAATATCCCTTCTCCCCATGGTAAGAAAATGGCCGCCTCCGAAGGTTGGGAGGAAAAGGCTCCTAAGTGAGGCAAGATGCCCCTGTCGGGCGGCTCGGGCTTGGAGGACGACGTCGTCGCACAGTCCCACAGTGAGGACAAGCCTTTAGCCAAATCGTAAGTGAACAAGGTTTTTTTAAACATGTCCCGTTCCTTTCCTATTACCAAGGTAACATCTAGAATATATGTTTTTGCAGCTCGGCACACAGTCTTCTTCAATAATCTTCTTCCTCGGGGGATCTTCTCCCGGAGATGATGGAAAGCGAGACGCCTCCACCGGTCTCCTCGCCCAATAGGGTGGACGACTTCGAGGTGTCGTCTCGGAGGGTCTCTCCTGATCAACAAGTGGTGCGAGGGATGATGAGGACACTACCCGAAGGTGATGCTTCGGTAGCCCAGGGTCCGGGGGCCAACAATAAAGGCCCCGGACTGTCCGGCTTACAGCCGGAGACGACTCTAGGGACGAATAAACGGATCCCATCGAAGGGAGGCCGTACTCCTATAGCAGCTTCTGAAGATCCAGAAGCGCCGGATATATTGACGAACATGCTGCGACAGGCGTCCGTCTCAGAGGAACATCGTACCTTGATGGGTACGGTGGTTGAAAAGGTTCTGTCCGCGAAAAGCGGATTGAATGAAGCCCTCACGAGCCTGCTAAGAGGCTTTGAGGTTTGTAATGTAATATTTTTGATTGTGTTTTATTCACAAAATGCACCTGTGTATAGATAGTAGCCCCTAAGACTCTGATTGGCTTCCCAAGGGAGGCGATCAGAGGATCAAAAAGATATGCCCAGGAAATAATCTGACTAATTGGAACACAAGCTGTTGCTTCGCTGGCTACTGCCTGAACTATAGAGGTTGCAGATCTGCAGCGGAAGATTGATGAGGCGGATGATGACATCACGCTTATCAACAGGCGGCTTGACGAGGCGCAAGGTATGTTTTTGGGGCAGTCATTATATATATGCACGTGCTTATAATATAAGCATGACGCTAAGAATTGTATACTGAGATATGCATGACTGCATATGGTGCCGCCGCAGTTGAGATCCGTCGGGCTGAGCTAGCCCGGGCCAAGGAGCAGGCCCGGATTAGTAATGCGGCTGCCGAAAAGGCATCTGCCGAGTTAAAGGCCGAACTGGCTGCTTGGCGCCAATACACGGAGAGAATATCCACGATGGCGCTTGAGCTAAAGGACGCCACTAGCCGCTGCAAATATCTCGAGAAGGATAATAAAGCCAAAATGGATGATCTTGACAAGGCCTTACGAGAGGCGAAAGAAGCGCGGTCCGAGTCTAGAGCAGCCCGGGAGGAGATCCGGCAAGCTGGGGAGATCGCGGCTGGTAAGCCCTTTTTGTTACAAACTAAGTTCGGCGATCCGAATTATGCCCCGCTTAATCAAGTGTGGAGTTCTCCAGACGCATTGTTGGACTTGTCGAAGAGTGTCTCCGATGCGACGCAGTTTTTCCAAGCGCAAGAAGGACGTGCAACTGGAAAGCTGTTCTGGTCGCAGTTTAGCATGCCGAAGTGTCCGCTGTTGCTGAAAGAGCAGATGGCCTAGTGGGCAGAGCTCCACAAGATATCCGAATCTGCCATGAAGGATGTCGTGATCCGGCTGTGGCCGACCGAGCCAATTCCGGATAGTTATTCTGGTTTGGTGCAGCGACTTGCTGATGCGGTGCCGCGTATCGACGCCATTAAGTGGTCAATGTGCATTGAAGGTGCATGGATGGCCTTTGCCCGCGTCAAGACATACTGGGCGAAGATGAAGGCCACCGACGTTGCAGCGAAGAGTCCGCCCAAGGGCAAGGACCACCACGAACCAGAGCATTATCTCGAGGATGTCTTAGAGGGTGCCCGCTTGATAGAGGGTTAGTGCTCAGAAGACATGATATTCGAGTGAAATGTCTTGAAATTGTAAAAGACAATATTATGATATAATAAAGCTATTTTTCATTTTAGTGTCGCCTAAAAGCTTTGGTTCCTCATGTGCGTCCGTTTTTGTATAATCTGAAAGTTTTCCAGTTGGCGGCTTCAGCTCCCTCATAGAAAATACGGGGGTGTTTGGAAAAGCACTTGATCACTCTTAACCCAACGTCTTGGTCCATGAAGGAGGTGTCAATGCGGCGAACTAGGCAATCGGACTATAGGGCGTTAACACTTTCACTTAGCCATAGGAGTTTTACGGTGGGTCTACGATATAGACCCTGGTATGTACGCGGTTATCCCAATACGGTGTGTTACATGTATGACCTGAAGAAAGGTCCTTCGTGTAATACAGAGGGAATCGCAAAATATTCCGATAAGTCATCGAGTGGTTGACCAGCTCTCGCTGCATCATGACAGTCAGTTTTCGGCTTTCTCTACTGAGGTGTTTGACCAGATGAACCGGAAACACAATCGCAGTAGTTCTCCCTTTACTACCCTAGCCGATAGAGCAGAACGTAAGGTAGTAAGCACAGGAGCCGGGCAACCCAACTATTGACCCAAGACAAGATTCGGAGCTGATGCATATAAGGCCAAACTTGCGACGCCGAAGTATGCTATAAAGCTGTTCGGACTTTGTTGGCAACTCATTTTGTTCCCATACCGAGCCCCTGGCAAGTTATGTCGGGGTGCGTGTGTGAAACAACCAAAGGAGCAAAATTCAGTTCTTTAGAGAAAAGTGAATACTGGATACAGATTATGTTCACTAGAACCTGAGTGATATGCCAATCGTCATTTTATAGATAATAACGCCACAACCCCGGCTATTTGACATGCCAGGGGTCGACGGCTGAGGAAACAGGCACTTTACAGGCTCGCAAAATAGAGAGTGCGGTCTACAAAAAGTTGTTTTGGACCTCCTGTCGCACGTCTGCACCGCCTTTCCTCGATGAAGAGGCTCCTTAACAGGGGTAGCCTTTGGGTGAATGTACGAACCTGAACTCCGATAGAGTCCATGAGATGACCAGCCTTTGAGCAACCTGTGGTAAAGGATAATGAAAAAGAAAGTGTAGTTAGAAAAGAAAAAAAGAAGGAGGTTATGGGAGTACTTGTAGGCCCGTCGGTATTGTGCTTCCGCCAATGCCCAGGGTATTTAAAGTGCATAGCTATGTATGCGCGGTTCATATTTCACAGGTGTATGAGGCGGACGGCGGAAGCCGAATGATACGTCTCCAACGTATCTATAATTTTTGATTGCTCCATGCTATATTATCTACTGTTTTGGGCAATATTGGGCTTTATTATCCACTTTTATATTATTTTTGGGACTAACTTATTAACCGGAGGCCCAACCCAGATTTGCTGTTTTATGCCTATTTCATTGTTTCGAGGAAAAGGAATATCAGACGGAGTCGAAATGGAATGAAATCAACTGGAGAAGTTATTTTTGGAAGGAAAGCCACCAGATAGACTTGGACTCTATGTCAGAAGATACGGGAGCTGGCCACGAGGGTGGGGGGCGCGAGCCACCTGATAGACTTGGACTCTACGTCAGAAGATACGGGAGCTGGCCACGAGGGTGGGGGGCGCGCCCACCCACCTAGGGCGCGCCCCCTACCTCGTCGGGCCCCCGTAGCTCCACCGACGTATCCCCTGCACCCATATATACCTACGTATCGTAAAACTTCTAGAACAGAACCTAGATCGGGAGTTCCGCCGCCGCAAAACCTCCAGAGCCACCAAAAACCAATCGGGACCCTGTTTCGGCACCCTGCCGGAGGGGGGAACCCTCACCGGTGGCCATCTTCATCATCCCGGCGCTCTCCATGACGAGGAGGGAGTAGTTCACCCTCGGGGCTGAGGGTATGTACCAGTAGCTATGTGTTTGATCTCTCTCTCGTGTTCTTGATTTCGCATGATCTTGATGTATCGCGAGCTTTGCTATTATAGTTGGATCTTATGTTTCTTCTCCCCCTCTACTCTCTTGTAATGAATTGAGTTTTCCCCTTGAAGAAATCTTATCGGATTGAGTCTTTAAAGATTTGAGAACACTTGATGTATGTCTTGCCGTGCGTATCTGTGGTGGCAATGGGATATCACGTGCAACTTGATGTATGTTTTGGTGACCAACTTGCGGGTTCCGCCCATGAACCTATGCATAGGGGTTGGCACATGTTTTCGTCGTGATTCTCCGGTAGAAACTCTGGGCACTCTTTGAGGTTCTATGTGTTGGTTTGAATAGATGAATTGAGATTGTGTGATGCATATCGTATAATCATACCCACGGATACTTGAGGTGACATTGGAGTATCTAGGTGATATTAGGGTTTTGGTTGATTTGTGTCTTAAGGTGTTATTCTAGTACAAACTCTAGGGCTGTTTGTGACACTTATAGGAATAGCCCAACGGATTGATTGGAAAGAATAACTTTGAGGTGGTTTCGTACCCTACCATAATCTCTTCGTTTGTTCTCTGCTATTAGTGACTTTGGAGTGACTCTTTGTTGAGGGGTAGTTATGTGATCCAATTATGTTATTATTGTTGAGAGAACTTGCACTAGTGAAAGTATGAACCCTAGGCCTTGTTTACTAGCATTGCAATACCGTTTATGCTCACTTTTACCACTTGTTACCTTGCTGTTTTTATTATTTCAGATTACAAATACCTATATCTACCATCCATACTGCACTTGTATCACCATCTCTTCGCCGAACTAGTGCACCTACACAATTTACCATTGTATTGGGTGTGTTGTGGACACAAGAGACTCTTTGTTATTTGGTTGCAGGGTTGCTTGAGAGAGACCATCTTCATCCTACGCCTCCCACGGATTGATAAACCTTAGGTCATCCACTTGAGGGAAATTTGCTACTGTCCTACAAACCTATCCACTTGCAGGCCCAATAACGTCTACAAGAAGAAGGTTGCGTAGTAGACATCAAGCTCTTTTCTGGCGCCGTTGCCGGGGAGGCTAGGTAAGTGAAGGTATATATTTAGATCTTCCAATCGAATCTTTTTGTTTCTTGTTTTAGCACTAGTTTAGTTTATAAAATAAAACTACAAAAATGGAATTGAGTTTGTCTCATACGCCTGCCTTTTTTAATATCTTTCGTGAGTATGATGGGAAGGAAAATTGTGCCAAAGTGTTAGAAGAAGAATTACATAGAATGATTGGCATAAAATATGTGAATGATGAGCATGATTGCAATGTTGTTAGTACGAATTCCTTGAATATCCATGATGCTAATGATATGCAAAGCCACAAGCTTGGGGAAGCTATGTTTGATGAATATGATGTTTTTTGTTCCCAAGCTTTGATGAGCAAATTTACTATGATGAAAGCATGCCTCCTATCTATGATGATTATTGTGATGACACGTATGCTATAAAGAATAATGATAACCATGAAACTTGTCATCTTGATCTTAATTTTCAATGACATGATAGCTATTTTGTTGAGTTTGCTCCCACTATTATTCATGAGAAGAATTTTGCTTATGTGGAGAGTAGTAAAATTTCTATGCTAGTAGATCATGAAAAGAATGTTTTAGGTGATGGTTATATTGTTGGATTCATTCATGATGCTACTGAAAATTATTATGAGGGAGGAATATATGCTTGTAGGAATTGCAATAATATCAAGTTTCCTCTCTATGTGCTTAAAGATTTGAAGTTATGCTTGTTTCACCTTCCTATGCAAGTTGATTCTTGTTCCCATAAGTTGTTCTCTCAAAAAATCCCTATGCATAGGAAGTGGGTAAATGTGCTAGTCATATTCTTCATGATGCTCTCTTTATGTTTCAATTCTTATCTCTTATGTGAGCATCATTGAAATCATCATGCCTAGCTAGGGGCGTTAAACGATAGCGCTTGTTGGGAGGCAACCCAATTTTATTTTAGTTTCTTGCTTTTTTGTTATGTTTAGTAATAAATAATCCATCTATCCTCTGTTTAGATGTGGTTTTGTGTTTTAATTAGTGTTTTTGCCAAGTAGAACCTTTGGGAAGACTTGGGTGAAGTCTTTATGATCATGCTGTAAAAGCAGAAACTCTAGCGTTCACGAGATTAGCTTCAACTTTTTATTGGAGAGTTCTATTTAGTTGATTCTTTTTGCAGATGATTACTAGAAAAATTCTTCAGGTCCACCAATTTATTTTAGAATTTTTGGAGTTCCATAAGTTTGCGTTAGTTACAGATTACTACAGACTGTTCTGTTTTTGACAGATTCTGTTTTTCATGTGTTGTTTGCTTATTTTGATGACTCTATAGCTAGTAAAATAGTTTATAAACCATAGAGAAGTTGGAATACAGTAGGTTTAACACCAATATAAATAAATAATGAGTTAATTACAGTACCTTGAAGTGGTGTTGTGTTTTCTTTCGCTAACGGAGCTTACGAGTTTTCTGTTAAGTTTTGTGTTGTGAAGTTTTCAAGTTTTGGGTAAAGATTCGATGGACTATGGAATAAAGAGCGGCAAGAGCCTAAGCTTGGGGATGCCCAAGGCACCCCCAAGATAATACAAGGACACCAAAAAGTCAAAGCTTGGGGATGCCTCCCCTCTTTCGTCTTCATTCATCGGTAACTTTACTTGGAGCTATATTTTTATTCACCACATGATATGTGTTTTGCTTGGAGCGTCATTTTATTTTTTTGGCTTTGCTTGCTGTTTGAATAAAATACCAAGATCTTAAATTATTAATTGGGAGAGTCTTCACATAGTTGCATAATTATTCGACTACTCATTGATCTTCACTTATATCTTTCGGAGTAGTTTGTCATTTGCTCTAGTGCTTCGCTTATATCTTTTAGAGCATGGTGGTAGTTTTATTTTGAAGAAATAGATGAACTCTCAGACTTCACTTATATTATTTTGAGAGTCTTAAATAGCATGGTAATTTAATTAAATAATCCTAATATGCTAAGCATACAAGATTTGTAAGAATTCTTATGAGTGTGTTGAATACTAAGAGAAGTATGATGCTTGATGATTGTTTTGAGATATGAAGATGGTGATATTAGAGTCATGCTAGTTGAGTAGTTGTGAATTTGAGAGATACTTGTGTTGAAGTTAGCAAGTCCCGTAGCATGCACGTATGGTTAAAGTTGTGTAACAAATTTGAAACATGAAGTGTACCTGGCTTGTGCATCCTTATGAGTGGCGGTCATGAATGACGATGGTCTTTTCCTACCAATCTATCCCCCTAGGAGCATGCGCGTAGTACTTGGTTTTGATGACTTCTAAATTTTTGCAATAAGTATATGAGTTCTTTTGACTAATGTTGAGTCCATGGATTATACGCACTTTTACCTTTCCGCCTTTCCTAGCCTCTTCGGTACCGTGCATTGCCCTTTCTCACCTTGAGAGTTGGTGCAAACTTCGCCGGTGCATCCAAACCCCGTGATACGATACGATACGCTCTATCACACATAAACCTCCTTCTATCTTCCTCAAAACAGCCACCATACCTACCTATTATGGCATTTCCATAGCCATTCCGAGATATATTTCCATGCAACTTTCCACCGTTCCGTTCATCATCATCATGACATACTTTACTTTTGTCATATTGCCATTGCATGATCATGTAGTTGACATCGTATTTGTGGCAAAGCCACCATGCATTATTTTTCATACATGTCACTCTTGATTCATTGCACCATCCCGGTACACCGCTGGAGGCATTCATGTAGAGTCATATCTTGTTCTAGTTTTGAGTTGTAATCCTTATGTTGTAATCAATAGAAGTGTGATTATCATCATTATTAGAGCATTGCCCAATCAAAAGAAAGAGAAAGGCCAAAAAGAAAAAAAAGAAAGGCCCAAAAAAAGAAAAAAAGGGCAATGTTACTATATCTTTTTCCACACTTGTGCTTCAAAGTAGTACCTTGTTCTTCATGTAGTGAGTCTCATATATTGTGCTTCAAAGTAGCACCATGTTTTTCATATAGTGAGTCTCATAAGTTGTCTTTTTATACTAGTGGGAATTTTTCATTATAGAACTTGGCTTGTATATTCCTACGATGGGCTTCCTCAAATGCCCTAGGTCTTCATGAGCAAGCAAGTTGGATGCACACCCACTAGTTTTCTTTTTGTTGAGCATTCATAGCTCTAGTGCATCCATTGCATGGCAATCCCTACTCCTCATGTTGACATCAATTGATGGGCATCTCCATAGCCCGTTGATTATCCTCGTCAATGTGAGTCTTTCTCCTTTTTTGTCTTCTCCACACAATCCCCATCATCATATTCTATTCCACCCATAGTGCTATATCCATGGCTCACGCTCATGTATTGCGTGAAGGTTGAAAAGTTTGAGATTATTCAAGTATGAAACAATTGCTTGGCTTGTCATCGGAGGTATAGAAGTTGGGAACATCTTTGTGTGACGTAAAATGAAGCATAGCCTAACTATATGATTTTGTAGGGATGAACTTTCTTTTGCCATGTTATTTTGAGAAGACATAATTGCTTTGTTAGTATGCTTGAAGTATTATTATTTTTATGTCAATATGAACTTTTGTCTTGAATCTTTCGGATCTGAATATTCATATCACAATTAAGCAGAATTACAATGAAATTATGCCAACTAGCATTCCACATCAAAAATTATCTTTCTTATCATTTACCTACTCGAGGACGAGCAGGAATTAAGCTTGGAGATGCTTGATACGTCTCCAACGTATCTATAATTTTTGATTGCTCCATGCTATATTATCTACTGTTTCGGGCAATACTGAGCTTTATTATCCACTTTTATATTATTTTTGGGACTAACCTATTAACCGGAGGCCCAACCTGATTTGTTGTTTTATGCCTATTTCGTGTTTCGAGGAAAAGGAATATCGCATGAGTGGAAACGGAACGAAATCAACTGGAGAAGTTATTTTTGGAAGGAAAGCCACCAGATAGACTTGGACTCTACGTCAGAAGATACGGGAGCTGGCCACGAGGGTGGGGGGGGGGCGCCCACCCCCCTAGGGCGCGCCCACCCCCCTAGGGCGCGCCCCCTACCTCGTGGGGGCCCCGTAGCTCCACCGACGTATCCCCTGCACCCATATATACCTACGTATCATAAAACTTCTAGAACATAACCTAGATCGGGAGTTCCACCGCCACAAAACCTCCAGAGCCACCAAAAACCAATCGGGACCTGTTCAAGCAACTCACGGAGGGGAACCCTCACCGGTGGCCATCTTCATCATCCCGGGGCTCTCCATGACGAGGAGGGAGTAGTTCACCCTCGGGGCTGAGGGTATGTACCGGTAGCTATGTGTTTGATCTGTCTCTCTCGTGTTCTTGATTTCGCACGATCTTGATGTATCGCGAGCTTTGCTATTATAGTTGGATCTTATGTTTCTTCTCCCCCTCTACTCTCTTGTAATGAATTGAGTTTTGCCCTTTGAAGTAATCTTATCGCATTGAGTCTTTAAAGTTTTGAGAACACTTGATGTATGTCTTGCCGTGCGTATCTGTGGTGACAATGGGATATCACGTGCCACTTGATGTATGTTTTGGTGACCAACTTGCGGGTTCCGCCCGTGAACCTATGCATAGGGGTTGGCACATGTTTTCGTCGTGATTCTCCGGTAGAAACTTTGGGCACTCTTTGAGGTTCTATGTGTTGGTTTGAATAGATGAATTGAGATTGTGTGATGCATATCGTATAATCATACCTACGGATACTTGAGGTGACATTGGAGTATCTAGGTGATATTAGCATTTTGGTTGATTTGTGTCTTAAGGTGTTATTCTAGTACGAACTCTAGGGCTGTTTGTGACACTTATAGGAATAGCCCAACGGATTGATTGGAAAGAATAACTTTGAGGTGGTTTCATACCCTACCATAATCTCTTCGTTTGTTCTCCGCTATTAGTGATTTTGGAGTGACTCTTTGTTGAGGGATAGTTATGTGATCCAATTATGTTATTATTGTTGAGAGAACTTGCACTAGTGAAAGTATGAACCCTAGGCCTTGTTTACTAGCATTGCAATACCGTTTACGCTCACTTTTACCACTTGTTACCTTGATGTTTTTATTATTTCAGATTACAAATACCTATATCTACCATCCATATTGCACTTGTATCACCATCTCTTTCGAACTAGTGCACCTATGCAATTTACCATTGTATTGGGTGTGTTGGGGACACAAGAGACTCTTTGTTATTTGGTTGCAGGGTTGCTTGAGAGAGACCATCTTCATCCTACGCCTCCCACGGATTCATAAACCTTAGGTCATCCACTTGAGGGAAATTTGCTACTGTCCTACAAACCTGTGCACTTGCAGGCCCAACAACGTCTACAAGAAGAAGGTTGCGTAGTAGACATCACCGAACTGCTAGTCCAGCTCCGAAATTGGTCGGTCATGTTGGATGGGGACCGGCGGCTTAATGGCCGACAAGGTATGCGGTTTAATAAGACCGCTTTGTACTTCGGCTGAAGTAACCGTAGTATGATCTCTGTCCAGAGGGAGCGCTTCTTATGCTCCCCAGTAGAGGTGTGTGTGTCACGTATACCATGTTCACTGTTTTTACTTCGGGGGGAAATTGTTTCTGACCCCTGGTATTTGGTTGGTGAGTCTCTTCGTCGTCGCTATCAACGGGCGGCCTCTTCCCCTTGTGTTCGGCGTTGAGCTTGCCGGCCTGTTTGAAGACCCAACAGCTTCAGTTGGTGTGATTAGCTGGTTTTTCGGGGTTGCCATGAATCTGGCAGGGTCGATCCAATATCTTGTCTAAATTGGATGGTCCGTCTCTGTTTGCCTTGAATGCCTTTTTCCGTTGACCGGGTTTGAGGCCGCTGAATCCGGTGTTGACCGTTATGTCGTGCGTTCCTTCATTATCATTACGACGTTTGTGTTACTGCGTCGTGGCTTGCCGTTGCCGTCTCGGACTTTGGAAGTGCCCGGATCGCTGGCGCTGTTGCTTCTACGAGCGAGCCAGTTGTCTTCTCCCGCGCAAAAGCGGGTCATCAGAGCGGTAAGGGCTGACATGGATTTTGGTTTTTCTTGACCAAGGTGGCGGGCAAGCCACTCGTCCCGGACGCTGTGTTTGAAGGCCGCTAGGGCTTCCGTGTCCGGACAATCGACTATTTGGTTCTTTTTAACTAAGAACCTAGTCCAAAGCTTCCTGGCTGACTCTCCAGGCTGCTGGACGATGTGACTTAATTCATCGGCATCTAGTGGCCGGACATATGTACCTTGGAAGTTATCACGGAAGGCGTCTTCCAAATCCTCCCAGCTGCCAATAGAGTTTTCAGGCAGACTGTTTAACCAGTGCCGAGCTGGCCCTCTGAGTTTTAGTGGGAGGTATTTGATGGCATGAAGGTCATCTCCGCGGGCCATATGGATATCGAGAAGGAAATCCTCGATCCATACCGCGGGATCAGTTGTTTCATCATATGATTCGATATTCACGGGTTTGAACCCTTCTGGGAATTCGTGCTCCTTTACTTCGTCTATGAAGCAAAGAGGGTGTGCGGCACCTCTATATCGGGCCACATTGCGACATAACTCTGATGGAGTCCATCTGCGGTTTTCGGCCCGGGCGTGACTACGCTTGTCACGTCCGAGTTGATAGTCGTCGCCGCGTGTTGGGGCATGTCCTCGCGATCCGTAGATCAATATGGTATGTCCTGCTCTACTGTCCAGGTCCCGCCGAAGGTCATATGTATAACCCCGAGCTATTTTATCTCTGCCTTTACGGCGAGGTGGGGCGGGCTGGTGCTCGGCTTGAGTTGCCGCTTTGTCCCGACCGCATGGTGGTCGGTTAGCCGCATTGTACGATGATGGTATGGGCTCCGGCGCCTCATCATCGAACCGAGGTAGCAATTTGCGCTTCGGGTAACTTTTGGCTGGGCGCTTGAGGCCGTATTCCTTGGCTTCCAGGACCTCAGTCCATCTATCGTTGAGCAGATCTTGATCAGCTTGAAGCTGCTGCTGCTTCTTTTTCAGGCTCCTTGTAGTGGCTATTAGTTGGCGCTTAAAGCGCTCCTCCTCGAGAGGTTCCTCACGCACGATAAAATCCTCGTTGCCAAGGCTCACCTCATCCTCGGAGAGCGGAAGATAATTACTGTCCTCCGAGTCTTCATGTATGGCCTGTTCATCAGAGCTGACTTGCCCGTCCTCCCGTTCGTCCTGTTCGGAAGTTGCCTCAACGGGATCTTCATTGCCTTCGGTGTCGTCCGGAGTATTGTTCTCTCCCATGCCGGTATTACTGTCTTTTCCTTGATGTGACTTAGAGCGGCGCCGCTGACGCCGGCGCTTTGGATGTGTCTCAGGAGGTTTATCCTCGACTGGTTCTTTGACATCGTTGTTAGTTTCTTTAGGTGTATCCACCATGTACACGTCGTAAGAAGAGGTGGCCGTCCAGCGTCCAGTAAACGGCGGGTTTCGGCGCTGCTCCTCGTCAGCATCGTCGTCCGTACCGTCGATGTCTTCGGAGCCATAATCGAGTGTGTCGGTTAAGTCTTCGACGGTGGCTATGAAGTGGGCGGTGGGTGGGAAGCGAAATTCCCCGTCACCAGCCTCCAGTTTGAACCGAATATAATTCGGCTGCGAGCCCCCGCTAAGGACGGTGCTCTTAACGAGTTTAACACGCCTCCCAAAGGCGGGTGCCAAAAAATGTCCGCGGAGCTGAATTCAACGATTGATGACTGATCGAGGTCGACGCTTGTGGACGCACATGGTTCGGAACCTATAGCCGGAAACGAGTCCGAGGCTCCGGTGACACAGATTCCACTCGGGGTTGGGTCTGTGTGCGGCTCTGATGCCGCTGGGACTGCGGCATCCATGGCGGGGTTGAGCTTCCCGTCTTCGGATGGCGCGATCTGCTTCGGATCTAAGGTCAGAGCAGTTACAGGTGCTATCTCCTGGGTATGGTCCGATGATAGATTTAAGTCATGTTCATCGTGGTGACGGGGAGCGGCTGCCGTGGTCTCGAATCCGTCGAAGATCAAGTCTCCACGGATATCCGCGACGTAGTTCAAGCTTCCGAATCTGACCGACGGCCGTATGTAGCTATCGATCTGCTCCAGATGGCCAAGCGAGTTGGCCTACAGTACGAAGCCGCCGAACACAAAGATCTGTCCGGGGAGGAAGACTTCTCCTTGGACAACATTGCTGTAGATGATTGAAGGGGCCATCAAACCTTTTGAGGACGGCACAGTGGAACTCTCAATGAAAGCACCAATGTCGGTGTCAAAACCGGCGGATCTCGGGTAGGGGGTCCCGAACAGTGCGTCTATGGTCAATGGTAACAGGAGACGGGGGACACAATGTTTACCCAGGTTCGGGCCCTCTCTATGGAGGTAATACCCTACTTCCTGCTTGATTGATCATGATGAATATGAGTATTACAAGAGTTGATCTACCACGAGGTCGTAATGGCTAGAACCCTAGAAGTCTAGCTTGTATGACTATATGATTATCCTCCTTCTTCGGACTAAGCCCTCCGGTTTATATAGACACCGGAGGGGTCTAGGGTTACATAAGATTGGTTACAGAGAAAGGAATCTTCATATTTGGATGCCAAGCTTTCCTTCCACGCCAAGGAGTGTCCCATCCGGACACGGGTAGAGTCTTCGGTCTTGTATCTTCACAGCCCATCAGTCCGGCCCATGTCCAACAGGCCGGACGCCCGAGGACCCCTTAGTCCAGGACTCCCTCAATGACCGAGACACATCTCCGATCAATAACCAACAGCGGAACCTGGATGCTTATATTGGTTCCTACATATTCTACGAAGATCTTTATCGGTCAAACCGCAATGACAACATACGTCATTCCTTTTGTCATCGGTATGTTACTTGCCCGAGATTCGATCGTCGGTATCCTCATACCTAGTTCAATCTCGTTACCGGAAAGTCTCTTTACTTGTTCCGTAATGCATCATCCCGCAACTAACTCATTAGTCACATCGCTTGCAAGGCTTATCGTGATGTGCATTACCGAGAGGGCCCAGAGATACCTCTTCGATACTCGGAGTGACAAATCCTAATCTCGATCTATGTCAACCCAACAAACACCTTCGGAGACACCTGTAGAGCATCTTTATAATCACCCAGTTATGTTGTGACGTTTGATAACACACAAGGTGTTCCTCCGGTATTCGGGAGTTGCATAATCTCATAGTCAAAGGAATATGTATAAGTCATGAAGAAAGCAATAGCAATAAAACTTAACGATCGTTATGCTAAGCTAATGGATGGGTCTTGTCCATCACATCATTCTCCTAATGATGTGATCCCGTTCATCAAATGATAACACATGTCTATGGTCAGGAAACTTAACCATCTTTGATTAACGAGCTAGTCAAGTAGAGGCATACTAGCGACACTTTGTTTTGTCTATGTATTCACACATGTATAAGGTTTCCGGTTAATACAATTCTAGCATGAATAATAAACATTTATCATGATATAAGGAAATATAAATAGCAACTTTATTATTGCCTCTAGGGCATATTTCCTTCAGGCTCGTGCGAGGGGGCTCGAGCATCAGTGGTGTCGTCGCACCGACATGGCCTTATCATTCTGGTGAGCTCGCTGCTCTTGGCTGGCGGCGAGGAAATTGCACCAAAGGGACATGATCGGCGGGGAAGAGGCCGGGCCGATCTGCCGACAGAGAGGCTAGACGGCCGACAAAGGAAGGTAGCCGGGTGTAGGGTTACGAGAGGGAGACCTGTCAAGGGAGATGGGTATGTAGGGATTCGTTTATCTCTTTTCTTGGGAGGAAGGTATGGATTCAGGTGGGAACGGCTGAACCGTTTTCTTTGACAGTGGCATTCGGCCGTAATATGGGTGAACTCTAGATTTTCTTTTCAGTGAAGTTGGGCCCACATCGCTTCTGGTTTTTGCACTGCATTCGGGCTCAGCTTAAAGAATCCAGCTTCTTGGAGCCCAACCATTCAACCGCGGAGTTAGTTAAGTTAGAAGCTAGAAAGGATTCAAAGTTTCAAACAGACCCTTAGTCATTTCTGATCGATACGACCGACAAGGAATCACATATGAATCTGGAAACTCTGCATTTTGAACAGAGCTAAGGAATGAACGACAGGTGCCTCGGTCTCATCTTAAACTAACCAGCAACCCCCGCAAAAAAAAAAGCAACCGACGCTCGATCTGAAAGAAGAAGAAAAACTGGTAGCCGGCGCCGATTGGTCAGAGTTCATATGCGTTGGATGTGGTCGATCATGGACACCAGGCAATGAACCGTCCATCCATGGTTCGACGATGGGATCCGTCGGTGCAAGATCTGCCAGAGCACTGTTAATTAATTCAGTAGTACTAGTATACAAACTTGGAGATTAATTAGCGTTTACTTTGATTAGTAATCTCCTTGTTTCTGTTGACCAAATGTACACCGCATCTCCCTTTTCTGTCGGAGTAGGAGTAGTACAGTACAAGTACAACCGACGCTCGATCCAAATTTCTTCCCCTCTCTCTCCCTCTCTTTTTTTGCATGTGGAGGAAGCAAATTTCTTCCTTGGGCCAGTACAGCAATGGTTAAACAAGCAAAGCATGTAATTAATGTGCGCGCTAGTAGTACATACTAAAATTCCCACTGTCCAGTGTCAAGTGTCAACGCTGCACGCCGAACCGCGCGCATTAATTTGCACCAGTAGAACACCATCAACTAGGAGGAGTAGATCGCCAGGGACAGTGATTAGCAGTAAAACAACCACTAGCACCACCACCACCAGGCTACTACCCAATGTCCCAGTCAATTAATCCCCACGAACTCCACCGTGCGTGAAGTCTACTCCTCCCTACCGCCACTCCCGGCGGCTCGTCGCTCGTTCATCGCCGCAACTTCCCGGCGACGTCGATCTACAACATTATTAGGTTTATATATAAATATAATCTATACTACTAATCTTCGTCTTCCTCCTCTCGATCGATCTGCTTGCCATTTCTGGAGTACTATATATATATATATATATATATATATATGTTGTGCGCCGCGGCATGCAACTTGGCGTCGCAAGCTCTGTCGTACGACTGGTGAGCTTGTATCCAATGTCAGTATGCCGCTTACCCTTTTTTCCTCCTCGTAGATGCCTTGCTTGCTTAGCCATTTTCGTTATTTTTGGCTGATTCGTGGATGATTTGCCAGCTGATCAGATCCGCGCACAAGGGCGGTGGCGGTCGGCCGCGCCGGGAGCACGGGGTGATGAAGGGCCCGGACAAGAGGAGCAGCACGCAGGCGAGCGCCGCGTTCCAGTCGCTGCGGCTCGTCTTCGTCCTCGCGACCGTCATGTGGGCGTCCTTCCTCTACTACCATTTCACCGTGCTCAGCGCCGGGGCGAGGAGGGCGACGGTGCTGGACGGCGCCAGCGCCGACCCGTGCCGGGGTCGCTACGTCTACGTGCACGACCTGCCGCCGCGCTTCAACGCCGACATCCTCCGGGGCTGCCAGAACACCAGCGACCAGTACCGCTGGCCCGACATGTGCGGCTTCGTCAGCAACGCCGGCCTGGGCCGCGCGCTCGCCGACCCGCTCGACGGGGACTTCACCGGCGACAACGGTTGGTACGGCACCCACCAGTTCGCGCTCGACGCCATCTTCCACAACCGGATGCGGCAGTACGAGTGCCTGACGACGCACTCCGCCCTCGCCAACGCCGTCTTCGTCCCCTTCTACGCCGGCTTCGACTTCGTCCGCTACCACTGGGGCTACGACAACGCCACCAGGGACGCCGCGTCGGTCGAACTCACGGACTGGCTCATGCGCCGGCCGGAGTGGGCGCGCATGGGCGGGCGAGACCACTTCCTCGTCGCCGGCAGAACGGGGTTTGACTTCCGGCGGAGCAACAACATGAACCCGAGCTGGGGCACCGACCTGCTCAACATGCCGGGCGGGCGGGAGATGTCGGTGTTGGTGCTGGAGGTGTCACGGGTGCCGCATAGCCGGGAGTACGCCGTGCCGTACCCGACCTACTTCCACCCGAGGTCCGACGCCGAGGTGCGCCGGTGGCAGGACAGGGTGCGCGGTCTGGAGCGCCGGTCGCTGATAGCGTTCGTCGGCGCGCCGCGGCCGGACAACCCATACAACATCCGGCAGCAGATCATCGCGCAGTGCGAGGCCTCCGACGTGTGCCGCCTGCTGGGCTGCGGGTTCGGCACCAGCCAGTGCCACACCCCCGGCAACATCATGCGGCTGTTCCAGAGGGCCACCTTCTGCCTGCAGCCCCCCGGCGACTCGTACACGCGGCGGTCGGCGTTCGACTCCATGGTGGCCGGCTGCATCCCGGTGTTCTTCCACCCGGTGTCGGCGTATCTGCAGTACTGGTGGCACCTCCCGGTGCACCACGAAACGTACTCGGTGTTCATCCCGGAGGACGACGTGCGGTCGCGGAACGTGAGCATCGAGGCCGTGCTCCGGGCCATCCCGCCGGAGACGGTGGAGCGGATGCGGGACGAAGTGATCAAGATGATACCCAGGCTGGTGTACGCGGACCCAAGGTCGAAGCTGGAGACGGTGAAGGACGCATTCGACGTCGCCGTCGAGGGGATCATCGACAAAGTGGCCAGGGCCCGGGCCGAGGCGGCGGCGGACGAGTCGTCGTTCAGTCACGCCATGGAGATGTTTAGGTTCCGGAGAAAATAAGTTACTCAAAGTAGATGCAGAATCCATTGACAGAAATGTAGATCAAGTCGATATTATAATTTGTGACATGTGCCACTCAATTTATTATACATACATCTTCCAATTTATCATCTACAGTAATTGATTATAACAGTGCTAGAAGAAGCATCGTGTAAGCCAAGGTATAGCGTGGTGTGATCTTCATACTTGAGATGTGTCTTAGACTAACTGATGGATTCGTTGTTTCAGAAGCTTCAGGTACAGCCCTGTGAATCTCAGACTGACTGAACTGATTTCTTCAACTAATTAATTTTTCAGCGTTTGTTATTGGTAAATTGACTGAATTTACAACTCCCGACAATCGATTTTCGGAGAGCGCATCCCCGAGTTGGAGCTGGGCAGCAGTGTCCCTGACCACGCCGAGCCAGGAGTTACCCGGAGTCGAGGACGGCGTGGATGCGGTGTTGTCTGTGGAGGGGAGTCCGAGGATCACTCGTTCGGACGGGACTCACCGGAGCTGGAGAAGCGGCAGGGGATGGCCGAGGGCGATAGTTCATCGTCGGAGGTGACGTCTTAAGGAGGGCGAGGCGACGCGGAGCACGGTGCTGGTGCTGGTGCTGGTTCTAAGGCAACTTACAAATATTTAAGTTCTTGTCGTCCAAAGCCCAAGCCACCGATGCAGGTAGGAAACACTAAGAGCGTCTGCAGCGGGACCTCTCAAACCCGTCTCATACTTGCTCTGTTTCTTCGCCTCGTATTCCCCACGTTCGGGTTGGCCGCCTGGTCATTGTCCGATCACAATTTTTGACCCAGACGGACCTCTCAAACGCCCGTGCTAACTGACACCCCCCATATCCAGCTTAAATATGGGGTGGATATGGGGACGTCCGGGCACGCCCACCACGTCGGACCCGACAGCCCGACCTTACCCCAAATGCACCAAATCCACCCCGAAGACCAGCCGGATCCATTTTCTATCTCCTCTCTTCTTCGTCCTCCGCACCGTCCGTCTCGCGCGGCGCCGCGGCGCCCGCTCCGCAGCTGTTCTCAGGCTCTCCGTCGAAAGCTCCGGAAGAGCCCTCCCATCCTCGCCGCGCGGGACATCGTCGCCGGCCCGTACGCCACCGTGGTACATCCGACAACTCTCCGGCTCTGCCTTGCGCTTGATGTGTTCGACACATTGTTCGGCCGGATTTTTTGTGAGTTTGTTAGATAAAACGATGGACTCCGATGCTTCGTCGGACGAGGAGTATGGAACGGCGGATCTTGACCAAATGATTCAAGATGAGTTCTTCGATTCGTCGGATTCGGACGAAGAAGTGGACATAATCATGCTCATGAGCATGCAAGAGGAAATGGACCGGCAAGTGAAGCATATTCTCAACTTCAAGGGCTCAATCAAAGGGAGAATAGTGATCAACTAGGACGGGGTGTCCGGAGCAAAGCTACTGCACAAGGACAACTTTGCTCCAAAACCTGCTTTCCTGGATGATCCATGGTTTCGTCATTGTTTTCGCATGCGGAAATCATTGTTTTTGTGCATTGTGGAGGGAGTGGAGGCACACGATGACTACTTCAAGCTCAGAAGGGATTGTTGCAGCCAATTCTCTTTCTCGGCCAAGCTGAAGTGCACGGCTGCTCTGAGGATGCTTGCACTTGGTACTGCTGCAGATGCCGTTGGTGAGATGGTCAGGATGGGAGAGAGCACGTGCTTGAAGACTACTGCCAAGTTTGCCCGCGTCGTGGTCGAGGTGTTTGGACCTGAGTATCTCAGAGAACCAAATGCGCAGGATACAAAGAAGTTGTTGACTATTGGAGAGGCAAGGGGGTTTTCAGGAATACTCGGATCAATTGATTGCATGCATTGGCAATGGAAGAATTGCCCCAAAGGTCTGCGGGGAATGTATCAAGGTGTTAGGGCATATTTCTCCCTTAGTGGTTTTGGTGATTAATGACAATGCATTTGCGGACTACTTGTGTGCACTGAGCATTTCAGATAATGTATCTTATGGCACAACACGATTTAAACCCCTCTGGATATTTATGAAGATGGTGTTTTCTTGGGTTTCTTTTTTGGTGGACTTGAGTCGTAGGAACACCGTACTATTAAGAGGGGGTCCGCTTCGGGAAGGTTTGAGTGGAATCAACACGTACACTTTATCCTTGCACCCTCGCTCTTTCCCGACAATTGAGCTTGTCCCTCCTTTGTGTTTGAACTTTGTCAGAACAGGCTAAGCTGTAGTACCGCTTTGCACAACGGTAGTACCGCTCCAGCGGTACTGCCGCTGTGCAGTACGACTCCTACTTCCGCCTAATTTTTGGGTTCTGTAAACGAGCGGTAGTAGAGCGGCAGTTTGCCACGATAGGAGCGGTACTACTGGGCTAACTGCCTCTCAACTACCGCGGCTTTACTAGACACCCACAGGCTAAGCGGAAGTACCGCTACTAGCCACGGTAGTACCTCTCCATCGGAACTACTATTGGCTAGTACCGCGGGGAGTACCGCTTATTTTCCTCGTTCTGGACTGTTCTGTTCCATGGGCGGAAGTAGAGCGGCGGTTCATGGCGGTAGTAGCGCCTCCGACGGCACTACCGCCCTGCCCACCTCTACTACCGCGGGTGCCTGCTGCAGTTCAACACCTCATGGTAGTACTGCTGGTGGGCGTGTTAGTACCGCTCCGGCGGCACTACCGTCCCCCTGACTTACTCAGGTTGAACTACGTAGTCGGCACTTCCGTGCCAGCGGAAGTACCGCTCACCCGAGCAGTACTACCGCTTATGAATGGGCTCTGGGAGCATAATGGTTGGATCCATTTGTTGGAGATATGCCCTAGATGCAATCATGTATGATGATATTTCCTATGTGTTTATGAATAAAGATAGTCCTTGGACATTATCAATGATGTGTATCAGCAAGTACGTGACTTGTTTGTGGGACTATGCATTGTATGATGACTGTCCTAAAAGGTCCCTAGTCGAAAGGGATGTGTGGACGCGCAGCCGACTAGACTAGCATATGACACGGTCGATGGCTTGGTCTCACTAGCCATGGAGCATTGGATGCTAACCGGATAATATGGACTTGGAAAGGTCTGGTCGGATTCGACGTAGTCGGATCCAAGTCGAGATAAGGTCCGAGTCGGACAGACCCAACTATGAGACGCAGTGACATGTCATCTGTGAGTCTCTAGTACAGCATACTTTCTATGTCCTAAGACCTGAAATGGCGCATGTACTCGGATGGTGACAGACTTGCTTTGGGCCGACCAAACGCTACTCCGTGGACTGGGTAGTTACAAAGGTAGGTTTGGGTTTGTCGGTCCCATGTTGCGAGACATGGTCGAGCAAGATGGGATTTGCCCCTCCGATCAGGAGAGATATACTCTGGGCCCCTCGTGTGATCCGACCAGGATAAGCATTGCCATGCGACAAGGATTATGAGATAATCCGGTTTGTGGTCGGTATCACTAGAACGAGAAAGAGGTCGGGCTAGCACAAGGATGACAGTCTCGCCTTGAGCCCGACAACATATATCGTGTGGCAAAGGGAACAGAAGTGTGGCACGTTGTACAGGTTCGCCTAACCAGCTTCATAGTCTGCTTGGTGGTCGGCACGCCTTGCTAGAGGCCGCTACTAACAAAGTGCAGGTCGGAGGTGATCCGAATCGTGACCAAGCCGACTTGAACCTAAGGGGTCACAAGGCTTAAGGGAAGGAACCTACGAGGTCGGTTCAGAGGACACCGGTCGATGTGATCCGAACTGGACTAGGAACGTGACGGAGTAGACTTTGGGCTTTAGGGTCAGTGCGAGGCCCAAGTGTTGAGCCCGTGACGGACGCCTATATAAAGTGGAGGTGCGGCACACTCATGCGGGTGATCGCTTCGGTGTTGCGACTAGGGTTTGCATGTGTTGCGAATAGCCACCTCCACCCGCCGCCGACTATGTGATCGGACCTAGCAGTCCGCCGCACGGTGTTCCTCCTGCACGCGCGGATACCGTTAGAGGCGGTGCACTTGCGCCACTCCGGCGAACTTGTACATGGGAGCGGACGACCGGCTGTTCGAGGGAGATCGGGCGAGGAGGAGACGATCCACGCGGACGCGCTGTCCCAACTCTTCTTCCGCTGCATGACACTGCGCGTCTAGTGGTAACGAACTGTGATCCATCTCCCGTAGCATGTTCCTGGATGTTCTGCGCGTAGCAAAATTTTCATTTGCAGTCAATGCACCCTACCGTAGAACCCAACACCATTCTCCCACTATATAAAAGAGTCATCGGTCTTTTAGTTGACTACATCTTCCTCCCCTAAGCTCCATTGTTGCTCACAAGCTCATTCTTGCCCGATCTCTCTCCCTAACCAATCAAACTTGTTGATTATTTAGGGATTGCTTGAGAAGGCCTAGATCTACATTTCCACCAAGAGAAATTTGATTTCCCCCACTAATCCCTTGCGGATCTTGTTACTCTTGTGTGTTTGAGCACCCTAGACGGTTGAGATCATCTTGGAGCCACATTCCATTGTGGTGAAGCTCCGTGGTGTTGTTGGGAGCCTCCAATTCGGTTGTGGAGAGAGCCCCAATGATACGTCTCAAACGTATCTATAATTTTTTATTGTTCCATGCTATTATATTATCCATCTAGGATGTTTTATATGCACTTATATGCTATTTTAAATGATTTTTGGGACTAAACTATTAACCTAGAGCCCAGTGCCAGTTTCTGTTTTTCCTTGTTTTTGAGTATTGCAGAAAAGGAAAACCAAACGGAGTCCAATTGACCTGAAATTTGACGGAGATTATTTTTGGACCAGAAGAAGCCCACGGAGCATCGGAGATGGACCAGAAGAGTACTGAGGCCACCACGAGGGTGTGGGCACGCCCCCTACCTCGTGGCCGCCTCAGAGACCCCCCAGACTTGTTCCCGACGCCAACACCTCTTATTTATACCCAAACCTCCCGAACATAACCTAGATCAGGAGTTCCGCCGCCGCAAGCCTCTGTAGCCACCAAAAACCAATCGGGACCCTATTCCGGCACCCTGCTAGAGGGCGGACCCATCACCGGTGGCCATCTTCATCATCCCGACACTCTCCATGACGAGGAGGGAGTAGTTCACCCTCAGGGCTGAGGGTATGTACCAGTAGCTATGTGTTTGATATCTCTCACTCGTGTTCTTGATTTGGCACGATCTTGATGTATCGCGAGCTTTGCTATTATAGTTGGATCTTATGATGTTTCTCCCCCACTAATCTCTTGTAATGGGTTGAGTTTTCCCTTTGAAGTTATCTTATCGGATTGAGTCTTTAAGGATTTGAGAACACTTGATGTATGTCTTGCATGTGCTTATTTGTGGTGACATTGGGATATTCACATGATCTACTTGATGTATGTTTTGGTGATCAACTTGCGGGTCCCCTAATCTCGTGAATTTATGCATAGGGGTTGGCACACGTTTTCGTCTTGACTCTCCGGTAGAAACTTTGGGGCACACTTTGAAGTTCTTTGTGTTGGTTGAATAGATGAATCTGAGATTGTGTGATGCATATCGTATAATCATACCCACGCATACTTGAGGTGACATTGGAGTATCTAGGTGACGTTAGGGTTTTGGTTGATTTGTGTCTTAAGGTGTTATTCTAGTACGAACTCTAGGATAGATCGAACGGAAAGAATAGCTTCGTGTTATTTTACTACGGACTCTTGAATAAATCGATCAGAAAGAATAACTTTGAGGTGGTTTCGTACCCTACAATAATCTCTTCGTTTGTTCTCCTCTATAAGTGACTTTGGAGTGACTCTTTGTTGCACGTTGAGGGATTGTTATATGATCCAATTATGTTATTATTGTTGAGAGAACTTGCACTAGTGAAAGTATGAACCCTAGGCCTTGTTTCCTAGCGTTGCAATACCGTTTTCGCTCACTTTTATTACTTTTTACCTTGCTATTTTTATATTTTTAGATTACAAAAACCTATATCTACCATCCATATTGCACTTGTATCACCATCTCTTCACCAAACTAGTGCACGTATACAATTTACCATTGTATTGGTTGTGTTGGGGACACAAGAGACTCTTTGTTATTTGGTTGCAGGGTTGCTTGAGAGAGACCATCTTCATCCTACACCTCCCACGGATTGATAAACCTTAGGTTATCCACTTGAGGGAAATTTGCTATTGTCCTACAAACCTCTGCACTTGGAGGCCCAACAACGTCTACAAGAAGAAGGTTGTGTAGTAGACATCAAGCTCTTTTCAGGCACCGTTGCCGGGGAGGTGAGTGCTCTAAGGTATATCTTTAGATCTTGCAATCGAATCTTTTAGTTTCTTGTTTTATCACTATTTTAGTTTATAAAAGAAAACTACAAAAAATGGAATTAAGGGTGCCTCATATGCTTCATATTTTTAATATCTTTCATGAAAATAAGGATTCCGATAATTGTGCTCAATTGCTAGAGGAAGAATGCATTAGAATGTTTGGCACTAAATATGTGAATGATGAGCATGATTGCAATGTTGTTAGTATGAATTCTTTGAATATCCATAGAACTAATGATGATTGCACTAGTCATGATGAAAATGTCTCTTATAAGCATGTCAACTTTTTTGGAATACATAGAGCATGCATGTACACACCAAATAGGGAAGATAAATTTTGCAAGAGGCATAAGTATTTGGAAACTGAATGGTTGCAAGAAAGGCTAGATGATTGTGCTGAAAAATTCAATATTTATCGCCATCCTTGTGAACTTTGCAATGAACATGGTCATTTAAAGCTCCAATGCTATTTGTTTCATGATCAAATCGTGTCAAAAAATTGTGATAACTTGATTACCCTTGAGCATCATAAAGAGCTTAGTCTTCTTTTGGGGTATGAAGAAATGAAACGTATAATTGACGGTATTCCAAAATTTAATCTTGATAGATTTCTTGATTTTGATCTAGAAGAAATTTTTATGTATTGTGCGGTGAATTGCATTGAAAATCCTTATATTGCCAATTACATAAAGAAAAGAAAACAAATTGAAGATGAAGAGAATACTAATGAAAGGGAAGAGACTTCCCAATATCTTCCTATTATTTCTTATGATGAATCAGGTAACGAGGAGGACCTTCTATTCAACCAATCTCATTAATAAGGAGCTCCAAAAATAGGATTAAATCCACACATAATGTGAAGAAGAAAAGAAAAGACGGAGAAGCAAAGGTGAAAAGGTATCCCTGCCAAATGATGTTGCTCCTATTACTCATTGTGATGATGATAATTGCTATACTATTGGTGCTATCCATACTATTAATGATGAGAGTGATTATGCTTATGATATGAAAAGGCCCAAGCTTGGGGATGCTATGTTTGATGAGAATGACAAGTTTGAGAATTTATTTGCTGCAATTAATGATTGTCCCAAGCTTGGGGATGCTATGTTTTATGAAGATGATATGTTTAACCTCCCAAGCTTTGATATGCAAATTTATTATGATGATAGCATGCCTCCTACTCGTATTTATGATGATTATATTGATGAAAGTGGACTTGGATAGGTCATGACTTTATTTAGTAATGATTCCACTATCTTGGAAGAGGTTTCAATTGATTATGATGAGAACAAAGTTGCTACTTATGATGATTATTGTGATGACACTTATGCTCTAAAAAGTAGTGATGATTATATTTATAAAACTTGTCATGATTATGATTACCCTTCTTCTGAACATTACTCTTTTAATATGGAAACAATTTATAGTATTCGAGTTTCTTATGATACTCCCACTATTCCGAATGAGAAGAATTTTGCTTATGTGGAGAATAGTAAATTTTCTATGCTTGTAGATCATGAAAAGAATGCTTTCTGTGATGGTTATATTGCTGAATTCATTCATGATGCTACTGAAAGTTATTATGAGGGAGGAATATATGCTTGTAGGAATTGTAACAATATCAAGTTTCCTTTCTATATGCTTAAAGTTTTGAAGTTATGCTTGTTTTGCCTTCCTATGCTAGTTGATTATTGTTCCCATAAGTTGTTTGCTCACAAAAATCCCTATGGATAGGAAGTGGGTTAGACTTAAATGTGCTATTCATATTCTTCATGATGCTCTCTTTATGTTTCAATTTTTATCTTTTATGTGAGCATCATTGAAATCCTCATGCCTAGCTAGGGGCGTTAAACATTAGCGCTTGTTGGGAGGCAACCCAATTTTATTTTTTGTTCTTTGCTTTTGCTCCTGTTTAGTAATAAATAATTAATCTAGCCTCTGTTTAAATGTGGTTTTATGTTTTAGGTAGTGTTTGTGCCAAGTAGAACCTTTGGGAAGACTTGGGTGAAGTCTTTATGATCTTGCTGTAAAAAACAGAAACTTTAGCGCTCACAAGATTAGCTGCCATTTTTTACTGGAGAGTGCTTTTAGGTTGATTCTTTTTGAAGATGATTAATAGAAAAATTCCTCAGGTCCACCAATTTATTTAAGAATTTTGGAGTTCCAGAAGTATATGTTTGATACAGATTACTACAGACTGTTCTGTTTTCGACAGATTCTGTTTTCATTGTGTTGTTTGCTTATTTTCATGAATCTATGACTAGTATCGGAGGGTATGAACCATAGAGAAGTTGGAATAAAGTATATATTACTCCAATATGAATTTAGAATGAGTTCACAACAGTACCTAAGTGGTGATTTATTATACTAACGGAGCTTACGAGTTTTCTGTTGAGTTTTGTGTTGTGAAGTTTCCAAGTTTTGGGTAACGATTCGATGGACTATGGAATAAGGAGTGGCAAGAGCCTAAGCTTGGGGATGCCCAAGGCACCCCAAGGTAGTATTCAAGGACAACCAAGAGCCTAAGCTTGGGGATGCCCCGGAAGGCATCCGCTCTTTCGTCTTCGTTCATCGGTAACTTTACTTGGAGCTACATTTTTATTCACCACATGATATGTGTTTTTCTTGGAGTGTCATTCTCTTTTGTTAGGATTTGCTTTCTGTTATTTATAATAATGTTTTGCATCTTTATTTTCAATAAAAATGTTAAGGATAGCCTTTACCATGCTTATTTTGCAAGTATACATGTTGCTGTTTCAAAACAGAAAGTTTATCATTGTTGCAAAAATTCCCTAGAAAAGTCAGAATATGATAAAATGTTGAAACTTTTTGCATATTGAGCTCTGATAAATTTTCTACAGTGTGATCAATTTTCATAATTTTTGGAGTTAGGTAAGTATGGTTCCTCTTGCATTCTTTACAGACTGTTCTGTTTAGACAAATTGCTATTTGGTTTGTATTGTTTGCATATGCTTGCTTATTTAATGATTCTATTTGAGGATAGGAGTGTTAAATATGCAGAGGCATTTAGTAGGCAATATCAAATAATAATTTAGTGATTTTATATAGTAGAGAATGATAAGGTTTTGCATGGATTTATACTAACCTATCTCACGAGTTCTTGTTGAGTTTTGTGTCGATGAAGTTTTTGAGATTTAGGGAAACCGAGATATAAAAGCAATTGAGGAGACGCAAAAGTTCAAGCTTGGGGATGCCCAAGGCACCCCAAGATAATATTTCAATAAGTCTCAAGCATCTAAGCTTGGGGATGCCCCGGTAGGCATCCCACCTTTGTTCTTCAACAATTATCGGTTAGTATCGGTTGAGCCTAAGTTTTTGCTTCTTCACATGATGTGTGCTATCCTTAAAATGTCATTTTGTTTTGTTTCGCTTGCTGTTTGAATAATATCCCAAGATCTGAAATACTTAAATGTTAGAGAGTCTCCACATAGTTGCATAATTATTCGACTACTCATTGATCTTCACTTATATCTTTTGGAGTAGTTTGTCGTTTGCTCTAGTGCTTCACGTATACCTTTTTAGAGCACGGCAGTGGTTTTATTTTGAAGAAATAGATGAACTCTCATGATTCACTTATATTATTTTGAGAGTCTTTTAGAACAGCATGGTAATTTGCTTTGGTTATGAATTTAGTCCTAATATGATGGGCATCCAAGAGGGATATAATAAAACTTTCATTTAAAGTGCATTGAATACTATGAGAAGTTTGATTCCTTATATCGTTTTGAGATATGAGGATGGTAATATTAGAGTCATGCTAGTGAGTAGTTGTGAATTTGAGAGATACTTGTGTTAAAGTTTGTGATTCCCGTAGCATGCACGTATGGTGAACCGTTATGTGATGAAGTTGGAGCATGATTTATTTATTGGTTGTCTTCCTTATGTGTGGAGGTCGGGATCGCGCGATGGTTAACTCCTACCAACCCTTCCCCTAGGAGGATGCGTGTAGTACTTTGTTTTGATGACTTGTAGATTTTTGCAATAAGTATGTGAGTTCTTTATGACTAATGTTGAGTCCATGGATTATACGCACTCTCACCCTTCCACCATTGCTAGCTTCTCTTGTGCCGTGCAACTTTCGCCGGTACTATACACCCACCATATGCCTTCCTCAAAACAGCCACCATACCTACCTATTATGGCATTTCCATAGCCATTCCGAGATATATTGCCATGCAACTTTCCACTGTTCCGTTTATTATGACACGCTTCATCATTGTCATATTGCTTTGCATGATCATGTAGTTGACATCGTATTTGTGGCAAAGCCACCATTCATAATTCTTTCATACATGTCACTCTTGATTCATTGCACATCCCGGTACACCGTCGGAGGCATTCATATAGAGTCACATTTTGTTCTAAGTATTGAGTTGTAATTCTTGAGTTGCAAGTAAATAAAAGTGTGATGATCTTCATTATAAGAGCATTGTCCCAGTGAGGAAAGGATGATGGAGACTATGATTCCCCCACAAGTCGGGATGAGACTCCGGACGAAAATAATAATAATAAATAAATAAATAAAAGAGGCCAAAAAAGAGAAGGCCCAAAAAAATGAGAGAAAAATAGAGAAGGAGCAATGCTACTATCCTTTTACCACATTTGTGCTTCAAAGTAGCACCATGATCTTCATGATAGAGAGTCTCCTATGCTGCTTGTATATTCCAATGATGGGCTTCCTCCAAGTGCCCTAGGTCTTCGTGAGCAAGCAAGTTGGATGTGCACCCACTTAGTTTCCTTTTGAGCTTTCATACACTTATAGCTCTAGTGCATCCGTTGCATGGCAATCCCTACTCACTCACATTGATATCTATTGATGGACATCTCCATAGCCCGTTGATATGCTTAGTTGATGTGAGACTATCTTCCTCCTTTTTGTCTTCTCCACAACCACCATATTCTATTCCACCTATAGTGCTATGTCCATGGCTCACGCTCATGTATTGAGTGAAAGTTGAAAAAGTTTAAGAATACTAAAGTATGAAACAATTGCTTGGCTAAAACCGGGGTTGTGCATGATTTAAATATTTTTTGAGATGAAGATAGAGCATAGCCAGACTATATGATTTTGTAGGGATAGCTTTCTTTGGCCATGTTATTTTGAGAAGACATGATTTGCTTTGTTAGTATGCTTGAAGTATTATTATTTTTATGTCAATATTAAACTTTTGTTTTGAATCTTATGGATCTAAATATTCTTGCCACAATAGAGAAGATTACATTGATAAATATGTTAGGTAGCATTCCACATCAAAAATTCTGTTTTTATCATTTACCTACTCGAGGACGATCAGGAATTAAGCTTGGGGATGCTTGATACGTCTCCAACGTGTCTATAATTTTTTCTTGTTCCATGCTATTACATTATCCATCTAGGATGTTTTATACGCACTTATATGCTATTTGATATGATTTTTGGGACTAACCTATTAGCCTAGAGCCAGTGCCAGTTTCTGTTTTTTCCTTGTTTTTGAGTATCGCAGAAAAGGAAAACCAAACGGAGTCCAATTGACCTGAACTTTGACGGAGATTATTTTTGGACCAGAAGAAGCCCACGGAGCATCGGAGATGGACCAGAAGAGTACCGAGGCCACCACGAGGGTGGGGGGCGCGCCCCCTACCTCGTGGCCGCCTCGGAGACCCCCCTGACTTGTTCCCGACGCCAACACCTCTTATATATACCCAAACCTCCAGAACATAACCTAGATTGGGAGTTTCGCCGCCGCAAGCCTCTGTAGCCACCAAAAACCAATCGGGACCCTGTTCCGGCACCCTGCCGGAGGGGGGATCCATCACCGGTGGCCATCTCAATCATCCCGGCGCTCTCCATGACGAGGAGGGAGTAGTTCACCCTCGGGGCTGAGGGTATGTACCAGTATCTATGTGTTTGATCTCTCTCTCTCTAGTGTTCTTGATTTGGCACGATCTTGATATATCACGAGCTTTGCTATTATAGTTGGATCTTATGATGTTTCTCCCCCTCTACTCTCTTGTAATGGATTGAGTTTTCCCTTTGAAGTTATCTTATCGGATTGAGTCTTTAAGGATTTGAGAACACTTGATGTATGTCTTGCATGTGCTTATCTGTGGTGACATTGGGATATTCACGTGATCTACTTGATGTATGTTTTGGTGATCAACTTGCGGGTTCTGTAATCTCGTGAACTTATGCATAGGGGTTGGCACACGTTTTCATCTTGACTCTCCGGTAGAAATTTTGGGGCACTCTTTGAAGTTCTTTGTGTTAGTTTAATAGATGAATCTGAGATTGTGTGATACATATTGTATAATCATACCCACGGATACTTGAGGTGACATTGGAGTATCTAGGTGACATTAGGGTTTTGGTTGATTTGTGTCTTAAGGTGTTATTCTAGTACGAACTCTAGGATAGATCGAACGGAAAGAATAGCTTCGTGTTATTTTACTAAGGACTCTTGAATAGATCGATCAGAAAGAATAACTTTGAGGTGGTTTCGTACCCTACAATAATCTCTTCGGTTGTTCTCCTCTATTAGTGACTTTGGAGTGACTCTTTATTTCACATTGAGGGATTGTTATATGATCCAATTATGTTATTATTGTTGATTGAACTTGCACTAGTGAAAGTATGAACCCTAGGCCTTGTTTCCTAGCATTGCAATACCATTTTCGCTCACTTTTATTACTTGTTACCTTGCTGTTTTTATATTTTGAGTTACAAAAACCTATATCTACCATCCATATTGCACTTGTATCACCATCTCTTCGCCAAACTAGTGCACCTATACAATTTACCATTGTATTGGGTGTGTTGGGGACACAAGAGACTCTTTGTTATTTGGTTGCAGGGTTGCTTGAGAGAGACCATCATTATCCTACGCCTCCCATGGATTGAGAAACCTTAGGTCATCCACTTGAGGGAAATTTGCTACTGTCCTACAAACCTCTGCACTTCGAGGCCCAACAACGTCTACAAGAAGAAGGTTGTGTAGTAGACATCACCCAACCTTGTTTGTAAATGTCTGATCACAGCCTTCAAGGACACCGCTAGTGGAATCACGACATCTCGCATTGTGTGAGGGCTTGAGGAGAATATAGTGGACCTAGTGGCTTCTTAGGGAGCATTGTGCCGCCACACCGCTCCAACGGAGACGTACTTCCTCTTGAAGGGAAGGAACTTCGGTTACGCATCCTCGTCTCCACCGTCTCCACTTGTGGTCATCTCTTACCTTTAGTTTGTGCAAGCTTTACTTGTGTTGTATCCTTTGCTTGCTTGTGTTGCTTGTGTTGCTAGCATCATATAGGTTACTCACCTAGTTGCATATCTAGACAACCTATTTGTTTCTAACCCTAATTTGTTAAGAAAAGTTAAAAATTGGTACTTTCCTATTCACCCCCCCCCCTCTAGTCAACCATATCGATCTTTCACAAGGTCACACCAGAGAGGCCACCATCATACTAGAAGCGGTGGCATCATATGACTTATGGATTTGCCATGCTTTCTTTGGAATGTCCGGTTCTCACAACGACATCAACGTGCTTCAACGATCTCCGGTGTTCAGGAGTCTTTGCAATGGGGAATCACCGCCGTGTAACTACACCGTCAACGACCGAGACTACAACATGAGGTACTATCTTGCCGACGGTATCTATCCTCAGTTGGCGGCGTTTGTGAAGACCACATCCGAGTCGCGTGGCAATAAACAGAGCCACTTTGCAACAATGCAGGAAGCGGCTAGGAAGGATGTGGAGAGGGCATTTGGTGTGCTTCAGACTCGTTGGGGAATTGTGCGAAGCTTTGCAATGATGTGGAAATCAGAAATTTTATGGTAGTTGATGACATGTTGTGTTATTCTGCACAATATCATTGTCGATGATGAGAGTGATGGTGTAGCCCAAACCATGATTTGGAAGCACCTGGAGAACAAGTTGAAATCCCAAAAGATCAAGATGCGGCTCAACTGATGAACTTTCTTCAGATGCATCAGAATCTTCGATATCAGCAGGTGCACTGATAACCCACAAGTATAGGGGATCCGAAAGGATCGAGAAGAGGTGTCTAGAGGGGGGTGATTAGACACTAAGTACAGAAAGTTGCAGTTTTTAACTCTTTAAGTTCAAGTGGAGTTTTGGCACAAGTTTATCAATCACAATACATAATTCAAGCAAGCATGCAAAGAGTATATGAGCAGCGGAAAGTAAAGCATGCAACTTGCGAGAATGTAAAGGGATGGGATTGGAGGATTCAAACGCAATTGGAGACACGGATGTTTTTGTCATGGTTCCGATAGGTGGTGCTATCGTACATCCACATTGATGGATACTTCAACCCACGAAGGGTAACGGTTGCGCGGGTCCACGGAGGGCTCCACCCACGAAGGGTCCACGAAGAAGCAACCTTGTCTATCCCACCATGGCCGTCGCCCACGAAGGACTTGCCTCACTAGCGGTAGATCTTCACGAAGTAGGCGATCTCCTTGCCCTTACAAACTCCTTGGTTCAACTCCACAATGTGGTCGGAGGCTCCCAAGTGACACCTAGCCAATCTAGGAGACACCACTGATATGTCCATTTTGCATCATGCTTTTATATCGATATTTCTTGCATTATGGGCTCTTATTTTACGTTATGTCACGATATTTATGGCTATTCTCTCTTATTTTACAAGGTTTACCATAAAGATGGGGAATGCCGACAGCTAGAATTCTGGCTGGAAAAGGAGCAAATATTGCAGACCTATTCTGTGCAACTCCAAAAGTCCTGAAACTCCACGGAATGTCTTAAAATAAATAAAGAAAAATCGTCGCCAAAGATGAAGGCCAGGGGGCCCACACCCTGCTCACGAGGGTGGGGGGCGCCCCCTCCGGCGCCTCACCTCGTGGGCCCCTGGTGGCTCTCTGATGCCCATCTTCTCCTATATGAGCTCGGTCGATGAGAAAATAATCATAAGCAACCTTTCGGGACGAGACTCCGCCGCCAGGAGGCGGAACCTTGGCGGAACCAATCTAGGGCTCTGGCAGAGCTGTTCTGCCGGGGACACTTCCCGGAGGGGGAAATCATCGCCATCATCATCACCAACGCCTCCTCTCATCGGGAGAGGGCAATCTCCATCAACATCTTCACTAGCACCATCTCATCTTCAAACCCTAGTTCATCTCTTGTATCCAATTCTTGTCTCCAAGTCCGGGATTGGTGCTAGTAGGTTGCTAGTAGTGTTGACTACTCCTTGTAGTTGATGCTAGTTGGTTTATTTGGTGGAAGATTATATGTTCAGATCCTTTATGCACATTATTACCCCTCTGATTATGAACATGAATATGCTTTGTGAGTAGTTACGTTTGTTCCTGAGGACAAGGGAGAAGTCTTGCTATTAGTAGTCATGTGAATTTGGTATTAGATTCGATATTTTGATAAGATGTATGTTGTCTAACCTCTAGTGGTGTTATGTGAACATCGACTACATAACACTTCACCATTATTTGGGCCTAGAGGAAGGCATTGGGAAGTAATAAGTAGATGATGGGTTGCTAGAGTGACAGAAGCTTAAACCCTAGTTTATGCATTGCTTCGTAAGGGGCTGTTTGGATCCATATGTTTCATGCTATGGTTAGGTTTACCTTAATACTTTTGTTGTAGTTGCGGATGCTTGCAATAGAGTTTAATAATAAGTGGGATGCTTGTTCAAGTAAGAACAGTACCCAAGCACCGTCCACCCACATATCAAATTATCAAAGTACCGAACGCGAATCATATGAACGTGATGAAAACTAGCTTGACGATATTCTCATGTGTCCTCGAGAGCGCTTTTCCTATTATAAGAGTTTGTCCAGGCTTGTCCTTTGCTACAAAAAGGATTGGGCCACCTTGCTGCACCGTGTTTACTTTTGTTACTTGTTGCTCGTTACAATTTACCTCATCACAAAACTATACATTACCACTTATTTCAAGATTTGCAGAGAATACCTTCTTTGGAAAGCGCTTATCATTTCCTTCTGCTCCTAGTTGGGTTCGACACTCTTACTTATCGAAAGGACTACGATAGATCCCCTATACTTGTGGGTCATCAAGACTCTTTTATGGCACCGTTGCCGGGGAGTGTAGCGCCTTTGGTAAGTGGAATTTGGTAAGGAAAAATTTATATAGTGTGCTGAAATTTTCTGTCACTTGTTACTATGGAAAGTAATTGTCTGAGGGGCTTGTTCGGGGTATCTTCACCCCGTCCAGTAGAGCAAAGAGTTGCTCCTCAACCTTCTGAACCTATTGAAAATGAAACTCCGTTTGAATTTCCTTCGGGTATGATGGAAAAACTGCTAGCTAACACTTTTGCGGAGATGGAACAAAGCATCTGACGAGCATCTACGCTATGTGGATGATATTTGTGGACTATTTAAGCTTGCGGTATACCCGATGATGTTGTTAAGAAGAAGGCTTTCCCTTTATCTTTGGAGGGAGACGCATTGACATGGTATAGGCTATGTGATGATACGAGATCATGGAACTATAAAAGAGTGAAATTGGAATTTCATCAAAAGTATTACCCTATGCATCTTGTTCATCGTGATCGCATATATATATATAATTTTTGGCCTCGCGAAGGAGAAAGCATCGCTCAAGCTTGGGGGAGGCTTAAATCAATGTTATATTCATGCCCCAATCATGAGCTCGCAAGAGAAGTGATTATACAAAGTTTTTATGCTCGGCTTTCTCATAATAATCAAACCATGCTCGATACTTCTTGTGCTGGCTCTTTTATGACGAAGCCTATTGAATTTAGATGGAATTTATTGGATAGAATTAAACGCAACTCTAAAGATTGGGACCTCGACGAAGGTAAGGAGTCAGGTATGACACCTAAGTTTGATTGTGTTAAATCTTTTATGGATACCGATATTTTCCGTAAGTTTAGCACTAAATATGGACTTGACTCTGAGATAGTAGCTTCTTTCTGTGAATCTTTTGCTACTTATGTTGATCTCCCTAAGGAGAAGTGGTTTAAATATCATCCTCCCATAGAAGTAAAAGTAGTTGCACCTCTTGAAGTTGAAGAAAAGACTGTCACTTATAATGATCCTATTGTTCCCACCTCTTATGTTGAGAAACCACATTTCCCTGTTAGAGTAAAGGATCATGCTAAAGCT
The DNA here is from genome assembly GCA_021605145.1 of Aegilops bicornis. NCBI lineage: Eukaryota > Viridiplantae > Streptophyta > Magnoliopsida > Poales > Poaceae > Aegilops > Aegilops bicornis. Next base: position 645,306,397 of record CM038672.1, read on the forward strand.
TCAACTGTCGTTCGTAAAAGAAATATTAGAACTTATACACCTCCTGAGCAAGTCAAAGTAGAACCTAATATTGCTATTGTTAAAGATCTCTTGTCTGATAATATTGATGCGCATGTCATTCAATTCTCTGGTGAAACTGCTAGAATTGCTAAACCCTGTGATAGAGATAAACATAGACCTGTGGTAGGCGTGCATGTTATTTCTGTTAAAATAGGAGATCATTGTTATCATGGCTTATGTGATATGGGTGCTAGTGCTAGTGTTATACCTATTACCTTGTATGAAGAAATTAAGCATGAAATTGCACCCGCTTAGATAGAAGATATTGATGTTACAATTAAGCTTACCAATAGAGATACTATTTCACCAGTGGGAATTGTTAGAGATGTTGAAGTCTTGTGTGGGAAAACTAAATATCCTACTGATTTTCTTGTCCTTGGTTCTCCACAAGATAGCTTTTGTCCCATTATATTTGGTAGACCCTTCTTGAATACTGTTAATGCTAAGATAGACTGCGAAAAGAATGTTGTTACTATTGGCTTGGATGATATGGTTCATGAGTTTAATTTCTCTAAATTTAGTAAACAACATCGTGAGGAAGAATTGCCTAGTAAGGATGAAATTATTGGTCTTGCTTCTATTGCCGTACCTCCTAGTGATCCTTTAGAACACTATTTGCTAGACCATGAAAATGATATGTTCATGAATGAAAGAAGGAAATAGATGAAGTATTCTTTAAACAGGAACCTATTGTGCAACACAATTTGCTGTTGAAATCCTAGGGATCCTCCTCCACCCAAGGGTGATCCCGTGTTTGAGCTTAAACCGTTGCCTGATAATCTTAAATATGCTTATCTTGATGAAAAGAAAATATATCCTGTTATTATTAGTGCTAACCTTTCAGAGCATGAAGAAGAAAGATTATTGAAAACTCTAAAGAAGCACCGTGCTGCTATTGGATATACTCTTGATGATCTTAAGGGCATCAGCCCCACTCTATGTCAACATAAAATAAATTTGGAAGCGGATGCCAAACCAGTTCGTGATCCTCAACGACGTTTGAATCCTAAAATGAAAGAAGTGGTAAGAAAAGAAATACTCAAGCTCCTGGAGGCAGGTATAATTTATCCCGTTGCTGATAGTCAGTGGGTAAGTCCTGTCCATCTTGTCCCTAAGAAGGGAGGTATTACTGTTGTCCCTAATGATAAAGATGAATTAATTCCGCAAAGAATTATCACAGGTTATAGGATGGTAATTGATTTCCGCAAATTAAATAAAGATACTAAGAAAGATCATTACCCCTTACCTTTTATCGATCAAATGCTAGAAAGAATATGCAAACATACACATTATTGCTTTCTAGATGGTTATTCCGGTTTCTCTCAAATACCTGTGTCGGCTAAAGATCAATCAAAGACTACTTTTACATGCCCTTTTTGTACTTTTGCTTATAGACGTATGCCTTTTGGTTTATGTAATGCACCTGCTACCTTTCAAAGATGCATGATGGCTATATTCTCTGATTTTTGTGAAAAGATTTGTGAGGTTTTCATGGACGACTTTTTCCGTCTATGGTTCCTCTATTGACGATGATTGCTTGAGCAATCTTGATCGAGTTTTGTAGAGATGTGAAGAAACTAATCTTGTCTTGAATTGGGAAAAGTGCCACTTTATGGTTAATGAAGGTATTGTCTTAGGGCACAAAGTTTACGAAAGAGGTATTGAAGTTGATAAAGCCAAGGTTGATGCTATTGAAAAGATGCCATGCCCCAAGGACATCAAAGGTATAAGAAGTTTCCTTGGTCATGCCGGATTTTATAGGAGGTTCATTAAGGACTTCTCAAAAATTTCTCGGCCTCTGACTAATTTATTACAAAAAGATGTACCATTTGTCTTTGATGATGATTGTGTAGAAGCATTTGAAATACTTAAGAAAGCATTAGTCTCTGCACCTATTGTTCAGCCACTTGATTGGAATTTACCCTTTGAAATTATGTGTCCGCTAGTGATTATGATGTAGGTGCTGTTCTAGGGCAAAGAGTTGATAAGAAATTAAATGTTATCCATTATGCTAGTAAGACTCTAGACAATGCTCAAAGAAATTATGCTACTACCGAAAAGGAACTTTTAGCAGTTGTATTTGCTTGTGATAAATTCAGACCCTATATTGTTGATTCTAAAGTAACTATTCACACCGATCATGCTGCTATTAAATATCTTATGGAAAAGAAAGATGCTAAACCTAGACTTATTAGATGGGTTCTCTTGCTGCAAGAATTTGATTTGCATATTGTTGATAGAAAAGGAGCTGAGAACCCGTTGCTGAACAACTTATCTAGGTTAGAGAATGTTCTTGATGACCCACTACCTATTGATGATAGCTTTCTTGATGAACAATTAAATGTCGTAAGCACTTCTTGTAGCACTCCATGGTATTCTGATTATGCTAATTATATTGTTGCTAAATTTATACCACCTAGTTTCACATACCAACAAAAGAAAAAGTTCTTTTATGATTTGAGACATTACTTTTGGGATGATCCACATCTTTATAAAGGAGTAGATGGTTATTAGACGTTGTGTACCTGAGCATGAACAGGAACAGATCCTACGCAAGTGTCACTCCGAAGCTTATGGAGGACACCACTTGGAGATAGAACTGCACATAAGGTATTGCAATCTGGTTTTTATTGGCCTACTCTCTTCAAAGATGCCCGTAAGTTTGATTTGTCTTGTGATGAATGTCAAAGAATTGGTAATATTAGTAGACGTCAAGAAATGCCTATGAATTATTCACTTGTTATTGAACCATTTGATGTTTGGGGCTTTGATTATATGGGACCTTTTCCTGCCTCTAATGGATACACTCATATTTTAGTTGTTGTTGATTACGTTACTAAGTGGGTAGAAGCTATTCCAACTAGTAGTGCTGATCACAACACTTCTATTAAAATGCTTAAGGAAGTTATTTTTCCGAGGTTTGGAGTCCCTAGATATTTAATGACTGATGGTGGTTCACATTTTATTCATGGTGCTTTTTCGTAAAATGCTTGCTAAATATGACGTTAATCATAGAATTGCATCTCCTTATCACCCACAGTCTAGTGGTCAAGTAGAATTGAGCAATAGAGAGCTCAAATTAATTTTGCAAAAGGCATTAATAGGTCTAGAAAGAATTGGTCCAAGAAACTTGATGATGCATTATGGGCCTATAGAACTGCATATAAGAATCCTATGGGTTTGTCTCCGTATAAAATGGTTTATGGAAAAGCATGTCACTTACCTCTCGAACTAGAACATAAGGCATATTGGGCTATTAAAGAGCTCAACTTTGATTTCAAACTTGCGGTGAGAAGAGGTTATTTGATATTAGCTCACTTGATGAATGGAGAACCGGGCTTATGAAAATGCCAAGTTGTTTAAAGAAAAAGTTAAAAGATGGCATGACAAAAGGATACAAAAGCGTGAGTTTAATGTAGGTGATTATGTATTGCTATACAACTCTCATTTAAGATTTTTGCAGGAAAACTTCTCTCTAAATGGGAAGGTCCCTACGTTATCGAGGAGGTCTATCGTTCGGTGCCATAAAATCAACAACTTCAGGCACAAATCCGGAGGTGGTAAACGGTCAAAGGATCAAACACTATATCTCAGGTTATCCTTTAAATGTTGAAACTAATATTATTGAAACCGTAACCCCGGAGGAATACATAAGGGACACTTCCCAGAATGTTCCAGACTCAGAAAAGGAATAGGTATGTGTTACGGTAAGTAAACCGACTCCAAAACAAATTCTAAGGCAATATTTCTCCGTTTTGGAATATTAAGAAAAATAGAAAAATAAGTAGCAGTCCGGGGAGGACACGAGGCCTCCACGAGGGTGGAGGGCGCGCCCTACCCCCTGGGCGTGCCCCCCAACCTCGTGAGCACCTCGTGTGCCCTCCGGACTCCGTTTTCTTGCACGATACATATCTTGGTCGGTAAAAATTCATTATATATTCTCCCGAAGGTTTTGACGACCGTATCATGCAAATATCCTCTGTTTTCGTTTCGAGCTGTTTCCGTTGCAGATTTGAGGATTCCGGAGACTCGATCACCCTTCTATGAGGGTGATCGTATGCCATGGAAGGTGGACGACAAGCTTGCATCATCAACAACACCTCCACCGCCAACAACAAAGAAGGAGACATAATCACATGGGTATGGGCACTCCCCTTGGCAACTGCCAAGCTTGGGGAGGTGCCCAAGATCGTATCACCATCACAACTCCTATCTTTACCGTTTTTCTTAGTTCGGTCCTTTTAGTAGTATCTTGATTTAGTAGAATAAAGTTTATGGCATGATCTAGTTTTGAGTTTTGCTTTATGATCCCTCTATGTGATCGAGTCCGTGAGCTATATATATAATAAAGATTAGTGTTGAGTCAAGGGCTTGATTACTTTGCCATGATCTTGGGTGAATTAAGAAAAGAATAAAAATAAACAAAGAGTTCATATTGATCTTATTGAGGGTAATGACTTCACATAAAAAGAGTATGATGATTAAAAGTTGTTGGGAGTTGGCAAATATAGCTTTGTTCAACGTTGCAATTAATAGGAAGTAATAAGGAGAGAGAGGTTTCACATATAGATATATTATCATTGACATCTTTTATGATTGGGAGCACTCATTAAAATATGACATGCTAAAGAGTTGATGTTGGACAAGGAAGACAACATTATGAGTTATGTTTTCTTACATCTGAGATAAAGTATGTTGTCATGGTTCCTCTAACATGTTGAGCTTGCCTTTCCCCCTCATGCTAGCCAAATTCTCAGCACCAAGTAGAGATACAACTTGTGCTTCCAAATACCCCTAAACCAGTTTAGCCATGAGAGTCCACCATATCTACCTATGCATTGAGTAAGATCCTTCAAGTAAGTTGTCATCGGTGCAAGCAATAAAAATTGCTCTCTAAATATGCATGACTTATTAGTGCAGAGAAATAAGCTTTGTACGAACTTGTTGTGGAAGTAATAAAAGTGACGGACTGCATAATAAAGTTCCACATACAAGGGGCAATATAAAGTGATGTTCTTTTGCGTTAAGATTTTGTGCATCCAACCATAAAAGCGCATGGCAACCTTTGCTTCCCTCTGCGAAGGGCCTATCTTTTATTATTATCCTCTACCTTATGCAAGAGTCACGGTGATCTTCACCTTTCCTTTTTCATTTTATCCTTTGGCAAGCTCAACATGTTGGAAAGAACATGATATATATATATATATATATATATATATATATAAATATATATATAATTTTATGTAGGGGAGAATGAATTATTATTGTTGACATTACCCTTGAGGTAAAAGGTTGTGGGCAAAACTACAAGCCCCTATCTTTCTCTGTGTCGGTTAAAACTCCGTAACCACAAGTATTGCGTGAGTGTTAGCAATTATGAAGGACTAAGTGATAGTTGAGTATGTGGACTTGCTTTTAAGCTCTGACATAGACTCTTTCCGATGTTATGATAAATTGCAATTGTTTCAATGACTAAGGGTATAATTTGTTGGTGCTCAATAAGGTTTATGATTCATACTTTGGCTTTGAAAAGATCATCATTTAAACATGAGTAATCATATGACAAAATCTATATATGTTGTTGTTATGAGAATAATCATGATGCCTTCATGTCCGTATTTTAATTTTTAACGACGCCTCTACCTCTAAACATGAGGACATATTTATTGTTATCGGCTTTTCGCTTGAGGACAAGCGAGGTCTAAGCTTGGGGGAGTTGATACGTCCATTTTGCATCATGCTTTTATATCGATATTTATTGCATTATGGGTTGTTATTTTACGTTATGTCACAATATTTATGGATATTCTCTCTTATTTTACAAGGTTTACCAGGAAGAGGGGGAATGCCGGCAGCTGGAATTCTGACCGGAAAAGGAGCAAATATTGGAGACCTATTCTGTGCAACTCCAAAAGTCCTGAAACTCCACAGAATGTCTTAAAATAAATAAAGAAAAATCATCGCCAAAGATGAAGGCCAGGGGCCCACACCACCTTTCATGAGGGTGGGGGCGCCTCACCTCGTGGCCCCTGGTGGCTCTCCGATGCCCATCTTCTCCTATATGAGCTCTTTCGATGAGAAAAAATTCATAAGCAACCTTCGGACGAGACTCCGCCGCCACGAGGCGGAACCTTAGCGGAACCAATCTAGGGCTCACTTGAGCTGTTCTGCCGGGGACACTTCTCCCGGAGGGGAAATCATCGCCATCATCATCACCAATGCTCCTCTCATCGGGAGAGGGCAATCTCCATCAACATCTTCACTAGCACCATCTCATCTTCAAACCCTAGTTCATCTCTTGTATCCAATTCTTGTCTCCAAGTCCGGGATTGGTGCTAGTAGGTTGCTAGTAGTGTTGACTACTCCTTGTAGTTGATGCTAGTTGGTTTATTTGGTGGAAGATTATATGTTCAGATCCTTTATGCACATTATTACCCCTCTGATTATGAACATGAATATGCTTTGTGAGTAGTTACATTTGTTCCTGAGGACAAGGGAGAAGTCTTGCTATTAGTAGTCATGTGAATTTGGCACTCGTTCGATATTTTGATAAGATGTATGTTGTCTAACCTCTAGTGGTGTTATGTGACCGTCAACTACATAACACTTCACCATTATTTGGGCCTAGAGGAAGGCATTGGGAAGTAATAAGTAGATGATGGGTTGCTAGAGTGACAGAAGCTTAAACCCTAGTTTATGCATTGCTTCGTAAGGGGCTGTTTGGATCCATATGTTTCATGCTATGGTTAGGTTTACCTTAATACTTTTGTTGTAGTTGCGGATGCTTGCAATAGAGTTTAATAATAAGTGGGATGCTTGTTCAAGTAAGAACAGTACCCAAGCACCGGTCCACCCACATATCAAATTATCAAAGTACCGAACGCGAATCATATGAACGTGATGAAAACTAGCTTGACGATATTCCCATGTGTCCTTGGGAGCGCTTTTCCTATTATAAGAGTTTGTCCAGGCTTGTCCTTTGCTACAAAAAGGATTGGGCCACCTTGCTGCACCGTGTTTACTTTTGTTACTTGTTGCTCGTTACAATTTACCTCATCACAAAACTATCTGTTACCACTTATTTCAGTACTTGCAGAGAATACCTTGCTGGAAACCGCTTATCATTTCCTTCTGCTCCTCGTTGGGTTCGACACTCTTACTTATCGAAAGGACTACGATAGATCCCCTATACTTGTGGGTCATCAACCACTCTGCAAGAAGTAACAAATGGTGTGTTGATGATGAACTCCTTGCTCTTGTGCTTCAAATGATAGTCTCCCCAACACTCAACTCTCTCTCACAGGATTTGGATTTGGTGGAAAGAAGATTTGAGTGGAAAGCAACTTGGGGAAGGCTAGAGATCTAGATTCATATGGTAGGAATGGAATATCTTGGTCTCAACACATGAGTAGGTGGTTCTCTCTCAGAAATAGCAAGTTGGAAGTGTAGGTTCGTTTTGATGGCTCTCTCCCAAATGAAGAGTGGGTGGAGGGGTATATATAGCCTCCCCACAAAATCTAACCGTTACACACAACTTCAACTCGGTGGGACCGAATTGAGAAATTCGGTCGGACCGATTTAGCAAATCTAGTGACCGTTAGGATTTTCGGTGGGACCGACATGCAACTCGGTAGGACCGATATGGTTAGGGTTAGGGCTTAACGTAATCTCGGTGAGACCGATTACACAAACTCGGTGGGACCGATTTTGGTAATAAGCTAACCAGAGAGTTGGTCAGGCAAACTCGGTGAGACCGATTACACAAACTCGGTTGGACCGATTTTGGTGATAAGCTAACCAGAGAGTTGGTCAGGCAAACTCGGTGAGACCGATTAAACAAACTCGGTTGGACCGATTTTGGTAATAAGCTAAGCAGAGAGTTTGCATTGTAATCTCGGTAGTGCCGATTACTTAAACTCGGTGAGACCGATTTTGGTAATGGACATACACAGAGAGATTACAATCCCATCTCGATGAGACCGAGATCCCTATCGGTGAGACCGATTTGCCTAGGGTTTGTGGCAGTGGCTAAGACATATGAACTTCGGTGGCGCGGATAGAAAGAATCGGTAATGAAGTTAGACTTTTGGTTTAGGACATATGTGGATGTGATAAAGTAGTTGAAGGCTTTGGAGCATATCATTAAGCACTTTGAGCAAGAAAGCCATTAAGCAACACGTCATCCCCTCTTGATAGTATTGGCTTTTCCTATAGACTCAATGTGATCTTGGATCACTAAAATGGAAAATGTAGAGTCTTGAGCTTGGAGCTTGAGCCAATCCTTTGCCTTAGCATCTTGAAGGGGTTCCACATCCTTTAGTCCATGCCACTCCATTGTTGAACTCGTCTGAAACATACTAGGTAAAAGTGTTAGTCCAACAAGAGATATGTTGACATTAATTACCAAAATCACCCAGGGAGCACTTGTGCTTTCAATCTCCCCCTTTGGTAATTGATGGCAACATACATCAAAGCTTTAGATAAAGATATAAAGAATAGCAAGTAAAGCTTTGGAAAGACATGTAACAAGCATAGGCTCCCCCTACATGTATGCAATCATGTGAATATGGAAATTAGAAACATGTGAGAGCATAACCATGACAGAGTAGGCAATGTGTTACATGTATCTTGGCTATATGCATCAGAGCAAATGATGTCAATCTAGGAAATGTACCTTCATGCTCATGAGTCCTTCTTGCAAACAATATATACATCAGCAAGAATTTCTCATACACATGATTGTGATGCATATACTTACCTTGTGGTCTTGAGTTGGCTTAGGATGGAATGAACCTGCGTAAACAAGGTTAGATAACACAAATAACCTACTAGCAAGAGCAAACAAAATAAACCACAAGAGTACCAAGACTGGGATGACATGTAGAGAGTGAGTACTAAGTACCACATTTAACATAGACATGTCCCCTAAGGTAAAGATGTGCAAAGAATTTAAATAATTTCTTTCCCTTAGATGTCTTGCTCCCCCTGAATCTAACATGGGATACTGGGAGTAGATAGGGAACAGAAAATCAGAGCAAAATGCAAAATCAGAGCTCAAAGAAACAAATGAACAGAGCTAATGCAAATAAGCACATATGAACATGTCTTTCCCCTCAAGAAGACATGTGGCATCTCTCCTCTTGAACACCAAGCATCTGGGATCCTTGAAGATTACTCTCTTCTTGAGTATTCTCTCCCCCTGGAGATATCTCTCTCCCCTTGTTGAAGTGATAAGCTTTGATGTGATCTCTCTCTCCCCCTTTGACATCAATTTCCAAGAAGGGTCTTCTGGAATTTGGCGTGAATGGGTTTGGTCCTTGAGTCACAGCACAAAGCACTAAGGTAAATGTGATGCTTGTAGAGGGCAAGATTCATTGAGTGGAGCTGGATCAAAAGTGATGCAGGAATAAATGGCAAAATGTTTTTCCTGTAGTGAAATCGGTGGCACCGAGTTGGATGCTTCGGTTGCACCGAATGATTTCGGTTAGACCGAAAACATGAAACTGGTGTGACCGAGTTCAGCACAGGGAAAACACTTGTCACCTCATCTCACTAGATAAGTAAGATCTCACAAGGATTTGCAAGGAATTAACTGAAAGATTTGGAATGAATTGGATGCAGGGAATGCAGAACAAATAGAAAAGAAAAGAAATCTAGATGAAGTTTTTTTGAAGAGGGAAACAAATATGCATGAGACAAATGCAAAAGGAAACACAAGAGAACTTCATCTAGAATTGGGTGGTGACAAAGTCACCTATGTTAGAGTATATTGACTTAGGAGTCAAGTGAGATCACTTGATCATAGGTCATACTCATCGTTTAAGCTCAAAATGGGGTTGCCATTTTTCGTTTAAGCATCTTGATGTATTCACATCTTGTCGAGTTGCTTTGACTCATGACTTGGAGTAAAGCTTCTCTAAGATGGAATAACATACCTTGGGTGGTGGTGTTGATCGTGATCATGTAGTTGAACTTGTGTGGGTTGCTCAAGGTTGATGTAGCTCATCAAGAGTTGGGAGCACCACTTAGAATTTGAGTTCATCTACCTACATGGATTAGTTCTTGCAAGGAAGAGCACTTGTGTATCCAAATTGACAATCATGAAACTCAACATAGATTTTGTCAAAGGATATGTTTGAATGGTTTCGTGCTTCCTTGTCTTCAACCACCATTGTGTAGAGACTTGGTGATGTAGAGATTGCTCAAGATGAGAGTGAGTTGCAATCTCATAGATTTAGATTCATCCAAGTACCTACAAGGGTTAGATAACATGCAAGATGCAAATATATCCAAGACATAAGATTATCATCATAAGAGAAATATCAAGGATTAGTCATAAGCTCATGTCTTGCATGTATCCAATGGAGTTCCTACTCCAAGTTTGAAGCATCAATGATGTTCAATTCTCCTCTTAACCTGCAAAACACTTTCTCATCAAGTGGTTTAGTGAATATATCCGCTAATTGCTTGTCGGCGCGAACATGCTTAAGATTAATGTCACCCTTAGCAACGTGATCTCGAATGAAATGATGACGAACTTCAATGTGCTTAGTTCGAGAGTGTTGCACGGGATTGTGAGCAATCTTGATAGCACCCTCATTGTCAAAAAGTAATGGAACATGTTTCACATATATCCCATAATCTTTAAGAGTTTGGGTCATCCAAAGTAATTGAGCACAACATGAACCAGCGGCAATATATTCCGCTTCAGCAGTGGATAAGGATACCGAGTTTTGTTTCTTGGAAGACCAAGACACAAGAGATCTACCAAGAAATTGACAAGTACCCGAAGTGGACTTTCTATCAACCTTGTCACCGGCATAGTCCGAGTCGGAGTAGCCAACAAGATTGAAGGAGGCCCTCTTAGGATACCAAATGCCAAAATTTGGTGTATGGATTAAGTATCTCACTATCCTTTTCACGGCCTTAAGATGAGATTCTTTAGGAGCAGCTTGATATCGTGCACACATGCACACACTTAGCATGATATCGGGATGTGAAGCACATAGATATAATAATGAACCAATCATAGATCGATAAACCTTTTGATCAACCGGTTCACCATCTTTGGTCAAATCAAGATGTCCAATAGTAGGCATGGGTGTAGTCATACCTTTGCATTCTTGCATATTGAACTTCTTAAATAAGTCCTTGGTGTACTTCGTTTGAGAGACAAAGGTACCTTCCTTAGTTTGCTTGATTTGCAAACCAAGAAAGAATTTGAGTTCACTCATCATCGACATCTCAAACTTCTCCGACATTAGCTTCCCAAACTTTTCACTAAAATGAGGGTTAGTAGAACCAAATATAATATCATCGACATAAATTTGGCATACAAATAGTTCTCCATTGACCCTTTTTGTAAAAAGAGTAGAATCAATTTTACCAATTTCAAAGCCTTTTTCAATAAGGAACTTGGTCAAGCATTTATACCACGCTCTAGGAGCTTGTTTAAGACCATAAAGAGCTTTGTGAAGTTTGTAAACATGATTGGGTTTCTTAGGATTGACAAAGTCGGGAGGTTGCTTAACATAAACTTCCTCCTCTATTTCACCATTTAGAAAAGCACCTTTTTATGTCCATTTGGTACAAGGTGATATCATGGTGATTAGCATAGGCAAGTAAGATGCGAATGGACTCAAGTCTAGCAACGGGAGCATAAGTCTCACCATAGTCCATACCTTCGACTTGTGTGTAGCCTTGGGCGACGAGACGTGCTTTGTTGTGAACCACTTGTCCATCTTCATCTTGCTTGTTGCAAAACACCCATTTGGTACCGGTGATGTTGTGGTTGTTGTCGGGCTTCTCAACCAATGTCCACACTTGATTTCCCTCAAAGTTGTGTAGCTCTTCATGCATCCAATGCTTCTTCAACCTTCATAGGTTCAATGCTAGAGATGAATGAATAGTGTTCACAAAAGTTAGCTAAACAAGTTTTAGAGCGAGTGATTCTCCCGGTTTGGATATCATTGTAGATTTGCTCGACGAGATGATCTTTAGCAATTCTTGCTCGAACTCGCGAAAGCTTTTGCTTAGGTCTTGGTTGAACATCTTCTTCATCTTGTTCTTCTTCTTGGCCTTCTTCATTATTGACGTTGTCGTTCTCTTGTCGTGGTGGAGAAGGAGGTTGTTGACGTTCGTCTTGGTGCACTTCCTCGTTTTCTTCATCTTGGTGTGTCCCACTTGTGGATGCCTCTGTATCAACTCTTGGTTCACCTTGTCGTGAGGTAGAAGCTTCCACTTGGACGGACGAGGTAATCTCCTTCACCTCCGTTGGACGAATCTTGCCAATAGACAAGTCTTGGATTGCTTCCGAGGGTTCTTTGTCTCCTACATCAATTGGCAATTGCTCTACTTGCGAGCCGTTAGATTCATCAAACTTCACATCTACCGTTTCTTCAACCTTTCGGGTGAAATTGTTGTAGACACGGTATGTGTGAGAATTTGAGCCATAACCAAGTAGGAAACCTTCATGAGACTTAGGAGCAAATTTAGAACGACGATGCTTATCAGGAATGTAGCACTTTGAGCCGAATACTCGAAAGTATCCAACTTGGGGTTTGTTACCGGTGAGGAGCTCGTATGCCGTCTTGCCGAGTAGCTTGTGAAGATACAAGCAATTTGTTGCATGACAAGCTGTCTCAACCGCTTCCGCCCAAAAGTGCTTCGGCGTCTTGTACTCATCAAGCATCATTCTAGCCATTTCGATGAGCGTCCGGTTCTTACTTTCAACAACTCCATTTTGTTGAGGTGTGTACGTAGCCGAGAACTCATGTGAAATCCCTTCTTCATCAAGAAAGGTGTCCACATTTGCGTTCTTGAACTTCGTTCCGTTGTCGCTGCGAACCTTCTTGATCTTCACTTCAAATTGATTTTGGGCCTTCCTAGCGAAGTTTTTGAAGATCTTTTGAACCTGCGATTTATCATCGAGAAAGAACACCCATGTAAATCTTTAAAAATCATCAACTATAACTAGACCAAAAGAATTTCCACCGAGACTTTTGTAGGCGTTGGGACCAAAGAGGTCCATGTGAAGTAGCTCAAGTGGCCTCCTTGTGGTCATGATGTTCTTCACGGGATGCCTCCCTCCAACCTGTTTACCTGCTTGACAAGCGCTACAAAGTCTATCCTTATCAACTATGACATCATTAACGCCAAGGATATGATTTCCTTTAATAAGCTTGTCAAGGTTTTGCATACCAACATGACCTAGTCGTCTATGCCACAACCAGCCTTTAGAAGATTTAGCAATAAAGCAAGTTCTAGGTTGAGCCTTTTTAGTGAAATCAACAATGTATAGATCACCTCTATGTACACCGGTAAAGACCATTTTATGATTATCTCTACGGAACACTTGGCAATCTACTTGATAAATAGGACATTGAAACCGAAATCAGCAAGTCTAGATCTCGAAAGTAAGTTGTAGCCAAGAGATTCAACGAGCATGACATTTTGTATGGAGCTATCATGTGAGACGGCCACCTTACCAAGGCCAACCACCTTACCCTTTGAATTATCACCAAAAGTGACATATTTTCGAGGACCATCATTTTCAGCAAGCTCACGAAACATGTCTTTATCTCCGGTCATGTGATCGGTACATCCACTATCAAGGACCCATTCCTTTCCTCCTGCCATATACCCCCGAAGATTTGCCATAAGACCAAAGTTTCTCATTGCATCATCAAGATCAAAGTCACTATCATCATCCTCATCATAGTATCCATGTTCAACATCGTCAAGTGGTGGATCAAATCCTAGAGAGGGTGATTCGTTAGAGTGAGTTTGACAATGATCTTGTTTATGAATTTTTATAGCTTCGGAAATAATATCACTAATAATTCCAACATCTCCTTTGGCACACATAAGGTTTGTCAGCTCAAATAGACAATCACCAAACATAGGATCACTAGAATTCATCTTACTCAAGGCAATAGACTTATGGAGAATTTCATCTAGATTTTTCAAGGAATAATTTGGAAAGCGTTCCTTAAGAAATTTCCATATAGTGTAGGCACAATCAAGAGTAGGCAAACTAGCAATCAAGTTTTTGGGCAATCCTCTTATGATAAGATTGATGGTTCTAAGATTGTGAATCATGTCAATTGACTCATCAAGGGTAGGATGCATAGGATCAACATGAGGTGCACAAGAGCTAGAAATGTACTTGTTCAAATGATATTGACTGAAAATCACAAGCATCTCATTTTTCCACCCATGAAAATATTCTCCATCAAGAATAGGCACTCTATGTCTAAGACTCCCTAAAGTAGACACATCCATCTTCCTCCAAAGGTGTTTAAACCAAGGCAATGGAGACCAAAGCTTTGATACCAATTGAAAGGATCGAGAAGAGGTGTCTAGAGGGGGGGGGTGATTAGACACTAAGTTCAGATAGTTGTAGTTTTTAACTCTTTAAGTTCAAGTGGAGTTTTGGCACAAGTTTATCAATCACAATACATAATTCAAGCAAGCATGCAAAGAGTATATGAGCAGCGGAAAGTAAAGCATGCAACTTGCGAGAATGTAAAGGGATGGGATTGGAGGATTCAAACGCAATTGGAGACACGGATGTTTTTGTCGTGGTTCCGATAGGTGGTGCTATTGTACATCCATTTTGATGGAGACTTCAACCCACGAAGGGTAGCAGTTATGCGCGAGTCCACGGAGGGCTCCACCCACGAAGGGTCCACGAAGAAGCAACCTTGTCTATCCCACCATGGCCGTCGCCCACGAAGGACTTGCCTCGATGGCAGTAGATCTTCACGAAGTAGGCGATCTCCTTGCCCTTACAAACTCCTTGGTTCAACTCCACAATCTGGTCGGAGGCTCCCAAGTGACACCTAGACAATCTAGGAGACACCACTCTCCAAGAAGTAACAAATGGTGTGTTGATGATGAACTCCTTGCTCTTGTGCTTCAAATGATAGTCTCCCCAACACTCAACTCTCTCTCATAGGATTTGGATTTGGTGGAAAGAAGATTTGAGTGGAAAGCAACTTGGGGAAGGCTAGAGATCAAGATTCATATGGTAGGAATGGAATATCTTGGTCTCAACACATGAGTAGGTCGTTCTCTCTCAGAAATAGCAAGTTGGAAGTGTAGGTTCGTTCTGATGGCTCTCTCCCAAATGAAGAGTGGGTGGATGGGTATATATAGCCTCCACACAAAATCTAACCGTTACACACAACTTGCCAAACTCGGTGGGACCGAATTGAGAAACTCGGTCGGACCGATTTAGCAAATCTAGTGACCGTTAGGATTTTCGGTGGGACCGACATGCAACTCGGTAGGACCGATATGGTTATGGTTAGGGCTTAACGTAATCTCGGTGAGACCAATTACACAAACTCGGTGGGACCGATTTTGGTAATAAGCTAACCAGAGAGTTGGTCAGGCAAACTCGGTGAGACCGATTACACAAACTCGGTTGGACCGATTTTGGTAATAAGCTAATCAGAGAGTTTGCATTGTAATCTCGGTAGTGCTGATTACTTAAACTCGGTGAGACCGATTTTGGTAATGGACATACACAGAGAGATTACAATCCCATCTCGGTGAGACTGAGACCCCTATCGGTGAGACCAATTTGCCTAGGCTTTGTGGCAGTGGCTAAGACAGCTGAACTCGGTGGCGCCGGATAGAAAGAATCGGTGGGGCCGATTTAGACTTTCGGTTTAGGACATATGTGGATGTGAGAAAGTAGTTGAAGGCTTTGGAGCATATCACTAAGCACTTTGAGCAAGAAATCCATGAAGCAATACCTCATCCCCTCTTGATAGTATTGGCTTTTCCTATAGACTCAATGTGATCTTGGAGCTTGAGCCAATCCTTTGTCCTTAGCATCTTGAAGGGGTTCCACATCCTTTAGTCCATGCCACTCCATTGTTGAACTCATCTGAAACATACTAGGTAAAAGTGTTAGTCCAATAAGAGATATGTTGACATTAATTACCAAAATCACCCAGGGAGCACTTGCGCTTTCAGGATCGCAACAGTTTTCGAGGGTAGAGTATTCAACCCAAATTTATTGATTCGACACAAGGGGAGCCTAAGTTAGCAGTTGAGTTGGCAATTCAACCACACCTGGATAACTTAGTAACTGTAGCAGAGTGTTTAGTATCAAAGTAATATAATAGTAGTGGTAACGGTAATGGTAGCAAAAGTAATATTTTGGTATTTTGTACTGATTGTAACAGTAGCAACGGGAAAGTAATTAAGCAAAGAACAATATGTGAAAAGCTCATAGGCATTGGATTGGTGATGGAGAATTATGCTGGATGCGGTTCATCATGTAACAATCATAATGTAGGGTGACACGGAAATAGCTCCAATTCATCAATATAATGTAGGCATGTATTCTGAATATAGTCATACATGCTTATGAAAAGAACTTGCATGACATCTTTTGTCCTACCCTCCCGTGGCAGCGGGGTCCTAATGGAAACTAAGGGATATTAAGGCCTCCTTTTAATAGAGTACCGGAACAAAGCATTAGCACATACTGAATACATGAACTCCTCAAACTATGGTCATCACCGGGAGTGGTCCCGATTATTGTCACTGGGGTTGTCGGATCATAACACATAGTAGGTGACTATAGACTTGCAAGATAGGATCAAGAACTCACATATATTCATGAAAACATAATAGGTTCAGATCTGAAATCATGGCACTCGGCCCTAGTGACAAGCATTAAGCATAGGAAAGTCATAGCAACATCAATCTCAGAACATAGTGGATACTAGGGATCAAACCCTAACAAAACTAACTCGATTACATGATAGATCTCATCCAACCCATCACCGTCCAGCAAGCCTACGATTGAATTACTCACGCACGGCGGTGAGCATCATGAAATTGGTGATGGAGGATGGTTGATGATGACGGTGGCGACGAATCCCCCTCTCCGGAGCCCCGAACGGACTCCAGATCAGCCCTCCCGAGAGGTTTTAGGGCTTGGCGGTGGCTCCATATCGTAAAACGTGATGATTTCTTCTCTCTTATTTTTATCTCCCTGAAGGCAAATATATAGAGTTGGAGTTGGCGTCGGAGGAGCTCCAGTGGGCCCATGAGGTAGGGGGCGCACCCTAGGGGGGCAGGCGCGCCCCCCACCCTCGTGGACAGGGTGTGGGCCCCCTGGTGTTCATCTTTGGCAAGGATTTTTTATTATTTCCAATTAGACGTTCCGTGGAGTTTCAGGTCATTCCGAGAACTTTTGTTTCTGCACATAAGTAACACCATGGAAAGTCTGCTGAAAACAGCGTTAGTCCGGGTTAGTTCCATTCAAATCATGCAAGTTAGAGTCCAAAACAAGGGCAAAAGTGTTTGGAAAAGTAGATACGACGGAGACGTATCAACTCCCCAAGCTTAAACCTTTGCTTGTCCTCAAGCAATTCAGTTGAAAAAATGAAAGTGATAAAGAAAAACTTTTACAAACTCTGTCTGCTCTTGTTGTTGTAAATATGTAAAGCCAGCATTCAAGTTTTCAGCAAAAATTATGACTACCCACATTTGCAAAAACTCCTAGGTCTCATTTTTACTCATATCAATAGCATAATCAACTAGCGAGTCATAATAATAAATCTCGGATGACAACACTTTCTCAAAACAATCATGATATGATACAACAAGATGGTATCTCGCTAGCCCTTTCTGAGACCGCAAAACATAAATGTAGAGCACCTTTAAAGACCAAGGACTGACTAGACACTGTAATTCATGGTAAAAGAGATCCAGTCATAGTCATACCCAATATAAATTAATAGTAATGGATGCAAATGACAGCAGTACTCTCCATCTAGTGATTTTTAATAAGAGGGTGATGACTCAACATAAAAGTAAATAGATAGGCCCTTCACAGAGGGAAGCAGGGATTTGTAGAGGTGCCAGAGCTCGGTTTTGAAATAGAGATAAATAATATTTTGAGCGGCATACTTTTATTGTCAACATAACAACTAAGAGATGCGATATCTTCCATGCTACACACATTATAGGCGGTTCCCAAACAGAATGGTAAAGTTTATACCCCCCCCCTTCCACCAACAAGCATCAATCCATGACTTGCTCGAAAAACGAGTGTCTCCAACTAGCAACAGTCCCAGTGGGAGTTTTGTTTGCAATTATTTTGATTTAGTTTGCATAAAGCATGGGACTGGGCATCCCGGTGACCAGCCATTTTCTCGTGAGTGAGGAGCGGAGTCTACTCCTCTTGAGAATAACCCGCCTAACATGGAAGATAAGGGCAGCCCTAGTTGATACATGAGTTATTCGAGCATACAAAACAGAATGTTTATTTGAAGGTTTAGAGTTTGGCACATACAAATTTACTTGGAATGGCAGGTAAATACCGCATAGGAAAGTATGGTGGACTCATATGGAATAACTTTGGGGTTTAAGGGATTGGATGCACAAGCAGTATTCCCGCTTAGTACAAGTGAAGGCTAGCAAAAGACTGGGAAGCGACCAACTAGAGAGCGATAACAGTCATGAACATGCATTAAAATTAATAAACATTGGATGCAAGCATGAGTAGGATATAATCCACCATGAACATAAATATCGTGAAGGCTATGTTGATTTGTTTCAACTACATGTGTGAACATGTGCCAAGTCAAGTCACTTAAATCATTCAAAGGAGGATACCACCCCATCATACCACATCACAACCATTTTAATAGCATGTTGGCACGCAAGGTAAACCATTATAACTCATAGTTAATCAAGCATGGCATAAGCAACTATGATCTCTAATTGTCATTGCAAACATGTTTATTCATAATAAGCTGAATCAGGAATGATGAACTCATCATATTTACGAAAACAAGAGAGGTCGAGTTCATACCAGCTTCTCTCATCTCAGTCAGTCCATCATATATCGTCATAATTGCCTTTCACATGCATGACCGAACGATGTGAATAATAATAAGAGTGCATGTGCATTGGACTAAAATTTGGAATCATGCGAGCATTCAATAAACATAAGAAGACAAGGCAATATGGGCTCTTGGTTAAATCAACAATAATGCATATAAGATCCACTTCAACAATTTAATTATGGTCTTCTCCTATCGACCCCCAAAGAAAAGAAAATAAAATAAAACTACTTACATGGGAAAGCTCCCAACAAGCAAAAGAAGAACGGGAAATATTTTTGGGTTTTCTTTTTAATTATTACTACTACAACAAGAAAAGTAAACTAACTAAAAACTATTACTAATTTTTTTTTGGTTTTTCTTAAGATTTAACAAACACACAAGAAGAAAGTAGAGAAAAAAATAAACTAGCATGGATATTACAGTGGAAGAGTATGAGCACCGACATCTAGCAATGAGTGTGTGAACATAAATGTAATGTCGGTGGAAAATACGTACTCCCCCAAGCTTAGGCTTTTGGCCTAAGTTGGTTCATTGCCAAGGATGGCCTGGCGGATATCCGTAGTTGTAGCTGGGGTCGTACTGAGATGGAGCGGCTATCGCCTCCTGAGCTGCAGCGTGGCGTCGAGCTGCCTCCGCCCTCCTCTCATACTCATCTACCTCCTCTCTGGTAATAAAATGTCTTCCTTTTTCCTGATAATCAAAGAAGGCAGGAGCAGGGAGAGTAATACGGACAGCACGCCGTTTTTCAAAGATTAGTCGATACTGGAGAGGTGATTTATTCCTCTCGATAAACTGGTGGTGGACCATAGCATTATAGTATAAATAAGTAGGAGGCAACTCAATGTCATCCTCATGAACGTCCACATCAAGAAAATCAGCTAAGCGGGTCGCATAAATTCCACCGAAGAAATCTCCATTAAATCTATTAGTATGCAACCTACGTGCAACAGTGGCTCCCAAATTATAAGATTGGTCTCCTAACACAGCACTCCTAAGAATACTGAGGTCAGGCACACACATATGACATGCTTCATCTTTACCATTTATGCACCTACCTATGAAGAGAGCAAAATAATGTATAGCAGGAAAATGAATGCTCCCTATGGTAGCTTGTGCTATGTCTCTAGATTCCCCCACGGTTATGCTAGCAAGAAAGTTTCTAAATTTAGATTTACAGGGTTCACTAACACTACCCCATTGTGGGAGTTTGCAAGCAGAAGTAAAATCCTCTAAGTCCATGGTATAAGATTTTTCATAAAGATCAAACAGGACAGTTGGAGAATTACGTGAAGATGAAAATTCAAACCTCCTCACAAATGAACTCGTGAGATGATAATATTGGTGTTTGTGGGAGGAAGGAGTGTGTGGGTGCAGGAATAAGTGGAGGAGGGCCACCGTGGGCCCACGAGGCAGGGGGCGCACCCAGGGGGTAGGGCGCGCCCCTGAACCTCGTGGCCAGGTGGTTGACCCCCCTACTGTGTTCTCAGTTCCAGAAATCCTCAAATATTCTAGAAAAAATCATATTCCATTTTCAGGGCATTTGGAGAACTTTTATTTTCGGGGTATTTTTATATTGCACGGATAAATCGAAAATGCATGAATAATACTATTTTTACTTTATTTCAACTAAATGACAGAAAGTAGAAGGAAGGTACAGAAGGTTGTGCCTTGTAGTTTCATCCATCTCATGCTCATCAAAAGGAATCCACTAACAAGGTTGATTAGGTCTTGTTAATAAACTCATTACGAATAACATGGAACCGAAGAAATTTCGAATAACACTATGTTATCTCAACGGGGATATGCACATCCCCAATAATAAGAATATCATATTTCTTCTTGACAGTAGGAAGAGGAAATTCAAAACCTCCAAATATAATCGATGGAATTTTTCCAATAGAATTTATACTATGAACTTGAGGTTGTTTCCTCGAAAAGTGTACTGTATGCTCATTACCATTAACATGAAAAGTGACATTGCCTTTGTTGCAATCAATAACAGCCCCTGCAGTATTAAAAAGGGTCTTCCAAGAATAATAGACATACTATCGTCCTCGGGAATATCAAGAATAACAAAGTCTGTTAAAATAGTAACGTTTGCAACCACAATAGGCACATCCTCACAAATACCGACATGTATAGCAGTTGATTTATCAGCCATTTGCAAAGATATTTCAGTAGGTGTCAACTTATTCAAGTCAAGTCTACGATATAAAGAGAGAGGCATAACACTAACACCGGCTCCAAGATCACATAAAGCAATTTTAACATAATTTCTTTTAATGGAGCATGGTATAGTGGGTACTCCTGGATCTCCAAGTTTCTTTGGTATTCCACCCTTAAAAGTATAATTAGCAAGCATGATGGAAATTTCAACTTCCGGTATGTTTCTCTTATTTGTAACAATATCTTTCATATACTTAGCATAAGGATTCATTTTGAGCATATCAGTTAATTGCATACGCAAAAAGATAGGTCTAATCATTTCAGCAAAGCGCTCAAAATCCTCATCATCCTTTTTCTTGGATGGTTTGGGAGGCAAAGGCATGGGTTTCTGAACCCATGGTTCTCTTTCTTTACCATGTTTCCTAGCAACAAAGTCTCTCTTATCATAACATTGATTCTTTGATTGTGGGTTATCAAGATCAGCAGCAGGTTCAATTTCTACATCATTATCATTACTAGGTTGAGCATCATCATGAACATCATCATTAGCATTTTCACTAGGTTCACGTTCATTACCAGATTGTGTTTCAGCATCAGAGATAGATATATCATTTGGATTCTCAGGTGGTTCAGCAATAGGTTCACTAGAAGCATGCAAAGTCCTATCATTTTTCTTTTTCTTCTTTTTAGAAGGACTAGGTGCATCAATATTATTTCTCTGAGAATCTTGCTCAGTTCTCTTAGGGTGGCCTTCAGGATACAAAGGTTCTGAGTCATTCTACCAGTTCTAGTAGCCACTCTAACAACATAATCATTTTTCTTACTATTCATTTCATTGAGCAAATCATTTTGAGCTTTAAGTACTTGTTCTACTTGAGTGGTAACCATAGAAGCATGTTTGCTAACGAGTTTAAGTTCACCTCTAACATTAGCCATATAATCACCCGAGTGTTTAAGCATATCGGAATTGTATTTCAATTGTCTACCAAAATAAACATTAAAGTTTTCTTGTTTGACAATAAAATTATCAAACTCTTCTAAGCATTGTCTAGTAGACTTATAGTGGGGATATCACCTTCATCAAATCTATAGAGAGAATTTACCTTTACTACCTGTGTCGGGTTATCAAGACCATGAGGTTCTTCAATAGGTGGTAAATTCTTAACATCTTCAGCTTTAATACCTTTTTCTTTCATAGATTTCTTTGCCTCTTGCATATCTTCAGGACTGAGAAATAGAACACCTCTCTTCTTTGGAGTTGGTTTAGGAATCGGCTCAGTAATTGGCTCAGGAGCTGGCTCAAGAAGTGTCCAATTATTTTCATTTGCCAACATATTATTCAATAGAATTTCAGCTTATCCGGTGTTCTTTCCCTGAAAACAGAACCAGCACAACTATCCAGGTAATCTCTGGAAGCATCAGTTAGTCCATTATAAAAGATATCAAATATTTCATTTTTCTTGAGAGAATGATCAGGCAAGGCATTAAGTAACTTGAGAAGCCTCCCCCAAGCTTGTGGGAGACTCTCTTCTTCAATTTGCACAAAGTTGTATATTTCCCTCAAAGCAGCTTGTTTCTTATGAGCAGGGAAATATTTAATGAGAAGTAATAGATCATATCCTGGGGACTACGCACACAACCAGAATCAAGAGAATTAAACCATATCTTAGCATCACCCTTTAATGAGAACGGAAATATTTTAAGGATATAAAAGTAGCGAGATCTCTCATCATTAGTGAACAGGGTGGCTATATCATTTAATTTAGTAAGATGTGCCACAACAGTTTCAGATTCATAGCCATATAAAGGATCAGATTCAACCAAAGTAATTATATCAGGATCAACAGTGAATTCATAATCCTTATCAAGAATACGTATAGGTGAAGTAGCAAAAGGTGGTCAGGTCTCATTCTATCATTAAGAGATTGCTTATTCCATTTAGCTAATAATCTCTTGAGCTCATTTCTATCTTTGCAAGCTAAAATGGCTGCAGAAGCTTCTTTATCAAAAACATAACCCTCAGGAATAACAGGCAAGTCTTCATCATCAATTTCATCAATACAATCAGTTTCAATAATTTCTTTCTCTCTAGCCCTAGCTGTTGGGGAACGTAGCAATAATTCAAAATTTTCTACGCATCACCAAGATCAATCTATGGAGATTCTAGCAACAAGAGAGGGATAGGATGAGTTGATCTTCATACCCTTGAAGATCGCGATGCGGAAGCGTTACAAGAACGCAGTTGGTGGAGTCGTACACGCAGCGATTCAGATCGCAGTCGATTCCGATCTAAGCGCCGAACGGACGGCGCCTCCGCGTTCAACACACGTACAGCCCGGGGACGTCTCCTCCTTCTTGATCCAGCAAGGGGAGAGGAGAAGTTGAGGGAAAACTCCAACAGCACGACGGCGTGGTGGCGATGGAGCTCGTGGTTCTCCGGCAGGGCTTCGCCAAGCACTACGGAGGAGGAGGAGGTGTTGGAGGAGGGAGGGGCTGCACCAGGGAAGAGGTGCGGCTGCCCTCCCACCCCTCCACTATATATAGGGGCAAGGGGAGAGGGGGAGGCGCCCTAGGGTTTCCCCTAGGGGGCGGCGGCCAAGCAGATTGGATCTCCCTAGGGAAAATCCTAGGGAGACTTGCCCCCCAAGCCAAGTAGGTGGAGGCTTGCCTCCCAAGCCAGGTGGAGGCGTCCCACCTCCCCAAGTAACGTGGGAAAGGGTGTGGGAGGCGCACCACCCCTTAGTGGGCTGGTTTGCCCCTTCCCCTTTGGCCCATGACGCCCTCCAACACTTGCCGGGGCTCCCGAAACACCTTTCGGTCATGCCGCCATAGCACAGTACCCCGAACACTTCCGGACTCCAATACCCTTCGTCCAATATATCAATCTTCACCGTCGGACCATTCCGGAACTCCTCGTGACGTCTTGGATCTCATCCGGGACTCCAAACTACCTTAGGTAACCACATACTATTTCCCATAACAACTCTAGCGTCACCGAACCTTAAGTGTGTAGACCCTACGGGTTCGGGAACCATGCAGACATGACCGAGACACCTCTACGGCCAATAACCAATAGCGGGATCTGGATACCCATATTGGCTCTCACATGTTCCACGATGATCTTATCGGATGAACCACGATATCGGGTTCGATCAATCCCGTATTCAATTCCCTTTGTCAATCGGTATGTTACTTGCCCGAGATTCGATCGTCGGTATCCCAATACCTCGTTCAATCTCGTTACCGGCAAGTCACTTTACTCGTTCCGTAATGCATGATCCCGTGACTAACTACTTAGTCACACTGAGCTCATTATGATGATGCATTACCGAGTGGGCCCAGAGATACCTCGCCGTCATACGGAGTGACAAATCCCAGTCTCGATTTGTGCCAACCTAACAGACACTTTCGGAGATACCTGTAGTGCACCTTTATAGCCACCCAGTTACGTTGTGATGTTTGGTACACCCAAAGCATTCCTACGGTATCCGGGAGTTGCACAATCTCATGGTCTAAGGAAATGATACTTGACATTAGAAAAGCTTTAGCAAACGAACTACACGATCTTTGTGCTACGCTTAGGATTGGGTCTTGTCCATCACATCATTCTCCTAATGATGTGATCCCGTTATCAATGACATCCAATGTCCATGGTTAGGAAACCATAACCATCTATTGATCAACGAGCTATTCAACTAGAGGCTCACTAGGGACATGTTGTGGTCTATGTATTCACACATGTATTACAGTTTCCAGTTAATACAATTATAGCATGAACAATAGACAATTATTATGAACAAGGAAATACAATAATAATCATTTTATCATTGCCTCTAGGGCATATTTCCAACAGTCTCCCACTTGCACTAGAGTCAATAATCTAGTTCACATCACTATGTGATTGTAATGAATCCAACAGCCACTGGGTTTGATCATATCTCGCTTGTGAGAGAGGTTATTAGCTAACGGGTCTGAATCTTTCAGATTCGTGTGTGCTTTACAAATCTCTATGTCATCTCCTATATGCAGCTACAACGCGCTATTTGGAACTATTCCAAAAAACAGCTCTACTATACGAATCCGGTCTACTACTCAGAGTCATCCAGATTAGTGTCAAAGTTTGCATCAGCGTAACCCTTTACGACAAACTATTTTACCACCTCCATAATCGAGAAAATTCCTTAGTCCACTAGTTACTAAGGATAACCTTGACCGTTGTCCTGTGATCCATTCCTGGATCACACTTGTACTCCTTGACTGACTCATGGCAAGGCACACTTCAGGTGCGGTACACAACATAGCATATTGTAGAGCCTGCGTCTAAAGCATAGGGGACGACCTTCGTCCTTTCTCTCTATTCTTCCATGGTCATGTCTTGAGTCTTACTCAATACTCACAACTTATAACACAACCAAGAACTCCTTCTTTGCCGATCTATTTTGAACTCCTTCAAAATCTTGTCACGGTATGTGTTCGTTTGAAAGTACTATTAAGCGATTTTGATCTATCCTTATAGATCTTGATGCTCAATGTTCAAGTAGCTTAATCCAGGTTTTCATTGAAAAACACTTTTCAAATAACCCTATATGCTTTCCAGAAATTCTACATCATTTCTGATCAAGAATATGTCAACAACATATACTCATCAGAAATTTTATAGTGCTCCCACTCACTTCTTTGGAAATACAAGTTTCTCATAAACTTTGTATAAACCCAAAATCTTTGATCATCTCATCAAAGCATATATTCCAACTCTGAGATGCTTACTCCGGTCCTTAGAAGGATTGCTGGAGCTTTGCATACTTGTTAGCATCTTTTAGGATAGACAAAACCTTCTGGTTGTATCACATACAACCTTTCCTCAAGAAAATTGTCGAGGAAACAATGTTTTGACATCCTATCTACAAGATTTCATAAATAATGCAGTAACTGCTAATACAATTCCAACAGACTCTTAGCATCGCTACGAGTGAGAAAGTCTCACCGTAGTCAACTCCTTGAACTTGTCAGAAAACATCTTAACGACAAGTCGAGCTTTCTTAATGGTGAAACTTACCATCATTGTCCGTCTTCCTTTTAAAATCCATCTGTACCCAACAGCCTTATGACCATCAAGTAGTTCTTCCAAAGTCTATACTTTGTTTTCATACATGGATCCTCTCGGATTTTTATGGCCTCGAGCCATTCGTCGGAATCCGGGCCCACCATCGCTTCTCCATAGCTCGTAGGTTCATTGTTGTCTAGCAACATGACCTCCAAGACAGGAGTACGTACCACTCTGAAGTAGTACGCATCCTTGTCGACCTATGATGTTTGGTAGTGACTTGATCCGAAGTTTCATGATCACTATCATAAGCTTCCACTTCAATTGGTGTAGGCGCCACAGGAACAACTTCCTGTGCCCTGCTACACACTAGTTGAAGTGACGGTTCAATAACCTCATCAAGTCTCCACCATCCTCCCACTCAATTCTTTCAAGAGAAACTTTTCCTCGAGAAAGGACCCGCTTCTAGAAACAATCACTTTTGCTTCTGGATTTGAAATAGGAGGTATACCCAACTGTTTTGGGTATTCTATGAAGATGCATTTATCCGCTTTGGGTTCGATCTTATCAGCCTGAAACTTTTTCACATAAGCGTCGCAGCCCCAAACTTTTAAGAAACGACAACTTAGGTTTCTCGAAACCATAGTTCATACGGTGTCATCTCAACGGAATTGCGTGGTGCCCTATTTAAACTGAATGTGGTTGTCTCTAATGCCTAACCCATAAATGATAGTGGTAATTCGATAAGAGACATCATGGTATGCACCACATCCAATAGGGTGCAACTATGATGTTCGGACACACCATCATACTATAGTGTTCCAGGCGGTATTTGTCGTGAAACAATTTCCACAATATCTTAATTGTGTGCCAAACTCATAACTCAGATATTCATCTCTATGATCATATCATAGACATTTTATCCTCTTGTCACGACGATCTTCAACTACACTCTGAAATTGCTTGAACCTTTCAATAATTCAGACTCGTGTTTCATCAAGTAAATATACTTAGAATCTACTCAAATCATCCGTGAAGTAAGAGGACAACGATATTCACTGCATGCCTCAGCACTCATTGGATTGCACACATCAAATGTATTACTTCCAACAAGTTGCTCTCTTGTTTCATCTCACTGAAAAATGAGGCCTTTCAGTCATCTTGCCCATGTGGTATGATTTGCATGTCTCAAGTGATTCAAAAAACAAGTGAGTCCAAACGATCCATCTATATGGAGTTTCTTCATGCATATATACCAATGGATGTGGTTCACATGTCTCAATCTTTTTCAAAAACGAGTGAGTCCAAAGATCCATCAACATGGAGCTTCTTCATGCGTTTTATACCAGTATGACTCAAATGGCAGTGCCACAAGTATGTGGTACTATCATTGCTATCTTATATCTTTTGGCGTGAACATGTGTATCACTACGATTGAGATTTAATAAACCATTCATTTTAGGTGCAAGACCGTTGACGGTATTATTAAAATAAACAGAGTAACCATTATTCTCCCTAAATGAATAAATCAGACATGATAAACATAATCCAATCATGTCTATGCTCAACACAAACACCAAATAACAATTATTTAGGTTTAACACCAATCTCGATGGTAGAGGGAGCATGCGATGCTTGATCACATCAACCTTGGAAACACTTCCTACATATATCGCCATCTCACCTTTATATAGTCTTCGTTTATTCCATAGCTTTTTATTTCGAGTTACTAACACTTGGCAACCGAACCGATATATAATACACTGGTGCTACTAGGAGTACTAGTAAAGTACACATTAATAAAATGCATATCCAATATATTTCACGACCTTGCCAAATTTCCTTCTCGCCTACCAAGTATCTAGGGTGGTTCGCTTCAGCGTCTGCCTCATTACGTAAGCACTAAGTCGCGGGTTTTGGGTTCAACCTTGGGTTTCTTCACTAGAGCAGCAACTGATTTGCCGTTTCATGAAGTATCCCTTCTTGCCCTTGCCCTTCTTGAAACTAGTGGTTTTACTAACCATCAATAATTGATGCTCCTACTCGATTTCTACTTTCATGTGTCAAACGTCATGAATTGATCAAGGATCATCATGTCTATCCCAGATATGTTATAGTTCATCACGAAGCTCTAATAGCTTGGTGGCAGTGACTATGGAGAACCATCACTATCTCATCTGGAAGATTAACTCCCACTCGATTCAAGTGATTGTAGTACTTAGATAATCTGAGCACATGCTCAACGATTGAGCTTTTCTCCCTTAGTTTGCAGGCTTAAGAAACTTGTCAGAGGTCTCATACCTCTTGGCGTGGGCACTAGCCTGAAATCCCAATTTCAGTCCTTGGAACATCTCATATGTTTCGCGACATTTCAAAAATGCCTTTGACGCCTCAATTCTAAACTGTTTAACATTATGCACTGAACTATCACGTAGTCATCAGCACTTGTATGTTAGATGTTAGCAACATCCACAGACGACGTTCGAGGTTCAGCACACCGAGGGGTGCATTAAGGACATAAGCCTTCTGCATAGCAACAAGGACAAGCCTCAGTTTACGGACCTAGTCCGCATAATTGCTACCATCAACTTTCAATTAAATTTTCTCTAGGAACATATCTAAAACAGTAGAACTAAAGCGTAAGCTACGACATAATTTGCAAAGACCTTTTGACTATGTTCATCATAATTAAGTTCATCTGATTATTTAATGAACTCCCACTCAGATAGACATCCCTCTTGTCATCTAAGTGATACATGATCCGAGTCAACTAGGCCGTGTCCGATCATCACGTGAGATGGACTAGTCATCATCGGTGAACATCTTCATGTTGATCGTATCTTCTATACGACTCATGTTCGACCTTTCGGTCTTCTGTGTTCCGAGGCCATGTCTGTACATGCTAGGCTCGTCAAGTCAACCTAAGTGTATTGCGCGTGTAAATCTGGCTTACACCCGTTGTATTCGAACGTTAGAATCTATCACACCCGATCATCACGTGGTGCTTCGAAACAACGAACCTTCACAACGGGGCACAATTAGGGGGAACACTTTCTTGAAATTATTGCGAGGGATCATCTTATTTAAGCTACCGTCGTTCTAAGCAAATAAGATGTAAAAACATGATAAACATCACATGCAAATCATAGAGTGACATGATATGGCCAATATCATCTTGCGCCTTTGATCTCCATCTTTGAGGCACGGCATGATCACCTTCGTCACCGGCATGACACCATGATCTCCATCATCATGATCTCCATCATCGTGTCTTCATGAAGTTGTCTCACCAACTATTACTTCTACTACTATGGCTAACGGTTAGCAATAAAGTAAAGTAATTACATGGCGTTATTCAATGACACGCAGGTCATACAATAAATTAAGACAAATCCTATGGCTCCTGCCGGTTGTCATACTCATCGACATGCAAGTCGTGATTCCTATTACAAGAACATGATAAATCTCATACATCACATATATCATTCATCACATCCTTTTGGCCATATCACATCACACGGCATATGCTGCAAATAGTTAGACGTCCTCTAATTGTTGTTGCAAATTTTTACGTGGCTGCTATAGGTTTCTTAGCAAGAACGTTTCTTACCTACGCCATAACCACAACGTGATATGCCAATTTCTATTTACCCTTCATAAGGACCCTTTTCATCGAATCTGATCTGACTAAAGTGGGAGAGACAGACACCCGCTAACCACCTTATGCAACTAGTGCATGTCAGTCGGTGGAACCTGTCTCACATAAGCGTACGTGTAAGGTCGGTCCGGGCCGCTTCATCCCACGATGCCGCCGAATCAAGATAAGACTAATAACGGCAAGTAAATTGGCAAAATCGACGCCCACAACAACTTGTGTTCTACTCGTGCATAGAAACTTGTAGGACCTTGAAGTATGTCTAGAGGGGGTGATTAGACTACTTGACCAATTAAAAACTTAGCCTTTTCCCAGTTTTAGAGTTTGGCAGATTTTAGCTATCTTAGGACAAGTCAAGCAATCATCACACAATTCAAGCAAGCATGCAAAGAGTATATTGGCAGCGGAAATTAAAGCATGCAACTTGCAAGAAAGTAAAGGGAAGGGTTTGGAGGATTCAAACGCAATTGGAGACACTGATGTTTTTGGCGTGGTTCCAATAGGGTGGTGCTATCGTACCTCCACGTTGATGGAGACTTCAACCCACGAAGGGTAACAGTTGCGCGAGTCCACGGAGGGCTCCACCCACGAAGGGTCCACGAAGTAGCAACCTTGTCTATCCCACCATGGCCGTCGCCCACGAAGGACTTGCCTCACTAGCGGTAGATCTTCACGAAGTAGGTGATCTCCTTGCCCTTACAAACTCCTTGGTTCAACTCCACAATCTTGTCGGAGGCTCCCAAGTGACACCTAGACAATCTAGGAGACACCACTCTCCAAGAAGTAACAAATGGTGTGTTGATGATGAACTCCTTGCTCTTGTGCTTCAAATGATAGTCTCCCCAACACTCAACTCTCTCTCATAGGATTTGGATCTGGTAGAAAAAAGATTTGAGTGGAAAGCAACTTGGGGAAGGCTAGAGATCAAGATTCATATGGTAGGAATGGAATATCTTGGCCTCAACACATGAGTAGGTAGTTCTCTCTCAGAAATGGTAAGTTGGAAGTGTAGGTTTAGTCTGATGGCTCTCTCCACGAATGAAGAGGAGGTGGAGGGGTATATATAGCCTCCACACAAAATCTAACCGTTACACACAATTTACCAATCTCGGTGGGACCAAATCATAAAACTCGGTCAGACCGATTTTAGTAAACCTAGTGACCTTTAGGGTTTTCGGTGGGACTGACATGCATCTCGGTAGAACCGATATGGTTAGGGTTGGGGCATAACGTAATCTCGGTGAGACTGACATACAAACTCGGTGAGACCGATTTTGGTAATTAGCTAACCAGAGAGTTGGTCAGGTAAACTCGGTGGGACCGATTTGCTCTTTTTGGTGAGACCGAAATGTTACAAAAGGGAAACAGAGAGTTTACGTTGCAATCTCGATGGGACCGATTCGCTCTTTCGGTGAGACCGAAAAGTTACGAAAAGGAAACAAAGAGATTACAATCCCATCTCGGTGAGACCGAGATCCCTATCGGTAGAACCGATTTGCCTAGGGTTTGTGGCAGTGGCTATGACATATGGAATCGGTGGCGCCGGATTGGAAGAATCGATGAGACCGATTTTGGATTTAGGTTTAGGTCATATGTGGATTTGAGAAAGTAGCTGAGGGTTTTGGAGCATATCACTAAGCACATGAAGCAAGAGGCTCATTAAGCAACACCTCATCCCTCCTTGATAGTATTGGCTTTTCCTATAGACTCAATGTGATCTTGAATCACTAAAATATAAAATGAAGAGTCTTGAGCTTTTGAGCTTGAGCCAATCCTTTGTCATTAGCATTTTGAGGGATCCACTTTCATCATCCATGCCATGCCATTCATTGAGCTTTCCTGGAATGTTCATCTTGGAATAGCATTAGCTCAATGAGCTATATGTTGTTATGAATTACCAAAACCATCTAGAGATAGTTGCACTTTCAATCTCCCCCTTTTTGGTAATTGATGACAACATATAGATCAAAGCTTCGACAAATGATAATAAGATAAAAAAACATCATCGCTTTGAGAAGTATGTGATAAGCAAGAGCTCCCCCTAAATTTGTGCATATTTTAATATTTGCTTTGGACTGCAAATGCACAAGGAATTAGGCTCATGGGTTACTCTTCCATGTCACATACATCTTGGTGGAGCGCTCAAATTGATACGGAATGAATACATGCACTCATCACTAAGCACAGTGAATGATCACATAGGATAGATAAGATAATATCATCAAACATGCATAAGTGTAGCTTATGATCAAACACATGATCATCAATGTCTCACAAACATAGTATATCAAGCAACCAAAAGCAAACAAGTTTGAAAAACCACAAAATCAAGAGAGAACAAAAGCAACACTCTCACTCTCTCTCGAAGCCTATGATCTATACATTTTTCTCCCCCTTTGGCAACAAGTTACCAAAAAGTTCATAGAAAATGCATAGTGCTAGATCGACTCTCAGGCTTGATCTTCAGGTGGTGGAGTCCGGATAACGCCGAGGATGAAAGCTTCAGTTGAAGAAGATGGAGCTGGAGCTGATGTAGGTGCTGGAGCTGGTGGCACTGAGGCTGTAGCTGGTGCAGATGAAGTTGCTCTTGTGTCAGGAATTGGCACAGCAGATGACCTCTGGGCTCTAGGCACTCTGGCAAATGCATCGCTTGTCGCTTTGCCCTTCCTCTCCGCATGTCATCTTGTAGTTCCTCCACTTCGCATCGAATCTCAAGAATTTTCACATCTAAGTTATAGAACTTTTGTTCTATGATTCTCTCCAAGCTCTCCCGATTTTGAGTGAGGGTGGCCAATCCCTTCTCAATCCTCGTGGTTGATGCTATTAAGTATCCGAGCTGCTCCTCGCTTGTTCTTCAAGAAATACTCAGATGCCTCCTCTTGAGTTGGCATCCTGGCAGCCTTCTCCTTCCTTGCCTTCTCCTTCTTCTCTTGTGCTTGAACTGACGATGGATCATTCTTATTCATGACAACCTCATTGTCCTCAAAGTCTGGATAAATTGGAAAAATGTTCCTTATCCAATAGATATTTGCCTGTGCCCATCTTTGAGTTAATGAATGTACCGACCCGACCCGAATGGATCAAGTCTCTGTGCTTAAGTGTCATCCCTGGATCGGTATGCTGACACACACAGTACTCGAGGATTTATAACAGAGGTAAATCACATGTATAAAGTAACGTAAATACTATTACCTCAATCCAAATAGCAGAAGTAACAAGGTTGTGGATTCCCATCAACACCAACGGCAAAGTTGAGTGTAGAAATCGTAACCCTAACGTATCACTTACTGTCGTTCAAAAAGTGCGCAACATGAAACGTTGCAGCCAAAACGGGTCAGCACATGGAATATGCTGGCAATGTAACACATAGAGAGTAATGAAAGAATAAGCCTATACTATATGCATATATGGCTGGTGGAAAGCTCTATGGTTACAGTTTTGCGTAAAGCCAATTTTTCCCTACTGTAAAGAAGTAAATTTATTTAACTATCATGGTGGTTGTTGAACATTGAGAATGGTTGATAGCATCCTCAATCCCAATTAAAAGTACTCATTAACAACCCAACAATATTATTTAGAGTAACATGATGAGATTCACATGATAATCCAAGTACTAGATACTCAAGATGTCCATAACCGGGGACACGACTAACCGTGATTAGTTTATACACTCTGCAGAGGTTTGTGCACTTTTCCCCACAAGACTCGATCTCCTCCGTTTGATTTCTCGCACTACAAGGTGTTTGAGAAACGGATGACCGAGACATAGTCTTCGTAAGCGCTTAGCACCTTACATGTGGGTAGACCGTACCAACCTACAACCCCTACATCAGCTAGTCTACCCGTAAGAGTTCGCACAACTTAGTCAACTATGCTAGAGCCCATAGTAGCATGTGGCTGCACACGGAAGTTTCTAGTATGAATAATCTCATGATCCCTTTGAGCCTGGGTGGCGGTCCGAAGAAATACATGCAAGTCCTGATGGAAACCAGGTGCCTCAATCCACCCAGATGTGTGTTTAAGTTGCCACCTTAAATAAACCATTAATTTAACAATCTCACATCTGTCATGGAATACACTCACCCAATCCACCTCTACTAGCATAGCATGGCATAATAAGCAAACGTAGAAGTAACTCCCAAGGGTTTGAAAATAAACAGGTAATAGGTACTACCTCAAACTACTTCCCAAAACCCACAATTTAATTAGATCCTAATCATGCAATGTTTGAGGATAGATCTAATGCATAAAACTGGATAGTAGAAAAGGTATGATCAAAGTGTTACTTGCCTGCAATGTAGATGAAGATGATTCGCACTCAAAACTCTTGACAGTTCTACTCATCACACTCCGGTCAATCTATCGTAAGCAAACAATAGTAACCACACATAAGCAATCACTCAAAAGATCGGAGAGAACGAAGAAAACAAATCAAAAAACTTTAAAACCAAGCAAATAACTCTTGCAACATAAAGCAATTTCTAACAGCACCAAAACTATGTGAATTTGGCCTTATCAGAAAGTTTAGTTCAAGAGCTTCGATTTGCAAAAAGAATCAACTAAATCGGAGTTATGAAACTCAAGTTATGATCAAACAAAGTTCAAACACAAATCAGTTTGAAATCAAATTTTAAAACTTTCAAAAACATGTTTAAGTTGGATTACTGGATAGAGGAGATCGTAACGAAGAAGTGGGCGTTTGTTTCCTTCGATTTGGACAAACGAGCAAAAAGTTATAGTTGATTGAAAACCAGGGGCTGATCTGTAAAGAAAATATTCACGGATGGGTCCCTGGCCGAAATTAAAAGAAAAAGAAAAATCCTATCGAACGAATCGTTCGCTACAGAGACAAAACCGACGAAAACCGTTCGCTCCAGAAGCCTAACTAGTGAACGCTCACTACATAACTAAACATAAAAAAAATCAGATCTAGGTTTTCCGTAGAAAACCGATCTAGGGTTGGTTTTTATACCGGTCCTTGGCGGTTCGCTTTGCCTTCGGCGGAAAACCGGCAGCTCTCCAATGAGGCTGCGACTCCGTGAGTCCGGCGATGAGGGCGCCAGCGTGGTCACGGCAAGGTTCGTGGCGCAGTAATCTGAGAGGCGGCAAGGGCAACAAGTAGATGAGCAATGAGGCGGGCGACGCAGTGTTTTGTGGCGCGGCATGAGAGGAGAGAGAGAGGAAAGAGGGGCCGGGCGCCAGACCCGCTTTTTAAAGGCTGGGGGAGGGGCGGTGAAGGCAAGGGGCAAGGCGTGAGTCCCATGGGGGACGGCGGCGGCAGATTGGGACTTCGCCCCGAGCTCGGTAAGTGACGCGGCTGGGCCGTGGCCTGGCTAGCTGGGCCGGCCCGGTCCGGTCGGTCCAGAAGTTTTTTTTTTAACATTTATAGGCAAACAAAAAAATAAGATAAAACAAAATAAATAAATATATTATATAGGCATATAATATATCAAAATTTTCATAAAAAGATTTTCTACAACATGAACATTTTTCTAGCATTAAATAAAATCCACACAAATTCAGATAATTCAAAGAGTGCTACTGCTCTAATAAAATCCACTGAAAATCATTTTAAAAATACCAAAATGACTTCAAATTAATTTCTCTCCAATTTTCTGATGTAGGGAATCATGTTACCCTATTTTCCATATATTTAATTTTTGAGAAAAATAATTTGAATAAAACTCAAATAACTCCAAATTGAAAATAAATTCAAAAGAACTTTGAATTTAATTCTTTGAAACTCCCAACTCATATTTCATATGTTTTGAAGAAGTCATTTTATCTTCGCTCGTGAAAATCATTAAGTTGCATAAAGTTTTAGAATTGGAAATATTTTCCAAATGAAATTCAAATATTTTCAACACCCCTTGTCGTTTAAATAAATGGAAGAAGTCATGTCATCTTCTCTCCAGGGTTTTGTGGTGAAAAGAATTTGAATTCACGGAGATCATCAAATGCAAAAATGAAAGTTTGGGAAAGTCCTTTTATTCCCTCTCATTTAACTTTCAAAAAGTTTCGAATTCACTCACTTTCAGTCAATCAATCAAATCTATTTATTTATTATAACATTCCAAAATTTAGAATTTTGGGATGTTACAAAACTACCACCCTTAAAATGAATCTCGTCCTCGAGATTCGGAGAGGCTAGCAAGAAATAGGTTAGGTTTGGGGTCTTCTCAAAAATCCATCGATCGTCTCCGGGGTCTCGGGTGCTACCACCCTTAGAAGCATGGTTACGGTTCCGTCAAAACTCATATATTCCATCCTTATTGTTGGCAGTGTCGATCTTCTCAGATCCTCTTATAATTACTTCTCTGGGCTTTTCCGGTAGAGGCATAACCTTTACCACAATGCTTCTGTCCTTTCCTCTTGGCAAGGTTATTCCGAGATTGGGTCTTCATAGCTGACGGGTCTAGCGCCAATTCTAAACAACTATCGATATCTCATGGTGGTCATCAATTTATGGTTTGCCCTGCAGGAAATGGGTCTAGGTTGAACCTCACCGTATATCCTACGGTTGGCAAGAACTTCCTTGTATAAGGGGAAAAATGTTGATACCATTCTAAGGTTCAACAAGATTTAATATCGTCATCACTCTACTATAGGTAGGTCACTCAGATTTACCATCCCATATAGCAAAGCGAATAATAAGAGTAAGTCGGTACGGTGATCAATCCATCCCGCACCCAAATCATTACCTTGTACATGGTTTAGCGAATCTCGCATTCTAACACTCGGTCATCCTCACAAGCATTGCAGAATTTCTCTTGTCGACGAACCAAGTTCGGATAAATCCATTGATTCTGCAAGCCAAACAAACATCTATTGGTCCTTAACAACTCTCGTGTTTTATGCTACTCCTATAAATTAAATGCATGGGTAAGGTCGTAATCTCTTTCAGTGGTTTTTCCTTCAAAGAAGAGTGTGCTTGCTTCTTGGCAGGTCCTGGGGCCTGTGGGTTATGGCCCATCTCATCACTTGTAGTCCTTGAACTTATCCTCGGGCTTCTGATCATTATCCCAACATCCAACTTCCTGGCATACTTAAATCCATCCAATTGTATTGTCTCCCTTCCTTCTATTTGCACCAAACTAAGACGTGATTACTCAGACTCATCATGGAGTTGCAATTGCTCCTTATTACCAACATTCTACCTCCTTGTATCCAATAGTACTTCATCTCTTCATCCTCGTGGGATATCCCACCTACTGAGATAAAAACTTATACTTATGAAGTCCATATTCCACTTCGTGGAACATCATTATCCTTTCCAGGGTCAAGCGTCCCATAGGGAATATTGGCCATCTCGCATGGCACTTCTTCAACTGGGAAACGTGAAACACATCATGAACTCCTGACAGTCCTTCGGGTGACTCCAACTTGTTGGCCACTTCTCCCATACGCTCCAAAACTCGGTATGGTCCTACAAATATCGGGGCTACTTTCCCTTAACTCCAAATCGTTTAAATCTTCGCAGAGAGGACACACGAAGACATGCTTTGTCTCCAATTTCATAGACTACCTACTTGCGTTTTTGAGTCTGCATAACTCTTCTGCCAGGACTGAGCTACCTTCAGTCTATCTCGAATCCACTTAATATTCTCTTCTGACTCCTTGATCACATTTGGTCCAAACAACTGACGGTCTCTAACTTCATCCCACATCAACGGTGTCTGGCTCCTTCTCCCATACAAAGCTTCACAAGAGGCCATCTTCAAACTAGCTTGGTAACTGTTGTTGTATGAGAATTCAGCGTAAGGTAGATTATCATCACTACTAGATCCATAATCTAGTGCACACGCTCTCAACATGTCCTCCAGAATCTGATTGACTCTCTCGGTTTATCCATCCGTCTGCGGACGAAAGGTCATCTTGAACTCTAGCCTAGTACCCAAAGTCCAGTGCAGCTGATTCCAAAACTTTGAGGTAAACTGTGTTCCTCTATCTAATACGATGGTCCTCGGAACTCCATGCAGACATACGATCCTGGTCAAATATATCTTGGCCAACTTCTCACTTGTATAGGTGGTTTCACTGGGATAAAGTGAGCCACCTTGGTCAAGCAAATCAACTAATACCCAGATAGAATCATGTCCAGTTCGGGTTCTGGGAAATCCGGTAATGAAATCCATGCCAAACTTATCCCACTTCCATTCGGGTATCGGCATAGGTTGTAGTAATCTTGCTAGCTTCTGATGCTCTGATTTTACTCTCTGGCATACATCACCTATGACTACATACTCCGCAATTTCCTTCTTCATACCAGTCCACCAGAAACGCTCCTTCAAATCCAAATACATCTTGGTGTTTCCAGGGCAAATCGAGTATGGTGAGTCATGAGCCTCTTAAAGTATTTACTTCCTGATCTTTGCATTATTGGGAACATATACACGGTCCTCGAACCATAAGATGTCGTGCTCATCCTTACGAAAACCTTTGGCCTTTCCTTTGCTCATCCCTTTTTTTTACCTCAGCAATCTCTTTGTCATCCTTCCGAGCTTCACGGATCTTTTCCCAAAGAATGTAGACCGAACTTCCATTGCCGCTACAAAACCTTTGGGAACAATCTACAACCGAAGTTCCCTGAGATCCTCGGCTAACTCCTTTGGTAATCCTCCGGTTATGAGGGTATTCGTCCTTGTTTTCTTTATGGTTGTGTCCTATTTCTCCACAAAGCTTGTATGCACAAGGTTTCTTCATATCTTTTCCATAAGGCCTCAACTTCTGGGACAGAAGCCAAGACTTTAACAAAGTCCACTTAAATTCCTTCCAAGTGGTTACTCCTTGCCATCCATTGATGGTTTGGTACATCTTCTACCGTGTAGCAAAGACCTCTTTCAAAGCTAATCAAGAGCATGATGGGTCATATACTTTCCAGCTATAGTGTTATTCTCCATGCGATCCTCCATGTTCTGAATCCATCGGTCTGTCTCCAATTGACTCATTGGTCCAGAAAATACAAGCTCATCTCCATTCATCTTCTATTGGGTCCATGGGTTTTGGGGTGAGATAAGATAGATAGAGAGGGATGCACACATTACAAACAAAAGTTTTGAAAATACAGATTTTATTTGTGGTTGTCGGAAAAAACATCAAACAAATGACAGCTCACAATCGTCGCATCTAACGTAAGTATATAACTGGGGTTTGGTCTTATAAAGGTCAATAAATCTTCAAAGTCATCAAACTCTTCAAGTCTTGTTCATGTCTCCGATGGCTTCTTCCGATCATGCTTGTCCTACTCAAGTTCTTTTGCCAGATCATCTCATTGTCGCAAAGTCTCTCGTGGCATCCTTCAATATTTCGGAGTTACGTTCCAACTTCAGATTTCAACATCCTTGGCATGAACCATGGTCTAGTTCCTGACGAATCTCCGGTTTCTCGAGGTTCTGCTCCTCCAGTTTGGCTACTTTGAACTTCTGGGTCCTAAGTTCTTCACGAAATACTTCCTTGTCAAATACGGCTTCCTGCAAGTCCATCTTAACTTCTGCTCAAGACCCTGGGGATACACCAGCTAAGGTTAAAACTTCATCTTTTACTGATTGGTGCTCCATCAACCTTCTACCATCCAATCCTTCCATGCATATGCATGCTTAACTTAGCACGGTAACAATAGCATAAGCGGGCGATAACATCATGGATAGCGTGTTTCTGCTCTTGTCATTTCCATGAGCTATCATTCCATAATTGATATCTCCTGCCTTGGGGCTTTCTTGACAGAACTTTGAGTTTTTAACTTTCCATATTCCGGTCTTACTCCAATACACCTTGATCTCGGGTATTGACAGCTTCCATAGTCTGTCAAGTTCCATAAGGGGTGCCATCCTAGGTCATACAAATCCGGAAATTCTTCAAAGCCTTCAAATTCTCCTAGTCTTTGGAGTCTTCACCGTTGTAGTTTCCATCATGGTAATGCGCGGTAAAAATCCTCTTCATTCCAAATGGTCTTAGTTGTCTGATTATCTTGTCTCCTTGGAGTGGTCTCATCGGTCGAATCTTCGAGTGGTCAAAAGGGAAAAGGGGTATGGTCTCACTAAAAGGGAATATTTGAATAAGCTCAGAAGAGAAGAGAGGTAAAAGATCTTTTTGAAAAAGAAAGTTGTAGAGAAAAATCTTTCTATGGGCTTGCCAGTTTCTAGGGTCACGTCCTACAGTCAACATGTGCTCTGATACCATCTTGTAGCGACCCGAACCGAAGGGATCAAGTCTTCAGGCTTAAGTGTCATCCTCGGATCGGTATGTCGACACACACAAGACTCGAGGATTTATAACAGAGGTAAATCACATGTATAAAGTAACGTAAATACTATTACCTCAATCCAAATAGCGGAAGTAACAAGGTTGTGGATTCCCATCAACACCAACGACAAAGTTGAGTGTAGAAATCGTAACCCTAACGTATCACTTACTCGTCGTCTGAAAAGTCTGCAACATGAAAAGTTGCAGCACGAAAACGGGTCAGAACATGGAATATGCTGGAAATGTAACACATAGAGAGTAATGAAAGAATAAGACTATAATATATTCATATATGGCTGGTGGAAAGCTCTATGGTTACAGCTTTTGCATAAAGCCAATTTTTCCCTCATCGCAAAGAAATAAATTTTTAACTATCATGGTGGTTGTTGAACATTGAGAATGGTTGTGACATCCTCAATCCCAATTAAAAGTACTCATTAACAACCCAACAATACTATTTAGAGTAACATGATGAGATTCACATGATAATCCAAGTACTAGATACTCAAGATGTCCATAACCGGGGACACGGCTAACCATGATTAGTTTATACACTCTGCAGAGGTTTGTGCACTTTTCCCCACAAGACTCGATCTCCTCCGCTTGATTTCTCGTGACTACAAGGTGTTTGAGAAGCGGATGACCGAGACATAGTCTTTCGTAAGCGCTTAGCACCTTACATGTGGGTAGACCGTACCAACCTACAACCCCTACATCAGCTAGTCTACCCGTAAGAGTTCGCACAACTTAGTCAACTATGCTAGAGCCCATAGTAGCATGTGGCTGCACACGGAAGTTTCTAGTATGAATAATCTCATGATCCCTTTGAGCCTGGGTGGCGGTCCGAAGAAATACAGCAAGTCCTGATGGGAACCAGGTGCCTCAATCCACCCAGATGTGTGTTTAAGTTGCCACCTTAAATAAACCATTAATTTAACAATCTCACATCATCATGGAATACACTCACCCAATCCACCTCTACTAGCATAGCATGGCATAATAAGCAAACGTAGAAGTAACTCCCAAGGGTTTGAAAATAAACAGTAATAGGTACTACCTCAAACTACTTCCCAAAACCCACAATTTAATTAGATCCTAATCATGCAATGTTTGAGGATATATCTAATGCATAAAACTGGGTAGTAGAAAAGGTATGATCAAAGTGTTACTTGCCTGCAATGTTGATGAAGATGATTCACATTCAAAACTCTTGACAGTTCTACTCGTCACACTCCGGTCAATCTATCGTAAGCAAACAATAGTAACCACACATAAGCAATCACTCAAAAGATCGGAGAGAACGAAGAAAACAAATCAAAAGACTTCAAAACCAAGCAAATAACTCTTGCAACATAAAGCAATTTCTAACAGCACCAAAACTATGTGAATTTGGCCTTATCAGAAAGTTTAGGTCAAGAGCTTCGATTTGCAAAAAGAATCAACTAAATCGGAGTTACGAAACTCAAGTTATGATCAAACGAAGTTCAAATACAAATCAGTTTGAAATCAAATTTTAAAACTTTCAAAAACATGTTTAAGTTGGGTTACTGGATAGAGGAGCTCGTAACAAAGAAGTGGGCGTTGGTTTCGTTCGATTTGGACAAACGAGCAAAAAGTTATAGTTGTTTGAAAACCAGGGGCTGATCTGTAAAAAATATATTCATGGATGGGTCCCTGGCCGAAATTAAAAGAAAAAGAAAAATCCTATCGAACGAATCGTTCGCTACAGAGACAAAACCGACGAAAACCGTTCGCTCCAGAAGCCTAACTAGTGAACGCTCACTACATAACTAAACATAAAAAAATCGGATCTAGGTTTTCCGTAGAAAACCGATCTAGGGTTGGTTTTTATACCGGTCCTTGGCGGTTCATTTGCCTTCGGCTGAAACCGGCAGCTCTCCGGCGAGGTCATGGACTCCATGAGCCCGCGGCGAAGGGCGAGGCGTGGTCGCCGGGCAGGTTCGGGCGCAGCGTAACGCTGAGGCGGGGCAAGCGAGGTACG
This sequence comes from Aegilops bicornis, assembly GCA_021605145.1. Classification (NCBI taxonomy): domain Eukaryota; kingdom Viridiplantae; phylum Streptophyta; class Magnoliopsida; order Poales; family Poaceae; genus Aegilops; species Aegilops bicornis. The sequence continues at coordinate 645,348,444 of CM038672.1, forward strand.
CGGCAATGGGCGGCGGCGAGATGAGCGTGGGCAAGGGAGAGAGGAGAGAGAGAAAGAGGGGCCGGGGCATCGGGAAAGAGGTGGCGTGGCAAGGGGCAGGGCGGCGTGAGTCCGCCATGGGACGGGCGGCGGCAGATCTTGGCTCAGGACTTCGCCCCGAGCTGGCAGGCGGACGGCTGGCTGGGCCGTGGCGGCTAGTCAGCCTTGGCCCAGCCGGGTCCGTAAGTTTTTTAACATTTACAGCAAACAAAAAGAAATAAGATAAAACGAAATAAATAAATATATTATATAGGCATATAATATATCAAAATTTTCAGAAAAAGATTTTCTACAACATGAACATTTTCTAGCATTAAATAAAATCCACACAAATTCAGATAATTCAAAGAGTGCTACTGCTCTAATAAAATCCACTGAAAATCATTTTAAAAATACCAAAATGACTTCAAATTAATTTCTCTCCAATTTTCTGATGTAGGGAATCATGTTACCCTATTTTCCATATATTTTATTTTTGGAGAAAAATAATTTGAATAAAACTCAAATAACTCCAAATTGAAAATAAATTCAAAAGAACTTTGAATTTAATTATTTGAAACTCCCAACTCATATTTCATATGTTTTGAAGAAGTCATTTTATCTTCGCTCGTGAAAATCATTGAGTTGCATAAAGTTTTAGAATTGGAAATTTTTTCAACACCCCTTGTCATTTAAATAAATGGAAGAAGTCATGTCATCTTCTCTCCAGGGTTTTGTGCTGAAAAGAATTTGAATTCACGGAGATCATAAAAATGCAAAAATGAAAGTTTGGGAAGGTCCTTTTATTCCCTCTCATTTAACTTTCAAAAAGTTTCGAATTCACTCACTTTCAGTCAATCAATCAAACAATCAATCAGATCTATCTATTTATTATAACATTCCAAAATTTAGAATTTTGGGATGTTACAATCAACTCCTGGATCTGAGGGGCATATCCACAACTCCTTTTCTGATCAGTTGCAGTCCTCTTAATGGTTTCAACCATAAGGCTCATGACTTTGAATTTCTATGGCACATCAAACAAATGCAACATGTTGATTGCATGCCCTCTGATCATGTTGTGGTCACTAGACTTTGGCAGTAGGGTATGCCTTAAGATTGTATTGATAGTAGGCAGCCCTCGATGAAGAAAGTGGACTGATCCAAAAGAGAAAGTCTCTAGGGCTTCGTCTGGGATCTCCTTGTACATGTGTGTCATGGTATTGTGTCCCATTTTCTTCTTTGCATATACATCCAGATCATCTTCATTCTCCTTTGGGGCATTTATCAGCTTTGCCCACTTCTCAACAGTTGACTGGTACCTTGTACCTTCAGACACCCACACTATCCTACCATCTGGATAAAAGTGTGCTGTGGAGTAGAACTACATGATAAGTTCATCATTCCAGTTGGTGAGCTTTTGCCCAACAAAGTCTGCAACTCCAACAACAACAAAACTGTCTTGCACTCCAGGATAGTGCTCTACATTTTCCTTCATGTAGGTCCAGTCGACCCACCTCATGTCACACACTATGGGCTTCTTATCCAGCAGAACAGTCTCATAAAAGTCATGTTGTTACTTGGTGTGGAACCTGTAGTCCACAGTTTTTCTTCTCCTTGAGGCATATGGATCTGTCATCCTCCATAGTCTCAACCCATTGTCTCTTCTGCTCTTCATATCCTCGGCCACAGGATGGGCATCATTGTGGTCTGGTATCTTTGGCTTGAGCTTCCTCCAAACTTGTCCTTCTTCATCTTCTTCTTCAAAGAACCCTCGTGCATTGGGGCCTTGTTCTTCTCAAGAGTCGGAATACTCCCGGTATTCCTCTTTGGTGCAGAACTTGGCCTTGGGGGCAGCTTTGGGTGCTTCCTTGGGCTTAGATGTGGCAGCCCCTGATCTTATAGCATCACCCATAAGCTTGGGTGTCTTTGGTGCTGGTGCAGCAATCTCTTCTTCCTCTTCCATCATGGAAGGCTTCCCAAGAACTCTGATTGTGGTCTTCTTGACCCTCTCTTTCCTTTTCTTCCCTTCAGTAGCAGCTGGCTCATTGGGATCTGGCTTATCAGGAATTTGAGTTGATGCCCTGACTTTTGGCATTGGTGTCCTCTTGGCAGGGACCTTCTTATTGAGTCTAGGCTTTGAGCTATGTGTTGAGCCATACTCCTTTTTGAGCACAACCTTCTTGGAGGTTGGTTCTTCCTCTTCTGCCTTATAATGCTCATCTTCTGAATCTGAGGTTTTCTTCTTCCTTTGCCTGGTGGCAGCTTTAGGTAGATTGCTTGGGGTGCTCCTGCTGCCTTCATCTGAAGTGCTGGAGGGACTAGTGCCCTCACTCATGTTCACCTGTTCCTCTGACCTGTTATGACTGTCACTCTGGTCTGACATGCTGACTGTTGATCCTGTGAAGAGTTATAGATGAGATAGAGTGGATGAGCTTCACAAAATGCAGAGATTTTTGCAAAAGAATGACTCAAAAAATTCAGTTTTAGTTTTCCACAGAAAGCATTTCGGATCAACCGATTTTCAAACTCGGTGATACCGAAGCAGTTTTGGAACCTAAATTGATGAACTCGGTTGGACCGAGTCACAGTTTGGTGGCACCGAGACTGCTAGGCTTTCACAAAGTCCTAAAATCGGTCACACCGATTAGTAATTATCGGTCAGACCGAGTCTCACTAGTGCAATGGCATAAGCCAAATCGGTGGGACCGAGTTTTTCAACTCGGTGGGTCCGAGATGGTTTCATGAAACCTAACCCTAAATTTTCGAATCAAAACTATTCTAAGGATTGCATTGATTGGATAGGAGTGTTTCAATCGTGACAAGAATCAATAAGAACACAATGTCTTTGAGTATCGGACGAGGAAAGCACGTTGATCGAGTCCATACCCTAGTTCGGCGGAGACTCGCCACGGCGGCAACGGGCGGGTTGATTTCCGCTGACGGCGGGCGGATACCAGCGATGTGGAGGCGGCTGGCGACGAGGAGACGATCCGGAGACCACGGAGGCAGAGCAAGCTATTGCGCGGGCGAAGAGGTTCGGAGAAATTTCCAAATTTTTGCCCGTGACTATATATAGCCCGGCCCTGTCGGTGTGACCGAGTGGAACAACTCGGTGGCACCGAGATGCAAAACTGTGTATAGTTATTACAACTCGGTGTGACCGAAGAGTTCAAATCGGTTGCACCGAGATTGAAAACCTAGATCGACTAAGTGATCTCGGTAAGACCGAAATGGAGGAATCGTCAGACCGAAAATCACAAAGAAGTTTTGGAAGTTTAAGTCTATGACTTAATCGGGGACTCCGAAAGTGCTCCTCACACAGTGGTTCGAATCTGACTTGATCAAATTTTGTGATGTAGCATGAATAGAGTTTGAGACGAGAAAAGCATAGATAGCTAAAGAAGGTTCTTAGGCATTCTTGTCCATCCACTTGGCCAAAGAAAAAGAAGCCAATCAATCAAAACAACAAGTGGATGTCCTCGAATGAGTAAAGTATGCAACCAACATGCTCACACAATAAGATGGCAAATGAAATATGTGACAAAGCATGCACAACCAATTCTAGCATCTATCAAGCAATTGGCGATGACTAGGTCATCTATATATGAGTATATTGACTTAGGAGTCAAATGAGAACATTTGATCATAGGTCATACTCATCGCTTAAGCTCAAGTGGGGTTACCACTTTTACATAAAGCATTTATGTGTTCACATCATTAGAGTTGCTTTGACTCAATTCTTAGAGTTAAGCTCCCCTAGATGTGAGATCCTCTTAGAGGGATGAACTAACCTTGGGCTTTGTCGATGATGACTTCATGTAGGTGTTGAAGATGTGGATGCTCAATGTTGATGTAGATCTTTTGGAGCAATCCTTTGGAGTGAGTTGCACTTTCAATACCTACATGGGTTAGTCCCACAAGGAACAAACAAGTATATCCATAGACATAGAGTGATGCACACACAAAATGATGTCCATGAAATCATAGGTTACCTTGTCCCTTGCCTTACCAACATGAGGGTTTGTGACTCCTTGAACTAGTGCAAGATATGGAAGTTGATTGCACTTGTCCTTGCCATAAAGATATGAGTGAAATATGTTGGCGGAGTCACCCTCAAGAACTCTCTAGTTCTTCTTCTTTTGGATCCACATCATCTTGATGGGAATCCTTGGAGTTGTAGTTGTACTTGATGAGGTAGAACTTGACGTAGTCTTGGGAATCCACTTGACCGAGACCTTAGGTGCTTCTTCAAATGCATCAATCTCTTCTTGAAGCTTGTCCTTGCCCTTGTGGTCTTGTGGTGGAAGATCATCTTGTGCTTGTGTTCCCTTGAAGGAAGTAGGATCATACTTCTCTTGTTGAGGAACAAACTTCGCCTTGGGTTATTGATCTTACCCACTCAACTCCATTGGCATTGAACTTTCGTTCAAAACCAACACCTTGATTCTTCCGGTGCCTTCCTTGCTTGCGTACAATCTCCTCGAATTGCTTACTCCCGGCAAGGCTCTTGTATACACCTTTCTCTATAATTCCCTTCAATAAGCTATTTTCTTGCTCAAGTGTAACTTGGCTAAGAGAATCATTAGTGGAATCAAGAGAACTACTAGAAGCAACAATATTGGATATGACATTATTGTTGTTACTACTAGAGGAAGAATCTTTCTTGTTCTTGTTACTAGACTTGACTTGAGGCATGTAAGTAGATAAGAGTAAACGCTTGGCAATGTAAGAAGAACTTTTCTTACGGAGATCATCATTGATAGCTTTTAAGAACTCATGCTCTTGCTCAAGATTGAGCTTTTCAAAGCGTAACTTCTCATGAGCCCTTAAAAGTTCTCGATGATCTTCAAAGATAGTTTCATGAGCTAACTTAAGAGTGTTTAGTTCTTTAGTTAGACACTCAATTTTCTCCTTATCATTGTCATTCGTTTCAACTTGGTTAGCATGATTAATTGACGTTTCATCATAGTCTTCATCACTAGAGTTGTCAACAATTAAATCATCATCACCTAGCAAGTCATCTTCATCAACATCAAAATCAATATACTCGGGGTGTGTTACCTTAGGACCTTTGGCCATGAAGCATCTACCAATTCCTTCATTTGGTGATTCAAGTATGTCGTAGGAGTTGGTTGACACAAGTGCTAGACCGGCAACACCTTCATCTTGAGTGTATTCGGAGTCGGAGTGATAGCTTCTCTCGGAGTGATGGTCGGAGTCGGAGCCGGATACCCATTCACCAACATGAGCTTGATGTCTTCGTTTTGTGTAGCTCTTTGATGACTTGTCCTTCCTTTCTGAATCCTTGCTTCTCTGTGAGGGTCTTCGTTCATAACGATCATCTCTACTCCTCTCTCTTGGTGGTGATTCTTCTCTTCTACTTCTTTCTTTTGGAGAGTCTTCTCTTCTTTTGTAGGGTGCCGTACACTCATTGGAATAGTGTCCGGGTCTCCCACAATTGTAGCAATTGCGCTCTCGACTAGAAGATCTTTTGTCATTGTAAGACCTTGACTTGGAGCTTCTTTTTTTGCTTCTACTCTTATAGAATTTGTTGAAGTTCTTCACCATTAAGCTCAATTATTCATTGAAGGTTTGTTTCTCACTCAATGATGTGGGGGCTTCACTTGAGGCTTTGTAAGCACCACTTGACTTGTTGTGAAGTTCCTCCTTATCCTTAAGTGACATCTCATGAGCAACAATTCTTCCAATAACTTTCGTTGGCTTGAGATCTTTGTAGTTTGGCATCATTTGAATCAATGTGCACACGGTATCATACTTTCCATCCAATGCTCTTAGGATCTTCTTGATGATGAATCATGGGTCATCTCTTCACTCCCTAAGCCGGCAATTTCATTTGTGATAAGTGCAAGCCTAGAGTACATTTCAGCGACACCTTCACCATCCCTCAATTTGAACTTGTCAAGCTGACTTTGGAGCACATCCAACTTGGATTCCTTGACGGATTTGGTACCTTCATGCATATCAATCAAAGTATCCCAAATTTCCTTTGCATTCTCAAGACGGCTGATTTTGTTGAATTCTTCGGGGCACAATCCGTTGAAGATGATATCACAAGCTTGAGCGTTGTATTGCAACATCTTAAATTCTTCCGCATTAGCTTCACGGTTCGGCTCTCTCACATCAAAGAATTCACCTTGCAAGCCAATACAAATAATTGCCCAAACGGCGGGGTTATGTCCGAGAATATGCATTTTCATCTTATGCTTCCAACTAGCAAAATTAGTACCATCAAAGTAAGGACCTCTACGGTGATAATTTCCTCGCTAGACTCCATACTCTCCTAGGTTGTGAAACCAAGGCTATGACCACCAAAAGCTATGGAAATCAAAGAAAATGGAGACCAAGGCTCTGATACCACTTGTAGGACCTTGAAGTATGTCTAGAGGGGGGGTGATTAGACTACTTGACCAATTAAAAACTTAGCCTTTTCCCAGTTTTAGAGTTTGACAGATTTTAGCTATCTTAGGACAAGTCAAGCAATCATCACACAATTCAAGCAAGCATGCAAAGAGTATATTGGCAGCGGAAATTAAAGCATGCAACTTGCAAGAAAGTAAAGGGAAGGGTTTGGAGGATTCAAACACAATTGGAGACACGGATGTTTTTGGCGTGGTTCCGATAGGTGGTGCTATCGTACCTCCACGTTGATGGAGACTTCAACCCACAAAGGGTAACGGTTGCGCGAGTCCACGGAGGGCTCCACCCATGAAGGGTCCACGAAGTAGCAACCTTGTCTATCCCACCATGGCCGTCGCCCACGAAGGACTTGCCTCACTAGCGGTAGATCTTCACGAAGTAGGCGATCTCCTTGCCCTTACAAACTCCTTGGTTCAACTCCACAATCTTGTCGGAGGCTCTCAAGTGACACCTAGCCAATCTAGGAGACACCACTCTTCAAGAAGTAACAAATGGTGTGTTGATGATGAACTCCTTGCTCTTGTGCTTCAAATGATAGTCTCCCCAACACTCAACTCTCGCTCATAGGATTTGGATCTGGTAGAAAGAAGATTTGAGTGGAAAGCAACTTGGGGAAGGCTAGAGATCAAGATTCATATGGTAGGAATGGAATATCTTGGCCTCAACACATGAGTAGGTAGTTCTCTCTCAGAAATGGTAAGTTAGAAGTGTATATTCAGTCTGATGGCTCTCTCCACGAATAAAGAGGAGGTGGAGGGGTATATATAGCCTCCACACAAAATCTACCGTTACACACAATTTACCAATCTCGGTAGGACCGAATCATAAAACTCGGTCAGAACGATTTTAGTAAACCTAGTGACCGTTAGGGTTTTCGGTGGGACTGACATGCATTTCGGTAGGACCGATATGGTTAGGGTTGGGGCATAACGTAATCTCGGTGAGACCGATTACACAAACTCGGTGAGACCGATTTTTGTAATTAGCTAACCAGAGAGTTGGTTAGGTAAACTCGGTGGGACCGATTTGCTCTTTTCGGTGAGACCGAAATGTTACAAAAGGGAAACAAAGAGTTTACATTGCAATCTCGGTGGGACCGATTCGCTCTTTTGGTGAGACCGAAAAGTTACGAAAAAGAAACAGAGAGATTACAATCCCATCTCGGTGAGACCGAGATCCCTATCGGTAGAACCGATTTGCCTAGGGTTTGTGGCAGTGGCTATGACATATGGTATCGGTGGCGCCGGATTGGAAGAGTCGGTGAGACCGTTTTGGATTTAGGTTTAGGTCATATGTGGATTTGAGAAAGTAGCTGAGGGTTTTGGAGCATATCACTAAGCACATGAAGCAAGAGGCTCATTAAGCAACACCTCATCCCTCCTTGATAGTATTGGCTTTTCCTATAGACTCAATGTGATCTTGAATCACTAAAATATAAAATGAAGAGTCTTGAGCTTTTGAGCTTGAGCCAATCCTTTGTCATTAGCATTTTGAGGGATCCACTTTCATCATCCATGCCATGCCATTCATTGAGCTTTTCTGAAATGTTCATCTTGGAATAGCATTAGCTCAATGAGCTATATGTTGTTATGAATTACCAAAACCACCTAGGGATAGTTGCACTTTCAAAACTACGCATAGACCTAGCTCATGATGCCACTGTTGGGGAACGTAGAAATAATTCAAAATTTTCTACGCATCACCAAGATCAATCTATGGAGATTCTAGCAACAAGAGAGGGATAGGATGAGTTGATCTTCATATCCTTGAAGATCGCGATGCGGAAGCGTTACAAGAACACAGTTGGTGGAGTCGTACACGCAGCGATTCAGATCGTGGTCGATTCCGATCTAAGCGCCGAACGGACGGCGTCTCCGCGTTCAACACACGTACAGCCCGGGGACGTCTCCTCCTTCTTGATCCAGCAAGGGGAGAGGAGTAGTTGAGGGAAACTCCAGCAAGACGACGGCGTGGTGGCGATGGAGCTCGTGGTTCTCCCAAGCAGGCTTCGCCAAGCACTACGGAGGAGGAGGAGGTGTTGGAGGAGGGAGGGGCTGGACCAGGGAAGAGGTGCGGCTGCCCTCCCACCCCTCCACTATATATAGGTGCAAGGGGAGAGGGGAGGCGCCCTAGGATTTCACCTAGGGGCGGCGGCCAAGCAGATTGGATCTCCCTAGGGAAAATCCTAGGGAGACTTGCCCCCCAAGCCAAGTAGGTGGAGGCTTGCCTCCCAAGCCAGGTGGAGGCGTCCCACCTCCCCAAGTAACGTGGGAAAGGGTGTGGGGGCGCACCACCCCTTAGTGGGCTGGTTTGCCCCTTCCCTTTGGCCCATGAGGCCCTCCAACACTTGTCGGGGCTCCCGAAACACCTTTCGGTCATGCTGGCCATAGCCTGGTACCCCCGGAACACTTCCGGACTCCAATACCCTTCGTCCAATATATCAATCTTCACCGTCGGACCATTCCGGAACTCCACGTGATGTCTGGGATCTCATCCAGGACTCCGAACTACCTTCGGTAACCACATACTATTTCCCATAACAACTCTAGCGTCACCGAACCTTAAGTGTGTAGACCCTACGGGTTCGGGAACCATGCGCATACATGACCGAGACACCTCTACGGCCAATAACCAATAGCGGGATCTGGATACCCATATTGGCTCCCACATGTTCCACGATGATCTCATCGGATGAACCACGATGTTGGGGATTCGATCAATCCCGTATTCAATTCCCTATGTCAATCGGTATGTTACTTGCCCGAGATTTGATCGTCTTTATCCCAATACCTCGTTCAATCTTGTTACCGGCAAGTCACTTTACTCGTTCCGTAATGCATGATCCCGTGACTAACTACTTAGTCACACTGAGCTCATTATGATGATGCATTACCGAGTGGGCCCAGAGATACCTCTCCGTCATACAGAGTGACAAATCCCAGTCTCGATTCGTACAACCCAACAGACACTTTCGGAGATACCTGTAGTGCACCTTTATAGCCACCCGATTACGTTGTGACGCTTTGGTACACCCAAAGCATTCCTACGGTATCCGGAGTTGCACAATCTCATGGTCTAAGGAAATGATACTTGACATTAGAAAAGCTGTAGCAAACGAACTACACGATCTTTGTGCTACGCTTAGGATTGGGTCTTGTCCATCACATCATTCTCCTAATGATGTGATCCCGTTATCAATGACATCCAATGTCCATGGTTAGGAAACCATAACCATCTATTGATCAACGAGCTAGTCAACTAGAGGCTCATTAGGGACATGTTGTGGTCTATGTATTCACACATGTATTACGGTTTCCAGTTAATACAATTATAGCATGAACAATAGACAATTATCATGAACAAGGAAATACAATAATAACCATTTTATCATTGCCTCTAGGGCATATTTCCAACACTAGCAATTTGTTCATCAAGAAATTCACCAAGGGGCGCAGTAGTATCAAGCATAGAAGTAGTTTCATCATAAGTATCATGCATAGCAGAAGTAGCATCATCAATAACATGCGACATATCGTAATCGAATAGCGATAGCAGGTTTAGGTGTCGCAAGCTTACTCAAAATGTAAGGTGAATCAAGTGCGAGCTAGATGGCAGTTCCTTACCTCCCGTCCTAGTTGAGGGATAAATTGTTGTCTTAGCGTCTTTCAAGTTCTTCATAGTGACCAGCAGATATAAATTCCAAGTGACTCAAAGAATAGAGCTATGCTCCCCGGCAACGGCGCCAGAAAATAGTCTTGATAACCCACAAGTATAGGGGATCGCAACAGTTTTCGAGGGTAGAGTATTCAACCCAAATTTATTGATTCGACACAAGGGGAGCCAAAGAATATTCTCAAGTATTAGCAGTTGAGTTGTCAATGCAACCATACCTGGATAACTTAGTATCTGCAGCAGAGTGTTTAATAGCAAAGTAATACAATAGTAGTGGTAACGGTAATGGTAGCAAAAGTAATATTTTTGGTACTTTGTAGTGATTGTAACAGTAGCAACGGGAAAGTAATTAAGCGAAGAACAATATGTGAAAAGCTCGTAGGCATTGGATTAGTGATGGAGAATTATGCCGGATGTGGTTCATCATGTAACAATCATAACATAGGGTGACAGAGAACTAGCTCCAATTCATCAATATAATGTAGGCATGTATTCCGAATATAGTCATACGTGCTTATGGAAAAGAACTTGCATGACATCTTTTGTCCTACCCTCCCGTGGCAGCGGGTCCTAATGGAAACTAAGGGATATTAAGGCCTCCTTTTAATAGAGTACCGAACAAAGCATTAGCACATCTTGAATACATGAACTCCTCAAACTATGGTCATCACCGGAGTGGTCCCGATTATTGTCACTGGGTTGCCGGATCATAACACATAGTAGGTGACTATAGACTTGCAAGATAGGATCAAGAACTCACATATATTCATGAAAACATAATAGGTTCAGATCTGAAATCATGGCACTCGGGCCCAAGTGACAAGCATTAAGCATAGGAAAGCCATAGCAACATCAATCTCAGAACATAGTGGATAATAGGGATCAAACCCTAACAAAAGTAACTCGATTACATGATAGATCTCATCCAACCCATCACCATATAGCGAGCCTACGATGGAATTACTCACGTGCGGCGGTGAGCATCATGAAATTGGTGATGGAGGATGGTTGATGATGACGATGGCGACGAATCCCCCTCTCCGGAGCCCGAGCGGACTCGCATCAGCCCTCCCGAGAGGTTTTATGGCTTGGCGGCGGCTCTGTATCGTAAAACGCGATGATTTCTTTTCTCTTATTTTTTTTCTCCCCGAAAGCAAATATATAGAGTTGGATTTGGCATCGGAGGAGCTCCAGGGGGCCCACGAGGTAGGGGCGCGCCCTAGATGGACAGGGTGTGGGCCCCCTGGTCTTCATCTTTGGCAAGGATTTTTTATTATTTCCAAATAGACGTTCCGTGGAGTTTCAGGTCATTCCGAGAACTTTTGTTTCTGCACATAAGTAACACCATGGAAAGTTTGCTGAAAACAGCGTCAGTCCGGGTTAGTTCCATTCAAATCATGCAAGTTAGAGTCCAAAACAAGGGCAAAAGTGTTTGGAAAAATAGATACGGCGGAGACGTATCATGCACACGCAACTACTCTATGATCTTATGGAGCACATGTGGACCCACAATGACAACCAATGAGACAATGCTTAAGTTTCACACTTAAAAATGTTTTTTATGTAAACGCTATCTATGCTTGGTACCAACAATTGCCATTTAGGTGTGACATTGTTTTGCATGATCGACATGCATGTATTTGCATGAATTTGAGAGTCCGGATTTGAGATATGTGGATGCCCGGAAGGAATATGAGGGCCCGTTCGGATGCGCCCGCGGGCGTGCCCTGTCGCGTCCGCGGGCGTTTGAGGGGTCGAATTTGGTAAGTCCAGTTGTAGATGCTCTAACACCGTGCATCAAAACACTTATAAACATCCGGACATTTTTTTGTCATCCAACATGATGCATCAAACGTGACTAGTCTGAACATCGAACACCCAATCCAGAAGAAAACCCGGGGAGGTTTGCAGGCGCCCGACTCGATGATCACCAACACGTGCAGTCGCCTCCTCCGCGCAGCATGACAAAAAAACAGTCGAGCTGGCGCGCTGGGAGCAGCATGCTGGGCGACGTTCGCTACGTCTGAAGTAGTGCCAGAATTGGTCCGCGTCGACCTAAACCTCACGATGTCCTAGGATGAGGATCGGTACTTGGTACAGGACCACCGCACAAACGTCCGCCCACCACCGGCGTCAGATCATTGAACATCTCCTCAAAGTGGGGTTGAAGGAGTCCAAGTGCACCCCTGTGCCCTCTCTGTGCCCGAGTCGCAAGGGCAGAAGCACGGCCATGGTCGACCGTCACCTCCAGGCGGACACGGCCCAGCGGCTGCGCCAGGCGAAGGCAGCCGAGCGACTGCGCCAAGAGGGCGCAACGGTGGCGAACAATGGTAGCCGCGACCCTGACGGCGGCGGCGTCAAAGACGGACGTGTCGATGGCCTAAGAGGCCATGCCTACGAGGTCATCATGTGATACCTCGCTTAGTTTAGTTTAAATTTTGTTCAATTTAGTTGTACTTTGTTAAGTTTGTCCCTTTTGGTTGTAAATATTTTGAAATTTAACAATTATCGTTCGGTTTGCATGAATTTCGTCCATTTATTAAAATGTCAGCTGTTAACACACACATCTGGGGTCTGAATATTGGTGTGTCCGTTCTGATGAATTGCGGTTAGGTTGCCCTTAGGGCAACTCTAATCAATCCCCTAAAAATAAAGGAGGATCCAGCAGAGTAAACTTTTAGTGGAGTATTTTTAATCCACTAAGTTTTGGCCGGACATAGCCGATCCTCTATATATAAAGGAGTAAATTTTTTTTTGTTTTTCTAAACTTATCCAATTCTAGTATACCATGCAGCTGCATATTAGCACACATAGAAAAACTAAACATAAATATGAATGTTCAAGCAAATCACTAATATAGTTTATAAACCGAATTCAAAGTTTAAAAATCAAATTATTCAAATTTAAACGCATTGAATGGTCCAAATGTAGCAAATAACATGTGATAGAACAATTAGGAAGCACTATAAAATTGCCTGTGATGCTCAATAAGATCATCTTGGATATGAGCATGAACTTGTTGGTTCTTGATTCAGCGATGCTCTTCAAGGATTGTCATGATCTGCCATGGAACCTTGGAAATCCACTACTCGGCAGGGTCACGAACAATTGCAAAGCGCTTTTGAAATACACCAAAGGCTCTCTCCACATATTTCCTAGCAGCTTCCTGACATTGGGAAAAGTGAATATTTTTATTATCTTTTGGACGCGGAATTGTTTTGACTAATGTGGCTCATGGTGGATAGATGTCATTCGTAAGGTAGTAACCCATCGGGTAGTTGTGCCCATTGACCGAGTAGTTGCATCGGCCGAACACCCATATGCCCCACTTCATCAGAGGGCTTGCACTTATCTCTCCACTTGCATTTCTCCGAAGCTTGAACGAGTCATCATACTTCTCAACAACTTTTGCAATGGTGAGAAAAAAGACTTTTGTCATCCGAAAGCGCCAACGAAAGTACTTCTCCGGATAGGTTGGATTTGGAGCAAAGTAGTCTCTCATGATCTTGGCGTGGCCCTCCACTCTATCACTGGTGATGTGTATGTGGCCAAACTGCGATCCTCTCCTAGGGCACCGAATATCATCATTGAAAATCATCCTAAAATGGTTTCGAAGTCTTCGTCGTCTTCTTCCTCTTTGGATGACGACGAGTCCTCGAAGACCATCTCCCTCAACCTCTTCATTTGCAATTCAAACAGTTTGATTCAATCCATACAGCTCGGTTTTCAAAAACAAATGAATGAAAAAACTCACCTAGGCAATCCGTGGAACACTTGCAGTGCGGTGGTAATGCACCGGCCATCTGTCGTCGTTTCAGCCAAACCGACGGGCGGCGAAGCGTGCGAGTGACCTGCAGCGGCGCATAAGCAAGGTCAGATGCGGCGTCGCGAAAGAGGAAGAAAATATGAAGCAATCCGACGAATCAGTTATGGCGACAGTGGCGACGTTTCACCTCGTTTCCGGCGGCGACGATGAGGGCTGAACGGGCTCGTCGTCGGGCAGAAGGGCGGCAAGGGCCAAAGGGGCGACGAGGTAGCGGCGGGGCCAGCGGGCGTTCGCCGGCAAAAGAGGCAGTGGCGGGAGGAGAGGTGAGAGTTTTTCCTCCGAACGATAGCGGCGGAGTAAATTCAGGGGCGGATTAGACGCCGGAGGATAATTTTCTTTTCCCCGCTATTCATTTTAGGGGATCGACTAGATATCGGTTAGAGAGGAAAATTCAAAATTATCTTTCTCTAACCCCGGATAGGGGATCTCGGTTAGAAATGCCATTAGCCCCTTGCTGATCGCGATCGCTGCAGGTGCAAGCAAAACGCTAGTCCAGCACGCACCATTGCCGTCCGGTCGGGGGAAAAGATCGCACGCACCTCCACCGTACTACGTTATGGAGCCGGAGGGACGGGGGGTGACGCGCAGCCAGAGATCCAACGCGCCTCTCAAAGATCGAGCAAAGAAATCAGTCGTCGCTAGCAGTGCGTGCCGGTGCCGTAGATGGCGCCCTCGATCGGCCTGAGATCCCGAGCTCGAGACAGAATAGAGTAGTACTACTAGCTAGCTCCGTGTCTACTCCGGTTGTGCAGCGCGAGGAGCGCCATGTGCGCGCGGTCCCTGGGAACCGTGTGTCGATGGAGGCCATTGCCGGTCAATGCGCACGCAGTTGGGACCTGTGAGTCGGTGGAGACACAGTACCGGTGCAAGCCCAAAATCTCTATACTACTTACGGATCCAAACCACTAGCTGGGTTTCTATATACACGCTCGAGGATGCAGACTTTCCGTCCAAGGATCCAATGAATCGTCGAAAGTTGGCAGTAATGCATCTCCCAGATTAGATCCCCCGTCCAATGTGCATTTCTATTTTATTTTTTTGAGAAGTTATAATGTTCATTTCTATTGATACACCATGCATGTGCACGTGCAGTCCCCCGGCTCCTTCATTTCCTCGCGCCTAGATTCGATCGATCGATCATTGACATGGTTAATGCGGAGCATCTCTCAAGTCAGAGCTGTGAGCTCAGATCACCACGTATGCCGGCCAGCGATACGCAAATCACATGGATGAATTCCCATTTCGAGATTCCCCGCGCTTAAGTTAGTCACAGTGGACTCCGAGACCTCAACTCCGTCGGGGACACGTACGAGAGCCACAGCGTGCGTGCGTGCGTGCGTGACTCGTGGGTGACCATGGAGAAGACGACGGCCGCGCACGGCGGGGGCGCCCGCTGGCTACCCCGCCTCGTCCTGCTCGCCATACTGTCCGCCACGCCCTGGCTCCTCATCGTCTACTGCCACCGCGCGGCGCCCCGCAGGGCGCCGCGCCCGTCGCGCGTCACCGCCGCCCCCGCGTCCGGCCGCGAGGACGGCGCCCAGCCGCGCTTCCCATCCGTGCAGGAGCAGCAGGTCAAGAAGCTCCTGATTGCCTCTGCTGCTGGGGGCGAGGTGCGCCGGAGCAGTGACGTTGGCGTCGCCGGGGAGGACGCGTGCCGCGGGCGGTACCTGTACGTCCACGACCTGCCCCCGCGGTTCAACGCCGACGTCCTCGCCGACTGCAAGCACTGGTACCCGTGGATCGACATGTGCCAGTACCTCGTCAACGGCGGCCTCGGCGCGCCCCTGGACAACGCGGACGGCGTGTTCGCCGACGAGGGGTGGTACGCCACCGACCACTTCGGCCTCGACGTCATCTTCCACGCCCGCGTCTTGCAGTACGACTGCCTCACCGACGACTCCTCCCGCGCCGCCGCCGTCTTCGTGCCGTTCTACGCTGGGTTTGACGTCGTGCGGAACCTGTGGAGCAACAACGCCACGGCCAAGGACGCCGCGGCGGTCGAGCTCGTCGACTGGTTGACGCGGCGGCCCGAGTGGCGCGCCATGGGCGGGCGCGACCACTTCTTCATGTCCGGGAGGACGGCGTGGGACCACCAGCGGCAGACGGACAGCGACTCGGAGTGGGGCAACAAGCTGCTCCGTTTGCCGGCGGTGTGGAACATGACGGTGCTGTTCGTCGAGAAGGTGCCGTGGACGGACTTCGACTTCGCCGTGCCGTACCCGACCTACTTCCACCCGGCCAAGGACGCGGACGTCCTCCAGTGGCAGCAGCGGATGCGAGGCATGAAGCGGGAGTTTCTCTTCTCCTTCGCCGGTGGCGAGCGTCCCGGCGATCCGAACTCCATCCGGCACCACCTCATCCGGGAATGCGGCGCCTCCAGCTTCTGCAACCTGGTGCAGTGCCGGAAGAGCGAGAAGAACTGCCTCGTGCCCAGCACCTTCATGCGCGTCTTCCAAGGGGCGCGCTTCTGCCTGCAGCCGCCGGGCGACACGTACACACGGCGGTCGGCGTTCGACGCCATCCTCGCCGGCTGTGTGCCGGTGTTCTTCCACCCGGACTCCGCGTACAGGCAGTACAGGTGGCACCTCCCCGACGACCGCGACTCCTACTCCGTGTTCATCTCCGAGGAGGACGTGCGGAGCGGCAACGCCAGCAGCGTGGAGGAGACGCTCCGGCGGATCCCGCAGGCGGTGGCGGAGCGGATGACGGAGACGGTGATCGGGCTGATACCGCGGCTGGTGTACGCGGACCCGCGGTCGAAGCTGGAGACGCTCAGGGACGCCGTGGATGTCACGTTGGAGGCGGTCATCGACAGGGTCAGCAAGCTCAGAAAGGAGATGGATCATGGCGATCTGACGCGAACGGCGACGAAGGTTTCTAGCAAAGTCAAGGCAGATAATTAGTAGGGAGGATAATCGATGGTGCAACGCAGCGATGCATTGTGACAGAACATGTTGAGCTTGTTTGTACTATAAGACTAGAAATCATTGTGTTTTAGTGGTTGAAATGAAATTTTGATCCCGGTTGTAGTTTCAGCTTTCAAGCTACAATTCAAACTTATGCATGCATCGCAAACCTCTTTTTACCGGTTCCTGAAGGTACCGGCAAAGCATCCGTCGTTCATCTGGTTTGCGATTCGTGCGCTCACGTGGCTCACCTCTTGTATAGCAGTTGTGTTCTTATAACCCATCTCTCATATAGCACTGTTGTATGTCAGATGGCTGGCTCATCTCTTTTCACCACTTTGCACTAGTATGTCTACAAGTATTACTTTTGTCAGTGCACTGTATGCATGCATGCAACTTCTTTCCTCTCTCTGCCCTTCCAAACAAATGCATCTTTTTATTTTTGCTTACAATTTTAGATGGTCACTATCTTTCACACTAAAAATCTGTTATTGAAATAACGTGTTTCAAAGTCTCAAAAAAATATCTCGTTTCACAGATTTCACCTAGTCCAAAAAATAAATTTCACTAAGTTCATAGATAGAAATTATTTCAAAGAATTGAAATGCATATTTTAAGTCAAAATGATTGAAAACCAATCTTTTATACGGACTGAAATCGGTTTTCTAAAATGAGTGAAATAATTCAAGCACGTCTTTTCAAATGAAACGAGCAAAATATGTACTTTCAAATGAGTGAAATCGGTTTTCTAAAATGATTGAAATGTGATTTTTCCAAACTAGTGTAATACTAATTTTGAAATGAGTGGAATTATATTCTTTGAAATGAGTGAAATCTATCTTTTGTAAATGAGTGTAAATTTCTTTCTGAAACTAGTGAAATGAGTGAAATATATCTTTTGGAATGAGTGAAATTCAGTTTTTTCACGCGAGTGAAACATAATATTACAATTGAGTGAGTGTAACATGTTCCTCTAAATTGAGTGAAATCTAATTATGTAATTGAGCGTGATGTGTTTTCTAAAATGAGTGAAATTAGTTTTGAGATCTTTATTTTGTAACGAGTGAAATCAATTTTTCTAAACGAGTGAATTACAGTATAGTATTTCAGTTGAGTGAGTGTAATGTGTTTTCTGAAATCAGTGAAATATATCTTTTGGAAATGAGTGTAATGTGTTTTTTTAAATTAGTGAAATCTATTTTTTGAACAAGTGAAATTTGTTTTCTTAACTGATATTTTTTTAAATGAGTGAAATCATTTTTCTGAAATTGTTTTCTTGTGTGTGTGGAAATATGTTAAATGGGTTATTTAAAATGTGTTCAAATGATTATTTAAAATATATGAAACTGGTATTTATGAAATACAAGAAACATATTTCAATGTGGTTGTCAAGTTGTTTATTAAACTAATGTTTTTGAAATACAACTAGAACTGAAATATGAAAACTATAAAATTCAAATTGTTCAAAATATATCCAAGATCGGTCTTGTTTCAAAGGTCTTGTCGCCCTGAATTCAAATATTTTTTTTTTCAAAAACAGAATTTAGATTCAAAGCATATTTATCATCCATAATTTTCCCAAAGAAATTAAATAGAGGTCTTGCGTGGGGAGAGAGAGGGATAAATATATGTGCCTTGCATGCAATTGTCCTTTTCCCTAACAAAAGTTGTTGCATGCAAAGGGACCCACACTTGTATTACCAGTGTATAGAGTTGAGGCTGCAATTATTAGTTTACTAGGGGCAGGGGCGCGCCCAGGGCGCACCTCCTCTGCATGCCTGTGCGTACTAACCTTGTTGTTGCATTTATCCATGGTTCATGGTCCTTTTGAATCGTTCAACAACTTATTATACTAGATGATTCCCCGCGCGTTGCTGCGGGAACTATTGCCAAAAATTAATGTTTTACTTCACAAACCAACTCTCCTGACGGTACCAGCAAAATAATATGATTCTATTTTGACAGCCATTCATTAGAATGATAGTACACTCGAAAGAATAATCCTCCTAACTTGTATCATTCAAAGTCTGAAGAAAGGCGAATAATTAAATTTATGGATTATATGGTCATAATAACCCAAGGACCAACTTTGAAAGCTTCAACTGAAACATCACCACCTAGCTATTACAAATGTCTTGATTGTGCAAAATCTCTATCAGAACTCACATGTGCATTTACTTTGATTCATCTCACAACAGTAGGTAAACAAATGTCATTAGTCCAAATAAAATAGTAAGGTTTTCACCTTCTTAACATATCTATAGTCTTTAGTTGTATCTTAAATGTTTCATCTGAGAGCTCCCTCTTGTGACTAATATTATGGATTGGAACTAAGCAGAAAAATGAAAATCCATCGTCTTGCATTACCTTAATAAAAAATGGCATAATTGAGGTGGTGCCAAGCTTACAAAGTGTTCATCTACCTTGTCGATCATAATAAGAAATGAAACTGATCTCATCCTAGTAATGAACTCAGAAGGTAGCTCCAGACCACACTGAGTGTGGAGTAAAGTTCACTTCCCAACCATTCCTCGTTAGGAGAATTTATAGTTGAGATTTGAGCAAGAATGAGAGAGAAAACGATTTAAAATAATTGAAAAAACATAGTATGGGTAAATATTTTCTGCAAAAGACGTATATTTCTTTGTTTACATAACCATTTTCCTCTACATGCACCATCATTCACCAAAGCAAACATGTGCACTTTTACAAAGTATAATATCATCAGACATCTTCCGCAATGCATGATAGTAAGATATATGCAAATGTGAACCTACAAAGGAAATGAAAGAAAATGAGTTGCATCAAGAGGATGATAGCATTGTCTTCCTCGATGATTCAGTAACATGGTTGATAAAATCTAATGTTGTATGCAAACACACTGTATCAGGGAAAATTAGATCAGTAGATAACATTTTTATAAACCTTAATTGATGAGGGATCTCTGATGTACCTAGATAGTCATTTCATCGATATATTTTCGGCAGTAGTTGACTGTATTTTATTATATGTCGTGAAACCCCTTGTGAGAACAGTGATCCTTCTCCTGACAAAGTTGACGCTTCATCCGGCTGCTACTACTGCTAGACACAACATGTTCTGGGATAGTGAAGAGTCAAATTCCGCATAAATATAGCTATCTGAATATAGATCAAACCTGAGAAATTGGAAATGGATGATTATAAACATAGCTATCTGAATTTATATCAAACCTCACAGAGAATTCAGATTTCAGATTTATATCAAACCTGAGTGCCACCTGACAGAAAAATGCACATAGACGACAATGATTTCAGATTCGCTGAGCAGGTGGCCATGACGGTGCAGTGGCGACGGAGAGGCCTTGAAATTTGCGATGTCTAATACATGTAATACCAGCAGGAGATACACGTCGACGGTGAGGCTTCATTCAGGTTGATTTTTCAGGGCTGGAAATTAATAAATCTCGAGAAGACATAGACAGGTTGATGTTGTGGAGATGAAGGGAATTGAGAAGATAGGAGGGGGAGAAACTCGATCAGGGGCGTTGGCATGAAATACCTGAGACGACCGTCGATGGGAGCGGAGCTGCTCCACTTCTCAACGGGGATAGCGATCGTCGGTTCTTCTGCGACGTAGATGGGCGGATTCGCATACGCTAAAGGCAGAGAGCTGACGGCGCGTCGTTGCTTCTGTGTAACCGGTCGGTGGTGGAGGTCGCTCTTGAGGAGGTCGTTGAGTTCGCCGAGGTTGAGCACGTCGGGGCTGCACCTCCTGGCGGCGGATCTGACCGTCGCACCTGGATCCGTGGAGGGAGAATGGCAACCAACAACAGAGAAGCTCAATCCTTGTCTGTCGGAGGCGGCGGCGTTCACGGACAGGATCTTGCTCGGGTGACCTTGGCTGAATGCCGGAGGGCTGGCTGGTTGGGTTATAGGGCACCGTCCATTGTTGCGTAGGTGCGGTTTGAGGGCGTCGTCTAGTCTGCCAGGATACATATGGAAAAGTAATAGATACGAAGAGATGGACCGATGGGCTTCTTTTATCAGTTTTTACACCAGTTCATTGGTAATGGAAGATGGAACATGCCCGCTTCAATTAATTACCGGGGTTCAATCACATGATTCGTGGGGAAAAAATGATGAGGTGGCATGGTGATGATGTGGATAGTGTGCATGTTGAGAGAATTGGTAGTAGTGGGGATCAACTTCTTAAGAATGTTAGATTGGTGGTGCATCAGTGCTTGTCAGAGACAGACAGGAGCAGCAAAGAAACAAAATTCCAACTCCTGCAACTGCACGCTATCTAGACAGGAGCAGCAAAGAAACAAAATTCCAACTCCTGCAACTCCACGCTATCTTTGACTTTTCTTTATTTAGTTCAAGGGCCAGTCTGAATAATACACACCAGAAATTCACTCAAAGTATAATTAGCACCATCTTATTCATAATCCCACGATGTAACTATGAAGGCTTAAAGTCAACAGTTAGGAAACTCTTCAGAATGAAAAATCATTCTGTTTATTCTTACATAAGTTCAAGTTGCCACTACTGAACTTGTAATCTTGAAAGCATCCTGGATCACCACAGTTACTGCAAATGATGCCAATCAGAGAATTCTTGTCAGCACAAAGCTCCAAAACTATACATGAATGGTATTGTACACGAAAAATGATTAAGACAGTGAGAATTTAGCATGCTCTTTATCAGCTCCTTCACCTTCTAAATCTTTCCTTTAAACCTATTTCCAGATCTGCAGTAAATATGTGTGCAGAAATCAGTCCTCGTCTCATCGGCAAGAAGGAATAAAGATCTATAAACTTCGGGTACTATTTTCGTTACAAAACCGAAGAGCGAATTATTGACATCTACATCATACAAAAGGAAAGTACTTGTTGAGTTCTTAACCATTTGAATGGTCTATATAGGACAAAGAAATCTGTCAATTTGTATAAGAGAAAAAAATAAGAGATAATGAGTTCTTAACCATTTGTATGGTCTAAATAGGACAAAGCAATCTGACAATTTGTATAAGAAATAAATAAGAGATAACGTAAACAACAGAACAAAAGGGTTAGGTTCAGAAAGTAAGGAAGCAGTGAACGGCAAATCATTATCAAATAAAAAATCAAACAACGAAAAAGAAACATTACCTATGCATGATTTTTTGGCTCTGTAGGAAATCAAGACCCTTAAGGATATGGCAGGTGAAGTTGTGGACAACAGATTATGTCATTGCACCACAATGTTGACTAATGCACTTATTAACTGAACCCGGATGAACATATTCCAGGTATATCTAGAACCTATCTTGTGTCTGCAAGGATCCATATAACTTATTTAGCAAACTAACGTGATGGAGCCAATGAGCTATATATCTATGTCTATGTACTTTATTATCAAGAAATAGTTATGGATTATTTTGCCTTCTTTCTTCAGGGTACGGGTATGAACAATCTTCAGCGCACATAAACAACTGAAACAACAGATAGCTGCTACTCCTTCCCTTGTTCTGCAGCAGCCGCCTGTCTTTCCCCAGTACAATTTGCTCATAAGTGTTGCAACAACTGTATCTTGGTTTCAGTTCAGTTAGTTAAATCCTAAAAACGACACGACTCACCTGTTTCGATTTCGAAGTAGAGCAAGACAGTCCATCGTCTGAATGAAGCCTAGTAGGAAAAATATCCAGGTTATAAATTCGCACACATACAAGTAAAAAGTGAACACAAATTACCAAAGGTCAATTTCACACAAAGAAAAGAACGTTAGGTATTTACAGAGGATTGTGATATATGTACTCATACTTTGATATGCAACGGATCAAAAAAAGCTGCGTGTACATGTGTGTACTTCGTCCATGTCCAGAATAGGTATGGATGATTATCAACAACAGCGTCAGACCTGCATCGTGTACCAATGATCACCTAAGTCCAAAAGGCTTATAAGAATCAAAAGTGAGAAAAAAATCATGTGCTAAATGAGCACCCCTACCAGCCTCTCACTGCAAGGAATCCATCTCCTGATGAGTAGATCTGGAGGTGAAACAGGGGGAATTTAAGCGAGAACCAGACTCACTTCAAGCATACACCAACTCACCGGCTTCAATTAGTAGAACTGGAACCACAAAATAGTTGAACCGATCATAATCCAGATTGCCAGATTACGCGGTACTGAGCAATTTCATCCATCCTGCACTTACCTCAACCCATTAAAAAGCTTTATAAGGACATGCAGCCCTTGCACTGGTATGTGTAAAATTGCACATTTCAATGGAAAAATAAACTTTAGATAAATACTAATCCCTCTGTAAACTTTTATAAGACGTTTTAGGTGTACAAGTTTATAGAGGGAGTACTTTCTAAACTAAATGAGGAAACCAGAAGGAGTGTTTGATTCTACTGCGTCCTACGACAATGAGTAGCAACACCGTGATTGCAAGAATTATAGTAGGTAATTTTGTCACTTGTAACTATAAATCGATTCATTCGTTGCGTTCTAATCTTGATTTTGTTTACTGGCCTATAAAAGGAACAATTCCATTAAAATACGTTGTGTTCGCTTTGGTCCATATAATTTATCTGATTTCAGGCCCTAAGCATTACAAAGAGTCCAAGACTAATAACTATTTCATTTAGTTCCCAAATGGCAGGGATGTGAGTACACCATACACCATATTCAGAGTTGATGAGACTCAAGAATATTAGTTCAAATAGGGCAGCATGATGGGAAAGAATATTTAATGGCATTTACAGGATGCAATCCAAACAACACTACAAATTATTTCACAAGTGATATAACCTCCAAATAAAATGTTGTCCTACTTTATGCCGACAGTAGAGAGTAGAGCTCATCACAGTGGCATCAATAAGAAAATTACCTCGACTTCTGATTTCCTCGCTGTTTTAATCATGAATAGATCATCTTGGATTAGATAAAAGAAACTTCTGCTCTCTCCAGGCAAAGGCAGCGAGCTTCTTTTGCTTTGAGACAAAGGAGTAGGAGAATGCGGTCCTGCCACAGATTGTGCCCTGCTCAACTCCTGAAAAAGTATGAGCTGGTTTACGGTGATTGGGTTAGTACTCGGAGTACTTAGCAGTACTTACATGTCTGATCACGTCTGGTTTTTATTAGCCGTCAGATCTTGCGGGGAATTTTAATTGATTAAATTTAATATGTTAATTGCGATAAGGGCATAATGGTCCAGGGGGAAATATCTTTTCTTGAACCGATCACCTGAGGACCAGATCCATGTCTACTCGATCGATTCAGTAATCCTCCTCCGATCTATTCGCCGCCGCCGCTCGACCTTCTCCGTCCTCGACCTGCCCGGCGAGAGGAATAAATTCATCGTCCTCGCCCTCCACCCAACCAACCCCAGCCCCCATGCCGTCACCGAAGAAGAAGAAGGCGGATCTGCGTCGGCTGAATCGGCGGCGACAAGTGGCGATCCCATCTCTTCGCGTACCATCCTTAAGGTATGAATTGGCTTGGCGTTCTGCTCGTTCTCTTGGCCGTTCGCCCCTCCACCGTGCATGCAGTACAACCTCAACCCCACAAGATCCGGTCTTGACTAGAACAACGAATGGAAAGCTTCATCGTGGCATAGTTTCTCTTGAGCTAATCGCATCATGTTTGTTTAAGTAAGATGTTGACGTTTGAGATGAGATATACTAAAGGAAGATGAGATACTGGTTCCATAGTTCACTTAATTTAGTTTATTAAAGTCATCATCACTTTAGGTTTGCATAGCGCATGAAATATAATTTAAAGGAAGATGAGATACTACTTGTTGGACGTTGATGATTGGTTTCCCTCACATGTCAAACCAGCAAAGTCTTTTCCATGCACTTGTCTTTGCCTATGAGCTATTTTACACCTGCAACATTGATAAACAGAAAGATGTTGATGATTGGTTTCCCTCACATGTCATATGCAGGAAGACATGGCGTATGCAAGTGATGAGAGTATGTTCGAGTATGTAAATGTTGTCAGCAAGATGTTTGATAGTGAGGCTGAAGGCTATGAATTCTACAACAAATATGCTCTTGAAAAAGGTTTTAGTGTGAGGAAAAGCTAAGTTGAGTGGGATGGATCCAACAAATACATAATTTTAAGGAAAATTGTGTGTAGTCGTCAAGGGTTTCGCGAAGATAAGCACATGAAAAGAAAGATGGAAGATAGAAAGAGGAGGCCACGAAGTTTAACTCGTGTTGGGTGTAATGCTAAATTGGTCATTACGAGACAGGAGGAAACCGGTCGGTGGTTTGTCAAGGATTTCATCGATGAGCACAGCCATCCTCTAGCCCCACGGGATCTTTCTTGTCTGCTGCGTTTGCACAGACGAATTAGCGATGAGCAGAAAGCGGACATTGCGGACATGGAAAAATGTGGGATCCGTAAATACCGTATTATGGATATTTTGTGCTTTCAATACGGTGGATTTGATAAGGTTGGATGCATAAAGAGGGACGTTTACAATTTCTGCCATGCTAATAAGCAGGAGACAATCAGTGCCGGTGATGCTAAAACGGTGATCATGCACATGATGGCGAGGCGAGAGCGAGATGTGGATTTTTTCTTCAAGTACTTGGTAGACGAGCATGGCCATCTGAAGGGACTGTTCTGGGCTGATAGTCAATCGCGACTTGACTACGAGGCTTTCGGAGACGTCATTGTTTTTGATAGCACATACATAACCAACAAATACAATCTGCCATTCGTGCCGTTTGTCGGGTTGAATCACCACCGCAACACTGTTATATTTGGTTGTGGTATAATTTCTCATGAAACAAGCTGTGCATACGTAGTGGATGTTGCGGACCTTTTCCGATTGCATGGCATGTATATCCGATATCTGTGATCACAGATGGGGACCTTGCAATGCAGAGAGCAATAAGGGTGGTGCGGCGGACTCAAACCATAGACTATGTATATGGCACATTCAGCAGAACATTGTACGCCATCTGCATGATGACGACGTAAAGGAGGAATTCAGATCTTTCATTTATGATACTTCATCCATTGAAGAGCATGAGATAAAATGGATACAATTCTTATAACGGAATAAAGTAACCAGTGAGGAGTCTTGGTTGCATCAGATGTATCAGATGAGAAAGTTGTGGTGTGCTCCATATCTTGAGGGGCGTTGTTTCCTAGGATTGAGCAGCAATCAAAGGAGTGAGAGCTTGAACTCATGCTACATACGCATCTTGAGGGTAAGATGTCGTTGTTTGAAATGCTAGAGCACTATGAGCGTTGCCTTGCGTCATGACGGATTAACGAAGCTCTCCATGACGCCGAAGCCTTGCAGTCCGCTCCATTTACAGAGGAAAATGCTTCACGCTTGAGAAACACGCCGCAACAGTTTTCACTAGGGTCTTTAAGATGGTCTTATGGAGCATAGATGCTGTCAGCAAATGTCAGATTAGAGAGATACTAGATGGATCAGAAGATTCCACTTATGTTGTGTCCAAGCAGGAAAGAATGGATAAAAAGTTTGGAGTGCGCATTGAAGAGCAAGGAGGTCTTTTGCACAGGGTGAGTTCTTCTTGCCGTAAGCTGGAATGCGCAGGCACACCATGTTCCCACATTTTTTACATATTGGGGATTTTAAAATAAACAATTCTGCCCGGTTGTTGCGTTCCCACTAGGTGGACTATGAATGCAAAATGTGCATACGCACCTACCAGAAAAAACCAGATGTATGACTATTCGCTAAGCCTGCAGAGGTACCGCGAGTTGTGGAATTGTAGTCACGCCGCAAGTTTCCAGGCATGCCACTCTGATGAGGACTCTCACCGTCTAAAGATGCTTTTGCAAGCACAACATCATGGCAAGCAATCAAGTTTTGAACTAGCTAACAGCAAGGAGTCAACTAATGCTCAAAGATAACAGCATTAGGTTTGGCCCGTTGATGCCGCACTCGCAGAAAGTTGATAAGGTTCTGGATCCCGCATGTGCCGTGACGAGGTGCATGTAAGAAAAGGCTGCAGGCAAAGACAAAGAAGTCAAGATCACATAATATCTGTGGCTATTGCAAGAAACCAGGTCACAATCGACGTAAATACGCTAAATTGCTAGAGGTACGAAATATGTTCATATTTTTTTTGCATGTGTTTTACTCATAATTGATGTCCATGTGATTTATTCTATTCTTCTGTGTAGGATCTCGAGGCTGAACTGTGATGTCTACATACAGCATGAACCGACGATGAGCCAGAGAAAGTCGTGTGCCATTCAGCTTTGTGTGACGTGGTCTTTACATTCTATTTCATCGTGACAGTAATTTAGTGAAGTGCGGTTGTACTGCCATGTTATCGTATTAGTTTGACATCTTTCGTTTCCACTTTCTGTGTGTATCATGTGATGTCCAACTTTAAGAATGATGATGTATTTCGACAAATTGGGCACTATGATTCTTCACCCTTACTATGGTTGTCATGCATATTCATAATCATCATGCATATTCTTCATTTACAGAGCAATAATGACTGACGTATTTTTTAAATAAGCGGGGCCCACTCGGGTGTGCTTGGAAATCTTTGAAAAACCTCCATGCACGTTCATCTTCGCTGCATGCAAATCGGGCGGCAGTCGCTGTGCCAGTAGCTGTCAAGGCCTTGATGAATCACTATTCACATGCAGGTCCCCGACTCTTGCATGCAGGTCCCCGACTCTTGCATGCAGGTCCCCTTGAGGCATAGACCGATGTTTTCAGCAGTCAGTCTAGAGGGCATTATAAATTCAAAAAAATACAAAAACTTGGAAACCTAGTTTTGTTTGTGGAAGAGATCATGTGTGCCAAAACTGAGGTGATTTGGAGGTGGTCGAAAAAATGCCCGCATTCCCGGAGGGACCATTTGGTCTAACTTAAGCCATTTTTAAAAAAAACGTGAATTTTTCCACCACCTCCAAATCACCCAAATTTTCTTGTACATGGTCACCCACATGTGCAAAACATGTGTATGCAAGAAAATTTTGAAAAAAATTATTTTACAATGCCCTCTTGAGGCATAGACCGATGTTTTCAGAAGTCAGTCTAGAGGGCATTATAAATTCAAAAAAAATTAAAAAATACAAAAACTTGGAAACCTAGTTTTGTTTGTGGAAGAGATCATGTGTGCCAAAACTGAGGTGATTTGGAGGTGGTCAAAAAAATACCCGCAATCCCGGAGGGACCATTTGGTCTACTTAAGCCATTTTTTGAAAAAACGTGAATTTTTCCACCACCTCCAAATCACCCAAATTTTCTTGTACATGGTCACCCACATGTGCAAAACATGTGTATGCAAGAAAATTTTGAAAAATTATTTTACAATGCCCCTTGAGGCATGGACCGATGTTTTCAGCAGTCTAGAGGGCATTATAAATTCAAAAAAAAATTAAAAAATACAAAAACTTGAAAACCTAGTTTTGTTTGTGGAAGAGATCATGTGTGCCAAAACTGAGGTGATTTGGAGGTGGTTGGAAAAATGCACATTTCTGATATTTTCACAGGTTACAAAATATATTATTGGACAGAATATAGACAGCACCACACAACAACAACACATTCATCCAATACAATAGAAGATAGCTCTCCGAATACAATTCATCATATTAGTCTCCGAATTCAAAAGACCGAACAAAGATAGAACATTACAAGTCTCGAGACCGCGAGTAGCGAGTTTGTCTTCATATTACAAGTCGATATCGATCATCTAAACTACCATCACATAGAAGAGAGTTGTGGTCATCACGATGAGCATCATCGCGATGAAACTGGTCTTCATCCGGTTCCTCCAACGGTCCCTCCTCTCTCCCGCTAGATAGCGGGCGATCTAGATTCCGCCTCCGCCTAGTGGTGTACCCTTTGTAATCAATTATCGCTGAACGGTGAACCTGTCTCCGACACTCCTCCCGCCGTCAGAGACTCCGGAACCTTACCCTTGTACACGACATACGACGGCATCTCTATGCACAAGCCAAACAATGCACAATACATAAGCAATAAATAAGTATGCAACAAAAGGATCGGAAGAGAAAAGCAAGACATTAATAGCACAATTCATGGTCCTAGTAATAAAAAGCATCTATTACATCTAAGTTTAACGACTGTCCAAACCAAAGAGACATACAATTCATTAAAGTTTAATTACAACATGAGCCAATCAATGTTTCAGAACTACACATAGCATCACTACTTTCGACCCGACTCATGGGACCGGAGCGTGGATGAAGCCGCCGTCTGTCCTGATGGTCATGAAATCGCGGGCGTTGTCACCTGCATTTGTAGCGTTGTGTCTATCTCACCGATGTAACACGGAATGTTAGAAGAAATAAAGAACGATCGATGTATGCATTTTTTGCTGTTCTGGCTGATGTTGTTTTGGTGCTGTTTTCGTGCCATTTAGGATGGCTGCAGTAACTTTTTGGTGCCATTTTTGATCTCTTAATATGGTTGCAGTGAGAGCAAAATATGGCTGTTATTTTTTTGTTTCAGAAACAGGACAAACCAAAGGGCCCATGTCTCCCCTCCAGATTTTTCGAGGGCCAAAGGGCAGGACGCTTGAGTTTTCGAGGCAACTCCCCACGACTCCCCTCCACTGGCGACTCCCCACGACTCCCCTCCACTGGCAACTCCCCACGACGCAGGGAACTCCCCTCCTATTCCATTGCCGCTCAATCTGCCTCCCTCTGCCTCCCTCCTCATTCCATTGCCGCTCCATCTTCCTCCCTCTGCCTCCACCATCAAGCAACTCCCCTCTGCCTCCACCATCGCCGCCAGAGGGCAATGGCGGAGGAATCGTGGAGCAACTCCTCCGTCTGCCAAGAGAATGGCGGAGGCATCGTGAGCAACTCCCTCCGCTCGCCAAGAGAATGGCGGAGGCATCGTGGAGCAACTCCTCCGCTCGCCAAGCATCACCAAGGTGAGGCATTTGGCAAGGAGTCACCGGTGGTCGACGACGACGTTCGGTCCCCGGCGTAAGCAGGACTACACCGTGCCGCTCATGGTTGATATCCACCGAAGAAGGAGAAGCCGGATGTCGTATGCACCAAAGCAATCCGCACGAAGCCGACAAGAGGATCCACGAGATCAGGAGGAGGCTCGGCGGCATGCTTTCTCGGTCGATCGCCGTTGATGTCGAGTATACGAGGGAAGATGAACCTCCGCAAAAGGCTGCAGTTCTACAGTTATGCGTGGAGGATCTCGTCCTGGTATACCACATCACCGCGGCAACCAAATGGTAAAAACATCCAGTTCTAAAGTTTACAAGTTCACGGCGTTCGTCTAATTAGTAGTTTCAAGTTTCAAGTAGACGCAATAGTTACGTAGTTACGTAGTAGATGCAATACTAGTTACAAGTTAAAGTTTACATGCGATTAGTAGTTTCGTAGTTTCAAGTTTACAAGTAGATGCAATAGTTACGATGTTCAAGTAGATGCAATACTAGTTACAAGTTGAAGTTTCTGCCTAATTAGTAGTTTCAAGTTTCTCAAGTAGATGCAATAGTTAAAGTTTCAAGTTTCTCAAGTAGATGCAATAGTTCAAGTTCAAGTAGATGCAATACTAGTTCAAGTTCGAGTAGATGCAATACTAGTTCTGAATTTTATGTCTAATTAGTAGTTTCAAGTTTTTGAAGTAGATGAATTTGATGCACCAGATTAATTTGATGCAGGCCCAAGGAACTCCGCCTGGCCTCTGCAGGAGAAGAAGTCAGACACCTTTGTTGGCTTCTCCATTGGAGGTGACAAGGAGAAGCTGAAATTGTCCGGTTTGGAGATCAACCCGACAAGTACGCCGACATGTAAGCATAAATGGAGAGTTCCAAAAATGGAAAGAGGTGGCAGGCTTTGGCTGAGTTTGCAGCCAGCCTCATCCACCCATCGTACAAGGAAATGAAGAAGAAGATCAACCAGGAATTCGACCACAAACTATGGGGGGACAGCCCACTGCCAAACAACCTCATCGAGTACGCAGCGAAAGATGCGTACGTCACCTACGAGGCATGGAAGAAAATCGAAATCGTCAAAGAAGGTTTGGAGTACTGGCAAGAGGCGGAGGATCATTGGGATGACCCCTACCATCGGGGATATTGTGTTGTTTGTGGTATTATGTGTCTCAGTTTGCAGTTATGTGGTTGAACAAGTTTGCTTTTGTAATGCTGAACAAGTTAGCTTTTGTTATGTTGAACAAGTTTGCGTTTGTAATGATGAACAAGTTTGCTTTTGTTATGTAGTTATGTGATTGTTATGATCTTTGTCAAAAGAACACTTATGGTTGTGATGTGATGCAAAATCCTTCAACTTTTGGTGATCATTTAGTTCAAGATTTGGTCGATTATGCAGAATGTTGTCTAAGTTTTTGTGATCATTTAGTAGTTTTTTATACGTAAGCCTTTCACTATAATCGAAAAAGCTGAAGTTCTCAAAGATGAAGAATCACACAACACAAAGACCTACATTATGATGATACACTATCAACTGCAGACTGAATGCATCCAATTCGCCCTTTCCCAAGCAAAGTGATGGTAATCGAAAGTATAACAACTAAAACGCAGCTCTCAGTATGTGTCCAATAGTGCCATCATAATGTAACTTTGAAAAGTCCTATATTATACTGAGCAAGCATCACAAGTTTCAGATGGTTTTCTAGCAAGAATTTTCCAGAAAAGTGGATTGGTGGCACAAAATTGCTACACTCGGCCGATCTACCTAGCATTATCGGCATGGATACCATTGAGACGTCAATGTAAACCGGGGTACTGCGCTGTCCTGCGGTGGTTGAGGAGATGGATCCGCCGATCCCGTTGGGGGGCGCGGGGCGGCGGGTGGAGCGCCGACGGCGTGGGCGGCGGATGAGGGGGACGAGTGGGGATCCGGCGATGGAGGGAGGGAGGCCAGCCGAGGGGAATAGGTGGAGTGGGGAGGGTTCTAATGGCCTACTTCGGATGGGCCTCATTCGGATGGGCCTAATTCGGATGGGCCGTCTCGTTGTTCTGCGCTGAGGCATGCATGCATGGGAATGGCGGCGGCGACGGGTTTGCATGCTTGGTGGTGGCGGACGTGAACTTTATCTATCCGAAATATGTTATGATTTCTACCCGAAAACAAGCTCGCGTGCGACGCTCTCCCGTGCGATGCACGCCTCTCGCGTGATACGCGATTCCGATGCGACTGCGTGCCAAGTTTTATAGATGGAAACTTCTTTAGACACAATGCCATCTCAAAAACAACTCAGAAACAACTGTATGATTGATCATAAAACACATGCATTGTTGTTCAAAGAACTGTATCATGAATAAATTGTACCATAATTGCGTAACATAGTGTGAAACAGAAAAACAAAAGGTTTGTTTGCAACTAAATAATCCTGGTTTGAAGCTTAAACTGGTTGAAAAACAATTGAGCCTACTCCATATTGTCTTCTCGTGACCGCCAAAATCCAGTGACCTCTTTCGCTATGTCGTTGGAGATTGCGTCCGGGCTTGGCAACGCACCCATGTGCTTCAATCTTTTCTCTTTAACATCAATGTAACCATACAACTTAAGTTGTTCTTGGTCTTTCTCCGCCAACTCTCTAGCAAGACCCTCCATTTCTTGGATTCTCACTTCCTGTAGAAAACCATAGGAATTGTATTAGGAAGAACTCAAAAAGACGTAGCCATAAACTAGATGCATGCAACATGTAAAATTTGAACCTCGTAATCAATGTCATCCTCGGAAAACAACCCGTAGTTCTATTGTACACAATGTACAGGTTACATGTCTTGCTGCCATTCAGATCGAAAGCATTTTTTGTACATCATCCGTCCTCGCAATCAAGAACATTCCTTCTAGCAGCTTGCACGCAGACCGGTAAGAAGTAGTACAGTTCATTCCCATTTTGCAACCAAAACTATCTCTCATTTCACTCATAATGAGATCGTAGGTCACTTTGGCGGGTTCAAAAATTCTGACTTCTGCCGGGTGTTCATCAAAGTATGCTCTCGGGACATGTGACATCTCATCATCCCTACTAACAAAAAATTCCATGACCAGCACCTAGTATCTCACATCAGAGTTAATACATTCAATGAGTAAAGGGCCAAACATAACTTTTATGTGCATAGCAACATTGCGGCGTTGTTACCTGCTTTTGTGGAATGTATCCTTCATGTGGAGGACTGGGATTGTGCCATCTCAAACCTTCTCACCTTATTATGTTGAATGTATCCTTCATGAGGTGTGATCGGGGACTCTGCCATCACAGGTTTCTTATCCTGCGTATGAAACGTCGATAGTGGGTTTACACACAAGTTTTGAAAGGTCATACCATATCTTGGGTATGCATCGCTATGCAGGTACTTACAAGGGGAGAATTGACGATATGTTGTTGGGGTGGACTGATGTGGCATTGAACGGGTGACTCTATCGTAATGTCTCGAGTGAATGGCGCATTTGTTGTCTCATGATGCTTAGCCTACATACAATCGCCGACATAAGGTTGCCACAAATTGAAGATGTTTGTATCATAGAATACGTAGGTCCTTAATATATAGAATCGGTGCGAGTAGATACTTACAGGGGGAGAATAATTGAAGACATGTTGTCGGGGTGGCCATGAGATCGCACGGTCTTCTAACATATGTCCTTCCAAGCGGACCTTCTCCAAAGATGGCCTTATAATCCATGTCCGACCGCCTCCCGTAGCAGCCATCGTCCATATCCGCACGCGTGCTCGCAACACATAGGCATCCATCTTGACTCGCTTCCGTCTGTATAATACTGTCCACAAGCTTCCGTCCTTCCGCAACGCTTGATGCATTTCCTTGTAGCCTAAAGAAAACTTTTTTCCATGTACTCACAGTCCCTCTTATACTTTTCTTCAATCTCAAGACGCATCTTCGCCATCTTAAGGGAAAACTCGACGCCTCCTCCTTTATCATCCTGTCCACGTATGAACGTTCTTTTTCAGTTTCTTATCTACCTCAGCGATCCTTTTGCACCTTCAAGTCGATCTCCGACGCTTCATGCAAAGACTTGTCAGACTCCGCATGGTTGTTATACGCCTCGAGACCATGGTCCCTACAAAGAACACATATACCCATAGTATGAAAACTGTATCCACACCCTCATCCACCTAATTCAAACAATACGACCGTGAAAAAATATTCATAATCAGTTAAATGACGATCAACTAGTACAAACTATCAATCAAAAAGCTCTTGCATGACATCCTCGTACTCGAATCACACCGTAACTACTCAACTATGGCAAAAGCTGGATTTTCTAATCTCTTCGGAAATTACTTGTTGGTCGAATCAATGGAAAAATAATCAGCACTGCACTCGAAGATGAGAGAAGCCGTGGAAGAGACCTTTTTAATCCGGCGTCGGCGTGGTCGCCTGAGAAGCGATGGCGCGATCCCGGCGATGGCTATGTGAGGAGAAACAAGGTAGATGGGGGTGGTTAGGATAGGGTAGATATGCGGTAGAATGGGAAGGTATATATCCGTGATTGTAGGGTTAATTAGTTATTTTGAAGTAATGCGCTTCGATGCAAGTTTTTTTAACGAGCGCGAACTTTTCGGGGCTTCCAAAACATGTGCATCGACCATGGTCGAACCACATATCACACAAGCCCGAGCCATCGCCGTGCCCGTGCCAACCCGCCGCCCACCATTCTAACTTATTGTTCTCTAAAAAAGGAAGAGCAATAAATTCAGTCCAAGAATTTCCAGATATAATTGTCAACCCATTTTCGTTGGTAATTACGAGATATGTTTGGCGCAATTAGTGGCTAACTGGTTTTTTTAGGAATAGTAGCAACTTGGTTTGATACATGCCAAACGTTACGTTCAGATTAGTTGCATTATTTCTTTCATTTTTTACCACAAAAATCTATACAAAGTGTTAATTGGACAATGTGAACAATGTGGCACGAAGGTTGTCGGCCCAGCCAGTGGATGGAACGGATGGTACATGTACACGCAAGTATGATCTCTGACACGCGCATTTCATCTGGTTCAGTGGATGCATGCATGCTCTATGTGGCACGAAGTTTGTCGGCCGAGCTACCGACGGACCAAATCGATGCTACAGAGGGACTCCATTGTAGACCAACGCTCCATCAATGTCCGGTGTGTGTGCTACGACCAACGTAAGACAAACATAGTTCAGACAACCATAAAAACCATAAACCCTAAACCACGATAACCCTAAACCCCTCCCACTAAACCGTAAAAACATTCAAGTTTTTGCCCCACATGGAAACCATTATGCATGCATTCTCTATGTGGTCATGGGATGCCATGAAAGATTTTTGGGATTATACACGCAAGTACGATCTACGACACGCGCATTTCCGCATAGCATGTCAACACCCGAAAGCACTAACTGGGTTCCTCACCGTATGAAACCAACCAAACATCGATCCGGTCCGGTGGATGGATGCATGATCCATGTGGCACGAAGTTTGTCGGCCGAGCTACCAACGGACCGGATCGATGGTACCGGAGGGAATTCATTGTAGACCAACGCCCATCAATGTCCGTGTGTGCTACGTCCACCGTAAGACAAACATAGTTCCGTCAACCCTAAAACCCTTAAACCCTAAACCTGATAACCCTAAACCCCCTCCCACTAAACCGTAAAACATTCAAATTTTTGCCCCACATGGAAACCATTATGCATGCATTCTCTATGTGGTCTCATGGGATGCCATGAAAGATTTTCGGGATTATACACGCAAGTACGATCTCTGACACACGCATTTCCGGCCTAGCATGTCAACACCCCGAAAGCACTAGCTGGGTTCCTCACCTGTATGAAACCAACCAAACATCGATCCGGTCCAGTGGATGGATGCATGCTCTATGTGGCACGAAGTTTGTCGGCCGAGCCAGTCAACGGACCGGATCGATGGTACCAGAGGGAATCCATTGTAGACCAACGCTCCATCAATGTCCGGTGTGTGTGCTACGTCCACCGTAAGACAAACATAGTTCCGTCAACCCTAAAACCCTTAAACCCTAAACCCTAATAACCCTAAACCCCACCCCCCACTAAACCGTATAAACATTCAAAATTTTGCCCAACATGGAAACCATTATGCATTCATTCTCTATGTGGTCATGGGATGCCATTAAGAAAGTTTGGGATCATTACTACATATACATGCAAGTACGTTCTCTGACACACGCATTTCCGGGCTTGCATGTAAACACTCAACCCTAAACCCTGATAACCCTAACCCCTGATAACCCTAAACCCCTAAACCCCTAATAACCCTAAACCCCTAAACCCTAAACCCCGTAAACCCCACACCGAGTTCACAAGATTTTCTTATTTCTTTATATCATTTATCCAAATCTCACATAACTCACGCGGCCCACCCCTCCCTAAATCCCGCGATTACAGCTCCGCATTCTAACCACCCGGGCCGTCCGCACCTCCCACGACCGCTACAAGATCAGATCGGAGACGCCGGTCGCCCACGGAATACAGGAGTCGGCGGCCACCACTCGCCGCCCACCGCCAACGTGATCTGAGGGCTCGGACGTCAGTGTTCTTCTCGCCGCCTCCTCCTCGCGTGAACGCGCCGTTTTTCCTTTGCGCCGTCGACCGCGCTATACCGGCACTTATAGTTTTCGACGCACTAACCGCCGCCATCTACTCGGTGGCACCATCTCCGAGATAAGGTATTAGCTGATCGTAACTCTTTATAATCGTTGTCCGCCGATGCTTTAGTTGTTGAACCCTCATAGGTTTTGCACCCAAATAGGTTACGTGCTTAAACCATAAGTGGATCATATGTTAAATGACCCAGCTTAATTTTGTTAAAATTATTTCTCTGCTAATTTTGTTATACATTTTCCAATTTTGTTCAGATTAATTGAGCCTAATTTTATCATTGCATACGAGGCAGCAATGTCGCTTTCAGATCTGAACCTTAATAATGGAGAAAAGCCCATCTCGAAACTACCGATGCGGTAAGTAATTGACTGTTTGTGTACAATCGTTTCATACACATAATTCATGTGTACTCAGTTTTATTTAATGGAATGTAACAGAACTCGCCAAAAGCATGGTCATATGAAGTTAGTATGCTCACAGACAAGGTTCGAAAAACCATGAAACTGTTGTCGAAGACCACAAAAGTACATCATATCGAAACTAGTCTTGGCGGACTAACCCAGATGCATGAAGTGACTCTACGTCGCATAATGTTGGTTAGACTAGCCAAGAGCATAGATATGGACACGAAATCCATTACCATCGGTAAAACGCCAATTCCTATAACAAAAGAGGACGTGCAAGGTATATTTGGCATTCCGATAGAAGGGGAGGATATAGAGCCACATCTGGAAAATCAAACCGACCACGTAATTGTTTACCGCCTATGCAAACAATGGGCAAATTTTGATTTCTGACCTTGAAACGGCGATCCGAGCTTCCAAAGCCCAGACGGTGATTTCGAGACGGTTCATTCTCAGACGCAATTGGTACTGTTCTAGCACCAACAGCACAACATTATGTGGACTCTAAATATATCAACCTTGTTACAGATCTTGAAAACCTTCGAAAATTTAACTGGGGATGTTTCACACTTAATCACTTCTTCAAGTCCGTTCTCATGCTCTACTTTTAGCATCATTTGATACACGTTTTGTTTTTCTTATCAGAAAGTGGAAATAGGTGCTTTTGGCAATCATGAGCATCCTCTACTTATTGCAATATCTAATGCATTGATACATTCTCATGCCCATGCTCTACTTTTAGCATCATTTGATACACGTTGAGTTACGATCGTAAAGTGGAAATAGGTACTTTTGGCAATCATGAGCATCCTCTACTTATTGCAATATCTAATGCATCATCAAGACAGAGCTTGATTTGGCAATAGGTGGAATCGGCAATCATTTGCATGCTTTAATTTTGTCAAAATTAATGCATAGTTCAGTTGTAACTGCTCATAGATATGGCAGGAACATGCTGAGTTATACACTAAACATAGTCATGCCAAGCTATAACTACCATAGTCATATTATTAGAGTTCCTAGCATGCATCACCATACGGCAGAATAACACAAAGAACCATAACATAGACCACCGCACGATACTTGAGTTGGTAAGGCCTTGTACAATGCAAGGTGCTTAGGGAGTTGCTTATAGAAATAAACCAGGCTTTTGTTAAGCACGGTGCTTATTTGTACAGGTAGACGCATAACTAGGCGCCTCTCCGTACAAATATGCACCGTGCATCAGAAAAACCCTGTTTATTTTTCTAAGCACCACCCTAAGCATCTAGCATTGCACAAGGCTTAAACATGCATCACCAAAATATTATTAACAACTAGGAACACTAAACCAGAGTAGCAGCAAATTCTTAAGATAAACGGTAGATCAACCACCGCCAAAGATAGGTTCGAGACACACCATAGGACATCAGTTTTAGACTCCAACAACAAAGAAACATAGATAACATAAGAGGACATGGCGGTCCTGGGCAGCATCAAGACTCTAGCAAAGACATCACTTCTCTCCCTTCTTCAATGCATGTTGTATGCTCATTGACTTTGACAATCTCAAGGAAGCGCATGAGGCAGCATGTTTAGCCAGAGTACTGGCACTACGATTCTTGCCATGTCCATTGCCAGTGCTAAAGGCATGCTGGATCATGCCATCTATGCCGCCACCGATCACCTTGCAACAGAAAGGGCACCCAATCTTGCCAAAGATACGGTACTTGATCTTCCCAAAGAATCGGATGCCTCGTGGTGTACCGGCTCTTGTTGTGCTTGCTGTCCATGCTTGTAGTCCATGTCGCCGTCATCCTCCTGTCAATTAGTGAATTAGTACACATAGAACAACTCAGGTGATATATTATGGTACATTGACTTTAATTACAATGTTTTGAAAGTACACATGTGAAACATGGCAACTATCTATTTGCTAGAAATAAGGCGTATGTGCACATACATAATTGAGCCAAATAAATTAACATGCACAATTATGGACGGTGGAATAGTTGCATTTATAGATTAGTGCACAAGTAGTACATAACTAACACATGAAAGACTACATGAAGTGGCTTGGTTTAATGATATTTGATACTTGTTACAGGTGTAATTCTTATTGGAATCAGAAAAATGGCTTCATTGTACTCCTCCATGTTTCACACAAGGGGGTTTGTTCTATCTACTGGAATGAAGAAACAATTATTCTTTCTGACAAATGGCACATCGCTTCTCCAACATTGTTAGACCTCGATAACTTTCGAAGGAAATTGGTAAAGGAGCTATGGGGTGTCTCACTGCTCATATTGATGAGAGATGTGGCTGTGATCATCTAAATAAAATACTGTGGAAAATTGGGTAGATGAGATGTTTTGATTTTTCGGTATCCAGTGGATATGTAATGTCAGCCCATAATTATTAAGGGAGCGATCACTTCCTTTGCAAAATGGAAATCTGTATAGAATTTGCAAATGGATCATCTATGAACATGTGTGCAAACTAATCATCTATGAACATGTGTGCAAATTAATTCATGTACATAAACTATAATGAATCAGGAACTGCAGCATTTAGTCACTGTCCTGGGGAAGCCAATGGAGAATCCTGCCATATATCCATTGTTTAACCCACTTTTTTCATTAATGTATCCCTGCCATGAACATTTTCTTGTATTTGGGTTCATTACCCCACTTCTTTCATTAATGTATCCCTTGTGAAACTTATGCTCATCTAGTTAACAAGACAAACCCTAATGCCATGAAAAAAACCAGAGTATCTGCTGGAATCAGAATGTGAATCAGATTTAAAAATCCACATCCAACATGAAGATCTATGCTAGATCCCTACAATCCTACATACGTACAACTAGCACGCCCAAGTGAAATTGATGCTCATCTAGTTAACAAGAAAAACCCCAATGTCATGAAAAAAACTGAGCAAAAAACAGAGTACTACCTTAGATAGCTCGTCGATGGCATCCTCGTCGAAGTCGCTGCCCTTCCTGCAATCTACGTCGAACTCCTTTATGGCGTTCTCCTCGAAGAGCTCTTCGATTTCATCATGCACCATGCGCCACGCCTTCTCATCTCCTCCTCCTCCAGATCTTCCCCGACCTTGTGCTCACTGACGGGTGCCTCGACGGCTGCGATGGCAGCGGGAGCAGGCACAACCGTCGCTGCACCGCCAGCTTTCGCCGCTACGGCGGACTCAGTCGCTCCACCCACGGCTGCAGCCACGGGTGCCTCGACGGCTCCGATGGTTGCCTCCGGCTCGTCCGCCGCATCTTCATGCCCGCGCTTCATCGTCGGTCGAAGACAGGAGGAGGGAGGCGTAGGAAGGGAGGAGGGTGGTGACGAAGGAGGAGAGGGTGGTGAGGTGGTGAGGAAGGAAGAGAGGGTGGTTAGGTTAGGGAGAGGACGAGGGTTTTCTACCCGATTTGGGGAAGAAAGGCAATCGCCTGCCTCTTGGAGTTACCGAGAAGCCGCGGGTGCCGATTTGACTTGACACACCCACCCGGCCGTCCCGATTCCACGTGGGGACGTGGCGGTCGTGCACGCGGTCATGCACCTCCTACGGTTTGCCATCAATTGCTATCGGTCTCACAAGTGGGTCCCTTGTCATCCACACAATCGAGCCACCACATGTACCACATTTTTCTTTCCCCCTATCTCGACCACTCCACATCTTTCTTTCTCCCCTTCTCGACCAGCGCCGCCGCCTCCGCCGCCATCTGCCGACGACCCCTCTCTTCGCTGCCGGCGCGCGTCCGCCAACCACGGCAAGTACGCCGATCTCCACTCTTCTTCCTTTCCCCAAACGTCTGCCTCTCACGGAGGCGGATCTGAGCCGATTGGTTTGGACTGAAACTTAGTTTTTGGATTGGATCTTGATTTGGTTTATATGGTTTGAGACCAAATCAATCAATTAGTTTGAGCCGCCACTACCACCTACCATCGCTTCAAATCCAAGAGCCGCAGCTGTTGCCGTCGAGCTCGTCGGCTCTCTCGAGCTTTGACGCCATGTCCGATCTAGATTCATGACGTGCCCTCGCATATGGCTTTGTCCACGGTTTGAACCTTTGGAAGTTGAAAACGGTTTGACTGGGTTGGATGACGCATGTATAGTTCGGTTTGGTCTAGATTCTAAATGAAAATATCTGGATTGGTTTGGTTTTGATGTGTGCCGTGGATTGGACTGGTTTAAGTTTCGATGCCCAACTATTCCCAGGTTTAGATGAACCGGCATTGCCATTGCTTTATTACATAGATGATAGAAAATAGATTGATTGGCCATTGCCAAGATAGGTTATCACTATGATTTATTATATGTATGATCTTTGTATTGTACTATGTACAATTCAACTTAGAGTTCAACATGTTACGTGTAGAATGGAGGAAGCACAATGTGGACGCTGCAACTCACGGTGCCGGACCAGCCTTTCTATCGCCACGTTGTTCGGCATCTACTTCCAGCCTTCTTTTGTTGTTGCAGCGGTAATAATTTATATGAACCTTCCGACAAGATATTCTTTTTGTTTGTTTTTTGCTATTTGCACTAATGTATTGTGTCTGCTATTTGTTTTATCTTACACAGATCGTACCATGCAATGTGAGATTGGCATTCAATGAGCTCGTCGCAGACACCGTGACCTTCGACGCTCTTGGGGCCCATACACTATGCAGTCGAGAAGGGGCGAAAGATAACCCAGATAGGAGGAGATGATTGGGATCGTTTCATCGCCGCATGCGTCTTCATCGGGGGTGAATTGATCAGCTTCTCCTTCGTAAGAGATAGGCCTGGATTTCTGTTATCTATCTAAATTTCATTCCGGATAGTGAGGATGAAGTTCACGAGGACGAAGATGGTGCTGATTCAGATGATGATGAGAACCCACTTGTTGAATACCTGTATGCCCAAGGACTCAGCCTGGGCGACGAGGAAATCGGAAACCTTCCGGGACATGCTTCCGCTTACGTGAAGACTACCTAGGGAAGCCATTCGTGACCCGCCTCACAAGGATTTATGTTAAACGGCATATCATGGTATGTTACTTAGTGTGGTCATTACATGATATGCCTGCTTAGTTAGTGTAGTACTTCATATGATATGCATGTTGTAGTA
This sequence comes from Aegilops bicornis, assembly GCA_021605145.1. Taxonomy (NCBI): domain Eukaryota; kingdom Viridiplantae; phylum Streptophyta; class Magnoliopsida; order Poales; family Poaceae; genus Aegilops; species Aegilops bicornis. The sequence continues at coordinate 645,390,384 of CM038672.1, forward strand.
CAGTGATGAGAGGCCAAGTTTAGAATTCATTTAGTGAAGAATTTTATGACATGCATGTAGTGTAGTAATATGCGATGATATGCTTAGTGTACGGAGTAATCTAATGATATGCCTAATTACTGTAGTAATTTGATGCTTGGCGATAGTGTAGTGATGTGATGATATATATGCTCAGTGTTGAATCCAATGATATATGTGTCTTGAAGTGTATGCTTTGTTGATAATTGCACGTGACATGATCATATATCATGTCAACTGTTTTCAGAAATTACCTAAGAGGTTACTTGATAGTTGTGGCATCGACCCGGGCGAAGAAGGCATGGCTGCTGGACTACGCCTTACCAGAACGGGCTCCATCACCAGCTGTGCCTATGCAGTGGACACGGACGGTCGCACTGTCTTGAGCAGGGCAGGGTGGAAGAAGTTCCTTCGTGCCAAGAATCTTCGGTAGGACAGGCCATCCTACTCATCGCTATAACACCCGTCGCCATGACTTGAGGATGATGATCACCATCCACCTCATTTAGAACTGGGTGGGCCATGTATCAATGTGAAATGAACTTGTTATGTCAGCTCTTGTTTGCAGTACTTGTCGTGTATTACCGCATCTATATCTACTCATATCTAGGTACTATTGCTTGTGATGGATTGCAACTATTATTAATCGGTACCTAATGCTCTACTCTCTATGCTTATTCCACTGTGGGATGTTTTATATGCCGTAGTGTGACATGGTAACTGTTATATATGGTAGAGGCTGGTCTCTAAGACCTTGTACAATGCAAGGTGCTTAGGGATGTGCTTCCACTGTGTGATGTTTTGTACGTGCTAGGTTGTAGTATGAAATGCTAACTGTTCTATATGGTAGTGGCTGGTCTCTAATTGGACCGACATGTTGAACTATAGTATCAATGGTAGAGGCGTTGCCACAGCGCCACATCTAACAGTTCACATAATTAATTATCCAAAGATTAAGGTATGAAACCCTTGGTCCTACATAGCAACATTTCGTTCCAAAAATTAAGGTACTTCCACATTCAAACTAACTAATACTACAAATTCGAAGGAACTACTTAATACATTAACAGCACATAGGGAAGTAGCCCTGGTCCAACGGCTTGATAAATGACGAACAAAAACTAAAAGAAGAAGGATCAACCAGTAGCAGCACCATCAGCCTCCCAGCCTCACAACTTCAGCTAGCTTTGGTGAACTCTGTGTTTTTCCCCGCAAAACACACATGTGATGTTGGAGGCAAGAAAATAAATATGCCAGGGGTCTTGTCATGGCATCTAATCGCACGGAATGCTAGTACAAATGATGGAGAATAAAACATCCAACATGAGAAAATTCATAGGAGTTCTAGATCCATGGATACCATCAAGAAAAAATGCTCGCTTTTAATTCAGACACAAGACTTGGTGAAAACGTGCATATCAAAGAACATTGATATGTCATCTTTGCAAGCTTGGGTCAGTGACTTGTCTTGTGTTTCATGGCATGACAATAATTTTCACAATAAATAGACATGAAATTGACCCAAACTCATGTACAAAGTTATGCCATATGATGCATGGATTGATTCACACATAAATGACAAAATGCCAACTTTGTATAGAATTTGCAGATCTTGAAATATTTCAGTGTGTCGAAACTGCAAGATCTTGAAATAATTCAGTGTGCATCGATGTGTACTGAAATTGTAGGAACGAAATATTTCAGTGCCTACCGGTGTGTACCGAAATATTTCAGTGTCTACCACTACAACATTACAAATTTTGCCTAGGGTAGTACCGAAATATTTCAGTGCCTACCGGTGTACCAAATATTTCAGTGTCCACCACTACAACATTACAAATTTTGCCTAGGGCAGTTCAAATATTTCAAGGTGCCTACCGGTGTGTACCGAAATATTCCAGGTGTCTACCACTAGAACATTACTAATTTTTCCTAGGGTTCATATGATGCCTAGGGTTCACATACATCATAATCCATCCTCCAAATCCATGTACTCAAATATTCATGCAATTCATTGAGATTAAAATGCCATCTACCATTCCCTCTCTGAGCTATTACGATCAAGATCACCACGATGTAAGCACGAGCAGAGGGAAGATGAGGAGTGGGGAAGCTTACTCTAAACATAGCTACCGCCACTGCTCGCATTTGAGGAGAGCGGGCGAGGGAAGCGTGGAGAACGGCGGGAAGCGAGGTCGCGACCATCGTCTCCTCCTCATCTTGCGCTTGAGTCTCCGGTGACTCGGTTGGAGGCTGCACAATCTGCAACGGCACCTCGTGGCACGGTGGGTTCCTGATCCATGGATGCTCTACATCGGATCTGAACGCCCACCACCTCCGCCTGGTCCACTCGGCCGGACGAATTGTCCCGCTCCATCGCCAGAGGAGGATCTCGATCTTGTCAATCGGTTATGCGGGCGGGGGCAAAGCTTTGCCCTCTCCTTCTTCGTCATATTCTTGAGAGTGGCCATTGCCGCCCAGTTCATCGCCTTTGTGTTGTCAAACCAAGAACGGATCTCCCTCAACCTGGCCAACTTGACCTGAGCCGCCGCGATCTGCACGAAGTCGGTGTTCTCGCCGCCGCCATCAGCTCGATCTACCGTAAGAGGGGTGGGGTGGGTGGGGTTGCCTGAGTGGAGCGGGTTGCAGCGGCAAGAAGGAGGAGATGACCGAGGTGGACTTGGAGGAGAGGAGGAGATGGCCGCCGATGAGTAATTTTGGAATGTGAATCACCATGGCGGCGGTTATGCATTCGACGAGAGGGCGGTGCATGCAAATTTTCCTAGGACTAAACTGCCCCTAGATTAAAACGCTGCCCCACCTTGTCACGAGTAATCGGCCCCACTCGCTTTTAGTACTTTCGCGTACTTTCATCGAGTACTACCCAAGATTCAGATTTGTTCCGCCGTTAGATCGACATCAACGAACGGTTCTAAAAAAGCCCAACCACTCTAAAACTTGTAAAAAAGTATATCCATACATAATAGTTAGATGCATAATTATTTTCTCTTTTTGTACGTAACTAATTTTCTATTGTTGGTGGATTGCCGGTGATAGTTGCACTTGCAACTTGTCATTTTTAAAACCTTAGGACTGCTACGTTTTGAGCTTGCGTTGGTTTTCCTCGAAGAGGAGAGGGTGATGCAACAAAGTGTAGCGTAAGTATTTCCCTCAGTTTTGAGAACCAAGGTATCAATCCAGTAGGAGGCTCCTCAAAAGTCCCATGCACCTACACAAACAAACTGAGAACTCGCAACCAACGCAATAAAGGGGTTGTCAATCCCTTCACGGCCACTTGCGAAAGTGAGATCTAATAAAGAAGTAAATAATATTTTTGGTATTTTTGGTATAGATGCAAAAAGTAAAGATGCAAATAAAAGTAGATTGAAAGCAAATATGATAAGAGATAGATCCGGGGGCCATAGGTTTCACTAGACGCTTCTCTCGAGATAGCATAAGTATTACGGTGGGTGAACAAATTACTGTCGAGCAATTGATAGAAAAGCGCATAGTTATGAGATTATCTAGGCATGATTATGTATATAGGCATCACGTCCATAACAAGTAGACCGACTCCTGCCTGCATCTACTACTATTACTCCACACATCGACCGCTATCCAGCATGCATCTAGAGTATTAAGTTCATAAGAACAGAGTAACGCATTAAGCAAGATGACATGATGTAGAGGGATAAACTCATGCAATATGATATAAACCCCATCTTGTTATCCTCGATGGCAACAATACAATACGTGTCACTGGGTAAGGACACCGCAAGGTTGAACCCAAAGCTAAGCACTTCTCCCATGGCAAGAAAGATCAATCTAGTAGGCCAAACCAAACTGATAATTCGAAGAGACTTGCAAAGATAACTCAATCATACATAAAAGAATTCAGAGAAGATTCAAATATTATTCATAGATAAACTTAATCATAAACCCACAATTCATCGAATCTCGACAAACACATCGCAAAAAGAGATTACATCGAATAGATCTCCACAAGAGAGGGGGAGAACATTGTATTGAGATCCAAAAAAAGAGAAGAAGCCATCTAGCTAATAACTATGGACTCGTAGGTCTGTGGTAAACTACTCACAACTCATCGGAGGGGCAAGGATGTTGATGTAGAGCCCCCGTGCTTGATTCCCTCCCGCAGAGTGCCGGCGAAGGCTCCAAGATGGGATCTCGCGGATACAGAAGGTTACGGCGGTGGAAATTGTGTTTCGTGGTGCCCCTGGATGTTTTCGGGGTACGTAGGTATATATAGGAAGAAGAAGTACGTCGGTGGCTGCCCGAGGGGCCCACGAGACAGGGGCCGCGCCCTATAGGGGGGGCGCCCTCCTATCTCGTGGAGGCTCCGGTTGCTTCTTGACTTGCACTCCAAGTTCTCTGGATCACGCTCAAGCAGAAAAATCACGTTCCCGAAGGTTTCATTCCGTTTGGACTCCGTTTGATATTCCTTTTCTTCGAAATACTGAAATAGGCAAAAAATAGCAATTCTGTGCCGGGCCTCCGGTTAATAGGTTAGTCCCAAAAGTAATATAAAAGTGAAAAATAAAGCCCAATAAAGCCTAAAACAGTAGATAAAGTAGCATGGAGCAATCAAAAATTATAGATACGTTGGAGACGTATCAGAACCAACAATGTGGCCTCAGACTATGTTTAAGCACAAACCAAATTTTGGCTGTGACAGAGCATAACAGTGACATGCCTCTTAGGCATTAGTGCCAGCTAATGGAGAGAAAAACAACTCTGCTGCTCTCGCCAAAGCACAAAATATTTACCAGACTAAACAGCAAAGATCATTTTTAAGAATCTAAAGCATGCATTGTTGATTGTAAGAATAATAAAGCAAGGTGCTAACTTCTCATGGTTTACCTGACTTATAAACTGGTTGGCGCAGGAGTTTATTTCCTTAGCAAAACTGGTGACAAAAGGGCATGAACAATGAAACCCTCCAACTGTGTTGTGGCAAGTTGCAGAGCCATGGCAGGGGCCTGGACTCTACGCACATTCATTGACATCTGCAGTGAAAATCAAACAAAGCGCATGATCCCTATAGTGAGTCTTTTGAAGGCAATGCAATAAACAGATCGGCAATTGGAGTATATAAAGATAACTATAACGTGACACTTGATTTGGACTTTATGTTTGAAGAACTGGGTTGCAATTATACTTAAGAAAGTATCAAGTAAAAGTGTAAAGGTAATAACAAGGGCATTATCTGCACTGTCTTTTACGTATCAATTATGGAAGTGAGATGACATTCAAGATGCAAGGCATATCTAATGTAACAAGCTGATCAGAAGTACGTGAAAAAAAAGTACAATAGATATAGATTTTCAGTATAATGTTTTTTCCCTCCCTTTTTAGGTTGTTGGTCTCCCATTAATATATACATCTACTTACATAAGTATGCGTAGAAGTTTATTTGCGACCTCCATTGCCCAATAGACACAACCCACACAGTCTAACCACTGATTTTCCTTCCTCTATTCCGATTTTGTGCATGATTCAGACAGGAAAATAATTTGTTTATAGTGCAAATCCTTTTGAGTTTGATATATAAAATGCAAACTAAAAATGCATGCTGAGCTGGGAGAGCAACATGTTTGTGCATCCACCAGAGATCCTGACATTGAACTCAAAGAAATCAACCAAAATCAACTCTTTACCTAGGTGCTCTGCAGAAACTCCTTCAAACTCTTCAGTTGGGGATCCAAAGAAAACGAGCCACGTCTCCACCCTGACCTCGTCCCCGTCATCCGTGGGCTTTCAGTTCGACGCAGACGGCGTCGTGGGGTGGGAGCAGCGCGAGCATGAGCTGAGGTTGGATCTCCGGGGGGCTGGGATGGACGGATCCGCGGACCATTTAGTGGCCCTTGGAGAGGAGGAGCTTGATGAGCCACGAGGCGATGAAGCCTCCTGCGCTGGTCACGCACACGCTCTTCCTAGCCGCCGCCACCGCAGCTCCATGCTCTTTCTTACTCCCCACTCCCACCACCATCACCCCCTGCACGAACCTCCTCTGCCACGCCTCTCCTGCAGCCACCTCCGTGCGAGCAAGGGGGAAGGAATGGGAGGAGGCAATGTGCGAGAAGGGGATCAGGGAAATCGAGTGAAGGAAGAGACGTGCCTGCGAAGGGAGATGACGGCAGCGGCGCGTGTGCGTCGGGCTCGATTGCGGCGAGGCGTTATCTGGGGAGGTTTCTTACCAAAAAAACAAGTTTTTATACCATACAGTAAAATCAAGAATGACGTGGACACACCCATCGACCGCCCCTTGCGCGACTGTTTATGGGTGGTATACGAACGAAGTCCGCATGGATCTTAACGAAGTGGACAAAGGGTGGATCCAACAACCGTACATCCCGGCTCCGGTAAAATTACTTATTTGATGCATGCATGTCTTGAGGTTAATACCGTGATCTATCAGAAAATGCCTTTTGATGCCCGAGCTTCATGGAGCTTGATTTTTATCTTTTTCGGCAAGGGAAATATATTAATATTGCGGGCTCGATTTTTATCTAAAAATAATAATTAATTTTCCAAAAATCCTGAAAGAAAAATCCACAATATCATACGGATGGATACTGCATGTGTCCAAATGTTAAAGACGAAAAAAAAAGATGAAATTCATTGACACACGAGCAACACAGCAATGATTTTTCACCCTTCTTGCGAATCAATGTATTTTCTCATGAAATTTTACACATGTACTCCCTACTTCCCAAAATACGCTGATTTAGTATAAAGTCAGCTACACTTATTTTAGGATGGAGGGCGTATTGTATACCAATACAATTTTGTACTAAATCAGCGACATTTATTTTCGAATGGAAAGAGCAGTATACATCCATACATCATTGTAGAAAAAAAATCAGAAATTTTTGAATGTTAAAAAATAGGAGGCCATGGAGCCCAAGTGCCAAAAAGTTGAGCTTCGTGATATTTTTTTCATGGTGATACATGTCTCATTCATATCATAGTACAAGCCACGTAATGACCGATATGACAAAACGGAAAAGACAGGAGAACGCTAGCTTTTGCACAAAGGACTACTAGCCAAAAAAATGCAATCAAGGCCGAAGAATTCTCTGAGCTTGACACCAACGCCCGTCATCTGCCTTCGGCACCATCATGGTAGCCACCAAAGAAACAAAATGTAGGATCGCCTCTTCAGTCGAGGTCGACGCGGCTCCATGGCTGATATGCAACGTTACGGACCTCCAAGGTGGCTCACCAGATGTGAAGCCATTGCCGTTGAACAAATCAGACCGGGGCAACACCCCGAATACGCCATCGAACTCCAGATCTGGCACCTAACCATGACTAAGATGCCGGAGGAGAAAACCATACCTTCCAGCCATCAACCACGAAACCAGCAGACGTTCTGTCTTTCAGATGTCGTCGATACAGACTACAATCTGCATCCGCTCGTGGACTACCTCCCAAGCTCCGTGACTACGCTAGAGCAGACGTCGTCGCAACGGCAAAGCCCGAGGACACAAGTCGACTACAAGTATGCCGCCGCCCTGACATCCTCGCTTGAACAGACTAGTTTCCAATCCATCACTGACCATAGAGTTAGAGATGACCGCTTCATGTAGGAAAATTCTGGAGCTTCTTTATTCAGTGTAGCCATCGCTGCAGCCAAAGCCAAGACGGCAAACGACCCAAAAATCTAAGCTATAAGGGCCCTAAAACCTAAAGCTAAAACGATACGCAGGCGCAGGATCCGGCGACAACACTCACCACCGACGGCCAAGAGGTCGTCGGCGGAGGGGAGTCGCCAAAAGATGGCGCCGGAACGATTGGCTCTTCTGGTGGAGGCAGCTAGGGTTCTTGGTCGCTCACCTTCGAGGAAAACGATTCACGCGAGATCGTTGTATGTGCCCCAGCACAATTATACCTCAGCTCCGTGATCTATGGGCTTTAATGATACTACTTCTCGATGTAGGAAGATGAAATTCATCTTATACTGTGAGGTGTGGGTAGAAGGACAGTGTTTTTTCTACCATATACATGATATATTTGTCCAATAATCCATCGTCCGTTATTGCTTTTAGATTTGTGCTATTTTTTTGGGCGCTGGGGGGGCGGGGGGGGGGGGGGAGGGGGCAACTATGTCTTGCTTCATCGAATAACGTTTCTTTCTCTTTGTTTTAAAGTGTGTCATATTGTCTAGTTGTGTACCAACAAAAAAAGGTGCATTTCCTAGATTGGATTTGCTGGTTCACAATTAAATTTATGATAAATTTTGAAATAAGAAAACAATCCAATGTAATGCCCTAAATCAACTTGAAATTTTCAAAACAAACAAGACAACACAAATCCTAAAGCAACGGTGGACGATGGATCTATGTGAGGTATATCTCACGCATGGTAAAATATAATTTTCTCCCCTACATAAAAAAGACGGTACGTTATATCATCCGCTCATCCTTCGCCAAACCTTACACACGTTTCCCCTTTCATCTTCCCGTTTTGCTTTTTCCTCCCATTTCTGGTTTTCTCTTCACCAGTTTTTCCTAAAAGTCGTCTCAATCGCCTCATATGTTATTGACTTACCAAATAAATTTATATTTACTTTGGTAAACCAATAAGTGCATACCAAATAATGGATTTTCCAAATAAAATTTCATATTTTTGCATAATCACATTATTGGATGGGTAAATCATGGACTAACGTATTAGAGTATTTATAATCCATTGCAACGCACGGCTAGTTATCTGCTATGGTAAAGACAAAGCACGGATTTTCTCAAAAAGAAAAAGGAAACGTCAAAGCAGCAACGTTCACATACCTAACGGGCTTCAGATTTGAGTGGGACAAGGTTGATCGATCCAGGTTAATGTAGAGTCGTGGGACATTTTTTTTTTATGAAAACTTCCAATCTATTCTTTTACTGTCAAGGTAGTATAAAGAACACAATAAGTAAAAATACATCCAAGTTCATACACCATCTAGCGACGAGTACAAGCACTGGAGCGAGTCGAACGCGCGCTATGTGATGTGAATCGAGTCCTTCTCTTTCACACCGGATAGAGACTTGCCGCATTTCAAGATCTCCTCCAGTCCTCCTCGTCGGCGCTTAGGGTGCCGGTTAGAGAAAAGAGCGTTCACACGCTGCCGGTCGTGGGCCGCAGCCTAGTCTCCCCCGGAGCGGCCCCCGCCTGATCCCTCCTTGCGCGCTCTTATTTGCTCTTGTTCGCACGATCACCCAAACACAATGACTGTAAACTTACACCATTGACCAAGAATCTACCATTGACTTTTTAAGGAAAGTTAGTGTAATTTTTTAAGAATCATGATTTTGATCTTTTTAAGAATTTACAAAAAATGTTCAATAATTTGATAAATTGTTTGCATATTTTAAAAAAGTTCACAAATTTGAAAAAGACTCATGGTTTTGAAAATGTTCACAATCTGAAAAGCAATTCCCGAATTTGAGAAATGATAATGGATCTAAAAACATTCATGAACTGGAAAAAAATGTGATTTCAAAAAGGCTCATGAATTAATAATGTTCAAAACCTAGAAAAAAATTCATAAATATGAAAAGGTCATGGATTTAAGCAAAAATTCATGAATTTGAAAGGTTCATGCATTTGATAAAAGTACATGGAGTTGGAAAACTTCACAAACTTGAAAAAATGTTTGCAAATTTAAAAAAGTTCACAATGTGGAAAAAAGTTAGGGGGTTTTAAAAAGTTCACAGATTTGAAAAGGTAAACAAATTTTGGAAAAAAGATTGGGAAAACTAAAAAATAAAAAAAAAGGGAAAATTCACGAATTTTATAAAATTTATGAAAATTTAAATGAAGTAATAAAACAAAACGAAAAAAAGAAAAAAAAGTGAGAGAAAAACCGAACTTAAAATTGGCGAGAAACTTCTAAAAGCTTCCCAAAAGTGGCCAGAGAGCTAGAAGTGACAGAAGAGACTCGCCTTATACGGGCTGGCCTAGTTGTCGTGACGGGGTTGTGCGCTGTGTTTGGTAACCGAGGGCACCGCTATGTCTCCCTCATATAGGGAACTCCTAACGGGCGCCTTTAGCGCCCGTTGGCAGTTCAGGCGCCCACGTGGCTGTGAATTGGGCCGGCCCAGGATCGCCTGCTTCGCTCCCTTGATCGCCTCCTTCTTCGCGGGAGCTCCTAACCGGCGCCTTCAGCGCCGGTTCGGTCTCCTGGCGCCCACTGAGGTGCCCGTACTGGGCTTTTGATTTGAAGCCCATTTCACTCGCTACCCCTGTTTCTGCTCCACTGTTTCTCTTCTGTTTCACTGTTTCTGCTCCACTCGCTACCCCTTTTTCTGTTTCATTGTTTCTATTGGTTGCCGATTGCTTATTAGAAATTCCTTGCATATGGTTGCTCCACTGTTTCACTATATTTTTTGTTAAAAAATATGTAATTGCTTATTAGAAAAATGACTATCTTTAGTATAGTTAAGATAAGCGAACAGAGAAGGAAACATGGAATGTTTAGTACAGCAGAAAAAAATTGCTTATTAGAAATTTCGAATATTCCTTTTCTTTTAAACGTGAACTATGTTTTTCAAAAACTGAACAAATTTCGAAATTTGAATACTTTTTTTGTACTGTGAACACTTTTTAGAAAGCAAATTTAGAATACACATTAAACATTTTCTTAGTATAGGGTGAACATTATTCAAAGAAACACTGGACATTTTTTTAAAATACGCTTAACTTTTTCTGAATACATGCTTAACAAAATTTCTCTACACGATGAACATTTTTTATACACACTGAACATTTTTTCAATGTATGGTGAACAATATTCAAATACACATATATTTTTTTTAAATACGATGAACTCCTTTTGAGTGCATGCTGAACAAAAATTCTATACATGATGAACATTTTTTTATACACACTAAACATTTTGGTATGGTGAACATTTTTGTTCAATACGGTGAACAAAAATTTGGAATTCAGAACTATTTATGAAACGTGAACAAATTTCGAAAACATGAACAAATTTTGGAATTTCTAAAAACATTTTCTGAAAAGTGAAACGAATTTCAAAAAATCTGAACATATTTTGGATATTGAAAATAGTTCATCCAATTCGAAAATAGTTCATCCAATTTAAAAAAGTTCACTGGTTTTCAAAAAAAGTTCATTGAATTTGGAAAAAAGTTAATCGATTTTGGAAAAAGTTCATGGAATTTGGTGAGAAAAGTTCGTCGGTTTTGCAAAAGAAGGAAAAAAACTGAACAAAATCGTTCATAGGAAAAAAGAAACAATATAGAAACAAAAGGGTGAAAAGGCTCTGAGAGAACACGAATACTAAGGTGGCGGACTGGCTATGGCAGAACGCTTATACTCTGGAGGACTCCAGTTCGAATCTTGCCCCACGCAAGCAGTTCTTTGCGTTTTAGAAACAGCAAAAAAGAAGAAAGAATGGGCCGGCCCAGTGCGGCGGGAGGGTGTGCGCCCGAATGCATAAATAACTAAAACAGGCGCTTAAGGCGCCGTTTAGGAATTGCCCTTCTTCGCTCCCTTCGATCACAGTTCACTGGTCCACAGCTGGCCAGTTGACCGGTCAACTGTTGACTTTTGACAAAAAAATTTAAAAGAACTCTTGAATTCAAAATTTTATTTTTTTTGAAAGAAAGTCCGGAAACATGAAAAGTTCATGAATTTGAAAAAAACATTGATTTTGAAAAAGAATCATTAAATATGAAAAAGAATTCATTGATTTTGGAAAAAAGTTCATCAAAAATGATTAATAGTTCAACGATTTTGAAAAAAAGTTTGTCGATTTTGAAAAAAGGTTCATCAAATTGGAAAAAAGTTCATGGAATTTTAAAAAAAATGTATTTTCGTTTTTTGTTCGTGATTTCAAAATGTGTTCATAATTTTAAATTTTGTTCAGTGTACATCAAAAAATGTTCAATGGGTATTTAACTGGTTTTTCAGCGCATATCACAAAATTCTTCAATGTGTAGTTAAAAGTTGTTCAGATTATATTACAAAAATGTTCAATGTATAAAATTTGTTCATCTTATATAAAAAAATGTATAAATATGTTTTAAATTATTTCAATGTATACCAAAAAAATGTTCGCTGTGTAGTTAAAAATTGTATCGAAAAAATGTTCAGTGTATATTTGAATATCGCTCGTCGTATATAAATTTTTGTTCATGTTCTCAACAATTGTTCATGTTATAGAAAATTATGTAAATTGAAAATTTTAAAAATTTCACCAATCATAAAAAAAGTTCATCAAGATTAAAAAACAGTTCATCGATTTTCGAAAAAAGTTCATCGATTTGAAAAAGAGTTCACGGGTTTTCAAAAAATGGTTCACGAATTCAAAAGAAGTTCAATTTTTTTGAAAAAAAAGTTCATAAAGTTACAAAAGGTTCATCGATTTTGAAAAAAAGTTTATCGATTTGAAAAAGATTTCACGGATATTCAAAAAGGGTTCACGAATTCGAAAAAAGTTCACCAATCATGAAAAAAGTTCATAAAAAATGGAAAAAGGTTCATCGATTTTGAAAAAAGTTTATAAATTTGAAAAAAGTTCATTCATTTTGAAAAATTCACATAAAATCAGAAAGTTCTTCAAATTTGACAAAATAACCTCACAAAACTTTCAAAAGATCATCGCTTTTGAAAAAATGCTCATGCATTCGAAAAAGAAAAACAAATGTAAAGAAATTAAAAGAGAACGAACAATAAAATAAAAAACCATCACAAAAAGCTGTCCAGAAAAAAACAAAAACGAAAAAACCGAGCTGGTAGCTTCCAAAGACCGAGCTTCCACGAACTGAGGACAACATAAGAAGCAAAATGAAGAGATTAATCACAATCGTGAAGAAGCCCTGGTTGTTAGTGCCTTTGTTGACGAAATGGTTGGTCATGTGTTCGAATCTTATTGCCCGCACCATTTTTTGGAATTTAACAGAAGAAGAAAATAAAGTTAAATGGGCTGGCCCATGTAGCATCGATGGAAGGAGGCGGGGTGTGCGCCCGTTTGCGCCGACGCCTATAACGGGCGCAACGGGCGCCGTATAGGAAATGCCCCTCATATAGATAGCGAGAGCTAGAGTGCTCTCGCGTAAGCCGCCACCAAATGGGCCGGCCCAGGCGCCCGAGAGGCCGAGGCCTCTTTTCCATTTATTTTCACGTATTTTGTTTTCATAACACAAGTCAGGCTCTCAGTTCATGTCATTGGCTACCCCTGCCCTAGGAGTAGGTGAAGATGAATGCAGATGTTGAAGTTCCGAATGAAATTTTTGGTGTTGTTGGAGTGGTCTGTAGGGATTCTGATGGAATATTCTTGGGTGCTTCTTCTATTACTTTTCAGCACATCCATGATCCTATTATATTGGAAGCTTTAGCGGTAAGAGAGGCGCTGGCCATCGTGGAGGATTTATATGTTCAGAAGGTCCATGTGGTGTCTGATTGCAAGATCGTGGTGGATGATATAAAGCAGGAATCGGTGACAGATCATGCAGCTATTATACATGAAATCATAGAGCGATCGGATGTTTTCACTGCTTGTAACATGATTCATGAGATTAGGAGCTCGAATTTCGAGGCTCATAGTCTTGCTAGGCATGCACTTTCGCTTGGGTTCGGCCGCCATGTCTTTGGTCTTCCCGGGGATTTGAATCTAATCCTGTAATCCTTCTGACAATTTAAAGAAAGCCTAGCAAGAATGTCTAAAAACACATATTTTGTTTTCATATTTTTCTTTATTTTTTCTTAATATTCTAAATAAATATATTACAAAAACAATTTTCATAAAAATATTACAAAAGGTTAACCAAGCATTTAAAAATGTTAAATGTATATAAATAAAATATTTATCACGTATATAAAAATGTATATAAAATATTTCTTGCTGGATTGTCCTAGATTTAGAGATTTTAATGATAAGTAGTGTCATTGGGTAAGAAAATACTCAAGAATGGATTGTTGTTATTAAAATCAATGACGGTTCAGGACCCTATTTAGAAAATGCCAAGGATGTGCGTCAAGCTGACCCATTGTCTCACTTTATATTCAATATAGTTGCTCAGTGCTTGACGAAGATGATTTTGCAAGCTAAAAATAGAGGTTTGCTAGTGGCTGTCGCCCCTAATTTAATTGAAATGGGGTTATTGTGTTGCAATATGCAGACGACATTGTCACTTGTTTGTCTCATGATCTTGAAAAAGCTCTCAACTTAACGTTAATGCTCCATCCATTTGAAATGATGTCTGGTTTGAAGATTAATTATTTGAAAAGTGATTTTTTCTATTGGGGTTGACAACATGGTCACTAGCATTTACTTTGATATGTTTGGTCGTGATGTGGCTTCCTTACCTATGAAATATCTTGGTGTTCATGTTAGTATGCTACTTTTAAAGCTTCATATTGGGATTTCCTGGAAAGAAAACTGGTTAGACAAGTAGATGGCTCAAAGGGAAATGTATCCTCAGGAGGTAGATTTCTCCCAGTCAATGCTACTTTGTCTAGGGTACCTTATTTTGCCATATCTTGGTTTTTGTTGAACAAAAGAGTCCTAGGTAGATTAGATATAACCTAGAAAGATATTATTTGAGCACATCAAAAGTTTAAACAAAAAAATTCCATATGGTTAAGCGGAAAGTGATATGTTGATCTAAAAACAAGGCGTCATAGGTTCGTTACATCTTGACAAAAAAAATATTAGCTTGCTCACCAATTAGTGGTGGAAGCTTGATATTCAAGATGGGTTGTGACAACGTATTGTTAAGGCTAAATATTTTATGGATCAAACTGTTGCCATTGTCAAAGCTCGTTTTTCGAACCATCCTTGTTGGAAATCCATTTTGAAAGTGAAAGACTATTACCTGGCTGGGAGAAAGTGGATTATGAACAATGGTGATTCATGAGAATTTGGCATGACCCATGGTTTGAGGGGTCTCCACTGTATGATCAATACCCTATTCTGTTTGATATATATAATAACCAGAAATGCACAATGGCCTAGTTTATTGCTGGTAACTATGTGTTAGGTTTTAGGACGCGCTTTTCTCCTGAGTTGACTTCACAATGGGTGATTGTCGTTATGGTTGCTAGAACACTTAATTTCAATGAATTCCCTCATAAGCTGGTTTGGGGGCTTAATAACTATGGGAAGTTCACTACTAGAGACCTTTAGCTGCGCGCATAATAGCTGGATCTGGAAAGCTAAAAATCAAGATTTTTATGTAGCAACTATTCCGTAATTCAATTCCTAATAGAGATAACTTGAAGAAGAGGAAATGGTGAGGGAATGCCCTTTGTTCCTTCTACAATAACGTTGAAATCGCTAACCATTTGTTTTTAGATATGGTATGGTAAAGTCAGTCAGGGGTTGCATTGGGAAAGTTATTGAAACTTATGGCAAAGTCTCTGGCTTTTTGCCTCTTTACATGGGGTGCTAAATATTACATGATTTGTATTGTTGCACTTTGTTGGGATCTTTCGACCACGAGGAACAAAGTTATCTTTTAGGGTCATATTGTACGATCCCCTCTTGAAGCCCTTTTCACAATTTGTTCTTTCATGCTTTACTAGACATGTCTTCTCAAAGGTACTGAGAAAGAGGTGTTCCAGGGTGGTGTTCGTGCTCTGGTGAATGAAACTTATTTCCTGGCTCGTCAGATGGCCCCGGTGGTTATGGAATTTAGCACATGTCGTATTGCTGATGGTTGATCGTCCATTTTTCATCATGGTGCCTTGTCTGGTATATTTTTCTCTTGGAAGTCTAGTTGATGTGGTCTGGTGTTTGTTGTGGCTTTGTTATAGCCTGTTGTTTTGTTGTGTGGTCTCATGTACTCTGGTTGTCGGATCTGTTGCAATACTGTCAGTTGTTGTTAGGTTTTCGTCTGTAATAAGTGTCGATATCGAGCACTCGTGGTGGGTTTCCTGATAATGCATCAGCTTGCCTCTCTTTTTCCCTTCTCATGGCTTGGTTTGTAATACTCCCTCCATTCTATAATGTTGTTCATATAAGTTTTTTGAAAAGTCAAACCTCACAAATTTTCTTCAAGTTTGTGGAGAAAAACATTTGCATCTAGAATGCCAAACATATATTATTAGATTCATCATAAGATGTAATTTCATAATTTATATATTTGGTATTGTAGATATAAATAGTCCTCTCCATAAACTTGATCAAAGTTTGATAAGTTTGAATTTTCTAAAAATCTATATGCATTACATTATGGAACAGAGGGAGTAATTGAATATTGTATATTTTTGTTAAGCAATTGACGGAAAGGGGTATACCCCCGTTGAAGAAAAAACTGTTCACCCTCCTTTTCATATACAGTTTTGCTAAGTCTCAATCGATTAAGAATTCGTTAAGTCTCAGTTGATGCTATATCTATAAGATTTTACATTGAGATCCGTGGAAAAAAAAATCAGTTTTCTTCTTTTTCTTCTTGCGTACTATATCATTTGACTTACACTTGGTTAAGTCTTAGTCGACTGAGACCTAGCCACACCCTTTCATATAGGATCATTTGACTTACACTTGGTTAAGTCTTAGTCGACTGAGACCTAGCCACACCCTTTCATATAGGCCAAATAGTTATATCCTTGATGAGGTTATAACAACAAAAGGTATTATTAATCCTATTAATTATTAAAATAATTTCAAAATGCATGTGGTCTTGTAATAAAGCCCGAAAACAGTTTTGCTATAGTTTTTTGATTTTGCATGGAGATTCGTACTACAAAATTTTCTTTTTAATTTTTTCATTTTCTTCTTATACTACGTATATCACTTGATTGAGACTTGGTTAGGGCATCTCCAGCCGTTCGGCCCCCCAGGGCGCCTACATAGAGCGGCTCGCCTGACCTAGCCGCCCGCTTCTTCTTCTTCTGGCGCCCCTTCGTCGGAACAGGAGCCGGCTCCTCCTCCTCCTCCTCCTCCTCGTCCTCCTCCTCCTCCTCGGGTTCCTGCGCGTCGTCGCCGGAGACGTAGCCGAGCTCGGCCTTCATGTCGCCACCGAGGTCCACTACCTCGCCCCGGTGGCGAACCCGGGAGACGCGGCGGCCGCGGTCGATCCTGTCGCGATGATGTCGTCCATGTCGGCTCCCGTGTCGTCGGCGTCGCCGAGGTGCGAGAAGGGTAGCGGTCCATGATAGAGATGGGGCGTCGGTGTGGACACGTAGGCGGCGGGCGGCGAGTAGTTGTATGGAGGGTACTGCACGCCGATGAAGGCAGGCGAGGGCGTGCGCGTAGCGGGGTGACCATGAGGGAAAGTCACGTTTGGGTTGAACCCACCGTGCGCGTCGCCGTCGGCATAGCCGGGCGACGATGAACCCCATGGAGATCCGGCGCCTTGCTGTCCCTGTGGCGCGATCGGGCGTGGATCGACGACGGGTGGATTCATCCCGCACCGGTCGACCGATGAGGAAGACGCCGCTGCCGCTGCCAGCGTTGTCGCGGGCCTTCTTGGCTATGGCCCTGTTCCGCCTGTCGGCGGTGACTGCTTCGCGTCGCTGAACTTCCACCCTCCACTCGGCGTTCGACAGGCCCGGTGGCTTCGATGGCGGCGCCCTCGGCTTCCTCTGCTTCGGCTGGGCCACGGCGCCAGTCGCGGTTGTCACCGCGCGTGGCATGGCGTACTTCTTCGCGGCGAGCGGGAGGGGGTTTGGCGGGAGAAAGGGAGATAATGGCGGGAGGAAGGCGAGCGAGCGGGAGAGATGCAAGGGAAAAGCGTTAAGAAACGGCGGGAAAAGGCCCTCGGGTCGCCTCCAGGGCGGGCCCACGCGCTTTGCGCTTGTGCCGTTTCCCAAGCGCCAGGGCGCTGGTTCGCCTGGGTCCGCCAGCACCAGTTTTGGCCCGAGCCGGCGAAAAACGGGCTTCTGGGGACGCGACTGGGGCCTTTTTTTGACGCCGGCACGGCAAAATCACCTGGGGAGTGCCTGTTGGGGGCGCGGCTGGAGATGCCCTTAGCTCTCAATTTACTGAGACCTAGGCACACCTGCCTGAAAAAGGAGGTAGTACGTGAATTCAGAGACGAGGTCTGACGCCACGCCCATGGCCACGGGTGAGACCAAGGAACTCTGCTGTGAGAGGCTTGAAGATGCGCTGCTCGTCGGACTCGAGCACCGCCGCGAGACGCGGCCATATGAAGGCGCTGACGATCCACGTCCCGGGATCTGCTGGCTTGGGGGTGATGCAGATCAGGCCCATGCACAGCCTGCCGAGGTTCTGGTGCACCGGCATGGCCAAGGCGGCCTCGCCGAAACCGAAGTCAGTGTCGTTCAGGAAGGAGGACCACATGGTCTGGGCCAGCGTGGGGCTGCCGAGCCCGATGGCGGGCGTCTCGACGAAGTTCGTGGGCTTGTGCACCTCCATCCAATCCACCATCTGCTGGTACAGCTCGTCGTAGTCCGCCGGCGTGAGCATGACGGCCTCACGCACCATGGCCGCCACGCCCGCCAGCGGCTTGCCCAACACCGTGGCCGCGGCCGCATCCGCCACCACGTAGGACGTGACGTTGCCGGCGTAGTTGCGCAGCGAGGACCGGAGCTCGGGCGACGAGAACCGCCGCCGCCCGTCCACCCACCACAGCAGGCGGCAGCGCTTCTCGTCCTCGCCCAGCAGCTTCGACGTGGCCACGATCCCCGCGAGGACCTTCCACAGGTACGCGGACACGGCCTGCACGCGCGTGGCGCGCTGGCCGCCCTCGGCGCTCGCCTCCTCGCGCAGCGGGGCGATGTCGCGCCCGTCGACGTAGTAGAGGCGCTCGATGAAGCTCTCCTCGGCCGTCAGCGCGTTCACCTCCTGCTCGTGCTCCCACCGCGTGTACATGGCTGCAACCGAGGCGCCGTACGTCGGCGGGTCGCGCGGGCGGCTGAACTGCCTGAGCACCGAGCGGTCATGGATGGGGCCTCCGCCAGAGATAGTCCCGGTCCGGACCAGCTCGGTCCACATCCTCACGAGCATGACGCCGACGTTCCCGTCGCCGACCAGGTTATTAGCGGCCCAGACCACGGCGAAGCCACCGCAGGCGAAGGACAGCAGCTGCACCGACAGGACCATGTCCTGGGCGTACGGCACGTGGATCCTCTTCAGGGACTCCCCCGATAGGCTCCAGTCCAGGGCCGACAGCTCCACGCCGGCATGTGCCACGATGAGCTCCGCTCCTTGGTTGTAGCAGTGGAGCTCGGGGATGCCAGAGCTGGGGTCGACCACGATGCGGCCAGCCATAGGGAAGAAGTGGTTAAGATATGCCGGCATGTGGGCCTCGAAGGCAGTGACAACGGCGTTGAAGTCGCCGGCGCCGGTGGGGGGCTTGGGGTAGACGCATGTCAGGGCGCACTGTTCGGTGTTGGCGTAGAGGTCGAGGTGGGAGACGGCAAGTACGTGTGGCTGGATGGAGGGTCGGAGGCCCTGACGAGGTTCCGACTCGCCACCCGGATGGGCAAGCCGCAGCCTGCAGCGGCCCGCCTAGCAGGCAACGCCATTGATTTCCTCCTTACTTCGCGAGCTAGCTAGCGACTGCTGCTCACTCCTGCCTTTAGTACTACGTATCTGGCTTCAGCTGATGGAGCAAGTGTGCATGGGTGAGTATATGTGTGTGCTGGAAACGGGCACGACACGATACGTGTTGTGTGATCTTCCTCCAGTTCGATCTTTCAAGATCGCGTACGTACGCACTCGAGGAGGCGGCGGTGCGGCAGGTGTTGCACCGTTCTGGCGATGACGGACGATCTCGACGGCACTCTCCGGCCTCAGTGTGCTCTTATCTTGTCTCTATTCTTGTGACACGTTGCCTTGAATGTGTCCCACTCCCGTGTGATTTTAGGGCACGTGGTCATTATCCTTTGGGGCTGTTGCCCCTCGCATGTTTTTTTTTTGAGAGAGATTTCTGCTTGTTCATATCAAAGCCAGGTAGAAAGCACGGGAGGAAAACTTTTGGTCTATGAAGACATATGCACCTTATATAGATTTTTTTTTAGTAATTCAACAAAAAGTAAAAAATTCTTGAAAATATTTTTGAAATAAACTTGACCTTCTATTGTACTCGTGAGAAAATAAATCCACAAAAAAATATCCGTTTGACTTCTTTTCAAAAAAGACAATTTTTTTGGCTAAAATAGTGTGAATAGTGATCTATAATAGCAAATAAATTTTGTCTTTTTTGCTGTGAGGTCAACTTTTGTTTTTTTTTCGTCGAGATTTATTTACTAGTGCAAAAGTAAGTCAAGTGTTTTGTCAAAATAGTTCTTGCCTATTTTGATTTTTTATTAAAATATTAAAAAAAATCCCACACTGGGTGTATATACACCCAGGAACCAAAGTGTATTTCCCACTCACGCAGGATCTATCTTAGAAGATGTCCCGACACAACAGCACACATGACCCCAGAAAGAAAACAAATTACAACCAGGTCCTTGGAAGCCTGCACACTGAACTTGCCATCGTTCGTCGCCGAACTCCGCCGCCGCCGAATCAGTCGCTGGAGAACGAAACAACGACCCGCAGAAGCGCCATCGCGCTTAAGCTTTACGAGCCGATGAACTTCCCGGCCACGAACAACAAGGCCTTCTCCCTGTGGCACGTCGGCTGGGGATCTTCATCCGACGCAATCAGGGATGAGCGCTAGAACCACCCACCATCAACCACAAGCCCTACATTGGAAGCCACTACCACCTCCAGAACGCCGATGCCACCGCACCAGCCACCAAGCTCCTATACACAGACCTCTACTCCTCCTCGAAAGCGCCGGAGCCAGCACCCTCAAAGCGGGGCAGGAGCGGGAGGACCGAAAGCCCAAACGCAGCTGCCGCCGCCACACCAACTGCGCCAAGGAATAGAACCACCCTACTAGCTCCTCGACGCAGCCAGCCATGCAGCCGCCGAGAGGGAGAAGTAGCCGAGGTATAAAAAGGCCGAACGCCACCCCCAACTCCGCCGGAGGAACGACACCATAAGCCACGAAAACCTAGACTACTAGGACCTCGGTACACAGCCAAGCACAGATCCAGGGTCCCCCACACCTCCCGAGGCCTGGGCCGCCGTTGGGCGAGAGGAGGACCGGAGGGTCTGGCCGATGGAGTCGCACGAAGTGGAAGCTTCGCCCTAGTCATGGGTTCGGGATAAGGACAACCCAGGTTTGATGGATGGGGGTCATGCTAGGTCAGCTGGTAGGGGGGCTTTGGGGTCCTGCCCTTCGCATGTTATTGCGTACTGTTCTGATCTTATGCCTCCTTTCGGAAATTCACGGGATTGTTGTCGATCGCTCAAAATATATTGGTACAGAAACATGAGTAAGGATGTCTTCTTCTATTATGGTGGCGCATCATTCTGACGAGTCCATAGGTTCACTATAAGGGTGTGTTTGGTTCGGAACGAAGTGTCATAGAATGTTATGGTTCCATTCCATTGCAATGCAATGGTTCCATCTCTATGTTTGGTATAATAATAGAGTGGAATGGAACGGTTACGCCTCAATGTTTGGTTGCTGGAATGGAATGGAATGAAAAAGATTCATATTGGTGTTTGCTTCTTTTGCAATATATGCAACATTGATAGTTTGTTCAGAAGCATTTTTTTGAATTCCAAAATAACATTTTATTTATCTGTTCATCATCACTAATTTGTAATTTGCTTCACAACATTCCAGATAAATGGCATAGTAGCCTATATATACACAATCATATATATTTAGTGACAAAATTTAAGAGGCAAGAACAAGAATGTACAAATTGAAATCAAAATTTGTCACGAATCTCAACAAAAAAGGCAAGAACAATCGCAAAAGGCTGCCGCCTGAGCACCGGAAGCCGGCCACCGCGCTCTCATATATGGTGCCAGCTGAGCACTGGATGGAAGCGCCCCTCTTCCCAGCCTTGGCCACGCACCCGCCGGTGCCAGATACATCTCCAACATATTTATTAACTTAGTTTTGGTGCACTATTCATTTCATGTTTACAATAATTTTATATAGTTTTGATGCACTTTTATATGATTTTTATGGACTAACCTATTAACTTAGTGTTCAATGTCAGTTCCTATTTTTTGCCTATTCCTATGTTTTGCGGAAAAACCATACCAAACAAAGTCCAAAGGCGATAAAAATTTACGGTGATCTTTTTCCGAACATAAGAGACCCACGAAGCTTCGAGGAAGGACCAGAAGACGCACGAGGAAACCACAAGCTCACACGGCGCGCCCTCCCCCTAGGAAGTGCCATGCAAGCTTGTGGGCCCCTCGGGACTCCTTTTGGCGTGATTCCAACGCTGAAAATTCTTATGAATTGAGTCTTGCTCTTTGAGGTTTCATTGTTATCCGATTGAATATTCTGGATTTGAGATGACTTATGTATGTCTTGCATGTGGATACCCGTGGTGACAATGGGGATTCTATTGAGTCACTTGATATATGTTTTGGTAATCAACCTGCGGATTCCAGTGATGACATTGGATTAATCTAGGCACAAAGGTTGATACACGTTTTCATCATACTTTCTCCGGTAGGAACTTTGGAGTGATTGTTTATCGCATGTTCAGGGACGGTTATATGATTTAGTTATGTTAGCATTATTGGGAGATTGCACTAGTAAAAGTATGAACTCTAGGCCTTGTTTCTAACCATTGAAATACCATTTGTGCTCATTTTTATCACTTACTACCTTGCTGCTTTTGTTATTTCAGATTACAAAAATCTATATCTACTATCCATACTAACCTTGTATCACAATCTCTTCGCTGAGCTAGTGCACCTATACAGTTTACCATTCTATTGGGTGTGTTGGGGATGTAAGAGATTTCTTGCACTTGATTGCAGGGTTGTTTGAGAGAGACCATTTTCTTTCTACACCTTACATGGATTGATTAACCTTAGGTCATCGACTTAAGGGAAATTTGCCGATGTCCTACAAAACTCTACGCTTAGAGGCCCGACAGAGCCTACAAGAATAAATTTATGTAGTAGACATCAAGGTATTTCTGGCGCTGCTGCCCGGGAGGTGAGTGCTTGAAGGTATATCTTAAGATCTTGCACTTGAATCTTTTGGTTTCTTGTTCATCACTAGTTTTATAAACAAAATTACAAAAAAATGAAAGTGAAGTTGCATCAAATTCTTTAACTCTATAAAGTCTTTCTTAAAAATATGGATTCTGATAATTGTGACGAAGTGGTAAAAAGGAGAATTTAACACAATGTCTGGAGTGAGTTCCTTTAATGATAAGCATGATTCAATAAGCAACGGAAGGAGCGAGCAAGTGTTGTTTGGGCCTCGCCCATGCGTGCGATATTGAGACTATTCAGTGCTTAAAGCGTTGAACGGGTTGTAATTTCTATGCAGATCCTATTTGCCGCTTTCTTCTTGAAATCACTAATTAATAAGAATTACTATTTGCAAAGCTCACTCCCACTTCTTCATATTGCACTGCATCTATGTCACTTGTCGCAGCCTGTGAGTTTTCGTTTTTCTCATAGATTCGTTTATTCAAAACATTTTATCTCTCAAACCGTACGTCCAAATGTCAAACCATTTTCACTGGTAGATTCCTCGCGTCGAGATCTTCAAAACTAGACCCGTGTTGATAGGTTTTTACGAACCTTTTCAGAAAAAACCTGGACAAAAAACTGAACCAAGAGCACGTTTTTTCCTTTCCGAAAGGCGCGACCGTGCCTCACGAGCAATAAATTTGTGCCTTCGCAGAAGGAAAAAAAACAGAAAACACGTCTTTTTTTTCTTTTCCGAGAGGCACGACCATGCCTTCGCGAAAGCAAATCCATGCATCCACGAGAAGTAAACATGTGCCTCTCGCGGAAGGAGAAAGAATAAAACGCATTTTTCTCACGCAAGTTTTTTTGAACTTTCTTTTGTCCAAATCTTGAAAGAACCCATGAGAAAACTGAAAAGCCGAATAACAATTTTTTTATGTAAAAGCTGAAAACGCGTACAGAATTTTTTTTAGAAAGAAGCGTCCAGAGCACGACACGTGGAGGCGACTGAGTGCGCCAAGTGGCGCGCTCCCAGTCCACCCCAAGTTACCCCTTGCGGGGCTTCCGAAGGAGTACTCCTTCAATAGTTGCTCTCTTCGGCAAATTGTCGCTCAAATGCAATGGAATTAGCGATGGCTGACCCAATTAAGCTAGCATCAACCAAGCACCATTTGTTTTTATCAATTTTCTTTTTCTGGGGTCTAGACTTTTAGTGGGCTTTCTCCCATTTACAGCTTTCTTTTTTATATATGTTTCCTTTTATGGATATTTATGTTTATTATTTTTTCATTTTGAAATATTTGTCATTTTATGAACATTTTCAAAAGTTCATAAATATATTTGTTAAACAAAAAAACCTAAAATATGTGAAGATTTTTCTATTTATACATTTTTAAATCTAGCACATTTATAAATTCTATAATATTTTCCAAATTCATGAAGATTTCTAGTTCATGAATATTTTTGAAATTTGATGATTTTTTTATAAATACATGGACGTCTTTTAATCCAAGAATAGGTTTCATATCCATGAATATTTTTTAAATATACAAACATTTAATAATCTAGGAACATTATTTAAATTAGTACATTTTCTAGAATACATGCACATTTCTAACCCAATATCATTTGAAAATTCCAAGGCATTTATAAGTATTCTTAATATTTTTAGATTTGTAAAAATTGATTAAAATATACTTAACCTTTTTAATATCAAATTAATATAATTTTCAAATCTCTCGTAACAAAACCCACAGACAGGTTTTCTAGAGAAAATGAAAAGATTATAATTTTGGTTAGGATTTTTTATAATTTGTAAACATTTTTTAATTTTCCTAAACCTTTATTATTATCACATTAATATAATTTTCAAATATGTTGAAACAAAACCGATAGCCGAGCTTTCCAGAGAAAATGACTAAAAAATAATACATACAATAGTCTACACATCCAACTGAATGAATATTGCTCAATAGGAAGGGCTCCACGACGCGTTAAAGTGGGCTTGAGCGAAAATCTGACCCTGTTAGTCTCTTCTTGTAAGATACTAGGACAATGCCCGTGCATTGCAAGGGGATATAAATATTTTAGTACGTTGGCTTGTGATTTACATGCCCATATTAATATGATTGTGTAAATAAATATTTATCAAATTCAGCCCGTGATTTACCTTACATTTTAATTGAAAGTTTGGTAAGTAAACTAAGTTGAAACTATTTTAAAGGTATAATTAATATTATGCCCTTAGTTGTTTGCTACTCGGCAGTTTTACCCCTAGTCTATCATTTTTTAAAAATTGCTCCCCACTACTTTTTATTTTCTTACCATACACATTGTCCACATCAGCTATGGGCCACGTCATCGGAGCCCCCACTATCCTATTTTCTAGCCTCCTCGTGCGTCCACGTCATCCGGTATTCCTGTCATCATCGCACTCACCGCGTCGCTGGACTGGCTTCTTGCACCTGGGCTGTACGAAGCATTTTCTCACTTGGGCTGATGGAACCAGGTTGTGGGCTCTATCTTTGGCCCAGGCGGGAGGAACCTAGAGATGGCTACTTTGGGGAGCAACTAATTAACGAGCGCTCTTTCTTTTCTAGCGCCAACTATCGGCGTCAAGGCCGCTTTCGATCGTTAAATCGTCATGTCGCAATCTGGGTGCTCCCTCCGGATTTTGTTTGTCAATTTTTCGGCACGCGTTTTCGGCTTTTTAAACGGGTTTTTTTTTTTGGTTTTTTTGACGTTTTGGTTTTCCACTGGTCTTCCCTAGTTTTTAAACCAAAAAAAAAAATTGCGCAAAAAACGCATTTTTTCTGTTTTTTTCCTTTCGCGAGAGGCACGGTTTTGCTTCCGCGAGAGGCACGGTTGTGCTTTCGCGAGAGTCACGGCCGTGCCTCTTGGAAAAAAAACATGTTTTCTGTTTTTTTCGCGAGAGGCACGGTTTTGTTTCCCTGAGAGCCACGGTTGTGCTTTCGCGAGAGTCACGGCTGTGCCTCCTCAGAAACGAAAAAAAACGTGTTTTTTGGTTTTTTTTCTTTCGCGAGAGGCACGTTTTGCTTCCACGAGAGGCATGGTTGTGATTTCGTCAGAGGCACTGGTGTGCCTCTTTCGGAAAGGGAAAAAATTCCGTGCTCCCGATTCGGTTTTTTCGTCCGGTTAATTCCGTCTGTTTTTTTCATGAAAAAAAAGTTCGTCAAAACCTATCAACATGGTATCTAGTTTTGAAGATCTCGACGCGAGGAATACAACTATGAAAGCGATTTGAGATTTGGACGCACGGTTTAAGAGATAAAACGTTTTGAATAAACGGATATACGAAAAATGAAAAAAACTCTCAGATACAGCACGCCGCTTGTCGCAACCAGAGAAAATTGAAGTAATCTCCGTAAGAAATACTCCTTAACTAACGATTTCGGCTACTTTGGTCCACAATGGTAGGAACCCTGAGGAGCGACCGATCGAAGACTCGGCTTCTCCCCCCGTTCTAACTGTCAAAAAATCAGTCGGCTGCAGCCCTATCATCTTCCCCAGATCCGCCTCATTAGCTTCTCAACACCACCGATTGATTTCTTTAACCCTCTTCATCTTCTGCACCAAATACCGTTCTATTAATCTCCACATCCCAGTATGCCTTCTCCAACTCATGGTCTCCTCTGACGCATCCCATCCAGTCCCCATTCTTGCTATCCTCCTATGACACCGCTCCTGCCGTCGCTAATTGTGTTCTATAGTACGCCGTCTGATCGCGAGCTCCCTCAAAGGTTATGAGCAAAAAAGCAAATAAACTGCTCTCCCCGTGCTCTTCAAAGTGCATCTCCAAGTCAAAAGGTGACCGACAATCATGGTGAGCGACACAATCCATGCATGTGAAATCTTTCTCCCAAATATAATATGAACGGCGATAATCGCCACACGCGCAGACGACATGGACACTACCATTATCGACTGTGGCATACCCCGCAGGCAGCCCATTACGACTTTACGCGGCGAATATTGGGACCCACACGTGTGGCAAGTGAGGAGCATCCTACCACACGACTTTTTTGGTACAATGGGATCGATCTCACATTTAATTCGCTTTGACAGGGGAACCCACACCCCACACGCCTCCATCAGACCAGATCCCTTTTCCCTGTGAAAAAAAGGAACAAAAAGCCCACTAACAACAAATTAAATGAAAAGGCCCAATTTTTGGTTTTTTCTGTACAAATAAAAGCCCAAATTTTGCTCAGATACTAAAAAAATGCCATCAGCTGATTTGAAAATAGCAGAAAATGTCATTCGAGTTTAACCAAACTATTTGCCATTATATTTGTTTTTTAACAATGGCAAAGGTTTATGAACACATATATAATGCCCAAAATGAAATATGGCAAATCTGCCATGACAACAAAAATCAATATTGCCATGTGAAAAAACGCAAAAAATTGAAAAATTCATGTGAAAAGAACACACAAGTTTGACAAGACAATAAAGATAAAAATGCAATTGCATTTTTAATTAAAAATGCCATGAAAGTTTAATCAAAATTGCCATGTTTTGAAGGAGAATTTTGCCGTTTGTGAGAAAAAACACAAAATGTTGAAAATCAAGTATGAACAAAGAGATTTGCCATGGCAGATTGGTATCAAAGAATTATCGTGTTTTGTATGATGAATTTAATGTGTTGAAAAACACAAAAAGTTTGAAATTCAACTATGAACAAGAAACTTGTCATGGCAAATTCGTATCAAAACTTGGCACGACGAAATTCATGTAAACTAAATTTGCCATGAACAATAAAATAAATTTGCCATGAATTGTAAACTAAATTTGCCATGAACCAATAAACTAAAATTTGCCATGATCAATAAACCAAATTTGTATCAAAACTAGGCACGACAGACTTATATCAATAATTGCCATGTTCTGGTATGATGAATTTGCCATGTGTGTAAAAAACAGAAAAGTTAAAAAATCATAAATATGAACAGGAAAATTGGCACGGCAGAAATTCACGTAAACTAATTTTGCCATGACCAAGAAAAATTGCCATGGCAGATTCATATTGAAACTTGCCATGGCAGAAAAAAAATCATGTAAACTAAATTGCCCTGATTTGAAAACGTATCAAAACTTGGCATGGCATATTTGTATCAAGAATTGCCATGTTTTGGTATGATGAATTTGCCGTGTGTGTAAAAAACACAAAAGGTTGAAAATCAAAAAAAGTATGAACGAGAAAATTGCCATGGCAAATTCATATCAAGAATTGCCGCTTGTTTGTATGATGAATTTGCCGTGTGTGAAAAAAACACAAAGAGTTGAAAGTCCAGTATAAACAAGAAAAATGCCATGGTAGATTCGTATCAAAACTTGCCACGGCAAAATTCACGTAAACTAAAATTTGCCACGATTTGAAATTTGCCATGACTAGTAAACTAAATTTGTCATGAACCAAATAAACAAAATTTGACATGATCAAATAAAATAAGTTTGCCATGACCAATAAACTAATTTTGCCATGGCCAATAAACTAAATTTGCCATTATCAACAAACTAAAATTGCCGTGGTTAACTAAGAAGCAAAAGCATAAAGATTGTCGTGGGCATGTTAAAAAAACTAAATTTGCCATGACTAGTAAACTAAATTTTTCATTAACCAAATAAACTAAATTTGACATGATCAAATAAAATCAGTTTGACATAATCAATAAACCAAATTTGCCTTGGTCAATAAACTAAATTTGCCATTATCAACAAACTAAATTTGCCGTGGTTAAGTAAGAAACAAAAGCATAAACATTGTCGTGGGTGTGTTAAAAAACGAAATTTGCCATGACTAGTAAACTAAATTTGCCATGAACCAAATAAACTAAATTTGACATGATCAAATAAAATCAGTTTGCCATGATCAATAAACTAAATTTGCCATGGTCAATAAACTAAATTTGCCATGGTGTTTTGCGTATAAATAGAAATATACGTTATAGAATTGCCATCGATAAAAGTTTAACAACCGCCATGATTTCTGACCTCAATCTAACCACATGTATTCTGTAGATAACAACACCAGATAATTAACAGGCCTCGTGACATGGGGTACTACTACAGATACACATGTTTAAGCTATGTGACCAACTTAAAATGCCATGGGTGTTAAATTTGCCATGTCTCTGAAATTTACCATGGCATCATCAAAAATTGCCATGACTCTAAAGTTGCCATCACTGCATGCTCGAAAACTGCCCGTGGAAACTACAGACTATCCATCCAATTCTAAACAAAGGCTAAATTATCAGATTCAAAACTGTACTCAGATGATTGATCAAACAAAATTCATCGCCCTGCTGCCGTGTGCATGAACACACAACACACGAAACTGAGAGAGGGAAAATTAAACCTCCATGGCATCGGGTGCCGGAGGAGCACGGAGTAGACGGGCCTTCCTGAAGATCACATCGAGCACGCGGATGTCGCCGTGATTGCAGTAGTTGCTGGGCTGCCGCGATGCCGTGACGAACAAGCCGTTGCCTCCCATGACCACAAGCTCATCGATGTTGACGACGAACACGGGGTGGCGCTTGCCCACTGGGTCGAGTAGCTCCGGCCTGCGCCTGCACCCACCACGGAGGCCGAGCCCCACCAGGGACACCCGCCGGCCCGCCGCCGTCGTTCCCGGGGCAGGAGTTGGCGAGTAGCGCGGCGGCAACATGCAGATAGACTGGCGCGCGGCGGAGCTCGAACCCCAGAAGTAGCCGCGCCCGCTCGCCTCCTCCGCTTCAACCATCCGGCCCCCTGGACCTCCCCCTCACAGCCGGGAAAACCATGCAGCTCTCCCTCACCACCACCCAAGCCGCCATGGGAGAAGGGGGATCCACCCAGTGCTCACCACCAACGCGCCCCTCCCCGCCCCTCACGCCTGCCACCGCCCATCTCGCCGGCCACCTACCGGTCACCACAAAGATACATATGAGAGGGGATTACGAGCAGAGGGGAAGAAGAGGAGCGGCACGGGGCGGTGGGAATAAACCTGGCTGCGCTAGTCGGTGTTTGCCGGCCACCGGAGGTGTGGGAGAGGCGTCGGGGTCGCTCGGGGTTGAGCTCCTTGGCGCGTGGCCACCGTCGATGTGGGGGAAAGGCTCCGCCACAGCTGCTCTAGCGAGGGGAGTGGGGGTGGGGGGACTGAGACGGGAGGATAAGGTGCGCTGGTCCTCGGCAGATGCATGAAGATTCGACATTTAACGCGTTTGGGCCGAATTGTCAACTGCCACACGCGTTCGGGCGAGGAGTGTTTCGCTCGCACAACACCGTTTGCTTACGTGGCTTTTGACCCGGATGGCAATTGCTCTAAAATTCATGCAAACGGATCTAATGGCATCGAGTGCGTGTGGGCTTGTTTCTAAATGCCACACGTGTGGACGTTAGTATTTCCCTATAATATTCATTTAAGTTATCCCTCCCGCTTCCATGGCATGATAACTTATAGGGGATCACACGGTTTAGAGGCTATTCTACTTGCTATATATTGCTCCGATGTGGCATTTCTTCTGGGCCAGCACGCGAAGCTTTTTCCGTCCCTGATTGTTAGCTTCAAATACATCATGATTGATTGGTTTAATCATGGGTTCATTCTTGCAGGTGTGCAGAAATTATGACCGATGCTGCTGTTCTTTTTGTTTTTTTAATAAAAGCATACGCCTGACTTTATAAATAAAATCATCAGGCAGAATAGCACAACCGACACCAACCAAACACAATAGCAGAACAACAAAATAATAGGTTCGCGTACATGGCAACCTAGCCAGTCATGGCACGCAGGCCAGCCCTAAACAGATAAGATAGAAAGAGACAGGATTTAAGTCGCCTCCCGATGCGAGCGCGCCAAGGAGGAAGCTGTGATCCGAATCTTGGACAACATAGCGTCGAAGGCCTCGTGGTCTGCTTCCGTAATCAATGATCTCCACTGCTGCTAAAATACACCAGTTTTAAATAAGCAACCATCAGGATTAGCCGGGAAGATATGTTCAATGGTAAACTTGTTTCTAGTGGTCCACAGCCACCAACAAATCGCTGCAAACCCAACCCAGAAGATCCTTTTAGAAGCCCTAGATAAGCCGCTGACCAATCTCCTCACATCCACAAAAAGCCGAAGGATTCCAATTCACTTGCAGCCAATAGCGAATGCAGCACCACACAAACTTAGCCAAAGGGCATCGAAAAAAGATATGATCAGTATTTTCAATGGCCCCACATAAGGCACATCTATCCGAACCCGGGCCGTTCCTTTTCCTGATTTGATCCGCCATGGGAAGCTTCCCACGGAAAGCTTGCCACATGAAAATTTTGATCTTAGGGGCACTCCAAATGCATTTGAACTTGGACGTGGGGGCGCCACAGATGAGTTTAGTGTAAGCAGACTTAACCGAAAATCGACATGAAGAAGAATGAGGCCAGACCACCGAGTCCTCTTCCTCCAAGAGCAAAGGGAAGCAAGCAATAAAGCGATGCCAGTCTTTTAACTCTTCAGGAGATAGCGTTCTACGGAGGTCAAGATCCCAATTATTTAGCAAGAGCTCGAAGATAGAGATCTCTGGGTTAGAACAGTAAGAAAATAAGGTAGGGAACGACACCGCAAGGGTGGCTTCCCCGAACCACCAGTCTAGCCAAAAACGAGTAGATTTGCCATTCCTAACGATAAATTTAACCAAAGATTGAAAATCCGGCTGAACTTTAACAAGATGGTGCCAAAACTGGGAACCACCAGAGGGCGAAGCCAACATGAGACTCGACGAAGGGAAGTACTTAGCCTTGAGAATGGTGAGCCAAAGGGGGGCTCCACAGAAGACATGATTTTCACCACCACTTTAAAATGAGGCACTTGTTCATGACAGCCGTGTTAATAATACCCAACCCACCAAGCTTTTTGGGTCTGCAAATGTATTTCCATTTCACCATCCTGTATTTGCGCTTATTATCCGTTGAATTCCAGTAAAAGGCACCCCGGTGCTTATCAAAACCAGCGTGAATCCCTCCCGAAAGGAGGTAGAAACCCACCAGGAACATGGGGAGGGAGGACATGCTGCCGTTCAAGGACAATGGAATCCAACCTGTGTGAAACCCACACCATGTTGTACTTTTTTATCACATGTTTTATTTCCCTACTTGCGTATATTCTTCCTTCTCTATGCAGCATCTGCATAGAACACATTGCTTGGTGCGAACTGCAACTAGAATCAGGCGCTGGCAAAGTTGAACATGTTCATTCAGATTTATGAGCCCACAAGCCGGTTGATTTTTTGTCAATTCAAATGAGCACTTCACTGTAATAGTTCTTTACTTTTTTTCGCGGTTACCTTTTGCATTTTCTATTGTTTAATGATGTGATGTTCTTAGCAATAGCTCTTCAGGGATAATGAAGTATTCATTGTGATTCTTAATTGTGTTTTGCATCAGGCATTAGCTAGATGTGGCAATGAAGATCCAAGAAATGTATTGCTCTCTTTCTCATCTAAGAACAATTTCACTTTTTACCTTAGTACATCTATCCCGATTGATAACACACATGTCATATGCATGGTTCCTCCCAATTCTCAAACAATGATCTGTGTTTTCTTTCACCGTTTCAATTAGAGAAGACCGGAAGGAATACAAAGATGCAATTATAATGATGAAGAACTCAAAAGAACCATTGTTTTTTTACTCCACTATTTGAATACAGTGTTGAATAATGGATACTGCTAGGAATATCTTTAATGCTACAAAGTGCTATAATTTTACCATACACTATATATTTATACCGTGAAAAAATTTGAATCACTTATATATCAAATTTGTTATATTGTTAATTGTTATCACCTCTATAGGAAGTCTTCCACACTATAGATTCAATTTGGTCTCTTCTTTGCCATGTGGATGTTACCAAAAAAATCTCAACAAATTCCCGCCGCAACGCGCGGGGTATCACCTAGTTTTTAAAAACTCTCGGTTCTGCCCAAGCCACTTCGCTCCTCTTAGCAAAGTTCAAATAAGATATCAAAGTTAAAAAATCTCAACAAATACCCTTTGACCGTTTGATCATCATTTTGAAAACTTCGTAATAAATTCATAGTAACTCAGAAAAGTTCAAATAAGATATCAAAATGTTCAAAAAAAACATCACCTATATGTGCATGTCATTTGCATTCATGATAAATGTCTTGGAAAGCCCCCATCTAAGTTTGAGCTCTTATGATCTCAGCATGAACAATAAAATCTAAAAAAATGAAAAAAAGTTCTGAAAATTCTAAAAATATTTTGTGGCAAACATTGACCAATGTTGTGAGTGCTTGCCAAGTGTCATTAGGGAATGAAATTCGTGGAAGTCGTGGAAAAAACACAAAATGAGCACTCCAAAATGCTTTGGATTTGGAGCATCAATTTTGTTTCTTTTGCCACGACTTCCACAAATGTCGTTCCCTGATGAAACTTGGCAAGCACTTAAAACGTTGGACAATATTTGGCCACCAAAAAATTTAGAATTTCTAGAATTTGTTTTCAATTTTTACGATTTTACTGTTCACATTGAGATCATAAGAGCCCCAAATTAGATTGGGACTTTTCAACACTTTTGTCATGAATGCTAATGACATGCACATATAGGTGGTGTTTTTCTAACCATTTTGATACCTTATTTGCATTTTTTTGAGTCAGTATGAATTTCTTATGAAATTTTCAAAGTGATGATCAACCAATCATAGAGAAAAAACATAAGAGGAGTAAAGTGACTTGGGCAAAACCGAGAGGTTTTGAAAGGAGGGGGGGGGGGGTAAAACTACCGAGTATGACACAACTAGGGTCATAAAATTAATTATACATATTTTAAAAGATAAGTAAATGACGGTAATTAATTATTATACGGGAAATGTTGGGCCAAGGGTCGTTGAGAAGAAAAATAAAATTTAAAATCTTACTTTTTTTAAGTAGTAGACGTGAAAAGTAGCAATAGAGATAAACGAGCATAAGCCTTTTTCTTTTTATACTTCTTTATAAGAACACCATGTAGATAGTGGAAGCAACTACTCCCTCAGTCCCATAATGTAAGACGCTTTTGACACTAGTGTTGTGTCAAAAAGCGTCTTATATTATGGGACAGAGAGAGTAGTTAACATGTGCCCTTCGCATGGGGCACTTTTCCAGCATGGGGAGCCCTCCACGTGGTCACTTCAACAAGGTCATGTGTCGCGCATTGAACGTTTCCCCTATTAGAACAATTTTTTTAATATTCTTCGCCATTTCTCTTTTCTTTCCAAATTTTTTCATGGCCCACGTGGGCCTTCCGTGTGCTCCCACATGGAGCGGATATGCGCTTCATGCGTGAGCCGAGGTGTGCTTTACCATGGGAAAGCACAAATTAGTTCACTAAGGAAGCACACGTGTGCTCCTATAGGGAGCGGGAGCACATGAGTGTTTCCAGACAAAACCACAATTGTGATTCGCCCATATGAGAGCACATGCTAGTTCAAATGGGTGCACGTGTTTGTATAGTTTTGAATGCATACATTTTAGCTGCCAAAAGTTTTTTCGCGAATACGCAAGCCGCATATCTTTGTATTGATAGAAGGAGATAGTAGCATGGGATTATAACGCATACAAGTCCATGTACGCATAGGCATGGTGCACAAGCGTTGGAGCAGACTAGAACAAGGGGCTGCTCAGCCCTAGGTGACTCCGCTTAGCAACTACGCGCCAGAATGATGTTAAGCGATCCGTTGGCGCCGCCTTTAGCCCATAGGCGCGCCTCGTCTTTGATGGTGTTGGAGATCAACGAGAGCGAAGGGGTGGCCCGGTCGATGATACACGCGTTGCGGTGTTTCCATAGCCACCATGATGTGAGGATGATGAGGGAGGATAGCCCTTTTCGAACAGGCGCCGGTGAGCGGTCAAGGCAGGAAGTCCACCAAGTCTGGAAGGGGTGTGGGCATCGGGAGGTCGACGGCCATGCGAGCCCACCGAGGATGTCATGCCGGACTGGCGCGTGAAGGGCAGGCCGCGAGGAGGTGATGCATGGACTCTAGCGCCGATCGCAGAACGCACAAGAGTCCTCGTGTGGCAGGCCGTGGCGGGCCAGCGCCTGAGGTCCAGCAGCGGTCTTGCATGGCAAGCCAGAGGAAGAATCTGACGCGTAGGGGCGCCCAAGGACGCCAAGTGAGCCGCCAGTGGGGGTCCTCACATGCGCCAACGAACAGGGCCTTGTAGCAGGAACTCGCGGAGTATACGCCGGAGGCTGTCCAACGCCAGGTGAGCACGTCCGGTGTGGGGTAGAGCGGCGTGTGGCGCACGAGCCGCCAGAGGTTGACGTACTGAACCATGGCCGCAGGGCCGAGCGCATCATGGATGTCGTGGGACCCAAGAACGCAAGTGAAGGCCGTCTTGCACAGTGCGGTCTTTTCTAGGCGGCGAGGGACGAGAGCATACACTAGAGGAGCGATCTCACCGCGGAGCCATCTATCCAAAGGGTCGGTCCAAAGCGGCAAGTGGCGCCGAGCCAAGCCGCCACTTTGTGGAGGCGCCGGAAGATGGCCTTCGCGTCGGCGTCGTGAGGGACGGGAGGTGGCTCCACGGACGCGAGGGGTCGATCTGGCTGGAGCCATAACCATCGAACACACAAGGACAGCCCTGCGCGATAGATGTCTCGGATGCCAAGGCCACCAAGGGAGATAGGGCGGACACTCGCTGCCAATTGACGCGACATTGGCCTCCGTTTGCCTCCTTGTGACCCGCCCAAAGGAATCCGCGGATGATCCGTTCACCTTCTTGATTGCCGATTTGTTGAAGGCAATGGCCGTGAGGAAGTGGGTGGGTATGGCGCAGAGGACATGCCGTACGAGCGCGAGGCGATCACCCTGAGAGAGCATGGAGGCGCGCCAGGTGGAGAGCTTGCGGCCTAGCTTGTCGAGGATCGGCTCCAGACTCGTCGAGCCGCCTTGCGGATGGCGCAGAGGAAGCCCCGTAGGGGAACGGGAAGTGCGTCACCGGGCATTGCATCTCGGAGGTGATCGTGGCAATATGGTCGTCGGTGCATCGGATCGGGGTCGCCGAGCACTTGCTGAAGTTGGTATGAAGCCGGAGGCTTCGCCGAAGACATGGAGGAGGGTGCGCACGGCAGCGATGTCATGGCTGTCCGGATGGCAAAAAATGACGACGTCGTCCGCATAGAGTGATATGCTAGATGCCGCGTGCCGGGTAGTGAGGCGATGCAGGAGGCCTGCGTCCACAGCGCGTAGAAGCATGGAGTTAAGGACGTCGATCACGATCGTGAAGAGCATGGGAGAGACCGGATCGCCCTGCCGCAGCCCATGGGCATGGTCAATCAGGGGACCCGGGTGCCCATTGATAAGCACCCTCGTCGAGGCCGTGGAGAGAAGGATGGAGATCCACTTGCGCCATCGAGGCCCGAATCCAAGATGTGTCAGGATCTGGAGCAAAAACGGCCAGGACACACAGTCAAAGGCCCGCGCGATGTCGAGCTTGAGAAGCATACGTGGGCGCCTTTGAGGTTGTGGAGGAGACGAGCCGTTTGTTGCACAAGCATGAAGTTGTCGTGGATGCACCGCCCGCCGATGAACGCACTTTGGTTGGTGGAAACCATGGAGCCAAGATGGGGGGCTAGCCGGAGGGAGAGCAGTTTAGCGACAAGCTTAGCGAACATGTGGATGAAGCTGATTGGCCGGTAGTCGTAGAGAGACCGCGCCGTCAGCACGTTTCGGGAGTAGAGTAAGGAGTGCCTCGTTGAGCTTCTGGAAGCATTGGTCGTTCATGGAGTATAGTTTGTCGAAGGCCTCGCGGAAATCGTGCTTTATCGTGTCCCAACAAGCGACGAGGAACTCGGATGTGAAGCCATCGGGGCCAGGCGCCTTTCCGGTCGGTAAGCTTTTCACGGCGGCCCATATCTCGTCGTCCGTGAACGGAGCGTCCAGCCCGAGCAGGTCGAACTGCGGGACATGGAGAGCATGGAGGTCAAGTGTGATTGCGCGCTGAAGCGGTGCCGAGCACGCCGGAGAAGTGGTCAAGGCGGCGGTGACCATATCGTCGTGATCGGTGATGGTGGCGGATCCCACCGGAGGCTCGTCATAATGTTGCCCCGCTGCGGTGGGCCGCGTGGATCTTGAAGTAGGAAAGCGAGCGCCGCCGCCACGGAGCCAGGAAAGGCGTACTCGTTGCGCGCCGATCGATCTCGAGGGAGGCGGCACCTGTGCACGAGGCCTTGAGCTTCCGACGCAACCAGGTCTCGAGGGGGGAGAGTGGTCTGGAGTCTTGCGTCGCGTCAAGACGCGCAATGAGCTCACGCGCAACCTTGAGCTGCAAGGAGACGTTGCCGATCGTGCGAGCGTTCCAGCTCTGCAACTGCCTCGCCGTGGTCTTGAGACGTGTCACGATCCTTCTGAAAAGGTCGGCGTCAGGCGCGGAGGAAGTCCAAGCCGTAGAAACCACGTCGTTGAAGCCTTCGAGCTTAGGCCAGAAATGCTCGAAGTGGAATCGTCTAGCACCGGGCGGCCGCGCCACACAATCGATCAAAAGCGGCAAAGGGTCGGAGGCGGCCGAGGAGAGGCACTAGAGAAGGCAGTGGGGGTGGGCAGTCTCCCATTCGGAGGTGCAGAGGATGCGGTCGTTGCGGACAAGGGTCGGGTTATCGCGCTCGTTGGACCATGTATAGCGGCGGCCGTGCATATATAAGTCACGGAGCTCCTCATTCGCAATGAATAGGCGAAATCTACCCATGATGCGATGGTTGATGTTCGCGTTGCTTTTCTCGGCCGCCGAGAGGATCATGTTGAAGTCCCCGCCGAGGAGCCATGGGCCTATGCGGGAGTCACGAACATCGTGCAAATCGGCCAGGAACTCGATCTTGTCGTCGTCGTCTTGGGGCCCATAAACCCCGGTGATCCACCAGTGGCCCTCGCCAGCCGGGGGGGTAACCAGAGCCGTGACATGGTGCGTGCCAACGATCGGGTTGGAGAGGGAGAGGTCCGAACGGCTCCAGGCGAGCAGAATGCCCCCCGGGTGCCAGCGGCGGGGAGGAAGAAGTAGTCTTCGTAGAGAGGGCCGAGCGTGTCTAGCACGATGGAATCGGTGACGAGCGCGAGTTTGGTCTCCTGAAGACAAACGATGGAAGGGGAGGCAGCGGTGATCACGCTGCGGATAGCCATTCGCTTGGCGCCGGAGTTGAGGCCACGCACGTTCCAGAATATCGCTTTAAAGTTGTAATCCATAGAGGGATGAAGAGGGCGTTGGTGTACAAGAACAGCAGCACTAAGCCTCGATGAGCTGCGCGCTAGACGCGTGGGCATCCTCCGGAGCCGCCAACCAAGAAGTCCGCGAAGGCCCGGAGCACATCCAAGGCTAGGGGCTGCTCAAAGAGGAGGGCATATTTGTCGAGAACGCCGCCGGGGATGGTGGAGTCGCCGGCAATGAGGCCAAGGCGCTTGAGAAGGACTCGTTTAGCCTTCATCTTCGAGCCGAGACCTAGATCGCCCGGGCGATCCGGAAGCTACGCCGGCGTGAAGTTAGCCGGTAGTTCCTTGCGTTCACGCCGTGGCTTGGGAGTAGGCAGGACGGAGGAGGCCCTGACGGTAATCGCGTCGACAAAGGAGGCCAGGGGGGCGTCGTGAGCGGCCGGTTGCATGGGCTGCATGGCCAGGCTGGGCGTAGCTGGTTCCTGGTTGGGTGGCGTCGCTGCCCGGAGCAGCCGGGCCCGAGCTGGGGCCGGGCGGGGCGGCAGCGGGCGAAGGA
Organism: Aegilops bicornis; assembly: GCA_021605145.1. Classification (NCBI taxonomy): domain Eukaryota; kingdom Viridiplantae; phylum Streptophyta; class Magnoliopsida; order Poales; family Poaceae; genus Aegilops; species Aegilops bicornis. The sequence goes on from CM038672.1 coordinate 645,429,112, forward strand.
ACGAGCTCCATGCATGTTTCCTGGCGTGGGGTGGCGGGGCATGCGCCAATCAGCAGCGGGGTGGGCGCGGGCCCGAGGATGGGCGCGGGCCCTGGTGATGGGACGGGGATATGCACGTCGCTCCCAGGGGCCTGAACCATCGCGGGGGCGGCATCCGATGCAGGGTCCGCGTCCGGTGGGGCCTCCAAAGCAGGGCCGACCGTCCAATCAGGGCCATGCGAGATCAGTGCGGGATCCGAGGGCACGGTGTCGAGGCAGTTGGAGGTAGGCGTGGATGGGAGGGGCGAGGCATCCGGACCAACGGGATCACGCGCGGAAGGCACAGCAGCCATTGGCCCGTTTGAAACGCGCCTATCTCCACCCTCCTGGGTCCCGCACGAAAGCACAGGAGTGGATGGGTGGGCCCCATCCGATGGCAGCGGGGTGTCGGGACGGGCCAACGGGCGGGCCGGAACAGCGTCTGCCGCAGGTCCCAGCCTTTGACGCGCGGGGACCCGGTCAAAAGGCGCGAGACAGCCTGGGTGGGGCCCGAGGATGCCTGAAACGCTGGCACGGCGGTGGCGCTGCGGCGCCTGACGGGCGACCACGCGGTGCCCGCCCGACGAGGGGGACGTGAGTCTGGCCGGGCGGGGTGGGGAGAAGTCGTGTTGCCGCGGTCACTAGGGGAGAGGGAGCTCGCCTGGTCAAGACGCCGGACGGCGGCGGAGGCGGAGGCGGAGAGGGGCGGCGGTAGTCGAGGCAGGAGGCGACGTGGATGCGGATGGGGAAGCGCGCCAACCCAAGGGCGAAGCGCTTCGCGCGGTCCGGGTCGGCATCGGGATAGCTGCCAAAAGTTCATAAAAAATCTATCAATGTGTGATCTAGTTTTGAAAATCTCGACGCAAAAAATGCAATGAAGAAAATTATCTGTAACTTAAACACACGGTTCGTGAGATATCATTTAAAAAAACAATTCTAGAAAAAAAAACACAAACAGCCAGCCTCCCACCCTCGCGCATGCATGAAATAATCCACAAAACTCACCACTTATCACCATGAGAAGGAGTTTGGGATATCTTTGAAAAAAAGGTACAATTCGACTACTTTTAGTGGAGTACCCTTTAACTGTAACTACCAAAATGATAACGAACCGGCGAAGAGTTGGAGTTTAACTTTAACTACCAAAACGGAAAATTCAAATCTAAGCCCGAGCTCATCTGCACCTGCTCATGAAAAAATCAAAATAAATACTAGAAAAATTCAAAAAATACAAAAAAAAGGGTGCTGGACAATTTGATGCGTGAGGTACACTCTAATTTTCAAAACATTTGGACTTCTGTGCAGCTCTCAGCAAAAAAGACAGATCGGAGGTCTGTAAAAATGTGTACTGTTCATATACTGTTCTGGTCTGATTTGTCTTTTTTACAGAGAGCTGCACAGAAGTCCAAATGTTTTAAAAATTGTGTACTGTTCATATACTGTTCTGGTCTGATTTGTCTTTTTTGCAGAGAGCTGCACAGAAGTCCAAATGTTTTGAAAATTGAAGCGTACCTCACGCATCAAATTGTCTACCACCCAATTTTTTTTTGAATTTTTTTGAATTTTTCTGAATTTTTTACGAATTTGTTTTTGACCGGGTGCAGATGCACCCGGGCACCGAAACGCCGTTCTACCAAAACAACGTAAACTATATATTTGTCTTATAGCGAGTGTTCCTTCCATCTCGCCTGAAGCTTTTTTTCCCGTGCGGTAGTTACTGGGCCAGCCATTATCTTTTTTTTTGTTTGCTGGGTTTCGTTCGCTGGTTTGCTTCCTCTTTTTTCTTTTCGGTTTTCACTATTTTTTCACAGTTTTCTTTGGTTTTTCTATTTAACCCATTTTTCGGTTTCTTTCATAGTTTTTACTAGGTTTTTCTTCTTTCCTATTTGTTTGTTTTATTTTCTCACTTCTTTATTGCATTTCTTTCTTTGTTTATTTTTGTTCATTTTCTTTGTTTGTCTTTTTGGTTTCTATTGGTTTTGTTTGTTGTCCGTCATACATTTTTTGTATGCATCAGGAACATCTTTTATATACACGTTTAACATGGTCCAAATAAATGATTAAATTAGTTTTGAACACTTATTTTTTATCTACTTGTTCCGTGGACATTTTATATTTTCATATACATAAGGAATATTTTCTATCTATACATTACAATATTTTGGAAATACATGATTAACATTTGTTTAAATATGATTTTTTATATCTATTGTTTACATAAATATTGTTCATTTTTAGTATACATCGGGAACATTCTTTATATACACGTCTAACATTTTGGAAGTACATGATTAACATTTATATGTACTTTTTGATGTCTACTTTTTTCATACAAATTGTATAATTTTGTATACATGAAAAACACTTCTATATACAGATTTGTCATTAAAATAAATCATGAAATTTTTAGAAAACTTTATACTTATTCATGTCCATTTTTTCCATACACATTGTAAATTTTATGTACACATTTTTCATATACATTGGTAACACTTTTTATACACATTTAACATTTTTTATATCATTGATTAAATTTTTTCAAAAGCTTATGTAAAGTATTTTTGTAATATACATATCTAGAATATGTATAATTTGAAAGTATAAAGAAAAGTAAAAAAAGTAGCAAAAATGTAGGCAAAAACAGTGAGAAAGAGGCCTATGTCCTCTTGCGCGCTGGGCCGGCACAATCAAGCGCTCGCTTCAGGTGAGGCTGCCCTACGTTTCGTTATAAGCGAGACATAGGGGCGCCCCAAAACGATATCGAATCGGTGGAGAGTTGAGGATCAATGCGGGTAATCCTGTATATATAGAGTTACTAAGCTCCCTTGAAATAAGCTGCTCTATTGAATCGAGGGGGTGTGGAGGGTGTGTGGTCCCGGATAATAGATGGTGGGACGTGTTGTGTGGGTAGCTCACGTGGGCAATTGGCTTCCCTGCACGTTTGTTTGTCCAGTCGAGAAAAAATGTCGGTTATACCCAGCCAATGAAAGATTCTCAATAACTATTTTAAATTTCATGAATCCTTTTCTAAAATGTGAACATTTTTTTACTAGATATGTGCATATTTTTAAAATTTCATGCATTTATTAAATGTGTCAACACGGTCTAAGCAATACATGGACATGATTTTGTAAATATATGTACTCCCTCCTTCCACTTATATAGCGCCTAATACGTTTTTCGAGGTTACCTTTGACCATGGATTAGCACAATGATATATGACATGCATGTTACACAAAGCATACAATTGAATTTGTATGTAAAAGAAGTTTCTAATTATATAATTTTTATATTATACATCTCATATACTAATAATTTTATTATTGGTCAAAGGCTACCTCGAAAGACGTATTAGGCCCTGTATATATAGAAGGAGGGAGTACATTTTTAAAATATGGACCCTTTTTCAAATTTATGATCATTTTTTTTAAAATGTACAAACATATCATGTGAACACTTTATAAAATGTCATGAACATATTTTAAAATGTACAAACACATTTTTAAAAAGTAAATGAACATTTTTTGAATGTCATGAATATTTTCTAAAATACCTCTGAAATTACTTACACATTTAGTTATTTTTTAAAACTTAAGAAAAGAGGTAACACAAATAAAAATTAAAGAAACTAAGGCTGGCCAACCTATATTAGTGGGTTGGTTCAATATAAATAGCATGCATGTAGTGTTGTTGGACTCTATAAAAATCATATAGATAACTGATGCCGGTATGCTATGCGCCGCGGGGTAAGGAAAGGAGGGAGTGTGGATGGGATGGCAAGGTCAATTACCTTCGTGGTTGGCGCTTTTGTGAATTCTATCAAAAACCCGTGTCATGTGTACCTAATGTTGTCTTTCCGCCGATAATTATGCCTCCTACAAAAGCCAATACAAGGAAGGAAACAATGAGTCTAGCGTAATTAATACTTGCAACTCAGCGGCCAATTTACATCCAGAAAAAAGACCTGTAAGCGAAGAACGGCACGACAAAGTGCGCGACAACTTCTAGTAACACTAAGCTCCCTATTTTTAAAGAGTCCACATTCAATTGAGGTCTCCAATTGAGATTGGACCACCTGATTTTGACCGGGTAAACAATTTTTCAAAGCTTTCCCATTCAATTTTGCTATACTACACACTACGCTTCTTAATTTTTGAGGCCTCACAATTAATTGATGTCTTCAGTTTCGAATTGATTCAACTCAATTTTGACCGGGGCAACAATATAAGCTCCCTAATTTTTAAGGCCTCAGAGTTAATCGAGATCTCCAATTGGAATTGGTCCATCCAATTTTGAACGGGTCAAAAATTTCTCAAAGCTCTCCCATTCATTTCTTTTATACTATACACAATCATTCCTAACTTTTAAGGCACTGCTACTTTTTGAGCTTGCGTTGATTTTTCCTTAAAGAGGAAAGGGTGATGCAGCAAATTAGAGATAACTATTTCCCTCACTTAAGAACCAAGGTATCAATCCAGTAGGAGGAACACAGAAGTCTCCAATAGTTATACCTGCACAAACAAACAAATACTTGCACCCAACGCGATAAAGAGGTTGTCAATCCCTTCACGGTTACTTACAAGGATGAGATCTGATAGTGATAGATATAAAAGATACTGCGAAATAGAATAAAAGTAAATAAATTGCAGCAAGGTATTTTTGTGTTTTTGATTTTGTAGATCTGAAAATAATATGATAAAACATAAACCCGGAGGCCATAGTTTTCACTAGAGGCTTCTCTTGAAAAAAAGCATACGATGGGTAAACAAATTACTGTTGACCAATTGATAGAAAAGCGCATAGTTATGACGATATCCAAGGCAATGATCATGTATATAGGCATCACGTCCAAGATAAGTAGACTGATTTCTGTCTGCATCTACTAACTATTATTACTCCACACATCGACCGCTATCCAGCATGCATCTAGTGTATTAAGTTAGCAAGAATGGAGTAACGCCTTAACCAAGATGACATGATGTAGAGGGGTAGATCCAATCAATATGAATAAACCCCATCTTTTTCTCCTTAATGGCAATAAAACAAATATGTTTCCCATTCTGTCACTGGGATTGAGCAACGCAAGATTGAACCCATTACGAAGCACCTCTCCCATTGCAAGAAAAATCAATCTAGTTAGCCAAACCAAATCAATAGATTGGAGAGAAATATAAAGCTATATAAATCATGCATAAAAGAGTTCAGAGAAGACTCAAATAATACTCATAGATAATCTGATCATAAACCCACAATTCATCGGATCTCAACAAACACACCGCAAAAGAAGATTACATCGAATAGATCTCCAAGAACATCGAGGAGAACATTGTATTGAAGATCAAAGAGAGAGAAGAAGCCCTCTAGCTACTAACTATGGAACCGTAGGTTTGTGATAAACTACACACACATCATAGGAAGGGCAGCAAGGTTGATGTTGAAGTCCTCCGTGATCGAATCCCCCTCCAAGAGAGTACCACAAAATGTCCCAAGATGGGATCTCACGAAGACAGAAACTTGCGGCGGCGGAAAAGAATTTTTGGGTTGCCTTCTGGTCTTCGGGGAGTATTTGGGAATTTATAGATGAAGAATTAGGGTTAGGGGAGCTAGGGGGGGGGGGGGGTAACAAGCCTGGGGGCGCCTCCCCCCTAGGGTGCGCCCCTGAGCTTGTCGCCACATGTGGCCTCCTCTTGAAGCTTCCAGGGTGTCTTGTGGTCCAAGAAAAACCATCAAAAAGTTTCGTTCTTCTGGACTCCGTTTGGTATTAATTTTCTGTAAAGACAAAAACAAGGAAAAAACAACAATTGACACTGGGCACTAGGTTAATAGGTTAGTCCCAAAAACATATATAAAATAGCATAATAATGCATATAAAACATCCAAGATTGATAATATAATAGCATGGAACAATAAAAAATTATAGATATGTTGGAGATGTATCAAGCATCCCTAAGCTTAATTCCTGCTCATCCTCGAGTAGCTAAATGATAAAAACAAAAAATTTGATGTGGAATCCTACCTGCATGTTTATCATGTAATCTTTCTTTATGTGGCACTAGTAGAAAAAGGGTCAAATCTGAGACACATTAGTACTGGTTTACATATGAGCCGGCACTAATGTGTCTATTAGTGCCGGTTCAAATGACTAGGCGGGAGGAGATCTTTAGTACCGGTTCAACACGAATACTAAAGGTGCTGGCCGGGCACCAGCATATTTAGTACCGTTCGTGGCACGAACCAGTAGTAAAGAGGTTATGGCAAGGCTTTTTTTAGTCCCACCTCGCTCCCCTAGCAAGATTTTGACCACCTTAAATATGTTACTTCTCAAACTATCACATGCATTTGGTCTTCATTGAACTCTATGTGTAGGATCTGTGGCTGCAATTGGAGTCTTTGCCGGTTTTTAAATCGGGGGTAGATTCCTATTGACAATTTAGATTCTATACAAAAAGATCATTGATGATCAATGTATTTTTTATGTACTTCTCTGTAGCAGTAACACGTTTTGGCTGAAAGGAGGTACTGATCAATGTATTTTTTCTGCGTTCAGATGCACAATTTAAATATATTCTCAAACTATCACAAGCATTTGGTCTTCATTGAACTCTATATGTATAATTTGTGGACTCAATATGAGTCTTCACCGGTTTCTAAACCGTTGATGACTCATATTGACAATTCAGATTGTACACAAAAAGATCATTGATAATCAATGTATTTTTGATGTATATTTTTACATGTGTACAAACTGGACAATCTCTTTCAGAGTATCAGGGTTTCGGACGAGAACTCATCAGTTACACGGGCACTTCATTTTTTTAACTTATTTGAACTCTAGACTTTTTTTGAGCCGGCATTATGCATCATTCGAAGCGACGTCATTAATTTCCAACATGTTCTGACATCATTTGCTGTTTTTCAGTCACCGATTTGTTTAGATCAGAGCTAAATGACCGTGAAAATGAAAATCACTACAAAAAAACTCTAAAAATGTTGAAGGTATCATCATTTCACCCGCATAGCATGTGCGAAAGAGTAGAGAGGGTCACGGCAAAACTAGACGAACTTCGTGTACAAACTGGACAATCTCTTTCGGAGTACCAGGGTTTCGGACGAGAACTCATCAATTACATGGGCACTTCATTTTGTTTAACTTATTTGAACTCCAGACTTTTTTTGAGCCGGCATTATGCAACATTTTAAGCGACGTCATCAATTTCCAACACGTTCTGACATCATTTGCTATTTTTCAGTTATCAATTTGTTTAGATCATAGCTAAATGACCGTGAAAATGAAAATCACTACAAAACAAACTCTGAAAATGTTGAAGGTATCATCATTTCACCCGCATAGCATGTGCGAAAGAGTAGAGAGGGTCACGGCAAAAACTGGACGAACTTCGTGTACAAACTGGACAATCTCTTTCGGAGTATCAGGGTTTCGGACGAGAACTCATCAGTTACACGGGCACTTTTGTTTTTCAGCCATTTACCAATTTGTTTAGAGAGCTAAATGACCGTGAAATAGTAAATCACAACAAAACGAACTCTGAAAAAGCAGAAAAAAAACTATATAAAAAATTACTCGAAAATAAATAATGCAGAAAAGAAAAAAACTATACAAAGCAAAAATATCCACAAAGAAACTAAATACAGCAAAAAACTACTCAGAAATAAATAGAAGATAAAAAATAAAGCAGAAAAGAAAAAACTATATAAAAAATTATTCAAAAATAAATAGAAGAAAATAAATAACATAGAAAAGAAAAAAAATTATATAAAGCAAAAATATTCACAAAGAAACTAAATACAGCAAAAAAACTACTCAGAAATAAATAGAAGAAAAAAAATAAAGCAGAAAAGAAAAAACTATATAAAAAAATTACTAAAAAATAAATAGAAGAAAATAAATAATGCAAAAAAGAAAAAAACTATATAAAAAATTGTTGGGGCGCTGCCCGGTGGGCCTGCCAGGCCTAGGGTGTGTAAATTGAGGCCCAGAAGGGCCGGCAGGCTCACAGGGCAGCGCGCCCTAGTTAGGCCGAGAAGCCTGCTATATAGAGTTCGAAAGGGCAGCCGCGGCTGGGTTTATAAACCAGTGTGGCTGCCCTTCGCTCGGCGAGGTGGGACTAAAAATAGTGCACTGCGGGTGGCAGCGCACGACCATTAGTACCGGTTGGTGGCTCCAACCGTTACTAATGTGTTGCCCTTTAGTACCTGTTGGAACCACGAACCGGTACTAAAGGCCCTCGTTTTCCGCCACTTGGGCTGGCCAAAATTGGCCTTTAGTACCGGTTGGAGCCACCAACCGGTACTAAAGGCCCCTTCTATATATATGGCACTTACGAAAAATCAGTTCCATCGACACTTCCTCTCCACTTCGTCGCGCGACATCGATCTATCGCCGACGCCAACTCCGCCGCGCCGCCACGCCGTCGCCGCTCGATCGCCGCCCCGCCGCGACGTCGTCGCCGTCCCGTCGGCGCCGCTGCCGCCGTCGCCGCCGCCCCGCCGCCCGTCGCCCGTCGCCCGCTCGATCATAACCATATACACACACACACATACACACACACACACTACACACACATGTACGTATACACATACACACACAGTATTATACACACACACATATTTTTTTACTTATTTTTTGTTTTCTATTGTTTAAATGAATTAATTAATATAACTAGTTTATTTTTAGAATGTTAGAATGTTAATGTTAGATGAATTAGAACTAGTTTATTTTTAGTAAGAAAATTTAGGTATATGAGATTACTTGAACTAGTTGAATTAATATAACTAGTTTATTTTTAGTAAGAAAATTTAGGTATATGAGATTATTTGAACTAGTTGAATTAATATAACTAGTTTATTTTAGTAAATGCTTAGTTGAACTAGTTGAATTAATAGAACTAGTTTGTTTTTAGTAAGAAAATTTAGGTATATGAGATTATTTGAACTAGTTGAATTAATATAACTAGTTTATTTGTAGTAAATGCTTAGTTGAACTAGTTGAATTAATAGAACTAGTTTATTTTTAGTAAGAAAATTTAGGTATATGAGATTTTAATAGAACTAGTTTATTTTAGTAAGAAAATTAATAGAACAAGTTTATTTTTTGTAAATGCTTAGTTGAATTAGTTGAATTAATAGAAGTAGTTGAATTAATTGAATTAGTAAGTGTTTAATGTTTCGCCTATATGAACATAGGAAATGTCGTCTGACAACGGAAAAGATTTTATTATGTGCGAATACTGTGAAGACCAGCGCGACCTGTGCGACAGAAATTTCCTTGTTGATGATAGGCGATTCAGCATCAAGCTAGATGAGACCTTCGAATTCGATACAGTAAGTCACAACGACAAGTCTGTTTTCGTAATTAAGCATGACTTATATATGCTTCATTTGCCTGACTTATAATTTTTAATTTTCACTATTCTACTAGCGCATCCCCTGCCATGCAAGAATATTTGTCTTGGATAAGATATGTTTCAATGCTATGGAAACTATGGAGGTAAAGAGAATTTACCTGAAAACTGAGCATGGTTATACTTTCAACGTCAAAGTATACAATGCAAACACGTACACCTATTTTGAATGCAAAATTTGGCAAGCACTATGCAAGGCTTATTCATTTGTGCCTAATATGGTTATCACCTTTGATATTCGTCCAGAAGATGATATTGAAGGTAATAGAGACATATGGGTCGATGTGTAGACGCCTCCGATTCTACCATTATGTGAGTTCTTCTCAACTATATTTTTGTCTTTGATGATATTGCTTATTCAAAAATAATTGACAACTAATTTCTATTGACAGCTTATTTCCATTCAAGCAAACATGTCCGACGCTTGGTAGACAAGACCTACTACTGTCCCGGAGCTGAACTAAACTTCGAGGAGATAAGTCATTATGTTTCATGGCTTGAGGATCTTCATATTGTCAAGACAAATTTTCTTCCTGCACTTAGAAATGTTAGTACTCAAAACGTGCGACCAATAGTGATCGTATTGAACTACGGTCACATCTATTTAGGAATGATGGTAAGATTTTTACTATTTTTCCTCAGTGCACCTTTTGCATACATAATTTTTTTGCTAAACTTTTATTGCTAAGTATATTAATTAAGTACTATATGATGTTCTTCAACAGGGACTCCCGATGACAGTTGTGCCTCAGGGGATCGAGACTAAAGGTCGCATGTCAATTTTTAGCTTACGGCCAAGATATCCTACATTGCACATGAGTGCATTCAGGATTTCTAGAAGCGATGAATGCTTAATAGTGAAAGATTGGAGGAAAATTGTTAACGATCGCAGAGAAGTACTAGGGGGCAGCAATGAGAAGCGCATCCCATGATTAGGAGACAGGTTCATCTGCATGCTCCAGTATGATGAATCAGGAGAGCTATACATGTTCTATGCTATTTTACCCGAGAGAGAGAGAGAGAGAGAGAGAGAGAGAGAGAGAGAGAGAGAGAGCAGCATGAGTGATTTAGCTAGTTCATGCTCTTAGTACTTGTCCTTTCATGTCCGTGTTCTTCGTTCTGAACTTAATCCCAAAGAGTGATTTGCTATTGTGGTGTTATATATGAACGCTTATAATATCATGACAATCATGTTGAACTCGATGATATTTTTGCTTCTGGTACAAGTGAATGCTTCTTCTTTAAGCTAGTGTTGGTGGTGATTAGATAGCGTTAATGACTATGATGATTAAATAGTGATAATGACGACTACGATGATTTTTAGCTAGCTAGCTAGAGTATATATACTCATGTTGATGATATGATGCAAGAGTTTTTATATTAATATGATGATGATGATGAGTTATTATATCATTTAATGAAAGAAACCGCAGATTAGTTTCAGCTGGATGGATCCTACCTAAGTGATCAAGTATATGCCATATCCATATATATTATACTTGATCACCTAATTAGGTGATCAAGTATAATATGGATATGGCATATACTTGATCACTTAGCTAGTAGCTAGATCCAATGCATCCGGTCGAAACTAATCCGCGGTACTTTCACCTAATGATTTAACAACTCATTATAATGTAAAACAACCACTAAATTAAATTGAAAACACAAAAGTAAAGGAAAAATAAAAAAACACCCAAACATTTGGTACCGGTTGGTGTTACCAACCGGTACTAATGTCCTACACGCACCCGGGCCTGGCTCGTGCCACGTGGTGGCACTTTAGCGCCGGTTCATGACGAACCGGTACTAAAGGGGGGACCTTTAGTCCCCACTCTTTAGTGCCGGTTGGCGAACCGGCACTAAAGGCCGTCACGAACCGGCACTAAAGGCCGGTTCTGCACTAGTGTGGCATGAGTATTCAGATCCATAAGATTCAAAAAAAAGTTTAATATTGACATAAAAACAATAATACTTCAAGCATACTAAAAAGCAATCATGTCTTTTCAAAATATCATGGCTAAAGAAAGTTATCCCTACATTATCATATAGTCTTGTTATGCTCCCTCTTCTCAACACAAAGTACAAATCATGTACTCTCCCGGTGTTAGCAAAGCAATTGGTTCATAATTTTTAACGCGCTTAAGCTTTTCCAACTCTCATGCAATACATGAGCGTGATTCATGGATATAGCACTTTAGGTGGAATAGAAGGTGGTAATAGACAAAAAACAAGGGAGAAATTCTCACATCAACTAGGCCAACTGATGGGCTATGGAGATTCCCATTAATTGATATCAATGTGAGTGAGTAGGGATTGCCATGTAATGGATGCACTAGAGCTATAAGTGTATGAAAGCTCAATAGAAAACAAAGTGGGTGTGCATCCAACTTGCTTGCTCATGAAGACCTCGGGCATTTGACGAAGCCCATGATTGGAATATACAAGCCAAGTTCTATAATGAAAAATTCCTACTAGTAATACATGAAAGTGACAAAATAGGAGACTCTCTATCATAAAGAACATGGTGCTACTTTGAAGCACAAGTGTGGAAAAGGATAGTAACATTGTCCCTTTTCTCTTCTTATCTATTTTTTTCTCTCTTTTTTTGTTGGGCACTTGGCCTCTTTTTCTTGGACTCATTTTTCCTTTTTATTATTATTCCTCACATGGGACAATGCTCCAATATTGATGATCATCACACTTTATTTACTTACAACTCAACAATTACAACTCAATGTGACAACTCAAAATATTAGAATGGTGGAACTTGCATGGCAATATATCTCAGAATGGCTATGGAAATGCCATAATAGATAGGTATGGTGGCTGTTTTGAGCAAAGGTATAAGGAGGGTTTAATGCACTGGCGAAAGTTGTGCGGTACTAGAGTGGCTAGCAAAAGTGGAAGGGTGAGACTGCGTATAATCCATGAACTCAACATTAGTCATAAAGAACTCACATACTTATTGCAAAAAATTTTAGACCTCGAAGCAAAGTACTACTACGCATGCTCCTAGGGGGAGGTTGGTAGGAGTTGACCATCACGCGCCCCGAATTTCACGCAAAGGAAGACAATCAATGATAAATTGTGCTACAACTTCATCACATAACAGGAAGACCATACGCACATGCTACGGGAATCACAATCCTTAATGCAAATATTCTTACTATTCCACAATTTACTACTAGCATGACTCTAATATCACCATCTTTATATGTCAAAACAAATACAAGGAATCAAACTTCTCATATATTCAATGATCTTCTTGAAAGTTCTATTATATCCCTCTTGAATACCCATCATATTAGGACTAAATTCATAACCCAAGAAAATTGCCATACTATTTCTAAGACTCTCTAAATGATATAAGTGAAGCATGAGAGTTCATCAATTTCTTTGAAATATAACCACCGCCATGCTCTAAAAGATATAAGTGAAGAACTAGAGCAACTGCCTAGCTCAAAAGAAATAAGTGAACCTCAAAGAGTATTCTAATAAATTCACGATTAATGTGTGTCCCTCTCAAAAAGGTGTGTCTAGAAAGGATGATTGTGGAAAATTAAAAAGAAAATAAAGCAAATACCCATATAATACACGACGCTCCAAGCAAAACACATATCATGTAGTGAATAAAAATATAGCCTCAAGTAATTTACCGATGGATTGTAGACAAAAGAGAGGATGCCATCCGGGGCATCCCCAAGCTTAGACGCTTGGTTGTCCTTGAATATTACCTTGGGGTGCATTGGTAATCCCCAAGCTTAGGCTCTTGCCACTCCTTATCCTTAGCCCATCGAAACTTACTCAAAACTTGAAAACTTCACAACACAAAACTCAACATAAAACTCTTGAGATCCATTAGTATAATAAAGCAAATCACTACTTTAGGTATTGTTGTAAAATCATTCCAATTTTATATTTGCATTATATATACTGTATTCTAACTGCACCATGGCTCATACCCCTGATACAACCCATAGATTCATCAAAACAAGCGAACAACACAATGAAAACAGAATTTGTCAAAAAACAAAACAATTTGTAGTAATCTGAACATTAGCCAAACTTCTGTAACTCAAAACATTCTGAAAAGGTAGGGCAGCGTGGGAAATTTGTATATCAATCTTGTGTAAAAAAATTAGGATTTTATCATGCTCCAGTGATTTTTAGATTTTTCTGGACTGGGTGCAAAAGTTTCTGTTTTTTCACATAATCAAATCAACAATCTTGAAAATCATCCCAAAGGTCTTACTTGGCACAAACACTAATTTAAACACAATAACACCATCATAAAATAATTATAATGGTATACTTATTCAAAAACAGAAAAATAAATATATTGGGTTGTCTCCCAACAAGCGCTTTTCTTTAAAGCCTTTTAGCTAAGCGTTGATAATTTTAATGATGCTCACATGAAAGACAAGAATTGAAGCATAAGGAGAGCATCATAAAACATGTTACAAACACATTTAATTATAACATACTTCTCTGCATAGGAATTTTATAAGCAAAAAAATTGTCAAGGCAAGCAAAAATTAGCATATGCAAGGAAGAAGAATAAAACATTGACAATTTAAGCATCAAGAGAGGTAACTTATTGACATGAAGATTTCTACAACCATATTTTCCTCTCTCATAATAATTACGTGTAGGACCGTATTCAAATTCAATAATATAGCTATCATATAACATTTTCTCTACATGATCCACATGCATGCAAAGTTGACACTCTTCGAAAATAGTGGGATTATTATCAACTAAAGTCATGACCTCTCCAAACCCAATTGTTATCAAAAAATCGTAAGATTGAACACTCTCCAAATGTGTGGGATTATTTTTACTTAAAGTTGACGCTCTTCCAAACCCACATTCAGTATTATCACAAACATAATCATCATGAGGCTTAAATAAATTTTCAAGATAATAAGAATCATTATAAGCCGAATCATGGTCATTGCAATAATTGTAGTCATAGGAAAATTATCATCATCAAGCTTGTAGCTTTGCATATCATTAACATAATTGACATTAGTAGAATTTATAATAGCATCATTGAAATCATGATTTTCATACAAAGAGGTATCAAGTATGGGACGAATAGCAATAATTTCATTTTTAACATAAGGAACTATAGCAAGTTCATCTTCATAAGCAAAATTAATATTGACATCATGGCCACAAGCATAGCAAGCGTCAAATTCCTCACAAGGGGATATTTCAACCAAATCAACGGGATCATAATTATCTATAGATTCCTGCATATCATTATTCTCTTCCAAAGCAACAGACATTCTCCCAATAAATTCACTAACATAGGCATTAGAAGCATAGTTTTCATAGCAGTATTTAAGTATGTCAAAATTTTCAGATTCGTAAAACGTAATATCATACTTTTAAATCAAAGAAGCAACTTCATAAGCACCCTTAAAAGCAACAAATTCTTCAATTTGTTCGATATCATAGTAACTATAAACTTCCTTGGCATAATAAGATCAGATTTCATTGTCATTAAACTCACATAGATAGGGAAGGTGTTTTTTAGGGTTCTTAGAGCAACAAATAAATCATAAATTTCACATATATTCCAAGCATAGCATAGCAAACAAATTTCATAAGAGTCTCCTCTTTTGGGACAAACAGTGATGCACAAAATGAGCATGCTCATCTAATGATTTTCCCTCAACTAAACTAGTTGGGGGTTTCAGCACAAGCACAAATGGATCGAAGATGATCCAAGTAGAAAACTTTAAGTGGATCCATAATTATCTTTATTTTTCTTGTTTCTTTTCTGATTTTGAGTCATGAAGGCAAAACAAGCAAGCAAACAAACAAGCAAAAAAGAAAAGGCAAATGGGAAGAAGGCAAATAAAAAGGCAAATATTTTTGTATTTTTCTGAAAACGTTTTCGAAGCGGGGGAGAGGAAAATGAGAGGCAAATGGAAAATAATGTAAATGCAAGTGATGAGAGTTTATGATAGGTACTTGGTAGCCTTGATGTAGATCCTCCCCGACAATGGTGCCAGAAATTCCTCCTGCTACTTCTTGAGCTTGCGTTGGTGTTTCCCTTGAAGAGGAAAGGGTGATGCAACAAAGTAGAGATAATTGTTTCCCTCAGTTAAGAACCAAGGTATCAATCCAAAGAGGAGGAACACACAAGTCTCCAATAGTTGTACCTATACAAACAAACAAATACTTGCACCCAATGCGATAAAGTGGTTGTCAATCCCTTCACGGTTACTTGCAAGGATGAGATCTGATAGTGACAGATATAAAAGATAAGTAAAGCTACGAAACAGAATAAAAGTAAATAAATCACAACAAGGTATTTTTGTGTTTTTGATTTTGTAGAACTGAAAATAATATGATAAAAGATAGACCCCGGGGCCATAGTTTTCACTAGAGGCTTCTCTCTTGAAAGAAAGCATACGATGGGTAAACAAATTACTGTTGAACAATTGATAGAAAAGCGCATAGTTATGACGATATCCAAGGCAATGATCATGTATATAGGCATCACGTCCGAGACAAGTAGACCGACTCCTGCCTGCATCTACTACTATTACTCCACACATCGACCGCTATCCAACATGCATCTAGTGTATTAAGTTAGCAAGAACGGAGTAACGCCTTAAGCAAGATGACATGATGTAGAGGGATAGATCCAATAAATATGAACAAACCCCATCTTTTTATCCTTAATGGCAACAATAAAAATACGTGACATGTCCCTTTCTGTCACTGGATTGAGCAACGCAAGATTGAACCCATTACAAAGGACCTCTCCCATTGCAAGAAAAATCAATCTAGTTGGCCAAACCAAATCAATAGATCAGAGAGAAATACAAAGCTATATAAATTATGCATAAAAGAGTTCAGAGAAGACTCAAATAATATTCATAGATAATCTGATCATAAGCCGATAATTCCTTGGCTCTCAACAAACACATCGCAAAATAAGATTACATCGAATAGATCTCCAAGAACATCGAGAAGAGCATTGTATTGAAGATCAAAGAGAGAGGAGAAGCCATCTAGCTACTAGCTATGGACCCGTAGGTCTGTGGTAAACTACTCACACATCATAGGAAGGGCAACAAAGTTGACGTAGAAGCCCTCCGTGATCAAATCGCCCACCGGCAGAGTACCAAAAAAGGCCCCCACATGGAATCTCACGAAGAAAGAAACTTGCGGTGGCGGAAAAGTATTTTTGAGTTGCCCTCTGGTCTACGGGGAATATTTGGGAATTTATAAACGAAGAATTAGGGTTAGGGGAGCCATGGGGGGACCACAAGCTTGGGGGCGCCCCCTGAGCTTGTCGCCGCCTCGTGGCCCATCTGGCCTCCTCCCGAAGCTTCCAGGGTGTCTTGTGGTCCAAGAAAAATCGTCAAAAAGTTTCATTCCATTTAGACCCTGTTTGGTATTGATTTTGTGTTAAGACAAAGACAAGGAAAAAACAACAACTAGTACTGGGCACTAGGTTAATAGGTTCGTCCCAAAAATGATATAAAATAGCATAATAATGCATATAAAACATCCAAGATTGATAATGTAATAGCATGGAACAATAAAAAAATATAGATACCTTGGAGACGTATCAGACTCCACAGTTAATTGTTGTCTTCGATTTACAATTGGGTCACTCGATTTTGACCGGGTCAACAATTTCACAAGGAGCTCTTCCATTCAATTATTTTAATTCACTATGTTCCCTAATTTTTAAGCTCTTTCATTCGATTGAGGTATTCAACTTTAGATTTGGTTTGCTATTTTGATCGGGCCAATGATTTTTAAGTCAATCAACGACAACCGGCCAATAGAATCAATCTCGTGCACCCTCCCACCACCTAGAAAAAGAAACGCCACCATCTGATACCGCAACAACAATATAGTACATGCAGCTACCATGCAGAAATTTCCCCACATTAATATGGGTTTATTAGCGGATAACACCATGAAAGGCCCTCCAAAACACCGTGTTATAAACAAAAAGCACTCCATCATCTCCCTGCCCCATCGGACTAAATATTCCATCAATTCAAAAATATAAGGGGTATCAATTAGTTTTTTGGAAAGTTAAATTCCTTTAACTTTGACCAAGTTTAGAGCCAAAATATTGGTATCCACAATATTAAACATAATAATATGGAAATTCATTTCATGATGAATCTAATTATATCAATTTGTTATTATGAATTTCGATATATTTATCTACAAATTTGATTAAACTTAAAAGGGTTGGCATTTTGAAAAAAGTAATGCACCTTGTATTTTGAAACAGAGTGGGTATTCTTTTAACATCAACGGCGCAACAAAGCGTGCCCAACCCTTCTAGTTCCGATTGAAGCTAAATGACCCATGAGAGTCTGAAGCTGAGCTTTGTTATTTTTGGTCTGAAGCCTGTGAGCTGTATGAACGAACGGTGTTGCCTTTCTTTTACACCTATGAAGTTACATAATGAGGTGGCACCAATTAATTGGAGGAGGTGAGTCCCACAATGAAATTCGGGAGGTGGAGGGCTTTATTTGTTTGTCTTTTTCGGTTTCTAGTCTTTCAATAAAAGAAATATATTAATATCGTGAAGATACCAATTACACCTGGCCTTTGTACCAACAAGATACCGAAAGGCATCCATGATACACACAACCAAAAAAGAAATAACAAGAACAGAAGAAAAAAAGATCCTGCCACAGTGATCAGTCACTAGCATCAGCATCACTCTAACTACCACCGAAGACAACACCCAGATTACAAAGAAGGTTCTCCAAAAGCAACGTCTCCAAGAAGGGAAGAATGCATAAGCATTGTCGTTGCCCAATCGAAGATCATGGTTTTCACCCTGGAGAAAGTATGAGTTCACCCAAAAAACAATGCCTTCAACAAGGCCATTACTATATACAACCAATAAAGGCCAGACCTTAGGTTTTCACCCTGAGAGTCGAGACTCGGTACTCGAGAAGCACCACTAAAAATGCAGTCCTCCAGTGTTGCCGCCCCGTTTGCCGAGGCCACTCTTGCAAGTCAGCAAACACCCGGCACACAATCTTCGTCACTCCAATACACCCTTCCACCAAAGTTTCAAGACCTCCAATCACAGCCGCCGTGACTTTCTCCACCTCTATCAAAGCCTTGGGAATATTAACTTAGACATGTCCCATGGCACCGACAAGAAAGTGAAGCATCGTGCCGCGCCCGCTTGAATCCACAGTGGCTGATAATATGGGCGCATTACCTAACGCTGGCCCTTTCTCGATCTAGATATCTAGGAGCACCATGCGCAATCCGCGTAGATCTCTGACGGGGAAGAACATAATACATCGGCACCCAGATCGAGGAGGCCAGCATCATGTAGGATGGCGACTTGGCACAAGAAGAGCTAGGGCCAAAGCATCATTATTTTGTACAAGCTAGGAGGCCCCACGCCGCCAATCGGCTCCCTCCTGGACAGTTCGTCTGATCCTCCACCAGCAGCTTGTAGGGCAGGCCGACAGAGAAGAAGACGACACGCACCGTCCAAAGCCCATGTCAATGACCGCAACGACCTCGAGCACGCTGGATGTGAGGCCACCACCATGTTGTCGATGCAAGGCCGCGCAACCACGCCACCACCACAGGCCACATCATCGTGCGCCTCACCTAGCGCCACGTCCCACCGGCAAATGCTGCCCACGCAGTCATCCGCCATGGAAAGACCACCACTAGCTCTCGAGGCCGCCGCCCCGGTCCCCAATATCCGCCGCCATCACCGTGCCGTCCGGGGAGATGCGCCGACATGACCTAAGAGCTCACCACGGGGGAGAAACTGCCATGTGAGAAGGCAGCCCCGCCACCGCAGTCAGCCAAGGGGCTTTGCCCGCCGACGTCTGATACGTTTCCAACGTATCTATAATTTTTGATTGTTCCATGCTGTTACATTATTGTTCTTGGAAGTTTTACAATCATTTTATAACAACTTTATATCATTTTTGGGGACTAACCTATTGACATAGTGCCCAGTGCCAGTTGCTATTTTTTGCTTGTTCTTTACTTCACAGAATATCAGTACCAAACGGAGTCCAAACTCAGCGAAACTTTTTGGAGAATTTTGATGGACCAGAAGACACAACTTGGGCCAAAGAAGTACCAAAGGGGTACCAAGGGGGACACAACCCACCTGGGCGCGCCTGGGGTCCCAGGCGTGCCCTGGTGGGTTGTGCCCACCTCGGCGGCCTCTCGCACGGCCTCTTCGCCCTATAAATCCCCAAATATTCCAGAAACCATAGGGGAGTCAACGAAACACAATTCCAGCCACCGCAAGTTCCAGAACCACGAGATCCAATCTAGACACCATCATGGAGGGTTACATCATCCTCATTGGTGCCTCTCCGGTGATGTGTGAGTAGTTCATTGTAGACCTACGGGTCTGTAGGCAGTAGCTAGATGGCTTCCTCTCTCTCTCTCTCTCTCTCTCTCTCTCGTGATTCTCAATACAATGGTCTCTTGGAGATCTATTTGATGTAACTCTTTTTGCGGTGTGTTTGTTCAGATCCGATGAACTTTGGATTTATGATTAGATCTATATCCATAAAAGTTATTTGAGTTTCCTTTGATCTCTTATATGCATGATTACTTATAGCTTTGTATTTCTTCTTCGAATCTTTGGTTTAGTTAGGCCAACTAGATCGATTTTTCTTGCCATGGGAAGAGGTGCTTTGTAATGGGTTCGATCGGGCGGTGTTCTTTCCTGGTGACAGAAGGGGCAGCAAGACACGCATGTATCATTGCTATTAAGGATAACAAGATGGGGGCTATTCCTCCATGAATAGATCTCGTCTACATCATGTCATCGTTCTTATTGCATTACTCTGTTTCTCCATGAACTTAATACACTAGATGCATGCTGGATAGCGGTCGATGTGCGGAGTAATAGTAGTAGATGCAGGCAGGAGTCAGTTTACTAACCTTGGACGTGATGCCTATATAATGATCTTTGCCTAGATATCGTCATAATTATTCAATGTTCTATTGATTGCCCAACAGTAATTTGTTTAGCCACCGTATGTTATTTTCTCGAGAGAAGCCACTAGTGAAATCTACGGCCCCCGGGTCTATTCTTTATCATATTTGCTTTGAGATCTATTTTTATTCACTTCTGTTTTCAGATCTACTATTCCAAAAACCCAAAAATACATTGCTGCACTTTTTATTTGCATATTAAATTCCGCATTTTATCGAGATCTATTTATCCTATCTACCACAAATTTTATCCCATCAACTTGACAATTCCTGGCACCGTTACCTGTAGAGGGATTGACAACCACTCATAAGCGTCGGGTTGCAAGTATTTGTTCTTTGTGTGCAGGTACCATTTACATAGTGTTGCTTGGTGCTTCTACTGGTTCGATAACCTTGGTTTCATAACTGAGGGAAATACCTATCGAAGTTACGTTGCACCATCCCTTCCTCTTTGGGGAAATACTGACACGGATACGAGCTATCAAAAGGAAATTTCTGGCACCGTTGTCGGGGAGACATCATCAACATCTACCAGGTTCCTAATCACAAATCTCATCTCCTTGCAATTTACATTATTTTCCATTTGCCTCTCGGCTTCATCTCCCCACTTCACAAAAATTTATCGTTTTATTCGCCCTCTTTTTCATTTGCCTTTTCCTCGTTAGATCTATTTGCAATCTTGTTTGCGACCTTGTCATTATGGCTAGTTCTTCCTCTGTTGCGTGTCCCCCCGAGAATGAGCTTCTTAATTTTAAACAAAGGGGAGGGAGAATCTAAAAGATGCTTGGTATAGAATTTTCAATGCTCATAATAGATCTATTCGTAAGCAATCTACCGTTGTTCTTCTTCACTATTTTTATGTGGGCATCACCACTTGGTATAGATTTGTCCTTGATACGATTACTGGTGGGAATTTCTTGATGTGTCCATCTTTGGATGCTTTTAATGCTATGGGAAATTTAGTGGGTCCACCACCTATCATTGTTAATGAAACAAATTTAACTCTCGACCATGTTATGCAAAGATTAGATGCTATTGAAAAGAAGATGGTTCCTGAGGAAAAAATTGAAAATTTGGATAAAAGAATGCATAATCTTGCTAATAGATTTGGGTCAAAAGGGGGAGAGGTTTTTAAGCTACTAAAGGAAAAGTAAATCGTAATTGATGAAAGAATTGAAGAAAGTCCTCCTCGGATTGATAAGTTGGAAGAAATTTTTGGTAACTGAAGCACAATCTTTTCTTCTGTTAAAATTATTGAAAAGACTCCCGCAAAAATTTGCAAGTCCACACAATTTACCAAAAATAAGGGTGTCACTTCTAATAGCAACAAGGGGGGTCTTAAAATTATTAGTATTCGTCCCAATTTTGTTGAAGTGGTAAAAGACCTTACTTGCAAGAATGAATTCTTCAATCTTATTCTTAGAAGCATTATTATCGAAAACATGCATGCTAAATCTTTGAAGAATATTGGTTGTGTGATTGAGGAGTTGGAAACCAAAGATGACAATACTTGAATCTATGAATTATGCCTAGCTAGGGGCGTAAAAGGATAACGCTTGTTGGCAGGCAACCCAATCTTTATCTTTTTTCTTTTTGGTGTTCTTGCTGTTTGGCAATAAATATACAAAGATACCTCTTATTAGATGTGTTTTTATGTTTTAGTTAGTTTTTGTGCCAAGCTAAGCCTTTGGGATCAAGTTGGGTGATAGTTGATTTGATCTTGTTGAAAAACAGAAACTTTGGCGCCGAGTAAAATATTTTTCATAAATCACAGGAAGCGTGATTTTAATCTGAAATTTTACAAAATATTTACATACAAATTTCCCATGTTATCCTATTTTTTTAGAATTTTTTGAGTTACAGAAGTATATGAAGTTCCCTGATTACTACAGACTGTTCTATTTTTGTCAAATTCTATTTTCATCCCATTGTTTGCTTATTTTGATGGATCCGTGGATTGTATCTGGGGCTATAAGCCATGGTAAAGTTAGAATACAGTAGGTATAATGAAATAATAAAATATGAATGGATTTGCAACAGTACTTACAATAGTGATTTGCTTTCTTATACTAACGGATCTCACGAAGGTTGTGTTAAGTTTTTTGTGATTGAAGTTTTGAAGTTTTGGGTGAGATCACGATGGATGAAGGAATAAGGAGTAGTAAGAGACTAAGCTTGGGGATGCCCCACAACACCCGAAGATAATATTCAAGGAGAAACAAGCCACTAAGCTTGGGGATGCCCCGAGTGGCATCCCCTCTTTCTTCTAACGATCATCGGTATTTTACTCGGAGCTATATTTTTATTCATCACAAATCATGAGTTTTGCTTGGAGCGTCTTGTATTATATGAGTCCTTGCTTGTTTTGCTTTTTAGTTTGTCACAGGTATCCTTGTTGGACACACCTATTTGAGAGATCCAAAGGTATGCTATGATTTATTAGAATTGCTCTATGCTTCACTTACATATTTTGAGCTATGGAATTGCTCTAGTGCTTCATTTATATCTTTTTGAGCACGGTGTGCTTTAATATTCTTGAAGAAATGCTCTCATGCTTCACTTAGGTTTATTTGAGAGTTAGTAATTTTGAAGAAATTCTCTCATGCTTCACTTATATTATTTCAAGAGATGAAAATTTTTATGCTCATGTTCTTCACTTAGATTTATTTGAGCTTGTCAAAAGCAATTGCAACATATGAGACTAGTCCCAAAGTGATAGATTTTCAAGAGGGATATAATAAAACTTTCATGAAGATCATTGGACAAAATAAACTTGATTATTTGTAATAGTTTTGAGATATGATGATAGTGATATGTGAGTCATGTTGGTGAGTAATTATGCTTTAGTAAGAATATTGGTGTTAAGGTTTGTGATTCCCTATGCAAGCACGAAAGTCAATAGTCATGCAATGGAATTACATCCTACTTGTGGTGCATTATTCGGTGTTAGTTATGCTTAATGCTCGCTTATGTGATTTTTCGTTTCTTGGTTGGTTGCTTCTCAATCTTTTGCTAGCCTCCACTTGTACTAAGTAGAAATACTACTTGTGCCTCCAACATCCTTAAACCTAGTTTTGCCATATTAGTCCACCATACCTACCTATATGCATTATTTCCCATTCTAAGCAAATTTGTATGTGCTATCTTTAATTTTCAAAATAAATTTCCTTTTTGTGTGCTCGTACTGCTCATGAAGCGGCATTGCATGAGGGTACGCCGGTAATAGGGATGCGCAGTCCCGAAATGAAATGGAAATTTACTTTATGTTGTCAAATAATAAATTCCTTGGAAAGTGTTGGTATGCAAGGAACCTGTGGATACGGCTAGCCATGGATTGTGAAAGAATGGTGGAAAAAGGAATAAACTTTATTTTCTATTTGGGAACCGCCTATGATATATCTAGCATGGAAAGTGTTGGAAATTACTCGGTCGTTTTCGTTGACAGGAAAAATATGCCTCTAAAAAAATCCATCTCTCAATTTAAGCTTTGAGCTCTGGCACCTCTACAAATCCCTACTTCCCTCTGCGAAGGGCCTATCTATTTACTTTATGCAATTTTTATTTTTATTTAAATCTCCATCTTCTCTTATAAAGCACCAACTAAGGGGCACTACGATCGTACTTGAGCATTGGATGTAACTAATATGCGAGGGTGTTTCATGAATGGATCAATGATTGAGCATGATGGGCCAGGGATAACTTTCTTTAGTGTTGATATTTTGAAAGACATGGTTGCTTCTTGATATGCTTGAGTATTGAAATCTTCATGTCAAAACTAGACTATTGCTTTAAACCATATAAAAGTCCATATGTCCATGCTACAAAAGAAAAGAATATGTGATGAACATGTTAGGCAGCATTCCACATAATTTTTTATCGTTTACCTACCGAGGACGAGCAGGAATTAAGCTTGGGGATGCTGATATGTCTCCAACGTATCTATAATTTTTGATTGTTCCATGCTATTATATTATCTTTCTTGGATGGATAACAATCATTTTATAGCCACTTTATATCATTTTTTGGGACTAACCTATCGGCATAGTGCCCAGTGCAAGTTGCTGTTTTCTGCTTGTTTTTTACTTTGTAGAATATCAGTGCAAAACGAAGTCCAAACTCAGCAAAACTTTTTGGAGAATTTTTATGGACCATAAGACACAACTTGGGCCAAAGAAGTACCAGAGGGGTGCCCTAAGGGGGGCACAACCCACCTGGGCGCTGCTTGGGGCCCAGGCGCGCCCTGGTGGGTTGTGCCCACCTCGGTGGCCTCCCGCACCGCCTCTTCGCCCTATAAATCCCCAAATATTACAAAAACCCAGGGGAGTTGACGAAACACAATTCCAGCCGCCGCAAGTTCTAGAACCACGAGATCCAATCTAGACACCATCACGGAGGGGTTCATCATCCTCATTGGTGCCTCTCCGATGATGCGTGAGTAGTTCATTGTAGACCTACGGGTCCGTAGGAAGTAGCTAGATGGCTTCCTCTCCCTCTCTCTCTCTCTCTCTCTCTCTCTCTCTCTCTTTTGATTCTCAATACAATGGTCTCTTGGAGATCTATTTGATGTAACTCTTTTTGCGGTGTGTTTGTTGGGATCCGATGAACTTTGAGTTTATGATCAGATCTATATCCATGAAAGTTACTTGAGTTTTCTTTGATCTCTTATATGCATGATTACTTATAGCATCGTATTTCTTCTTCGAATCTTTGGTTTAGTTAGGCCAACTAGATGAATTTTTCTTGCCATGGGAAGAGGTGCTTTGTGGTGGGTTCGATCGTGTGGTGTTTTTTCCCAGTGACAGAAGGGGCAGCATGACACGCATGTATCGTTTCTATTAAGGATAACAAGATGGGGGCTATTCCTACATGAATAGATCTCGGCTACATCATGTCATAATTCTTATTGCATTACCCTGTTTCTCCATGAACTTAATACACTAGATGCATGTTGGATAGCGGTCGATGTGTAGAGTAATCGTAGTAGATGCAGGCAGGAGTCTGTCTACTAATCTTGGACGTGATGCCTATATAATGATTATTGCCTGGATATTGTCATAATTACTCGATGTTCTATCAATTGCCCAACAATAATTTGTTTACCCACCGTATGCTATTTTCTCGAGAGAAGCCACTAGTGAAATCTACGGCCCTCGGGTCTATTCTTTATCATATTTGCTTTGAGATCTATTTTTATTCCCTTTGGTTTTCAGATCTGTTATTCCAAAAACCCAAAAATACCTTGCTGCACTTTTTATTTGCATATTTTATTTCGCATTTTATCGAGATCTATTTATCCAATCTACCACAAATTTTATCCCGTCAACTTGATAATTTCTAGCACCGATACCTGTAGAGGGATCGACAACCCCTCATAAGCGTCGGGTTGCAAGTATTTGTTCTTTGTGTGCAGGTACAGTTTACATACTGTTGCTTAGTTCTACTACTGGTTTGTTCACCTTGGTTTCATAACTGAGGGAAATACCTACCGAAGCTGTTCTGCATCATCCCTTCCGCTTTGAGGAAATACAGAAGCGGATACGGGCTATCAGCATCCTACGGTGGCAGCAGAGGAGACAATGGAGAAAAAGCTGGGGGCGGCGGGTAGGGTTTCTACCCGAGCCGCCCCTCAGGAGAGTAACCCGGGGGCCTTTTCTTCTGTTTCTAGTAGATTAGGGAAAAGAGGAGTTCATATGTAGGATTTCGTGCAATTTGTCCATAATTGTACAATTTTGTTGTACTAGTCCCCGTACCACACCGACTGCATAAGAGGATCTCCAATAGATGATGTAAATTTGGAGATGTAAAACTAGGTGTTGTATAATTTACATCACCAAAAAGTGTTTTTTACATCTCCAAAAAAGAGCCAACTCCAATAGATGATGTATATTTGAGATGTAAAACTCTAACTCCAACAGATGATGTATTTGAAGATGTAAAACTAGTGCACTGAACCTACTGTCGAAACTGGACAGTAGCAAGTTCAGAGATTTGGTCGACGACCAAGTGGCCTGGTTCTGCCGCTCATGGCTGCGGTGGAAGATGTGTGCTGATACATCTTCAATGTATCTTTTATTTATGAAGTATTCATGCCCTATTTACAACAATTTTATATGGTTTTGGTATGATTTGATTAGAACTAACACATACTAACGCTATTTTCAACAGAACTACCATGGTGTCGTTTTGTGTGTGCAGAAATAGAAGTTCACAGAATGGGCTAAAAATTTATGGTGATGGAGCAAAAGAGACCCACGAAGCACCGGAGTTGGCCTAGGAAGTGGATGAGGAAGCCACAAGCTTGCTAGCCGCGCCCTACCTCCCAGGGCGCTAGCTCCGAGCTTGTGGGACCCTCGGGCACCCCCTTGACGTGATACCGATGCCAAAAATTCTTATAAATGACAAAACACCCGAAAAGAACCCTAGATGAGAAGTTCCGCCGCCGCAAGCTCTATAGCCACGAAAAACCAACCGGGACCCGTTCCGGCACCCTGTCAGAGGGGGAAATCAGCACCGGAGGCCATCTTCATCATCTCGACAATCTCCATGACGAGGAGGGAGTAGTTCACCCTCGGGGCTGAGGTTATGTACCAGTAGCCATGTGTTTGATCTCTCCTCTCTCTCCTCTCTCTCTCTCTCTCTCTCTCTCTCGCGTATTCTTAATTTGGCACGATTGTGACGCCCCCGATTCAATCGTACGCTAATCATACACGCAAACGTGTACGATCAAGATCAGGGACTCACGGGAAGATATCACAACACAACTCTAAGAATAAAATAAGTCATACAAGCATCATAATACAAGCCAGGGGCCTCGAGGGCTTGAATAAAAGTGCTCGATCATAGATGAGTCAATGGAAGCAACAATATCGGAGTACATACATAAGTTAAACAAGTTGCCATAAGATGGCTAACACAAAATGGGATACAAATCGAAAGAGGCGCAGGCCTCCTGCCTGGGATCCTCCTAACTACTCCTGGCCGTCGTCAGCGGGCTGCACGTAGAAGTAGGCACCTTCGGGGTAGTAGTCGTCATCGACGGTGGCGTCTGGCTCCTGGGCTCCATCGTGCAGTCGCAGCAATCGAGTAGAGATAGGGGAAAAGGGAACAAGGCAACCGTGAGTACTCATCCAAAGTACTACTTAAGCAAGGAGCTGCACTACATATGCATGGATATATGTGTAAAGGGCCATATCGGTGGGTGAACTGCAGAATGCCGTAATAAGAGGGGATAGCTAATCCTGTCGAAGACTACGCTTCGGCAGCCTCCGCCTTTGCAACATGTAGCGTAGAGTAGATGAAGTCCTCCAAGTAGCATCACATAGCAATAATCCTACCCGCGATCCTCCTCGTAACCACGAGAGAGAGCGACCACCGGGTTGTATCTCGCACTTGGAAGGGTGTGTTTTATTAAGTATCCGGTTCTAGTTGTCATAAGGTCAAGGTACAACTCAAGTCGTCACATTACCGAAGATCACGGCTATTCGAATAGATTAACTTCCTGCGGTGCACCACATAACCCAACACGCTTGTTCCCATTTGGCGGACAAACTTTTTGGGTCATGCCCGCAGCGGAAGATCAACAGTCGCAGCCCACCTAGGCACAACAGAGAGGTCAAGACGGTCTAAACCTAAGCGCATGTGGGTCCGGGCCCATCACCCTTAGCACACCTGCAGTTATGTGACGCTGGCCGGAAGCAGACCTAGCCTAGCGGCGTTCCAGTCAATCCGGTAGCGCCGCTTCGGGCCGGGCCGACGTCATGAAGTGCTTGGTGATACCACGGCGCCGAGTGCCCATAATCATTCCCGTGTAGTTGGTTAGTGCGTATAGACCAAATGGCCAGACTCAGATCAAATACCAAGACCTCGTTAAGCACGTTAAGTATCCACGAACGCCGACCAGGGCCAGGCCCACCTCTCTCCTAGGTGGTCTCAACCTACCCTGTCGCTCCGCCACAAAGTAACAGTCGGGGGCCGTCGGGAACCCAGGCCCACCTCTACCGGGATGGAGCCACCTGTCCTTTCAGCCCCCATCTCCGAACAGTATCACAGGTAATGTAATAGTGTAAAGTATATAGTATATGCCCGTGATCACCTCCCGAAGTGATCACAGCCCAGTAGTATAGCATGGCAGACGGACAAGAGTGTAGGGCCACTGATGGAACACTAGGATCCTATACTAAGCAGTAGGATAGTAGGTAAAGGTAACAACAGTAGTAGCAAGGACAGGCTATGCAGCAGTATAGGATTATCTGAAAGCAGTAACATGCTACACTACTCTAGTGCAAGCAGTATAGAGAAGAGTAGGCGATATCTGGTGATCAAAGGGGGGCTTGCCTGGTTGCTTAGACAAGAAGGAGGGTCGTCAACTCCGTAGTCGTACTGGGTAGCAGCGGCGTCGGTCTCGGTGTCTAGCGAGAGAAGAGGGGGAAGAAACAATGAATACAATGCAAACATAAACATGACGATGCGTGACGTGAAAATGAACGGTGCTAGGTGTGCCCTAACGCGGTAGTAGGTGATACCGGCGAAGGGGGAAAACATCCGAGAAAGTATTCCCGGTGTTTCGCGTTTTTGGGCAGAGGAGCCGGAGGGGGAAAGTCGCGAGTTTGATATGTTAGGGGTGCGTGGCGGACGAACGGGCTGCGTATCCGGGTTCGTCTCGTCGTTCTGAGCAACTTTCATGTTGAAAATATTTTAATCCGAGTTACAGATTAAAAGATATGATTTTCTAAAGATTTTATTAATTTACGGAATTTAATTAATTATTTAATTTAATTCGAAAATGGATTTATGACATCGGTATGATGTCATGTCGACGTCGTGATCAACAAGTGTTGGTAGGGCCAATCTGATGGTGGGTCGGTTGTCATTGTCTAAGACTAACTAATCGGGTTTAGTTAGTCTAACTAAAATGATTAGGTTTATTAACTACAATTAATTAGGTTAACTAATCGATTAATTAAGTTAATTAATTCTTTAATTAATTAATTAATATTTTAATTATTTTAATTATTTATTTATTTACTTCTTTTTTTATCCTTTTTTTTAATTTTCGTTCTGGGCGTGGGCCCATTCATCATAGACAGTGGGTCTTAGCGGGCTCGCGGGCGCAGGCACACGGCAACGGCGCATGCTGAGAGGGCACGAGGCGCCTGACGACGCGCCGGGCGTGTGGCGCGGCGATCGCAGCAGGCGAGTGCATCGGCGGCCGGCAAGTGGCCGGGACGCGCAGCGGCAGTAGGACCGTGGGGCGGCGGTGCTCTTGGGGAGTGGCGGTGAGCACGAGCGACCAGGGAGGATCAGCGGGGGAGGGTCGGCTCGCGGCCTCGGCGGGCTCGCGATCATGGCGAGGGAGAGAGAGGAGGGACGCGTGCTCACATCGAGGAGTAGGGTAATGGCAGCGGGGGTCGAGGGGGGTGACGGGGACGACGTCGGCGGAGAGGAGGCAGGCCGGGGCAGCTCGGCGAAAAGGCCGAGTGGCGGGGCGAGGCGGTGATGGACGGCGACGGATCCGAGGTGACACGGGGCGGGGAAGACGATGTCGGGCAGCGGCGGCGTTCGACGAGCGGCGTAGTAGGTGGTCTGAGTGGTGATGGACGACGGCGAAGGCCGGGCGGCAAGGCCCAGAGGAGGACGGGAGGTGGCGGTCTGGCGAAGGTAGGCGGGGAGACGGGCGATGGGGGGGCGGAGCGCCGGCATTGGGTGGTTCGGGGGACGGCGGGGGAGGCCGCGGGGCGTCGGTGGCGACGGGATCGGGGTCGATCCGATCCAGATCGATAGGGGGAGGAGAGAGCGAGAGGGGGGGAGTGGGGGAGTGGGGGGTTACGGGTTAGGGTTTCCCCCCTCGTGGGGATAAGGCAGGGGGCGGTTCGGCCGGCTGGGCCAGGTGGGCCGGCCTGGCCGGTGAGCTGGGCCGTCTGGCCCAGTTGGCCAGGGGGCCTTTTTTTTTCGTTTTAGTTTTGTTTGTCTTTTGCTTTTGTATTTTCTTTTCTTTTATTTCTTTCTCTATTCTGTTTTATTTAATTTAGGACATTTAGGTATTTTATAAAAATGCGTCTTCTACTCCATAACTACCTACGCCATATTTGGCTTACTCCGAACATTTTAGTTTTAATATTTGAAAACTTTTATTGTTTGCCTCTATTTTGAATTTGAATTTGAACTGGGTTTCGAACCGACGCGAGTTTATCAACAATAACCGAGGTGACGTGGCATCATTAGCAGTGGTTTACTGTAGCTTAATTATCCGAGCGTCACAATTCTCCTCCACTACAAGAAATCTCGTCCCGAGATTTAAGAGGGGTCTAAGGGGGAAACATTTGGTTACGAAATTCTAACGAATCTTCACGGTCGTGGTTGCTCCTCTCAAAGTGGTCGATCCATTATATTGATGTCTTCATTTTTCTGCTTCAGGTCATCAAGATGAAGTCGACATCCTTTCTTTGGGGGTTCCATCGTACTTACGAAAGAATAAGGGGGTTATTCCGGGAGAGCGAACCTCTACAAGGTTGACTATCCGTCGATAAAATCGGGAAGGTGGCGAAAGTAACTCTCGAATTGAAACTTAAGTAAATATCGAGAGCAAGTAATGAGGTTTCATGGGAAGTTTCGAGCGGGTGCAATCGTTCGATGCCTGAAACGAAGTGTTGAAGGGGTTTAGAGCAATGTGAATAAGCATTGCATCAGATACTAGAATAGATCACTAGGCAGGTGGCCCGTGAATTACTTACAAAGTCAAGTGCGAGGAATAACTTTAACAACAGGGTGTATAGGGGAGTCAGGTTTCGATCCTGTGGAACTGTGGGTTATGGGCCCACCATACGGGATAAAGGTAGAATGAGTGGTGACATCTTGCACGGTCATGATAACAAGGCATGTCAGAGGGTAGCCCGTCAGTTATGTCGAAAACAACATCGGTACCAAGGGCGAGGGACGAAAGAACCATTCTCCTGCTCGTTGAACGAGGCGGACCAATAGGCAAAGTTCTCGTCCATCGGTGGTTACCGGAATGTCATCAACAATAGTAACAGGGTCTTACCGTCACGGTTGTACACCTAGGTGTTTACTTAAGTAGAAGAATATTACTGCTTAGATCATATAGATCACCAGAAAGGTTAAACAAAACAATGGAAAGGAAAAGGTGATCATCATATTAAATAGAACAATGGAAAGGAAAATGTGTTTAAACACATTATTCAGGGGGTATATCCTTCCCAAGGACAAACAGAGCATGATATCCACGATAGGGTATAATGTAGAAAACCCTTTAGGAAAGGGTGAAGAAATTTCATGGCATTACCCATACAACGGTGTTTGGATAATTGAGCAAGAAATATTTGGCATTGGGATTCAAATGTTCTTGTTGAAAATCGGAGTACCACAGACATGCTTCGAGACAGTATTGACATGGTCTTCAAGCAAAGGTCAGACTTTGGATACAAAGGATCCATCGGTAACAACTTATAGTTTCCTCATGGAAGAATGGATAACCTTGCTGAAAAGGAAGAACTATAACAATAGGTCCTCCGGCCAGGTGTGCTAGGCATGACATCACCTTACCAGGTCATATAAAGACCAATATTATAACTCTTGGAAATATGTCCCAACCATCATATCTGACCGGGATTCAGATCTGATTGGTGTCAGGATACCTCAGACTCAGGATGCCTGAGATGAAAAGGTGCAACACAAATTGACGGGATGACATTGTAAGATTCTCGGAAAATGAACTATGGAAGCGAGTTCCGAAACAAGAGTTCATCAGTAAACCAAGGAGAGGATGAGGAGGTGGCTGATGAACTCAGCGAAAATTCATCGGGATTTCCAAAAGATGGATTTCCACAATTATGTGAACAGGGAGATAGCATTTGTCAGATCAAATGATATAATGAGGTATTCTCGAGGAAAACATACTCAATTAAACATTGGTGGAAAGGTGCGCCCAAAATATGGGTTGGGTTGCACGACCAATGTTATAATGGTGATTCTATAACCAATGGTCTAATAATGAAATGTCGACCATTAACTTCAAAGCAATAGGGTTGCTAGAAGGAAAGCATCCAAACGACACCGTCCACTTGTTGGATTCAAGACAGGGACCAAGAAAAATGGTGATGGTGAGAGGTATCACAATACCAAGAATTCTCAGGAGGTGGTGAAATTCTCACGACATTCTTGACATAAAGGATGGTAATACTCCAAGGTAAAGAAGAACAATTGCTGGATAGCAAGGAACTCAAGGTATAACACAAAACACAAACAAGTTTGTGTTGGAGGGAAAAGCGATAGAGTGGTCGATGATAACACTAATCATCGAGGGCAAGGATGGTCTTTCTCAACATAAATTCAATTGATATCTTGGAAGAGCTCGGAATGCTGATGATGATCACGACATAGCAGTCGAGAGATTTCAAGATGTAATCGATCGGCGATGACATCAAGTCAAAGGAATGATGAAGCAAAAGGTTATTGGAACCACGGGTATGGGACAAACACGGAATCAAGCTTGCTGTCCAAGGTGTAATGATATGACGAGGAATATCGATGTAAGCTTAGCTCATCGTCGAAATTTATGCTCCGGGAAGGACCGGGTAGCACGGTTAAAATTTAGCACGATAATGATATAGCCAATCAGGCTAGGAATGACTTGAAGGATTATTAAACTCGTAAGCAACAAGAATTTCTTAGAGATATTGAATCGAGTGCGGAATCGATTCACTTATCGGTGTTCTCGGTTGACCAACAACCCGTAACCCATGAAGTGACATTGACAGGGAAAGGTAGTACTTCATCAAAAGTTTGCAAGATGTATTACAATGGCATGATATCCTCGAGATACCAGGGTAATACTCGAAGGTAGATCATAATAGAGGTTGGGCGGGCATATTGATGCATAGAAGACAAGTGCTTTAACTTGTCCGAGAAATGGAACAAAGAAGAACAATCATGGCGGAACCATGGTCGCAAAAGACCAAGCATAGATAAGAGAAGAAGTTATAACAAGGGATTATTATTACTACGAGAAGCTTCCATGATAAGTTCCACCTCGGGTCCATGGGCATGAACACAAAGTTCAAGGTCGACTCCACTTCTCCAAAGCATAACCTTACATTCACTTCTCGTTTCGATAATGGCATTAGTGTTGAAAGTTTTACCTGGTGAAATACCAGATGAATATGACCCGTGAAAACTTCCGAGTTCACACATAGTAAGGAAGGCATAGGTTCAACCCATCAGGGCATCTTAGGAACATATACCACAAGCTTCAAGAGTAAATATCACCAGCTCGAAAGCAGAGCATGGTTGGCAAAAGGAGAGGATACAATTTACCAAAGGCATTATGTATCAGAGAAAGAACTCACAAAGTGATTAATTATGAAGGACACTGTCGGATAATAATCCAACAGTGGATATGGCGATCCAAAATGGAGTTGATGTGAGTATCGAAACCCAATCAGAGGAAGAAAGAATGCAAATGCATCGGTTTATAGAACATCTGAATAATTCAACATTTAAATAACAAAGGAATTATGATTTTCAAATCAAGGATCAGGAGCAAACGCTCTGATCAAGGATGGATAAGTTGAATAGACTTAGGGGTACAATCGATGGCAATCTGATTGGCCGAGAACCAGCTCATGTTCGAAAGACGTCTGAGCCGGAAAGATACTTTATAAGGATCAACTGATGACTGCATGCATTCGCAACAAATTGAATCAAGGGGCGCAAAATGATAGTGACAAAAGATGCCAATAAGATTACTAGACTTATGGTATTAACCAGAATGCAAGCAAGCAAGAATTTCAAGAGCAACAGGCTACTCAGGGTTTTCGAACGGTCGAATGGCACTTCAAAGACTTTTGTGAAACACCTGAACAACTGTGGATGAGCGGATACTCGATAAGTGCGAGGAATTATCCGTAGGGGTTATTCATTAGGCAAGAACTGCAGGGCAGTAAGCTCAAAGGATTTTCGGAACAACGGAGAGCAGTTCGGGGCGTCTTGTAATAACAAGATCAACTGGGGGTGACAATATGAACGATAGGTGTAAGTAGTTATCCAGAGGGATTTATTGATGGAAGTGAATGGCAAAAGCGATGGCACATAGTCTCGAGAGCACATCGTAGAGTATCTTCGGAATCTTCTGGTGCAGCAGGCGGTCATCGGTAACAAGTGGCTTTCCGGGAGAAAGTACTTGCGAGAACCTAAAGTTAGTTTTGTTTTTAGCAAAATCATTTAACCCGAATAGAAGAAAGTTCAGAGTCCCAGAGTAAGATCGAGGAGTAAAAGATCCTAATACGACCCAATGGCGACGTGGGCCCATGGGACGCACAGCCATGTTAGTAAAAGTTTTGTAAAGTCTAGACTCGACTTCGGCCAAAGAGTTGGAAGGGGGATTCCTACAGCGATGGCTCGATACCAACTTGTGACGCCCCCGATTCAATCGTACACTAATCATACACGCAAACGTGTACGATAAAGATCAGGGACTCATGGGAAGATATCACAACACAACTCTAAGAATAAAATAAGTCATACAAGCATCATAATACAAGCCAGGGGCCTCGAGGGCTCGAATACAACTGCTCGATCATAGACGAGTCAGCGGAAGCAACAATATCTGAGTACAGACATAAGTTAAACAAGTTGCCATAAGATGGCTAGCACAGACTGGGATACAGATTGAAAGAGGCGCATGCCTCCTGCCTGGGATCCTCCTAACTACTCCTGGCCGTCGTTAGCGGGCTGCATGTAGAAGTAGGCACCTCCGGGGTAGTAGTCTTCATCGACGGTGGCGTCTGGCTCCCGGGCTCCATCGTCTGGTCGCAGCAATCGAGTAGAGATAGGGGGAAAAGGGGGAACAAGGCAACCGTGAGTACTCATCCAAAGTACTCGCAAGCAAGGAGCTGCACTACATATGCATGGATATATGTGTAAAGGCCATATCGGTGGGTGAGCTGAGAATGCCGTAATAAGAGGGGATAGCTAATCCCGCCGAAGACTACGCCTGGCAGCCTCCGCCTTGCAACATGTAGCGTAGAGTAGAGAAGTCCTCCAAGTAGCATCACATAGCAATAATCCTACAGCGATCCCCTCCTCGTAACCCTGAGAGAGAGCGACCACCGGGTTGTATCTGGTACTTGGAAGGGTGTGTTTTATTAAGTATCCGGTTCTAGTTGTCATAAGGTCAAGGTACAACTCCAAGTCGATCACATCAAGATCACGGCTATTCGAATAGATTAACTTCCGCAGGGTGCACCACATAACCCAACACGCTTGATCCCATTTGGCCGGACACACTTTTCTGGGTCATGCCCGGCCGCGGAAGATCAACACGTCGCAGCCCCACCTAGGCACAACTGAGAGGTCAGCACGCCGGTCTAAACCTAAGCGCTCAGGGGTCTGGGCCCATCGCCCTTAGCACACCTGCACGTTGCGTACGCGGCCGGAAGCATACCTAGCCTAGCAGGCGTTCCAGTCCAATCCGGCGCGCGCCGCTCGGGCCGACGTCACGAAGTGCCGGTGATACCACGACGCCGAAAGTGCCCATAAGCTGTTCAGCGTAGTTGGTTAGTGCGTATAGACCAAATGGCGGACTCGGATCAAATACCAAGATCTCGTTAAGCTTGTTAAGTATCCATGACGCCGACCGGGCTGTGCCCACCTCTCTCCTAGGTGGTCTCAACCTGCCTGTCGCTCCGCCATAAAGTAACGATCGGGGCCGTCGGGAACCCAGGCCCACCTCTAGGGATGGAGCCACCGTCCTTTCAAATTTCCCATCTCCGAACAATATCACGTGTAATGTAATAGTGTAAAGTATATAGTATATGCCCGTGATCACCTCAAGTGATCACAGCCCAGAGTATAGCATGGCGGACGGACAAGAGAGTAGGGCCATCGATGGAACACTAGCATCCTATACTAAGCGGTAGGATAGCGGTAAAGGTAACAACAGTAGTAGCAAGGACAGGCTATGCAGCAGTATAGGATTATCTAAAAGCAGTAACATGCTACACTACTCTAGTGCAAGCAGTATAGAGAAGAGTAGGCGATATCTGGTGATCAAGGGGGGGGGGGGGGGCTTGCCTGGTTGCTCAGACAAGAAGGAGGGGTCGTCAACTCCGTAGTCGTACTGGGTAGCAGCGGCGTCGGTCTCGGTGTCTAGCGAGAGAAGAGGGGGAAGAAACAATGAATACAATGCAAACATAAACATGACGATGCGTGACGTGACAATGAGCGGTGCTAGGTGTGCCCTAACGCGGTAGTAGGTGATACCGGCGAAGGAGGAAAACATCCGAGAAAGTATTCCCGGTGTTTCGCGTTTTCGGGCAGAGGAGTCGGAGGGGGAAAGTCACGAGTTTGATATGTTAGGGGTGCGTGGCGGACGAACGGGCTGCGTATCCGGGTTCGTCTCGTCGTTCTGAGCAACTTTCATGTTGAAAATATTTTAATCCGAGCTACAGGTTAAAAGATATGATTTTCTAAAGATTTTATTAATTTCTGGAATTTAATTAATTATTTAATTTAATTCGAAAATGGATTTATGACATCAGCATGATGTCATGTCGACGTCGTTAGTCAACAAGTGTTGACCGGGTCAATCGATGGTGGGTCGGTTGTCATTGTCTAAGACTAACTATCTGGTTTAGTTAGTCTAACTAAAATGATTAGGTTTATTAACTACAATTAATTAGGTTAACTAATCAGGATTAATTAAGTTAATTAATTCTTTAATTAATTAATTAATATTTTAATTATTTTAATTAATTATTTATTTACTTCTTTTTTTATCCTTTTTTTTAATTTTCGTTCTGGGCGTGGGCCCATTCATCATAGACAGGGGGCCTTAGCGGGCTCGCGGGCGCAGGGCACAGCCCGAACGGGCGCATGCCCGAGAGGGCACGAGGCGCGCACGACGCACGCAGCGCCGGCGGCGGGCCAGCTGCCCCCTCGGCGAGGCTGCAGGCGGGCGCGGTGCAGAAGGGCTTGGACGCTGCCAAGTGATACAAGTGGCAAAGTAGTAGGACCGTGGGGAAGCGGCGGTGCTCGGGAGTGGCGGTGGTGAGCACGAGCGACCTGTGAAGGAGCAACGGCGGGGGTCAAGGCATGTCGCAGGCGAGGGAGAGAGAGGAGGGGCGCGTGCTCACATCGAGGAGTAGGGTAATGGCAGCGGGGGTCGAGGTGTGGTGACGGGGACGATGTCGGCGGAGAGGAGGCAGGCCGGCGGGGCAGCTCCGGCGAGTGCATCGAGTGGCGGGGGTGAGGCGGTGATGGACGGCGACGGATCCGAGGCGACGCGGGGCGGGGAAGACGATGTCGGGCAGCGGCGGCATTCGACGAGCGACGAGGTGGCCCGGCGAGTCGGGGTGATGTAGACGGCGCGGTGTCGGGGCGGCAGCATCCAGAGGAGGACGGGGGAGCGCGGTGGCGGTCCTGGCGAAGCAGAGGCGGGGGAGATGGGGCGATGCAGGTGGGGGCCGGCGGAGCGCCGACGTTGGGTGGTTCGGGGGACGGCGGGGGAGGCCGCGGGGCGTCGGTGGCGACGGGATCGGGGTCGATCCGATCCAGATCGATAGGGGGAGGAGAGAGCGAGAGGGGGGAGTCGGGGAGTGGGGGGTTACGGGTTAGGGTTTCCCCCCCTCGTGGGGATAAGGCAGGGGCGGTTCGGCCGGGCTGTGGGCTGCCTGGCCAAGTGAGTCGGGCTGCCCGCCCAGGGGGCCTTTTTTTTCCTTTTAGTTTTGTTTTGTCTTTTGCTTTTGTATTTTCTTTTCTTTTATTTCTTTTCCTATTCCGTTTTATTTAATTTAGGACATTTAGGTATTTTATAAAAATGCGTCTTCTACTCCATAACTACCTACGCCATATTTGGCTTACTCTGAACATTTTAGTTTTAATATTTGAAAACTTTTATTGTTTGCCTCTATTTTGAATTTGAATTTGAACTGGGTTTCGAACCGACGCGAGTTTATCAACAATAACCGAGGTGACGTGGCATCATTAGCAGTGGTTTACTGTAGCTTAATTATCCGGGCGTCACAACGATCTTGATGTACCCCGAGCTTTGTTAGTATAGTTGGATCATATGGTGTTTTCCAGTCTCTCACTAGTAGAAAAAGGACCTAATGTGAGACACATTAGTCCCGGTTCAATTTTGGCCCGGTACTAATGGTACCATTAGTGCCGGTTCGAACGGCTATGCATTAGTGCCGGTTCGTTTTGAACCTTTAGTATTGGTTCGTGCCACGAACCGGTACTAAAGGGGTGGTGGCAGGCTGGCGTCAGGCCAGGGCCCGACAATCACCTTTAGTACCGGTTCATGGCACAAATCGGTACTAAAGGGCTAACCTTAGTACCGGTTCGTGCCACGAACCGGTACTAAAGGGGTTTGACCTATAGTGCCGGTTCGTGGCACAAACCGGTACTACAGAGCAATTTTCAAACTCTACCCCCTCCTCGTGTATCGCCATTTCAGTTTTGAAAAATACAAAAGAAAATGATAAAAATTCAAAAATAAAATTCTTGAGATGTAGTTATATTACTACATCTACTAGTTAGGACAATTAAAAAACTTAAATTTGGACATGTTCTGCAAAAAGTGTAGGAAAAATGTAAAACGGCTATAACTTTTGCATACGATGTCGGAAAAAACGTATAATATATCAAAAAATTCAGCTCGAAAATCCGCATCCGATTTTGACGGCCTATGCCCTGTTTGCAATTTTTTAGAATCCTCAAATTTCAAAAGGAAAAAATATATGCTCAAATTTCTGTTTTTTTAATTTTGGTTAAATCTGGTCAAACTATGGTCAAACTACTTACTCAAGTAGTATTAATGTTGCTACATAATTATTCAAGAATATTAGTGTTACTAAATAATTATTTCAATTTTTTGAATTTTGGTCAAATCTGTTCAAACTATGGTCAAACTATGGTCAAACTTATTCAAGAAATATTAGTGTTACTAACTGTTTTTTAGAATAATAGTTCCAAACACAAAAGATGAAACATGTGACCTAATGCTCAAGCTAAACTGCTGAGGGTTAATAGGATTGACAGCTTACATTTGTCAGGAAAACAACAAGTGCAGACTTGGAAAGTAGGGGGAATAGTACTCCGAAGTTAAGCATGCTCAGGCTGGGGGAGTGAGAGGATGGGTGACCGGCCGGGAAGTTAGACGATTTGGAATGAGTGATCCGCACTTGAGCAGTTAAGAGGGGTGATTAGAGACTAAATCATCAAATAATTCAGAAAATTGAAAATCGAAAAAAATCAAATATTTTTTACAAAATTTTCCAAAAAAAAAAACCTTTAGTATCGGTTGGTAACACCAACCGATACTAAAGGTCCCCCATACCACGGCGTGAACTCATGCCACGTGGTGGGCCTTTAGTGGCGGTTCGTGCCGATTGCAGAACCGGCACTAAAGGCCCTTACGATCCGGTTTTAAAGCTCCGTTTTCTACTAGTGTCTATCTTGTTGTGATGAATTGAGTTTCTACCTTTGAAGTTTCACTATTATTGGATTGAGTATTGGATTTGTGAACACTTGATGTATGTCTTGCATATGGATACCCGTGGTGACAATGGGGTGTTCTATTGATTCACTTGATGTATGTTTTGGCACTCAACTCGCGGATTCCTGAGATGACATTGGGGTAATCTATGCATAGGGGTTAACGCACGTTTTTGTCCTACATTCTTCGATAGAAACTTTGGAGTGATTCTTTGTTGCACTTTGAGGGAGCGCCATATGATTTAATTATGTTATCATTGTTGAGAGACTTTGCACTAGTGAAAGTATGAACCCTATGCCTTGTTTTCAAGCATTGCAATACCATTTTTTCTCACTTTTGTTACTTGCTACCTTGCTATTTATATATATATTCAGATTACAAAATCCTATATCTACTATCCATACTACACTTGTATCACCACTCTTTGCCGAACTAGTGCACCTATACAATTTGCCATTGTATTGGGTGTGTTGGGGACACAAGAGATTTCTTGTATTTTATTGCAGGGTTGTTTGAGAGAGACCATCTCCATCCTACGTCTCCCATGGATTGATAAACCTTAGGTCATCCACTTGAAGGAAAATTGCTACTGTCCTACAAAACTCTGCGCTTGGAGGCCCAACAAGAGTCTAAAAGAAGAAGGTTGCATAGTAGACATCAAGCTCTTTTCTAGCGCCGTTGCCGAGGAGGTGAGTGCTTGAAGGTATATCTTTAGATCTTGCAACCGAATCTTTAAGTTTCTTGTTTTATCACTAGTTTGGTTTATAAAACAAAACTACAAAAAATGGAATTGAGGTGGTCTCATATTGTTCATCTTTATCATGTCTTTCTTGAAAATGATGAAAAGGAAAATTGTGCTCATTTGATAGAAGAAGAATTCAATAAAATGATTGGAGTAAATGATGAGCATGATTGCAATGTTGCTAGTATGAATTATTTGAATGTCCATGATGCTAGTAATGTGCAAAGCCATAAGCTTGGGGATGCTATGTTTGATGAAGATGATATTTTTAGTCCTCCAAGTTTTGATGAGCTAATTTATTATGATGAAAGCATGCCTCCTATTTATGATGTTATATTGATGAAAGTGGATTTGGAAGAGTTTCAACTTTAGATAATAATTAGCCCACTATTTTGGAGGCTGTTGGATCTTATTGTAATAATTATGAAGTGGATTTGGAGAGGTCATGACATTGTTTAATGATGAATCCACTATTTTAGAAGAGGTTTCAGTTGACTATGATAAAAAAGTTGTTATATATGATGATTATTGTGATGATATGTATGCTATAAAGGGTAATGATAACCATGGAACTTGTCATCATAAATTTAATTCTCAATATGAGTATGCCAATCATGTATCACATGATAGTTATTTTGTTGAGTTTGCTCCCACTATTATGAATGAGAAGAAATTTGCTTATGTGGAGAGTAATAAAAATTCCATGCTTGTGGATCATGAAAAGAATGCTTTATGTGATATATTATTGAATTCATTCTTGATGCTACTAAAAACTACTATGAGAGAGGAACATATGCTTGTAGGAATTGCAATAATATCAAGTTTCCTCTCTTTATGTTGAAAGTTTTGAAGTTATGCTTGTTTTACCTTCCTACGGTAGTTGATTCTTGTTCCCATAAATTGTTTGCTCACAAAATCCCTATGAACAGGAAGTGGGTTAGACTTAAATGCTAGTAATATGCTTCATGATGCTCTCATTATGTTTCAATTCTTATCTTTTATGCGAGCATCATTGAAATCCTCATGCCTAGCTAAAAGGCTTTAAAGAAAAGCGCTTGTTGGGAGACAACCAAATATTTTTCTTTTACGTTTTTATGAGTTTACACAATATTAATTCTGTAGTAATTGTGTTTTAGTGTTTTAATTAGTGTTTGAGCCAAGTAAGACCTTTGGGATGGTCTATAGTGATAGTTGATTTGATCTTGCTAAAAAACAGAAACTTTTGTGCTCATTGCTAGAATTTTAGAAAATAATAGAAGCGTGATTTTGATCTAAAATTTTCACACAAGATTTAAATACAAATTTCCAAGGCTGTCCTCATTTTTCAGACTTTTTGGAGTTACATAACTATATGAAGTTTTCAGATTACTACAGACTGTTCTGTTTTTTGACAGATTCTGTTTTCCATGTGTTGTTTGCTTATTTTGATGAATCTATGGGTGGTATCGGGAGGTATGAACCATGTAGGAGTTGGAATACAGTAGATATAACACCAATATAAATTTATAATGAGTTCACAACAATACCTAATTAAGTGGTGATTTGTTTTATTATACTAACATCGCTTACGAGTTTTTTGTTGAGTTTTGTGTTGTGAAGTTTTCAAGTTTTGGGTAAAGTTTGATGGACTACGGAATAAGGAGTGGCAAGAGCCTAAGATTGGGGATTCCCAAGGAACCCCAACGTAATATTCAAGGACAACCAAGCATCTAAGCTTGGGGATGCCCCGGATGCCATCCCCTCTTTTGTGTTCAATCCATCGGTGAAATTACTTGAGGCTATATTTTTATTCGCCACATGATATGTGTTTTGGTTGGAGCGTCTTGTACTATATGAGTCTTTGCTTTTTAGTTTGCCACAATCATCCTTGCTGTACACACCTTTTGAAAGGGAGACACATTAATCATGAATTTATTAGAATACTCTATGTGCTTCACTTATATCATTTGAGCTAGGCAGTTGCTCTAGTACTTCACTTATATCTTTTTAGAGCACGACGGTGGTTTTATTTTGTAGAAATTGATGAACTCTCACGCTTCAATTATATCATTTTGAGAGTCTTGAAAATAGTATGGAAATTGGTTTAGGTCATGAATTTAGTCCTAATATGATGGGCATTCAAGAGGGATATAACAAAAACTTTCATGAAGATCATTGAATATATGAGAAGTTTGATTCCTCACATTTTTTTGAGATATCAAGATGGTGATATTAGAGTCATGCTAGCGAGTAATTGTGGTTTAGTAAGAATATTTGCGTTAAGGTTTGTGATTCTCGTAGCGTGCATGTATGTTCTCTTGTTATGTGATAAAGTTAGAGCACAATTTATCCTTGATTGTCTTCCTTTGTGTGGAGGTCGGGAGCGCGCGATGGTTAACTCCTACCAACCTCTCCCCTAGGAGCATGCGTATTAGTACTTTGCTTCGATGACTAATAAATTTTTGCAAGAAGTAGGTTAGTTCTTTATGACTAATGTTGAGTCCATGGAATATACGCACTCTCACCCTTACACCATTGCTAGCCTCTTTAGTATATCGCAACTTTCGCCGATGCACTAAACCCACCATATACCCTTCCTCAAAACAACCACCATACTTACCTATTATGGCATTTCCACAACCATTCCGAGATATATTGCCATGCAACTTTGATGACCCAATATTATAGGGGATCAATCTTAGTCCTTTCAGAAGTAAGAGTGTCGAACCCAACGAGGAGCAGAAGGAAATGACAAGTGGTTTTCAGCAAGGTATTTTCTGCAAGCACGGAAATAGTTGGTAACAGGTAGTTTGATAGCAAAATAATTTGTAACGGACAAGTAACGGTAATGGAAACAAAAGTGCATCAAGGTAGCCCAATCCTTTTGAGGCAAAGGATAGGCAAAAACGGTCTCTTATAATAAGCAAAGCGTTCTTGAGGGTACACAGGAATTTCACCATGTCACTTTCATCATGTTGGTTTGATTCGTGATTTTTACTTTGATAATTTGATATGTGGGTGGATCGGTGCCTAGGTGTTGTTCTTACTTGAACTAACCTCCTACTTATGATTAACACCCTCGCAAGCATCCGCAACTATGAGAAAAGTATTAACATAAAATCTAACTATAGCATTAAACTTTTGGATCCAAATCGGACCCTTACGAAGTAGCACATAAACTAGGGTTTAAACTTCTGTCACTCTAGCAACCCATCATCTAATAACTACTCCACAATGCATTCCCTTAGGCCCTAATAAGGTGAAGTTCCATGTAGTCGACGTTCACATGACGCCACTAAGGGAATCACAACATACATATCATCAAAATATCGAACACATATCAAGTTCACATGATTACTTGCAACATGACTTCTCCCGTGACCTCAAGAACAAAAGTAACTACTGACAAATGATAATCATGCTCAAGATCAGAGGAGTATTAAATAGCATAATGTATCTGAACATATAATCTTCCACCAAATAAACCATATA
Source organism: Aegilops bicornis (assembly GCA_021605145.1). NCBI lineage: Eukaryota > Viridiplantae > Streptophyta > Magnoliopsida > Poales > Poaceae > Aegilops > Aegilops bicornis. The sequence continues at coordinate 645,473,273 of CM038672.1, forward strand.
GTAATCAATCAACACTACTAGTCACCCACAAGTACCAATCTAAGGTTCCGGTACAAAGATTGAACACAAGAAATGAACTAGGGTTTGAGAGGAGATGGTGTTGTTGAAGATGTTGATGGAGATTGCCCTCCCAAAGATGAGAGGGTCGTTGGTGATGACGATAGCGATGATTTCCCCCTTCGAGGGGGAAGTTCCCCCGGTGAAATCGCTCCGCCGGAGGGTAAAAGTGCTCCTGCCCAAGTTCCGCCTCGAGACGGCTGTCGGGGTCAAAACCGGCGGATCTCGGGTAAGGGGTCCCGAACTGTGTGTCTAAGGCTAATGGTAACAGGAGGCGGGGGACACAATGTTTACCCAGGTTCGGGCCCTCTCTATGGAGGTAATACCCTACTTCCTGCTTGATTGATCTTGATGATATGAGTATTACAAGAGTTGATCTACCACGAGATCGTAGAGGCTAAACCCTAAAAGCTAGCCTATGATTATGACTGTTGTTGTCCTACGGACTAAACCCTCTGGTTTATATAGACACCAGAGGGGGCTAGGGTTACACAGAGTCGGTTATAGAGAAGGGAATCTACATATTCGAATCGCCAAGCTTGCCTTCCATGCAAAGGAGAGTCCCACCCGGACACGGGATGAAGTCTTCAATCTTGTATCTTCATAGTCCAACAGTCTAGCATAAGCATATAGTCCGACTGTCCAAGGACCCCTAATCCTGGACTCCCTCAGTAGCCCCTGAACTAGGCATCAATGACGATGAGTCTGACACACAGATTGTCTTTGGCATTGCAAGGCAGGTTCCTTTCTCCGAACACTCCAAGGTATATCTTGAACACAAGAATCGTGTCTGGCTCTGCAAAACAAATTCCACATACCACCGTAGAGAGCACAATGTTCTATGAATCTAATCTCCTGACAACTTTTCATAGCGTGACATCACACCGCGGCCCGGTCATTATTCGAACCGTTTTCTCAACCTGCTACTACACGTCTTGCGAGGCAGTTTTATTGGCACGTCTTGTCGAAGCAGAGATCGTGTCCCCTTATCACGGGATTCTAATCAATATGGGCGTGGGTAACCCAACCCTGCCATTAGCACGACGCTTGGGGAATAAGCGAGTTTCAAGGGCAAGTGGGGAGGCACATGACTGCCGCCTTTATAAAGAGATAAGGATTCCCTTTTTCGCCCATGCCTTCTTCTTCCTCTGCTCATCCATTCTCGAGCTCCAACGCCCAAGCCTTCACCTTCTCCGCAAAAACATCCCGAATATGTCCGGAGCGGGAGGCAAGTGGATGGCCTCCTCCATCACGAAGGAGGACATCAAGAAGCTCTGGGAGGCCGGATACTTGTCCGCAGACATCGCACGTCGGCTTCCGGCTGAAGGGCAGATCATCCCTAACCCGAAGCCCCAGGAAAGGGTAGTATCACTACAAAAAAATACACTTCCGTGATGATACATGTTTGTCACAGTAGGTCGCATTTTCTGTCATGCATGTACATCCATGACGATTTTATGATGTAATCAAGATAGTCATACATCTTTGTGGTAGAAGTGTTCCATGACATTACCAAAATTATAATCACGGAAGTGTGCACTTCCATGACGATAAATCGCGCGTCACAGAAGTGCTTTCGTCAAGGGTGACCAACAAGTGGCATCCACCGTAACGAAACGCCGTTAAGCTACCGGGTCGGGTTTTGGATCCTATAACCCGTTAACAGCCCACGTGTAAAATCATCATTGGCTGGAGGAAACACGTGCCGGCTCACCGTTGGGACAGATGTCACCCGCTCATTGGACCGAAGGCGCCTATGATATGGCGACACGTGGCACGGCCCAACAGAGGCCCATTCCTGTGAAAAGGCCGACCCGTTTGACTTGGTAAAAAGGTGGCGGCCCGGCCCACGGAAAGCCTGTTAACGGTCTGTTCGCATATAGCCAATTTACAGCCCGCTAACAGGGCCCGTTACGCCCTATCCGAATTAGGCCCAGTAGTGTCATCTGGGCCATCCAATATGATTCAGCCCGTTTTAACTTCCGGCCCATGTGTGGCCCATGACTTCTTTCGGCCCATATGAGGACCTTTGTAACTCTTGGCCCATTAACGGCCCGTGCTGAAACTGGCCCGTGATGAATAGTGTATCACTTTATACCCATTAATGGCCCGTTATTCCATTGGGACGTTTCCAGCCCAAGTTATCTTTCGGCCTTCTCAGGGCCCATTGATTCTTGGGCTCATTTGCAGCATTCGGTTACATATGGCCCACATCGCTATTTTCGCTAGGGCCAAATTTAGCCCGTCGTTCTGGTCGGCCGCTTATGCGGGCCGTTAATACGTTGGGCCGTTTTCATGTAAAAAAACCCGTTGGTATGTTTTCATAGAGTTATCAAATACGGCCTATTAACGACCCGTTATGGTCCACGGATAGTAGGACCCATGATTGGCGAAATGATGATACGCCCCGTAGAAGGCCCATCGATCCTATGGCCCATATGAGGCCCATGGATAGTACGGCCCGTAGAAGGCCCATGGATCGTACGGCCCGTAGAAGGCCCATGGACCCTACGGCCCATAGAAGGACCATGGACCCTAAGGCCCGTATAGAAGGCCGATGGATCCTACGGCCCGTATAGAAGGCCAATGGATCCTACGGCCGGACGAAGGCCGATGGATCATACGGCCTGTAGGAGGCCAATGTTACAACAATCCGTGTGTTGCCATGATTATTTTGGCCTAGTTACCAAAAATAGGCTATTGTGGCCACTAGAAAAAAATGTAAAAAGAACTGCAATGACTACAAGCAAACAACTAAACAAGACAATAAGGAAATAAATAAGCAAGCAATTAATGCTAGCCTATTACCGCTATTACACATATTACATCCACTGGGCATCAAAGTTCGCCACCAGTGCAAATATAGGGAACAAAGCAGCACATTACATACACTGGCCGTCAACATTGGCCACCAGTGCAAATAAACGCGGCAACAAAACAAGAGCATAACTGAAACAACTTCAGAAGAGCTCAAGAAATGTTATCCTTGTTATCCACCATGCTGGCAATAACCTTAGCAAGCTGATTAGCTTTGCCCTGTTTGGCGCTAAAATCCTCCAACGCTTGTTGTTGCACCAGAAAGTATGCATCTGAATGCTCCAGGGACTTCCGCAGTCCTTCCGCTTCTTGTCGCAAAGACAAACGATCGATGTCTTTCAGCTTATAGTTGAGACTCAAGAAATGGAACTGATTCAGATAGTGAGTTTGAATAGCTTGTGCAAGCGGTAGTGGCTAGTAACTCGAACACTAAACCAAGACAGGACTTTGGGGTTGTCTCGCTGTCTTCAAGATAGTCTTCCTTAGCTGTTTTATCAGCTTTGTTGGAGACCAACAAGGATGTGTCACTATCCTGAACCTTATATGCATTACTTCCTTTACCATTGCTTAATAAGGCACTCTTCCCCAATATTACATCAACATTCTAAAAGAAGAAACAAGCGGACACATAACAAGTTTAGCATGTACTAGTATATGAAACTCATTTCGGTGAACCAGTTCATTAGTAAGGTGGACATGATTAAACTACCAAGTCTTCTATTGCCAAGTACTAGTACATAATAAAAGCATCAAACAAACATATATCTATGTCCTATGGTCACTTTGCATTGTCTTGCCAAATCAAAATAGAGACACGGTTCAAATCATATCAGTTCAAGACAAAGCAGCAGTGAAAGAATACAAAGCATGGGAAACTACACGGCACAACAAGATTTCAGATGGGTACCACGGGTCTACATGTACAACAACACTATTGGCTCTGTTGTGATGCTAATAATGTGCATGATATGAAAGTCAACTGTATACACAATTGAAATTGAAATCAACAGAGCTATTGATAAGAGCAAACCTGTTAAAGAAACATGCGTGAACATACCTGCTGTGCCATTGGAGTTTCGATTGGATCCTTCAATTTAAAAATAAATTTGTATGAGCAAATACAGTGATACAAGAGTAAAGCAATCATAGTTAAAAAAGGTGCGCCTAAGCGAGTGCTTAATCGCGCCTAGGCTCTAGGCATTGGCAAAACGCATTGTGCATAACTACGCATAATCTGTGCATAACTGCGCATAAGCATGTGCTTTGGTCAGTAAAGCGCAAGGCGGTGAAAAAACACACAATTAACGCCTAGCGCTTTTTTGAACTACGATAGCAATGGAATCTTAAATTAGAACAGTTGTTCTTCAGGTTTAGGCACTTGTTCTACATGAACAGAGTACAATAAGACGCAAGAATATAATACTTAAAAATAGAAAATGAGCTCATAGCCCTTACCACATTCTTGGTTCGGGACCAGTACAGAACAAGGCGTTCCCAGTCATCGTCCAGTAAATTTGTCTCAGGAGAACGTAAGGGAATTTGATGAGTTTCTTTGCCGGTGAAGTACGTTTTCTTCAGGTAATTCCGATACTGCCACCAAGCATTCTTGAAGATAGCAAAGATATTAGCACAGGTTACCTTATCCTGAGTTTCCAAATCGGTCCATCTCTATAGAGAAAAATAGGAAAATTTGCTGTATTATAACCATCATGGAGGTAGGATGTATGGGACGAAGCAAAGTAATTGCCATGAATAACCTTACTTACACATAACTCCCGGACAAACACCGTGAATCGATATTTTCCTTCATCTTCAATATAATATTTCCAAGATGGGAAGATACGCACATACGATTTAACAACATCAAATGCGATAGATGCTAAACTACGACTAGCTGGTTGTGCTTCCTCCATAGGAATAGGCGTACTAACTGGTGGAGTTGAGGTTCGCCGTGATAATCTTGGCCCTTTGGGCACTGGAGCTGCCTTACTAACTGCTCTTGTTTGGGAGCTCTGTGGTGGAGATGGTGCTGTGTCAACAGAACTGGGTTACTATCGGCTGGGGTTGGGGTTAGATTGGGTGAAGCTGGTTCTCTGTCCATCGCAGTAGGGGTACAATCTGCGAGAGTTTGGGTTACGTGTGGTAGGGCTGGTTCTTGTGCATGTACAACCGGGGTGCTATCTCCACCAAGAGGTAGAACCGTTTTATTTGAAGACCGTGTTTTTAGTCCGCTAGATACTGGCATCACCCGCTCCAATTCAAATGGCTGATAAACAGGAAACATAGTTGAATTACATACATTGTATGAGAGACAGATGCAATAGATAGTGTGGAAAAAAGAGGGCATGAAATAGTTGACATGTATATTGTTTAATTAAAACGGATAGCATGACATAATTTCACATATATGATGTCTATCTAAACTGGATAGCATAGCATAACATAATTCAAATATATGATGAATAAGTAAACAAGATCGCATGACATAATTCACCTACATGTTATCTAAGTAATCAGGATCGCATCATTTAATTCACATATGTGATTTATATGCTAAACAGAGGGCATTCGATATGATGTCTGAACTAAGAACATGGTGTTGAATATTGTGTATATGATGTCTAAACTATGCAATGCAAGACATCGATGCATGATATGAGCAGATAACTGCATGCCAAGTTAGAGCATACACCTTAGTGGGGGAATAGGACTGGTCATCTGCTCTACGAATCCATCTACGAGGAGCTATCAGGACCCAACAAGAGATCTGCTTTGACAGGTAGCACTGTCTGCTCTGAAGGCCTTAATTTCACTCCAGATTTTTCCATCTCCCACCCAAATGGCTGATTCACAGGAAGAGTAGTTTAATGTACAAACATTGTCGACAAATGGAAATGTAATGAAGAAAAGGATGGCCAAGATATCATTCACATATATGATGCCTGGTTAAACATGATGGCATTGCACATTTCACATATATTATGGCTGGCTAGAAGACATGAGACTGCATAATTCCCATATATGATATAGAAACTAAACAGGTGGCATTACATAACATGTCTAAACTAAGCAGATGGCATATATGATGTCAAAAGTAGGCACTGCAAGGCAACATATGCATGATATGACTAACATCGTCATGCCAAGGTAGAGCAAACACCTTGGGGGGTAAATAGGAGTGGTCGTGGCGTGAATCCGCCTCGAACAGATATCTTCCTCTGGATTACAATCTGGAGAGGGTGGGGAGGGTTTGCCATTGAACCCACCATGGAGCGATGTTCGCATGACATTGTATTGCACAAGAAAAACTCTTCTCTTTTTCTCTACATGTTCAGCATGACTGTGTACAATATCTGACATGCATACGAAAAAAATATGGTGATATTATGTAAGGAGAGCATGCAGAAATTTAGAGCGATGGTAACAACCAGTGGATCGACGTTTTTCCGTTGAACCAAAATTGCCCTAATGGATCGACGTGAATGTATAGTAATAAGTGATGCAACAAGTGTACAACCTCTTTGTCATAGCCATGTCGACCTCAGCATCATTGGGTTGGTCGCTGAAGCAATTGAGGCAGAGGTGGCTGTCGGGGCTGTGGAGGAAGATCTGAGGAATCAGAGACGGCGCCTGTGGCAATCGCCTGTTGTGATGGATCATTACGTCGTTGGAGCAGCTCGGTGAGCCAGAAGACGTCAAGGCTGAAGCAACACAAGACAACCATCGTCAATCTCAAGTGGGATTCTAATAGCATCTCCAATAGATGATGTAAAATGGATGTAAAATTAACATCACCAAAAACCACCTGACTACAACAGATGAGGTAAAAACTGTTGACTCTAGACTTAATCGTCAAACTGAAATTTACTCGGAATCTGAATGCTACTCTTAAACTGAACGCAATGGTAGCAGAGAGGCACTTGACATGTAGTTTAGGGAGGGCGTGTAGTTCTCTTCAACCCGCAGCCTCGAGCCGCCACCACCACCGCCGAACTGGCTGCCCCAGCCACCTCGCCGCCCCGAAACAACTTGCCACCGCCGCGCCGGCCAGCCCTCTAGGCCCACGCCCCACCCCGAACCCCACGATAGATCGTGGGGTACCTCTCCGGCGAGCCCCCGTCCCCGCCAAGTGGTGGTTCTTCCCTAACTCCGCGAGCCCCCCAACCCCTGAAAATCGATCGACCCAAAAGTCGATTCGGTCGATCAAGTGTGGCTTAATCGAGCAGAGTAGCAAAGACGAGCGAGGGGGAGAGCAGCAGCAGCTGGGCGAGCGAGCGATCGAGCGAGAGCCGGAGCAGCAGCAGCAGCGCGAGCGAGCGAGAGCCGGAGCAGCAGCAGCAGATCCGGCTGGTATGGACACCGCCGCCGAAGGGGCCTCGCATTGGGGGAGAGCCGCCGTGGAGATGTCGACCGCGGCGCCAGCTTCAAGGTAGCCGCTCCATGGGGGTGCGGGATGGAGCACCGTCGGCGCCGGGAGGTCGAGTTAAGGAGAAGGTGCGATGCGATGAGTGTACAACCTCTTTGGTGGCGCCGAGTAGGCCTCGGCTTCGTCCGAGGAGTCGGTGAGGATACTGCAGTTCTGGTGGAGCAGGTTAAGGCGGCGCTGTTGGGATGGAGTAGCCGCGATAGATGAGGCGATCGTCAGAGCATCTCCTTGGAGGTGGAGGACGGGGCGGCTGAACCGGCACGACGGCGAGATGGACGACATATCCTCATCCAGGGGGGTGGACGAGGGATGTCGAGCTGTTGCGGTGGACGACGTCGTCGGGGAAGAGGCTCCGACTGGGCAGCGGTGACGTGGTGGACGGAGGAGGGTGGGGTTTCGCGGCTGGAGCGGAGAGGTTATGGCGGCCTAGGATTTCGAATGGCGAAAAGGGGGCGATGGGAGGGGGTGAAGCATGACTTAGGGACGCGCTTGTCCAAAATGTAGGGTGTGTTACAAAAGTACCCCCCACCGATTTGAACTAGCAGCCCTTTCGTCTCAGGGTTAGAAGGGGGATTTCGTGTGCCGGGATTTGGCAGCTGGAGGGAGTTTTCGCGCCGTTGTAATTTCGGGATAGCAAGGCGCGGGTTGTGAAGGCGCCAGTTTTGGGAGCATGATATCTGAATTTTCGTGATATAACAAGACGCAGGTTGAATTTAGGGACAAGCCTAACATGTAGTAATATTGTACTTGTACGTACCAAATCAATTCGCACTTCCCTCAACCAAAAAGAAAACAAAAAAAATAAACTATGCACACCACACAAAGAGAGAGTCTTGCCCCGTTTTACTGTACAAATGCTATTCAGTTACTCCCTCCTTCCATCTATATAGGGCCTAATGCGTTTTTCGATGCTAACTTTGACCAAATATTAGAGCAATCATATATGACATGCAACTTACACAAAGCACACCGTTAAATTCGTCTGTGAAAGGTTCCTTCAATGATATAATTTTCACATTGTGCATGTCATGTACTATTAATCTTGTCAATAGTCAAAGGCGGTCTTAAAAATCTCATTACACCCTATATAGATGGAAGGAGGGAGTATGAATCCATGTTATGTCCGATTAAATTTTTTCCTCTTGCTGTATAATGCATGTAACCTACTCATACCAACATTTTAGTGCATTTCAAATGTCTATACTACCGCTGCAATTCAAACTAAATTTGAATTCGTTTCTCTATTTCAATAAGAATCTACAATCATGATTGTTGCCAACTTCAACCATCATAGTTTCCTTGCTATCCGCCAGATATAAATCGGACGGCCTGTAATGCAGGACGGGAGGCACACCATCATCAAAAACTCCATTTTTATAAGAGTAGAGATAAAATATATTAAATGTAGTATAACATGTTCATAACCACACCATGTGTATCACCCTTATATATATTCACACATGCGTCGGTCTAAAACACTATGATAAATTCTTCAAATATTCGTATTCGCTTTTTATAATGAACTATATATGATCTCTATTCGTCTTTTACACCCACACACCACTCTTATCTTTGTAGCTAGCGCTAACTTTCTCTTGTGCATGCACACGCCCGCATCCCTCTCACCCTCCCTCAGCATTCTCTAGCTCCATCACAAGAAATTGCCTTTTTTCACTTTAGGTCGTTCACCCACGGTGTGTGTAGCCCCCCAACTCCTTCTATACGGCACACATCGATCGATATGCCTCTCTAGCCAGGTGTGCCTAGCACAAACACAAGCTTCCCCTCTTCTCTTGTCACCGTCCATGCCTCACTCCCACCACTGTTTTCATCATTCTTGTACTCGCACACTCCTCCCCCCTCGATATAGTATGCCTCTCGTACTACCTCCTACATGCATCCCTCTCTCTCTATCCTTCTCCTCGTGCCTCATTTGCTTCTAACACGCACATGCATGTATACCGATCGATCTCCCAACATATACCTAGATCAACTTTAACTACCCCCCCATCGATCGACGTACCTCACAAGTTATGTCTCTCCTTTCTCTAACAAAGGGCGATTGGTCTTCCTATGTAGTTACGTCTGCTTACCACAACCACATCGTCCCCCCTCATCATTCATGCATGCCTCCTGACTCGTCCCTCACACGCACGTGCACAGACAACAAGCAGCCATCTCCTCTCTTATTGATATTGCGGGTGTGCCCTCCATTTGTCTAGCAAGCCTATCCCACCATTTGTTAGAAGCAACTCCACTACCACCCCCTCCAACACTCTAGCTCTGTCTCTCTCCCAACCTTATTCCTCTCCTGCACATATGCATGGATACCGATCGATCTCCCTTAATACATGAGGCAGATCGATCTCCTTAATACATGAGGTAGGCCTCTCTCCTCCTCCACACATATACTAGCCATTGTACCTCTATAGTTAATTGGGCCTCCCTCTTCCCCCACCACACACCCATAGTCGAGCGCTGCAGGTAGGTATCTATGCCACAGAGACAAACTGCACATGTCCCCTCTCAAGTTCCAGTAGGCCAGCCACTCTATATCTTTGACGTGGGCACAAACAAATTCGATGGCACTCTTTATCGATCGCGCGCGCGCACACACACACACACACACACACACATCATCCCTCTCTTCGATTCTATGGACACCTCAAGCCGATGATACGTCCACTCTCTTCTGGTGGATCGCCCCCTCTATATATATGTTATATCCAGGACTCTATTTCACACACATTGAAAATGTCACATTATTTGACTGACCCCCCCCCCCAAAAAACTCTCAAGAACCCACAAACTATAGCTCTCGAGGTTTGTATCTCTCTCACTCAACCCCACGTTGGTGGTGTATGTATAAAAGAAGAGAATAGGTGCACAGTGCACGTACTCACGCTTCGTGCCCAGCCACACCTGCTGGTACACGGTGGAGCTCATTTCTTTATGAAATGGCAGCCCACGTGCTAATTTGAACGCCTATAGCGGTTGTTTACCTCGGGAGGTCGTGTACCACGCGTGCAGGAAACAAAGTTCGACTTGAAGCGTTGCCGCGTTATTTTTAAATAAAGTTATAGCGCTCAATGGCACGTACACAGAATATAAAACGATTTTTATGGAGAAAAAGGTAGTCCGCTCACTATATACAATGGAGCTTGCCTGCCTGGTTTGTCGCTCTTCAGAGTATCTCACACAAGGATGCGGTGGCCTCTCTCTCTCTCTCTCTCACCGTTGGTCACTGATCCGGCCGCTTCCCGTCCGCTGGGGGAAAGGGAGTGCGGTGGCCTCTCTTTCTCTCACCGTTGGTCACTGATCCGGCCGCATGCCGTCCGCCGGGGGAAACGGAGGAAGTGCATCGTTTCTCTGTTTGACGGCGCCGAGGCAGCACGTCCCGATCTGCGGTACACACTGTTCTCTCTAACCAAGCTCCGGCGCGGCAGGGCCTACGCCACCTGCTCGCAGATTCCTCTCGCCGCCGCTCACCTAGTTACATCCCGACGACCTCCAGGTTTCCCCTCCGGCCTTGCTCCACTGCCCATCTTCCCATGTCGCTACATGTGGATCTTCCATACTTCTTTACCCAAAACGTAGCTCGTCCGACGTACTTTCCATATTGCATTCTCGTCCTCACACCGTTTTAGACAAATACAACTGTGTTGTTATCTTCCCTTAGTACAAGGAATATGCTTCTTTTTTGTCATCGCATGTGTCATCAACTATTATTGGCCAGTAATTGTTTCCTTTCTACCTCTTTTTTGCAACCATGGCTATCCATTTCACCTCATTGCTATTGCGACCTTTTGGTGAACTGCACAAATCACTTTTTTCTTAAGAGTGTTTTGTGCAGTTGTACTAAAATGTCACACGGGCAATGTCTCTACATTTCAAAGGCGATCTTGTTGCACAAAGGGAGATTGGTTTTGCTCTATCCTCCTCATCCAACTCCGAGCCTAATCTTCTCCAACTAGTTAGTCTTAAGAGAGACTACAAAGGTGACCAGCTTCTATTTGTGTGTTTATTGTTTCATCACCAGTCCTCTATTATCGTAATCACACTTAATATCATAATCACACATTTTAGAGTGTAGATTCACTCATTTTGCTTCATATGTGTACTCCCTCCGTTCCTAAATATTCTATTCGTCTTTCTAGAGATTTCAACAAGTGACTACATACGGAGAAAAATGAGGGAATCTACACTCTAAAATATGTCTATACATCCGTATGTGCCAGTCCATTTGAAATCTCTAAAAAGACAAATATTTGAGTAGTCACTCGTTGAAATCTCTAGAAAGACAAATACTCTGAAGTATATTTAAGAACCGAGGGGGTAGTGCACAACCGCATGGGAGACTCAGCCCGTCGTTATACTGCATTAATAGTGAGCAATGAGCAGTCAAATCATAAGCCCCACCTTTCCTAATCGTAAGTTGCTCTGAAGAAGCAACCATCAATACTCTCTTCTTTGAATCCGCTCATACTACTCCATCCGTCACTGTTTATACATCGCGCTTCAGAAAAAAGAAAAAAAATCCGTGGGACCAAGGCGACTAGCGATCGGCCTGAAAAATAGCATTGGTAGTTATAGCATGGCGTCTATTACCAGAGGGAATAATGCGTACACACATGCATGCAGTGCTTCCACCCCGGGTACACACATGCATGCACTTACTCCACTCCGTAGTAGTACAGTACATGGAGAGAAAATTGTGGACTTGATTGCGGCTACCACGCCCTAATTAATTGAGCATTAAACCAAACGCGTCTAAAGTCTCTCTGGTGGTGGAAATGCATTGAGAGAAATGCATCATAATGAAGCGTGCCCGTAAACCGTGACGGAGGGAGGAGTAGTATGAAGGTGCAAAACCAGAAATACGCATATGGCGGTCGGTCAACGCACCTCCTCTTGGCATATCAGCGACATGTGGGACATGAGTGTGAGCAAACCGATCTCAATTGACGGCAAAGAGCCAACCCGCCGTTCCTTGAGAGAGACGAGGAGCGAGAACACACAGACAGGCTCGCACGGAGGCCAAGATATATTCGAGCATGGTTGGTTGATCGATATCATTCATTACATGTTGGGCTGCCGTTTTACGCCCTTCTCCGGAATAAACGTGTACTTTATCATAGATAAAAAAAATAAGAGTACATACGCTCCACCATGCAGTTCTAGTAGTAGTACTACTCGTACAACTGCGCTCGGCTCTTCGCCTCTTCGGTGAAGTCGAACAATGTTGGTACTCTGCATGTTGGGTACTACAGTGTATGCCTCTGACAATCTGACACCGAATGGACTGATGCATGTCCACCGAGGGTAGGTTGCATTAGTGAAAAGGCGTAAGCGAGCTTCACCTTGTCCTGCAAGCTTCTCCTCGTTCAGCGAGTTGACGGGACACACCAAAAAGTAGTGCTAGTCCATACTCCCTCCTTTCCGGTTAATATGGATTAATCTTTTTGCGGGTAAATGAGAGAGCTTTATTCATATATAAGCATTCTTAGGACGATCAGCCAAGACACTGGTCACTAGGAAGCGAGGTACCCCGCAAAAAAAGAAGTAGGAAGCGAGGTGTTTCATCAAGCCAGCTCTCGGCTACATTCAAAGTGCAGCAAGCACGGTTCGCACGAAGATGCGCCGCAAGGTTTGCTGACCCGTTTACATGCTAAATAACAAAAAAAGAGGCAATATTACCGAGCGCTACTATTTGTAACAGGATATGAGCCAGAATTAAGCGAGAATTGTGGCGAGTGTTCCATGCAATCAACTTCCATTATCACATGCGAGAACCCTTGAAGAGAACCAAATGTGTTGAAGATTGCTTTATCAAATTTTAAAATTATAATAAGAGTGCAGATGCTCCTCCATCCGGTTCCTAGTACTAGTATAGTACGTACCTTTATAGACTATAGTAGTAGTACTAGTATTAGTATACTTTGCACTTGGTTGTTCGCCTATTCGGGAAGTCGAACAATAATAGCACTACTAGTTAGTGTATGCTTCTGGCAATCTGACACCGAATTAACTGTTGCACGTCCACCGCCTGAGCGAGGGAGAGTTTGCATTAGTCAAAAGTTTCTCCTTGTCCCGCGAGCCACCGCGCGCAAGCTTCTCCCGTCCTGCAACCTTCTCCTTGTTCGGCAAGTTGACGGGACACAGCAAAGTAATGCTAGTCCATACTGCCTCCTCTCCGGTTAATATGGCTTAATTTCAAACGAGATAAATACACTGTCTGTCACTGTATATTTGTAAAAATACGGTCAGTGGACTTCATAATACGCTCATTGTGCTCAATATATATATTTTCCGGTGTTTATACGGTCACTAGCTCACCCTGACTGAGTATGTGTGTGCATGCACGTGTAGGTTGAGCACTTGAGCGTGACCGTGTGTGTTCCGTCGTGAGCTCGGACATGCATGCATTAGGGCATCGCGCGCGTTTTTGCGTCCATGTGTACGTGTGACTGTTGCATACACGCAGGGGGAGTACGTGTAGGGGCCACTAAGGAGCAGTCAAATCACACAGTAAGTTAGTCGGAAGAAGCAACCAGCATTTCACTCTTGAATGACACGTACGCAATATAAAATGATTGATATGGAGAGAAAAATAAAACCACTATATATACACTAGCAGGAGCATAAGCTACAAACCTGCTTGCTTAGGTTGCTCTCTTCACAAGCATAGAATGACGGGCCTGATCCCGCAGCTGGGGGAAGGGAACAATGTTCTGCGTAGACGCGGTCGACATCGGCGAGGGAGAAAACCCACAGTCGGTGCGTCCCAATCTGGGGTCACCGCGGTATGGGCCGATGCCGCGTCCCAACCGCCCTTCTAGCTACAGCCCGACGTCCTGTGTAGTCCATCTTCCTTTTGGAGCCGGATTGCTCCACTGCCGTAGCTCCATCTCCATGTCGATCTTTCTCTACTTCTACCGGCTTCTAGACTTGTGATGAGTTTATGTCTCATGAACTAGTGCCAGTACTATTATTCTAATCACACTTCTTGAATATCTTTGCCATCAGGGATGCTCAGGTCGATTTTAGTGGAACTGCACAAAAGCATCGTATGATCCGAGGGTACCAGCCGTCTTTCCTTCGACAGGTTCTACCTGGCCAGGAAATTAAATAATGTTTAGGGTTTAGGGTTTAAGTCGTAGTGACCCCATCAGTAGTTTTTCTTTCGTACACGCTCTCACAACTCTTTTATTTAGTTGTGAAGTAAATATTGGCTATAATCTGTGAATCATTGAGATGCACCAGCATGCGTGTTAGTTTTCCTTTGTATTTGATGGAATGTTGTAACGGGGCAACCTTGGAATAGGAATGAAAATGGAGTGGAAAGTTTCCGTTTTTCCGGGGAAAAAATGGAAACGGAGAGAAACCAACGTTTCGTTTCGTTGGATCCCGCTATCGAACAAAACCAACGTTTAAATCACATCTGTCGTGTTCGTGTCTCACCCTCCTCCATGGCTCGACCCCACGTCGCTCGGCATGCCACTCACCGCAAACCGAGTATAGGATAACTTTCCCGCCTGCTTGTCGATGGATCGCGCCATGGAGTACTAGCACTACTGGAAGAGATTGACGAGTTGGGGGGAGGACAGCTAGCTGTAGCACGGACTCCCAAGAACTTTTTACATGCATGTTGTTGATGGCTATTGCGACCTTTGAACGCGGGGCATCCGTGTGCACCCGGAAGTGGCGCGGGCGATGCTCTCTTGGCCGGCGCACCGCTTCAATGCCGGCACCAGTGAGAGGTCACGTCTGCTCTGGCCGGGCATGAATGCGGCACTGACCGTTTCGGGCGGGAAGCACGCGCGGGTGATGAAGAGGGTTCGGGTTGGGCAGAACCGTCAGTGGCAGTGGTCCGGACGTGCGCAAACAAGAGATGCTGTATGTTAATATTGCTGCGTATATAATTAACAACATAAATAATGTGCTAGTTGGACAAGTATGATTGGAGATGGAGATGGAAATAGAATTTTACGTAAACACGGATATGCATGTCTATGTCTATGTGTGTGTGTATTTACGACTCTCGCGACCGAAGCGGGGCGTGTTTTTGATCGAGTTTTATTTCTTGGTACGTTAGAAAATCGGTTTGTCTAATTCACATCTAGATGTTATTTAAGGATATCACATCTAAGCTCCCACAAGTATATAATGTAGCAACAAGAAACAAAAAAACTAGGACAAAAAATTGACCACAAACAGAGTGGACATCAACTTAGATGTGACATAGTGTCACATCTAGATGTGACATAGTTACGTCACATCTAGATGTGTCCTAGACAGACCCTTAAAAAATTGTCTGCCAGTTTTTGGTTCTTTTTTTCAGGAATGCACATATTCTATTTAAAACCACTGCTATGGAGAGATTTTTTTTACTCCATTATAGCCTCTTGTTTGATAGAGTTTCTCGCGTCTCGCTTTCTCACCCTCCCCATATCAAAACAAGATGACAGTGTCCACTCTATCTCTCTCCTCACCGGTGGTCACAGATCCGGCCGAACCCCGTCCGCTGCGGGAGGTGAGGAGGTGCAGCGTTGACGTTGTCGCCGTCGGCGACGGAGGAAGCCGATGCGCATCGTCCTCTTGGAGCCGGCGCTGGCGCGGACGAAGCCTTATTCGTTGCCGTCGTGTGGGCAGATCCCGCCCGCCCGCCTAAACGACATCTCGCCCACCTGAGGTATAACTTCTTGTACTGGTCCAGCTCCCCAGGTCGCTGCGTGCGGGTTTTATTCTATGCGACTACTCCGCAGCTCCCCATGCATAGTAGCTAGGGTTCGTCGGCTAGTCCAACATCACCTACTAGTACTATTATAGAGGAAATGCCACTCGAAAAGTTGTCCTGATTTATGCCTTGGTGGAGGTATACATGTTGTTTCGAGAAAAAGTACATGGTGGTTGTGCGGTCATTGTCCATATGGTGGTAGTACTATCACTGGTTAAATGAAGAAATGCTTTTTTTCTCGGGTATCCTAGTTTAGTTCCCATCAAGATATAATTATGATGCTTCTGTTGTTGGTGTACTTTTCATTAATTCTTATTGACAATTGAGATGTCGGTGCTAACCCTTTTTTTATATTTTTGGAAACAGTGATGCGTGTTTCCATACCCGGGCATGTCTTCCTCAATTTTTGTGGAACTGCACAAAATTGGATGGCCATTGTTGTTCCGCCTCACTGTCCTCTGCCACGTGGTTCTTCCTTCCTCGAGCTTGATTACTGAGAAGAAACAGACCATAGTGAGGATTTGTCGAACTTCATAGGTGCCTCACTCAAACTTGATGCCAAATGGATGATGCATCACCACGATGACCTATCGATGCTCATGGTTGCGCCTCATGGTTGCGTCGGCTGGTGAAGCTGGTCGATTTTCAATGAAAAACAAGCTGTCTTCCATCAGTGCTCTTTGCTTGTTACGCACAAAGATGATATCCTTCGTCAGTTCACCTTGGTTGCGTTGGAGACGTAGTCGTCTTTCACGTTGGTGCAATTTTATCACACCATTGGCTATGAACCAAATTTTTCCTTGAAGAAGGATCGACGTTGGTACTAAGAGCATAATTTTTGTATTGATCTCTAAGCCTTCTCACAACTTTGTCTCCAGCTCCTCTGTAATTTTATTTGTCCAGCTATTAACTTTGATTTAAAAAATGGTGTGGACTAAAAACACGGATGGGCATAGTAGCCCTCCATTTTTATTTACTCCACATATTAGATTTGACTGAAGTCAAACTTTGTAATACTCTCAAACCTTTCCGATAATTGAAATTAAAAGTCTTTATTTGTACACACTCTCACACGTTTCTGATAATTTGGCGCATGTGTGGTTGTACACTTAAGGGAGGGTAGTGTACCACACGTGAAGGACAGGAAGTGCGACCAGGACGCGTGGGCGTGGATCGTTAGTTCATCGAAAGTAATACTAGTTTTCTTCACTGTACATTAAATAAACAGTTTCGTTTCGTACTTACACAATTTAAAACGATTGTTATGGAGAGAATAAGAAAACTACTCCACTATATATTAGTCGTATACACGAGAGTACTATATGGATGCAACTTCATTGACTTAGTGCACCTGCCTTTGGGTTTATGACAGGTGGGCCCGAAATGTGGCTGGCTCACCTGTCATATACAAATAAAAGTGTGTGCAAGAAGGCACCGGAGCTCAAATTGCAGTACAAAGTAGTATATATATAAGCGGGAGCCTCAGCTTGTTCGCTAGGGTTTGCACTCTCAACACGCCGCCGCACTACATATATGTTACACGCTGGAGGCTCAGCTGCTCATTTGCTAGGGTTTGCTATATTCACAGTCTCTCACCCTCTCTTCACGAGATCTAAACAAGACTGCGTTGGCCTCTTGTCTCTCTCTCCCCTCACGGTGGTGAAGGAGGTGTCTCAGATCCCGTCACACCGGAAGGGGAGGAGGTGCGGCGTTCACTCTATCGCCTTTCGGCGAGGGAGGCAATCCACCGGCTGCTGTTGTTCTCTTTCACCCAGCGCCTGTGCGGGAGGGCCACCGACCCCTTCTTCCTCGTTGTCGTACGTAGTGTGGGCAGATCCGCCTCCCGCCGCACGCCTTGCCAAATCCCGACGACCCTTAGGTATAAGTTTCTTTGAAACCGTCGTTGCTCTAGCTGCATGTGGATCTTTTTCGATCTGTAGTCGAATCTAGGTCTTGGTTCAAAGAGGAAAGAAGGGTGCGGTGGGCTGGAGCAAGAATCTAGGACGTGGTTCAATGAGGAAAGGAGGGGCGGAAAGTAGTATAGACTGGATATCCAGCCGCTTTGTAGGTCGAAAAGGGAAAAAGGGGGTAACCCAGTACACACATCTGTAAGGAACCGATCTCTTTGTTGAAAAGGGAAAGAAACTGGGGGGGGGGGGTGGTCTGGTAGTTTGTGCAGGACTAGATTTGCCGCCCTCACATAGGAAGAAGGTTCAAAGAGAACAAATATAGGACCGACGCATATATGCTGCTTGGCTACATACTCTGCATCACCCATTTATACGTGTGGACGCACATGGCGTTGGCATGTCCCATACAGCTATTTTGCTGTTGTTAATCTAAGAATGCCGCCGGAAAATTGAAGCAATGCCACAGTTAAACGTAAATTACATTTTTTAACGAATGTTGTTTCAGGAGAATGTCTCTGTTAATATGAATCAATGCAACCGTTTTAGAAATGCTACTATCCTACTTTGTTTTCCATCCAAGATAAAGTTACATGCTTCTTTACATTACCGTTTGTTTCATCCTCCTTTATCGGCAAGTAATTGTTTCCTTTTTTGCCTCTGTTAAAACAGGGTATCGATTCAACTTGTTGCTATTGCGACATTTTGCTTCGCTACTCAAACACTTATGTTTTAAGAGTGTTTTGTGTAGTTCAACTTGAATGTCACACCGGTGACTTTGCTTAATTTTGGTGGAACTGCACAAAAGGAGATCGAGATTTGTTTCCAGTCTTTGTGGCGAGTTGTTTCAAATCTTGGTCTCATCCACATGATGTGCAGCGTGCTTTGAGATGTTGTGCTACTTGTTTTGGTACTATTTTAACTAAACATTGAATTAAAGCTATTGTATTGCTGTCTTTTCCCATTAAGTAGTGAACAAAAATGGGACCAACCCGAACATGATGCTTGTTGCTTTGTTACAACAAATTCAGCATCACCCCCTTTATAAGCCAGTAATTGATGCCACTATCATAATTAACTACTGAATCTTATTTCAAAACTGCAACACTTGTTAGGGATTGGCGGGATTACCATTTTTGTGGCCGCATGTTTCACCCTCCTTTATTAGCCAGTAATTGATTCCTTTTTTGCCTATGTTTAAACAGGGATATCTATTCAACTTGTTGCTATTGCGACATTTTGCTTCGCTACACGAAACACTTTGCTTGATTTCAGTGCAACGACACAAAACGAGATTGGATTTCCTATTCGTGTTGGCAGATTCGTATTTTATCCTGGTGGTCTCATGAAAGGTCAGTAGAGGACTTCATCCACATGATTGTGCAGTGTGCTTTGAGATGTTGTGCTAATTGTATTGGTACTGTTTTAAATAAATGTTGAATTGAAGCTATTGTATTGCTGTCTTTTCCCATTAAGTAGTGAACAAAAATGGGACCAACCCATACATGATGCTTGTGGCTTTGTTACAACAAACTCTGCATCACCCCTTTATAAGTAGATGGAAGCACATACTTGTTGTTGCACCCACTCTCCCTCGAACTGTTTATGCTTTTGTTAATCTAATGTCATTTGGTAAAACTAAGCAATGCCACTCTCAGAATTAATTAACTACTGAATCTTAGTTCAAAACCGCAACACTTGTTAGGAATGGTACTATCCTGCTTTGTAGTTCTTTCTACATGTTTAACCAAGGTATTGTTAAGATAATGTCTCTGTTAAAATGAATCAGTTGCATTGTTTTTGGAATGGTACTTTTCTGCTTTGTCGTTCTTTATACATGTTGAAACAATGCATTGTTAAGATAATGTCTCAGTCAATATGAATGAATCACACTGATGGAGAATTGTTACTCTCCTACTTTGTTTCCCATTAAGATAAAGTAGATCAGTAGATGCTTTTCTTCTGGGAGTACAAGTCATCAACCGTTATTTCTCAGTAATTGTTTCCCTTATACCTATTGTTGCTTACAGGGATATCAAAATTAAAGCTTGGTTTTATTCCGACTTTGATTTTAGTTGAACTGCACAAAAGGAGCCAATGTGTCCAAGGCAAACCGTTGCATTACTTGGTCCAGTTGGTCGTTCCACTTTGCAGAAAGAAGCAGTCACTGTTTGCGCTACATTACAGAAGGAATGACCGAGAAGCTTTACAGAGTATTATTAGACACCGGTGACATGACTAGTCTGCAGAGACCATTGGCAATTTAACAACACGTGGAGTGCCACGGGCAAAAGTGCCCAAACAAGTACAAGAAGCTCTGACGGGACTCCACGATCATAGGCATTACATATTTTGAATGGGAAAAGCTTGTCAAAGTTTAATCATTGATGTTAGCAAGAAGACGTTAGTTTAATATATTGGAATTGGAAAACCTTGTCAAAATTTTCTCATTGATGTTAGCCAGAAGACATTCATTTGATATTTTTGAGTGGGACACCCTTGCTGTGAGCAGCGTCGAGTGTTTTTCCTATTCCTGTTTTCAGTTTAGAAGTAAATAGTTACTCTGCTGAGATATTCCCGTGTTAAGAGTTTGTTCTGAATATTGTCTATGTAATGCCAGGCCTTGTGTTTGATTGCAAAGTTGAGCTTGGAATGTTGTGGCATGCGGCATCACGAGCTGCTCACCGTGCCTCCTGAGAATAATGCTTTGTATTGTTTTGCATGTCGATCTAATGCCAGTGATTTGCTTGTTAAGAAGATCATCCTCTTCTGTTGTTTCCGTGCTTAAGAATTTCATCATCTGATGTTTCATTCATAGCCTATACGACAAGTCGGGTAGGTTAACGTGAAACCATATGATCTTCCGACCAACTCATGATATTAGGCAGTGATTGGATCGTCGTTTTCCAACCAAAACCACTTGTAAAACTGACGCTTGTAAATTAAAGCAGATGGTCTCGGGCGAAGGCGCTTGGTTGGTCGATTTCGACTAGTAAAATATCGGAAGTACTTCACACACGATAAAAACGCTGAACGACACTCGAACGATTGCTAATCCAGCCGTTAGCTGCTGTTTCAGCCTTGCCCATGGATGGCATGATACGCACGTCGTGCATGTATCGTCTGGTAATGTCGTCCATATAGTAGTGCTCGTAAAATATACACTGGTCTCTCAAATTACACGTGTAACCCGCCGGTTTTACTTACAGACCTCGGGCCCTCGGTTTCATTACGCCTGTATTTTACGCGTTGTTTCCAATGACGAGTAAATTACACTTGTATGTTAATACAGGTTTGAAATAAACCAGAGCTCCCAAGCGCGGCCTTACCGTTTCATGCCGTCTCAGTTTCTCGAAGGTGCGCATAGGTCTCCGATGATCCTGGCTTCCTGAATGAGCAGCGGACGCTGTATCAGACCATCTGTAGGGCACGCGAGGCCCTCTCCGTTGTCCTTCGAGTTGTTGCGCTCGCCGTGGCGCCGAGCATTGTTAACATCATCAACGAACATGAGGATTCAGGAGATGACTTTATTTTGACTGGATGACACAAGGGACCCACTAGGGCCATAGCCGTACGTACGCAAGTGCCTCCTTATTATGTACAACTATTTTTTTTTTGTTTTCTCCTGGTTTCCTGACATCACGGTCCCACACCATTGTAAACCTATGTAGTCAATATAAACGAGAGAATTGCACAAGGTGCGGCCGACAGTTGGGACCAAGCAGCTCGAGCAGTATTTGTGTTTTTGAGGCGTGAGCACTGCAGAGTTTTTCTTGGCAACGATTTCGTTGTTGTTCGTGAGGAGAGCAGGGTATTAATCGGGCGGGCTGTGACCCATCTAGCCCAGCCGGATATCCAGCCAGATACTAATTTTTTCAAGATGAAAATGGCTAGCCCAGCTATACGTCTTTTGAGGAATACCGAGCAAGGTCAACTTTTTATTCTCCGCTCATTGGGCTGCAAATCTTTCCTAGGAGGGATGCATTAGGCTTAACAGGAAAATGGGCTTTAAAAAATAATAAATGGGATGTAATTATAAAAACTTCGGCAAAGAACTAGAAAAAATGCACCAAACACGAAATTAGTTTATAAAATATTATTTATGGATATTGAAAATCTTAAATTTTCATTGTTGCGCGCGCAATGTTTCGTTGGATTTTTCCATAATACAAATTTATATTTAATCTGACTAGAAATTTCGGGATAAAAATATTTTGGATCCCATCAAAATGTGGGAAATTTTATTGAATTCCGTCTTCAACGGTTGGTTGAAATTATTAATCCTTGTCCTAGCTAGAAAATGGGATGTACTTTTAACAAACTGTGAATGGGCTGTTGTAAATTCCATTAGATTTCAAAAATGGGCTGTACATTCTTACAAAACGCAAATGGGCTATAAGTTCTCTGCCACACACTTGTGGGCCTACTAAGTGACGTGTCCCCTAAAAAAATAAGTTGACGCGTATGCAAGGCTTTTTCAACTTATTATAGTCAACACACGGTTCTAGCAGCAATGGCCGTTGGATGTCTATCCAACGGATGTCGTGCTTCTTCTTCAATCTCGGATATTCTTAGCTTCGGCCGCCCAAAAAATGATTCCTCCCCCTGACATCTGGGGCGCACCGTTTCGGAGGCTGACCTGTGGGCCTACTAAGTTGGAGCGTACCAAGGGCATTGTCAACTTAGTCAATATAAAAGATTCTAGCTTCAGTGATCGGAAGATGTCACTCCAACGGCCGTAGTGCTTCTTCAACCTCTGGTCTTCTTGGTCCAGCCGCCCAAAGCAGCGCCGGTCGTGCCGCCTGCTCCTGCCTCCCGTGGCGGGTTGTCTTTGCGGAGGCCTCACCCCCCCATACTACTCCCACCGCTGGCCAGGCCATCCCTCCACTCACCCACACCCCTGTTATTCCGCGGCGATGGCAGCCTCACACCGCAGCCGAACCAGTGAACCCTCGTACTCCTCTCCGCGCGGGCTTCCACTGCTGCGTCTTCCCCAGCTCCGCGTCATCCCCTTCCTAGGCCTTGCCGTCGTCCACCGCTCTGGTGCTCTGGGCGTGGCATGGTCAACGTGGTCAACGACCGACTTCCGTCGGAAGAGTACTGTACGTGGAGAGGCTGACAACTGGGTCCATGGCGGCCGCAAGGATGTGCCTCCTTATTACGCGCAAAATAATTATTCCTCCACCCGACAGTAGGGACCCACCGGACGAGCCACCTTATTTCGTGAAAAAAATGTTTCCCCCTGACTGCTGGGACCCAGCGGACGGGCCACCGTATTCATGAAAAAAGTCCCCCGGCTGTCGGCTCGCACCCCCCGGCAGTGCCTCCTTCTTCCGCACAAAAAATGAATACTCCCCCTGCTAGCTGGGACCCACCTTGGTGGGAGGATGACTTGTGGGCCTACTAAGTTGACGGGGACGGAGGGCTTTGTCAACTTAGTCAATATGAACAATTCTAGCTCCATTGACTGTACAATGTCCATCCAACGGCCGTAGTGCTTCTTCAACATCTGGTCTTCTTGCTCCAGCCGCCCAAAGCAACGTCGGTCGTGCCGCCTGCTCTTGCCTCCCAAGGCCGGCTGTGCTGCCGCGGAGGCCTCACCGCCCTCTACTACTACCACCGCTAGCCAGGCCATCCCTCCACTCACCCATACCCCCTGTTATTCTGCAGCGACGGCAGCCTCACACCGCAGCCGAACGAGTGAACCCTCATACTCCTCTCCGCGTGGGCATCCACCGCCGCGTCTTCACCGGCTCCGCGTCGTCCCCTTTCTAGGCCTCGCCGTCGTCCACCGCCCCGGTGCTCTCGGCGCGGCGTGGTCAACGTGGTCAAGGAACGACTTCCATCGGACGTGGATCATGCGTGGAGAGGTCGATACCGGGTCCACGGTCGCAGCAAGGAAGTGCCTCCTTATTACGCGGAAAATAATGATTCCTCCACCTGACAGCAGGGACCCACCGGACGGGCCACCATATTTCACGAAAAAATGTTTCCCTCCTGACTGCTGGGACCCACCAGCTACACCTTCGCACGCAAGGAAGTGCGTCTGAAAAAAACGATTAAGCCCCACATTGCTGGGACCCACCAGCTACATCTTCGCGACAAGGAAGTGCGTCCGGGCAAAAACCCAAAATGATTCGTCCCCACGGCGCTAGGACCCACCAGCTACATCTTCGCACGCAAGGAAGTGCACGGCGGTCGGGACCCACCTGGTCGAAGCGTGCACGTGGCGCTGTCATTGCAGTCGCGAACATACGTACATATATACTGGTCGATGTAGAGGCGCGCACGTGTCGTAGTAGAGGCGCGTACGTGTCGTAGTAGAGGCGCGTACGTGTCGTAGTAGAGGCGCGTACGTGTCGTAGTAGAGGCGCGCACGTAGCATGTACACGTACGTACAGCGACCAGGGTGCAAGAAAGAAAATACGTCCATGTACGTACATACGGGCAGGGTCTCGAACGCCTACTCGCGCATACGTACATGGCTGGGTCGGAACGGAGAAACAGCGCCGTTGTCGTGTTCATGGGGAGCCAACCGGCTGGGTCGGAACGGAATGCGTGGTCGTGTTCATCGGGAGGGCTTGGACGGAACTGGCGATGGAAACGAGGCTGGCGTACCGCGACAACGGAGGAAGCGGACCTCCTACGTTGAACGGGGTCTGTTGATCGGGAGGGTGTGGCGTCCGCGAGAATGGAGGAAGCGGACCTCCTACGGTCAAACGGGGGTCTGTTGATCAGAGGGTGTGGCGTACCGCAAAACGGACGAATCGGACCTCCTACGGTCGAAACGGGGGTCCTGTTGATCGGGAGGGGTGTGGCGTACCGCAAAACGGACGAAACGGACCTCCTACGGTCGAAACAGGGGTCCTGTTCATCAGGAGGGGTGTGGCGTACCGCAAAACGGGACTCCACGGGATACTGTTCATCTCCAGTGTCGACCTCCTCTAGCCTCCACGGGCTACCGTCGACCTCCTCCAGCCTCCATGGGCTCCTGTTCATCCAGCCTCCACCTCGCGCTACTCCACCGGCTACTGTTCAACCACCCCTCCACCGTCTACTGTTCATCCAGCCCTCCACACCACGGGGTCCTGTTCAACCACCCCTCCACGGGCACCCCTCCATCTTCTACTGTTCACCCAGCCCTCCACACCACGGGGTCCTGTTCATCCAGAGGCAATTATCGTCATAGAAGTATCATATGTATGACAGAAAACAATTTCGTTCGGCCCAAAATGTCACGGATGTGTCTTTTTTTTGTAGTGTATTCCTCTCTCATTTCGTCCGCGGGCTGGGTTTCCCCCTCCACCCATTCGTCTGCGGACTAATGTTCTAATACGGGCTGGACTTCCATGATTTGGCCCCCAACTTCATCCTCAACATCTCGGCGTTTATCGTCGTGTGCTAGGCCTTCCTCCGCATCACGCTCCACTTCGGCCTATGGCTGAAGACCTTCAACGTGAAACTAGAGGTGGTGGGCGGCCAACAAGCGGAGTGCGGGGGCGCCATGGTGGGCAAGATGCCCAATGTCACCTGGCCCGAGGGCTCCTTTGTGGAGACTGTGAAGGGGTGGCAATCGGGGTGGTTCTACATCACCGAGCCGCGTGACGCCAACTGGGCGGCAACCCCCGAATTTCGATCCGGCGTCGCCATGCCGCTCACCTCCTGGAAAGAGAAGAGCTTAGCCTGGGGCTCAGCGGAAGAGCCGGCCGGACTTCAGACCTGCCTCCAAAATATGATAAGAAAGAAAATGAAGCTCGTCAATGTGGTCCAGGTTATGTTCCTCCGCCGGATCCTTCCGTGTCAGAGACGGGCTTGCAATTTGTGGGAGTTCGACCTGGCCGAACACCAGACGCTGCGAGAGCTCTTCGGCACGACGCACGAAGACGTCTGGAAGGTGCTTTTCAAGGCCAACGAGGTACCACCACCCATAACCGAAGATCGCGGACTCAATGCGAAATGCTGAGCCAATACTGTAAAATTTTCATATTTTGCAAGATATGCCTTTTACCAGCACATCCGCGGGAGGAATCTAAGCCTCCATGCCGATTTTACAGGCCTGGGTAGCGATAGCAGAGCAGATCGACTGTCCGGCTGCGCTACCTGAAGATCCAAAATCGCCTCTTCTAACGAAGATACTGTCACCGGCGCCTTACGAGGTGCCGGAGAGGAAGGCCAAGAAGGCGGCCGCGAGGAACAGAGAAGGTCTCCGGCGCAAGGTTGCATCGGACAGGACATCCGAAGACACCAAGACGCACTCCTCCACCGAAGACGAGGAGGAGGAGGAGGAGGAAATTCGTCCCCCCACCGAGGGGAGAAAGAAGAGGAAGGCCGACACGCACGGGGAGGCCGAGGTGTCCAAGAAGGGAAAAACCTTCCTTCCAGGCCACTCCACCGCAGCCACCAAAAACGGCGAGCAGTGGGAGCCCAGGGACAAGCCCCTGGCTAATTCGTAAGTATCCGGACACAATAGCATTTTCGGTATGTTTGCTTTATCGCTTCTTATCATGCCAAACATGCACCTGCAGTCCGACCAAATCCAACATCGAAATATCCTCCTCTTCGTAGGGGTCTCTGGACCCGTCGGCGATGAACAGCGATTCGCTTACGATAGCCTCCTCCCCCAGGCCTGCGGACGACACCAAGGTGTTGTCTCAAAGGATATCGAGCCAAGGGGAGACAGTTCCGGAGACGCCCCCAGGCGAAATCCCAGCCGCCGGGCACATGGGGGGGGGGGGGAAGACCCCCATGCACTCCGATGATGGGGGCCGCAGCCAGTTTGGCCCCCAGCCGAATACGGCTCCAGAAACCCAAGTGGTTCCGAATACAGGCATGCAACCTCTCTCTAAGGAGGGCGAGCCGCCTGTACCGACGAACTCTGTCCATCCAGAGGCTCCGGACAACTTGCTGGAAGCGCTTCACAACGCTTCCATTGATAAAGAACACCGTACTCTTACGAGTACAATGATTGAGAAGGTCCGGTCCACCAAAAGCGGATTGACCGAAGCCTGCGCTAGCCTTCTAATAGGCTTTGAGGTAAGTAATAAAATTGTAAGAGAATATCACAGTATAGACAGTAGCCCCTGATGCTCTGTTTGGTATTCGAAAAGAAAAGCAGAACAGAGGATCAAATAATGTTCGCAGGAGTCTAACAGAAGATGTCTATGTGAATAAGCAGGCGTCGCTGCTGGCCACTACCGCTCGTACTACGGAGGTCTCTGGACTAAAGCAGGACCTGGAGTGGACCGAGGGAGAGCTCGGCCTTGTGAAGAGGCAGCTCGAGGAAAGTCAATGTACGCAACACCCCATCTATATATTTATAAAGGATAAATGGTTTCTGCTGATAGAAGTGTCATGCACTTTGATAGGGGACACGACCAAAGTGGCGGCCCTTAAGAAGGCATTGGCCGAGGCCGAAGACAAAGCGGCCAAGGAATGCGCCGAGCGCGAGAAGCAAGAGGCCCGGGTCAACGAGGTCCAGCAAGAGCTCCAGGATTTCGTCCAGAAATACAAGTCCTTTGAGCATGACTCGAAGACTCAAGAGTTCGAGCTTGCTAAGGCCTTCCAGGGCGCGCAAGACGCCAAAGCCGAAGCCCAGAAGGCCCTCCAGGAGATTCAGGCGGCCCAGAAGATTGTGGCGGGTAAGGCATTCATTATGCAAAGCAAGCATGTGAAGATCTGCCGCGCATTTGAAGTTCTCCAGGAGCGTTTGCAGATCTGCCGCGCAACTTATCTGATACCGCAGAGTTCTACCGAGCCAAAGAAGGGAGTTCAATGGAGAAGTTGTTCTGGTCTCAATTTCTTGGCACAGAAAATACGATGCCCTTGAGCGACCAGCTGAAGCAACTGGTCCAGCTACACAAGGCAACCGAACTGGCCATGAAGGACCTCATAGTTCAGCTGTGGCCTAGCGAGCCTATGCCCAGCAGCTACTTCGGTCTTGTGAGTGCCTGCCCATGACTTGAGGTCATAAAGTGGTTAGTTTGCATTGAAGGTGCGTGAATGGCCTTCGCCCGCGCAAAAGTGCACTGGGCGAAGATGGATGCCGAAAAGCTGATGACCGAGGGGCCACCGAAGGGCAAGGAGCACCACCGGCCCGAAAATTATTATGACAGTGTACTGAAGGGCTCCCGCCTTGTGGCGGAGCAATGTACTAAGGATGTAATCTTTGAATGAATGCACTCATTTTATCCTGTAATATGGAACAAGTTCATTTGCGCAATATAACGGTTTGTTGATTTAAAATTTTACCTCCTGTGCGGCCGTTTACATAATCTGAGAGTTGGCCAGTCATCGGCTTCTGCCCCCATGTAACTAGTACAGGGGTGTTCGGGATCAATCTAAACACTCTTTATCCAAAATTTTGGTCCTTTAAGGAGGTGTTTAGCGCAACGAACCAGGCAATCGGACTATATAGCTTTATCACCCTCACTTAGCCATAGAAGTTCTATAATTTTAAATTTTGGCGTAGCCCCTGGTATTCGGAAGACCGAACTTGGGGCCCTATACACGCCTAAACCGGACAAAGACCGATTCCTCACATAAAGCGGTAAAAATCTTTAAGGATTTGAAACCTCTCGAACAGCGACCAGCTCTCGCCGCATCATGACAGTCAGTTTTTGGCTTTCTCTACTGAGGTGCTCGTCTAGAAGAACCGGGACACAATCACAGTAGTTCTCCCTTTACTACCCTAGCCGATATAGCGGAACGTAGGGTAGCAAGCACAGGAGCCGGGCAACCCAGCTATTGACCCAAGACATGATTCGGAGCTGATGCATATAATGCTATAAGTTCGGGGTGCCGCATTGTCGAAAGTGCTCGGACTTTCCTGCCGTGTTATGGGGTACACTGAAGCCCCTGGCGAACTGAACGTACCAGTATGTACGGGTGCGATTTGTAATAAATAATCAAGGAAAGAAAGAAATGAAGTAATAAGCTGGCGCTGTAAAATATTTTCCATTGTTATTTGAGTGATATGTCAAGGAGTATATACAAGTAGTGCGATAAGCAAAGAGGACTAGTTGACATGCCCTTAACCAAGAGCGAGCTGCGTGTGGGTATGTAAAACAGGTATAGCGATCGTTGTCAGAGACCACCTGGGGTTTCCCTTGTTCGTCAAAGCTCCTTGCCTCCTTGGTGTTTCCGTCCCGTGATGGGTCCGATAATCAGGTTATCGGAAGAGCCTCGAGGCTAGAGGGACCTGAAATAAAGAAAGAGGTAAAGGTATGCAGATCCTGGGGCGGTTGAGCCGCATTTTGGACCGCAGTCTAGCTGTGCCTCCGTCTATTCCCATGGTATTTTGAGTGCGTAATTATGTACGTGCGGCAGAAATTTCACCGCTTGACTGGGACTAGGACGGAGGCCGAATTGCTGGCGAGCTCTGGACGGGCCGAACAATCCTGTTGTAGAGTACTCCAGACTCGCTTGACGGTGTCCGGGGGCTTTATTGCCGAATTGAAGGTCTGCCTAAGGAGGCTGCTCTGTACTTCTGATGCAAGGGCCGCAGTGTGCTCCTCCGTACGGAGAGAGCGCTCTTTATTTCCATTGACTGTTATAACACCGCGGGGTCCGGGCATATTGCGCTTGAGGGTAGGTGCAGTGTGGCACCTTATTGAATCGAGCGAATGCGGTTTGTCCTAGCAGTGCATGATAACCATTGCGGAAGGGGGCGATATCGAAGATTAACTCCTCGCTTCGGAAGTTGTCCGGTGATCTGAAGACCACTTCTAGTGTGATTGAGCCTGTACAATAGGCCTCTACACCTGGTATGACACCTTTGAAGGTGGTTTTGGTGGGCTTGATCCTTGAGGGATCGATATCCATTTTGCGCACTGTATCCTGATAGAGCAGGTTCAGGCTGCTGCCACCGTCCATGAGGACTCGTGTGAGGTGGAATCCGTCGATGATAGGGTCGAGGACCAGTGCGGCTGAGCCGCCATGACGGATACTGGTCGGATGATCCCTGCGATCAAAAGTGATCAGACAGGAAGACCATGGGGTTAAACTTTGGGGCGACTGGCTCCATCGCGTAGACGTCCCTTAGTGCGCGCTTCCGCTCCCGCTTGGGATATGGGTGGTGTATATCATATTTACCGTTTTTACTTGGGGAGGAAATTTCTTCTGTCCCCCTGTGTTCGGTAGCCGGGGTTCCTTGCCGTCATCACTATGCGACCCCTTTTCCTTGTTTTCGGCATTTAGCTTGCAGGCCTGTTTAAATACCCAACATTCTCTGTTGGTGTGGTTGGCTGGTTTATCGGGGGTGCCGTGGATTTGACATGAGCGATCGAGTATATGGTCCAGACTAGACGGGCCCGGATTGTTCTTTTTGAATGGCTTCTTTCGTTGACCGGACTTGGAGCCGCTGAATCCGGCATTAACGGCCCTGTCTTTGGCGTTGTCGCCATTATTGTGACGCTTGTTTCTGTTGTGCCAGGGCTTGCCGTTGCTATCTCTGGCGTCTGAAGTGCTAGGATTTCTTGATGTGCTGTTGCTGCGAGCCAACCAGCTGTCCTCGCCCGCACAAAAGCGGGTCATGAGTGTCGTAAGGGCTGCCATGGATTTCGGCGTCCCTTGGCCAAGGTGTCGGGCGAGCCACTCGTCGTGGATGGTATGTTTAAAGGCCGCTAGGGCATCGGCATCCGGACAGTCGACGATTTGGTTCTTTTTAGTTAAGAACCAAGTCCAGAATTTCATGGCTGACTCTCCGGGCTGTTGGGTTATGTGACTTAAGTCATCAGCGTCCGGTGGTCGTACATAAGTGCCCTGGAAGTTGTCGAGGAATGCATCTTCTAGGTTCTCCCAACTGCCAACGGTGTTTGCCGGCAGACTATTCAGCCAATGTCGAGCTGGTCCCTTGAGTATTAATGGGAGGTACTTGATGGCATGTAGATCATCGCCGCGGGCCATGTGAATGTGGAGAAGGAAATCTTCGATCCATACCGCGGGGTCTGTTGTCCCATCATACGGTTCGATGTTCACGGGCTTAAACCCTTTTGGGTATTCATGCTCCATTACTTCGTCAGTGAAGCATATGGGGTGTGCAGCGCCTCTATGCCGGGCTACATCGCGTCACAGTTCGGATGAGTCTGGTCTGCTGTGTTTGGCCCGGACGGATTTGTATTTAGTATATCCAGCGTGGCGGTCATCGTCACGCGTTGGGGCGTGCCCCCGCGATCCGTATATCGATCTTGACTGTCCTGCTTTGTTTTCCAATTCGTCTCGCGGGTCATGCGTGTAGCCCCGGGCCTTGGTGTTTTTAGTTGTTCGGCGACGTGGTGCGGGCTGGTGTTCGGGCTGATCCGCCACTTTGTCTCGGCCACGAGCTGGTCGGTAAGCCGCATCCTGCGCTGGTAGTATAGGCTCTAGTGCCTCGTCCTTGAATTGAGGTAACAACCTGCGCCTCGGGTAACTTTTGGTTGGGCGCTCGAGCCCGTATTCCTTGGCCGCCAGGACCTCAGTCCATCTGTCAGTGAGCAGATCTTGATCAGCTTGAAGCTGCTGCTGTTTTTTCTTCAGGCTCTTTGCAGTGGCTATAAGCCGGCGCTTAAAGCGCTCCTGCTCGACGGGATCCTCAGGCACGGTAAATTCTTCGTCGCCGAGGCTCACCTCGTCTTCAAAGAGGGGCATGTAATTGTTGTCCTCCGAGTCTTCGTCCATTGCCTGTTCATCAGGGCTGGCTTGTCCGTCCTCCCGTCCGACCTGCTCGAGGCTTGGCTGGGCGGGATTGTTTACGTCTTCGGCATCATCCGGAGTGGTATTATCTCTCATGCCAGTATCGTTGTTTTTGCTATGGCGGGGTTTAGAGCGGCACCGCTGACATCGGCGCTTGGGTTGCTTCTCAAGAGGATCATCCTCCATTGCATCCTTTTGATCTTCGCCATTGTTTTCTTTGGGTGTGTCCACCATATATATGTCGTATGATGAGGTGGCTGTCCAGCGCCCTGTGGGCGGTGGTTCCTGTTCTTCTCCGGCATCGTCGTCTATACCATCAATGTCTTCGGAGTCGAAATCAAGCATGTCGGTTAAGTCATCGACAGTGGATATTAAGTGGGTGGTGGGTGGGTAACGAATTCCTTCGTCGTCCACTTCCCACTCGAGCCGGACATAGTTCGGCCAAGAGTCTCCTGACAGGGAGAGAGATTTTAGTGAGTTTAGCACATCGCCCAAGGGCGAGTGCAGAAAGATATCCGCGGAGCTAAACACGATGATCAGTGCCCAGTTAGATCCGATGGGCACGGATGCACGCGGTTCGGAGCCTATGGCCAGAGACGAGTCCGGAGGTCCGATGACACATACCTCATTGGAGGGGAGATCTGTGCTCGGCTCTATCACCGTTGAGTGTGCGGCCTCCGTGGCGGGGTTCATCCTCCCGTGCTCGGATGGCATGATCTGCACTGGATTTAAAGCCAGGGCAGCTGCGGGTGTGATTTCCTGAACACCGTCCAACGACACATCTATGTCAGGCTCGTCGCGACTGTAGGGTGCACCTGTCATGGGCTCGAATCCGACGAAGATCAAGTCTCCGAAGATGTCGGCTATGTAATTCAGGCTTCCAAACCTAACCTGATGGCCAGGGGCGTAGTTGTCGATCTGCTCCAAGTGGCCAAGCGAATTGGCCCACAGTGCAAAGCCGCCGAATACGAAGATCTGTCTGGGGAGGAAAACCTCACCCTGGACCGCATCGTTGTAGATGATCGAAGGGGCCATCAAGACTTATGGTGACCACACAGTGGAACTCTCAATGAAAGCACCAATGTCGGTGTCAAAACCGGCGGATCTCGGGTAGGGGGTCCCGAACTATGCGTCTAAGGCTAATGGTTACATGGAGTGGGGGACACAATGTTTACCCAGGTTCGGGCCCTCTCTATGGAGGTAATACCCTACTTCCTGCTTGATTGATCTTGATGATATGAGTATTACAAGAGTTGATCTACCACGAGATCGTAGAGGCTAAACCCTAAAAGCTAGCCTATGATTATGACTGTTGTTGTCCTCTGGACTAAACCCTCCGGTTTATATAGACACCCGGAGGGGCTAGGGTTACCTGAGTCGATTCTGAGAGAAGGGAATCTACATATCTGAATCGCCAAGCTTGCCTTCCACGCAAAGGAGAGTCCCACCCGGACACGGGACGAAGTCTTCAATCTTGTATCTTCATAGTCCAACAGTTCGGCATAAGCATATAGTCCGGCTGTCCGAGGACCCCCTAATCCTGGACTCCCTCAACGGCGACGCTTCATCCGGGAAGTCCTCTCCTGATTTTTCTTAGGTCAAAATGACCGTTATACCAGAGATGGGCACCAGAGGTGGGCCGAGGAGGGCACAACCCACCATGGCGCGCCTGGGCTACCTGGCGTGCCCAGGTGGGTTGTGCCCACCTGGTGGCCCCCCTCTGGTAGTTATTTGCTCCATTATTCTTTATATATTCCAAAATAATTCTCTGTAATTTTTTAGCTCATTTGGAGATGTGCAGAATAGGTGACTCTGACATAGCTTTTTGAGGTCCAGAATTCCAGCTGCCAGCATTCTCCCCGTTTGTGTAAACCTTGCATATTATGGGAGAAAAGGCATTAGAGTTAATCCATAAAGCATTATTATGCATAAAAACATTATAAATAACAGTAGGAAAACATGATGCAAAATGGACGTATGAACTCCCCCAAGCTTAGACCTCGCTTGTCCTCAAGCGAAAACCAAAATCGAAAAACATCTCCACATGCTTAGAGAGAGAGAGAGAGAGAGAGAGAGGGAGAGGTGTCGATAAAAACAAAATACGGACATAGAAGCATCATGCATATTATTATGATAGCAACAAACTTTAACATAAAAATTTATCACATAACATTTATCATATAGCTTCTCATGAACAAGTAGCAATTCATCACAACGTCGAAGTAAAAGCATAAACTCTATTGGAAACCAACAAAATATGTTCTCAATTAACTTTGCAACTACAATTCAACATCTTTTCAGGAAGGGTCACGTATCGGAGCCTTTTGGCCCACATACTCAACCATCATATAGTCGTCTATGATTTCTAACACTCACCGCATACACATAAGCAAAAAGTTTCAACCAGACACATAGGAAGATAGGGGCTTATAATTTTTGCCTCCCAACGTATTCACCTCAAAGGTGATGGCAACAATAAGAACTCATGCCCATCCATATCCAACTGGATATATGTGCCTAGATCTTTCCTCAGCACATAATGCTTGCAAAAAGAGAAAATAAAAAGGAATGGGGAAGAATACTCTGACTCTTACATAAAAGTAAAAGCATACAAAGAAAAGATAGGCCCTTCGCAGAGGGAAGCAGGGGTTTTCATGCGCTTATTTGTTTGTATGCCAAATCCCTTAATGCAAAAGAACGTCACGTTATATTGCCCCTTATGATGGCAACCTTTATTATGCAGTCTATCACTTTTATTATTTTGCCATCACAAGTTCGTACAACGCTCAATTTTCTATTACACTAAATGATCCAACACATTTAGAAGCAATTTTTATTTCCTTATTGCACCGATGACAACTTACTTGAAGGATCTTACTCAGTCCATAGGTAGGTATGGTGGACTCTCAAGGCATGAATTTGGGTTTAAGGTTTTTGGATGCACAAGTAGTATCTCTACTTAGTGAGGAATTTTTGGCTAGCAAAGAAAGGGAGAAAGCATCACATGTTAAAGGATCTATGACAGTCTAACTTCTATGTTAATATGAACAAGCATAAATCATTACGTTGTCTTCCTTGTCCAACATCAACAATTTTGGCATATAATATTTTGACGGGGGTTCACAATCATAAAAGATGTCCAAGATAGTGTATTTGCATGTGAATGTTCTCTTCCCTTATTAACTCTTTCATGAATTGCATCATTGACTAATGCTATGTTTGTCAATCTCCAATAAATTTTACCACTTATACTTTTCATTTTGTGATGTCATTACTTACCATAAGATTAGCATATGATCTTTTTCTTTTATTTTCTTTCCTTTTTATTGGAACATGAAAGGGTAAAGAAAGCAAAACTCAAACTAAACTTTATTATATATCTAGCACACGATTACATAGATAGGTAGATCACTAAGCAAACACTCGAAGAAAGACCGAACTAAACTTTTATTCAACTAAATAATGGGATAACTAAAGATAAGGGCAAAGATAATGGTAGTGATACGATACCGGGGCACCTCCAACAAGCTTGAAACAAGCCAAGGGGAGTGCCCATACCATGAACTCAAGTTTCTTTTGTTGGGGAAGATGATGATGGTGGTGGTGATGTAGTAGCGGGCTTATCCTCTGGCTTCCATGGCAGTGGCTCACCATCATAAGAAGAAGCGCAAGTCTCCCAACTCCTGCAACTGGCAGCTAAACTCATACCTTTAAATCTCGCCTCATATTCAAAGACTTGATTTTGGAGATCATAGATTTGGCTTTGCAAAAAATTGATTTGCTCGTTGAAGGTGAGGATGATGTCCTTCATTGATTTGCCATCTACCTTGCAATCACGGGTGAAATCCACGATCATGACGTGATTGGCATTGAGTCCACGCTCCACCATCCCCTTGCACTTGAAGACCTCCTGCTACATGGCTTCGAGCCTCGCCTCCATGGTCCCCATCCTTTTGGTCCCCTCGACATCCCTGATATGGAGCACCCCCTCATGCATCTCGATTGCTTGAGGGTGCTGCATCGCCTCCCGCAAATACGGGCTGATGATGTTCTCGAAGAACTTGTCCTTGGAGGAGCTCGAAGTGGCCATGGCGATCTAGATCTGTCAGAAAACAAGAAACAAGAACATAATATTTCTCCATGATACGGTGGTTAATACATTCGGGGGGTATATAAAGATTTTTTATCTTGGGAAACAAGCAAACAAGGGGAAAACGGAGTCCGGAAGGTACCCGAGGTGGGCACAACCCACCTGGGCGCGCCTGGCCAGGCGCGCCCTGGTGTCTTGTGCCCACCAAGGTTGCCTTCCTGGTTGTTTCTTATTCTCCTAATTTTTGTAATAATCCAAAACTTACAGAAAATATTTTTGCGGATTTTTTGGAGTCCGTTTACTTACCGTATCACGTACCTCCTTTTTCACGATTTTAGAGTGTTTCGGAAGGTTTCTTTTATGTGTTTCTCCGGTGTCTTGGTTTGAATAATATTACTTTCAACATTAATAGGCGTACCTGAGATATAGTGTTTAATTCTTTGACCATTTTTTTGAGGGAATTGACAGTGGGAGAGAACTCCCACTGTATATTTTCATATATCTATATAAATGGGGTGTTTACATAGACATATAGCTCACATACACATAATCTCCACTCCTGGTGTCACCACCAGGGGTGGGCAGCTACTCCATATCTACTGATTTGCACTAAGTTTTTTTATTACAAGAGTGGAGAAAAAGAAATGACTCAACTAAGTGTGTCACAGTAGGAGAGCAGGGCAGCTCTACGGGCTACCTTAACTCTATGCTGCAAAAGCCCCATATCTTCTTTGAAGTAAACAAACCAAGATGCAATGCTGGGGGCAACACCTCTGAAGTGTTTGTTATTTCTTTCTTTACATAGGCTCCACGCAGCAGTCAGGAATATTTCAGTGAAGAAAGGGTTCGGTCAATCTGTTTGAGCGTTTTATAAAGCAGTGAACCTGTTTTCAAAACTAGGCCATTCAATATGCAGCTTGTCCCAACACCTCTTACTGAACTGGCACGTGAAAACCATATGCTCCAGAGTCTCTTCAATATTTTGCCCGCAAAGAAGACAGGTAAAATCATCACCAATGTTATAGTATCTCCTCCGAAGCATGTCACGTGTGTTGAGCCTATCATGTAGCAGCAACCAGCCGAACCCTTTGATCTTCATCATACAGTTAGATTTCCAAAGATGCCGAAAGGCAGGGTGAGCTGTTGCATCATGGAAGAATTTGTTGTAGTAGTCTTTCGGTCTATATTCAGAAGAGCCCCAGGTATAATGTCAGATGTCAGTAAAAGTTGTTGAAGAGTATAAGTAGGACGAGGCCTGCCGAATATCCTGCACCTCATGAAGAGCAAGTGTTGATAGTGGCAATTGAAAGGTTTCATGCGGATTAGTGGTGGCCCAGAAGTCAGCAGCCGTCATATCCTCACGAGAAGCAAAGGAGAAAGCATGTGGGTGTGAGGATTCAAGCACATCATGAGAGCATAGGTCTTTCCAAAGTAGCGTAGTCGTGCCATCTACCACTTGGACACGAGAAATTCCTCTATAGATAGGGGTTAACTTGAGGATGTCTTTCCACCAAAAAGATCCAACCGAATCCACCGCATGTGGCACTTGATTAACATATTGATTATCCCAAAGCATTTTGACCCATGGAACGTGATGCTTGTTATAGAATTTGTGCAAAAATTTCAGCAAAAGAGCTTCATTGTGGATTTTGATATCAATCACCCCCAGTCCACCTTTGCTTTTGGGCCTGCACACCAACTCCCAGGCCGCCAGGGAATTGCACTTGTCTCCTTGCTTAATTTTCTTCGTCCAAAGACATCTCGTTCTAATCTTATCTAAGATTTCAATAAGTTTGGGAGGGAACTTGAGCGTGCACATGGCAAAAACCAGAAGGGAGGTGACAGACGCATTAAGCCAGGAGAGTCTCCCCCATAAGACATCATGGCAATGGTGGCAGTGAGGCGGCGCTCCAATTTGCAAACTAGGGGCATGAACTCTTGGATTGGTGGCTTGGTTGTGCCAAGGGGTAGACCAAGATAGGTAAACGGCATCGTACCAACATTGCATCCAAAGATATTGACTCAACCGGCAGTAGAGCTAGCATCAAGGTTTATTGGTATGAGCATGGACTTGTGAAAACTGATCTTGAGGCCGATGTAGATTGCATAGTCAGAAAGAATTTCCTTGACACGGAGCGCTTGACTAGGGCAAGTAGGCAAAACGAGGAGGGTGTCATCGGCATATTGAATGACCGGGTAATCAGTTTTCCCATTACAAGGGAAAGGTAACTGGAGATCTCCTTGTTTGAATGCATCGTTGACTGCGGCTTGTAAGAGCTCAGCTGTAAGAACAAAGATTAGGGGGGACAAGGGGTCGCCTTTCCTCACACCGCATCGGCAAAGGAACTGACGACCAGGGACACCATTAAGAAGGACGGATGAGTGACCCGAGGAAAAGAGGCACTTGATCCAAGACATCCATTTATCATTAAACCCCATTTGCTGCATGATGTTAATCATCAGCTCGTTTGCAATAGTGTCAAATGCTTTGGCAAAATCGAGCTTGAGAAGGATTATTGGTCGACCCAAACTTTGGCATTGATGCAAATATTGATATGCCCATGCAAGACAATCTTGAATAGTGCGGCCCTTGATAAACCCATATTGATTATGGTGAATATGGGTAAGAATGACGCGTTGTAGTCTGTCAGCCAGTAGCTTGGTAAGTGACTTAAGGCAACAATTTAACAACATAATAGGTCTGTAGTCATTGATCATCTTAGGTGAGTTGATTTTTGGTATGAGCGTGATGAGACCGTCACTGATACTTGTCACTGTCGGTGTCAAAACCGGCGGATCTCGGGTAGGGGGTCCCGAACTATGCGTCTAGGCGGATGGTAACAGGAGACAAGGGACACGATGTTTTTACCCAGGTTCGGGCCCTCTCGATGGAGGTAAAACCCTACTCCTGCTTGATTAATATTGATGATATGGGTAGTACAAGAGTGGATCTACCACGAGATCGAGAGGCTAAACCCTAGAAGCTAGCCTATGGTATGATTGTTGTTCGTCCTATGGACTAAAACCTTCCGGTTTATATAGACACGGATAGGGTTAGGGTTACATGAGTCGGTTACAATGGTAGGAGATCTACATATCCGTATCGACAAGCTTGCCTTCCACGCCAAGGAAAGTCCCATCCGGACACGGGACGAAGTCTTCAATCTTGTATCTTCATAGTCCAGGAGTCCGGTCAACGGTGATAGTTCGGCTATCCGGACACCCCGTAATCCAGGACTCCCTCAGTAGCCCCCGAACCAGGCATCAATGGCGATGAGTCCGGCGCGTAGATTGTCTTCGGCATTGCGAGGCGGGTTCTTCTCCAAATTCCATATACTTGTCGAATAGTGTCCGGCCGATAAATGTTGCGCTCCTTGGCTTCCACGCCCAATAATGGCCATCTTCCACGTGTTGAATGAATGCGAAAAGCCAGGGTATTTTTACACTTATCCCCCTAGCTGCGCAAATGAACCGTCTATAAAAGGGACGAGGATCTAGATCCGAGTCACACCATCCTCCCTCCGCGAGTTTTCATCGGAGCGCCTCTGACAAAAATCCATTCCATCATGGACAGTCGACGCGGCTCCTCCCCTCGCTCCCAAATTTCAGCACAGAAATTAGGAGAGATGCTCAGTCCCGCATAGCGAGCTAGTGACACTCCAAACCAAGGGATTTCTTCCCCCGGCCTTCATGGTTCTGGTTCGAGCCGGACTCGCCACCTGTAAGGGCGGAAAGCAAGCGGAGAGTGTCCCGGATCCCTCCAAAGGAGAGCGGGTATGCTTTGTCTCTTAT
The DNA here is from genome assembly GCA_021605145.1 of Aegilops bicornis. Lineage (NCBI taxonomy): Eukaryota > Viridiplantae > Streptophyta > Magnoliopsida > Poales > Poaceae > Aegilops > Aegilops bicornis. Next base: position 645,512,767 of record CM038672.1, read on the forward strand.
CTAGTAAGAGGACTCGGATTTCCATTCATCCGTTTCTCCGGGGGCTCTTGGAGTTCTACGGCCTCCAGTTGCACCACCTTACGCCTGCCTCCATTTTGCACATCGCGGGCTTCGTGGCCCTTTGCGAACTGTTCTTGGGCGTCGAGGCTCATTTCTTGCTGTGGAAGAGATTATTACGCATTGTACCCGTTCTCATGAGGGGTCAATATATCAAGTGGGCGGAGCCGAGCTGGCGCATCGCCGGACCGGATATCTATCCGGAACCTTGAAGAAGGCATCCAAGACTGGCCTTCGTAATGGTTTTATATAGAAGGCGTCCTTCTTGGATCCTGTTCGGATCGGTCTCCCGGAGTTCAGCAATGCTCCTTTGAAGAAACGCCTGAGTTGGCGCCCGCGGAGCCCCTAGAGGGAAAACGACAGGGACTTCCTTTACCTGACGAGCTGAATAAGATTGTTAGCTCATTCCGGATTGACCATGATCGGTGTCATGGCCACATGTATTATGCAGGGGGTGCAGCCGCTCCAGTATAGGGGCCACCCCATGTGGGATTTCAACGGGGAGGACGATGCCACCCGTCATGGCCGTAAGGGGCCGGGATCGGTCACCGATCTGGTGAAGATCTTGTCCGCGCTGTACAAGGGAGAAGAGGAGGATTTTCTCGCGTCGGTCCATCGAACGGATTTTCTATGAACAATCCTCGAAGCTGGGTAAGCGGACATTTCTTTTTGCACATCCGATCCGTACTCCCATGGTTAGGTATCTCATTTTGTGATTTTGACGAGGAACTGCGCCAGCCGTAAAGACATAAACAGCCCGCCTCCACAACCCGAGGATCCGGGCGGCTCCTTGATCCGGCCTCCCAAGAGGATCCGGACATATTGGTGGAGCTGATTGATGGGGTATTTCACCAATCGAGCATCGATAATGCCTTGGTTGCCATTACGGCCGATTACCGGGATACTTCCACCTCACAGTAATCGAGACCGAGGTCCCAATACTCGATAATGACCCATCCGTGCCTATTTTTGATCACCGTATACCAATGGTGTTTCGCAGGGGGTGCCTTCGAGGCAGGAGGCCGAGCTCGCGGCTAGCCAACAAGGCAGCACGGCCCCGCAAAAAAAAGAAGTGCGGTCCGGATCGAAACGCCGCCAAGAATCAGATATAAGCGTCACCATATTCCTGTGATTGATTCACGGAAGGCGTACTAATGCTGGTGCTCTTTTCAGGGAAAAGAGCGCCACGGACTGTGTCCGGAGAGATTGCTGTCGACCTCCGCCAGCCTGTGCTCCAAAGCCGGGTCGAAGCGGAGGCGAGCACGAGGCGTCGTCGGATGCTCCTCCGTCTGAGGATGCCGACAGATTGTCCGCCACCAACTCCGAGGTGGAGAGTGCCATGAATCACAGGCGCCGCCGGACAGTTCTTCGTGACGCATGTTTCTCCCAAGAGGCATTGAACGCCTTCAATTAGGGAGATGCGCACCTCCGTGCTGCTCAAGATGGTCTAGCCAGAGCCACGGGCGGTATGTAAAAGACATACTGCAGTGAGGAAATTTAACAGTTATATATGCCAAGAGCCCACGAGACTTAAAATAGTTAGAATAACTGATTTAAGGATCATTTGTTATGCAGGATCTTACAAAAAGAATACCCGAATGTCGGGTGAGCTTGAAGAATGCAAGGCCCAACATGAGGCCGCACTAGCCGCTCTGAGGGGAGCCACAGAGACCCCTCTGGTAATATATGCTTCAAAAGATAAGTAGTTTGTGAAGTGCGGCGTGTGTGTAAATCGACAATAATATTGCAGAGGGCGCCGGACTAGATCCGGACAAGCAACAACTCTTGCGCCGGTTGAAGGCCGGCGAGAATGTGCTTACAAGGGTGAGGCAAGAGAAAAATAATCTCCAAGATGCCAACACCCAGCTGGGTGAGGAACTAAAGGATGTTCGTGCCCAACTATCTGACTCCGTGAAGGAGAATCGGCGACTTCGTCGCGGCATTTATAGTAAGTGCTTGAGCGAACTTTGAAAAAGAGTTCGGCGAGGAAGTCAACTAACAGAGTTATGTCTGTAGGTATGCTCACGGGTCGTCCTGCAGAGGAAATGCCCGGTTCTATGGGTGACCTTCTTCCCGAGCTATTGCGACTGCATGAACGAGTTCGGCAGGTGATGAAAGGCGTCGCCCAGGCCTTGTGGCCATCGATCTCCCTGCCCGAAGGCCTTGGAGAGATTGCAGAGAAGCTTCAGGGAGAACGGCGGCGCTTCCGACTATGGAAGATATCGGCCTGTCGTCAAGGCGCCAGGCAGGCCTGGGCCATGGTGAAGACGCGGTACACGAAGGCGGACCCAAACAACACGGCCGAGGTCGGACCTGTGGGGCCCGACGGGAAGGAGATCCCTGTGAGCTTAGTGTACGGCCAAGTAGAGTTGGCCGCAAAGTATTCCCAGCAGGACTGTAAACTAGACAGCCTATTAGACGGCATTGAAGAGGAATACAATCAGTCAATTTGACTATGGAATTTAAAATGACATGTAAAATGCCTTCTAGCCGGATTGTAGATCGTTTGTCGTAGCGGACCTTTTCGCTTCAACCTCGGGACCCAATAGTCCGGAGTGTGTCCTAATACCCTCGCGGTTATGTAAAAACCGGGGCATGCGTGGAGACCAGGCGTAGGGGTCATGAGTGCTTTATCAGACAAGTGCCCAACTAGTTATGTTATATTACATGGTTAGTAAGAAACATCTTCCAGAGAGAATAGTTTCGTTAGGGGTTCCTTTCCCTGGGAGGCATGCCCTAAAGTGCATGTCCGGACTGCGAAAAAAGCAGAAAAGCATCTGGGGGCAGATAAATGAAAAATAAAAAATCGTCTTTTAGTTCACCGACCGAATATTCCCTTAAGAACGCTAGCTTTCGGCTTCACCCAGTCTGAGGTACACGTCCGGCTGACCCGGCGGTAACAATCGCAGAGGTGCTCCCTTTACCACCTATCCGAACAATCGGGAACGTAGTGGTAAGCACATGAGCCAGGGAAGCCAGCTTGGCCAAAACTTAAGTCATATCGATGCATATAATGGTGAATAAAAGGTACATGCGGAAGTGTGACACATGTGTTGGGCATAAAGCCCATATAAATAAGCTTCTGCCCAGGTATAATGAGCGCGGATAGCGCATCAAGTGTGTGCGAACAATGCACAAACGAGCCTTTAACGGCTTCGGAAAAAAGGAGGAAGAAGGAGAGAAATAAAAGACAGCTTAAAGTATAAAATATAGACGGAGGAAGGAGACGAACTCAGAATCCGGCGCTAGGCGTAGAATCTTCGGAGACAGGCTGCGTTCCATGGGTTCTGCTCGAGTCAGTTATCCGATGCGTTTGTGAGCGGTATGCTCCGCCGGTCAGGACTTGGTCGATGATGAAGGGACCCTCCCATTTGGGCTTGAGTTTGTCTTTTTTCTTGTCCGGCAGGCGTAGAACTAATTCGCCAACATTGTAAGCTTTGGCCCGTACTTCCCTGCTTTGATATCTTCAAGCCTGCTGTTGATAGAATGCGGAACAAGCTTTTGCCACGTCGCGCTCCTCCTCCAAGGCGTACAAACTATCCTTCCGGTCGAGCTAGGCTTCTCTTTCTTCGTACATGCGCACGCGAGGTGAGTCATGAATTATGTCGCAGGGCAAAACTACCTCTGCGCCGTATACCATAAAAAATGGTGTGAATCCGGTAGTGCGATTCGGCGTGGTCCGCAGCCCCTAGAGTACGGAGTCGGGCTCCTCTACCCAGTGTGTGTTAGATTCCTCGAGGGACCGCACTAGTCTGGGTTTAATGCCGCTCATGATTAGACCGTTTGCTCGCTCGACTTGACCGTTAGTTTGAGGGTGATAGACTGAAGCGTAGTCGAGCTTGATGCCCATATTTTTGCACCAGAGTTTGACCTCGTCGGCCGTGAAGTTCATGCCATTATCAGTGATGATGCTATGGGGGATGCCGTAATGGTGTACTACCCCTGATATGAAGTCTATCACCGGTCCGGAATCGGCCGTCTTCTGAGCTTGGCCTCTATCCATTTGGTGAATTTATCCACCATGACCAATAGGTATTTTTGCTTGTGGGTTCCTCCTTTAAGGGGTCCAACCATGTCAAGCCCCCAGACCGCGAAGGGCTAGGCGATGGGTATAGTTTTGAGGGCGGTGGGTGGAATGTGGCTTTGATTAGCAAAGAGCTGGCAACCGACGCATTGTTGGACTAAGTCCTGAACATCTGCCCGGGCCGTCGGCCAATAAAATCCTATATGGAAGGCCTTGCCTACAAGGGCCCGGGCTGCAGCATGGTGCCCACTGAGTCCGGCATGAATTTCAGCCAGGAGATTCCGCCCTTCCTCTTCCGAGATACACCTTTGAAGGACTCCAGTTGTGCTTTTCTTATAAATCTCTCCCTCATGGACCTTATAGGCTTTAGACCGCCGCACTATGCAGTGGGCCTTGTTTTGGTCCTCAGGAAGTTCCTGCCTAGTTAGGTAGGCTAGGAATGGTTCTGTCCACGGGGCAATGACTGCCATTATTGCGTGGGCTGACGGTGTTATTTCGTTGGCGGGACCACCAACTATGTCGGAATGTTCGGTGTGGGGCAGTGTGTTTGGGTCCGGGTTGTTATTTCCGGACTCTCCCTCCCATAATACGGATGGCTTGAAAAGCCTCTCTAGGAACATGTTGGGGGGGGACGGCATCGCGCTTTGCACCAATGCGTACCAACACGTCTGCTGCCTGGTTGTTATGCCGGGCTATATGGTGAAATTCGAGCCCCTCAAACCGAGCTGGCATTTTTAGGACGACATTGCGATAAGCTGCCATTTTCGGATCCTTGGCGTCAAAGTCCCCATTTATTTGGGATATCGCGAGGTTGAATCCGCGCACCTCTAGGCGTTGAATGCTCATGGAGACCGCCATCCGGAGACCATGTAGAAGGGCCTCGTATTAATTGCGTTGTTGGAGTCCGTGTACATTATTTGAAGTACATATTGGACTGTATCTCCGGTTGAGGACGTCGAACGACGCTTGACCCCAGTGCCGCCAACATTTTGGAGCCGTCGAAGTGCATGATCCAGTTGGAATATCGCGCCGTACTCTTTAGGGAGTTCGGCTTCAGTCCATTCGGCGACAAAGTCAGCCAAAACTTGCGACTTAATAGCTCGCCGTGGCTTGTAGGTTATGTCGAACGGGAGGAGCTCAATGGCCCATTTAGCAATCCGGCCCGTTGCGTCGCGGTTGTTTATAATGTCATTAAGAGGTACTTCAGAGGCTACTGTTATCGAACACTCTTGAAAGTAGTGTCGCAGCTTCCGGGATGGCATGAACACCACGTATGCTATCTTTTGATAATGCGGGTACCGTGACTTGCATGGAGTTAGGACAGTGGACACGTAGTAAACTGGTTTTTGGAGAGGGAATTTGTGTCCGTCCGTTTCTCGTTCGACAACAAGCACCGCGCTTACAACTTGATGGGTTGCTGCGATGTATAATAGCATTGGTTCGCCCATGTTGGGCGCGGCCAGGACCGGATTTGTTGCCAATATGGCTTTGACTTCTTTGAGTCCGGCCGTGGCGGCATCCGTCCACTCAAAGTGTTCGGTCTTGGAGGGAGGACGCGATAAAGGGTAATGCCTTTTCTCCTAAGCGGGAGATAAAGCGGCTTAGAGCCGCCACGCATCCAGTCAATTTTTGTATTTGTTTGAGGTCTTTGGGGATATCCAATTGTGACAGAGCTTGGATCTTGGCTGGGTTTGCTTCAATTCCTCTACCGGATATAATGAAGCCCAAGAGCTTTCTAGCTGGTACGCCGAAAACGCATTTTTCCGGGTTGAGCTTGATGTCATATGTTCGGAGATTATCGAATGTGAGCCTCAAGTCGTCGACTAGGGTTTCGACATGCTTGGATTTGACGACCACATCGTCTCGTATGCCTCCACTGTTTTGCCGATCTGGTTTGCGGACATATACGAATCATGCGACGATATGTTGCGCCGGTGTTTTTGAGCCCAAAGGGCATTGTGTTGAAGCAGAATGGGCGTATGGAGTGATGAATGCCATTGCGGCTTGGTGCGGCTCTGCCATCTTAATTTGGTGGTAGCCGGAGTATCGTCGAGGAAACACAATGAATTGTGTCCTGCAGATAGCGTTGATAATTTGATCGATGCGGGGGAGGGGGAAGGGATCCTTTGGGCAAGCCTTGTTAAGGTCCTTAAAATCGACACATAGGCGCCATGATTTGTCCTTCTTTGGTACCATTACCAGGTTTGCTAGCCAGTCCGGATGTTTAATGTCTCTGATGAATCCGGCCTCCAATAGTTTGGCTAGCTCCTCTCCCATGGCCTGTCTCTTGGGTTCGGAGAAACGCCGAAGAGCTTGTTTGGTGGCTTGAATCCTTTTAGGATATTTAGGCTGTGCTTTCGGCCAGCCGGCGTGGGATTCTGGCATGTCACGAAGGGTGCCGAGCAAAAATGTCCCAATTTTCACGTAAGAATTCTCGTAGAAGGCGTCCACATCGGGTTTAATTGTGCCCCGATGGAGGCCGTTTTGTAGGGTCCGTTGGATGGACTTGGAATTTGACTATTTAAATGCGCGGTTTAAAAGAGGTGGACTTGGATCTCTTATCGAGTATCACATCGTCCCTGTTCACCGTGGAGCGCAGCAGTTGAGTTCCTCTGCCGCTAGGGCTTGGATAGTGCCTCAAGGGCAAGTGCGGCTGTTTTATTTTTCGCGTGGGCGCTATGTCGGGTCACTAGCGAGAGTGATAATTCCGTTGGGTCCGGGCATTTTGAGCTTCATGTACCCGTAAAGGGTATAGCTTGAAAAATTGTGAATGCCTCTCGCCCTAATAGAGCATGGTATCCATTGCTGAGCAGGGCCACTTGGAATGTGACCTCCTCGGACCTATAATTGTCCGTGCGTGCGAACACCACATCTAGTGTAATCTTTCTGCAGACAGATGCTTCCCGGTAGGGATTATTCCTCTAAAGGTTGTGCTGCTTTGCTCAATGCGGCTCGGTCTATTTCCATTTTGAAGGGTTTCCTCGTAGATGAGGTTTAATCATTGCCGCCGTCCATGAGTACCTTGGTAATGTAAAGCCGTCCACTATTGGACCGAGGACCAATGCGGCTGGTGCTCGGGCTGTTCGAATTTAGGTTAAATCGGCGTTAAAGGTAATAGCCGTGTCCTCCATGGATTTATTGTTGCTATCTGGTAGACTTCGCAAGGTCATGGAGTGTTCGTTTCCGCATATTATTTGATGCGAAAGTCTTGAAGACTGTTAATACCGTACTGGTATTGCTGAGCTGGTGCTCTGGAGCTAAGAGCTCTTCGCCACTTTTGGCCACCTGCCATAGTATCCAACATGCTCTAAGGCTATGAGTTGGAGTGGCGCCCTCTGTGCTATGAATTTTGCAGGGTCGATCGAGCCATCCCTCCAGTACGGTTTCATGCCCTTTGGGGGGTTTTTGCTTTTTGGTATGTAACCCAGGTGCCTGGTGATGATGCACCCTTTTATTTCGGACTAGGGTCGTATTCGGGGCCGGATTATCCCAAAATTTGATTTCGGTTTTCCAGGCGCTCTCCATCGCGTAGTACTTTCGTACTATGGACGCCAAGTCAGCGAAGCGTGTAATTTCACGAAGACTTATGGCATTTAGGATACCCTTGTCCGTGCAATTATTGCAGAAGAATGAGATTGCATCCTCCTCGCGGCAATCCTTTATCTTGTCCATAACCAGGAAGAATCGCCCAAGAATGATGTCTCGCTTTCACCGGGCTCTTGCCGGATTTGGGATAGATCGCTTATGTTTGGGTGGGCGGGTGTTATTAAATTCCGAACCCCGTCCGATCTAAGACTCAGGGGCCAAGAAGTTTCCGAACTTGGAAGCTTGGGTTCTTGGAGGTTGTCTAATGAATCTAGCCCGCTACCTGACTTTAAGTTCAGGGCTTGAGTGGTGTCCTCCCCTCCGCGGGAATCTAGTCCTTAAGGTAGGAGAAGAGTCGTCGTATTGTTCCTCTACCGCAACAACGTGGTGGGTAGCCTGGGGAGAGTTGATCTCTCTCAGATCGGTTTTAGGCCCAATCTGATCGTAGTCTGTAGCGACTCCCAGGGCGGCGATGCGATCCAAGAGCTCGTTTAAGGAATATAGCTCCATGGGATCTAACTGCTCGGCGAGTTCCGAGTTAACATGAAGATTGCTTTCGATGACCCGAGAAGTCATCGTCGGCGCGGCGGCTGAACAGGCGGTCATAAGAAAACCGCCTAGCCGGAGATTTTGGCCGGTGGCCAAGGCTCCTTTAGCAATGGTGCCGTCTTTAAAGACGGGATGAGGCATCCTTCCTGACAGCGACGACATAGAGGAACTCTCAATGAGAGCACCAATGTTGGTGTCAAAACCGGCGGATCTTGGGTAGGGGGTCCCGAACTGTGCGTCTAGGCGGATGGTAACAAGACACAAGGGACACGATGTTTTTACACAGGTTCGGGCCCTCTCGATGGAGGTAAAACCCTAATCCTGCTTGATTAATATTGATGATATGGGTAGTACAAGAGTGGATCTACCACGAGATCAGAGAGGCTAAACCCTAGAAGCTAGCCTATGGTATGATTGTTGTTCGTCCTACGGACTAAAACCCTCCTGTTTATATAGACACCGGATAGGGTTAGGGTTAAACAGAGTCGGTTACAATGGTAGGAGATCTACATATCCGTATCGACAAGCTTGCCTTCCACGCCAAGGAAAGTCCCATCCGGACACGGGACGAAGTCTTCAATCTTGTATCTTCATAGTCCAGGAGTCCGGTCAACGGTGATAGTTCGGCTATCCGGACACCCCCTAATCCAGGACTCCCTCGGTCACGTCAAGCGTTCCTTCATAGAACTGCTCACACAGGGCATAAAAATCGTGTCGGATAATGGGCCAACAAGCCTTCAAAAACACCCCACTGGAACCACCAGGGTCAGGTGCACGGTCAGGAGGCATGCCCTTAACAACACCATCAATTTCTTCATGGGTGAAAGGGGTGGTGAGCTGGTCAAGATTGGTCGCGCGTGGAATGAGAGAGGGTAGATCAAATTTCATATCAGAGGGGGAAACCATCCCTAGACGGGTCTTGTAAGTATGAAATAAGAGGGCCTCTTTGGCAGGATGATCATCAACCAGAGTGCCATCATCTTTTCGGAAAGAAGATATGTTGTTCTTGCGATAACGCTCCGTAGCCACAGCTTGGAATTTTTTTGGAATTTTCATCCCCGAATCTGATCCAACGAATTGTACAACACTTCTTCCAGTAGAGCTTCTAGTATTTGAGCAGTCTCAACAAGTGTGCCTTAAGAATGCATCTGAAGTTCATCTTAGGGGTTGATAGGTTTCTTTTATTCTCCAACTCATCCAAATCCGCAAGGACAACATTGCAATTGGCAATAGCCACCGAAAGGCGAGATATACTCTTACTCCACGTTTTCAAAGCATGCCTAAGAGCTTTAAATTTGTGACAAAGGGTAGTGGCAGCATTGTCAGCCCTAACTGGCCGTTCCCACACATCTTGAACTATGTCCATAAACCCTGGGTCAAGGATCCAATAGGATTCGAAACAAAAAAGCTTGGACCGAGGTATTTTGGTCTCAATGGAGACAACACAAGGGATGTGGTCAGACATTGGCTTGCCAAGGGGTTTAACGAGCGTCTTAGGGTACGCATTGGTCCAATGGAGTGAGGTAAAGAACTAGTCAATCTGTTCTAGCAGGGGATCAATCTGCGTGTTGCCCAAAGTGTAAGTCCTCCCTTGCACCGGTAGCTCGATAAGTTGCTGCTTACGAATAATGTCATTGAATGTAATCATGTCATGAATATTTCCACCTGGTTTATTACGATTGTCAGGAGCTCGCATATAATTGAATTCGCCGAGGTATAACCAGTCATGCCCACTAGGGATGTGTACATCATACAACCATTGAGTAAAAACATCCCTATCAGCACCAGCACATGGCCCATTAATGTTAACTAACGTCCAGCATTGAGAAGATTGTGTGCTGATGAAATCGATGACTAACGCAAAGAGACCAGACGAAACTACCGTACCCGAAAAGACTAAACTTTTCCAAATCATGAAGGAATAAAATCAAAGCGATCAAATTGTGTAGGACAACAAGTTTTAATAAAAGAAAAAGTAACATCCGACATCTTAGTCTCCTGAAGACAAACGATAGCACAACCATTGTTGGAAATAGCATTATTCAGGGCTAGCTGCTTCTTCTCTGAGTTTTGTGCTCGGATATTCCAAGAGAGCACATTCCAGAAGCTCAAAAGCGTCATAGAGAGGGACAATGATTAGTCAGAGTTGAGGGAGAGAACATCTCCCTGTTCTTCCATGGATGGCGCAGCAGAAGAAGACGGAGGCACCACTGGGGGTTCAGCTAACAGGGCTACCTCAGAAAGTTCAGAAGCAGGTATAGCACACCTGTGAATTCCAATGGACTGCAGAGTAGTTATAGGAGTTGGGAGTGGGATTTCTCTAGTAGAAGATGTAGCAAAAGTAGATGTGCCAATAGATGGAATGACACGAGGCTTAACTTTAGAGCTAGTCTTGCGAATGCCAGAGAGGGGGGTACCTTGAACCCATCATACTTGTTGGAACGAAGGTTGCAGCACACTTCAGTCGTGGAGATAGGAGCAACAGTCCTGGTCCTTCGAGAGCGTGTTCCAGCAGCAACCCGAGGAGCCAGGCTCTCAGTGGCCACAGGGAGTTCTTGAGTAATGGGCAGCGCTGGGGTTTCAGTGGTGCTGTCATCAATGGCAGATTTAGATAATTCCTCAATGAGAACTGAAGAAGGTACCAGAGCAGTAGCAGAGCTCGATTGCTGAGAAAAGTAGAGACCAACAGAATCATGCGTGACCAAGACAGAGAGCTGCACAAGGTTGTTCCTCAGACCAAATCCCTCCCTCCAAGGCCCAAACGAAGCAATCACCGGGCTAACAGCTTGGAAAATGAAATTGTTCAGATTCAGGCATGGGATTGGGTCATTCAACAGCCTGGAAAGAATCTCATCGCCTTGAGCAGATAGACCAAAACCTGATACCCTAGTCATGTACCTCCAGAGAAATGGTCAAAGATTCAAAGCTAGAGGAGGTGTCAACCAAAGCCATCTTAGGATCCTGCATAAGTATAGATCAGACTGTGTCGAGCTGGACCTGTCAGACTGGGTAATTGAGTCATTCCAGGCCTGAAACACATTATCAGTGAGATTATTCTCTGGAACAAGTCCATCATGCACTGTCAAACCCTAGGCAGCCAACCATGCTTGATAGTTCACCAAATGAAGAGGCATAGGAGGGAGTTGCGGAGCAGCAGGCACATGCCATGCTCCCCAACATGCATTGGCATTGACCTGGTGTGCAGGAGCAGCATTTCCAGCTCCCTCATTGTTGCTAGCGCCTGGGGCACCATTCTAAACCAGCCAATTATGGACGTTTTGCTGATAAAGCTGCTCAACAGTGAGTTCTGAGCCAAATTGGGGATGTGGGTTGCCATCAGGTGGTGGCTGCTCCTCTCCAGCAGCGGGAACCTCAGGGAGAAGGCCATTCCAATCGTTGATGCGAAGGATGGTGATCTGAACTGTCCAGCAGTCATGCGCACCACCAAGCTGCCAGACCACAAAGTTCTTGGGGATGAGGTGCAAACAATAACTCTGGCCTTCAGTAATATGAGGCGGCGGTCCTGATAAGGATTGTACCAAGAGACCAAGGAGCCATATCCGCCCAGAGCCTTGGTGATATAGTAATTTGTTTGGTAATCATACGGAAAACCAAACATCATCAGCCAGGCCTCAGGCCCAAAGGAGGTGGTGTGTCTGTTAAGTGCCTCGTTGTGCGGAACAAAGGTGATCAACAAGTCCTCTACTTCAAGCTCAATCGGAGTGTTCACAGCAGTATCTCACATAAAGGAGTCCACAAATCCAAAAAACCCAATACATAAGGGATGGTCACTGACCTCGGTAGCGAAAAGCTGGGATTCCTGGAGAAGAGCGATGATCTGGTTGCGGATGGTGGCGCGTCGATGCAGGGGCACGTACTCACTGGCTTCAGCAATGGCCAGGTAGTCATGATTCAGAGGAGCAATGGGGCCGACCACCATGCCACTGCGCACGAGACGGGTATGCCGGTCCTGGCTCGACGGCGAATCCCGGCGAGAGGAAGGGCACTGGGTTCAGTGGGTAGTTCACCATTGCCGTGGAGCAGGGTAGTGGAGGTGGAGGCGATGGAGCTGGAGGTGGATGCGACGGCAATGACTACCTGGAGCTCTAGAGTGATAAACCTCCTCAATAATATATGGTCCTTCCCATTTAGAGAGAAGTTTTCCTCCAAAGAATCTGAAATGAGAGTTGTACAAGAGGACATATTCTCCTACTTTGAATTTCCGCTTTTGGATTCTTTTGTCATGCCATCTTTTAACTTTTTCTTTGAATAATTTGGCATTTCCATAAGCTTGGGTTATCCATTCATCTAATGAACTAATATCAAATAACCTCTTTTCTTCGGCAAGTTTGAAATCATAATTGACTTCTTTAATTGCCCAATATGCTTTATGTTCTAACTCAAGGGGCAAATGACAAGCTTTTCCATAAACCATTTTATAAGGAGACATATCCATATTATTTTTATATGTTGTTCTGTAGGCCCAAACTGCATCATCCAATTTCTTAGACGAATTCTTTCGAGACCTATTAACAGTTTTTTGTAGTATCAACTTTATTTCTCTATTGCTAAGTTCAACTTGACCACAAGATTGAGGATGATAGGGTGATGCAATTCTATGGTTAACATCATATTTAGCAAGCATTTTACGGAAAGCGCCATGAATAAAGTGTGAACCACCATCAGTCATTAAATATCTAGGGACTCGAAACCTCGGGAAAATAACTTCTTTAAGCATTTTAATGGAACTGTTATGATCATCACTACTAGTTGGAAGAGCTTCTACCCACTTAGTAACATAATCAACAGCAACCAAAAAATGTGTATACCCATTAGAGGAAGGGAAAGGTCACATGTAATCAAAACCCCAAACATCAAATGGTTCAACAACAAGTGAATAATTCATAGGAATTTCTTGACACTTACCAATATTGACATTCATCACAAGATAAAACAAACTTACGGGCATCTTCAAAAAGAGTAGGCCAATAAAAACCAGATTGTAATACCTTGTGAGCAGTTCTATCTCCTGCATGATGTCCTCCATTAGCTTCGGAGTGACATTTTCGTAGGATTTGTTCCAGTTCATGCTCAAGTACACAACATTTAATAATACCATCTACTCCTTTATAAAGATGTGGGTCATCCCAAAAATAATGTCTTAAATAATAGAAGAATTTTTTCTTTTGTTGGTATGTGAAACTAGGTGGTATCTATTTAGCAAAAATATAATTAGCATAGTCAGCATACCAAGGAGTGCTATGAGAAACATTTATTGCAGCAAATTGTTCATCAGGAAAACTATCATCAATAGGTAGTGGGTCATCAAGAATATTTTCTAACCTATACAAATTATCAGCTACAGGGTTCTCAGCTCCTTTCCTATCAGTAATATGTAAATCGAATTCTTGTAGCAAGAGAACCCACCTAATGACTCTAGGTTTAGCATCTTTCTTTTCCATTAGATATTTTCTAGCAGCATGATCAGTGTGAACAATTACTTTGGAATCAGCGGTATAAGATCTGAATTTATCTCAAGCAAACATAACTGTGAAAAATTCCTTTTCAGTAGTAACATAATTTCTTTGGGCATTGTCTAGAGTTTTGCTAGCATAATGGATAACATTCAATTTCTTATCAACTCTTTGTCCTAGAACATCACCAACAACATAGTCACCAGCATCACATATAATTTCAAAAGGCAAGTTCCAATCAGGTGGTTGAACAATAGGTGCAGAAGTTAAGGCTTTCTTAAGTGTTTCAAAGGCTTCTACACAATCATCATCAAAAACAAATGGAACATCCTTTTGTAAAAGATTTGTAAGAGGCCTAGAAATTTTAGAGAAGTCTTTAATAAATCTCCTATAGAAACCAACATGACCAAGGAAACTACGAATAACTTTAATATCTCTAGGACAGGGCATTTTCTCGATTGCATCAACTTTAGCTTTATCCACCTTGTAAGTGCATCTAGTGCCCCTCAGTGATTTTGGTGTATTGAAGACTTATAGGTTAAGGGACTAATATGTTTTTGAGTGTACAAAGGCTCTATAAGTCGATGAGGAGTTTGATATTTACTGTGAAAGTCGACCTCTAAAAATGTATGTCTTCAGCTGAAGACTTTGGTTCTCCTGAAGATTTTGAAAGTTAAGAAATTGGTGTGACCTTGAAGACTTGGATATTCATGTGAGGATTATGACGCATGAAGACTTTTGTTTCATAGTTTCATTTTCTCTTTCTTGAGTCATAGAAAACACCGTACTGTTAAAGGGGGTCGAGGTAATACTAAAGAAACTGATTTCCATGTGATGCTCATCTCAAAATCCTACACCTATCCAATCCTTTCGAGTGAAGCCATTGGAAATCTCATATCAGTTCAGTCAATTTCTTCAGTGACAGATATGAAGATCATCTGGTCTCTGAGGAATTTGTTTTGACTGAGGAGTTAGGAATTCGCCAGTGCGGATTGCCTACCCAGTGAAGAACACGATAGCCCTGAGGAATTCAAACCTCAAATCCGACCGTTGATGTGCTACGCGCCAGCTGCCCAAAATATCCTACCACCTAATGGTCATATCATTGAAGGGCATTTATGTCTTATCATGTCGGACTGCTCCCTAGGTTATAAATAGCCGCCCCCTACAACCACTAGCTGGTTGGCTGCTCTGAGAGAAACTGACACTTGTCATTGAGAGCATCCCATCCTCCGAGGACTTTGAGCGAAAATCATCAAGTGAGGAAAACCCAAACTAAACCCAAACACCTACAAACCCAAAGTGATTGAGCATCACTGAAGAGATTGTCCCTGTGTGGAACCGACGCTTGTTACCTTTGAGGACTGTGTATCCTCCAGACGGTTAGGCGTCATGGTCTGAGCATCCAAGAGGAATTGTGGATCGCCGGGTGACCAAGTCTGTGAAGGTTTGGAAGTCAACTGTGAAGACTTACCACGAGTGTTGGGCGAGGTATGTGTGACTTTAGCTCAAGGAGAATACGGTGAGGACTGTGTGTCCGGGACTGTGTGTCCTCGAGTTTAAATACTCAGCTGCTCCAACCAGACGTACAACTGTCACAACAATTGGAACTGGTCTACCAAATCATTATCTTCACCAAGCCTACTGGTTCTATTTCCCATCCCTTTCATTTCCTCCTTCATGTGTTGATGAACCTGATAATTACTGTTTTAAGACTTTGATTGAAGACTTTCTATGTTTCCTCAATCCTATTTCATCAGTCACATTGTCTTCAGCCTGCTTATCCTGTGTTTACGCTTTCTGTACTCTGTGTTTGTTTTCATTTCATCATGATGACTATGATATTGCTCTGTTATGCTTATACTCGAGTACTTATTCCGTTGCTAGTTGTTCGTGACTTAGGAATTTCCTCACCCTAAAATTTCTCAGTGATGAATTTGTAAAAATCGCCTATTCACCCCCCTCCTCTAGTCGACTTCACGCACTTTCAATTGGTATCCGAGCAAGGTACTCCCTTGTTCTGTGTGATTTTGGTTTAACCGCCTGGAGTTTTAGTTATGTCGACTACAGGTATGATCAAGGTCTCGGCTGGGTGTCCTACGTTTGATGGGACGGACTACCCCTACTGGAAGAACAAGATGCGCATGCATCTTGAGGCAATTGATAACGATCTCTGGTATGTTCTGGAAAATGGTGTTCCCTCAGTCACTCCGCCTGTGGATGTTGCCGATGTGAAGAGATTCAAGCAACTCGATTCTCAAGCAAAGAATATCATATGTGTCCATCTGAGCAAGGGACATTATGGCAGAGTGAGTGCTTTGGAAACTGCTAAGCTGATTTGGGACAGGTTGTCCAAATTAAACGAAGGAGTCTCTACTCAATGTGACTCCTAAGTTGATGTTCTTCGCAATCTCTTCAACAACTTCAAAAGACTCGACAATGAAAATGTTCAGCAAACCTTCGATCGCCTCACTGACATCTCAAATTAACTTCAAGCACTTGGTGCCACTGACATCACTGACCATGAGGTGGGGAAGAAATTGCTGAGATCACTTGATTCGTCATTCAATACTCTTGCACTGATGATTCAAGAGCGAGCTGATTACAAGTCACTAGATCCCGCTGATATCCTCGAGAGGCTGAACACTCATGAGTTCCAGCTTGCTGAGAAGAGAGACCTCTACGGACCGAGCTTTGGAAGATCACGTGCACTGAAGGCCAAGGCAGTCTCTGAATCTGAAGGTGAAGATTCTTGTAGCAGCCTTGGCGACCCTGAAGAACTGAGCCAGGAGCTAGCAATGCTCGTGAAGAAATTCCAGAAGTTCTCTCGCCGCGGTCATTTTTGAAAGTCCTCAAGAAGTGATGATTCCTCGTCCCATGACTACGAAAAGAGAAGTTGCCACAAATGCAAGAAACCTGGTCACTACATGTCTGATTGTCCTCTGTGGGAAAAGGAATCAAAGAAGAAGAAATACAAAGATGACAATTCTGATGACTCAAAGAAGAAGAAGAAATCTTCAAAGTCCTCATCATCAAAATCTTCAAAGTCTTCATCTCACAAGAATAGTAGTACCAAGAAGGCTCAGGCTTTCATTGGCAAGGAAATGGACTCTGAAGCTGAATCTAAGGAAAATGTGGAAGAGGAGGAATCTGAGGAGTCAGAATCTGGTGTGGCGATCTTAGCCCTCGCTACTGCTTATGTCAGCAAGTCCATCTTCAACACTGTCAGATATCGGGTTCCGGCAAAACCCTTAAGGTTCGAACTCTGGGGTGCGCACGAAGATCTCTCCCAACCGAAACACACCCACAACCTCGCCGAAATTCTAAGCTAGATCGATGAACAACACAAGAGACACGAGGTGTATACTGGTTCGGGCCACCGTTGTGGTGTAATACCTTAATCCAGTGTGTGGTGTGGTGGATTGCCTCTTGGGCTGATGATGAATATGACAGATGAAGAACAGCCTCGCGAGGAGATGTGTTCTTGTGGTGGTGTGCTTGGAGAGGAGTCGATCCGTCTCTGTTGGCTCTAGATCAGATGATTTCTACTGTGGTGGCTAGCCCTATTTATAGAGGCCCTAGTCCTCTTCCCAAATACCGAGCGGGAAGGGATCCAACAACGGCCATTTTGAAAGGGGACAGCTAGTACAAGCTATCCTGACTAAAGGTGGTCTTCGCCTGCCAAAGGCACTAGTGATGACGCCGTCTTGGGCTCCACGGTGACCTCCGTCCTGCCGTCCTGCTGGCCTTGGTCTCATTGCACCGATATGGAAACCTTTTCCTGATGCTTCGGTACCCCGCGCCTGCGGTTCCCCCTTTTCACCAAACAGGAAACGAGGACACTACACAGGCTGGCACCCGCCTGGCACCTGAGGGAGTCCTGGATTAGGGGGTATCCGGACAGCCGGACTATATACTTTTGCCGGACTGATGGATCGTGAAGATACAAGACTCAAGACTTCGGCCCGTGTCCGGATGGGACTCTCCTTTTCGTGGAAGACAAGCTTGGCGATCCGGATATTAGATCTCCTTCTTTGTAACCGACTCTGTGTAACCCTAGCCTCCTCCGATGTCTATATAAACCGGAGGGTTTAGTCCGTAGGATGAGGCAATCATAATCATCATAGGCTAGCTTCTAGGGTTTAGCCTCTACGATCTTGTGGTAGATCAACTCTTGTAATACTCATATCATCAAGATCAATCAAGCAGGAAGTAGGGTTTTACCTCCATCAAGAGGGCCCGAACCTGGGTAAAACATCGTGTCCCTTGCCTCCTGTTACCATTAGCCTTAGACGCACAGATCGGGACCCCCTACCTGAGATCCGCCGGTTTTGACACCGACATTGGTGCTTTCATTGAGAGTTCCTCTGTGTCGTCGCTGCAAGGCTCGATGGTTCCTTAAATCGTCAACAACAATGTGGTCCAGGGTGAGACTTTTCTCCCCGGATAGATCTTCGTGTTCGGCGGCCTCGCACTGCGGGCCAATTCGCTTGGCCATCTGGAGCAGATCGACAGCTACGCCCCTGGCCATCAGGTCAGGTTCGGAAACTTGAACTACACGGCCGATATCCGCGGAGACTTGATCTTCGACGGATTCGGGCCTACGCCAGGAGCGCCGAACAGTCACGACGAGCACGGCTTAGACCTGCTGTCGGACAATACTCGGGATATCGCACCTGCAGGAGCTCCGGACCTAAATCCGGGGCAGATCGCGTCGTCCGAGGACGGGTGGATGGACCCCGCCCCGGATTCCGCACACTCATCGGCGGTAGAGCCGAACACAGACTCCACCCCAAGGAAGCATGTATCACCGGACCCCCGGACTCGTGTCTGGCTGTAGGTTCCAGACAGCGCGCCCCCGAGCCCACCGAATCTGGTTGGGCTCCGGTAATGGAGTTCACCGCTGCGGATATCTTCCAGCACTCGCCCTTCGGTGAGATGCTGAATTCATTAAAGTCTCTCTCTTTGTCAGGAGACTCTTGGCCGAACTATGTCCGGCTCGAGGGGGAAGAAGGTGACGAAGAAATTCGTTGCCCACCCACCACCCACTTCATAGCCATTGTCGATAACGTAACATACATGCTTGACTTCGACTCCGATGACACCGACGGTATGGACGTCGGCGCAGGGGACGATTTAGAACCACCGCCCACGGGGTGCTGGACTGCCACCTCATCATATGATATATACATGGTGGACACGCCTAAGGAGGACGACGGCGACAAAACGGAGGATAAAACCCCCGGACAAAAGCCAAAACCACCGCGCAGACGCCGCTCTAAGTCCAGCCACAGTAAAAATAGCAATAACAATGCTAGAAAGATCGACACACCAGTCAACTCCAAAGGCAACGACGACCATATGGACCCAGCGATGGAGCAGGATGAGCCAGGTCACGCTGAACACAGCCCGAGGGTCGAACTCATCAACCTGCCCTGGGAGAGGAGCATAGTCCGGACGACGATGCATTCATCATCCCAGAAAAACGTTTGGAACGAGATAACCTCCACAGAAGGCTTATGGCCACTGCGAGAAGTCTAAAGAAACAGAAGCAAAGACTTAAGGCCGCGCAGGAAATGCTCAAACGCAGAAGGAATAAAGTGCTAGACACTGAAGAAAAATACGGCGACGATCGCCACACAAAGAGCTATCCAAAGTGCAAGCTGCTGCCAGAATTCAACAATGAGGCCATTCCGTCGAAGAACAATACGGCCGGTAGGCCAAACTAACCACTTCATGACCGCAAGAGAGCAGCTACTGATGCCGCACATGATTTACGTGAGCTCCTAGACAAAAAGGCCGGCGCGACGAGGTCCATCTATGGATCTAGAGGACGCGCTTCGGCGCAGGATTATGGTTACCAAAACAATCAGACTGATTGAATACCAGTTCGGAATCAGCACCGGACACAACAACAGTCGACAACATGCCACAACACGTCCAGATATACAGAGGGGCTGCTCACCCCCTGTGCTTCACCGAAGAGGTACTGGACCACGAATTTCCACAGGGCTTTAAACTCGTGAACATAGAGGCATATGATGGAACGACAGACCCCGGGGTCTGGATTGAGGATTTTATCCTGCATATTCACATGGCTCGTGGGGACGACCTCCACGCCATTAAATACCTTCCCCTCAAGTTGAAGGGACAGCTCGACACTGGTTGAAAAGCCTCCCCGAAAATTCAGTCGGAAGTTGGGAGGAACTTGAGGATGCTTTCAGGGCCAATTTTCAAGGAACCTATCGGGGATATACCCCGCGGTATGACCCGGCTGGAGTTGTAAACCGGCTGGCACTTGGTAAACCGGCGGATGGTAAACCGGCGGAGAGTTAAGACATAGAGTCAAGACAGACGGCTAAGACAGACGGTAAACCGGCTGGTGGTAAACCGACAGACAATGTTAAACCGGCAGACAATGTTAAACAGGGCAGACAATGTTAAACCGGCAAAGAGTGATAACTGGGTTGTCAGGGGTTATGAAGCCCAAGATGTTATGAAGCCCAAGATGTTAAGAAGCCCATGAAGATAAGTTATAATAGTTAAGTCTTAAGTCCAAGTTGGACTCTATATGTAACCCGCCTCTTCAACATATATAAGGAGGGGTAGGGCTCCCCAAAGGGGGACAAGCTACAAGCAAGAAGAAACAATCTTA
Source organism: Aegilops bicornis (assembly GCA_021605145.1). Lineage (NCBI taxonomy): Eukaryota > Viridiplantae > Streptophyta > Magnoliopsida > Poales > Poaceae > Aegilops > Aegilops bicornis. The sequence continues at coordinate 645,533,111 of CM038672.1, forward strand.
GGGCTAGACACAAAGAGGAGAGCCGGTTTACGGCGACTCCCTCATGATGATAATGAGACCTAGCCTCAAACAGCATGTAGGGTTGTTACCGGATGATGTTTCCCGGGGCCCGAAGCTGTCTAAACCCCTGTCTTATGTTGTGTTTCTCGATTCCGCTCAACCCCTCTCAAGCTACCACATAGATGCGTTGGCCTCTCTACTAGGTCCTTACACTAGGACATCTGACGTGACAATTCCACGACAGAACCTATGTCCGACCTCCGGACGCTGACGATTTAAGTCAGATAATTCAACAGCCCGGGGAGTCCGCCCGCAAGCTTTGGAATAGATTCCTCACTAAGAAGAATCAAATTGTCGATTGTCCGGATGCCGAAGCCCTAGCGGCCTTCAAGCACAAGATCCGGGATGAGCTGGCATGACACCTCGGCCAAGAAAAGCCGAGGACAATGGCAGCCCTAACAAGCCTTATGACCCGCTTTTGCGGGTGAAGACAGCTGGTTGGCTCAGAGAGGCACCAGCGACCTGCACATCCGAATTCAGGGATGGCAACGGGAAGCCACGGTGCAATAAAAACAAGCGTCGAAACAAGGAAGAAAGTCCGGATAACACAGCGGTCAACACCGGATTCAGGGGCTCTCGACCCGGTCAACAAAACAAGCCATTTAAAGGCAGCAAAGAGGGACCGTCCGCCCTGAACAATGTCCTGGACAAACTGTGCCAAATTCATGGCACCCCCGAAAAACCTGCGAACCACACTCACAGAAAATGCTGGGTCCTTAAGCAGGCCGACAAGCTAAATGTTGAACACAAGGGAAGGGAAAAGACAAGTGAAGACGAGGATGAACCCCGCCAGCCAAACACTGGGGGACAGAAAAAAAATTCCACCAGAGGTAAAAACAGTAAATATGATCTACGCGACTCACATATCCAAGAGAAGGCGCAAATGCGCGCTCAGAGACGCATACGCTGTAGAGCCCGTCGCCCTCGAACAAACCCCTGGTCATCCTGCCCGTTCACCTTTGATCACAGGGACTACCCGACTAGTATGCGGCATGGAGGATCGGCTGCCCTGGTGCTCGACCCAATAATCGACGGATACCATCTCACTCGTGTCCTCATGGACGGCGGCAGTAGTCTCAATCTAATATACCAGGACACTGTCCGCGGGATGTGGATAGACCCATCCAGAATCAGCCAAAGTAACACCACCTTTGAAGGGGTGATACCAGGCGTTGAAGCCCACTGCAGGGGCTCCCTCATATTAGAGGTGACATTCAGTTCTACAGAAAACTTCAGAAGCGAAGAACTACTCTTCACCTTCGCTCCCCTCCAAAGTGGTTATCATGCATTGCTCGGGAGAATGGCCTTCGACCGCTTCAACGCTGTACCGCACTATGCCGACCTTAAACTCAAGATGCCCGGTCCACGTGGCGTCATCACCGTTAACGGAAATACAGAGCATTCCTTACGTGCGGAAGAGTATGCGGCGGCTCGAGTAGCCGGAAACTAAGCGGCTTCTAATATCAGAATGCATGATCAGTCGTTAAGACCACATACACGGTTAGACGAGTCCGACACACCACCATCGGTAACAGCCCAGATAAACCTGGCCTGGGTGCTATACATGTAATCCCATAGAGGACACCAGGGGCTACAGATATTCAATAAAGCCCACCTTTTGGCTTGACCTTATTAACAGGCCAATGTCTTACACTTCTACTATCCATTGATAATAACCAACTATTCGCACGCTTACGTCATACTCTTTTACATGAGTTTTCCTTTTTACAGACACCATTCGTGTGATACCCACCCAGGACACCGCATAACGGAGACAAAGGCGCAGACGTGCGGCAGGGCCCCGCTCAAAGGTTTCTCTTTAGATTAAGCCCCTGTGTAAACCTTCTTTATTGTATCTTGTTGCTTAACATCCCATGGGTACTCAATATACACACAGGGGATACTGGCGTTATTGGCATTTCTCCACGACAGAATAATGTACGTACCTGGAAATACAGGGTACATAATAAAGGGTGTTACTGAGCCCAGTATATGTTATAAAGTCCAGATACCCTCGGGAGTGTTCGGCGTCGCGAGTTTGGCCTTATATGCATCAGCTCCGAATCATGTCTTTGGGAAAATGTTGGGTTTGCCCGGCTCCTGGGTTTGCTGCCTTATGTTCCGTTTATTTCGGCTAAGGCGGCCAAAGGAGAACTACTGCGATTGTGCCCTGGTTATTCGGATGAGCACCTCAAAGAGAGAAAGCCGAAACCCGCATCATGAAATAGCGAGAGACTGGTCAACCACCCGAGGACTCATCGGAATCTTTAGGGTTCCTCCGCATTAACGAAGGACCGTTTCCCGGTCATGTACACACGCGCTCGTATCCGGATGCACGCTAAGGTACCAGGGGCTACATAGTAGCCCCACCGTCAAACTCCTATGGCTAAGTGAAAGTGTTAAAGCTATATAGTCGGTTGCCTAGTTCGACATGCGATCACCTCCTTAACGGACCAAGACGTTGGATCAAGTGTGATTACACATCTTTTTGCGAACACCCCCACATTGTATGCGTGGGGCTGAAGCCAACGACTGCTAACTTTCAGGTTATATATACATCAAACGGCCGCACAAGAGGCACAATAACACTTTCGAGCGAAAGTATAAATATAGCCTCTATAATTAAAATACAATTGTTTTTACAACGAAACGATTTGTCACTCGAACATGACGTTCTTTGAGCACTGAGCCTCTATTAAACGAGCACCTTCTGTTACCTGCTCCAAGTAGTGCTCGGCTGGATCCTGGCTTCCCGCCGGATTCTGGGTTGCAATGATGGTGGACTCCATATCTCTCCAATATGCTTTAACATGGGCAAGAGCCATCCATGCACCCTCTATGCACGCCGACCTTTTCATGGCATCGATTCGTGATACGGCACCAAGGAATTGTTGCACTAAACCAAAATAACTGTCCGGCTTCGACCCCTTCGGCCATAGATGGTCTATTACAGACCTTATTGCAAGACCGGACAACCTATGGAGCTCGGCCACAGCGGCCATCATTTCACTCAATGGCAACGGGCGCGTTGGAGCACTGAATTGCGACCAGAACAGCTTTTCCACCTCATTATCTTTTTTATCCTCGAAAAACTTGGCTCCATCAGCCGTACTCTTTGCCAGATCCGCATACGCGTCTGCAGGGCTCCAGCGCCAATCCAGAGGAGCATACTTTGGATCTAAGAACTTCATCCGCAAAAAATAGGGGTTTCCAGCCGCGATTTCTCCGGCCTGTCAAAGCTCCTCCCGTGCATCCCTAATTTCGGAACGCGTCTCCTTGGCCGCATCAAGGGACTTCTTCAGGTCAGCCCACTTCACCTGATTCTCTTTCTCAAGGAGCTCATACCGGCCGGCGGCGTTCTTCAGCTCCACAGCCATCTCGGCTATTTTATCTTCGCTTCGGCGATAAACAGCCTGTTCAGCTCTCAACTCTTCGGCCGCCTTTAGGGAAGCCGCATTGCTAGCCCGGGCCTGTTCCTTGGCTAGGGTAAGCTCCGCCCTCAGGGCCTCCACGGCAGCAGCACCACCTGCAGTCAAAGCATATCATATTAACATTATGCTCCTCTTAGTATTTCCTATAAAAATAAGGAAATCAGAGCACATATTTTGTGGCTCGTTAAGCCGCTCGTTCACAAGTGTGATGTCGGCATCCACAACTTCAATCTGTCGCCTTAGTTTGGCGACTTCAACGGACCAGTCGGCCACTGGACCCTTAGCCACCTGCACATGAATACAGTGAGATCATTACTTAACAATGTGATCCTCCGTTTGCCGCCTAGGGCTGGCAACAAGAGTCTCAGGGGCTACTATCTATACGAAGCACACCTAGCGCGTGCACCACAATAAAAAATTATGTATTTCATTACATACCTCAAAGGCTTTGAGCAGGCTCGTAAAAGGTTCATTCAACCCGCTTGTGGCGGATGAAATCTTCTCAAGCACCATGCTCATTAATGAACGGTGATCCTCCAAGAGGGAACCTTGCTCGAGAAGGCCCGTCAGTGTGTCCGGCCGGTCGCCGAACTGTGTTGAACCCTTCTTATCGCCCCCCATGGGAGCCGAACTCTCCGGGCTCAGGGCGGCCGAAGTATTAGCTTCTGGCCTTGGCAAATCTGGACTCCTCCGTGACGACACCTTGGGGTCGCCCGCCCCATGAGGCGGAGAGGTTGGTAAGGTTTCGCTCTCCATCATCTCCGGAAGAAGATCCCCCGAAGACGAACTCTGTCGAGAAGAGCTACTAGCCGGACTGCAAAGAATGGATCCTGGTTATTGTTCTCGGAGGAGGAAGCAGTAGCTTTGTATTTACGATTAACTTACAGCTCGGCTGAGGGCTGGCCCGTTTGCGGGCATGGCGTGGTGAGGACGCCCTTCGGGGCAGGGCCCTCCGGTGAAGTTTTCTTCCCTTGTCTAGGCACCTCCGTCTCCAAATCTTCGGAGGCATCCCTCTTCTTCCCGCAGGGGGAGGAGGCCGTAGATTCCCCTCCCCGACTATCCTCCTTTGCGGAGGTAGTAACTCCCCTGGTTTGGATGTGCAGCGTGTGAAGCTCTGCTTCTCTGTCCTTTCCTTCATCTTTCCCCGAGGGCACTTTAGCACATGTCTAAGCATCCTAGCTATGGCAGGACTAGGAGAGCCTTCGGGAAGTGGTGCCGGACACCTGATTCTCTCCGCCTTGCTGAGCCATTCCTGGCCGCGGATGGTTTTCAGAATAATATTATGATAAATATAAACAAAGTGTTTGGTTTTTGGGTTACTTACTTGGGTATCTGGGCGGTTGCAGCTCAGGCCCGCATCCTCGGTGGTGTCCGAACACTTTACATGTGGTCCGAAGAATAACTTACACATCCCTTCGAGCGTCATGCCGAAGAAGTGCAGAATAGACGGCGAACCTTCTGGGTTGAACTCCCACATCCGGAGAGGCCGGCGTTTGCACGGCAAGATCCGTCGGACTAGCATTACCTGAATTACACTGACAAGACTAATGTCCCTCTCAAGAAGCTCCCGAATGCAGCTCTGCAATGTAGGTACGTCATTAGCAGGCCCCCAATCTAGTCCCACATTGGCCCATGACGCCAATTGAGGCGAAGGGCCCGAACGGAAGTCAGGGGCGGACACCCACTTTGTGCATCTGGGAGCCGTGACGTAAAACCACCTCCGCTGCCATAGATCGGACACCTCCGGGAAGAAGCCCTCTAGCCATGGGGCGTCAGCGTTCCTGCTTATTGCAGCGCCTCCGCACTCCGCGTGTCGCCCCTCAATCATCTTTGGCTTCACATTGAAGGTCTTAAGCCATAAGCCCAAGTGCGGGGTGATGTGGAGGAAGGCTTCACACACAACGATGAACGACGAGATGTGAAGGATGGAGTCCGGAGCTAGATCATGAAAATCTAGCCCGTAATAGAACATGAGCCCTCTCACAAAGGGATCAAGGGTGAAACCTAAGCCGCGCACGAAGTGAGAAACAAATACAACGCTCTCGTTGGGCTCGGGAGTAGGGATGACCTGCCCTGGAGCAGGAAGCCTGTGCTTGATGTCGGCGGTCAGATATCTGACCTCCCTAAGCTTCACAATGTCCTCCTCTGTGATGGAGGAGGCCATCCACCGGCCTTGAAGGTTGGATCCGGACATGATTGAAGATCTGAAGTGCCTAAGCTTGGGCTTCGGGTGTTGGAACTCGAGATGCGGAAAGGCGCAAGCGTGGTAGGAAAGAGGGATAGGCCTCGGCCCCTCTATAAAGGGGGTGAATATCAAGCGTCCTCAGTGTAACCGCTTGGGCCTTGCCTAAAAACACAGAGTCATACCAACAGGCGTCGTGGGGTTGCCCGCGCCCGTATTGATGGAGGATCCCGTAATAAGGGGAACACAATCTCTGCTTCGACAAAGGCGCGCCAATAAAACCGCCTCGCAACGCGTGTCGAGGCAGGCCGAGAAAGACCAGCTCGTATTGAGCCAGGCCACGGCGTAAGGGCACACCATAAAAATATTGTCAGCAGATTAGAATTGTAAAGTGTTATGCTCTCTACGGTGGTGAGCGAAAATTATCTCACAGAGTCGGACACAATCCTTAAATTTGCTTTGGGGTATTCGGAGATGGAACCCTCCTTGCAATGCCGAAGACAATCTACGCGCCAGACTCATCGTCATTGAAGCCTGGTTCAGGGGCTACTGAGGGAGTCCTGGATTAGGGGGTATCCGGACAGCCGGACTATATACTTTGGCCAGACTGATGGATCGTGAAGATACAAGACTCAATACTACGTCCCGTGTCCGGATGGGACTCTCCTTTGCGTGGAAGACAAGCTTGGCGATCCGGATATTAGATCTCCTTCTTTGTAACCGACTCTGTGTAACCCTTGCCTCCTCTAGTGTCTATATAAACCGGAGGGTTTAGTCCGTAGGACGAGGACAAACATAATCATCATAGGCTAGCTTCTAGGGTTTAGCCTCTACGATCTCGTGGTAGATCAACTCTTGTAATACTCATATCATCAAGATCAATCAAGCAGGAAGTAGGGTTTTACCTCCATCGAGAGGGCCCGAACCTGGGTAAAACATCATGACCCTTGCCTCCTGTTACCATTAGCCTTAGACGCACAGATCGGGACCCCCTACCCGAGATCCGCCGGTTTTGACACCGACAGCGCCCGCCTCGTTTTGAACGTCATGGCTTGCGTCATGAGCACCTTGCGAGGTACCCTCTGCCTTGATCTCTCCGCCTCCTCGCGAGCCTGCCAAGTGAGACCGCCCCTGAGGAGGCCTTGATTCGTCCGCCCCGCGAGGGTCTTGAGTGTTGGTTGATGAAGACGGGCCGTACTGGGCCACTGGCTGAGCCACGCTGCAAGCCGCATGCAGGCAAGTCTGCGGACCCTCGTTCCCAGAACGCCGACAATAGCCCTCAGGCCCAAGGCGTGCTCGGACTTGGCTTAGCAGCGAAGCCAAAGGGCAAGTGCGGAGTGCCGCGGGCCTCAACAGCCTGCGGCCTTGGTCGTCGCGTGGCGATTGACGGGACGTGGGCGTCTCCGCTTCCCCACGCTGTCTCGGCAACTGCCCAATTTGACGAGTCCCTACTGCATGCAAAAGGAGTTATCATTACCTATAATCGTGGGGGTCGACGGTTGGCCTCCCTGGGACTATAAGTACGGAGAGGTGAGAGCCCCCGTTGCCCATCTCTTCTTGTTCCGTCTGCCTTTCTCCCTTGCTCCACCTCCATTCTTGACGCCAATGGCACCGATCCGTACGTTCTCAGCCAAAGAGAAAGAAAGGCCCCCCCGGGAGGAGCCTGACCCGCTCCCACCGAAGAAGCGGCCGGTCCCATGCCGCTGCGACGAGGTTGCGAGGCCGGAGATGACGAGACCCTGGTGCGAGCGGCCAGCTCTGGTTCCCGCTACCCCTGTACGCCCGGGCCGAGGGCCCTGAAGAAAGGGACAGCGAGCGACGCCGCCCGCGCCGCAGGCGCGGTCGGCGAGCCATGGTGGCGCGCATCGTCGCTCCTCGAGTCCATGCCGCGGACTCCTCTCGCGAGCTCGTGCTTGACACTGTGATGCCTCCAAGCACCTGGATCCGCTTCCCTTCATTCTTCGCCATCGAGATGCCGCCGAGGGGGCCTCTTGAGCTTTGGCTGCAGCACGCAGACTGCGGTGCTCCGGCGACAGGAGCGGAGGTTGAAGTCGTCGCTCCGGGCAAGGTCTTCATGACCCGAGGCTAGGGCAAGGTCGCCCGGGTCTGCCGAACAGGGGGTGCCCTCAAGATTCATTTTGAATACGATGGCGCCTCCTTGTTGTTTTTCAAGGTCTTTGACGCAGAGGGCCGCCGCTTGGAGTGCTGCCCCAGAGGAGGCAGCCGGGACATCGACGTGGCAGGGGCTAAGCCTGCCGTTCGCTTCCCCAACAGCCCCTCCGGCAGCAGCGGCAATGCTTGGGAGTCCAGCGACTCTCCCGAGCTCTTAGCGACTCCGGAGACGAGCGACGACAGCTACGTGCCCCCGAGCTCGCGCCGTGCCCGGAGCAAGGCGGCTGCATCAGGCCGTCTCCACAGCTGATTTGGATCGGGTTGGCGCCGGCCTCCCGTGGCCCACTGTTGATGATGGCGTCGGCCATGGAGACACGTGTAGTTAGGGATCCTTAGGATTCGCATCTTTTGTTCCCTGCGAGGAATCGAGAAAACACCCCTTGGGGGCATCTAAAGGGTCCGCGATGTATTTTGTTGATTTCATCCTTATTATGAAGAAGTGTGAATGCTTGTCCTGTCCCGGATTGGTTCCCCCTTTCTAACCATGCGAGGGCTCGGTGCTCTACGCTGACAGGTCCCGGTCCCCAGGCAGGCTTCAGCCGTCGCTGGTATGCCAGGTCGTGATGCCGTGGTCAAGTCCAGGAGGTGAGCGGCCCGAGGTCCAGTAAGAGCCCCTGAGGCGCGATGCTCAGGAGGTCCCCTTTAGCACGCAAGCAGCCGACGAGAGGTGAGAAAGGAAGGCAACGTTGTCGTCATAGAACCGCATCGAGTGAAGATTTCGCGTCATGACGATTAGCCATTCCAAGCGTGAAACTTATCTTGGTAATAGGGAGCGCTCCTTCGAGTTGCGCCAGACTTGCACGTCGGCAGCTGTGGAGCAGCTAGGTTAGGCCCTCGCGAGCTTCCCTTCTCTCTCCCCCCCCCCACACACTTTCCTTTTTGCTCTACGTCCTTAGGTCCCGGCCCTCGAGCGAGCTCAGCCACCGCTGGTATGCCATGTCGCGATGCCGTGGACAAGGCCAGGGGGTGAGGGCTGGAAAGCCAGTAAGAGCTCCTGAGTCGCGATGCTCAGGAGCCCCCCTTTTAATGTGTAAGCGGATCGCGTGGGAAAGAGAGAGAGAGAGCTCGTGGTGCCACCCGCTGTAGACCTCAGGGGGTTCTTGTCGTGGAATTAACACGTCAGATGTCCTAGTAGAAGGACTTAGTCGTGGAGCCATCGCAACGAGGTTAGCTTAAAGGGGTTAAACCGGAACAAGGGACACAGGAAGTTTATACTGGCTCGGCCCCTCGAAGTGAAGGTAAAAGCCTACGATCCAGTTGTTGTGGGATTGATTGATCTCGATGAGCAGGGAGCGAATCTGCTTTACCTATCTCTCGAGCTGTTGTTTCTTGTTCCTGAACCGCCGCCAGGTTGTCCCTTTATATACATAGGTTGACGCCCGGCCGGTTTACAGAGTCCCGAGGCCGGCAAATACAAGTGTCCGGCTCGGTCTCTTCCTTTCCCTAACTTACAATACAAGTTATATGAATATGCCGGTTTATAACTATGGGCCTTAATCCGCCTTTGGGCTCTGGGCCTCTAAGCTTTAACAGTAAAGCGCCATCTTCTTTGTCTTCATGGCTTCAATATAGATGAGCGTGAACCGGCCCCTCCCGGGCAGTTTACACTCAGTAGTTGTATCCTCAACATTAGGCCCCAGATTGATTTGAACCTGTTCATGTCAATCTTCAATACTTAGAAAAATTCCCTGAACATCTTCTTATGATCCTCGTAAACCGCCATGATATCTTCTCCCTGTAACTTTGGTAAGCCGCCGTGACGTCATCTTCTGAAATTGTAGTAAATCATCATGACGTCATCTCTGTATAAAAAGGTTATAAAGATTCCCTTCATTAATTAACTTTCTGAAGATCGAGGCGACAGTTGCGCCCCATTTTGCCGCTTCAGGCTCCTTGATTCTCGCGCCTGCCTACTTTATCCATTGGCCTTATAAATAGGCCTCAGGGTCATTCCATTTTCCCCTTTCGTACTTCTTCTTCTTCCTCTCGACGCTCAAGCCTGACAGCTCCGCCGCCGCCGTCGACCTTGAAGCTCTGCATCCTCCCTGGCCGCTGCATCAACCTGAACGCACCAGAGATCCGCGGCTCTACTCCGCTACTCTTGTGAATCCGGTAAGCCTTTTTTCCTCAATCCTAGATCTGTGTTAGGGTTTCGGTGCTCATCTGTGCTCATCAATGTTCGTGCATGCTTATTGTTTTGCCCTTACTGTCTCATTGAATCTAGATCAACTTGACCTTTTTCTTCTGCGGCCAAAGCTTTTAGTTTATTTCGCCTCCGCATAGCATTTTTAGGACCACGAACAAATCGCATCTGGCTCCTTTCTGTTCTGCTGTCGCCATTTTAAGACTATGATACTTTTTCTTTTCCTGAACTGTGTTAGATCCAAAAACAATCCTTAGCTTGTGAAACCTGTTTATATAGCACTTAGTAATTTTCAGATCTGTTACCCTTCGTGCCACTGTAGGCGGTTTAACCTATAGAAAACGACAATCCGGCAGGTACCATTAGCCCTCTCGTAAACTGCCATCTGTACTTGAACATCTATCTCTGGTTTAATGTACATACACGCTTTGATTAAATTCTCCGGTTTGATACCAGTTTGTGCATATCAATCTTGAACCGTGAACCGGCGTTTGCACTTCCTTTATAGTTTGTCCTCCAAAATGGCCAAGAAATTCTCCTCTTGCAACTGTGTTCCTTCCCAGATCACGGAATACAACTCAATCGATATGTTCTAACTGGCACTTTGGCAAAGAAGGAAGTCATTCATTGGAGAGTCCCTGGTGCCGAAAACCCTCCTGAACCTCAAGATGGAGAAGTGGTTGTGTTTATTCAGCATATGGACCGAGGGTTTATCCCTCTCGGATCAAAAAATTTCCGTGATGTACTTGCCAGCTTCCAACTCCATCCTCAAGACATTGGACCGAACTCTGTGTCCAACATCTGCAATTTCCATGTTTTCTACGAAGTTTATTTACAAGAAGAACCGACAGTTGAACTCTTCAGAGACTTCTTCCACTTAAACCGTCGTACTGAATTTTCTGATGGCCCCAATACTGAACTTGGCGGAGTGTCGATTCAGAAAAGGAAAGAAGTCGATTTTTCTCATGCCAAACATCACAGCCAGCCCAAGGATTGGAATCAAACATGGTTCTACTGTCAGAACACCGCTCCTGCTGATGAAAACCCTCTGCCGGGTTACCGTGTTCACCGTCTCAGCAACGGCCATCCATTGCCTCAGCGGCTCACTGCCAAAGAACGACAAACATATGCACCACAACTTGCTAAGCTCCAGGATATCCTAGCAAACGGCTTAACCGGCATTGACCTCGTTCGTTGCTGGATTTCGTGGGGTATCCTACCCTTAAGCCGCCGCACCAGGTTGATGCTTGAGTATACCGGGGATGTCAAGGACCCTCAACGGCACCATGAAATACAAATGACTGATGATGAAGTCACTGAGTCTGTCAAAAAGATGCTAGATGAACCGATCGCTGAGTGCAGCAAGACTGGGTTGCGTCCCTTTTATGCCTCCAACAAACCGCCAGCGGTAAGAATTTTATCCTTCTGCTTTTTAATCCGTCTCCACTTTAGCACTTTTCTGATAGCCCTTTGTTTATTCTTACAGGCCAAAGATCCTTTCTGGAAAAGGAAAACTCAAGACAAACCGGCAAAAGCTCAAGACAAACCGGCAAGAGCTCCTCGTGCTAAGAGCAAGGCCACCAAGAGGCCAGCAAAGAAGAAAACCGCCGAATCCTCTGATCCACCCGAAGATATTGATGATTCGGAACAAGAGGTAGAACTTGACTCGCTTGGTTCATTTTTCATACATCTTATTGACAACGACCATTACCAAGATGATGCGGAAGCTAGCCGTGCCGACCATGTAGAGGTAATCTCCCTTTCCTCCAATTCCGATCTTGTGCCAGTAAGAAAAATCCGTTGCGCAGTTCGGAAAGTGAAACGTTCACATCCTTTCACTCATTTGGATCCACAGCATCCTGAAGCTCGTCGCACAACCCGGCATAGTGGCCAGCAAGTCACTTCTTCCGGTTTACCAGACACTCCAATCCGGAAGTGCCGTGCAGAGGTCTCTTATAATTCTAACAAGTCCTATCCCTTGGCGGGTTACTTCCGATACCCTCTTAATCCATCTGACTCAAATTATCAGGTAACTTCTAATTCATCCTCTGGCGATTCATCAACCACGCAAATGCCTCCCCTCAAGACCGTTCACGGGTAAGTATAATAATTTTAGCTTTACCTTCTTGCGCCGGTTTACCATATTAATCCTCTGTTGCCAATTTGCAGCGCCAAAGCCCGATTTAGCAAGAAGGCAAAAACAAATGCTCCCACTGATGAGATTGAACCGGAAGAACCTCAGAGGGTGCCAGTGGAGATGCTGATATTGCTATGGATGATCCTGCGCCACAAGGTCGGGATACTGATGCTGATCCGCCAGAAGCTAACCCGGCGAGCCCTCATGTCAATCCGCCAAGCCCGCATGCCAATCCTCCAAGTCCAACTGTTGATCCGCCAAGCCCGGACAAGGCCTTAGATAAACCAGCGGGCCCAAACACAGCAACTGATGATGTTGTGATTACTGGGGTTGGCCATACTTCTCCTGGTAATCATGTCGCTTTGTCAAAGCACAGTGCCAAAGTGGAATCTGCTGCTGAAGAGAAAGGCAAATGGAAGACTGATCTGTCAAGCTATGCTCATCTTCCCGCTCAAGAACTTCACTCTGGATACCTAAACCGCCTATATACAAGCCGTGACTATGAGGCCGGTTTAGTCAATATGATGAAGGAGCACTATGAGGTAACTTCCCAACACTTTTAATTTCTTGTACTGTATGTCAACTCCATTGTAGCCCCCCAGTGCCGGTTTATCTCTTCAAGATGAAACGGGACTTTGGATAACAAAGACTTCAACTGTGTAGCCCCCAACGGCCGGTTTACCTCTGCAAGATGAATCGGGTCTTTCTGTTCAAAAACTTGTCCTTGTTGAATTCTTTCACCTTTGATTTGTCTAATCGATTACACATTAGCCCCCAAGTGCCAAGATTAATACTTGTATTGAGCCTTGGGACTTTGAATAATAGTCAAAAAGAAACAATCCGCATTAGCCCCCAAGTGCCAAGTGTATAACTTGTTATGTGCTTGGGACTTTGAGAAAAAATCTTAACATCTTCATCATCTGTCTTTTGCAGGCTGACTTGAACAACAAAGATTCCTAGATTGCCGATCTTCAAGAAAACATTAAGTCCCAGCAAGCAGAAACCTCCAAGGCCAAAGATGAACTGAAGGGCGCTTTGACTGCCATGGAGTAATTAAAGGATGGTTTCAAAAGTGAGCGGGCGGATTGGGAAACAGAGAAGGCTGCTCTATTGAAGCGTGTTGAAGATACCGAAGCAGCTCTTAAACCGGTGGCAGATGAGATAACTAGGCTAAAACATCAAGTCAATGCTATGACTTCAGCAATATTTGGTAAGTATTGTTTGTATGAACCTTTCTTAAACATCTTTGAAATTGCCGGTTTAACAGCAAATTCTTAAACCGTTGCAGGTAGCCGTATTGCGCATCTGGGCTCGGATATGCGGATGAAATTAAAGGCAGCATATACGTTGATAGAACAATTGTATACTGGTGCTCAAGAGTCATCTGTGCGGCCACCTTCAACAAACCGGCACCAACCTTGATCAAGGATACGTTGGCCAAATTGTCTATGACCCCGGCCCAGATGGAAGAGGTAAAGCGATATGCTGCAAGAGCTGGCGCTTTAACAACACTAACTCGGGCCAAAGCGTGGATTGCTGATCTTGATCCGGCAGATATCGCAAAGGGCTATCCAGGTCAACAAGAAGATGGATCAGACTTTGGTAATGAAGCCCTCAAAGCCTTGACAAAAGAGATGAGCCCACTGGAAAGCCAATTGGCTGAAGAGGTTGACTTGTCTGTCTATCGTCCAGCTATGACGCAGACAACAAACGGGTTGACGCAGCTGTGAAAGAAGCACAGAATTTAATCCCTCCAATCCGTAAGCACTCCTATGCCCCTGACGTTGAACCGTCCAATCTTATAAGCAACGAAGTTGTCTTTCAAGCCTTAACCAGGATTGATTGGACCACCCTTGACTTCCAGCCACTGGGTGAGGAGGAGGAGGTTGAACCGACGTGAGATGATCCTTCCACTTCACATCAGCCTGGTGACGAATCATAATCCGGCAGCCGGTTTGATTTTCACATATATCATTGTGGGCAACAAACAATTATTATTTTGGGCATCAAAGCGCCTTGTAATAGGCTAGTTGAAATACTTTGACCTTCTGCCATCGTGCACTGCTACCTGTTATTGTAATCCGGCATGATTGTTGCTATGCTTGCTATATTTGCCTTGGTATTTCTTATAAAATCATGCCTTCTGCATTTGAAAAGCTTAAACATATCCTGGCGGTTTACCGCCGGACGGGTTATGATACCCAATACAGAACTAGAATTCTCATAACCAAGGTTATAAAGTAATGAAATATATCATACCTGTGATATTAAATCGCCTTTTGTTGGCTTACCAACTTTTATGTAGTAAGGTTAAGAACCCAAACCTTGAGTGTTTTGAAATACCCGCCACATTGTGCTGGTGCGTAATAAGCCATGCCGGGTTGCCATAATCACCGGATGATCATCCTGGCGACTTATAGCCAATGCCAGACCGGATTAAGATATGCCGGTTCATAATTGATTATGTGCTAACAGCTGAGCACTGTAAGCCACGCCGGGTTAAGAAACACCGGGTTGATGTAATGACATATAGTCTGGCCGAGTCAGTAGACACCGGTTTAACTTAGAAATTAATCAAAAGAGATGAAACTTGCAAAAAAGATATCAAATAAAACTTGTAGTCGAGGCTTTTCAAGGGCTGCTAGGCCCAAATTCGAGGCTTTTCGTGGGCTGCCAGGCCGCTGAGTTAAACCATTTGACAAATACTTTAAAGATGGGCCTCCAACTAACCAATCATCATTTTAACTTTGACAAGTTCAGGGTCTGTATAAGATTGACTTGTCAAACGTTCGGTGGGTCATGCCAGGATTACCTGGATAGGAGTAGCTTACTTGATGAAGGCAGGTTAACCCGGGGTTTTAGGTGAATACACCAGGCTTCCAAGCCGTGGGTCGATACCCAATTACAAGGGTCCTTTCAAACTCTTTGTTGCTTTGCACAAAGAGCCCCCAAGTAACTTTGTGAGCTGTGCTCAATGGGTGCCTATGTTTGAGTTGTGCTTTTAGCAACAATACCCTCTTTGACCCCTTGGGTGTGAAGCTCCCAAGATTTATTGTGGTATGATAGCCGGTTTAATGGACAAACAGGACGTCGCTTTGTAAGCAGAAGCCCCTTGTAACCAAGAAATATTGGAAGAACGACAGAGGCCCTGCTTGTAGCAAGGATACCGGTTTATTATTTTGATCATAATATATGCACTGTCAAAATATGTACATAATGAGAGCCTATGGCTCAGGTGTAGTAAGGCCGTAGAAGAGAGATATTCCACAGCCGACGGGTCTCCTCCTCCGATTTGCTTGAGTCTTTGTGCTCGCGAACATCGATGAGGTAGTATGATCCGTTGTGCAGATTCTTGCTGACCACAAAGGGCCCTTCCCAAGGGGGGGATAACTTGTGCATATCGGTTTGATCCTGGATGAGCCGGAGCACCAAGTCGCCTTCTAGAAAGGTTCTTGTTCTAACCCGGCGGTTGTGATAACGCCGCAGGTCTTGCTGATAAACCGCCGAACGAGCCAACGCCATGTCCCTTTTTCATCTAACAGGTCCAGTGCTTCTTGACGTGCTTGCTCGTTGTCCGCTTCAACATAATTAGCATCCCGGGGCAAGTCATGACGAATATCACTTGGGATTACCGCCTCTGCCCCATAAACCATGAAGAAAGGTGTATAACCTGTAGATAGGTTTGGGGTGGTGTTTATGCTCCATAACACAGATGGTAGCTCTTCCACCCAACAAGCTGGCGTCCTCTTCAAAGGAACCATAAGCCGGGGCTTGATGCCCTTCAGGATTTCCTGATTGGCTCTATCAGCTTGACCATTACATTGGGGGTGAGCCACAGATGACACATCAAGCCGGATGTGCTCTTGTTGACAAAAGTCCTCCATCTCGCCTTTGGAGAGGTTCGTGCCGTTATCTGTGATGATGATGTGTGGAAAACCAAAACGGAAGATCACCTTTTTGATGAATTGAACCGTCGTGGCTGCATCACACTTGCTTATTGGCTCCGCTTCAACCCATTTAGTAAACTTGTCAACCGCCACCAACAGGTGGGTCTTCTTATCTTTGGATCGCTTGAAAGGCCCTACCATGTCAAGCCCCCAAGTAGCAAACGACCAAGTGATGGGAATCATACGTAGCTCCTGAGCCAGAACATGAGCTCGTCGTGAGAATTTCTGACAACCATCGCACCGCCTCACCAAGTCTTCAGCATCAGCATGAGCCGTCAGCCAATGGAAACCATGACGAAACGCTTTAGCAGCCAAGGATTTTGAACTGGCATGATGACCACAGTCTCCTTCGTGGATTTCCCGTAAAATCTCACGGCCTTCTTCAGGAGAAACACAGCGCTGGAACACACCAGAGACACTACAACGGTGTAACTCGCCGTTGTGAATAACCATGGACTTGGACCGCCGAACTATCTGTCTGGCCAAAACTGCATCTTCTGGTAACTCGCCCCGGTTCATATACGCCAAGTATGGAACCGTCCAATCCGGAATAATATGTAAAGCGGCCACCAACTGTGCCTCCGAATCAGGAATAGCGAGGTCCTCCTCTGTAGGCAACTGAACTGACGGGTTGTGCAAGACATCCAGAAAGGTATTGGGCGGCACCGGTTTACGCTGAGATCCCAGCCGGCTTAAAGCATCAGCCGCCTCATTTTTGCGCCGATCAATGTGCTCCACTTGATAACCCTTGAAGTGACCAGCGACAATATCCACCTCTCACCGGTAAGCCGCCATAAGTGGATCCTTTGAATCCCAAGTACCTGAAACTTGCTGAGCCACCAGGTCCGAGTCTCCAAAGCATTGTACCCAGCTTAAATTCATCTCCTTAGCCACTCGAAGATCATGGAGTAAGGCCTCGTACTCAGCTGCATTGTTAGTACAAGGGAACATTAAGCAAAGAACATAATGAATTTTATCGCCTCAAGGGGAAGTAAGGACAACTCCAGCCCCCGAGCCTTCCAATTGCCTGGACCCATCAAAGTGAATAGTCCAGTATGTGATGTCCGGTTTATCTTCCGGTGTCTGCAACTCTGTCCAATCATTGGTGAAATCCACAAGGGCCTGGGACTTGATGGTTGTTCGAGGCATATACTTCAAACTGTGTGGTCCAAGCTCAATATCCCACTTAGCAACCCGGCTAGTTGCCTCCCTATTCTGGATGATATCCCCCAAAGGAGCAGAACTGACCACTGTGATAGGGTGACCTTGAAAGTATTGCTTAAGCTTCCGACTTGCCATGAAAACCCCATACACCAGCTTCTGCCAATGCGGATATCTTTGCTTTGATTCAATGAGCACTTCGCTGATATAATAAACCGGCCTTTGAACCGGGTATTCCTTTCCAGCCTCCTTGCGATCCACCACAATAGCTACACTGACAGCCCAGGCATTAGCAGCCACACATAACAACAGTGGCTCCTTATCAACTGGAGCAGCAAGAACCGGTGGTTCAGCCAACTGCTTCTTTAAGTCCTCCAACGCCGCATCAGCAGCATCATTCCAGGCAAAATTATCTGTCTTCTTCAACATCTGATACAGGGGGATCGCCTTCTCTCCCAATCTGCTGATAAACCGGCTCAAAGCCACAATGCGACCTGCCAGACGTTGAATATCATTGATGCACGCCGGTTTTGCGAGGGACGTAATAGCTTTAATATTTTCTGGATTAGCCTCAATACCCCTGTTAGATACCAGAAACCCTAGGAGCTTGCCTGCCGGAACACCGAAGACGCACTTGTCCGGATTGAGCATCATCTTATGAACCCGCAGATTATCAAAGGTCTCCTTGAGGTCATCTATCAGTGTCTCCTTTTTCTGGATTTTACCACAATATGATCCACATAAGCATGAACATTGCGCCCAATCTGAGTATGAAGACAATTCTGCACACAGCGCTAATAAGTTGCCTGGGCACTCTTCAGCCCAAAGGGCATAGACACATAATAGAAGGCTCCAAAGGGAGTGATGAAGGTTGTCTTCTCCTGGTCCTTAACTGCCATCTTGATCTGATGATAACCAGAATAAGCATCCAAGAAACTCAAACGCTCACAACCTGCAGTAGCATCAATGATTTGATCAACACGAGGGAGGGCAAAGGGATCAGCTGGACAAGCTTTGTTCAAATCTGTGTAATCCACACACATACGCCAAGTGTCGTTTTTCTTAAGTACCAGCACCGGATTGGCCAACCACTCTGGGTGAAACACCTCCACAATAAACCCTGCTGCCAATAGCCGGGCTACCTCTTCACCAATGGCCTTGCGCCTCTCTTCATTAAAACGGTGAAGAAACTATTTGACCGGTTTGAACTTTGGATCAATATTAAGAGTGTGCTCAGCGAGTTCCCTCGGTACACCTGGCATGTCAGAAGGTTTCCATGCAAAGATTTCCTGGTTCTCACGGATGAACTCGATGAGCGCGCTTTCCTATTTCGGATCCAAGTTGACGCTGATACTGAACTACTTGGATGAATCGCCAGGAAAAAAAATCAACCAATTTAGTCGCATCAGCCGATTTAAACTTCAAAGCCGGATCATGCTCTGTAGTTGACTTCTTTAGAGAAGTCATGTCTGCCGGATCAGCATTGTCCTTATAAAACTTCAACTCCTCCGTTGCACAAACCGATTCAGCATAAGCCACATCACCTTCCTCGCACTCCAGCGCAATCTTATGACTACCATGAACCGTGATGGTCCCCTTATGACCCGGCATTTTGAGCTGCAGATAAACATAACACGGCCTTGCCATGAATTTAGCATAAACCGGCCGTCCAAACAAGGCATGGTACGGACTTCTGATCTTGACCAGTTCAAAGGTCACCGTCTCGGATCTTGAATCATGATCATCTCCAAAACCCACCTCCAGAGCTATCTTACCACCTGGGGAAGCCGATTTACTAGGCACCACACTGTGAAAAACGGTGTTTGACGGTCTAAGGTTCTTATCTGTCAACCCCATACGCTGGAAGGTTTCGTAATACAAGATATTGATACTGCTCCCTCCGTCCATGAGCACGTTGGTGAATTTATAACTTCCAACCTGCGGTGCAACCACCAAAGCTAGGTGGCCCGGATTGTCAACCCGAGGCGGATGATCCTCCCGAATCCAGACAATAGGCTGCTCAGACCAGCGTAGATAACGCGGCACTGCCAGTTCAACAGAGTTTACTGCCCTTTTATGGAGCTTCTGATCGCGCTTGCACAAACTAGTAGTGAAGACATGATACTGTCCACCGTTTAACTACTTCGGGTTGCTCTGATAACCCGACTGCTGCTGAATCCCCTGATTACTCTGCTGATTGTGACCACCTTGGTTGTTCTGATTTCCCTGATTATTCTGAAATCCTGAGTTTGAACCGCCACCACCGTAACCCGGCCCGTGAAACCCTGGACCGGAACCACCGGATGGACCACGATCATACCAGAAGAGATCGAGTTTTGAATTCCCTCATGATGTGACAATCCTTCCAGGTGCGTGGCGGAACCTCCTTTGTTCCGTGCTTTGGGCAGGGCTGGTTTAACAAGCGTTCCAGATTCATGCCTCCATCGCGCTGGGGCGGTTTACCCTTACGGCGCTGCATATTGCCCTGCATATTGGTGTTAGGCACAAAATCTGAACTATCCGCTTTACGCTTACCATTGTTCCCGTGACTCGCCTGGCTATGCTGTCCTTTTGAACCGGCATTCTTCTTTCCCTTCTCCTGCTTTTCTTCATCAGAATCGGGGTCCTTGGTATTATCAGAATCAGCATACTTAACAAGAGCCGCCATGAGCGTTCCCATATCATTGCAGTGATGCTTGAGCTGTCCCAACTTCATCTTTAGTGACTTAAACCGGCAATTACCTTCCAAGGTCACAATCGCCGTGTCAGGATTGATGCAGCCTGACGAATGCAAAATTTCTGAAACCCGACACACCCAATGAGTTGTTGATTCATTCTCTCCTTGGACACAAGCCGCCAGATCTACAATAGACATATGTTGCTTGCATGTATCCTTGAAGTTTGCTATAAACTTGGCCTTCAACTCATCCCATGAACTGGTCGAGTTAACGGGCAGGCTCTTCAGCCAGGTACGAGCCGTTCCTTCTAACATCATGGTGAAGTATATTACACACGCCGCTTCATCCACATCTAGCATCTCCATTGCCATCTCATAACTTTCAACCCACGCCTCAGGGGGTTGATCAGCGGTATAATTAGGCACTTTACGCGGACCCTTGAAATCCTTGGGTAGCCGCACATTACGCAGAGCCGGGGTGAGGCACGGTACTCCCCAAGAGCTAAAGGCCAAACCACGTTCAACTGATGTCGCTGGCTGAACCGGAGCGGGTTGATTACGATGCTACCGCCAATCGCATCGCTAACTCGCTTCGCTGTGCTCTGTTGTTGTTCACCACATCCTGAGCATTCAAACCGCCGTGCGCCGAATTAGGCCCTCAAGGGGCATCACGACGCCACGCACTGCTTGACACGGCCAGTTCGTCCATGTGCCTTCTATAACTCTTGCTCGGACGGGGGGTTGAATGTATTATGTCTCGGCTGTAGGAGTAAGCCTGCTGCTGCACAACAGCGGTTTGAAGAAGATCCCTACCCCGTCGTGTCTCAACCGCCGCCAGTGAGTCACCCTCCATTGGAATAGCTGCTAAACGCGATGATGCAGCAATCATGTTATCCAAAGGGCTAGAGAAGTGACCTGGTGGCGTTGTTACGTATTGCGGCGGGTTGTCCGTTCGTCAAGGCGGGTCCATCACCCGTGCTGATCCGGCGCCGCCCCAGGTGCCTCGGTCCGGTTTGCTGCTGCCGGATTACTGGGCCTGGCTCCTGGCATATTGAAGAGATTCATACCCTCGTAAACCGGCAGTAGACGAGACCGGTACTTCCTTATCATTACTTCGTTTGACGCGTTCTGATCCAACATAAGCTGGTAATTCTGCGCCTGGATCTGTTGTGATTGGGCATCTAAAGCGACTCGCTCTTCAGCCATCCTGGCCTCCTCAGCGCCCAAGTCTGCCTTGGCCTGAGTTATCTGATCCTTTAGCTTTGTAACATCCGCATTATGTTGATCTTGGGTCTCCGGGGTGACTGTCGTGGTCAACGATGCCGTCAAAGCGTCCAACAGACCGGCAAGAACTTGAGCCGGCCGGCGCGCAGGGCCTCCTGCCGCGACTGCCGATCCGGAGATCATTGCTATTGTACATGAAGATTGCATGGTGGGTTGCATACTGGCCATGAAGATTGCAACCCAGTTTGGCAGTTCAAAGGGGCCCGGAATACTGTCGCCATCGGAATATCCCCAATCCGGCCATCTTGCAATTGGTATAGGTACTCGGTTTCGCAGTGGATGATTCACCATCTGAGTAGATGGCCGTCTCACTGTCGGACACCGGTTCAGATTCCGCACCATGGATGAACCCTACGAACGCACGCTTCATGGCAGGCTGAACCCGGGCAGGACTTGCACACTGAGCCGTTTCGACGAGGTTGGTGGAGATGTCCGGCTCAGGGCCCGGTTCGCCGATCTTGCCGATGAAAACGTGAATTCCGCCAAAGGGGACCCGGTACCCGTACTCGATTGAGCCGGCCTCGGGGCCCCAGCCTGCATCATCGATGTAGATCTTGCCGCGATGACTCTTGGTCATCCGGCCAACCACGTACCCTTTGAGTCCTTCAAAGTTGCCCTTTAAGAACTCGAAACCATCGTGCGATAGCCCCACGGTGGGCGCCAACTTTCATGGAATTAACACGTCAAATGTCCTAGCAGAAGGACTTAGTCATGGAGCCATCTCAATGAGGTTAGCTTAAGGGGGTTAAACCGAAACAAGGGACACAGGAAATTTATACTGGTTCGGCCCCTTGCGGTGAAGGTAAAAGCCTACGATCCAGTTGTTGTGGGATTGATTGATCTCGATGAGTAGGGAGCGAATCCGCTTTACCTTTCTCTCGAGCTGTTGTTTCTTGTTCCTGAACCGCTGCCGGGTCGTCTCTTTATATACACAGTTTGACGCCCGGCCGGTTTACAGAGTCCCGAGGCCGGCTCATACAAGTGTCCAGCTCGGTCTCTTCCTTTCCCTAACTTAGAATACAAGTTATATGACTATGGTGGTTTACAACTATGGGTCCTAATCCGCCTTTCGGCTTTGGGCCTCTAAGCTTTAACAGTAAAGCGCCATCTTCTTTGTCTTCATGGCTTCAATATAGATAAGCGTGAATCGGCCCCTCCCGGCACCATGGATGAGCGTGAACAAGGCCAGGGGGTGAGGGCTGGAGAGCCAGTAAGAGCTCCTGAGTCGCGATGCTCAGGAGCCCCCTTTTTAATGCGCAAGCGGATCACATGGGAAAGAGAGAGAGAGCTCGTGGTGCCACCCGCTGTAGACCTCAGGGGGTTCCTGTAAACCAACACGAGAAAAGCACAGGTTGCCATTATGATTGCCAACTGGCCATTGGTTGCTCCGAGAGAGTGGTGAGGGCAGTGAGGGCCTAGTGAGGTGACTCTTGCGAGGCTGCCGCGGGCTAGAGCTCGACCACTCAGATTTGTCGACAATGCAGGGACGGACCCATGCGCAGGCGTCGTGCCAGTGTAAGCAGCTCCAGTGGCAGGTGTCAATCGAGCAGGCGATAATCACATGCGGGTTAAGCATGAAAGGAAAATCAGCTTAGACAAATGCGAGAGGGATACATGCCACTGGGTCAGGCCCGAGCGGCTTGGGGTTGATATAGCCCAACGGGCGCCCCCAAGAAGGTAAACTAAAGACATAAGCAAAAGGGATACATGCCGCAGGGACAGACCCATGCGGCCTGGGAATGATGCAGCCCTGAGGGTGCTCCCAGCTGAAATGAACTCGGGAGATATCACCTGGTGCCATTGTAGAAGGGGTGTTGGAGTAGCTGAAGATGCGCGATGAAGAGGCCTATCCTTACAAGCCACCGGAGCCCTGAGCCTCGGGAGGCTCTGGGGGTCCAGGCGGTTCCTCGAGGACCATCTCCATCTCCGCTAGGACCGCGTGATGCCTGGCCTCCTGAGCTGTCAGAATGCTCCGCAGATGGCGCTGGTGGGTAGCAGCCGCGTTCGGCAGGCCGAAAGGCATGCGAACATAGTTGTGCGGTGGACCGTCGCGACATCCCATGCGCAAAGGCCAGAGGCGCTCCTGAGATGCCGCTCGGTTGAGCCCTGGGACATCGAGGGAGACGCACAGCCCGCCATCCTCGCCTGGATGGGGAGCCACGCCGGGCAAACGGCGATCGCCGTGCATGGCTCTTGCTTCCTGAACCTCCCGAGTGGTCTTGGTGATGAACTCCTGAGGGTTGGGCTTCCCACGCCATGTGCCTTCCTGAGGGAAACGTGTCGCGAAGCACGCCTCGAAGTGGTGCCGGAGTGCCTCCCTCGTGATTTTGGCAAAGTCTGAGGCCCTCCAAAAGAGAGCCCCCGAACCCTGCCCAAGGAGGGCATCGGGCGGGCCTTCCTATGCGATGGAAGGAGGCGCCCCTTGCACGGGCGCAGATCCTGATGTGGCACCTCCTGAGGCCTTGAGCTGGGTGATGTCTTCTTCTTCTTGGGGACTGCCTCAGGAGGATTCTTGCCCTTGTTGTCTGGGTCCTCGATTGATGCAGCTTGGAAGGCGCGCTCGAGGGAGCACACCGCATCTTTCTCTTCGCAGGGGACTGTGATGATTTTGCCGCTTCCTGGCATCTTGAGGACGTTGTAGCCGTGGTGGGTCACTTCCATGAACTTGGCCAGGGCTGGATACCCTAAGATGGCATTGTATGGTAGGAGGATGTGGGCGACGTCGAAGTCGATGAGCTTGGTGTGGTAGTTGTTGCGCTGTCCAAGGGTGACAAGGAGGCGGACCTGCCCTCTCGGGGTAGTGGAGCCGTCAGTAACTCCTCAGAAAGGCTTGGTAGGCTGAAGTTGATCATATGGCACTTGAAGGTTGTTGAACATCTCAACGGACAGAACATTGAGCCCTGCCCCGCCATCGAGGAGGGTCCTGGTAACTTGCACATTGCTGATGATTGGGCAACAAAGCATCGGGAGGACGCCAGCGGTAGCCGCACACTTGAGTTGATCTGCTGAGCTGAAAGTGATGGCGCACTTGGACCACCTGAGCGGGCGCGTGGCCTCAAGCTTGGGGAGGACTGCATTCACCTCGCGAGCAAACTGCTTGAAGATGCACTGAGAGGCTGGGGCCTGGGCACCGCCCAAGATGCAAGCGATTGCACGTGGCTCCTGGAAGCCCCCAGCCCCCTCGTCCTGGTGGTGGTCGTCATTCCTTTTTGGCAGCGGTGGCAGAGGAGGAAGGCCTGCACTGCCCTGCAGGTGGTCCTCGTGAGGCTGATCCCTCCAGGCTCCCTCACGAGGCTGGTCCTGCCGGCGATCCTCGTGAGGTCGGTCACACCACTCCTGGCGAGGGCCTCGGTCGTCCCATCGTCCTCCGCCTTGTCCTCCTCCTCGGTCGTAGCCCCGGTCGTTGCGCTCGGGGCGTCGACCGAAGCGTCCTTCTCGAACGGCCCTGAGCTCCTGGCATTCGTTGGTGCTGTGGGTGTGGAGGTTGTGGTAGGCGCAGAATGGTCGGCTACCCTTGGACGACTCCGGCTGGTCCTAGCCGTGCTTCGTGTCTGGTTCGGCTGCAAGCACGGCTACTCCTTTGCACTTCACGTCTTTGGCCTTGGCCTTCTTCTCTTATGGGTCAGCAGATGGAAGCTTGAGGAGGGAGAGGCGTCCTTCCTCAGCCCTTGTGCACTTGGTTGCCAGGTTGAACAGCTCCAGGGATGTGCACAGGTCCTCGTGGATGGCGAGCTCCTCCTTCACTTGACGTCGCGCAAGCCATCAGAGAACGCTGAGATGATGGCCTCGTCCGTCACCTTGGGGATCTTGAGGCGGGCACTGTTGAACCGCTGGATGTATTTCTGCAGGGTCTCTCTAGGCTGCTACTTGATGCGGTGTAGGTCACCCACGGCCAGGGGGCGGTCGCGAGTGCCTTGGAAGTTGGCGATGAAACGGCTGCGCATCTCGTCCCAGGAGGAGATCAAGCCGGGAGGCAGGTTCAGGAGCCAGGTGCGGGCACCTTCCTTGAGTGCCATGGGAAACCAGTTCGCCATGACCTTCTCGTCTCTGTTGGCCGCCTCGATGCCCAGCTCGTAGAGCTGCAGGAACTCCACAGGGTCGGTTGTACCATCATAGCGAGGAGGCAAGTCCGTCTTGAACTTGCACTACAAAAAAATACACTTCCGTGATAATACGTGTTTGTCACAGTAGGTCGCGTTTTTTGTCATGCATGTACATCCATGACAAATTTATGACAGAATCAAGATAGTCATACCTGTGTTGTCGTAGAAGTGTTCGATGACATTACCAAAATTATCATCACGGAAGTGTCCACTTCCATGACGATAAATCGCGCGTCACAGAAGTGCTTTCGTCAAGTGTGACCGACACATGGCATCCACCGTAACGGAACACCGTTAAGCTATCAGGTAGGGTTTTGGATCCGATAACTCATTAACAGCCCCGACCAATGGGGATTTTCCACATGTAAAATCATCATTGGCTGGAGGAAACACGTGTCGGATCACCGTTGGGACAGATGTCATCCATTCATTGGACAGAAGGCGCCTATGATACGTCGACACATGGCACGGCCCAACAGAGGCCCATTACTGTGACAAGGCCGGCCCGTTTGACTTGGTCAAAAGGTGGCGGGCCGGCCCATGTAAAGCCTGTTAACGGCCTGTTCACATATAGCCCATTTACAGCCCGCTAACCCAAGGCCCGTTACGCCCTATCCGAATTAGGCCCAGTAGCGTCATCTGGGCCACCCAATATGATTTCATCCCATTTTCACTTCTAGCCCATGTATGGCACATGACGTCTTTCGGCCCATATGAGGCCCTATGTAATTCTTGGCCTATTAATGGCCCGTGGTGAAACTGGCCCGTAATGAACAGTGTATTACTTTACACCCATTAACGGCCCGTGGTGAAACTGGCCCGTAATGAACAGTGTATCACTTTATACCCATTAAGGGCCCGTTATTCCGTTGGGCTGTTTCCATTATGTTATCTTTCGGCCTTCTCAGAGCCCATTTATTCTTGGGCTCATTTCGAGCATCCGTTTACTTACGGCCCGTTACTGTCATTTTCTGCTTATGGGCCAAATTCAGCCCGTGGTTACAGTCGGCCCATTTGTGGTCTGTTAACACGTTGGGCCATTTTCATAGCGTCATGAAATATGGCCTATTAAGGATGGCCCGTTATGGTCGGCCCATGAACGGACGATTCCAACTCTAGCCCGTTTATGGCAATAATGCGGCCTGTTATTGGCCCATGTTTGGCCAATCGATCATACTGTCGTATAAGGCCCATTGATGATACGGCCCATAGAAGGCCCATTGTTTCTACGGCCCGTAGAAGGCCCATTGTTTCTATGACCCGTAGGAGGCCCAGTGTCACTACAGTAAAATATTAGCCCATGGTTATTGTGGCCTAGTTTTAAAAAATAGGTTATTGCAGCCACTAGCAAACCGCGGAAAAAGAACTGCAATGACTACAAGCAAACAAATAAACAAGACAACAAGGAAATAAATAAGCAAGCAACTTACGCTAGGCTATCACGGCTATCACACATATTGCATCCACTAGGCATCAAAGTTCGCCACGAGTGCAAATAAACGCTACCGACAAAAGAATATACAAGCGAGAGCACTTGGAAGGCACTAGGCCTAGCCAGTCGGGCCCCAAACAGCTGAAGAAGCTGAGTAGACCTCAGTTGTGTCAACGATAGATGCATCAACATTAGATTTAAGGCATGATGGTGCGCACGGCGGTCCTCTGATATCTTCATTGCATCTTTGACTTCAAGTCGGAGTTGAGCTAAAGCAAGCCTTTCCGCTTTAAGTTGAGACTGAAGAAGTCGAACTGATTGAGGCGGCGGCCGCAGAGGTTGTCTCACACCTGCCGGTGAGTAGCTTCAACTCACTTTGTCTTCATCAATACAGGACCTTGGGGTCATCTCATTGTCCTCAAGATGGTTTGGCTCACCATCTTCCCTAAAGTTCTGCTGGCGTAAGAGATACGACTACGAAAGAGAAATAAGGAGACACGTAACAGGTTTCACAATTATATAAGCAAATAAATGGATACATTACGCATAAGGAACATGTTTTTACAACTACAATTTTAAACTGGTAGTTGTTGCAAACATCCAATCAGATGTAAACAGCGAAGCAAACAGTAGTGGAGGCAATGATGCCTATCCAAATCTATACTAGAACAAAGTTTGAAGGCTTGAGAAGGATGAACTTACATTACATGTTAACACGGGCTGGACAAAGCCCTTCTCCATGTTGATGGAAGGATAATTCAATAAATTCCCCAAAGAAAATTCTTTATAAGAGTTGCCATTATTCTACATTTTGCAAAGAGTAAATATAGATCAAATAATATTGGAAGAAAATAGAGGATAATGAAGCTCAGGTGCAGACTGATGATACATAATCAAATAGCAATTAATTAAGTACAACGTTACAAGGAAAAAGGGAGAAAGGTACTGACAAGACCAATGCAGAGCCCATTATTGTTTCGAGATCGTATGATCCTTTGAGCAAGGAGATTCATCTGAAATTAGTTTTCATACAAGAGAGAAGGTAAGGCACAAGCAGAAATTTAGGAGTTCAAATTTTGAATTGATATAATAGACAGTACCTGACGCTGGGTTCCCAGCAGTTCTAATAGGGGTTTAGCCCTTTGGAGTAGGGGTAAAGTGTAGTACAGTTGGGCCTGTGTTTTCTGTGGCTGCTGATTTATCTGATTTAACAGGTACCACTACCTTTTCCAAATACCTAGTTTGTACTCCTTGAGGATCTGCACTCACCCTCTTCCTTTTGGACACCTATCACGAAAGAACAACATTTGACTGAAAAAACATAGTGTGACGACAGATGGAATAGGTACAGGAAATGGATAGTTATGGCATATACTCATATATGATGCTTAAACTAAGAAGATGGTGTAACAAAGTAGAAGAAATGCAAGAGATCAGATGCAAAATATGTGCGACCAATACAACTTTGCAAAGTTAGAGCAAGCACCTTGATGGGTGAATAAGATAGGCCATCCTCCACCATGCCAAGTTTGTTAGCGATGGATCGTTCCAATATTCCTCGTGTGCCCATTCTCATATTCATTTTGATAATGTTCAATATCGACATGCATGAAAACATAAAAACAAGTGAGATTTTCTTTGTAATGCGAAGTGATTCTAATCCAATCGCCTCCTGTAAACCCCTTTGTGCTATCTACGCAATTCTTTTAAAAGATGACATGCATGCTGTAATTTGTTGTGTGCATTAATATAATGTGGCCTACTCCTCAAAATATGAGAGCTCGAAGTGATGACACTTGAAGATGATAGCTTCAACATATAGTAAAGAAGAACAAGTCGACTGACACAGATTCAAAATATACTAAGGAGAACAACTCGACACGACGATCGACCGCAAGAGAAGAGTATCATCTTAAAGAAGAGCAGAAGAGCAAGCAGATTGAAGATATTACAAGTGTTTCAATACAATGTCGGTTGGCCATCCATGATGAACCAGAGCGCGCAGAGACATACTATTCTTTCCGGTCTCTCCATATGTGGCTCACATGCATTTCGAAACTAAAGTAGGAACATTTAGCTAACCAATTAAACATCTCTCAGTTTTACTAATATCAGCAATAATATCATATATGAATTTGTACAACTAATCTTGTTTAGCTCGATGGGTGGAGTAGTGCTATTACGACACGAACCACGTAGGGTGATTGTGGTCATCATAAAATGGGGAAAACATAAGCATGATCAGTACAGTGTTGACCGTGGCAGTGGGATGGCAGATCTGAAGCTGCAAACCGCGCAAAGGGTAGTTAGCAACCGATGTTTGCTTTGAAATAACAACTAAGATTTGGTATGGACAAGAAAAGACGGTCAACAAGTGACAAAGAAACGCATAATTATCTTTGTCTCTCTATATGTCGCGACATGCATTTGGAAACTCAAGTGGGACCTTTAGCTAACCAACTAAATGTGTCGGTTAACTAATATCGGTATCATATCACAATCATATTTGAACAACTAAGCTTTGAATTTGAGTGTTGTGTTGTTTAGCTTCAAGGGTGGAGTAATGCTAGTACGACGAGAAAGCACCTACGGAGATCATAGCGAGTAGATAAAGGGAAAACCCTAAGCATCAAGAAAAAATCAGGAAAGTGGAACTAGCTGGACCAGTGGGTGGCGCACATGCTTTTCGAAACGAATATAGGAACATTAGGTGACCAATTAAACATTCTCTGTTTTAGTGATATGAGCATCATATCAGATTCGTATTTGAACACGTAAGCTTTGGCTTGAGGTCTTGAGGAGCAGTGCTAGCACGACACGAAACACCTACGATGATGGTAGTGAATATAAAGGGGGGAAACCATAAACTTTACGAGTATAGCGCCCGTGCCATAGCAGATCTGAAGGTGCAAACCGGAAAAAGCTACTTCGCAACCAATGTTTTCTTTCAACTAGCCACTACGATTTGGTACGGACAAGAAAAGTGCAGTAAGCAAATTACGATCTATTTTCCGGGTGAGATCAATAACTTAAGCACATATGGAAGAGTACCACCTCTCTTGTGATGCCGTGTAGGCCTATGCTGATAAGTTGAGGGTGCTGCGGGTGCGATGGCTGTCGGCGGCGGGGAAGAAGACTTTAGGCAATGAGACGGCGGGTCGGGGATATATCCTGTTGCCATGGACGAGGCGGTCGTAGGAGCGGCAACGGCAAGGTGGATGACAGCGCCGATGAAGCGAGAGGAGGCGATGAAAGGATCTTGGTCCAGCGTCGTGGATGAGAGACGTCCATCTCTTGCAGTGGCCGACGGGGTAGGGGTAGCGGCTCCAGCAAGGAGGAGGATGGGGTGGCGGACGGAGGAGGCTGGCCACAGTGCGGAGGTTGTCATGCCGCCGATGGTGTATGAATGGAGAAATGGAGGGGAGGGGGGTGATCTCAAACTTTGGGACGTGCTTCTCTGAAATGGGGGAAAGTTACGAACTTATCCCCCGTTTAAAATTCCAGACATCGCGTCGGTTGGGGATAGGACGGTAATATCGCATCTCCCAAATATTTGCCGGTAACTATTTGAGGCGAGAGGGTGTTTTGCCACGGTTGGCGCCCACGGTGTATAAACGGGGCTGACGGGTAGGGCGGTTGTGTCACGTCTGATGGAAGTTACACATCTGCCCCTATTTAAAATATTAGCCTACATTGATTTCGGACAAGGAGAGTTTGTTTGGCCGCCCACCGTGTATGAATGGGGAAATGGATGAAGAGACACATGTCTTTAGGACGATCTTGAATCAAATGTGTTTTGCCGCCCACGTTTGGCGCCCACCGTGTCTGAATGGGCTCAGAGGCCGTCGTGTCACGTCTCATTGAAGTTACTAGTCTACCCCTATCGACAGCAGTGTAAATCCGGTCGATAAGGATGTCAAGTGTCAGGGGTAGACAGTAATTTCCATCTCGCAAACACTTGCTTTGGGCAGCCCACAAATTATAGTGGGTGTTTAGCCGCTTCGTTCAAAACTTGGGAGAATTAGCATTCACGTTGCCACAGGACTGGCAAACTAAATTCAAATCCAGTTTGTATTAGATTACGAATATCCACAGATAATTATACGTTTTGTTATTTATTTCTTCAAAACCACAACAAAGATTTATTCCACCTTTATATATGATTATGATTTAGAAATGCCATGATCTTCGAATTCAGTAGGTTGGATACACTCTGATTCAAACAGTTATTTCATCCAATACAATATGCTCACACGAAAAATAGTTCACCTTATGTCGATCATACAAGTACTGAGGATTACCTCGCCTAAAAAATTCGGATCATTACAACACATGGAAAACATGGAATTCCGGACAACATAGGGGGTCTTGCAACACAATCCATTCAGAGACATGACACAACATGCAAGTACAATAATCTAATGAAAATTTCAACTGGTATCTAATGAAGAACCGGGATTACCTTGGGCTTCAGATAGCAGAAACAGCAGGACCTCCTCCGTCTTCAAATGCAACATTCTTACTTCCTCCAATTCTTGGGTTGCTTGCATAATGCGTGCCGCTAATTCCGTAATTTCCAGCCTCAAGATAAAGATTACCTCATTCATGATAGCCACACCATCTCTTTCTGCCTCTACTAGAGCCTCAAGCACTATAATATCGTACTCGAGACTGCTCTCCGGCGGTGTTGCCTCTGAACTGCTACCATCTGGTAACATGGATGGCGCACTGCTTCCACAAATAGATTATGGGGTTGTACATTGTGTCCTAGTGTGAACGGCATCCTGAAAGGTTTCCACTGGACATCAGTAAGAGATAGTTATCGTATGATCCAGGCAATAAGCTTACATGGTAAACGACGGACGAATTATTGCCGAGCATGGCAAACTATATTTAAATGGTTCCAAGCAGCATCAGCCGAAAAGAAATTAAAATGGTAAGATGAAAGTTGAAAGGGAGTGTACAACCGCTATATTTAAGTTGCCAAGGCATCTAAGCAATTGAAATAATCTGAGAAAGCACTTAACAGTGTGGCCTCATATAAACTATGAAGACAGTCTTGTGATGAAGTTGAGAGGAAAAGTTAAGGACTCAAATGAAATAGGCATGCATTTCTTTATGATAGTACAGCAGGCACTTCTGACATATTGGCCAACTCAGGTATAACGTAAGAACAAACAAGCATTTGAATCAAGCAATACAGCAAAGCAGACAACTTAACTATTTGTAATTCAGTAGGATTACATGTTGAGGGCACAAGCCAAGAAAGTAGCCCACTCGCATTACATTTAACATGTACTAAAACACACTGGCTTACCATATGTTGTTGTGAAGCCTAGCTACTGTCGCAATGTTCTTTGAAGATATCGTCAGCATCCCGTGGTTGCAAATCTAGTTGTTGTAGTTTATTCTGCACCATCTATTTAGGTAAAATTAATTTTAAGCGCATGCCTTTGGTCGAATTGATCATCAATGGTTCATCTAAACTAATGAAAGAAGGGTGTGTGCATACACGACAATATATCTGCTTCCCTCTATTTTTATGCTTGTTCGAGGTGCCGGCACCAAAAGAACAAATATTTTGCTTGATGGGGTTGGCAGCTCCATAATTAATAGAAGCATCAAATTAGTCATGCAACTTGGGAAGATCAAGAACACACAAACAAGTAATGAACAGAGGCTCGGAGCAGTGATGTAATAGCTAGCATCAGAAAATGTAGGGTAAAACGAACAAAAAGCAGCGGAACCACATGCTAGTTTGCTGATGTGTAATTAAGCATAGAGAACATTAAGCAGTCTGATGGAACCAACAAGTGGCATCAGAACAAAACTAAAGCATATTAACTATATGTGCCTTTGGTATGTAATTTAACACATGTAACATGTTCCTTTGCGGTAAGTATGGCCCTACAGGTGCAAGCAGAATAATGCGTCTCATGAAAAACTGAATGATGCCCTGAAGAAATTCGAAGGTGTGCTGCTTATGCTAGGAAAGTGAACGTAGGCGCCGACTGTTGGATAATAGTACCTGATTCTCGGCGGCGTATGGGTATCGTTGTCATACTTGATAGCTAAGGATCGTCGATGGTGCTCGTGTTAGGGTTGAGTTTTGGCCGGCTGTCGCCGTCGCTGAAGCTGCTCCGGTGCTACGGTTGCGGTGCCTGTCGACATACAAGAAAGCTCATCTGTGGTAAGTGAACAGTTGCACAATAAAGAGAAAAACCGAAGGAGTACAAATCGAAATAACCTGATGAGGCTGCAGCGTCGGTAAAGCAGGGCCGGTGGAGTTGAATATGGCGTCCGTGGAGCGGATCCGGTGCGATGGGCCGAAGGCTTCGGCGGGCACGTTGTATAGTGCTTTCGATGAGGCGGATCTGTTGCGTCGGACAAGGGCTTGTATGAAGGGCCAGCGAAGGGGCGGACGAGGGAGTCAGTGAAGGGCCTACGCTGTGTTGGAGGGCGCCGGTTAAGCAGATCCAGTGCGGTGGACCATGATGGCGGTCAAGGAGATATGGAGCGGTGGACAAGCCAGCCGCTGAAACGGCTCCGGTGAAGTGGTGAGTTGGCAGTTGGGGGTTCCAAGGTGCGGAAGGTAGATCCGGCGGTGTGTGAGGTCCACCACTACGGCGGAGGACTAGATTCATGACTTGCCGTGGTTAGAAGTGCAGGAGGGAAGGGGAGGGCTGGGGAAAGAATGTTGGGGGCAAAGAGGGGAAAACAATGGAGTTACCAAAGCAGCCCTTTTCCGCTCATGTGGTAGGGGTAAAACAGGAATATCGCAGGGCTAAACTTTTGGTAGCGTGATATTTCGATGTGAGCGGAAGTTTGAAAGCTTTTGGCGCCTAAAATTATAAGTATTCTGCTCTCGTCACGGCCGACTATGATATCATGGCCGACAATTTGTTTGTTTTGCATAAAAAAATGTGCAAGTTTTGAAAATCAATGTCTCCAACTCGAAACTTAGATTGTCCATTCAATTCAAATATGGATCATTGAGCTACTATAAGCAAATACCATCATACGGTCCAATTCAAATGAAATTCCAAATGTGTTTATCCTAAATATGATGACAAAAGCAAAAATGTGTATGTGTATGAATAAAGTGGATGATTATAAAGTTTGAACATGCCCGTATGTGTATATCTCTAGGTTTGATATTTGAATTTGAAATCACGAAATCCTGGCTTAAAAAATGTACCTCCATTTAAATGAATTACAAAAGCTAATGATGGAGTCGAATTCCAAAATTCCAATCTTAGGTTTGTAATTCTGGTACATCAAGGTATATCACGCATGTTCAAAAGTATCGTTATCTCATAGTACAAACTGTGAAACAAATGGATCGACCATGTCTCAATTACGCTAAAGTCCCTCAAATATAGACACCTCACTATTTATCTGAAGTCAACCCCCCCCCCCCCGCCCCACCACCACCACCACACACACACACACACACATATATAGAGAAGTCGTTCTCTCCCCCAAACACCAACACACGAGCACATTAACACCCCTCTCTCTTGTAAAGTCCGGACCCCAACATAGGTCTCTATCACTTTGTCTCTCGCGCATGCACACATCTCTTCCCTCACTCTGTAGGTCTCCTACTATCTCTCTTACCCAAGCACACGCACTATGTAGAGTGTATATTTCCCATACACACAAAACGTCGCCCCCAAACGTCTATCTCCCTAGTTATGTGGTACTCGCGCACTCACCTCACACACCACCCCCATCGCAAACAAGCACACTTTGTCTCCTTGTGCACCACTCTCCTCTTTCTATCTCTCCCACAGGCGGACCCGCCTGGTCCTTCCTGCATACATATATGTCCTGACTCTTTGCATAGCTCCCTAATGTATAATCGTTCTCGATTTCGCACATTGTTCTCTACACCATCTATTCTAGATCTCTCATGAAGTCCCTATCACACACACGATGACTCGCTTCCCTTGTGTCTCCGTTCATAGGCCAATTTCGGACAACATCACCATTGTCTCCCTATCTATACGCCATTTATGGACACAAAAGACCCCTCTCGCCCCGTCTCTTCCTCTCTCTCTCTCTCTCTCTCTCTCTCTCTCTCTCTCTCTGTCGTTAGCTCTCTCTTTATCTCGCTCTCACACCCCTCTCCCCCCCACACACACTCGATGTCTCTTCCAAATAGTCTGCTCCCCCAGCCCGCACTCGTGCTATCCCGCTACTACACATGTCACACCACTTCCCTTCCCTTATACTAGGTTTACATCATCAGTGGTCTCTCTACTTCACGTACACTCTCTCCCTCTCACACACAAACGCGTGCACAAACACACACAAACACGCACAAACACCCATTTATCTGGATCCTCATCTCTCCCCATGTCCGCATGTGTATCTCACACACTCACTCTCTAATTATGTATATGTGTCTCCACGTTACACAACACAAAGCCCCATGTACATGTCTCTCTCTATCTTCCACACACATAGACACAAAGAATCTGTTATCATTGCCTCAGTCTCTAACATATCACACACGCACACTGTCTCTCTCTCTCTCGCAAACACGCTCATCAAGGGTTCCCCCGTGAATAACTTACTGTCTATTCATCAACAGTCGTGGCGATCTGGCGAACACGAGACGTGAAAAAGAATAAATCTACACGTGCTTAGACCACCTAGTATGACTACTAGGACTAGAGCAAGCCAAAAAGCACGCCGCCGTCACCCCCTCCTTGTCGGCGACGGGAAAATCTTTGTTTTACACAGTCGAGAAGTCATTGTGCTAAGGCCCCACATGCCGAGGCGTTGAATAGAATGTAGATGCTAGTTTACGGAAGCAAGTATCGATAATACGTTTGTATCTCCATACTTATATTTCTTCTCTTATAAAAAACCGAGGTGGTGATGATGGTACGTGTGCCATCTTGCAATATAGATCGTCCGATCTATATCTGACGGATGGAAATTAATCTAAAAGATACCCGCACCCCTCTCCACATTTGCAGACAAGGCCTTCCCTCGTTCATCCCTATCTCCAACTAACCTCATTGTTGAGAAATTAAGAAAGGAAGCCTCTGGAACAAACTGGCCTGGTGGCCGCTGCCGGCGTCGTCAATCCCCATGCCTCCGCTCAGTCCGACCACCAACCACCACCACACCCCACTCCTCTTCACCTTATCTCATATTTCTCGAGGTATCATTAGTTTTTACACATGGGATTACTTCCGCAAGGGTCAATCACAACAAGTGTTTTATAAAAAATGCATCTTGATGTTCCGTGCAATGCACAGATCTTGCTAGTACTCCTACACAAGACTAAGTTAGTGATGCTGGTGTATACGCCATCCGTC
This sequence comes from Aegilops bicornis, assembly GCA_021605145.1. Classification (NCBI taxonomy): domain Eukaryota; kingdom Viridiplantae; phylum Streptophyta; class Magnoliopsida; order Poales; family Poaceae; genus Aegilops; species Aegilops bicornis. The sequence continues at coordinate 645,569,175 of CM038672.1, forward strand.
GTTCGACCATTAGATCTACATCTAATGATTGTGAGGTAAGTTGTTGCCTTTTCTCACCAACATCCCACTTGTCTACCAATTTGTAGAAAAACCCATAATTAGTATCTTAAAACCAACCACATCCCTCCCTGACCTCACCAAAGCAGCCCAAGGAATATATTCTAATTGAAACATATGTATATCAAAATTAGAGTGTTTTGTACCAAGTTTGTGAATAAGTATTATTCTAATTATGATTCGTTAATGTGAGACATGAACATTGCTAGTATTTCCAACCATGCATTTTTCATAGTATTCCATAGTTTCGAGTTCTCCATCAAGATATTAGTCACTCATGGTTGATATTTACTTTCAATCATGTAAACATATGCACTATGTAACTAGCCTTGCTTATTGGCTTCCAAAGCTTAACTTTCACTCCTACTTACAATATGTAGAGTATTTAACAAAAAACTACCACTTTCAACCAGCCCTAGGAAGAATCTATTGTACAAAAAATAGCAAAAACATACCCAAAATTTCTTAATCCACGCCAAAACTACTACGTAGTACTCCTACCGATTAGGTTCGTTTAAACCCATTTATGACAGGGTTGGCCCACACGTCCGCGACGGTGAGGCAGCTTAAACCAACACATTTTGTTTGACCGTTGACACAAGGGACCCACATCTGACCTTCTATCTTGTTATTCTCCCTCAAATCATTATTTTTCCTGAACATTACTTCAAACAGTACTAATGTGTATTCGTTGGTGGCATCGATGATGAGCGAGTTGGCCTCCGCTCCGCCGGATGGGCCGGACGTCGTGCTGGCCTCCGCACGGGTTGGCAGGCTGGCCCGAGCGTGACTCACGAGCGAGCAAGCCGCCGCGCTGGCCTTCACTCGAGCCAGATGGTTGGCCTGAGCGCGACACGCGCGAGCAAGCCGCCGCGCTGCCGTGCCAATCTAGCTAGCAAACCTTGCAGAAAAGCAGCTGGACGGATATATCTTGGCTAGCTAGCGGCCGCGAGCGCCAGACGGAGCTGGCATCCGGGCTGCCGCAACATGGGCTCCGCACCGCCGGCGGTTTTGACCTCGCCTTCTGCAGGCGGCGATAGCTGCGTCCCATGGCCGAGGATGACTAGGTGGACGGGCCGGAGGTAGGAGGTCACTCGAGGATTTTTGTTGGTAAGAGCATGTACAATGGTTGATAAGGTAGTCTTATCTTAAGTCTGCCACGTATGCAAGTGGTAGTAGTTTCTTGGCATTTTAGTGGTTTCTTGCATTATTAGGGGTTTCTTGTAAGGAACAATGTACGTACTACTAGCGACAAAAGGCGATTCTAGGTTGCGTTGTACTCCAACGAGTACTACTAGTGGTCATGAGTGTATACCTCGTTTTGTGGGTTCGATCCGGCCGAGCATACGGACCTTTTTAAAAAATAGTACTACTACACTTCGCTGCGAGCCATATTTTACACGGGTAGTTTGAGTTTTGAAGTCGAACGGACGTGCGGCCCCACAATCTGGGTGCACTGGACAGCCTAGCCACGTGAACGGGTTTTCCTTCCCAGCATCCCGTGGCTCGCGTGCTCACCCTAGACGCACCTTGCTTGCAGCTTCCTCATCAGCTAGTACTCCCTCCGTTCCAAAATAGATGACCCAACTTTATACTAAAGTTAATACAAAGTTAAGTCATCTATTTTGGAACGGAGGGAGTAGCATATTTAAACTAGCGCCTCCCAATTAAGCCCGAGGAGCCGGAAAAGCCTGGCGGGGCATTGGGAACTGTGCAATATGGCTCCGTACGTAAAGTGCTCTACTACTACTCTGTAGCTTGTGGCGTTGGACGCATGGACTTCACTCCATTATCGGCTCTACTATAAAAGAAATTCCTCTTGACGTGTTTTTTTTTTAAGCGGAGGCAAAAGCTTTGCTTCATCTCATTCATAAAGAAGGAACTACTAACAAAGTTCGACGAGATCCATTACACCTCCACAAATGGAAGCGAAAAGCCTAGTCTCGTTGTATCAAATAACTCAAATCTTACCTTTCAGTAACCATCACGATAAACCGGCTGCTAGTGTGTGCGTGTGAGGAGGGGCTGAGTAGGCCTGCTACTCCTACGTGAGTGGAGCGGCTGAATATAGCAGCGAGAGTACCCACTAGGCCACTACGCAGATGTACTTCCCCTGCATTGATAGTACAACGATGGTTCTAGAGAAAACGATAGTACCCTCCACTTCCAACTATAGCTCCTTGGCCCCGAGATTCAAGAGTTCAAAACTGGTGCACTATACTAGACTAGACTAGAAGTACATTACATCGCACTACTAGTTGAGAAAAGTAGTATTGGTACTGCTTTCTGATGCAATCACGTACTCCTCCGTCACATAATGTAAGACATTTTTTTACACTAGTTGGTGTGTACAAAAAATGGCAAAAGCATACCCAAAATTTCTTAATCCACGCCAAAAACTACTACCTAGTGCCAAAAATTTCTTACTAGTGCTATTATTTACAGTATAATGCAATCCTATAACGTTCCATAATGCTAGTACTAGTAGTAAATAATAGCCTCACCCCTTATTTGAGGAACGATCCTACGATTGGAAGGGACGAGGCCCTGCGGTTACTACGCTCTTATCTCCTCCTCGCCAGTTCCCCTCCCCCCGAAGAGAAGGCAGTTCGTCGCTGCTCCCGTGGATTCGCCAGGCGGTTCTCCTCCTCGTCGGGGCTGGGAGACCTTGGACGACGATCCTCTGGGAGAAATCTCACGCCGCTCCGACGTCCTCATCGCCGCAAGACTCGGTGCTTCCTGCACCAACTTTTTCAAGACACTGCTTAAACAGGCTTGGGAAAAGGCCATGCTTGTTGGTCTTCCATGCATCCTCGAGGAGAAGGTTCTTCTATGGGACAATCCTTCGTACAGTCCACCGCTCCCTGGCCATTGTTGCACGTTGACTCTGCTAGAGTTGCCGACGTTGAGAGGTAGTCGGATTTTGTCCGATGAGCTGGTCTGTAATGGAGTTTGATCATGTAGTACTTAGTTATTCCATTTCCATCCCGTAATTTCTCCACTGCCCACCGTCTTATATATAGGTCTGGGTCGGGGCGAACGAAGATTGGCTTGCATACCTCCGGCCGGATACCACCATCATTTTGCACAACATCCACAGCGGTGCGGCCGTTCAGTGAACCCCTTCTCCACCATTGGGATCGGCCTTCCGGACTGGCTGGGCTTGAATACATATGATGATGCCCACATGAGATTGAAGAAGATAGCAATTGCGGACCCGCTGAAAAGCGACGCGGCTACGACGATTACTATCTCATCGCGGTGTTCGACATAAGGATTGCCATCAATGCAAGATGCAGTAACGGCAGAGGCTGGCGCATGTTGGCGACGGTAGATTTGTACCCCTACACGTTCGAAGACGCCGTGCGCCAACTAGGCCACATCTTTGCGGTGACAAGCCAGGGGACTTGTTTCATCTGGTTGCCATCCTACGGTACGGGAGATTACAAAACGGAATGCACAAACCATCATTTGCATCCCTAACGGTACTCCATTATTTTGCAGGGACCAATCATCCCCCGATCAAAATAAGATCGCCAATCCTGGATGTGCATTTGCATCCGCGATTCGGTCTAACCTGGAACCTTGTAGCTGACTTTGGCATATTGGGATCAACTATCTTAGCAGTCGTTACCCATGGTACCACTGATGTGCAACATGTTCACACAATCTACCACGATCGGACCGTCACCATCTACCCAGGAATTCCATTTTTTAACCCTCTCGCCTTCTCTTTCATTGTTGTACTAGTAGTATACTTAGTAGTACTAGTAGGAGTACTTTTTACCTTGGAGGACACGTATAGCTAGCTAGGCCCTTGAAGACTTGAACCCACTAGCTGCCACCATTTTTGTTTTTCCATGTCTTACTATCTCATCCATGTAGCCTGTTATTTTACTTCCTCTATACCGGAGTAGTACTATTTGCTGCACAGTATTACTGACCGCCATATTTGAGCACAACATTATTATGCATGGACCTTGACTATGTACGTCACCATGTGTCCAGATCTGGGATGTCGCGTGTACCAGATGAACGGCGCTGAGTTCGACCCCCATGATGCTACGTGGGTGCCGAGGAACACTCTTGGAGAGTACTCGCTTTTCATCGGGGACAGCTACCCCATTGTGAAGCGGATTCCACCTTCCATGCACGACACGGAAGGCCTGCCATTCATGAAGCATGGTTGTGTCTTCATTGCACACCGCCGGATGAACGACATGGTGGGACACGCTATCCCTTTTATGCCGCTTCAGCTTGGATGAGTCTCCATCGTGTGGAACCGGACTAGAAAGCTGCGACAATGATTCCCGTTGCCCACCGCTATGGATCGTGCCATCCATGAAGAACACCTGGGACTGGAACCTGGATGAGGACATGCATCTAGCCCATCTATAACGTGTAAGTGGAGTACGGTAATTGTGAACGGTAGCGCTGTGAATATATGTAGACTAGTCGTGCACAAATTTATCACATGAATTGGAGATGAACTTGTGTGGCATCTTGGCATTTTCCTTTAGAATTTATTACTAGTAAATGTGTTATGTGTACGTGCAACTTGTGTGGTTGTTGCGCGGGCTCCAACACGCTCTTTGAGAAAAAAAAAGGTGGCACAGCTTTGGATATACGTGACATGGCGGCATCATACAGTAGCATCGTTCGCTATAGTTGTAGTACACTCCTACTAGGACGACAACTCCTATAAAACCTTGCGCTTGGCTCTTTGCCTCTTCGGGAGGTTCAACAGTTCGTACTCGTGTGAACCTTGCACTTGGCTCTTCGCCTCTTCGGAAGGTCCAACAATGATGATACTACAGTACAATATGCTTCTGGAAATCTGACACCGATTGAACTGATGCACGTCCACCGCGAGGGCGAGGGCGAGGGAGAGGGAGAGGGAGGGAGAGGGAGAGGGCGCTATTGTCAAAACCCTCTCCTCGTCCTGCGAACCACCGCGCGCGTGGGCGAGGGAGAGGCGTAGTAAGCAAGCTTCACCTCGTTCGGCGAGTTGACGGGACACATCAAAGGAGTACTAGTACTAGTAGTAGTCCATACTACGTCCTTTCAGATTAATATGGCTTAATTTGAAACGAGAAAAATACACTGGCGGTCAACGTATGTAACAATACGCTCTTTACGGTCACTATATATAGTTTTGCGGTGATTATACGATCACTAGCTCATCGTAGAGCACCGTATTGCACCCTTACCGACCGCCACATAGTCGACGTGGCACTTTGTTGATTGGTTAAATTGTCACCTGGTTTACGGGTCCCACACATCGGTTGGCGAGCAAAGAAATCAGTTAAACAAAACTTTACATGGCGCCGACACGAGTCCAACCCTTGCGTGCGAACCGCCCTGGCTGTGTATGTGAGTGCATGCACGTGTCCTCCCTCAGTCTTCCAACAAAGAGTGTACATCGGCTACAAAACAAAGAGTGTGGTTCATAATGTACATCTACACTTCCAATGCATTTAGCCTTTAATCTAAATCGATATTGATTGACTAATTTGCACCAACTTGTGTTGTAGGTATAGGCTACATGTCTATCCTTAATTACAACATGCAACGGCCTTCATTTAATCTTCTTATCTCAATGGTTGCATGCACACATAAGTCTGCTACTTTTGGGCGTTAATTATGCCCTGGTCAATGTGTAAATCTCTAAATGTACAGTCTTTCACGGACGTAGGGAGTAAGTTGAGCACTTGAGCGTGAGATGTGTGTGTTGCGTCGTGTGTTGTGTGCCGCATGGGTGCGTGAGTGTTGCGTGCATCCATGTGTATGTGTGAGTGTTGCATGTTGCATGCATGCATGCATGCATGGGGCTTACTCCCTGCCATTGACATGTTCATATTTCAAGCTTCCTCTGTTCCCTCCATATGGTGATACTCCCTCTGTTCCCAAATAGTACGGAGTAAAAGCCTCCCTCTGTTCCCAAATACGGAGTATTTGTCTTTCTACAGATTTCAACAAGTGAGTAGGTACAGAGCAAAATGGGTGAAGTGAGCGTAGAGGCATATGGATACTGTAGAAAGGAAGTCCTCGCGATCCATTATTCCCCATCTCGGTCAGAGAGAACTATTCAACTAGTCTTCACAGTGAAGTGACAATACACGCTGCAGCAGATGGGGCACGTAATTAATAAGCTAAACCAGCGTGTTGTCGTTACTAAATGAGCCTTACCCAGTACTGCCATCATGTTTGCCAGTAGAGCACGCTCCCGCAAATACGCCTACGCACCTCTGTCCTCCATTAACTGACATATGGGCCCTCTTGTGGTAGACCCACATGTCATCGGTGTAACTATTTACACCAAGGACGGTATATCCTGGTAGTAGTACTAGTAGAATTGAGATTTAATGCACTTTCTTCCCCGTCTTCCACTCTTCTTCCTCCTCTCTTCTTCTTCCTCCTCTCTTCCCCATCGTCAGCTGCACACCATTTACCCCCGCTCACTGCTCACCCGCCCGCGCCATCTTCCTTGGTAGCTCACGCGTACCATATCCCCCTGCTCACTGCTCGGCCACACGAGGAGAAGCTTCTTCGCTCGCCCGCCCGAATCCACTTCCCCGCTGGCTCGTAGGCACCGAAAACCCCAATGGCAGAACCGACTGACACGCAGAGCCGTGATTGGAATTCCCTCCCCGATGTTCTCTTAGAGCAGATCTGTAGTCGTATGGACCTAGTCAGCACCGTCCGTCTGGCCGCATGCTCGGTATCTTTGTATCGTCTACTCGTCTGCAACCGGCCGGCTCTTTTCAAGACACCCTGCTTGCTGATGCCCGATCCTCGCAGGTGGCCCAGACACCGACTTGACGATCCTACGGAGGATGCCGTGGTGCCCCTCGACATGCTACCACTACCCGTCCACCTGTCCTTCATGCGCGGCCACTACTGGGCGGGCATGAAGGCCAACTGGATCATCCTCATCCACCACACCGGTAGTCCGTGGCATCTCATGGATATCTACACCCAGCGAGAGATCACCCTTTCATCGTTGGATACCGCCAACATCGAGCCTCGCGGCCTGCCGGACACTCCTGCCTACTATGCACGAGACGCGTCAAGCTTTTGGCTCGACCTCTGTTTGCAGAAAGTTGTAATCTGCGAAGTGCCCACACCATCAGAAGACTACATGGATTACAAGCTCATTGCCTTGTTCAACATGGGATTAGTCTATCTGGAATCCGGTCGCCATACATGGTTATGGCTCATCATCAATCCTGTTGAGGCAACATTTCTGTCTGATGCTATAGTGCACGATGGCATCGTTTACGCGGTCGACACACAGATTGGCTGCCTATACTGGTGGAATCTATCGTCGTGTAATTGTTCTATCTCATCTCATCTTTACCCTATGAATACGACTTCCTGTTCATTTGTTACAAATTTAGAATGCATAGCATGTCTATAACCACATTATTGCTATGTGTTCCTCTCATTTCCTAGATTTTTATGACCACACATGTTATTGTTAGAGTTGATATGAGAACAATTGGCATCTAATGATTGTTAGAATACATATTATGAGCATAACATCATGATTGCTATATGTTACTCTTGTTTACAAGATTTTTATAACAACGCATGTTATTGCTTAGAGTTGATATGAGAACAGTAGTAGTAAGTGCTATGGTAGAATATGAGTAGGCGATGTCATAGCTGTTTTACTCTCATTGTTACATGATGTTTGAACCATGACATGTTGCTAGAATATGAAAGCCATTGGCTTATTTTTTAACTTGGGGTATGATTATGACCACAGCATTGCAATTCTCTGTCTATGATATGTGTCACTATTATAATAGTCTTAATTCCACACATACTCTGAACATGATTGTTTATTTTGTCCTTTTGGTCTCCAATTTGAATTGTTGCAAAGACAAGAATGCGGCTGGGCCTTCATGATTCCAGGACCTGGAATCATACCAGCCGATGGGTGGTGGTTTATCGCTCGTTCAGCTGATGGCGGTCATTTGATGCTCATTCGCACGTACCAAATTGACCAAACCATTACATCAAACCACATGCAGTACAATGCGTGGGGCGTTCGTGACATTGATGGCTATGGCTGCTTCGTGTTCGAGAAACATCCCAGCTCCGTTGGGCCAGGCGTATTCAACTAGAGGCGGGTTTACAGCCTCGGCAACCACTCCTTGTTCCTCAGGCTCAATTATCCGATCATCCAACCAATCATCGATCATATCACCGGCAATGATTACTGTGCTATGCAACTTCCATTCGCGAGGGGGGCTGTGTTTACACATCATACCATGGGTTTCATGAATCACCATATCCATAGATTCGTCGACGGAGCTTGTTGCCAGGTAATCTTCAGTGTGTGAAAGGCATCAAGCTTCCATGCGATGGATGGCTTTTGCAAACGCGACATGCGGCGATGTGGTTCATGCCAACAGCAAATATGCACAACTTGATTAGTGTTGATATCTAGACTGAGCCATGTATTCTGCTGCTGTAGCACGACTCTCTTTTGTTGGATATTATGTATTATTGTTAGTTTGAAGCACTCCTCTAGTTTGAAGGATAGATACCTTCCTGGGATCAAGTGCATCCTAACTCACCTGCGTAGGATGTACTGATAATGATGATGGAGATGTCTGAAGCCATATATATATATATATATATATATATATATATATATATATATATATATAGATATATATATATATATATATATATTAGTTAGGCTTCAAGTGCGTACTTGTTAGTTAAACCTATGTATAAATTGTGACACTAAATACGACTAGTAAGTAGTATAGTAGCAGTACTAGTATACGTCGGTCAAATTATTCATCATGTCCACACATTGAATTGACGTGACAACACGCTGCGCGTGAGGTAACATAAGAATCCCGGCGACGTGTTCGGGTATTCTGGACTTCAGATTTGGAGTACCACTTATCTGTCAAAATCTTTCATCATTCACTTAAAACAGTCGATTGATCATACATTGAGTACCATATAACTAGAATTACTGATGCAAGTCGAAGAAGGATTGGCCGGTGCTGCCGGCTGGCGTCAAGTTCGATCCCACGGATCAGGAGCTGATCGAGCACCTTGAGGCCAAAGTGAGTGCTGACAGCGCGAGATTTTAGTCTCTCATCGATTTGTTCATACCAACCATCGACAGCGAGCACAGCATATGCTACACCCAACCTGAGAAACTTCCAGGTAAGACACCGATCGGCCGTCTACTTGCATAAACATATTCCTTTGTTTATAGCTCTATTTTTCTTTTTAGACGTAGACCTGGTGAAGCAATTACAATTTGACAGTTAATAAAAAGTGAAACAAGTGAATGCAACATGCCAAAGATGTTATGAAAATGCCAACTACGTACACTAAAACCTGTATTCCACAATACTACAAGTATCACACTGAGTGGCCTAAGGAAGCAATTCTTCTAGCGCAATTCCAGGGCGTTCAAAAGGGGCACATGGACGCGTCGCAAGATACAGTCGGAGTGCGGCATGCACGCGATGTGGCACAAGACCGGCAATACCTTGCCGGTGATGGTCAACGGCCAGCAGACGGGCAGCAAAAAAGGTTCTGGTGCTGCACACCAACAAGAACTTCGACCAGCAGAGGACCAACTGGGTGATGCACCGATTTCCACCTCGTGGACTGGAGCAAGAGAAGGAGCGGGAACTGGTCCTCTGCAAGATTTTCTATCAGACGAACACTAGGGCCAGGAGTAAAAAGATTATAAGTTAGTTAGGTATTGGTAGTTGTACTACCTTGTCGTCCGCAATTGGTATTGTTGCTAACGATCTTTTGGTATGAACTTGCATTTGCTTCCAACCATCATGCTGACGGTCGGCGTGGATATAAAGCTGAATCATTTGTTTCGAAACAAATTTTCAGGCACCTGATTTTAATTTGATGGGTAGCATAAGCACCCGCCGTTCGAATTCCCAGTTCTCCAATTTTTTCGAAACAAGTGCATGCACTTATTATCACGATAAAAAAACAATATATGTGCTGCATCCCAGTTATCAGTCTGTACTTGCAGAATTCTCTCATTTATTGAGCACATATATTGTTTTTTCTGGTCGAGCAAGTTTCAACTGGGCTGCAGACTGCCCAGGGTTGGTTTTGGTTTTAACAGGCCCAGCCCATGACGACAACGGGGCACAAAGATCCAGCAGGTATCTACTGGCCTCTGGCCCGCTAGCGTTAGTTATATTTTGTCTTACAACATCCGCAGGCAGCTTTTTACTGAATCAAACACACAGCCCAGTTCTATTTTCCTCTTGAAACGCATGTCCTACATCCGTTTTCTAATCTCTACCTATAGTTTTACTAGTTCATATACACGTGTCATTATATTGAAAACACATGAAATTCCCTTTTTCATATTTACATCCTTATTTTTGTAGTTTTTTCCCACCCAGCGCTGATTTTTTTACCACTGGTTTTCCCTTAAACCAACTCAATTGTCCCATGTCTTAATTGCTCACAAAAACAAAACAATTTTTTTGGCAAATCAATAAGTTCTTAAAAAAATGTTTATCATTTCGGGATTACAACAGTTCGGACTCCACCGAAATATGCAAAATAAGGTTGAACTTTTTGACCGTGGTCCTGGGCAGAAAATGGGTTGTAATAAATTATTTAAGAATTAGCAAATGGGCTCCAAATTATAAAAAATAGCAAATGGGCTTTATGTTGTCTGCCACAGATTTGGAGGCTGACTTGTGGGCCTACCAAGTTCATGCGTACACAAGTTTTCACAAAAAATAAACTTAGTCAACAATCGACTCTACCAGCGTCAGACCGTTAGATGTCAATCTAACGGCAATCGTGCTTCTTCAGTCTCTGATCTTCCTGCCCCAGCCGCCCAAACCAGCGCCATCGGAACCGCCTGCTCCCGCCTCCCGTGGCCGGCAGTGCTGCCGGGCAGGCCTCACGGCCCCATCATACTCGCATCCCTGGCCTGTCTATCCCTCTACTCACCCACACCGCCTGTTATTTTCCGGCGACGGCAGACGAACCAGTCAACCCTCGTACTCTCCATCACAGGCAGCCACTGTCGTGTCTTCCCGGCTCCATGTCGTTCCCTTTGTAGGCCTTGCCGTCCACCGCCTGGTGCTCTCTTGGCGTGGTCAACGATGTCCATCCAACGGCCATAGTGCTTCTTCAACCTCTGGTCTTCTTGCCCCAGCCGCCCAAAGCAGCGCCGGTCGTGCCACATGCTCCTGCCTCTCGTGGCCGGCTGTGCTTCCGCGGAGGCCTCACCGTCCCCATACTACTCCCTCCGCTGGCCAGGCCATCCCTCCACTCACCCACTCCCCCTGTTATTCTGCGGCGACGGCAGCCTCACACCGCAGCCGAACCAGTGAACCGTCGTGCTCCTCTCCGCGTGGGCATCCACTGCCGCGTCTTCCCCGGCTCCGCGTCGTCCCCTTCCTAGACCTCGCCATGGTGCTCCCGGCGCGGCGTAGTCAATGTGGTCAACGACCGACTTCCATCGGAAGAGTACTGTACCTGGAGAGGCTGACAGCTGGGTCCACGGCAACCGCAAGGAAGTGCCTCCTTATTACACGCAAAATAATTATTCCTCCACCTGACAGCAGGGACCCACCGGACGGGCCACCAGTATTTCACGGAAAAAAAGTTTCCCCCCTGACTGCTGGGACCCACCGGACGGGCCACCGTATTTCGCGAAAAAAATATTTTCCCCTGACTGCTGGGACCCACCGGACGGACCACCATATTTCGCGAAAAAACGTTCCCCCCGCTGTCAGCTCGGACCCACCGGAAGTGCCTCCTTATTACGCACAGAGAAATGAATACTCCCCCTGCTAGCTGGGACCCACCATGGTGGGAGGCTGACTTGTGGCCATACTAAATTGACGGGGACGGAGGGCTTTGTCAACTTAGTCAATATGAACGATTCTAGCTCCGATTACCGTCGATGTCCATCCAACGGCCGTCGTGCTTCTTCAATCTCTGCTCTTCCTGCTCCGGCCGCTCAAACAAGCACCGGCGGACTGTTCGCTTCCCTCCTCCTCACGGCCGGTCTGTGCCAGCAGCCTCACCGCCCCAATTGCATTCTCCATCGCTGGCCTAGCCATCCCTCTACTCACCCACACCGCTGTTATTCTCCGTGACGGCAGACGAACCAGTAAACCCTCGTGACAACAGACTCCTCCGCTGAGGAAACAACTGCCGAGTCTTCCCTGCCTCCATGTCGTTCCCTTCCTAGGCCTCGCGGTCGTCCACCGCCCTGCTGCTCTCGGCGCGGCCTGGTCAGCGTGGTCAACAACCGACATGCATCTGAAGTGGACTATACGTGGAGAGGCTGACAGCTGGGTCCACGGCCGCACGCAAGGAAATGCATCCTTATTACGCGCAAAACAATGATTCCTCCACCTGACTTCGGGGACCCTACTTCAACAACCGACCCCAACAACGCTGGCACTCCTCCATCGACTTTGTGATGATATTCTTCAGGGGATTAGTCCTCACTTTTCCTCCCTTTTGGTCATTTGATGACAACGGGGGGGGGGGGGGGATTTGAGTTAGTCTTCAAGCGGGTCTATCTATATGGGCATTTTTTTTTGTTAAGTTGCAACTCTCGCTCTTATGAAGTATTTGTTGGATCGATTTGTAAAGTTAAGTCCAATGGTGACCTGATACTTTTGCTCTGTTTTTCTACATGCTATTTCGTCATATATGTTATGCAAGCATGCTGAATTACATCAGTCACCATATTTCCTCATGCATTTCAAATTCTTCATTCGATATGTTAAATGCGTGTATGAATTACAAGATATAGGGGGGATCTCCATGATATTACTCTACCATGTGCATCTGCTATCAAAAGCAAATTCCTCACATATGCACTTCTTTAGGAGCAGTTCTTCTATATCTTGCAATTAAATTCCTCAATTTTGAGCACTTTCAATTAATATGTTTATCCCCGTTGAAAACTTAACCTATTTGTCATCAATCACCAAAAGGGGGGAGATTGTAAGTGCATCTAGTGCCCCTTAGTGATTTTGGTGTATTGAATACTTATAGGTTAAGGGACTAATATGTTTGTGAGTGTATACATGATCTATAAGTCGATGAGGAGTTTGATATTTACTGTGAAAGTCGACCCCTAAAAATGTATGTCTTCAGCTGAAGACTTTGGTTCTCCTGAAGATTTTGAAAGTGAAGAAATTGGTGTGACCTTGATGACTTGGATATTCATGCGAGGATTATGAAGCGTGAAGACTTTTGTTTTTGTAGTTTCATTTTCTCTTTCTTGAGTCATAGGAAACACCGTACTCTTAAAGGGGGTTGAGGTAATACTAAGGAAACTGATTTCCAAGTGATGCTCATCTCAAAATCCTACACCTATACAATCCTTTCGAGTGAAGCTATTGGAAATCTCATATCAGTTCAGTCAATTTCTTCAGTGACAGAGATGAAGATCTTCTGGTCTCTGAGGAATTTGTTCTGACTGAGGAGTTAGGAATTCGCCAGTGCGGATTGCCTACAAGTGAGGAACATGATAACCCTGAGGAATTCGAACCTCGAATCCGACCGTTGATGTGCTACGCGCCAGCTGTCCAAAATATCCTACCACCTAACGGTTGTATCATTGAAGGGCATTTATGTCTTATCACATCGGGCTACTCCCTAGGCTATAAATAGATGCCCCCTACAATCACTAGCTGGTTGGCTGCTCTGAAAGAAACTGACACTTTTCATTGAGAGCATCCCATCCTCCGAGGACTTTGAGCGAAAATCATCAAGTGTGGAAAACCCAAAACCCAAACCCAAACACCTACAAACCCAAAGTGATTGAGCATCACTGAAGAGACTGTTCCTGTGTGGAACCGACGCTTGTTACCTTTGAGGACTGTGTATCCTCCAGACGGTTAGGCGTCATGGTCTGAGCATCCAAGAGAAATTGTGGATCACCGAGTGACCAAGTCTGTGAAGGTTTGGAAGTCACGTGTGAAGACTTACCATGAGTGTTGGGCGAGGTCTGTATGACTTTAGCTCAAGGAGAATACGGCGAGGACCGTGCGTCCGGGACTGTGTGTCCTCGAGTTTAAATACTCGGTCGCTCCAACCAGACATACAACTGCCACAGCAATTGGAACTGGTCTACCAAATCATTATCTTCACCAAGCCTACTAGTTCTATTTCCTCATCCCTTTCATTTCCTCATTCATGTGTTGATGAACCTGATCATTACTGTGTGAAGACTTTGACTGAAGACTTTCTCTATTTCCGTAATCCTATTTCTTCAGTCACATTGTCTTCAGTCTACTTATCATGTGGTTACTCTTTATGTACTCTGTGTTTCATTTCATCATGATGACTATGCTATTGCTCTGTTATGCTTATACCTGAGTACTTATTCCGCTGCTAGTTGTTCGTGACTTAGGAATTTCCTCGCCCTGAAATTCCTTAGTGACGAATTTGTAAAAATCGCATATTCACCCCCCCTCCCCTCTAGTCGACTTAACGCACTTTCACACCTCAATACATCATTCAGAAATTTTATGTCGCAAGACAATAACTTCAATAACCATAAAGTGGCACTTCTCCCAATTCAATACAGGGTTAGTTTGCTCACATCTCTGCAAAACTCAATAAAGGTTGCTTAAGAAATCATCAAACAAAGTTCAATAAATACAAAAAACATCCATGAAAACCTCAACAATCTTTTCACAAAAATCAGATAATATAGCAGTCATACATTTTTGAAAGGTAGCGGGTGCATTGCATAAACCAAAAGGCATACGTATATAAGCATAAGTTCCAAAAGGGCAAGTAAATGTGGTTTTCTCTTGATCAGGTTGTGAAACAGGTATTTGAGAAAAACCAGAATATCCATCAAGAAAGCAAAAGTGCATGTGCTTATATAATCTTTCCAACATTTGATCAATAGAAGGTAGAGGGTAATGATCTTTTCTAGCTGCTTTATTTAATTTTCTAAAATCAACTACCATTCTATAGCCAGTAACAATTCTTTGTGGGATAAGTTCATTTTTATCATTAGGAACCACAGTAATACCTCCCATCTTAGGGACACCATGAACAGGACTTACCCGTCTACTATCAGCTATGGGATAGATTATACCTGCTTCCAGAAGCTTCAATATTTCCGTTCTAAGCACTTCTTTCATTTTAGGATTAAGACATCGTTGATGATCAACAACAGGTTTAGCATCAGATTCCATATTAATCTTGTGCTGACTAATACCCTTAACATCATCAAGAGTATATCCAATGGCAGCACGGTGCTTCTTCAGAATTTTCAATAATCTTTCTTCTTCATGTTCTGAAAGGTTAGCACTAATAATAACATGATATATCTTTTTCTCATCAAGATAAGCATATTTCAAAGTGTCGGGCAATTGTTTCAATTCAAACACAGGATCACCTTTCCTATGGAGGAGGTCCTCCTAGAGTTTCAATAGGCAAATTGTGTTTGAGTAGAGGTCGTTGTTAAAAGAGAATTTTATCTATTTCATTTCTTTCATGCATATGCATATCATTTTCATGGTCTAGCAAATATTGTTCTAGTGGATCAATAGGAGGCACGGCAATAGAAGCAAGACCAATTATTTCATCCTTACTAGGTGATTCTTTCTTATGAGGTTGACTATTAAACTTGGAGAAATTAAATTCATGAGACTCATCACCAAAGCTAGCATCGACAGTTTGTTTCTTACAATCTATTTTAGCATCGATAGTGTTCAAGAAAGGTCTACCAAAGATAATGGGACAAAAAGCATCTTGTGGGGAACCAAGAACTAGAAAATAAGTAGGATATTTTATTTTCCCACACAAGACTTCAACATCTCTAACAATCTGAAGTGGTGTGATGGTGTTTCTATTAGCAAGTTTAATAGTAACATCTATGTATTCTATTTCAGCGGGTGCTATGTCATCCATAATTTCTTGATATAAGGTAAACAGAATAGCACGTACGCTAGCACCCAAATCACATAAACCATGATAACAATGATCTCCTATTTTGACCGAGACAACAGGCATGCCAACAACAGGTCTATGTTTATCTTTTGCATCGGGTTTGGCAATTCTAGCAACTTCATCATAGAAGTAAATAACATGCCCATCTATATTATCTACCAGGAGATCTTTGACCATCGTAAGACAAGGTTCTACTTTGATTTGTTCAACAGGTTTAGGTGCCATAATATTACTTTTGTGAACCACAGTTGAAACCCTAGCATGTTCCTTTATCCTAACTGGGAAAGGTGGTTTTTCAATATAAGCAGTAGGCACAACTGGATCAACATTGTAAATAATAGTTTCATCTTTAACTATGTCTGGTTCTTTAATTTCTTCTTTAATAGGGGGATGATATTTAAACCACTCCTCTTTAGGGAGATCAACATGAGTACCAAAAGATTCACAAATAGAGGCTATTATCTCAGAATCAAGTCCGTATTTAGTGCTAAAATTTTGAAATGCATCGGTATTCATAAAAAATTAACACAATCAAACTCAAGCTTAATACTTGACTCTTTACCTTCGTCGAGTTCCCAATCTTCAGAGTTGTGTTTAACTCTTTCTAAAAGATCCCACCCGAATTCAATAGTATTCTTCGTAAAAGAACCAGTACAAGAAGTATTGAGCATGGATTGATCATAACGAGAAAGACGAGCATACAAATTCTGAATAATAATTTCTATTGAGAGCTCATGATTGGGGCATGAATATAACATTGAATGAAGCCCCCCCCCCAAGCTAGAGTGATACTTTCTGCTTCACGATGCCAAAAATTATATATATAATTCCGATCACGATGAACTAGATGCATAGGATAATTTTTTTGGTGAAATACCAATTTCAAATGATTCCAAATTCAAGATCCAATATCATTGCATAGCCTATACGATGTCAATGCCTTTACCTTCAATGATAAATGGAAAAC
The DNA here is from genome assembly GCA_021605145.1 of Aegilops bicornis. Lineage (NCBI taxonomy): Eukaryota > Viridiplantae > Streptophyta > Magnoliopsida > Poales > Poaceae > Aegilops > Aegilops bicornis. The sequence continues at coordinate 645,586,171 of CM038672.1, forward strand.
CTTCTTCTTAGATTCATCCCCGGATAAACCTGCAAGCTTAAATAATCCACAAATTTCGTCCACATATGCCAAGTGCATACCAGGATGTTCAGTTCCATCTCCTGCATAAGGATTAGCTAGCAGTTGTTCTATCATACCTGAAGGAATTTCATAACCAATATTTTTAGTAGGTGCAATAGGTTGAGGGGCAACTAATTGTAGTTCCGGTCGAGGTGAAGATACCCCGAACAAACCCCTCAAATGATTGTTTTCCATAGTAACAACTGACAATAAATTTCAGCACGTAGTACTAATTTTTCCTTACCAGCTTCCACTTACCAAGAGCACTTCACTCCCCGGCAACGGCGCCAGAAAAGAGCCATCATGACCCACAAGTATAGGGGATCATAGTCCTTTCGATAAGTAAGAGTGTTGTCAGGGATATACCCCACGGTATGACCCGGCCGGACTTGGCGGTTTACTTGAGACGGTTTACACTTGGCGATTCACTGGTGACCCACCCTAACCAGACGGTTTACAAGCAACCTACCTGAACATTATGACTCACTGGTAACCCGGCGGGCGGGATAGACGGATGACAAGGCCCAAGGCCCAGAAGGTCGGTTTATGTTAATGGTGGGCCGGTTTATGAGGAAAGCACAAGGAATATTCTCCTACAAAGGAAGCAAGACTAGGACTCCACTTGTAATAGAGTAATCCTAATCCAACTAGGACTAGTCATGTAAACCGCCCCTTTAACATATGTAAGGAGGAGCAGGGCACCCCAAGAAGGAAGAAGAAACAATCTCTAGGGCTAGACACAACTAAAGGGGAGCCGGCTTATGCGGCGTCTCCTCATGAGCATAATGAGATCTAGCCACAAACAGCATGTAGGGTTATTACCGGATGATGTTTCCCGGGGCCCGAAGCTGTCTAAATCATTGTCTTGTGTTTCATCTCTCGATAACGCTCAACCCCTCTCAAGCTACCACATAGATGTGTTGGCCTCACGACTAAGTCCTCACACTAGGACATCTACCGTGACAATTCCATGACGGTAGGCGCCCATCATGGGGCTCGCGCACGGTGGTGTTGTTCTTGGAGGGATCTATCTCAGGGATTGGTGAGTTCGCGATCATCCGGATCATGAAGAACCGGAACTGAAAGCTCCACATCAAACAAACAGATTCCATGTGGTCGCTGTGAAGTTTTCTGCCGCTGGCATGGAAGGATCCACGTTGTTGACGAATAGTCGGGACGTCATGTACGATATTGGATCAAGATGAGAGTAAGGATTGCATCTATGTGCACTGCCACGCGTGACGAGGCGATCCATCTAAACGGATTTATTTCCGCTGCAACACCGTCAGATCATCAAGTCACCGAGACGGTTTCTACTATACATCTATTTTGCTGATCGGACATGCCACAAGTCCCGAGGCATCGATTCGTGGATGTTTGTGATATTCCCTTCGTGTGAAAACCAAAACCATGTTCATCTACTAGTACTACTCACGTGGAGGCAATACTACTAGAGTGCTATATTTAATATTTTTAAATCCTTCAATGGTTGTTGAGCACTACATCTACTGATCCATCAAGCCATCACATCAAATCAACGTGGTGCTCGATATTGGTACTAATACTGGATCGTCAAATCAAAGGTGCGAGGGCTTTCTGTGTCCGACCGTCTGACTGTGTCGTATGAGGTTCGGAGCTAAGATCCCGTTCAGATGACTACCTGGCGTTTCAACTCCCAATCAGCGGATGTTTAAACTATGTCGTATGTGGTCGGCAGCCTGCCAAATCTCCACAAAGAAGCACAAGATTGCTTTTTGCCATAAACCAACATTTGAGGAAAACAGAGAACAAATTTTGACAGGTGCCAGGCGGCTGCATCTACCATAAGCCGCCGCTCAAACACCGCCTCTCGCCTCCACCTCGGCACTGGGCCCCGCCAAGGACTGACTCGAGCTCCGCTACCGGATCGCTCCATGCTCTGCACACCTCGCTTCTGCGATCTCCGTCAAGCCATCGGGCCCGCTGCCCGTGGCCTCGATCCGACCCGCCGTTGCACCTCCACTAGTAGAAAAAGGGTCAAATGTGAGACACATTAGTTCCGGTTTGTAACAGAACCGGCACTAATGTGTCCATTAGTGTCGGTTCCAACGGCTAGGCGGGAGGATCTCTTTAGTACCGGTTCGTGGCGAACCTTTAGCACCGGTTCGCGAACCGGTGCTAAATAAAGTGGTGGTAGGATGTTGTCAGAGTGGGGCCCTTCCAGCACCTTTAGTACCGGTTCGTGGCATGAACCGGTACTAAAGGTCGTCCTATATAAACCCTTCGTCCACCCGCACTCTGTTCTTCCCCTTTCCCTCTCCCTCTCCTCTCGTTCTTCCCTTCTTCCTCTCGAAGTTCATCACAAAATTTGCCCCAAATTTGTCAACATTTGCAGGCCCCCATCCATTCAAATGATCACCAAGGTTAGCAACTTTGTCCTTTCATCTCTCATTGCTAGATTAGCTCTTGCATTGGTTTATATAGTGATTAATTGTGGGTTTTAGTAATTTGGGAGGAATTATATGTGGTAGTATTTGATTTATATGCAATTTGAGGTCAAAATAACACTTAGTTTGCATATGTAGGTGTGTTTTACTTAGTGCCTTCTAAATCTCCGTCAGAACCACTGGCCGATCGCCTGCACTGATCCGTCTGTCACGGCACCACCTTGTGGTCAGCCTCTTGTTCATGAAATTTTATATAAAGAATTGATGTTTGTGTGATTTGGATATATAGTTACTCATATAATTATCTTACCCGTACGTTGTTTGTTATACATAGTGCCATGGTTTTGATATCCGTCCCCGTCGGCCCTCGTCCTTGTTATGATTTGGATGTGGTATATTCTCTTTTAAAACTATTTGTTGCATTTCGTGTTTATGACAAATTATGCCCATCAAGTTGACATAGATATTTTTATCTAGGAGGTATGTGAACCGGAAATTCCAACCGACCCTATTGTCGAGAGGTTAAATTTAGTTGAAAGAGAAAACGAGTACTTGAAAGAAAAATTGAAAAGAATTGAGGGGAGAAGATGGAATGGGAGTTGCATGTTGCCGATGTCGCCGATGATCACAAGATCAAGATGGAGAAAATGCGCTTGAAGATTAGAAAGATTAGAAAATAGGCCATCGATAGTGAGGCTTGGTATCATTATCTTTGTTGGATCAATTGTTACCTTTAGTTCCGATCTTGATCGCATTTGTTGTTGCATTTAAATTCTTTAGCTAGAGAGTTATTTGTTTGTTGCATTTAAGTGTTGTATGAACTTTATGTATGAACTTGTATTAATTTGGTCTATTCGGTGTTGTGTAATGAAGATGAGCCGGCAATGGATGTACGATGACCGATGCTCTCCCAGCTTGTTGAGGGCGTGCATACTTTTACGCTATGGCCGAGGCAAACAAGCGGGCAGATGGTTTTATGCCTTGTCCATGTGCTGGCTGTAAGCATGGACGCAATTACTCTACGTCAAGAACCATTCACGTCCACCTGTTTGAGTCTGGTTTCATGCCCCACTATAATGTTTGGACCCAGCACGGAGAAAGAGGGGTTATGTGCAAACAAATTCTTTCATGCCTTTACTGATTTTTAAAGTTAAATTATTCACAAACTAGTGATTCACACTAATTTAAAATAATTCAAAATTTAAACTATTCAAATTTGAAAACTACGGGCACTAACAGAAAGTTTGTAATTTTTTGTACCTAAAGCAAAAATATTCACAAAGAAACTCTAAATACACAAAAAAAAACACAAAAATAAATAAAGCAAAAAAAATAAAAAAAGCCCGCCTACTAGGCCAGAGCGGCCTGCATACGACTAGAAACCCAACCTGTTGTTGGGCCAGGATGCAGGCCCGCAAGAAGGCAAGTGGGCCTGCTGTGGCAGCAAGAACACGTAGGCCCAAAGAGGGCCTGCTTTGGAGATTTAGCTCGAGAGAGCGACCAGACGGGGTTTATAAACGGTGCGGTCGCTTCTCGGCTAGCGAGGTGGGACGAAATTTGTCGTGACCGCACTCTGCTAGCAAGACTTCTCTTTAGTACCGGGTCGTGGCACAAACCGTACTAAAGGGGGCCTTTAGTACCGGTTTGTGCCACCACCGGTACTAAAGGGGGTCGCCATCACGCCCGCTTGGACTGGCCAAAACTGGCCTTTAGTACCGGTTGGTGGCACAAACCGGTACTAAAGGCCCCTCCTATATAAACAACACTTACGAAAATTTCCGCTTTCTCATCCGGCTTCTTCTCAGACTGCCGCCCGCCGCCTCAGACGTCTCCATCCTCGCCGCCACCCTGCCCCTGCTGCCGCCGCCTGCTGCCCTCGGCCCCTGCTGCCCTCGTTGCCACCGCCTCTGCCCTGCCTGGCCCCAAGGCTGCCCCTGCCCCCGTTGCCAAGACCGGCCAGACGTCTCCCTGCTGTTGCCGCCGCGCCCGTCTGCCTCGTCCCCCGCTGCCGCCGCCTTGCCCCTGTCCCCTCATATGGCTATCTCGTTGCCGCGACTGCCGCTGTCCCTGCCGGCTGCCAAGCTGCCGCCGCCGCTGCCCTCGCTCGCCGGTGAGCGCGCACACACACACACACACACATACATACATTTTTTGTTTTTTAGTTATACAAATAGTTAGAAATTTTTTTGTTTTTTAGAAATTGTTAGAAATTTTTCTGTTTTTCAGAAATAGTTAGAAATGTTAGAATTGTTAGAATAGTTAGAAATGTTAGAATAGTTAGAAATGTTAGAATTGTTATACAAATGTTAGTTATATATATAGAAATGTTATAATTTTTTTCTGTTTTTTAGTTATAAAAATATTAGAAATATTAGAAATTTTAGTTATCAAAATCCAATCATTAAAAAAATGTTACTTTTTGCGGGCATATAGCTAGTATTTGTTCTCGACGATGCCCGACCCGCGTCCTCGCCGTCGACACATCCGCGACGATGTCCGGCTGACCCATGTCCGGGACTGGGCTCCGCCGGGCTGCCACTGGGAGGTGCTTCCTGGAGGGGCGCGCCGCTTGATGAGGAACCCGGCCCCGGGTCCCGTCGTCGACCCTGATCTCGTTTGGTGTCATTCGCGTGGGCCAGTTTCAGTGCGGAGGGAGCCGGCCCCGCCAGAGGTGGTACGTCGCTGTGTCAGGGAGGAGGACGAGCACGTCCATCGCTACATGGTTGCGTTAGAGGGCGGTAGGTTCTCCAATACCTGGCAGTTTCTTCAGGGATCTCACTTCAGCTATGATCCTGTGAGGGTTCCTTCTCTTTGGGTGTCCACAGCCCGCGCAGCAGGAACCGTGAGTGTCCTAGATTCTTCTGTAGTATTCGATCTTTATTAGCTACCTAGCCAGTGATGTATTCGAGATTATATCTATTATTCGAGACGATGTATTCGAGATTATATCTATTATTCGAGACGATGTTTTCGAGATTATATCTATTATTCGAGACGATGTATTCGAGATTATATCTATTATTCGAGACGATGTAATTTGAATACTAAATTGTTTTATATTTCTTTTGGATTAGTTAAATAAAAGCTATGACGGACAATACCGGCAGAGAGGGAGAACAGGCCATGTTCGATATGATACGCCATCCTCACGGGCGGATGATGATCGTAATGAAGAAGATTATGACGGCTTCAATTTCTAAACAACACCGGAGAGGGTGATATGATATTCGATCGCGACGACCGAATTGATAAAGTCATGAACTATGATTATGATGATGACGAAGAAAATGTTGATCTTGAAACAACAAAGACCGGCGAGGTATATATATTTATATAAGCAGGCATCTGGTGATCATCACGTGTTTTAAATGACTTGAAGATATATTAATGAATCGATCTTTGTTCTTTCAGCCATCCGGATCGAGCAAATCTTCGTGCAAAAGGACGAAACGAGGCCCGAACAAAAGTTGAAGGAGGGCGTAAAGTACAAGATCGAGGTAATCAGACCTAATGGTGAACCATTAGCGCCTAAGAAGATTGCGGACAAGTTCGTTTTCGCCATGGAGTTGTTGTAAAGGACCAACTCGATCTCCCTTCAAGAATGGAGAGAGCCAAAGAAAAGACAAAAGACAAAAGACAAAAGGACACCGCTCCATCGCCCAGATGTTACTTTTTGTCGACAAAAGACAAAAAGATCTGCTTTGGGATACTCTCATGGAACATTTAGCCCTACCAGATCATTTCACGTAAGCAGATGTGCAGAAAGTCAAGGACGCTGCTCTTAGGAAGATGGCGGTTGCATTCAAGAACCACAAGAATCGTGAATGGGACAAGTACGTCAAGGGAGGAAGGAAGACTCAAGATTCGAGGGAACACTAGAGAACCAACGTGCTCCTTGGGACGAAGACGAGAAATTCACGGATTCGGAATTAGCTAAGGAACGGTCGAGAATAAACAAGAAGACTGCCGAAAAAAAGGATAAGTTCCATAAGTCAGCTGTGTGGCTATGCGCGGTGGCAATGCCTAAGTGGGATAAGTCCGAGAAAGAGATGGAGGATGCAGGTGTCACTCCGGTTACTAAGAGCTGGCCCCGTGTGGACTTGGTTCTATGCGCATGGGGGAGTTGGACCCAAGATGGCAATGTTTCGACGAGGGCAAGTCTGAAGGGAGCCGACGATGCGATACTTGTTGCAATAGAAGAGGCACGATCGGGGTGTTCCAGCCCAACAGAGAGAACGACGAGCTTACGCGTGCCTCGGGAAATCCTCGAACACCGGGAAGAACACGAGGCAAGGGCGCTATTCCGTGGTATGAGGGTTTTCAGACCGAACAACGACTACAGAACCCATGCGAGAAAGAAGATTGCGGAGGAGAAGAAGAGGAAGATGGAGGAGGAGCAGAGGAAGCGGGACTATGAACGCCTTCAAGGACTAGAAGCAAGTCAAGCGGAATTGATAGTCAAATTCCAGCGGCAGCAGGAGCAGATCGACTCACTTAGCCAGCAAAGGGGGTCTCAGCAGCTAGCGGATGATCCAGCATTGGATAGCACCGCCCCATCCATGCCGAGAAGCAGCGTGGGTTCCGCCCCGGACGACGCAATGCTGGATAGATACACTGTGGATGACATCACGGATAACACTAACTGCGAGCTACACGTCAAAATGAAGAACATATCCATGAAGGTGGCGGACGCCGTTGCTTTTACAAATCCCCCCAAGGCAACCTTCCATTGCAACCCGATTCCAATGGGCTATGCTCGTGTCTTGGTTGATGAGGTGGTGGACCCATATTCGAGCTACAGCCTTGACATTCCCGGAGGTGACGACGAGCACTTTCGGAGAGGCCAAACATCGTATCATCCTATGGAAAAAGGATTGCATCATCTTCAAGGCCACCGACACTGGCCACCGACTCCTCGTCGAAGTCCGCCACCGAGTCAGCCAGACTCCCGCTCCTGCAAGTCCACCAAGTCCGCAAAGTGTCGCCACTCCTCCTCCAAGTCCGCAAAGTGTCAGCCACTCCTCCTCCTCCAAGTCCACACACAGTGACGTCCACCTCCTCCTCCAAGTCCGCACAACCTCAGGCCACTCCTCCTCCAAGTCCGCACAGCCAGGCCACTCCTCCTCGTCCAACTCAGCCCCGTCAGCCCGTCTCCGCCGCCTCGGCAATCGCAGAAGAGACACCTCAGTAGCTATGGTGCGAGCGGCACGAGTCGAGGTAGTACAGAAGTACAAAGCGGAGGCAAGAGATATAAATATGGTCCAAGCCTCACGCCTCTTCCGCAGAGGCCTTATGACAGGTCCGAGGAGGAAAACGCAGCCATATCGAAGGCCTGTGGAAGCCCATTTTGCACCGAAACCGCCACCGCCGCCAAGGGAGAAAGTGCTCGAGGAAACGATTGACCACTTCATTCGTATGGCTCAACCACCAGCTCCCAAGCCTGTTGACACAGACTATGAGCGCCACATCAGGAAGTTAAATCGAGCACGTCTACGTAAGGAGGTGAGCTCGGGATCGAGCAAACAACAAGCAACTGTCAAAAAATGCGGGAAAACCATTCCCCGGCTGGGAGAACAGGAGGCGCAATCAATCCCCTCGCTTGTTGTGCCAACAACACGTGACAGTACACGCGCCCAATATTATTGTGGGCAAACAGTTTACGTTCCCGAGGTGGGCAATGTGGTAATAACCAAGGACCATATAATGCAGGCTGAAGTTCTCAACATCATTGTTGGACAACTCCTCGAGATCGAGCCCATGCCTGTGCTTACAGAGGATGAAATAAAACGGAAATATGTCTGGGGCCAACCTTTGGTCGAGCCAGACAAGGTCAAGAACCTCCCAACGAGAATGTATGAATTGCATCAATGGTACATGAACATTACCAAGATTTCCAATCGATTGTCCCTCATGGTGAATGTCAAGGAGGAGCATTACTTCCATGAGAAAGCTCTGTCCGTTGAGTATTCTCGAATCGCTTTCAGTTATACAATCAAGACGCACTCGACAAATCTATCGGTTGCTATTGTCTGTAAGTGATTTCTTTCTATAATTTAAGTCTCAAGCTAGCTGTAGTGATCCTTTTGATCAATCATTACCTATAATTATCCTCACTATATTCTTTTCTATGGTATTATGCAGGATGAAGATGTATGAAACGAGAAAAGGTGGACGCTTTGGCATTGGGTTCATTGACCCAAACACCGTTAATGAATACACATGGCTAATAAATCCACATCATCAAAAGGCCGAGAGGACAACATGCTAGAGTTCTTGAAGCGCCTCAAATACAATGAAGATATACTACTTCCTTACAACTTCCAAAGTGAGTCACACTGCCTTGTACTACAAATTCTCTCTTTTTGCCTACTAGCTAGCTACATGTTTTTGCTTACATATGCCCGCTTAATTAAGACATGCAAACGTGTGTGCATGCAGATTTCACTGGATCTTGTGTATCATTAAATTTGACGCCGGAACAGTTGAAATACTGGACTCACTACTCAAAGCAAATACTGACTATAACATCTTGTTTGGGATAGTCAACAGGTAATTTCAATCATTATTAACTATATATCTCGGCCTATTTAGTTGATCATTTCATGATATGAACTATTTAATAACCCCTTTATTCATTTTCTTTGTCGGCGGGCAGGGCTTGGGCAAGGTTCATCAGCGTCACGGAAGGCGAATGGAAAAAAATCTTAAATGGTTTCGACCCAAGGTAAGTAATTAAGTAGTACTAGCTAGCTAGCTAGCTGCCATCTCTTTAATTATCATGCTTGATTAATTATTATCTGATCAAATTCCATTCTCATAAAGGCCCTGAAGCAGACGTAGGGGACTGATCTGTGTGCATTCTACGTTTGCGAGAACATTCGCATGATGGCGTCCGAAAGGAGCAGATCTCAAAGACAAGAATGGGTACGCTTGTCAGAACACTATTCACAATTTTTACACCATTATCGATATCTAGTCACACAACTAATACACACGCATATTGATCTCCTTCTTAACAGTTCACAGAGGTGCGGGACAAGCTCCTAGAAACGGAGCTGCATAAGCACTTCAAGAGGAAATAGCGGGATTTTTGCTTGACCAGGTCATAAATCCAAGGGAGAATACTATTACCCGCTACACTTCCCCATGAAAACCACTTCCAATTGTCATCATGCTCAAGGCACCAATTAGGCTAATGCCACTGGCTCAAGGCAACATGCATATGTAGGAGAAATTGTATATAGCTATACATGTGTGTATGTGTGAATTAATTAATATGGTGGTTTGTGAGACATTGCTGATATATATATCTGCATGAGTGGTTCTACTAGAAATTCTATTTATATATATATATATATATATATATATATATATATTTATATATATATATATATTCATAAAGTGTACAATGTGTAGTATCGTAAAATACCAAAGAAACGAAAAAGAATTAAAATGGAAACACAAAATTAAATGAAAAGAAATCATAAAACTGAAAACTCCCCAAACCTTATAGTACCGGTTGGTCTTACCAACCGGTACTAAAGGGCTCTCGTGCCCTGAGCTGGCTCGTGCCACGTGGTTGCCCTTTAGCACCGGTTCGTGCTGAACCGGTACTAAAGGGGGGGGCCTTTAGTGCCCACACTTTAGTGCCGGTTATGGAACCGGCACTAAAGGGCCTTACGAACCGGTGCTATTGCCCAGTTCTGCACTAGTGCTCACTCCTCCGGCTGAGAGGCTGACCCGCCATTGCGCCTCGCTTCCACCGGTCGCCGCTCCAAACTGCTCGAGAGCCGCCGCCGGTGCTCTGACTTACCCGCTGCAGCCTTGCAACAAACCTCCAGCCGCCTCATGCGAGCCACCGCCGCAAGCTATCTCGACCAAGTCGCCAAGCCAGGGACGAGGTCTCCGCACGCCGTCCGTCTCCTGCGGCACCCAGTTGGTTCACAAGCAAGCAGATGCATACTTGTTCAGAAAAAGTACTACAGGAACCAACGATGCGTTCACGAGTCAGTTAGCGCTGACCTAACGGGTCTGCGGAGGTAAAAGACCGATGCTAACCGTCGTCGCACATCTGCATGAGCCAATCATTACTTTGGAAGGGGGGAATAGACAAAGGAAAAACACGTAGATGACGTGCATTTGCATGGACTATCTTTTGTGTCTGACTATGCTCGGTATCATTGTCCACGTTCATCCGACGAAAAATACCAGGTGCTATTTATCCTATTTATTTTTAAAAGTGCATATTAATTCATCCGAACAAAACTACTTTGCCCTGCTGTGTTATATATGCAAGAGAATTATTTATTACAAAGTGGCATTATACCACGGAGATGGAGGCGTGCCAACATCAATCGGCACAGGTGGTCGTCCTTACTCAACAGACTCCCGCACCGGCTTACAATGCTGTTGCCGGCTCACCCATCTGTGCCGCCTTACAATGCCACGGACGACTCGCTCATCTACCCTCGTGGCGGTTCATGCGTCCGCACCGGTTTACAACACTATGGCCTACTCTCCCGCCCAAGCCGTCTTACAACACTGCGGCCGACTCATCTGCCTGTGCCGCGTCTGATGTTGCGGTCGTTTTACTATCCGCCCTGCGGTCCGGCCTATTCAACGTGCCGGGTTGACTAAGGACACCGCTGAGGATCGTAAATACATCAGGTGATATCTGTCCAAACTATTTTAAATAACATGTATCAACTTTTTCCTTTTGAGAACAATTACTCCGGGTTATGATATTATTTATGCAGGACATTTTGTCACTGCAAGAGCGGTAGCGACTCGCCCGCGTCCATAGTGCCTCTAATGTCGCGATTGTTTTTTTCTGTCTGCCTCCGTGGTTTGGTGTATATCAACATAATGCGGCTAACTTGCCCGTTCGCACGGTTCACCGTGTCGCTTCATCATGATGGTCAACTGATCATCAACTCTGCGGCGGATAAATTCTGGCATGATAAGTTAGGTGAGATCCATCTAGTATATTTTGTTGCTTTCTTTAAAAGAGCAATTACTCTAGCTTGCAAGTTCTCCAGTGCAGGACAAGTTATATCACTGAGATGTCGAATCACTCATACCGGTTTATATCACGGTCAAATATGGAGAATCTCAAGACAACTCCTCGAGTCGTCCTAAGACTCGGGGGCTACAATGACATGACTCGGCGAAATTGGCCGGTGTCAGTGAATTCAAGAACTCCGGGTCATTGGAGGGAAGATAACCCGGTTCCGGAGGCTACCGTTATATTGGTGAAAAGTTTAAAGGCCGTCAGAAAATTTCCGGCATAAAAAGGATTCCGGTTCAAAATCCGGTTCAAGGGAAAGATGTCTCCCACAAAGCTTTGAAGCTCTCAATATCCTGTTTAAGAATTTCCGGTTCAAAAGAATAATCTCTCGCAAGTTCGAGTTCTCAGGAAAAATTAAAGGGACCAAAGAGAGTTTGTTGCACAACACAACTCAAACATAGGCACCTGGCGAGCGCAGCTCAGAAATATATCACTTGGGGGCTTCCGGCTTATTGAGCTAAGCTATGAATTACCCTTTGATCCGGCTTATACGCCATGTTTACAAAAAAAATTGGGGGCTTGTTCCCAAAGTTGTAAAGGGCCAAAGAGAGTGTTGCAAAAGAACAACTCACACATAGGCACCCATTGAGCACAGCTCAAAATATTGCTCGGGGGCTCTTTGCTTCTACAAGAACAAAGAGTCTATAACCGTGTAATAGGCTATAAAAGCCAGGCTTGGAAGCCAGGTGTATTCACCTAAAACCCCGGGTTATCCTGCCTTTTTAAGTAAGCCACTCCGCCTGTGTAATCCTGGTACGACCCGTTAACGCGTTTGACAAGTCAATCTTATAAAGACCCTGAACTTGTCATAGTTAAAATGACGATTGGTTAATGTGAGGTCCATCTTATAAGGCTTTGTAAAATGGTTTAACTCAGTGGCCTGGCAGCCCATGAAAAGCCTAGCCTTTTTGCATATTTTCTTCTCAAATCTTTCTTTTAGAAGTTTATTTTGTTGAGGTTTATGTTAAATCCGGTGTTTACTGACCCGGTCTGGTTTTTGAGTTGCCAAGTACAAAATTACAAGATGACCGATGTCAATTGACCCGGCTTGGCTTTCAACTATAAGTTGTCAGTGCACGATCAGTTATAATCCGGTGTTTGTTGACCCGTCCGCTTCGACTACAAGTCGCCAAAGATGATATACGGATAATCCGTGTTTATTACAACCCGTCTGGCTTTATTTATAAGCCGGCAATGTATGGTAATTACCAGTGCTAAAATTTCGGGTTATCACCTTTACTGCATTGGTTTGATAAACCGGCAGTATGGTCAAATATCACAAGAACCGGTTTTCAAACCGGATTATATTATTCAAAACTTAAATAGCCAACATGGCTGGATGTTTATTATTATGGTTATCAATACCAGTATTATGATTGCGGTTTTCAAAGTCGCTTCAGCGCAATGGCTATTATTTTATCAATCGATATGGTTTATTCTACAATGGAGAGAATAGTCCCGAGTCGCTACAGGCTTACGACCCGGCACTTGGGGGCTACATTATTCAAGTTGAGATCACATCAAATATGCAAGTCCCATGTTACTGCCAGCATGCACCATGGCACTTGGGGGCTAATGCAAAGTCATTTTTTTGGATCACCTTATTGAAGACCCGACTCATCATAGTATAATGAGCCGGCCCTTGGGGGCTACCAATTGCTCCTGTCAAAAATTCAAAGGTACACAAGCTTTAATCTGTTACATTGAAAGATCCACTCCTCAGTTGGTAAAGCACGAAGCTCTTAACCTTGTGGACGTGGGTTCAAGCCCCATGATGGGAGTTACATCATATGATGTTATTTTCAATGAAGTATATATAAAGTCCCAGCCCAGTATTAAGTTACTGAGCCGGCCCTTGGAGGCTATACGTTGTTGTTAAATTCTACATGATCATATTTTCAAAGTCCCTGCTCATTATTTGCATAATGACCCGGCCCATGGGGGCTACACTGGTTGAAATTTTTATGGGCAGAAGGCAATTACAAGTCCAAGGTTTCTGCAAGCATGACAACCCGACACTTGGGGGCTACATATGAGGGATACTCAGTTTCGATTAGTGATTGAGATGAACAACATGGATTTCTTCAAAGTGGTAATATTTATATAAAGCAAGTCCTAAGTCATCACTTTGCTCTACTCAAGACTTGGGTGCTACAGGTATTATGCATGTAAAGGAGGAACGTCTTCAAATTATCAGTTTTGAGAAAATCAGGAAGATCAATTAGATGACCCGGTGTCAACAAACAATTATGATCTGGCATCGTCTGTTTTATAACCCGGCAATTTTGCTAATGAAAAACCGGCAAGTTTTACATCTTCAAACTGGCTGAAATTCAGATGAGTATTTCAAGACCAATATTTTTTAAGACGGTGCTTTGGAAACCGATTCAAGTGGATTATTTCTTACAATATTTTTCTACAAGAGACCGATGTCAGCAAATTGACTCTGAAGCTGACTTATTGACCCGGATTTTCCAAGAGAAGTGTCTGGATTTTTTGCATTCACAAAAGTTTGAACATATCTACTAAATGAGATTCGCTATGAGTTCATGGGCATGCATCAAGAAGGAAATGACAGGGACTTAAAGATGATCAGGTGCCAGTTTTCAAGAATTTTTAACCCGGAGCACAGCCTGTCAATTTTGTTCTTGTGTTTGTTTTACAGGTTCAGTTTAACATGGATAAATCCAAATCAAACTGGGGGCTAATGTCGGGGATATACCCCGCGGTATGACCCAGCCGGAAATATGACCCGACCGGACTTGGCGGTTTACTTGAGACAGTTTACACTTGGCGATTCACTGGCGACCCGCCCTAACCAGACGGTTTACAAGCAACCTACCTGAACATTATGACTCAGTGGTAATCCGCCAAGTGATGACGGATAACAAGGCCCAAGGCCCAGAAGGCCGGTTTATGTAAATGGCGGGCCGGTTTATGAGGAAAGCACAAGGAATATTCTCCTACAAAGGAACCAAGACTAGGACTCCACTTGTAATAGAGTAATCCTAATCCAACTAGGACTAGTCATGTAAACCGCCCCTTCAACATATATAAGGAGGGGTTGGGCACCCCAAGAAGGAAGAAGAAACAATCTCTAGGGCTAGACACAACTAAAGGGGAGCCGGCTTATGCGGCATCTCCCTCATGAGCATAATGAGATCTATCCACAAACAGCATGTAGGGTTGTTACCGGATGATGTTTCCCAGGGCCCGAAGCTGTCTAAATCCTTGTCTTGTGTTGCGTCTCTCGATTCCGCTCAACCCCTCTCAAGCTACCACATAGATGCGTTGGGCTCATGACTAAGTCCTCACACTAGGACATCTGCTGTGACAATTCCACGACAAGTGTCGAACCCAACGAGGAGTTGATGGAAATGACAGGTGGTTTTCAGCAAGGTTTCTGGAAGCACTGAAATAGTCTGTGACAGGTAGTTTGATAGCAAGATAATTTGTAACAGACAAGTAAAGGTAACGGTAACAAAAGTGCAGCAAGGTATCCCAATCCTTTTGAGGCAAAGGACAGGACAAAACAGTCTCTTATAATAAGCAAAGCGTTCTTGAGGGTACACGGGAATTTCACCAAGTCACTTTCATCATGTTGGCTTGATTCGTGTCCGCTACTTTGATAATTTGATATGTGGGTGGATCGGTGCTTAGGTTCTATTAATACTTGAACAAACCTCCTACTGATGATTAACCCCCTCGCAAGCATCCGCAACTATGAGAAAAGTATTAAGATAAAATCTCACCATAGCATTAAACTTTTGGATCCAAATCGGTCCCTTACGAAGTAGTGAATAAACTAGGGTTTAAGCTTCTGTCGCTCTAGCAACCCATCATCTAATAACTACTCGCACGCGCCCCTTAGGCCCTAATAAGGTGTAGTTCCATGTAGTCGACGTTCACATGACACCACTAAGGGAATCACAACATACATATCATCAAAATATCGAACACACACTGGTACGCGTCGGTGCTATACAAACAGTTTAAAACCCCTTTCCGCGACGACATTTGGAACCGTTCCCTAGTGAGTGTGGGCGATTCGGGGGTCCTTCCCACACGACCTAGAAACCGTCGGGGATAGGGACCCTACAGTACTCCTTTTCATTTGTGGTTGCATTGCCATCGCAGTCGGTATTCTGTGCTGCTACGTTTACCATGCCCGACCCATCACAAACGGTTCACTATTATAGAACGTGTATGATAAGCATACAATCACACACATTCGCTTTTCACAAACCGTATGCGATAACTAATTAAGAAGATTAGCTAATCATCGTACGACTGTCGGATAGGATTACGAAATGCCGGACCATCATAACATCTCGTACACGACAACTATCGCACATGCTATTTTGTGGTGCAACATTTATGATGCATACTTCATCAGAAACAGTTCATGGTTGTGAATCATGTACGATAAGGCAACTATCGCACACGCTATTCTGTGGTGCAACATTTACAATGCATACTTCATCAGAAACAGTTCATGGTTGTGAATCGTGTATGATAAGGCAACTATCACAAACGGTTAGTTTGCCAACACCGTTTGTGATATTGTCTGACATTGCACATGCTTTGCAAAAGGCAACTGTGTGCACGCTTGCACACGTTTCCTCTCTGTGGACTCTCGGATTATGGTGTATATCGTAAACGTTTGTATTTTACCAACCGTGTGTGCCGTAACAACCTGGAGAGCATAGTTTCACCGTAATTTAATTGCTGCTATATCAAATTGTAATTGAAATTGAATGTATGCTATAACTTTATTCATATCCATCAGGTTCAGACAACCAATGAATTATTTGATTCATAGGTACACATCAAGAATTACATAAGAACCAAATAAAGAATGATGAACCACAGTTGTATACTTGTACTATTAAAGACGGTAAAGAAAGAGGCAAAATACATTCTGGCTGCTGAACAAGGTGAAGCGGAATGCCCATATTGTGCCCTCCTCCATGCAGAAGGCACGCATGACTCTAGTCCAACCCGTTGTGATGGCCGACCGCCCACCCTTCAATGTCGTCATGGAAACATCTAGATAATCATCGTGTTCTGGTAGAAATACTTTAACCTTTGCATGCACACCAATCATGTAGTTTGAGAGGTAATCTTTAGTAAACTGCTTTGGGAACCACTACAAAGGAAAAAAGATTCAGACATTGTCATCTAACACAACTCATTATGGGCAGTAAAAAGAAGGACGCAGAGTTCTTACTTACCATCCTGCAGTTCGCTATTGTATTGGATAAAGTGTAAACAAATATTTTAATTGCCATATTTTGACCCATTTTACTAACAATCTTTATAAGCTTCCTCACTTGATGCTGGTTCATCGATATCTCATTTCCCCATACGCAGAAAGGGTCGATGCGCGGATCTTTACCAATGACATATGTACCTAAAAGCACCAAGTTAATATTAGAAGATAAACACCAATTGCACAATGATGTAGTACAACACTCTTATATAATATTCCCTCCATTCCTAATTATAGGGTGTATAGTTTTTGGCACGGAAATTAAAGAACACATCTCGAGGGAAAATTTCACAAGTTTTGGGTGAGATTACACATGACTAATTGACACGAGAAAATAGAGGAGCTTGCGTGATATAAGGAAATGTAATCAAATCCTCAAAAAAATTATGCAAATGAGTGGTGCAACGCAATACACCTTATATTTCGGGATTTTTCTCAAAAATCTATACACCTTATATCAAGGAACGGAGGGAGTATCTTATAACATCTAATATACTTACATATTAGATGAATTAACATCTTATATTATGGGCCGGAAGGAGTTTATTGCATTCTTACAAATTATCGGCTGATTAACTGCTGATGTATCCATGGGTTAGAGTTAGTTTGAGCTAGTTAGGGCTCAGCCCTAAAGTATATCTAAACATGAGGGCTAGTTTGAGCTAGTTGCGTCTATAACCCACCCAAAAAAACTATCCGACCCAAGAGGTGCTAATTGGAGCTAGTTCTCCTAGTGCATTTATTGTCAATCTAAGTATCTAGTCCTGTCATCCAAACACCTCTTTGGATGGAGTTAGTTCAGGGTTAGTCATGAGCTAGAAACTAACTCTAACCTCTAAGCTAAGTTGAGTATCCAAACAGGGATGTGTATTAGTAGTTGTTGTTGTTGCTGCTGCTCTTCTACGTGTATCTAGACATCATCAGAACATTAAGGTAACACTCTTCCTTGTTGCTATGTAGCCTAGGATTGCATATGTAGACATTAAGTGCAGTGCATGTTGCTATGTAGCCTCAGATATATTACATATGACCCTAGTTAACCTAACAATAAATGGGTTGCAGATATATTCAGTTAAAAGTTAGATTCACCGATTAGTCCCTTATCAGCCCCCGGCCTATATGGTACCAGCTACCGATATCCTGAACAATGGGCATATATAAGCCCTGGGATGAAACTAACCTCGATGGAAAACAGCAGTCGTTCCAAAAATTGTCCAAAAAACAATAGGCTAAACATCAACCAAAGTTATCCATGGCAAACAAAATAATCTCCAAAAGATAGCTTGTGTGCAGGTTTAAGCACGCTAGTAAAGCAAAACAAGTGAAAAGGTGTGTTAACTGCAACAGGCCTAACATTTAACAACAAGCAAACATAGTCATTCAAACTGGTATTGTGCCGGTCTAAGTACACTGGTTATTGTTAAATAAAAATGGAAAGGCGTGTTTAACTACAAGATGTAGCAACCAAATGTAGTCATTCATGCCCTGTTTGTTTCAGCTTTGCTTGGATTTTAATCACCTATGGATTCGCTTCAGTGGCGAAGCTGTTTCTGTGAATCAGCTTCACCACTGAAGTGCACTTTGAGGTGCTTCAGGAAATTGCACTAAAAATGACCCAAATCCAGATTCAGCTTCACTGGCAAAGCTGATTCCAAATAGTTGTTTGTTTTGGATTCCAGATTCGGCTTCACTGGCAAAGCAGAAACTGGTCCCAGAATCCGTAACAAACAGGGCCATAGTGGTATTGTTGAAACTGGTACTGATGAAACTGAACTGCACAGTTCATACTTGCACATATAGAACATCATGTTGTGAATAACTGGAATAAACAAGGCATACTATGAACAGCCAAAGATAGCATTTGAAACTGGACATATGCTAACTACAAACAACCGAACAATCAAAAAACTTTAAAAGAGGCATATGCTAGCTATAACAAAGCTTAATAAAGAAGCAAATATATGCATTCCAATCGGTATGTTTAAAAATGGATTGATGAAATGTGCTGCACAGTAAATAATTGGACATACAGAGCATCGCATTGTGAACAACTGAAATAAACAAGGCATACTGCAAACAACCCGATATAGCAATTAAAATTGGACATATTCTCACTACACTACGAAAGGGACTCGACAAAACAAATCATGGGTCTCCCCCTGTGAAGAGGCACGGCAAAACAAATCATGGGTTTCCTCAGTTGTCACCGATGGGCTCGTTCCCGTGGGAAGAGAACGGATCCTGGATGCGCTCCATGTTGTCGCAGATGGGCTCCTTCCACTTGAAAGAGCACGGCCGTAGGGTGCCCTCCCTGATGTCGCAGACGGGCTCTTTCCCCTTGGAAGAGCAGATGGGATCTTTCCCCTTGGAAGAGACGGAGAGGGTGCCCTCCTCATGGTCGCCGTTGATGATGTCTGACTTGGAAGTTGTGGATCCCAAGCCAGCAGCGTAGAACATGTCCTTGAGAAATGACAAAAGGGGCTCGATGGCGATGTAGGGTGGCAAGTTGTTGACAGCGAGCCAGAGGAGACCAGCGGCGGGGCCATGCATGAGATCGACGGCGGTTGAACCCGAGGGGTTGGGAGTGGGCCACTTAACCTGTGACATAGACCGCCTCAGGCCATCGCTGTCCATGACCACGATGTTGTTGCGGACGGAAGAGACATGCCTGCATACTCTAGCCTGCTGCTTGAGTTCCTGCCGCCAGTAATGGTCGTCAGCTTCCTCGGCGACGTCGGGCGAAGAGACCGCGATACACCTCTTTTGGGCCAGTCGCTCCTCGAGCTCCACGGGAAGCGTAGCCGGTCTTAGGCTGCGACGCTCTAGAGTGGGGGATGGGGATGGGGATGGGGATCTGGGGGAAGAGGGGCGTTTGGCAGGCATCATCTAAGAAACTCAGGGCGGCCTTGGTATGGAGACCGGTGGGTAAGCTGCACGGGCAAACCGGCAGATGTTGACAATGGAGGTCTCGCGGCGGCGGCTACTGCGGGGACCTTGCTAGGGTTCGAGCGAGGGAGGGTGTGTGTGTGTGTGCGCGCGCGCGCCCGAGGAGGTTTTGGTGTGTGTGTGTGTGTGTGTGTGTGTGTGTGTGTGTGTGTGTGGAGGGGAGGCAGGGGTGTTTTTGAGGAAATGACGCGGGTACTGAAAATTTTACAATGCGGGAGTCAAACGCGGGAATGAAATGCCGGGGCTAATGAAAATTTTGATGACGGTGCATCCCACACGGTCCGCAGATAACAACCGTGTGTTATGAAACAGAAAAACCCTCGAGGCGGGCAGATATTTTCTGGGGGCAGGCGGGATTGGGAACAAGAAACATCGCACACGGTCCAGAGATAACAACCGTGTGTTATGAAACACAAAAACCCTCCTCGAGGCGGGCAGATATTTTCTAGGGATGCAGTGGGATTGGGAAGAAGAAACATCGCACACTGTCCAGAGATAACAAGCGTGTGTTATGAAACAGAAAAACCCTCAAGGCGGGCAGATATTTTCGAGAGGGGGAGCCTCGTGGAGCCCAATGTACTGTGCGGATGTGTGTGTGACAGGGGCGTCGGCGTGGCACACTTTAGTTTGAGTGAACCGTGTCTATTGCATCACCCGACTTGTCTAATGTTCATAAATTTGGCGAAAGATGACGCGGGAGAGGGTCAGAACATGAACACACTTGCATGTGGACCAAATTTATATGTATAAAAAGGGTGGTTTGATTTTCAAATACCAAATGCAACTTCGATGTCGCACCTATCTCACAAAGCGCACGATATTGCTTGCCCCTCATGTCGGCACGAAGGGAATCCTAAGCTTTGAATGCATGCCCCGCCCCCCGCCCCAACCGAGGCTCACCTAGCAAAGTGCGAAGTAGCTAGCAGCCCCCCCCCTCCCTCATGCCGGCACGAATGGAATCCTAAGCTATGAATGCATGCCCCGCCCCCTGCCCCAACCGAGGCTCTGCTAGCAAAGTGCGAAGTAGCTAGCAGCCCCCCTCCCTCGTGTCGGCATGATGGGAATCCTAAGCTATGAATGGATGCCCCCCAACTGTGGTTCACCTAGCAAATTGCGTAGTAGCTAGTAGCCCCCCTCGTGTCGGCACGAAGGGAACCTAAGATTTGATTGCATGCCCCCCCCCCAACCGAGGCTCACCTAGCAAAGTGCGAAGAAGCTAGCAGCCCCCCCCCCCTCCCTTGTGTCGGCACAAAGTGAATCCTAAGATATGAATGGATGCCCCCCCAACCGTGGTTCACCTAGCAAACTGCGAAGTAGCTAGCATCCCCCGCTCGTGTCGGCACGAAGGGAATCCTAGGCTATGATGTCCCCCCAACCTAGGTTCACCTACCAAAGTGAAAAGTAGCAGCCCCCCACCCCACACACACACACACTTTTAAGTCGGCGGGCTAGAGAGGCATCTCACCAAGAGTGATCATAAAACAGACCAAGAATAATCCACCTTGGTCGTGCAACCTCTCTCTTGTTGCTGGTCAAAGTGATGGCCGTCCATGCAACCCCAGATAGGCTAGCTCGCCAAAAATCATGCAAGTAGCCAGCTAGTCCCCGAATACAACCACTTCATGCGTGTGGCACAAACATATGTATGGATTAGGTGTGTTTTTAGTACACAATGGAACAACTTTGATGTGGCACCGTGATTTCGAATAAGAAATCCCCACACTGAGTGAGGGTTAGGTTGATGATGCATATGTATGTTACACCACACTTCAAGCCGATGACGGGGATTCATGCATGCATGCGCGTGCATAGTATATGTGCTCAAACTTTAATTAGGTCTGAATCTCACCATGAACTATACTACGATAACACGAACTAAATGAAGAATATCCGCCATGGTGACCTATCTTGTTGTCGATCAAGGTGATCATGGATGTCCACACGGGCCCATGAATATATATATTGAAGGAAATATGGCCTAGAGGCAATAATAAAGTTATTATTTATTTCCTTATTTCATGATAAATGTTTATTATTCATGCTAGAATTATATTAACCGGAAACTTAGTACATGTGTGAATACATAGACAAAACATAGTGTCCCTAGTATGCCTCTACTTGACTAGCTCGTTAATCAAAGATGATTATGTTTCCTAACCTTAAACATGTGTTGTCATTTGATGAACAGAATCACATCATTAGGAGAATGATGTGATGGACATGACCCATCCGTTAGCTTAGCATTATGATCGTTACAGTTTCATTGCTACTGCTCTCTTCATGAGTTATACATGTTCCTCAGACTATGAGATTATGCAACTCCCAAATACCGGCGGAACATTTTGTGTGCTACCAAACGTCACAACGTAAATGGGTGATTATAAAGGTGCTCTACAGGTGTCTCCTAAGGTGCTTGTTGGGTTCGCATAGATCGAGATTAGGATCTGTCACTCCGTGTTTCGGAGAGGTATCTCTGGGCCCTCTTGGTAATACTCATCACTAAAAGCCTTGCAAGCATTGTGACTAATGAGTTAGTTGTGGGATGAACAGAACGAGTAAAGAGACTTGCCGGTAACGAGATTGAACTAGGTATGATGATACCGACGATCGAATCTCAGGCAAGTAACATACCGATGACAAAGGGAACAACGTATGTTCTTATGCGGTTTGACCGATAAAAATCTTCGTGGAATATGTAGGAGCCAATATAAGCATCCAGGTTCCGCTATCGGCTATTAACCGGAGATGTGTCTCGGTCATGTCTACATAGTTCTCGAACCCGTAGGGTCCGCACGCTTAACGTTCGATGATGATTTGTATTATGAGTTATGTGATTTGATGACCGAAGTTTGTTAGGGGTCCCGGATGAGATCACGGACGTGACGAGGAGTCTCAAAATGGTCGAGGCGTAAAGATTGATATATTGGAAGGCTATATTCGGACGTCGGAAAAGTTCCAAGTGATTCGGGTATTTTTTGGAGTACCGGAGAGTTATGGGAATTCGTCGGGGGAAGTAATGGGCCTTAATGGGCCATATGGGAATGGAGAGAAGGGCCTCAATGGGTGCCCCCCTGGGCTGGTCCGATTTGGACTAGGAGGGGGCGGCGCCCCCCTTCTTCCTTCTCCCCTCTTCCTCCTTCCCTCCTTCTCCTACTAGGAATAGGAAAGAGGAGGGGAATCCTACTTGGACTGGGGAGTCCTAGTAGGATACCCCACACCTGGTGCGCACCCCTTGGGCCGTCCACCTCTTCCCTCCCCTCCTTTATATACGTGGACAGGGGGCACCCCATAGACACACAAGTTGATCAAGTTGATCTTTTAGCCGTGTGCGGTGCCCCCCTCCACAGATTTCCACCTCGGTCATATCATCGTAGTGCTTAGGCAAAGCCCTGCGCTGGTAACTTCATCATCACCGTAACCACGCCATCGTGCTGACGGAACTCTCCCTCGGCCTCAGCTGGATCTAGAGTTCGAGGGATGTCACCAAGCTGAACGTGTGCTGATCGCGGAGGTGCCGTGCGTTCGGTACTTGATCGGTTGGATCGTAAAGATGTTCGACTTCATCAACCGTGTTACTTAACGCTTCCGCTTTCGGTCTACGAGGGTACATGGACACACTCTTCCCCCCATTGCTATGCATCACCTAGATAGATCTTGCATGACCGTAGGAATTTTTTTGAAATTACTACATTCCCCAACATATATAGGCTTGTCGCTGATAACCACGCGAAGGAGTGTACCATTCGAAGACAACCACTACATGCATATGTATGGAGGTGATGTGTGCATGCATGTTTGAATACCATTTCACAACATTGATGTGGAGCGTGCGTCGAAAATCATACACTCTCCCCACAAAGAGTGAGATCGGTTCATCACGTGTCGTTGTACTAGCCACTTCGACTCGATGGGAGGGCACTACTGCAGGATGCTGCTAACGCGACACTACGATCAGAGACCCTTCGAGAAACTGTGTGTGATGCAATAATCGCAAACGGTGGTGTTAGAGAACCGTCAAAAATGTCCAAAACGTTTGCGATGACCGATGCATCAAACACGATTCAGATTTTAGTTGCGTGTGTGATGCGGGACATATGGTTGATTCAGCCGAACTGTTTGTGATGAGGAAGAACAACATAAACGGGCAGCCATATCAATGTGTGTGTGATATACAGCATACAGTTCCCTCCGATGAATTGTGTGCTATTAGGGAATGCAAAAGAGACGGTCAGCCAGATCAAGGTGTGTGTGATATACGGCATACGGTTTACTCGGACAAATTGTTTTTGATTAGGCAAGAGAACGGAAATGGTTCATCTTAACAAGATGTGTGTGATATGCGGCATTTGCGATCAGCCCAAAGAACACAAATGATTTGTGTAAACCAGATGTGTGTGATACGCAGCAAACAGCCCACTCGGATGAACTGTTTGGGATGAGAAATTATAATGCAGACGGTTACTATAGTAAGTTCGTGTGTGATAGTGGGCAGACACATACACGTACATCCGAGAACAAGGGCCCACATTTCGGGCTTCCGATGCGTTTTTTTAACGAGAACGACAGTGGGAGAGGCTCCCACTGACTTTGTATTTACTCACAAAAAGATGTTACAACATTACATGTGGGGGCTTTTGCAGGGCTCCCCCTCGGCCCCTCTATGCATGTAAAATACTACTGTCTACAAGTTTTGTATATAAGAGTCAAGGAAGGGGCGAAGCTCTTCTTTACAATTGTGAACAAGGAGACCCAATAGGTGCTTGAATCTATCAAGCCATGCAATGAAGGAGTGTGGCACTCCTCTGAAGAATTCGTTGTTTCTCTCCTTCCAGATACTCCACGATGCCAGCAAGAAGATGTCCATGAACAATGGTTGCCTCCATTGTGTTTTACCTTCGTGCAACAGAGATATCATGTTGCCAACATTCGGCCACCTCAGTCCCACCCTGTCCCAGCAGCGTTGGCTAAAGGGGCACGAGAAGAAGAGATGCTCAATTGTTTCCTCAGGAGGGTGTTGGCAAAGCATGCACGCATAGTTGTT
The DNA here is from genome assembly GCA_021605145.1 of Aegilops bicornis. Taxonomy (NCBI): domain Eukaryota; kingdom Viridiplantae; phylum Streptophyta; class Magnoliopsida; order Poales; family Poaceae; genus Aegilops; species Aegilops bicornis. The sequence goes on from CM038672.1 coordinate 645,610,983, forward strand.
GTCTACAACAGCATAATGCCTACGTTTCAGCATGTTTCTCATGTTCAGGCGGTCAACCAGTAGCAGCCATCCAAACATTTCGAATTTGATGGGGCTCTTGGCCTTCCAAAGCCATCGAAAAGCAACGTTGGCGATCGTCTCCCTGAAATAGTGATTGCAGTAGCTTTTGGCCGAGAACTTTCCTCCTAGGGTGCAAACCCAAAGATCAGTAGCATCTCTCTCCGGTATGACATGCATCGAGCCCTACTGAATCTCTCTGAGTTCCTCTCTCGCTTGGGTAGAGAGTGGTAAATGAAAAAGCATAGCTGGGTCCGTTGCTTCCAGAGAAGTGCAAACGGACTCATCCTCATTTGTGGAAAATGAAAAAGGCTCTAGGAAAGATCTCTGAGAGCGGAGCTTCCTGGTCATGCTCAAACCACGCATCTTTCCAGAACAGGACTGATGTACCATCACCAACTGTAACTTTTGAGATTCCACAAAACACATTGCTGAGTTGCATGATGTCACGCCACCAGAAAGATCCGATCGGATCAGCTGCATGTGGTACCATAGCCACGTAATATGTGTCCCAGATCAAAGTCACCCATGGGACATCCTGACGATTGTAAAATTTATAAAGATGTTTGAGGAGGAGGGCCACATTTTGAGTTTTGATGTCAATCACCCCAAGACCACCTTTGCACTTTGGCCTACATAGCAACTCCCAATCGGCCAAAGAGTTATTCTTGACCCTTGTCTCTGTGTTTTTGGATCATAAACAGTATCTACGCAACTTGTCAATGTGGTCGATCACTTTTGGGTGCAGTTTAAGTGTGCACATAGCTTAGATCATCATGGAGGTGATGGTGGAGTTTACCAGAGTGAGTTTGGCGCCGGCTGAGAGCAAGGACAAGGTCGTGGACAATTTCCTCTCAATCCCACACACCAATGGCATGAGCTCAAGCAGCGTGGATTTCGTCGTTCCCGTGGGAAGGCCCAGGTATGTAAATGGGAGCAATCCGACAGTGCAACCAAAAATTTGGGCCGGGACAGAAGCATGCTGCAAGTCAAGATTGATGGGAATCAACGTTGACTTATGGAAGTTTATTTTCAGACCAACAGAATCAGCATAATCAACCAGGATGGATTTCATGCGAGCAGCTTGATTGGGGCATGCTGGCATGACTAGGATCGTGTCATCGGCGTATTGAATCACCGGGTAATCACCCCTCCGATTGCATGGGAAAGGTAGCTCAATTAATCCTTGGTCGTAAGCATCATTAATCGCTGCTTGAAGGAGATCGGCAGGCGAAACAAACATGAGAGGTGACAATGGGTCTCCCTGCCTCACTCCACATTTGCACACAAATTTTCTGCCTGGGACTCCTTTCAAGAGAACCGAAGAAACTCCAGAAGCAAAAATTGAGTTCATCCAGCCAAGCCACTTGTCATCAAAGCCCATATGCTTCATGATCTGCAACATTGGATCATGTTCTACTGTTTCAAAAGCTTTAGCAAAATCAGGTTTGAGGAGTACTATCTCTCACAAAGATGCTTAGCACTGATGGATGTACTCAAAGGACCATGCAAGACAATCCTGAATCGTTCTTCCTTTGAGGAAACCATATTGATTCCTATGGATGATTTTAAGAATGACTTTCTGCAGACGGTTGGCCAGGATTTTGGTGATCATTTTCAAACAGCAGTTGAGCAGAGTTATGGGTCTGTAGTCATTAGCTGTCTCAGGAGAGGAGGTTTTCGGTATCAGGGTGATATACCCCTCACTAATGCTGGTGATGTCAAGGTTTCCGTCATGAAAGTCATGGCACATTTTGTAGATATCTTCCTTGATAATGTGTCGGCAGTTCTTGAGGAAACAACCATTGAAACCATCAGGACCGAGGGCCCTGTCGCTAGGCATCTCTTTGATCACAGTGTCGATCTCTTCGTTAGAAAAGGGGGCCGACAGCATATCCAAACCCTCCACCCTTCTGATGATACGGTTGAGATCAAAACGCATGTTAGTGGGTTTAGAAGCTCCCAAGCATTCTTTATATGTGTTGAACAACACACCTTCTTTGCCAGCATGATCAGTGACCTCTACCTCGCCCTCCCGCGGACTAGCAATGGAATTGTGTCTATATCTTTCAGTTGCGAGAGATTGAAACAGTTTAGTGTTCTCATCCGCAAATCTGAAGTATCTGACAGTGCATCTTTTCCTCCAATATTCATTCTGGTATTTGAGGAGACAGTTTAGGTGTTGCTTCAGGATTCGCCTGAAGTTTGCTTCTTGGAAAAACAAAACCCTCTTTTCTTTCAGAGCATCAAGGTTGGCTAGGGCTTCGTTGCTGTTCTAGATCATGATTTTCAGGTTGGAAATGCCTCTACTCCAGCGTTTGAGATCATAACGAAGCGTCTTGAGTTTCCTGCAGACAACTGCTGAAGAGTTAGGTGCATGGCAAGGTTTACTCCAAGACCGGGCAACAACCTCAGAGAAGCCAGTGTGGTTGATCCAGAAGTTTTCAAACCGGAACAGATTTGATTTGGGGATTTTGGACTCAATTGAGAGCACACACGGAATATGATCAGACATGGGTTTCCCCAAAGGCAGAACCATTGTGTTGGGAAAAGAGGCGGTCCAGTTTGAGGATGAAAAGAACCAATCGAGCTGCTCTAGAAGCGGGTCATCCTGCATGTTACCCCACGTGAAAGCCCTACCCTTAACTGGAATTTCCATAAAGGATTGTGCTCGTATAAGCTCATTGAATAACAGCATATCAGTAGCATCGCCTCCTGGCATGTTTCTGTTATCAATGGACCGTATGAAGTTAAAATCGCCCAAAATTAAACAGTTTTCATCATCAGGTATATTAAGATCAAAAAGCCAGGAGGTAAAATCAGCCCACATCGACCCGCATACATGGGCCGTAGACATTCAGCAAGTTCCAAGATTCATTCGACTGTGTGGCAACGAAGGAAACACCCACCGCGAAAGATTCCACATGCCATGGTGTGCCCACAAAGACAAAACTATTCCAGATAGTAATGATGCCTCCTGATGCCCCGATCGAAGGCGCAAAAACAAACTTATCAAATTGCTTCGGGCAGAAAGATTTAATAAACACTAAATGAAAAGATTCCTGCTTAGTTTCTTGGATACAAAGCACTGAAGAACCAATAGAATCGATAGCATTCCTAAGCGCCAAAAGTTTGCTTTCAGAGTTAATCCCTCTGATATTCCACGACAGAATGTTCCAGGACTTATTCATTAGCATAAATAAAATCAGACAGCCTCATCAGAGGCTATCTGCTGGGTAGCCAGCAGCTTGTCTTCACAAATATCCTCCGGAGCAATGCCACACCGATCGCCCACCTGCTGGAGTTCTTGAATGGATGTTGGGGGAGGGCACGTCACAGCTGGTGCTGGAGCTGCCGCCATGGAGATAGCATTGACAGTCGGAACGACCCTAGCCTTCACCCTCGATCGGCTCTGCTTGACATCAGTGACATGGTTAACCTTGAAGCCATCATATTTATTCGAGCGAGTACTCCTCCGGACTGCAGTGGTGTCAAGAGGAACCTTGACAGCATGGGGTGCAGCAACATTGAAAGGAGAGGGAGACACCAACAGCTGAAGAGCAGTGCCAGGTGGCGGGGCGATCAGATCAGCCTGGATTGCATTGTGAAGTGGCACCAAGGGGACTGAATCAGCGATCTCCTATGACCGAATCATAAGCTCATCCTCCACCTGGGCAACAACAGTTAGAGTATCTGAAGATGCAGGAAAAAAGTGCAGAGGAATGCACACACCCATCCGGAACTGGGAGCTGAAGATGTTGGACATGTGGTCAGGTTCAGGCCTCAAATTCTGCAACAAAAAGCACCAGCTGCCTCCAATTGTTTCTGAATAAGTTTGAAAGGGTTGAGAGGAAACATAACATTGTCAGCGTGCCCATTGGTGATGGCCCGTGTGTAGATGCGTTTGAGCATAGAGCCCATCCACAGAAGCAACTCATGATCCATAGCAATGGTGACACTGACAGACGTTCCTCCAGCACGGACAAAAGCATTTCTGGCATGAGGATTTCCAGTAATAAAACTGTTCACCAGACTCTCAACAGCAGCAACTTCATCTTCATAGGACCAAACAACAGAAAGGTTGTCATGCACGTTGTGTTCAGGGTCCACTCCATCCATTAGAGAAGGGCCATTGTACTGAAAAAAGGATCTAAAACTGAAGCCTGTGCACGGTGGGGGTATCACGGGCCAGGCCCTCCAACCGTTTTCCTGAATCTGTTCTTGAGCAGGGGCAGGTTCATTCCAGGCATCCTCATTTTGAGCTTGTTGGGCAGCCATTTCATCCAGGTGAGCCTGCTGCATGACAGTATAAAAAGGAAGCTCATATGGATGTGGCGAAACATTAAGCAGAGGTGGTGGCTCCTCAGTGCCCACCAGACCTGGAATGGTATTGCGCCCATTGAGCACATACACCGGGACGGACCAAGAGCGACCCAAACCTGGCAGCAAACCAACTCTGGTGACAAGCAGACTGTGAGGGACCTCAGCCACATCCTTAATATGAAATTTAACTAGAACCCTAGCCTTGTTCTGCCCAGGGCGAGGCCAAACCATAAGTTTACCAAAATTAGAAACTGCCTTGTGCACACAGTGCTCAGTCTGATAGTCCATAGGAAAGGCCAGCAGCATAACCCAAACCTCATACTCAAACGCAGGCATACGCATGTTGGGGCCTTCATCGTGCGGAATAAAAGTGAAGAAGGAATCATCTGTCAGAGCATGAGGACCCTCTCTAATCGCCTCATCTCTGCTGTCCATATCAGAGAAAACTACGCACCCAATGCCCAACGGATAAACAAAATCATCAAGCAGCTCATATTCAAGATCAACTGTGATGATGCGGCAGACCTCAGCAAGCCAAAACTCCTTCTGATGATCAGGTACTGGGGGGGTCAATGGTGACGATGGCATACCTGTCATGGTTGCGCGGAGGTTCGTCCATCACCATGACATGGCACTGGACGTGATGTGCAGGGTCTCGGTCGAACATCGATCCATCGGGAGAAAAGGCGAAGGGGCGCACCGCAAAGTTCGCCATGGCCACCGCTGAGGAAGCACTGTAGATTGGAAGCGGAGCGGCCGGCGAGGAGGAGTAAACTGTGTTTTTTTGCGGATGGAGGGGTAGCAGGGTTGGCAAACTCGAGGAGGACGTCGCCACGCCCGATTGGGTGTTTTGGTAGGTGGACTTGACTACACCTGCACAAGGGAGGTGTATCGTCGAGCAATGAGAAGGAGCCACGTCCAAGGGGTGCGGGATCTTTTGCTTCCGAATCCAAACAAGATGTTCTTTCGAATCCCGATTTCTGCGGGTCGCATGGATCACCATAGGATTACCTACCATAGAAGATCTTGGTTCACTGTTGGGTAGGATTTCATTAGATTTGGAAGCGTGGGGTATGGTCGGTGTCCAGCAAAATTTGGGTAGCTTATGACACATGGTGGGCTTACGGGCCCTATGGCCAACATGCTGACAAAACTGGCACCTGTTAAGCCCAGGGCATTTCACAGACCGGTGGCCCAAGGCCAGACATACGAAGCAAGTTAGCCTGGTAGGCCGGCCCAATGTGCATGGCACATGACGTGGAGAGTCATTTGCAACGATATCAACTTCGGGTGCAACACAAGAACAATTTCCAGTAGTATCCCCACAGCGTTGGCAGAAAATACCCGTGCACAAAGATTCCAGGTGACCAAAACGATCACATTGCGAACATTGTTGAAGCCGATTGTATATATATTCCTTGGTTGGCACTGAACAAATATCAACCATTAACATAACACTATCATTGTCATAACCAGCCTGCCAGCCATCCAAAATATGATGAAGTTTATCATCCGGAATGGAATCCCATAAACCTTGCTTAAACCGCTGGCCCTGAAAAGAAGGTAACTGATCTGATGTATCTGACGGGATTGGTAGGTTAACGGCTCCAATACGAAAAAGATCAGGATTATCCCGAGGAATCGGAACTGACAACCTCCCAAAAGATATCTCCGATGAGCCACCGTCGCCGGAATGTCCCTCCGTCGGTGTTGTGGTCAGCCCAAATTTTACAAAAACGGAGAGAGAAGCTGGATCAATGACCACATCAGATTTAGACGCTAACCATTTAGATCTTATAGCCGGGCAAGGTGAAGATGCTAGATCATTAATCTCAGTATCCGCATTCTAGCCAAATGATTGACGATGAGACCGAGAACCTTGATGGAGATGGAAATGACATATGAAATCCGTCCAAATGCGATCTCGGAGGCCATAAATAAAATGACCCACACGATTAGATGCCACCGAGAACCGAAAATGTCGATCACCCAAACGTAGCACCTTGAAACCATCACTGATTCCACCAATGCAAGATTGAAGAGCCAATCCCACAGATTCCATCGAGAGAGGAAAAGAGGCCGAGGAGAAAGAAACTTCAAGGAAGAACTCCTTGTAGTTGGGGTTGGGGACGAAGTGAACCATGGATCCAAACGAGCACGCACCTGGCCCTCGACCTTAAGGCCGGGGGAGAAGTCCCAATGGAGGAGGCCGTCCATTGGGGTCGCCGGGGGTGGTAACTAGGGCAAGGGGCCGAAGTCTCCATGGGAGTCGCCATGGGAGGGTGGGACGGTGGGAGTCGCCATCATAAAGCAGGAGAAGAGAAGAATTGTTGATCCAAAAGAACTGTTTGCAATGAGACAGAACAACAAAAACGAGGCTTTGTGGGCTCAGAACCATCAATAAATTTTGAATTTGTTTCTCCTCACATTGCAGATTACAACGTAATAAGTAATTGCAAATCTGTTCACACAGATCAAACTTATATGTGTTCACACTTAGCACCGGGCTATAAAAGCTACCCACTCGAAAATTACTTCACATTTCCTCTCCTCATCACCTACAAAACTGGTCTTTCCTGTCAAGTCGTTCCGCCATGACCGGTAGGAGGAGTTTTGGGTGGGCATATAACCAGGCAGCAAAGACCAAGGCCGTTGAAGCACTAGAGAGGTCCCGCCGCGAAGCGGCAGCTGCAGCAGAGAGGTCCTGCCGCGAAGCGGCAGCCGCAGCCGTAGCAGAGATGTCCTGGCACATCGCAGAGCCCTTGAATGAGCTCTCACGGGCATGCGAGGGCTCTCACAAGCGCACCGTGTCAGCGATCGCGACGAGCTGGCGTTGCTGAAGTCCTTGGCCGGTGACGATGACATTCTGGCTATCCTGATTAAGCAGAAGGAGTTGGTCAACGGCTTGATGAAGCTGCTCGAGATCAGCGATGCCTCGGTTGACAAGGCGACTGGCCTTGTCGAGCAACTCATGGGTGACAATGCGAAGCTCCTCAAGGCACTCACTGAGAAGGAGGATGAGGCCGTCGGCTGGAAGATGCTGCATGAGCAAAGCAGTGCCACAGGGATGACGCTGACAGCGGTCATCGAGGAAACTAATGGGTGACTTGAGGAAGATCCGGTCCGAGTGCGAGCAGGAGGTGGAGGAATCTGTGGCTGCTTTCAAGCAAAGCCGTGAGGAATTGAGGATGGAGCTGGAGGATGTCAACGCCCAGCGATCCATCAAAGAGTAGATACAGTAGCGATCTACTCCCTCCATTCCGATTTAGTCGTCGTGATTTTAGTTCAAATTTTGAACTAAAACCACGACAACTAAATCGGAATGGAGGGAGTAGATTGTTGTCTATGATTTCCTTCTTCTCTTGCCCCCGTGTCTTCCGAACTTTGCCGCATGTGGCATTTAAAATTCTCCGGAATATGTAACCCAATTCTTTTCTGCGCCATTGTAAATTTGTCGTCGTACTATTCGTTGCCATTTTATTTGTCATCCTATTATCCGTTGCCCTATGTGGCAACTTAAATTAGGCCGGAATACGAGTTGAAAACAGGAACAAAGCAAATGCTGCCATCGGATCACAACCAAACACCCTCCGTCCACGCCTAAAAGAAACCTCCGTCTAGGCCCTTTAATTAACCCATTGATGGTGAAGTTTTGAGCGAGGCGGGCTGTGGCTGGTGCATGGAAGTCATAGAGCTCGTTTCCCAGTGATCAGGGGTGGCCTTGCTGCCCGCACGTGTCCCTTCGAGCCTGCGAGGTGGACAGGATGCACGCGTCCCGTCGAGCCTGCATGGCGGACTGCTCGCACGCGTCCCGTCGAGTCTCCACGCCGGACTTCTCACGCTCGTCCCGTCTAATCAAACATCTGCACGCACGCCACTGAGTATGGTTAAATATTGACACGGTTCATATGATACAACCGTTTGTGATATTAACGTGTCAGCTTATTGTTTCAAAATGGACTTTGTTGGCTACTAATGTGTGCGCCTCTTCTCAAACTGGATGATTTTTTTACCACGGCATATATGTGCCATGTCATGAAACCAGGCCAAGTTTCATGTTTTTTGGGTGAGTTTTAGATTTACTAGGATTTAAAAACCGAGATTCTCAATGTTTCAGGACGACGACAAGTTTGTAATTCATTCCCATTCCTTAAATGAGACCTAAACATGCACCCAATGACACATGTATGATTTCCCACCCATTTTGTGCTTGTAGTTCAGATTTGAATTATTTAATGTGTAGAAAACTTAAATTAGTAATATATACAATGGCCATACGAACCCTAAACATGCACCCCAAGGACACATGTACGTTTTTTCTAGCCATTTTGGTGCACTGGAGCATGTATTTGTAGTTCGGATTTGAATTATGGACATTAAATGCATAGAAAACACAATTAATGAATAAAAAAGGTCTAACGAACCCTGAATAATTTCAAAGTTCAGCGCGAATCTCCTGTTGTTCCGTACGTGTTGCGTGTAGAAAAAAATACGAGGCTAGAAGAAGGAGCGATTATCGTTTGGCCCACAAGGGGACACATTTCCCTATTGAAACCACGAGGGTTCTTGCGACAGGCTCCGGTTTGTAAGAGGTTTGTAATAAAGCTTCGCCCAAATTGGCAATGTTTTTACCATGATATATATGTGCCATGACGTGACACCATGCCAGCTTTAATGACTTTCTGGTGAGTTTTGGATTTATGGGGATTTAAAACCGAGATCCCAAATGTTTGAGGACGAGTCAAGATGTCGGTCAGGTTGTAATTCGTTCACATTCCTTGCATGGGACCTAAACATGCACCCAAGGACGCATGCATGTATAATTTTTCTAGCCATTTTGGTGAACTGGAGCATGTATTTGTACTTCAGATTTGAATTATGGACATTAAATGCCTAGGAAACTCAGTAAGTGAATAAAAAGGCCAAACGAACCCTGAATAAGTTTAAATTTCAGCATTGATATCATGTCGTTCCATGTTGCCCGTAGAAAACAATACAAGGCGAAAAGAGGGTAGGACTACGTTTCACCATAAGGGAACATGTTTCCCTATCGGAACCATCAGGCTTCCTTGATAGAAGCTCTGGTTTGTAAGAGGTTTGTAATAAAGCTTGGCCCAAATTGGCAATGTTTTTACCACGACATATATTTGCCATGACGTGACGCCATGCCACCTTTGATGACTTTCTGGTGAGTTTTGGATTTTATGGGGATTTAAAACCCGAGATTCCAAATGTTTGAGGACGAGCCAGGACGTCGGTACGGTTGTAATTCGTTCCCATTCCTGGCATGGGACCTAACTAAACATGCACCCAAGGACACATGCATGTACAATTTTTCTAGCCATTTTGGTGAACTTGAGCAAGTGTTTGCAGTTCATATTTTAATTATGGATGTTAAATGCCTGGGAAACTCAATTAGTGTATATATAAAAAGGCCAAACAAACCCTGAATAAGTTTAAATTTCAGCATGGCTGTCATGTAGTTCCATGTTGCCTGCAGAAGAAAATACAAGGCGAAAAGAGGTCGTGATTACGTTTCGACAACAAGGGGAACATGTTTCCCTATCGGAACCACAAGGCTTCTTGTTGAGAGAAAGATCCGGTTTGTAAGAGGTTTGTAATAAAGCTTGGCCAAATCAGCAATGTTTTTACCACGACATATATGTGCCATGACGTGACACCATGCCACCTTTGATGACTTTCTGGTGAGTTTTTTATTTTATGGGGATTTAAAACCCGAGATTCCAAATGTTTGAGGACAATCCAGGACGCTGGTACGGTTTCCCTATTGGAACCACAAGGCTTCTTGTTGATAGAAGCTCCGATTTGTAAGAGGTTTGTAATGCTGGTGAAATGATTATATATAGCATGCCAACTTTCAACCATTTCAGAGTTGTGCTTTTCAATTTCAGGGTCATTTAGCTAAAAAGTCAGTAAATGCAGGAAAAATACCAAATGAAGTCAGGAAGGGTTGAAAATTGATGATGTGGCTTTGAATGGTGCATTTTGAACACACAAAAAGTCTGGAGTTCGAATAAGTTCAAAAAAGTGAAATCCCTTTGTAACAGATGAGTTTTTGTTCGAAACCCTGATACTTCGAAAGAGATTGTCCATTCTGCACACAAAGTGCATCCATTTTTTGCCATAACCCTCTCAACTTTTTAGAACATGCTATGTGGGTGGAATGATGATACCATGCCAACTTTCAACCTTTTTAGAGTTCATTTGAGGTTTGTAATAAAGCTTGGCAGAACCCAAACCCCACGGATTGTATGTCTGCACCGTTGGATGCTCCCAGATCGAATGGCAACCCTCAGCCCTTTCGACAGCACATGCAGTACATGGGTAAGCACTGTGTGCATGCGTCATCTAGCTCACGCTTCCTTCTCTTGTACGTTTTCTAAACAGGCTACCGCTTCATGCCACTCCTCTCATTGGTTTCCTGCCTCTTCTCCCATCTGTTTCCCGCTACCAGTGTCAGTGCTCATTGAAGGCTAGGCGGCGACACACCAGCCATCACACATAGTTTCTAAAAGAAAAAATGTGCATGATAGGAGGGAGTAGGTCCCATAGGGTGACCAGCGTGAGCAAAACGGTGCAGGTACTGGCTTAACCGTGTGCGATGCAAGTGCGCTGTAAAATCAGCACGACTGCGCAAGCACGAGCAAATGGTGGAGGTACTGGTTTAACCGTGTGCGATGCAAGTGCGTTGCGAAATCACCACGACTGCACAAGCGCGAGCAAAATGGTGCAGGTACTGGCTTAACCGTGTGTGATTCAAGTGCGCTATGAAATCGCCACGACTGCGCAAGCGTGAGCAAATGGTGGAGGTACTAGTTTAACCGTGTGCGATGCAAGTGCGCTGTGAAATCACCATGACTACGCAAGCGCGAGCAAAATGGTGCATGTACTTGCTTAACCGTGTGTGACACAAGTGCGCTATGAAATCTCCACGACTGCGCGATCTTGGCCACTCCCGCCCCGCATCAATTCCTTCACCCAAATTTTAGTAGTCGCCGTACTTCAACCGTCGCACACACTTCTCCAGCACCGACCTTATAGAAAAATTGCAGTAGCCGAGGCATTTGAACCATCGCCCTCCCTCGTCCACCACCATCTCTGCACACCATTACTAAAAATTTCAGTAGTCGTGGCGTATCCTCAAACACCACAACACCCCCCCCTCCACCCGCACCAACACCACCACAGTCCCCCCACCCGCCCCTCCCCCCTGGAACCCTATCTCGCGGCCGCCGTCGGTGCCACCGCCAACCCAGGCCGGTCTGCTCGTTCCTCCTAGCTTAGATAATGAAATTCAGGTTACCCAGCGATTCCCATACCGTCACCCCACTCCCCTGAGTTTTTAGATGAGGCATGCGGTGTCCCTCCCCGCCAGATCCACATCCCCTGCTCCAGGATGTCGCAGCCTAAGCTCGACCACGTATCCCGGGGAGCCCGACGAGTGTTCGGCCAAGAAGTGGTTTATCATGGCCTCTCCGGCGGACGTTGGCGAGGTGGCCGCCGTTCGCCCTGACCTGTCGAACCTGGAGCAACACTACACCGCAGAAGCCGGCGAAGATGTTGACTACGTTGCCATGTCGAAGGCTTCATGACAGCGGGCTTGCGTATTACTGTATCTCGGAAAAGCTGGCTACGACATCAAGCTCGTCGACAGCGACGGCTTCACGCGGGCCATGTCACATGTTACGTGGTCCATTCCCAACCCCTCATGTTCAACCATTGTCGATCTCTTCGATAGCCATGCCGCTGATCTCCTCCGCCAAGCGGTCAAGGATTTGCGATCATTATACGCCATCGAGCCCATTTTGTCATTTCTGAAGGACACGTTCTACGACGGCGGCTTGGAATCCTCAATTGCCAAGTCAGATCTCATTGACCACGACCACGAGGAGGGCACCCACAAAGGTTCTTCCACCATGGGTCTGTGCTCTTCCAACTAGAAGGACCCAGTCCATGAAATGTGAGTCAACATCCTATCAGCAAATCTTACCTTTTCTAGCTTGCCAACCCGTACCCTTTGTTGTAGTAGCATTTGTCGTGCGATGCTATAAGCGTGCCTGTTTAATTATTTCAGTTATGCAAAAATGTATTGTTCAATAGGGCTATGTGATGTTTAGGTATGAATTGTCCACTTCAGTTTCACGAATGGCTATATTTGGTTGTTTATAGTGAGTAGATGCCTTGTTTATCTGTGTTAGGTTGTTAGGTTGGTTGCAATGAGCATTTTTCCAGTTATCAAGTCGATGCCTTGTTTATATCTATTTTGTCTTAGTTTGGTTGCAGTGAGCATTTGTCCAGTTATCAAGCATATGCCTTGTTTATCTGTAGTTTGGTTGTTAGGTTGGTTTTTTTAGCATTTGTCCAATTTTCAAGCAGATGCATTGTTTATCTGTATTTGCTTGTTAGGTTGGTTGCAATGAGCATTTGTACAATTTTCAAGCATATGCCATGTTTATCTATATTTGCTTGTTAGGTTGGTTCCAGTGAGACTCTGTCCAGTTTTCAATGGCTATATTTGGTTATTATACTGATCATTTATGCCTTGTTAATTTCAGTCATTCACAATGTGTTGTTCATTATGTGCAAGTCGGAATTGTGCCGCTCGACTGCATCAACACCAGTTTGAACGGATATATTTGGTTCCCATTATGCCTGGTGTAGTTAACAGTTAACACATGCCCTTTATTTCAGTTTTACACATTTATCTAGTGATGTTTAAGCATTACCTACGTTCTATTCATTTTCAACAATACCAGTTTGAATTGCAATATTTGATGGCTGTTAAGCCTGCTGTCGGTAACATTTCCTTCCATTTTATATATGCTTTAACAGCATGCTGAAACCAACACATTCAAGCTATCATTTGGAGATGATATTGTTTACCTTTGCTATATTTATTTGATGTTAAGGTTGCCGTACTTATCATGCCTTTCCACTACTTATGCAGGACAACAACGGGAGTGGCCACCATTTTCCGCCGAGGTTAGCTACATCCCTCGGCTTGTACTCCTCCGTCGTTCCATAATGTAGTGCATATAGATCCAGGCCTGGACACTTGTTAGATTCTAATGTTGACTTGTTGCTTGTAGGTACATATGCCCTTGGCAAGGATCCACGCATCGACCCTTTTTGCGTATGGGGCAATGAGATATTCATGAACAAGCATCAAGTGATGAAACTGATAAGGATTATTAGCAAAAAGATACGAATGGTGGCAAGCAAATTATTTGTTTATGCTCTATCCAACACAACAGTGAGATGTAGGATGGTAACTACAAACTCTGCAGCCTTCTCTTTTTACTGCCCATAATGAGTTGTTAGACAATAATGTCTGAATCTTTTTTGTTCGAAGTGGTTCCCGAAGCAGTTCACTCAATATTACCTTGCAAAGTACATGATTGGTGGACACGCAATGAAGGTTAAAGTATTTCATCCAGACTACAATGAGCATCGACAAGTCGTAATGAAGACAGTGAAGGATGGACGGGCAGCCATCACAAGGGGTTGGCCTAGAGTCGTATGCCGCATTACACATGGAGGAGGGCACAATATGGGCATTCCGCTTCAGCTTCTCCAGCAACCAGAATGTCTTTCGCCTCTCTCTTTACAGTCTTTAGTACAACTGTGGTCCATCATTCTTTACTTGGTGCTTCAGTAGTTCTTCTGTATATGTACATGTGCACCAAATTATGCATCCGTGGTTGAACCTATATTTGTAATAAACCTGGCTGGATATGAAATAAGTGATTGCCTACTTTCAAATTCAAAAAGGTGATTTTTAGTTAGGGATTAATTAGGGATTACACTGCACACGCTTTGCAAAAACGAAACGTCTGCGATAGACGTGGAGATCAGACACGTTTCTAGGATCCACTACGTGTGCGATCAATCTCCACCGCACACACGATCAGCCAGGAAAAAACATGTGCGGTCAATCTCCACTGCACACGCGATTAGCCAAGAAAAAACGTGTGCGATTAATAACAGCATCGCACACAGTTCTTTCTTATTAAATGTTTGCGATAGTCACCTTACCACACACGCTTCGAAATTATTGACTGTGTGGGTTGTACATAATACCGGAAACGTATTCCTTGGATGGACTGTGTGGAATGTACATACGAACGGGAACGTTTAGCGGGGACTGACTGTGTGGGGTGTACTTACGACCGGAAATGATTTTGCATGTATAATTGTTTTTTAGCACTATTGTACGTATAACTGTATTTGCTCGCTCGCAGATCGCACAGGACCTCATTTTGTCGAGCGTGCGTGCCAGGAGGGCATATCGCCGACACTCACTTAGCGACGGTTCCAAATGTCGCCGCGGAAAGGGGTTTAAAACTGTTTGTATAGCACCGACGCGTACCAGTGGGGATTCATACCGTATTTACAAGCAAAAAAATAACCCCCTCCTAATTAAGTCAAATTAACCACTCACGTTGTCACGCAAAAAGTAGTGATGGACCAAGCAGGCCCACAAATGGAAAGCATTGATATTGCTGATAACCGCTTAAGTGGGTGTGACAGGACAGCCACCATCACTTTGCAAGTGGGCCAAATATATGTTGAATATAATACATAAAATGCACAACTTTGATGTGCCACACATGCCTCAAAAACCGTAAACCATGCACCCACACAGAGCGAGGTTCATCAAGCGTACTACATATGATGGTCCCCTTCCCCCTCTTCGACGCATACTATATGCTCCTACCGTAATACAACCCAAAAAGAATCCTCATTGATGGTGAAATTAATTAACCTCTCCCGATGTAGCTATGTTGAAGTGATGCACATATGCATCAACGATGGCCTTGTGGACCCACAGATGGAAGCGTCACAATTGAGTGTCCTAACTAGGATAACCACAACATGCATGCATGTGGCGCAAAAAGGTGTTGTGTGATGTTTGAATAGCCATTTTCACAATTTTTTGATGTGGCACGTGCCTCGGAAATCGAAAAGTCCCGACACTCAGTGAGGTGTACTTGTTCACGGACACGCACGTATAGTATATATATATATATATATATATATATATATATATATATATATATATTTGTGTGTGTGTGTGTGTGTGTGTGTGTGTGTGTGTGTGTGTGTGTGCTAGTCCCGTCCCACCTCTTCGACGCATACTATATACCACCATAACACAAACAAAAAAGATTCTACCTTGCTGGTCCAATTAACCTCACTACCTGCTGTTCATCAAAGTGATGGACGATGACCTCGCGGGCCCACAGAAAGCGTCATACGCAAGTATCGAGTGTCGTGTAGGACAACCAACGATAGCATGTGGCCAAAACATGTATGTATGAAAGTGTTGTGTAATGTTTTAAGTTACGAATTCACGACCCTGATGTGGCACCAGCCTGCCTAACAAAATGGCCAACCCACACGGTGGCTCACAACTTGTAGTGTACTGCGAGCCACTCACCACCCCCAGACGCACACACACACCGCGAATCCATCGCAACTACGGTGCATGTTAAATTAATTATCCCGCGGTGGACATATATATGTTACCAAAGGAGGGACGTTTTAATTTCGAAAAAAACCAGAGATCATTAAGACGTTTTAGTACATTAATTGATTGATTTTCTACGGGTATAATGTGTAAAAATCAAATTCGAGCTACATGCACACGTGAGAGTGCACCTAAATGGATTGCAAAAACACATGTGTCTCGCTGGGTGCATGTTTACTCCACGTGCAACAAATTTCAAACAATGAGAATCTTGATTTTTAAATTCTAGTACATCCAAAACTTATTTGAAGTTCATGAAACTTGTCGTGTTGTCATATGGACACCAATACAAAGTTGCATTTTAATTTTTTTGGTGAAATTTCAAACATTGGTCCCCTTTGTAATTTGTGTTAAATGTTGACCAGATATTTAACTGACAAAATGTTAGTGCAGGTCAGCAAAAATTATATCCTTGGATGCGTATTTGAACATAGTTTTCAATCATATAATTTTTGTGACATGCATAAACATTTCTTAGTCAAATATTTGGTCAAAATTTAGTACACATTACAGAGGGGACCAATAAACCAGGACGGAGGTAGTACGTCAATCACACACGGTTCCCAAAATTGGAACTGTGTGCAATGACTTTCATTTTTCATGTTGCTTCAATCACACATGGTTCCCAAAGTTGGAAGCATGTGCAATGGCTTTCGTTTTGCTTCTTGCGTCAATCACACACGATTGGCTCTAGCAAACCGTTGCCTCCGAAACTCTTTGTGGGATGGAAAACCCTCACCACCCAATTCAAAAAAGAAAAAAGAAAACCCTCGCCATCCCCACGTCACAAAAACCCTCACCCCCGCCTGCCACCCCATGCCTCTGGTCCCCATTCACGCCTGCACAAGCTCGTCTGCATCTATGCATGGCACCGCCTATCGCGGCGGTAACCACTTAGCTCGACGCATGTCGACGCCGCCAGGCTCCCGGCAAACCCCACCGCATTTTGCCACTTCCGCTTGCCGCCGCCTATCGCCATCGACTTTCTCAACGCTGCTCGCGGCGACCCAGCTCCACTCGGTTGAGGAATCTGTCGTACGGAGGTTTTTCCTCATGGACGACAAGGTAACTAATTTAATGAGATATTATCTCATCTCTCATCCCAGTTCATCTGCCTCCTTTAATCACCCGGCGGAAATCATCGTGAATTCATTTTTATCTGTGCTGATTTGAGGGTTTTCTTTCATTCATAGAGTGTACAGTGTGCCGACACATCAGGACCTTGCGACCTCTGCCAGAGATTCCATCTCACCGTACCAGATGACTGGAGCATGTGCGCAGTATGTTCAATCTCACCCTAAATCGGTTCGCATGGCCTACTTTCTTGAAGATATTCTAAATATTGCTACATTTGGATAAAAGGTGCCACATGCACCATATATGTCAAAGGGGATTTTTTTCCCTCTTCTTTCTATATTAGGAAAATTAATGATGTATTGTTCTTTCGATTACTCTCATATTTCCATGACCTCATGTTTACCCTATCTGTTTAATTATAGATTTTTGTCCTTTGATTTCAACTGATGTATAGTTCTTTCAATTTGGCCTCATATATGCATGTTACCATATTTTCTTTAACAATCCTACCATTTTTTGCAGCGCATCCCTTGCTATGCAACAGATTATGTAGTGCACAATTTTTCCCTTTATATAGATCAAGGCTGCACGGATGTCATACTGCACACAAACCATGGATTTACAATCGTTGCTACTGTATTACTTGATGAACGTGGTGATCCTATTTTGGTGCTGGCTTTTGGAAAGAAATTTCCAAGTTTTATGTACTGAAAGTTGGCACTAAAATTAGACTGCACATAAAAGGGCCTGGTCATGAGATATATGCTAACTTCCCCGACAAAATCATCCGTCCTGAGTTTGTTCGAAGTAAGTTATCTTTTCAACTATCTGCATGTTGACTTACCCAGCAATGTTAAATGAATTGTGTAGTATTTAAGCAACCAATTGTTATTCCCATTTCTTACTATATTCCTACCTAATAACTTCTAGTTACCAATACACTTTTCTATTGTCATGTTTTAACTAAATATTCCCTGTACTCTCATTTCTATCAGAAAGCGCCGCTGACAAGGAGACTCCAGAGGTGGAGAACGGGCCTTCCAACAAGCGGAGGCGGGGCAAGCTAGAACCGCAAGCGACTCCAGCAGGCATAGACTTCATCAGGAGCCTCCCCGATGATATGTTGACAGTCATCATCTCCCTCCTCCCAATCAAATGTGCGGCGCAGACAACCATCCTTTCCCGTCGGTGGCGCCCGCTATGGAACTTCACCCCTCTCGACCTCATCGACACCCACGATCTCTGTCATAGCTATCGCAAAAGCTTGGATGCGTTCTCCAACATCCTCGGTAGTCACCCTGACCTAACCAGAGGCCTTAGAATGGGCAAGTTACATTTCGAGGCAGGGACCGAGCCAAGCTTGACGACTGGTTCTTATCCCCCACCCTAGATCAGCTCGAGGAGCTCACTTTTGATGATGGGCATATGTGCTCGCTGGCAACGTCTGCGCTCCGCCTCGCGCCCACGCTGCGCGTCGCCAAGTTCAGGAACTGCCATCCCCCCTTAATGACGCGCCCGCTCTTATTCTACCACGACTGAAGCACCTCGAGCTCGTCGCCGTCTGCCTCTCAAACGGTGACATGGAGCGCCTGCTCCATGGCTGTACTGCACTCGAGTACCTTCGTCTTCAGGTGATCAATGGGTTGAGTACATTCCACATCACCTCCATGACTCTCCGGACTATTTATGTGTGTTGCTGGTTCGGCAGGAAGACATCACAAGATGTCTACCACGGTATGGTCATTGAGGACACACCTTCACTTGAGAGATTACTTGTACTTGATCAAGTAGGTCCAACAAGAATCAATGTCATTTCTGCGCCAAAATTGACAGTGCTGGGCTACTCATCTGACCAACACTCCGAACTTGTTATTGGATCCACACTCGTTCAGGTACAACAGCCGCCTTCTACTTCTCCTTCTACAAATTAATTATTTCTAATTTTGAAGATGTTTGTTCGTCTGTCATTCAGAAAATGATTCCGACAAGCTTGACCGCAAAACTGCGCACAGTGAAGGTCTTGGTACTAGAATCTATCATCCCCAACCTGGAGCAAGTTGTCACTTTCCTGAGATGCTTTTCGTGCCTGGAGAAGCTATATATCAAGGTGATGTTCCTTTCCTGTTAAATGTTAACCATAAGGAGTTCAGTTTGTGACACCTTTTTCCAAGTTTACAATGAAAATGTACTACAATTTCTGAAGGATTCTTTTGGAGGATTTCAGTACATACATGTCCCCTTTTCCAAGTTTATAATGACAATGCTTGATCCATATGGTTACAATCCATATGCATTTCTCCTTTGGATTCATTTGTACTAGTTTTCTTATGGAACTTTTCATCCACTACAACATCTTGTGAAGATGGAATATGGCATGTTAATGTCCATGTTAATCATGTCAGATCAAAGATGGCATGTTAGTGCATTTTACAAATCCTGCAAACCAAATAGGCCTGTAGTAGTGTTCAAAACTGCATCTAGGCACTAACACGTTTTCTTCTTTCGCAGATGAGATTAGGCCCAGTGGTGGATAATGTGATACAGTATAACAATCACGTCAAATGCCTAGATCTGCATCTCTCAGAAATTACTTTGAACTCCTAACGAGGGACCTTACCGGAGATTATATTCGCCAGGTTCTTTGTTGTCAGAGCAAGGGTGCTGAAAGTAATGAGGTTTGCCCTACATTTATTTCGGAAAAATGAATGGTTTGTTGATCAGCGCCGGTGCGTGCGGCAGAATGGAATAGGCTCCAAAAATGCTGAATTTCATTTTGGAACTTCACATGACAGAGTAATCGGAACTCATCGTGTCAACCCCATACATGACTTCTTAGTGGCTGACCCCTTTGCAAAAGTTATGAGGTTTCGAAACCAGA
Organism: Aegilops bicornis; assembly: GCA_021605145.1. Taxonomy (NCBI): domain Eukaryota; kingdom Viridiplantae; phylum Streptophyta; class Magnoliopsida; order Poales; family Poaceae; genus Aegilops; species Aegilops bicornis. The sequence goes on from CM038672.1 coordinate 645,630,869, forward strand.
CTATGAAGGGGTAATATTAGTTTGAACCTCTCTGATATCCATGTTCAGCGGATTATCGCGAGCATTTGCAGCTGATGAACTGAATTTCATTTCTAATATCAGTTTGAACCTTGTAATCTTCGAATTTGAGCCATATAACTCTGGAATTTGAACCTTGTAATATTTCGAGCCTTTGTGGTACAATCGTTGAAATGGCATCGTATAAGACTCGTATATTGGTAGCACTATTTTGAACTTAATATGCAATGGTCTTAGATTTGATTTTATTAACCATTCTCGAATCTATTTACCTTGTCGATCTCACAGCACATGATCTGTATAGCTAACTCGACTGCGATCTTGGACATTATTGCACAAAGTTGGTTTCTTCCACCATGTGCCCTGTAGAGCGCAGAATTAATTATCATACTCGAGTGTCCATCTTCACCCTTCTGTGTAACTTTGACCTCATCACCCACGGGTAAACTTACGACCAAAGTCATACCACACACTTCATTTTACAAAGCTTTTTGCCAATAAACGCCCATGATTTTTCCCTCTTCTAGCCGATGCATGGCAAACCAAGTCGGGCGGGAAGCTTGCGCGGTAAACTGCGCAGTAGCGCGGGAACAGGCTCACCGACGATACATTTCGCGCCTCATTGAGCCCACGCGTGGTCAAACTGCGGTGCGGTGTTGTCAAGTGTGCACTGGAATCCTCACTACGGTGCGGTGTTGTCAGGCGTGCACTGGAATCCTCCGCTATGAACACCATGACAAGACGTGACGATCAAGCCGGTTGGCCCCCATTTGTTACAGCGGATATTTAACCCTTGTGTCTCTTCAACCTTTCGACCGCGCCCCATCATTGCAAGAAGCACACCCACCTCGACAAATTCTTAAAGAGTATCCTGCGCGGCTCCAATGGCGCTCTGAGCGGCTACCGACGACGAGCAGCAGTTCACCATCCATGTCTTGGTGGACACCCACCGAAGGTTCGAGGAGCTCTCGGTGGTGTACACCAACCACCCGGTCTGGGTGGAGCACTCCATCCGCATCATGGAGTTGTTGCTTGCCGACGAGAAGTACAAGGTGGTCGGGTTCGACGTTGAGCACACCCGCGCTCGTGTCGGGTCTCGTCCCAAGGTCGATGTTGCCTAGATGTGTGTGGTCCAGAACGTCCTCGTCTACCACTACTGGCTGGCCACAAGGCCTTCCGAGCATTTCGCCAGGTTTGTCAACAACCCCCACTACATGTTCACTACGGTCGACATCACCAAAGATGTCAAGGTGCTCAAGAATTTGGACATCGCCTGCCAGAATCTTGTCGACATCCAGGGCCAATACACGATCTGGGGCAGCAAGGAGCATGATAAGGACTCGCTGGTTCACATCGCCGAGGCCATCATCGACCCCTACTACAGAGACATGAAGGATTCCTGCAACAACGACAAGCATGCCTGGCACTCGGCCTGGATGAAGAAACTTGACAAACATCACGTCGTGTACGCGGCCAAGGAGGCGTACACGTGCTACGACATGTACAGGCAGATCGTTGACATGAGGAAGTGCCTCCTTCCCCAAAACGGCGAGGGATCCAGCCGAAAGCAGAGCAATGGCAAGCGTCGTCGCAACAAGAAGTAGATGATTAGATCATCATTTCTCCTAGTTTAGTATGCATGTAATTGCTTACTTTGGTGTGTGAAAATGTTATCTGTGTAGTCACTTGTCTAATTGTATGCTTAATTTGGTTGTGCAATGTTGTCTTTTTAAGTATATTTGTTGATGCTCTGTAGACAGAGCAAATCGCATCACACACGGACTAAACAAGGGAACCCGTCGGTGATGATTTCATCAATCACTGACGATTGTATACCAGCAATCGTTTGCTCACAACACACACGGCTTGTTAACAGGAATCGTCTATGTTGTTATCGGTCTTCCTACGCATTTCTGATTACAGGCCTGTTTGCCGCATATCACACACATCTTGTTAAGTTGGACCGTTTTTGTTCTCTTGGCTCAACGCAAACAGTTCAGCCGAGTGAACTGTATGCCGTATATCACACACACCTTCATCTGGCTGCCCGTTTCTATTGTTCTGCCTCATCACAAACAATTCATCCGAGTGAACTTTATGTTGTGTATCGCACATGCCTTCATCTGGCTGCCCGTTTCTTTTGTTCCTCCTCATCGCAATCAGTTAATTGAACTGAAACGTATGCCCTACATCGCACACGGAACCAAAATCTGAACCGTGTTTGATGCATACGTCATCGCAAATGTTTTGGACATTTTTGACGGTTCTCTGACACCACTGTTTGCAATTATTGCATCGATAGCAGCATCCTGCAGTACTGACATATCAAGTTCACATGATTACTTGCAACATGACTTCTCCTGTGACCTCAAGAACAAAAGTAACTACTCACAAATGATAATCATGCTCAAGATCAGAGGGGTATTAAATGGCATAATGGATCTGAATAATCTTCCACCAAATAAACCATATAGTATTCAACTACAAGATGTAATCAACACTACTAGTCACCCACAAGTAACATCTAAGGTTTCGATACAAAGATTGAACACAAGAGATGAACTAGGGTTTGAGAGGAGATGGTGCTGTTGAAGATGTTGATGGAGATTGCCCTCCCAAAGATGAGAAGGTTGTTGGTGATGACGATAGCGGTGATTTGCCCCTCCGGGAGGGAAGTTCCCCCGGCGAAATCGCTCCGCTGGAGGGAAAAAGTGATCCTGACCAAGTTCCGCCTCGAGACGGCGGCGCTTCTAGGCTGCCTGAAAGTCCTCTCCTGATTTTTTCTAGATCAAAATGACCTTTATACCAGAAGATGGGCACCAGAGGTGGGCCGAGGAGGGCACAACCCACCAGGGCGCGCCTAGGCTGCCTGCCGCACCCATGTGGGCACCCCCTCTGGTAGTTATGCTCCATTATTCTTCATATATTTCAAAACTATTCTCCATAAATTTTTAGCTCATTTGGAGATGTGCAGAATAGGTGACTCTGACGTAGCTTTTTCAGGTCCAGAATTCCAGCTGCCGGCATTCTCCCTCTTTGTGTAAGCCTTGCATATTATGGGAGAAAAGACATTAGAATTAATCCATGAAGCATTATTATGCATAAAAACATTATAAATAACAGTAGGAAAACATGATGCAAAATGGACGTATCAAACTTCCACCATTTTGTTTTATTATGACACACATCACCATTGTCATAGTGTTCTCATATGTATGAGGCATTCATATAGAGTCATATATTTGTTCTAATAACGAGTTGTAATTCTTGAGTTGTAAGTAAATAAAAGTGTGATGATCATCATTATTAGAGCATTGTCCCATGTGAGGAAAGGATGATGGATACTATGATTCCCTCACAAGTCGGGATGAGACTCCGGACTTAAATAAATAAAAAGAGGCCAAAGAGCCCAATAAAAAATATAAAAAAGAGGCCAAAGAGACCAAAAAGAAAAAAAAGAAAAAAATGAGAGAAAAAGAGAGAAGGGAGAATGTTACTATCCTTTTCCACACTTGTGCTTCGAAATAGCACCATGTTCTTGATGATAGAGAGTCTCCTATTTTGCCTCTTTCATATACTAGTGAGAATTTTTCATTATAGAACTTGGCTTCTATATTCCAATGATAGGCTTCCACAAAAGTGCCCTAGGTCTTCTTGAGCAAGCGAGTTGGATGCACACCCACTTAGTTTTCTTTCGAGCTTTCATACACTTATAGCTCTAGTGCATCTGTTGCATGGCAATCCCTACTCACTCACATTAATATCAATTGATGGGCATCTCCATAGCCTATTAATTTGCCTAGTTGATGTGAGACTTTCTCCTTCTTTTTGTCTACTACCACCTTCTATTCCACCTATAGTGCTATATCCATGGCCCACGCTCATGTATTGTGTGAAAGTTGAAAAATCTTAAGAACATCAAATGTACGAAACAATTGCTTGAATAATACCGGGGTAGTACATGATTTATACTTTGTGTGATGAAGATAGAGCATGACAAGAATATATGATTTTGTAGGGATAACTTTATTTAGCCATGATATTTTGAGAAGACATGATTGCTTTATTAGTATGCTTGAAGTATTATTGCTTTTATACCAATATTAGACTTTTGTTTTAAATCTTATGGATCTGAATATTCATGCCACAATAAGAAAGATTACTTGATAAACATGTTAGGTAGCATTCACACTTCATAAATTATTTCTTTTATCATTTACCTACTTGAGGACGAGCAGGAATTAAGCTTGGGATGTTGATACGTCTCCAACGTATCTATAATTTATGAAGTATTCATGCTATGTTTACAACAATTTTAATTATATGGTTTTGGTATGATTTGCTTAGAACTAACCCGGACTGTCTCTATTTTCAGCAGAACTATCGTGGTGTCGTTTTTTGTGTAGAAATAAAAGTTCTCAGAATGGGCTGAAAATTTACGGTGTTTTTTATGGACCAAAAGAGACCCCCGAAGCACAGGAGCTGGGCCAGGAAGTGGACGAGGAGGCCACAAGCTTGCTAGCCGCGCACTCCCCCCAAGGCGCTAGCTCCAAGCTTATGGGCCCCTCCAGCACCCCCTTGACGTGAGACCGACACCAAAAATTCTTATAAATACCCAAAACCCCGAAAAGAACCCTAGAAGACAAGTTCCGCTGCCGCAAGCCTCTGTAGCCACGAAAAATCAATTAGGACCCCGTTCCGGCACCTTGCTGGATGGGAAATCATCATCGGAGGCCATCCTCATCATCCCGGCGGTCTCCATGACGAGGAGGGAGTAGTTCACCCTTGGGGCTGAGGGTATGTACCAGTAGCTATGTGTTTGATCTCTCTCTCTCTCTCTCTCTCTCTCTCTCTCTCTCTCTCTCGTGTTCTTGATTTGGCACAATCTTGATGTACCGTGAGCTTTGTTAATATAGTTCGATCATATGGTGTTTCCCCCCCCCCCTCTATCTTGTTGTGATGAATTGAGTTTCTACCTTTGAGGTTTCACTATTGTTGGGTTGAGTATTCGATTTGAGAACACTTGATGTATGTCTTGCATGTGGATACTCGTGGTGACAATGGGGGTGTTCTATTGATTCACTTGATGTATGTTTTGGCACTCAACTCGCGGATTCCCGAGAGACATTGAGGTAATCTTTGCATAGTGGTTGATGCACGTTTTCGTCCTATGTTCTCCGATAGAAACTTTGGAGTGATTCTTTGTTGCACATTGAGGGATTGCCATATGATTTAATTATGTTATCATTGTTGAGAGACTTTGCACTAGTGAAAGTATAAACCCTAGGCCTTGTTTTCAAGCATTGCAATACCGTGTTTGCTCACTTTTGTTACTTGCTACCTTGCTGTTTTTATATTTTCAGATTACAAAAACCTATATCTACTATCCATACTACACTTGTATCAGCATCTCTTCGCCGAACTAGGGCACCTATACAATTTTCCATTGTATTGGGTGTGTTGGGGACACAAGAGATTTCTTGTATTTGATTGCAGGGTTGTTTGAGAGAGACCATCTTCATCCTACGCCTCCCACGGATTGATAAACATTAGGTCATCCACTTGAGGAAAATTTGCTGCTCTCCTACAAAACTCCGCGCTTGGAGGCCCAACAAGAGTCTACAAGAAGAAGGTTGCGTAGTAGACATCACGTGCCCAGCCCTCTGCTCACCTTCTTCAGGATCTGCAACCGCAGCATGAGCTTCGGCTCAGGCCCAGCCGCCGCCCCACTGCCATCAGCTTGCTGAACAAGGCCGCAGCGTCGTGGCTGGCCGATCCACCGCCTTCAAGGCTTAAGCGCGGCCGCGAGTCGAACGGCGTGGTGAAGAAGAAGCACGGATCAAGCTCCGCCGAATAGAAGCTCACGCGCTCCAGCTGCAGGTCGGGTCGCACTCCCATTGCAACTCGCCGGGGTCGTCAGGGATGGCCGGAATCAGCCGGCGGTGGAGAGGAATGGGTAGGGGAAGTCGAGTGGAAGCCAAACCAGTTAGCGGCAGCGCAGGGCGGCACCGGAGCTGCCCGTAATCGGCTGGCGATGACGGCGGCGGAAAGGGGATCAGGCAGGTGGCGAGGGATGGAGGGGCGGAGTCGCGGCTGGCCGGCGGCCGTCGAGCAGGCGGCGGTGCCGTCGATTTGGTGCGGATTTGGCCGGCGGCAGAGTTGGGCGGTTGGTCGCGTGGAAGGGAAAGGAATGACGGTTGGGAGTTGGCGCACGACCAGCATTTTTACATCTCTTGTAGGTGAAGATGCAAATGTACACCGCGATGTGTTGTAGTTTACATCTCTGGGAGGTGGAGATGTAATTTTTTTTGTACCTACACCATCTGTTGAAGAGGTGTTTTTGAGCCCCGGAGATGCAAAAGGTAGTTATTTTTGCATCTACATATTGTATTAGAGATACTCTGACGATGAATCTCTCGTCTTTCTACACCAAAAAAGATTGCCACTAAAGTTCTTGCATCACGGTCCCTCCAAATGAAAAAAAAGACGGTGCATCACGGCGTCATGCCGCTAGCCATGCAGTCCCAAAAGACCTATGCTAAGAGCATCTCTAGCAAACCCCGTAAAAGAGCCGAATCCGTATAATTCCAGAGAGTATACGGGTTCGGCCCGTTTTTTTGGCCAGAATAGAAACCGCATTCGTGGCTCGGCCCGTTAATAATTTATCGCGGCCCGCAAAAACTCTCACTACACTGGTATATATGTGGTTTCACCGCTCGGATACGAGTCAACCCTATCCGCTGCCGCCGCGATTCCCCTTCGCCTCCGCCGCGATTCCCCTCCTCCCCTCAGCCAGATTTCTCGCCGTCGGCGAGCCTGAAAAAGCCATGGATGGCTATGGTAGCTCCGGGGATGAGGCGGAGCGCACCCGCCGCGCCAGATCTGACACCACGTGCAAGCAGGGCGCGCGGAGGTGGCTCAACCGCGGTAGCCGGCCGCCGGCGGCATTCGAGTGTCGCGAGCTGGACGAGTTCGAGCGCGAGCTCGCCCGCTGCTGCCACGCCTACTCCGGCTCCTCTGTCGTGGGGAGCTCGTCCACGGGCGCCTCGAGCTCGTGGCTCACTCTAATGAAGAGAGAGCCGAAGGAGCTCGGGCCGCGCGCCATCAAGCTTGAGGCCGATGCGCCGCCGCGTCGAGGCATGATCGGCCCCGAGGAATACCTTTCCTCACGGCAGGAGGAGCACCTCGAGCGTGTCGTCCTGGAGCGGCCGGTGAGGGAGCAGGAGGAGGCCGAAGAGTGTCACCGTCGTGAGCTCGAGTACGAGCACATGTTCCTCCAGACGGGCGTCGCGGCGTCGCAGGCACACGAATCCAAGGAGGCGGGCCTGCATTTCATGAGGGCGGAGCTAGCGAAGTTCTTCATCGACCTCGACTCCTCCGACTCCGATTGAGCGCCGCCGCTGGTCAACTACCGCACGAGCTCCGGTGAGCTCCATTTTGTCTAGTGATGTGGTAGTGTAGGTCTGGCGTAGCTCTGGCGAGCTTTTATGTAATATATCTATGCTGTGTACGAAAGATCTGCCCCTATGTGAAGAAGAATGATCTATGCTCCGGTGAGTTTTTGCTTAAATTTCTCACACGGAACATGTTTTTAAAATTCGACGGTTTTCGACACAGTTTCTGATCTGCCGCAATGATTTTTAGCTTGTATAGATGCTCCCGCGCGAACTGTAAACTGCGTTTACATTTTTGGAGAATAGGGGGGCTGCTAGATATGCTCTAAGAGTTGACCACTGACTGCGACGAGCACGATTTATCGTACTATCACGAGGAGTACAAAATCTACCCGATGGCCTCGCTCGAGTCCACAGTAGAGGCGCTCGTCTTAATCAGTCTGCAACTGCCCATCCAGCCCACTGAATTCGGCATGGCATATGGAATCCTAGGGGCTGTTCAGCAATCCTCCCGCTCTATGAAATCTCAAGATCAGTGGAGCACCTTTTCCTCACTCTGCGATGTTGAACTGCTGCTCCACCAGCTCCGGGTGCGGAGTTGTGGAGGGGAGGGAATCCGAACAGGCTTCTAATCTGTGATCAACACGGAGACTGCGTTGAGGAGCCGTGAGTTGAGTTGATCAAAGGATCAGGGTGTGCTCATTGTGCAAGCTTGATGATCTCGATCATTTCCTTTTACTCAGTTTTACTGGTATATATAGGCCTTCCATTTCACAATGCAGTGCATATGAAAATTTTCAAAAGCCAAACTTTGTGAACTTTGATCAAATTTATAGAGAAAAATATTAACAATAGAGTTCTCTCCCTATCAACATGAAGTCAGACATTATGGGAGCAGTAGCATGGTGAACAGCCGTATCAACAACGAGGCCAAATATGCTTTCTTGCTTGAAAACGTCGAGGAGAAGATGAAGGAACGTAGTTCCTGTATTACTCACATCCGTCGTACTGCTAATTATGCTAGTCATTATTGGCAAAATTTTGTTGAACCCAATGGCAGACTGTTGTGTGGGTTGATTATGCATAAGAAGGCGGTAAAGTAAACACTAGGCGGAGGCTCCCACCCTCTAGGGTTTCTCCCTCCCGCCCCCCGCCGCCGCCGGCAGCCCCGGTCCTCCTCCTCCCCCTTTCCCCTCTCCCGGATCCGCCCATGTGCCACCTCCCCGGGAGGTGGCTGGGGTGGCGCGAGCCCCTCTCCTCTTTGGTCGCCTCCTTGCCCCTTCCCTCCCTGCCGTCGCTGACGGTCGCCCTTGGCGCCTGGCCGGGTGGTGTTGGCGGCGGCGGGATTGCCTGTCCCCGCGCGCGTGGCTCCCTGCCCTGGGCATGGGGCGGCTACGGTGCTCCTCGGCTCGGCGACGGCCCGCAACCCGCGGCGGTGGCCGGAGGCGCGCGAGGTGGTGGCGTGGCCCCTTGGCGACGAGACGGCGTGGTGGCGCAGGTTGGCCGACGGCGCGTCCCCGACCCAGATCTGGTCCCTGCGGGCCCGTCTGTGTTCTAGCGGGCCGGCCCCCGGCATGGCTTCGTCGTCGTCTGTGTGGTGTGGAGGAGGAGCAGCTCGGATGGGAGGCGGCGACGCTGAAGGCGTGCCTGCTGCAGCGCGATTGCGGGAGCTTTACGGGCGTGGAGGTTCCGGCCGGGCATGTGGGCCCACGGGCCTGGTATGCTCCTGCTATTGTGTCCGGTCAGCTACAGTCGTTGACGGTGGAGGTTGTGCCCTCCCGCGTGCCGACGGTGCTGCGGCCCCTAGTCCCGGCTCCTATTCCCCATTGTGCAGGCCTCACTTCGTGGTGCCGTGGTGAGACGGCGTGGAGGCTTCATGACCGCGGTGGCGCAAGATGATGGTCGGTTTGGTGGCAGGCTCTAGAGCATCCGAGGTGAAGGTTGGGATCGGGGGAAACCCCTGTTGGCCTGTCCGACACCGACGCGGCAACGCCGGTGGGTGCCGCCGGACCTTCTGGGAGGGCGTCGGGGGCGACCCTGAAGGAAATATGCCCTAGAGGCAATAATAAAGTTATTATTTATTTCCTTACATCATGATAAATGTTTATTATTCATGCTAGAATTGTATTAACCGGAAACATAATACATGTGTGAATATATAGACAAACAGTGTCACTAGTATGCCTCTACTTGACTAGCTCGTTAATCAAGATGGTTATGTTTCCTAACCATAGACATGAGTTGTCATTTGATTAACGGGATCACATCATTAGGAGAATGATCTGATTGACATGACCCATTCCGTTAGCCTAGCACTTGATCGTTTAGTATGTTGCTATTGCTTTCTTCATGACTTATACATGTTCCTCGTAACTATGAGATTATGCAACTCCGTTTACCGGAGGAACACTTTGGGTACTACCAAACGTCACAACGTAATCGGGTGATCATAAAGGAGTACTACAGGTGTCTCCAAAGGTACTTGTTGGGTTGGCGTATTTGAGATTAGGTTTTGTCACTCCGATTGTCGGAGAGGTATCTCTGGGCCTTCTCGGTAATACACATCACATAAGCCTTGCAAGCATTACAACTAATGAGTTAGTTGTGAGATGATGTATTACGGAACGAGTAAAGAGACTTGCCAAGAATTTAGATTGAACTAGGTATTAGATACCGACGATCGAATCTCGGGTAAGTAACATACCGATGACAAAGGGAACAACGTATGTTGTTATGCGGTTCCGACCGATAAAGATCTTCGTAGAGAAATGTAGGAGCCAATATGGGCATCCAGGTCCCGCTATTGGTTATTGACCGAAGATGTGTCTCGGTCATGTCTACATTGTTCTCGAACCGTAGGGTCCGTGACGCTTAAGGTTTCGATGACGGTTATATTATGAGTTTGTGTATTTTGATGTACCGAAGGTTGTTCGAGTCCCGGATATGATCACGGACATGACGAGGAGTCTCGAAATGGTCGAGACATAAAGATTAATATATTGGACGGATATATTTGGACACCGGAAAGGTTCCGGAGAAGTTTGGAGCTCGGGAGGTTACTGGAACCCCGGGAGGTATATGGGCCTTATTGGGCCCATGTAGGAGGAAGGAGAAGGAACAAGGGAGGCGCGCCCCAAGCCCAATCCGAATTAGGGAAGGGGCGGCCCCCTTTCCTTTCTCCTTCCCCTCTTCCTATTCCTACTACTAGTACTACTTCCTAATACTAGTACTCCTTCCTTCCCCTCCAAATAAGATAAGGAAAGAGAGGAAACCTACTTGGAGTAGGTTTCCTCCTATGGTGCGCCCCCTTGTGGCGGCCACCTCCTCCCTCCCTCCTTTATATACGGGAGGGGGGCACCCTAGGACACACAAGTTGATCCTTGAGATCGTTCCTTAGCCGTGTGCGGTGCCCCTTCCACCATATTCCACCTCGGTCATATCAGAAGCGGTGCTTAGGCGAAGCCCTGCGTCGGTGAAACATCAAGATCGTCCACCACGCCGTCGTCTTGTGGAACTCCCTCTCCCGGAGCTTTGCTGGATCGGAGCCCGAGGAGCGTCATCGAGTTGAGCGTGTGCCAAGAACTCGGAGGCGCCGGAGTAACGGCGCTGGGATCGGCTGGATCGCGAGGAGAACGTACGACTACTTCCTCTACGTCATCATCGACTTGGAGGTGCCGGAGTAACCTTTGGGATCGGCAGGATCGCGAAGAGAACGTACGACTACTTCCTCTACGTTGTGATCGCTTCCGCTTACGGTCTACGAGGGTACGTAGACAACACTCTTCCCTCTCGTTGCTATGCCATCACCATGGTCCTGTGTGTGCGTAGGCAAATTTTTGAAATTACTGCGTTCCCCAACAGTGGCATCCGAGCCTGGTTTTATGCGTTGATGTCATATGCACGAGTAGAACACAAGTGAGTTGTGGGCGATACAAGTCATCTTGCCTACCGCATGTCATACTTTGGTTCAGCGGTATTGTGAGATGAAGCGGCCGGACCGACATTACGCCAGACGCTTACGGCGAGACTGGTTTCACCGCTACGAGCACTCGTGCTTAAAGGTGGCTGGCGGGTGTCTGTCTCTCTCACTTTAGTTGAACCGAGTGTGGCATACGCCCGGTCCTTGAGAAGGTTAAAACGGAGTCTATTTGACGAAGTATCGTTGTGGTTTTAATGCGTAGGTAAGAACGGTTCTTGCTCAGCCCGTAGCAGCCACGTAAAACTTGCAACAACAAAGTAGAGGACGTCTAACTTGTTTTTGCAGGGCATGTTGTGATGTGATATGGTCAAGACGTGATGCTATATTTTATTGTATGAGATGATCATGTTTTGTAACCGAGTTATCGGCAATGGCAGGAGCCATATGGTTGTCGCTTTATTGTATGAAATGCAACGCCATGTAATTGCTTTACTTTATCACTAAGCGGTAGCGATAGTCGAGAAGCAATAGATGGCGTAAACGATAACGATGCTACGATGGAGATCAAGGTGTCGCGCGGTGGCGATGGTGATCATGACGGTGCTTCGAGATGGAGATCACAAGCACAAGATGATGATGGCCATATCATATCACTTATATTGATTGCATGTGATGTTTATCCTTTATGCATCTTATTTTGCTTTGATTGACGGTAGCATTTTAAGATGATCTCTCACTAAAATTATCAAGTAGTGTTCTCCCTGAGTATGCACCGTTGCCAAAGTTCATCGTGCCGAGACACCACGTGATGATCGGGTGTGATAAGCTCTACGTCCATCTACAACGGGTGCAAGCCAGTTTGCACACGCAGAATACTCGAGTTATACTTGACGAGCCTAGCATATGCGAGATATGGCCTCGGAACACGGAGACCGAAAGGTCGAGCGTGAATCATATAGTAGATATGATCAACATAAGATGTTCACCATTGAAAACTACTCCATCTCACGTGATGATCGGTTATGGTTTAGTTGATTTGGATCACGTGATCACTTAGATGACTAGAGAGATGTCTGTCTAAGTGGGAGTTCTTAAGTAATATGATTAATTGAACTTAAATTTATCATGAACTTAGTCCTGGTAGTATTTTGCAAATTATGTTGTAGATCAATAGCTCGTGTTGTTGCTTTCATATGTTTATTTTCATATGTTCCTAGAGAAAATTGTGTTGAAAAATGTTAGTAGCAATGATGCGGATTGGATCCGCGATCGAGGTTTATCCTCAATGCTGCCGCATGTAAGAATTATGTCCTTAATGCACCGCTAGGTGACAGACCTATTGCAGAGCGGTCACGAGGGCGTTATGAACGTTTGGCTAGCTCAATATGATGACTACTTGATAGTTTAGTGCACCATACTTAACGGCTTAGAATCGGGACTTCAAAGACGTTTTGAACGTCATGGACCATATGAGATGTTCCAGGAATTGAAGTTAATATTTCAAGCAAATACCCGAGTTGAGAGATATGAAGTCTCCAACAAGTTCTATAGCTAAAAGATGGAGGAGAATCGCTCAACTAGTGAGCATGTGCTCAGATTGTCTGAATACTCCAATCGCTTGAATCAAGTGGGAGTTAATCTTCCAGATAAGATAGTGATTGACAGAATTCTCTAGTCACCATCACTAAGTTACTAGAACTTCGTGATGAACTATAGTATGCAAGGGATGACGAAAACGATTCCCGAGCTCTTCGTGATGTTGAAATCAACGAAGGTAGAAATCAAGAAAGAGCATCAAGTGTTGATGATTGACAAGACCACTAGTCTCAAGGAAACGGGCAAAGGGAAGAAGGGGAACTTCAAAAGGAACGGCAAGCAAGTTGCTTTGCTCGAGTGAAGAAGCCCAAGTCCGGACCTAAGCCCGAGACTAAGTACTTTTGCTGCAATGGAACCGGTCACCGGAAGCGGAACTACCCCTGAATATTTGGTGGATAAGAAGGATGGCAAAGTGAACAAAGGTATATTTGATATACAGATTATTGATGTGTATTTTACTAGTGTTCATAGCAACCCCTCGGTATTTGATCTGGTATAGCTGCTAAGAGTAGTAACTTGAAACGGGAGTTGCGTAATGAATGTAAACTAGTTGAAGGGGAAGTGACGATGAGTGTTGGAAGTAGTTCCAAGATTGATATGATCATCATCGCACACTCCCTATACTTTCGAGGATTAGTGTGGAACCTAAATAAGTGTTATTTGGTGTTGAGCATAAATATGATTTGATCATGTTTATTGCAATACGGTTATTCATTTCAGTAAGAGAATAAATTGTTGTTCGCTTACATGAATAAAACCTTATATGGTTACACACCCAATGAAAATGGTTCATTGGATCTCGATCATAGTGATACACATATTCATAATATTGAAACCAAAAAGATGCAAAGTTAATAATGATAGTGCAACTTATTTGTGGCACTGCCGTTTAGGTCATATTGGTGTAAAGCGCTTGAAGAAAACTCCATGCTGATGGACTTTTGGAATCACTTGATTATGAATCATTTGATGCTTGCGAACCGTGCCTTTTGGGCAAGATGACTAAAACTCCGTTCTCCGGAACAATGGAACAAGCTCTTGACTTATTGGAAATAATACATACCGATGTATGCGATTCAATGAGTGTTGATGCTCGTGGCAAGTATCGTTATTTTCGACCTTCAAGAAATGATTTGAGCAGATATGGGTATATCTACTTGATGAAACATAAGTCTGAAATAATTGAAAAGTTCAAAGAATTTCAGAGTGAAGTGGAAAATCATCGTAACAAGAAAATAAAAGTTTCTGCGATCTGATCGTGGAGATAAATATTTGAGTTACGAGTTTGGTCTTCATTTGAAACAATGTGAAATAGTTTCGCAACTCACGCCATATGGAACACCACAACATAATGGTGTGTCCGAAAGTCGTAACCGCACTTTATTGGATATGGTGCGATCTATGATGTCTCTTATCAATTTACCACTCTCGCTTTTGGGGTTATGCATTAGAGACAATTGCATTCACGTTTAATAGGGCACCGTCTAAATCCGTTGAGGCGACACCGTATGAACTATGGTTTAACAGTAAACCTAAGTCGTCGTTTCTTAAAGTTTGGAAGTTGTGATGCTTATGTGAAAAAGTTTCATCTGATAAGCTCAAACCCAAATCGGAGAAGTGCGTCTTCATAGAATACCCAAAGGAAATTGTTGGGTATACCTTCTATCACAGATCCGAAGGCAAAAACATTCGTTGCTTATAAATGGATCCTTTCTAGAGAAGGAGTTTCTCTCGAAAGAAGTGAGTGGGAGGAAAGTGGAGCTTGATAAGGTAATTTGTACCTTCTCCCGAATTGGAAAGTATTTCATCACGGAAATCAGTTCCAAAGATTCCTACACCAATTAGTGAGGAAGCTAATGATGATGATCATGTAACTTCAGATCAAGTCACTACCGAATCTCGTAGGTAAACCAGAGTGAGATCCGCACTGAGTGGTACGGCAATCCTGCTCGGAAGTCATGCTACTAGATCATGACGAACCTGCGAACTATGAAGAAGCGATGGTGAGCCCAGATTCCGCTAAATGGCTAGAAGCCATGAAATCTGAGATGGGATCCATGTATGAAAACAAAGTGTGGACTTTGGTTGACTTGACCGAGGGTCGGCAAGCAATAGAAAATAAATGGATCTTCAAGAGGAAGACGGACGTTGATAATAGTGTTACTATCTACAAAGCTCGACTTGTCGCAAAAGGTTTTTGACAAGTTCAAGGTGTTAACTATAATGAGATTTTCTCAATCAGAAGCGATGCTTAAGTCTGTCCGAATCATGTTAGCAATTGCCACAATTTATGAAATTTGGCAATGGATGTAAAACTGCATTCTGAATGGGTTTCGGAGGAAGAGTTGTATATGATGCAACCAGAAGGTTTTATCGATCCAAAGGAGCTAACAAAGTATGCAAGCTCCAAATGATCCATCTATGGACTGGTGCAAGCATCTCGTAGTTGGAATATACGCTTTGATAAGTTGATCAAAGCATATAGTTTATACAGACTTGCAATGAAGCCTGTATTTACTAAAAAGTGAGTGGGAGCACTACAATATTTACGATAAGTATATGTGAATGACATATTGTAGATCGGAAATAATGTAGAATTATTCGCAAAGCACAAAGGAGTGTTTAAAAGGAGTTTTTCAAAGAAAGACCTCGGTGAAGTTGCTTACATATTGAGCATCAAGATCTATAGAGATAGATCAAGACGCTTGATAAGTTTTTTCAATGAGTACATACCTTGACAAGATTTTGAAGTAGTTCAAAATGGAACAGTCAAAGAAAGAGTTCTTGCATGTGTTACAAGGTGTAAAATTGAGTAAGACTCAAAACCCGACCACGGCAGAAGATAGAAAGAGAATGAAAGTCATTCCCTATGCCTTGGCCATAGGTTCTATAAAGTATGCCATCTTGTGTACCAGATCTATTGTATACCCTACACTAAGTTTGGCAAGGAGTACAATAGTGATCTAGGAGTAGATCATTTGGACAGCGGTCAAAATTATCCTTAGTGGAATAAGGATATGTTTCTCGATTATGGAAGTGACAAAGGTTCGGTAAAAGGGTTACGCCGATGCAAGTTTTGACACCGATCTGGATGACTCTAAGTCTCGATCTAGATACATATTGAAAGTGGGAGCAATTAGTTAGAATAGCTCCTTGGAGCATTGTTGACATAGAAATTGCAGAAAATACTTACGGATCTGAATGTGACAGACCCGTTGACTAAAAATATCTCACAAGCAAAACATGATCACACCTTAGTACTCTTTGGGTGTTAATCACATAGCAATGTGAACTAGATTACTGACTCTAGTAAACCATTTAGGTGTTGATCACATATCGATGTGAACTATGGGTGTTAATCACATGGTGATGTGAACTATTGCTGTTAAATCACATGGCGATGTGAACTAGATTATTGACTCTAGTGCAAGTGGGAGACTGAAGGAAATATGCCCTAGAGGCAATAATAAAGTTATTATTTATTTCCTTACATCATGATAAATGTTTATTATTCATGCTAGAATTGTATTAACCGGAAACATAATACATGTGTGAATATATAGACAAACAGAGTGTCACTAGTATGCCTCTACTTGACTAGCTCGTTAATCGAAGATGGTTATGTTTCCTAACCATAGACATGAGTTGTCATTTGATTAACGGGATCACATCATTAGGAGAATGATCTGATTGACATGACCCATTCCGTTAGCCTAGCACTTGATCGCTTAGTATGTTGCTATTGCTTTCTTCATGACTTATACATGTTCCTCGTAACTATGAGATTATGCAACTCCGTTTACCGGAGGAACACTTTGGGTACTACCAAACGTCACAACGAATCGGGTGATCATAAAGGAGTACTACAGTGTGTCTCCAAAGGTACTTGTTGGGTTGGCGTATTTCGAGATTAGGTTTTGTCACTCCGATTGTCGGAGAGGTATCTCTGGCCTTCTCGGTAATACACATCACATAAGCCTTGCAAGCATTACAACTAATGAGTTAGTTGTGAGATGATGTATTACGGAACGAGTAAAGAGACTTGCCAAGATGTGAGATTGAACTAGGTATTAGATACCGACGATCGAATCTCGGGTAAGTAACATACCGATGACAAAGGGAACAACGTATGTTGTTATGCGCGGTTCGACCGATAAAGATCTTCAGAGAAAATGTAGGAGCCAATATGGGCATCCAGGTCCCGCTATTGGTTATTGACCGGAGATGTGTCTCGGTCATGTCTACATTGTTCTCGAATCGTAGGGTCCGCACGCTTAAGGTTTCGATGACGGTTATATTATGAGTTTGTGTATTTTGATGTACCGAAGGTTGTTCGGAGTCCCGGATATGATCACGGACATGACGAGGAGTCTCGAAATGGTCGAGACATAAAGATTAATATATTGGACGGATATATTTGGACACCGGAAAGGTTCCGGAGAAGTTTGGAGCTCAGGAGGTTACTGAACCCCCGGGAGGTATATGGGCCTTATTGGGCCCATGTAGGAGGAAGGAGAAGGAACAAGGGAGGCGCGCCCCCAAGCCCAATCCGAATTAGGGAAGGGGCCGCCCCCTTTCCTTTCTCCTTCCCCTCTTCCTATTCCTACTACTAGTACTACTTCCTAATACTAGTACTCCTTCCTTCCCCTCCAAATAAGATAAGGAAGAGAGGGAAACCTACTTGGAGTAGGTTTCCTCCTATGGTGCGCCCCTTGTGGTAGCCACCTCCTCCCTCCCTCCTTTATATACGGGGGAGGGGGGGCACCCTAGGACACACAAGTTGATCCTTGAGATCGTTCCTTAGTCGTGTGCGGTGCTCCCTTCCACCATATTCCACCTCGGTCATATCGTAGCGGTGCTTAGGCGAAGCCCTGCGTCGGTGAAACATCAAGATCATCACCACGCCGTCGTGCTGACGGAACTCCCTCTCCCCGGAGCTTTGCTGGATCGGAGCCCGAGGAGCGTCATCGAGCTGAACGTGTGCCAAGAACTCGGAGGCGCCGGAGTAACGGCGCTGGGATCGGCCGGATCGCGAGGAGAACGTGACGACTACTTCCTCTACGCCATCATCGACTCGGAGGTGCCGGAGTAACGGCACCTTGGGATCGGCAGGATCGCGAGGAGAACGACGACTACTTCCTCTACGTTGTGATCGCTTCCGCCACGGTCACGAGAATGCGTAGACAACACTCTTCCCTCTCGTTGCTATGCCATCACCATGGTCCTGTGTGTGCGTAGGCAAATTTTTGAAATTACTGCGTTCCCCAACAGACCCTTCCTCTCGCCTCATCGAGTACCGGGGGAAACCCTTGGCAGCAGCGTTGTCATCGTCGCAGTCCTTCTTGGAGGTGTTGATTGGTACCGGTGCTTCGGAGCCTTGGAGCTTGGTGGGAGTTCTTAGGTGGGCGCGGTGGTCGTGAAGCTTCTTCGTTTCCGTCGATCCGCCGTTGTCGACATTTTTTCTCTTGTTATTTCTCTTTCTTTTCTTTTGGGTGTGATTGTGCTGCTTCCGCCTCAGCACCTATCATTGGTTGTATCGGTTAGTTTCTTTGGAATACAAAGCGGGGAAACCCTATTTCGAGAAGATGCACAAGAAGGCGTCATCGACAAGATTGTAATTCTTAAACTTTTTGAGTACTACAAAGAAAAGAATATCAATATTTAAAATACCAATACATATCATTAGATACATGATGAGGCATATTTTCATATCATATGTGGTATTTTAGAGATATATAATTTTTTATATACTCGCTAAGTTTGACACTTGCAAGAAAAATATATAAACACTACACTATGTAAGAGAGGAAATACTATTTTCTTTTCTTTTTTGCAGAGAAACTTCTAATTATTCATAATCAATCATCGTATTATAGAGAACATCAGAGGCAACAGAAATTACAACTAAGTCCATGGACCACCTAGTGACGACTGCAAGTATTGGAATTTGGAACGAGCCAAAGATGCGCCATCTTCGCCCCTTCCTCACCGGAGCCGGGCAAATCTTGTTGTTGTTTTTGACAAAGGGTGAACTTTATTTGCTTAAAAATGAAACATCAAGAGTATATAAATGCAATGAGTACACATCCAACATCAACACACACACACAAAACACGCCAACAAATAGCAAAATCATATAAGAGCAGAGCTATGCGTAGGTGAGTAAAAAGAAGAAACATCAGTGCAATCAAATCCGCGATTGGCAAAGTATAACAATGACCATATCCGCATCAACCATCTCATGACACAACATATACGACGAAGTTCTTCAACAACAACGGTTTCAGGAAGTGGGCGGCACTCAAGCACCGCCATCACCGGATCCAACCAATAAGCCAAAATTTAAGTTTTCGCCCTGAAGAAATCAGACCGAGCATATTCGAATGATGCCTTCAGCAAGGTAACAACTTAAAAAAAATCACCATTGCCAGGTATAATCAACTCAGGTCTGACCAAGTCTTTCGCCCCGAAACTCGAGACCGGGTGCTTGAGTAGCACCGTCAGCGAAGTCAGTCATGTGTAGTCGCCACCACTTATCCGTGATCCCAACAGCTACATGTGATGCGAGCGCCACCACTGTACAACCATCCCTCCACGTCAAACCATCGTCCATAATTTGTATCTCACCGCCGAAGTCAACCACCAGATCTGGAGAGATGAGCCTATCAAAGACCTTTCAATGACCACCGCCGTCGTGGAGTCATAGGAAGTCCCTGCAGTACAGTCTGCAGTCACCACCATCCAACAGATCGGATCTATCTCACCACCACCAAGCCATATGGACTTTAGCGCTGCCGACCGGCTACCACAAGCGCAAAGGGCTAGCATCTCGGTGCCGCGGTCCACTTCCACCAACTCGCAGGCCCAACACGCCCATGGACGGCCTCGTACCAAGCCAGACATTGAGAACCCAACAGTCATGCACAACACCAAATCTGTCCTAAAGTGCGCCGCCGGCAGTGGCACTGCGTATCCGCGCACACGGCGCCAAGGCACCTATGCGCCAAACCCGCGCCACCTGGCCGACGTCGCATATCGTCGCGTGCCAAAACGCAGCGCGAGACCATGGATAGATGTGCCGCCATGCCAAGACGCCGCCCCAAGCAAGGCGGCCCCACTGCCGCCAGCGTCGCACGGGCTTTGCCCGGTGACGCACCTTGGCGGCGACCGGGGAGGAGAAAAGATGTCAGTGGCGGTTGTCTTGGCGAGATAGGGTTTCGCCCGTGTCTGCGAAAGAGATGAGCCAACCTTATTGTAGTTGATAGTCAAAAAATGATCGTGCTAAGACCTCATATGTAGGACCACCACACCAGAGTAGTAACCATCGTCGATAAGGAGTGCCGTAGATTGGAAGGATCAAATATGTAAACGCACTCTAGAAGGTGCACGAAAACAAGATCCAAACATATCCACCAAGACTATCATGAACCTTAACTTGAAAGATTCGATGAAGACACACCTTCACATGTTTTTCGACAACACTAGACGCATTATCGGGACGGAATTCGGACGTGGAAGGCGTTAATTGGATCCACGAGACGGAGACGGAGTTCGGACGTGGAAGGCGTTAACTGGATCAACGAGACGGAGTTCGGACGTGGAAGGCGTTAACTGGATCAACGAGACGGAGTTCGGACGTGGAAGGCGTTAATTGGATCCATGAGACGGGCATGTTTGGTTCCAATAAGTCACGCATGTTTGGTTGTCACCTGACTTATAAGTCACCTGACACACCTTCCCACACCAATCCACATCATGCAGGTGGTGGGACCCACGCAAAAGGAGGTGACTTATAAGTTTTAAGTTAGAGTGGAGCAACTTATGACTTATAAGTTGGAGTGACTTATAAGTCGGGTCTGTTTGGCAAAATAAGTCACTTTTTTCATTTTTTGACTTATAAATTGATGACTTATTTGAAATCAAACAGGCTCTTATAACTTATAAGTTGAGGTGACTTATAAATTGGGTCTGTTTGATAAAATAAGTTATTTTTTTTACTTTTTGACTTATAAGTATACTTAACTATATATCGGCCCTATCTTCCCATGTACTCCGTGGCCGTGCGGAGATAGGGACCTGGACGTGGCCGTGCCGAGCCTCGACAGGCTAACATGGGACGGGAGAGGCGCGGGACTTTTCTAAGCCATCGTCGGTCAGTCGAGAGAGATAGAGAGAGACAGGACAGCAGTGAGCGGCAGGGGCGGCCATATGCACGCCGGTGATCGTGGGCCCAACAAACGTCGCATTAGCAGAGAGTTCCAATGATTTTGTTTGCTCGCCGCTTGGAGCTTTGTTTACGCTGCCGACGTGTGGCGGCTCCTCCGTCGTGCGTCCGTCCGGCCGGAGACTTCTGTTTACAATTACACACGCATATGCATGGAGACAGATCAGGGCAGCGTTCGTGAGACCCACTCGGCAGTCATGACGCCCAGGCCACGTAGTAAGTACGTTCCTAGTAGTAGTAGGAGTACGATATTGGAAATGATGATGGTGCTTTGGGGGTACGCGGGCCCGACCGGCCGGGAGTTGTGGGAATGATGGGGAATTAACAAGATCTCGTAGTGCATGTCCTGATCAATCATCAGGGCCTTAATTTGATCAGCCTTGCGTTCCCTTTGTTTAACGTTCCTGCTTTCGTGTCCTGTGCCGCGTCTTTGGTTAAACTGCCTTCACCAAGGAGTCCTGGGTACCAACACGAAAAGAAAAGAAAAGAAAAGGGTCGTGGGCTCCTCCAAAGTTGCAGGCAGCCGCAGTTAATTTACTGCGTCGTCCTGCGCATGAGCAGAGCCCAGCGAGATCCATCGAGCATACTATACTATCCCGTCGTGATGCTGCTGCCCAGCGAGCAGGACCAACGGGCCGGGATATGCGCCGGGCAAGATCATCGATGGAGACCCGACCCTACCCTTGTCGAGCACTCGCTGCCGCGGGGGCAGATTCGGTGAAAACAAAACAGGCGTCGTCGGCAGCCCCCCAGGCCCCGGAAAACTACCTTTTCTGTCCTTGTTTTGTCTTCGGATCCGCTGACGGGCTGAGGCGCGCCGCGGGAGAGCACGGCGGGTGTCAGCAGTACAGCCGGTGGCGTCGGCGCGGCGGCCGGCACGTCACCGCCTGCGCAGCGCGCGCCGCTCGTTTGACCGGCCACCGACGATCGTCGCCGGCACGCGCACGTTTTGGGCTCGGCAAGGGGCAGCCCGGGAAAGCCACCTGCCCTGCTGCCGTCCCAGATTGTTTTCTGCATAGAACAAGAACCGCCTCACACGTACAGTATTGTTTATGCGCGCGGCTTTGTGCTGCCAAATCTCTAACTTTTCCCACCAAGCAAACACGCTTTCTGAAATTGAAGTTTGCCATGCGTTGCGTACGGCCTGTGCTGTAGTATCTTCTTTTTCGAAAATTCGACGTAAATTGCGTACCTTAACTTTATAAAAAAAAGAAATAAGACATATAACAACATCTACCGCTCGCTGCGAACAATGAAAGCGACCAGTTTCACAGCCGGTTCATACAAGGACAACCAAATACAACCACACAGCTACGACACAAAAAGCCTACCCAACATCGAGCCCCTTGTCGTGTCTCGGCCGACATTGAAGACCTCCAAAGAACAACAACTCCAGCTTCCTTGGATTAGCCAGCGACGACCGTACATGGCGCCGGAGGAGAAAGATCCGGGCAGCGGTGAACACCGGAGGAGCGCATCATGGGACCTCGAGTCTCCCAGCAAAATGCTTCCAACGGAGTACTCCCTCCGTTTCTTTTTAGTCCGCATATAAGGTTTGGTCAAAGTCAAACTTTGTAGAGATTTGACTAACTTTATATTAAAAAATGTAAACATTCACAATATGAAATCAATATTATTAGATGCACCATGAAACGTATTTTCATACTATATTGTTTTAGTATTATAAATGTGCATAATTTTTTTATATAAATTTGATCAAACTTTGTGTAGTTTGACTTTGACCAAATCTTATATGCGGAGTAAAAAGAAACGGAGGGAGTACCAACCTCAAGGACGTTGCTATCATGCCGATCCTACGAATCAAGGCTTTCCCCCGGGAGACAGCTGCCGATACGAGGTCGCGAGGAAGATGGCGTTGCACTCGGCGAAGCCTCCGGGAAGGTGAATGACACCCGTAGGTGCCATCAACGCCTGTCCGGCCACAAGCGAACATGATTTTCATCCGTAGCGCTGCACATCTTCACGTCTCCAAGATCCCGCCAGTCCCGAACAGATGCCTCGCACCGCCGTCACCGCAACAACTTACCATCGAAGCCCCCTCACTGCCGAGGGAACACGCCCAAAGCCATCACCTTCAACATCGACTAGGAGCCGCAGCAACCACCGAGCGATGCAAATCCAGCTCCGCCACGGTGGCCTTCACCCGCGCCAGGGGACCGCCGCCGCCATGGCTGCGCTTGCACCGCCGCCCCCGCCAGTGCCGGTGCACCACCTACACCCTGCATCCTGCTACGCTCCATGCAACGATCCAGAGACAACCGCCGCACTCCCTGCCGTGAGCACGCCAAGGACGCCGGCCAACGCCGAAGAAGCACCAGATTCGGGCTGAGATCCCCGGATCCGCACTCCGGGCGCCGCTAGCCTTCCACCGCTGGGAACGAGTCGTCGCGGTGCCACCAGCCCTCGCCCGCCACCCTGAGGAAAGCGCCGGCCCGCCAAAGCCGTCAAGGCCCCCGAAAGCAACTTATCACCAAACACCTTCGAGCGCCGTCGGCCGTGGGCGCCAGATCCGGCCGGACCACGCCAGTCGCGCCATCCCAAGCGCGCCGCACCATCCAAAGACCGTGGCCACGCCGACATTGCTTCGACGCTACGCCGAGTCGCCTGACACCAAGAGGAAGGGCGTCCCGCGCCGCCTGCGTGCCTCGAGGGAAAGGGGGGAACCCTGCCGCTGCCGCCGACGCACGCACGGGCTTTGCCCGGTGGCGTCCGCTGGCGGCGGCGAGAGAGGGGAGGGGGTGGCGGCGGCGGTGATTAGGGTTTCCGCCCGGGCCGCTCGCGAGAGCGGCACGGGGGACGGGGGTGTTTCTCTTAGAGGAGAAAAGTGAAATAGTATCTTCTTTCTGAAATCTGACGAATCCAAGTTAAAATTTTGACCAAAATTCTAAAATCCAAGTTAGAATTTTGGCCCCATTTGGATCGCCTCCGGAGTTCGTCGGTGCATATGTCTCCTCAAGCGGTTTGTCTTTCTTTTCTTTCTTTTCTTTTTGCCGGCGGAGGTACACGTCTTGACCACACCCAACGCTCACGAACACACCTACCGCTACCAACAGGCATGGTATTTGACTTCGTTTTTTATACTACTATAATGTCATGTCTTTTGACTTACTCCAAGTCACGATCAATGTGCATGGACTCTGTTTTCTTATATGGACAAATGTACCCTGTGTTTGACTTAACAATGGATTTAAAAGATGAATACAATTATACATTCACTTCCGGTTAGTACGTTGGGAT
Organism: Aegilops bicornis; assembly: GCA_021605145.1. Lineage (NCBI taxonomy): Eukaryota > Viridiplantae > Streptophyta > Magnoliopsida > Poales > Poaceae > Aegilops > Aegilops bicornis. The sequence goes on from CM038672.1 coordinate 645,655,278, forward strand.
GCACTCTCTACTCACACGTCAACTCCCGGCTATCGATGCTGAAAATTTTGCAGAGACATGCGGATCCGCTTCGTTAGAGCATTTCTAGCCTTTCCTCTATAATTATGTAATACCTCTGTCCTAAAATGTAAGAAGTTTTTGCTGTTAAATTTGAACTGAAAAAACATCTTACAATTTGGTATGGAAGGGAGTACCTTATTACAAAAAGTCGTATGAAATTTACATCCATCTAGCCCTCTCATATTCCTATGACCCTTAATAGAATTAATCCCTCAAACTAACACATTTGTGCATATTTTTGCTCTGAAAAGATGTAGTTTCAACATCTTCTATTTCCTCACGCGACTCTCTCTCTCTCTCTCTCTCTCTCTCTCTCTCTCTCTCTCTCTCTCTCTCTCTCTCTCTCAGCTACGCATGTCCGTCGGTGCCCACCTCACCGCTGGCCACCTCCGACCTCCCTCGCCGCACGTGCCATCTCGTGAGCCCCGCCTTTGTTTCTCATTGTCTTCAGCTAGATTCCGATGATTCTTTAGTTTCGTCTTCCCCGTCGTCTCCGGCCATGGCGGCGCTCCTCCTCATTGTCCCTGCCCACAAGCACAACAACACAAAGAGGCAAAAGAGTGCCTAATGAGGAGAAATCATGTACAAAGGAGAAAGATTACAAAGAAACATGGTCGTCGACTGCCATCACCAATTACAATCAATCCTTGCGTTCCAGACCACACCATCATGCCACCAGGAGAAGGAGAAGATGAACTCATTCAGAATAAGAAGTGTCCAAACCGTGTCCCGTAGAGGATGAATTTTGCTGATTTGCTTGACTCATTTCTCACAAGACATATGTCGCGCTTATTGAGCATTTATCAAATTGTTTTTGCACATCGTCTACCTTAGGCCCAAGTTTTATTTTTCAAAGGGAGGCAAAAACCACCACCCTCTGCATCAGTAAGATGCATACATTCATTCTTATTAGTTATTAATTAGAGTACATAACAACGACATGAAATTAACACCTACGACTAGGTCAACTCTTTCGAATCAACACCTTTAAGAAGGGATAAACATCCTCGCGCCACCATCGCCACATCTAGCTGTAGACGGAATGAACAAACATTTTCATCCTGGGTGTCGAGATCAGTCAATGAAGACCAACAAACAACAAGTAGAGACCGTCTTCAACACGGTAGGGGCACAAGTTTATCGTCGCTGAGCCCGACTAACAAAGGTCAAGACAAAAGTTTCAGCGCAGACATGAAGTGGTGTCTCAATCATCTTCTTGATAGATCGTTCAATGGTCGCATCCGCCAGTACTCCACGCCAGGCCAAAAGGGTGCTAGCAGATTGGGGGCATCTTCCCACCTTGGACCACCACCATGGACGTCAAGGGATGCCCATTTCCTTGCGCGGATCTGGTCGATGCCACTCAACACTGGTTTGAGTTGCACTGTAGAATCCACCATACCATTGGAGCCGTTGCCCCGTTAGTAGATGCCATCGAGGAATTGCCACTGCACCCCTTACTCATGAGCGTCGGACATTTCCGTTTATGCCACAAACCTTGAAGTGCCCCTTCTCAAGGCACCTGAAGAGCTTGTCCTTCGTCCCCAGCGAGACCTCCTTGCAAGCGGTGGGGTTGCTCCAAGTCTGCCGCCCGACGGCCAAACTCGACCTCCTGGAGCGACGCCGCCGACCCCTCCGTACGTGCCCGCACACCGGGCTCGTCTGAACCCGTAGACAACTTGTTCGCCTGATGGAACAACGGGGTGACTAATTGGGGGCTAGCGGCCATGGAGGCGAACTAGAAGGGTAGGGGGCAGCCGCCGCGGCCGGAGTGGCAAGCGGCGGGGAAGGTGGACGCTGGCGTCGGATTGACGCACGGAGGAGGGAGGTGGGTAAAGAGACAAGAGTGTGTGATGAAAGGAGCTTTGATGCGCAATTTTTGTTATACCAGAAAAATAAGATGAACCCTGATTATAGTAGCTCCCTCCTTCCTACCGACACGCCCCCACGGCATGACGCGCATCGAGAGACGGCCGGCCGCCACGTCTTGCCCACATTTATTCCCTCCCCCGTCTTCCCATCCCGGCATCCCAGCCCCCAAAATAAGACGGTGTTCAAACCCCCGAATCCCACACCGGCCGCCACCAAAAGCTCCGCCATTCCCATTCCCATTCCCAGCGATAATAGGCCTCCTCCTCTCCCCCTAAACCAAAACCAAAACCAAAACCTTCCCCCCCGAGTCCGACCCGCCGATCCGCTTCTCCCGCGGCGCGCCCCGAGCCCCGCCCCTGTCGCGCTCGCCGGTGGGGTTTCGAGGCCGGTGCGGCGGCGGGATTCCGGCGGCGCTGGCCCTCGGCTGCGAATCCGGTGTCGGCGCGGCGAAGGCGCGTCGTGCGCGGGCGCCTGCTGCCGCAATGAGGCGGCGCTCCGTGCTGCCGTCCCACCACGACGACGCGGAGAAGGGCGGCGGGAAGCCGCCGCAGTCGCGCCTCTGCTTCCTCGCCACGCTCTGCGTCATGTTCTGGGTCCTCATCTTCTACTTCCACTTCTCCGTCCTCGCCCCCGACCCCGACGCGCGGCCCGTCGCCGTCGCCACCCAGGCCCGCATTGCCCGCGACCACCTCCCGGACCGCGTCTTCAACCACGACGGCCTTCTCCGCACCCCGCCCGCCGCCGTCGGCAAGGAAGAGGCGCCTGTGGCTGTCGTCGGCAAGGAGGAGGCGCCCGCGGCTGTCGTCGGCAAGGAGGAGGCGCCCGCGGCCGTCGTAGGTAAGGAGGAGGCGTCCGCGGCCGTCGCCGAGAAGGAGGAGGCGCCCACCGCTGTCGTCGGCAAGGAGGAGGCGCCTGTGGCTGTCGTCGGCAAGGAGGAGGCGCCCGCGGCCGTCGCTGGCAAGGAGGAGGCGCCCGCGGCCGTCGTCGCTCAGGAGGAGGCGCCCCCGAAGGAGTACCCGTTCCAGCGGGCGCTCAAGACGGCGGAGAACGCGAGCGACCCGTGCGGCGGCCGGTACATCTACGTGCACGAGCTGCCGCCGCGCTTCAACGAGGACATGCTTCGGGAGTGCCACAGCATCAGCGTCTGGACCAACATGTGCAAGTTCATGAGCAACGACGGTCTCGGCCCGCCGCTGAGCAACGAGGACGGTGTTTTCTCCAACACCGGCTGGTATGCCACCAACCAGTTCGCCGTCGATGTCATCTTTGGCAACCGGATGAAGCAGTACGAGTGCCTCACCAAGGACTCGTCCATCGCCGCGGCAGTGTTCGTGCCCTTCTATGCCGGGTTCGATGTCTCGAGGTATCTCTGGGGGTATAACATTTCGATGAGGGATGCCGGGCCGCATGATCTGGTGGATTGGTTGAGGAAGAGGCCTGAGTGGAATGTGATGGGTGGGCGTGACCATTTCTTGGTTGGGGGAAGGATTGCGTGGGATTTCAGGCGATTGACAGACGAAGAATCTGACTGGGGCAACAAGCTGCTGTTCATGCCGGCTGCGAAGAATATGTCAATGCTGGTGGTGGAGTCAAGCCCATGGAATGCCAATGATTTTGCCGTTCCATATCCGACTTACTTCCACCCTGCCAAAGATGAAGATGTTTTCCTTTGGCAAGATAGAATGAGGAGCCTGGAGAGGCCATGGTTGTTCTCATTCGCGGGGGCTCCTCGTCCTGGTGATCCAATGTCTATCAGAGGGCAGCTCATCGATCAGTGCAGGACATCAAGTTTCTGTAAATTGTTGGAGTGTGACCTTGGAGAGAGCAAGTGCCACTCCCCAAGTGCAATCATGAAGATGTTCCAGAGCTCTTTGTTCTGCTTGCAGCCCCAGGGTGATTCCTATACTAGAAGATCTGCCTTCGACTCAATGTTGGCTGGCTGCATACCGGTTTTCTTCCATCCTGGTTCAGCATATGTCCAGTATACATGGCATCTTCCGAAGAATTATACGAGGTACTCCGTCTTCATCCCAGAAGGTGGCGTCCGTGATGGAAATGTCAGTGTTGAGGAGATACTAAGAGGTATCCATCCAGACGTTGTCAAGCAGATGAGGGAAGAGGTTATCAATCTCATACCAAAGGTGATATATGCTGATCCAAGGTCGAAACTGGAAACGCTGAAGGACGCATTTGATGTTTCGGTTTCGGCAATCATCAACAAAGTGACGCAATTGAGAAGAGATATCATCTCAGACAGCGAAGATAAAGATTTTATTGAAGAGAATAGCTGGAAGTATGAACTGTTAGAAGAAGGACAGCGGACAATCGGACCTCATGAGTGGGATCCATTCTTCTCGAAGCCCAAGCCCAAGGACAAGGGTGCAGATTCTGGTAATTCATCAGCTGAAGCAGCCAAGAATTCTTGGAAAATCGAACGAGGAGACCAGAATTAGACCGCACAACTGACTGCTCTTAGAGATGAGCAAAACAGCTATCCTAGCTGACGGTGCGCTGATGCAAATCCGCGGTAAAGAATCCTTAGATGCTGTAGTCTTGGTGATCATGTATGTTCTTGATGATCCAGCCCCTGCAGCCGGTGTAAGAAGTGGTACCACCAAAAGTCCTTGAGAAAATATGACACATGGCCTTTCCTTTGCCTCTATAGATATACTTTCTCATACTAGAATTTTCTTTTGTTTTGTTTGCTCAATAACGCTATGTAAATCCTTGCAAGATCTAGTGGTATGTCAATTTTGTTGCTGCCCTGTTTTCAGCATTCTGTCTGTTTTATCACTCTGGACGCATGACTTGGAATTTACTACCATCTATTTACATGCCCAGTTTAGCAAAAGAACTGGGAGTCTCGGGCTGACAAGTGGCTGGATCGAGCCTTGCTCCATCACTGTCAATGTGTTCCTGTTCATGGTGATGTAGCCTGTCTGCATGAATCATGTGAGAAGTTAATGTGGCCATGTGGGACTAGTTTCCTCTTGACCTGTTTGCAAACCAAGGAAGAGCTCTGCCATTGTTGTGATCTCACTGTCCTGTTTCCTCACATTGTGGTTTCATTCATCAGGCTGTGGGAATCAGAGCTCCTGCGCCATTATAGAGAGAAGAGTGAGCTGATTTCACCAAGATGCAGTAATGTTTCGTAATTTGCTGACGGCAGTCGGCAGCGTCTTCCTAAAACAACAAGATGAGCATATACGTAGTGGATCCTGCAGACTCTGAAGGATGAGACGAAAGAGAACCGGCTGCTCCTCAATATCAGGTACTATATGCTTGCTCTCTGAAGCCCCTCTTTGCTGCTAAAAGTTAGAATTGACAATTGAAAATTCCAGCAATGCGCCTTTCAGTCCATATATGATAATGCAGTTTTCCTTCCCCTTATCTCTTGTTCTGCATAGTACTATGTATTTTTTGACGGCGTGGACAGTGGTTCTTTGCCGACATAAATGGGGAACAGATTTGATATTAGGTCAGCATATAGTACCACGGGCTATACTACCGAACTAACCATGACTTGTACTCAATTTTCAAAAGAAAAAGAAAAACCCATGACTTGTACTGGCAGGAAATCCGGGTGTCCTTGTCTTTGGAGCGGAAATTGAGGCCTTCGTCATGTGGAAACAATCCAAGTTGCTGTCAAGTCCCAAAGGCCAAAGGCCAGCCACGTCCATTAGGCTGGTCATAGTGCAGAATGCTTAGACTAAGATTCTCCTTCCCAAAATATAAAGCGATTTATCGACTTTCAGACGGTCTTTTCACGCACGACTTTGACCATTAATAATATATATCAAAGTACATGAAATTGAATATGTATAAATGGCATCGTTGTATTTGTCTTACAAAACAATTTTATTCCATATGTCCATATACTAATTTTATAGAGATGCAATACGTGAAAATCACAGTCAAAGTTGTGCAACAAAGACCAAAAAAGTCAATACACGCCTTATATTTTGGGAAGGAGGGAGTAACATATTATATTGGGAACCGCTATGTGATGATAACATATTATGTTACTCCATTTGCATCTCTCCTCATTAATTACTTGTCACGTCATATTTCTTGCCTATATGACATGCATGTTACTGCCTATGTTACTCGACAGCAACAGCGCACGAAAGCAGGCATAGTACTGCACTGCACGTCTGCTCATGAACTTGGGCGGTCTGGCGTGAAAAAGCGCGGCACCGTCCCGGCCTTTGGGATCTCGGAGTTGGGTCCATTTTGCAAGCAAAGAGACGGTGGTGTCGCCTCAAAGCATGGAATCCAATCCGTTCCAATCATGGGTGGGGAGGTCGTGGCATGGAAGCGCGCGGTTTGTTATATTGGGTGGCGCAGCTTGTTATATTGGGTGGCGCAGCTTTTGAGCCGTAATCTTCTTTTGTTTTAAGCTTCCGAGCCTGATGAGATGATTATGGTTATGACAAAGCTGCTCATGTTACTACTGATGCTACTCATGTTGTTTTGGAACATAGTCATGTCAGTCATATTTTATATAGAGTAAAATGCATCGTAAGTCCTAAAAACTTTGAAACTGCAGTTTTGGGTCTATTGGAGACGAGGTGTGTTAGTTTAGTTATATAACTTTCAAACTGCAGTTTTGGGTGCCAGGTCCTAAGCTGCTTGCATGGCTAGCATTGACCCGCCGACGTGTCGCTTGAAGATGCTTGGACTGTTGCCATGTTGACCCAATGGGCCCACCAGGTTAATTTATGAAAGATACGCAAGAAAACTCGTAGAGCATTGTCTCGCCTCATTCTCACACCCTCGTCTTCTCCCATGCCCCCACGGACAGAATGTTCAGAGGAGATAGTTCAGAGGCCATTGGCCCTGTTTGGATACTCTAACTTGGTTAGAGGTTAGAGTTATTTTTTAACTCTAGACTAACCTTAAACTAACTCTAGCCTTTGGTGGTGTTTGGATGAGAGGGTAAGTTTGAAAATAAATACACTTTTTTCAATCATTTGACTCTTTTAACCAGGATTTGCTGTGGCCGGCTCTTGTGTAGGTGACCGGTGCGGCGACCGGCGAAGGTTGTGTCGGAGATGGGGCGGATGAATGGGAATGGGATGGAGGCGGACGGGGCGGCCGGGGGCGGGCGAACTGACGCGGCGGGATGGAGGCGGACGGGGCCGGCTGGGGCGGGCGGACGGGACGATGACGGGCAGATAAACTGGTGCGGCGGGATGGAGGCAGACGGGGGCGGGCAGACGCGGCCGGTGTGGGCGAGCGGACGCGGCCGGCGATGCAGGGCGACAGGGGCCAGCGAGAGGAGGAGAACTAGAGGCAGCGGGGGGAGGAGAACGAGAGGCAGCGGGGACGAATGGATAGGATCCGGTGCGGCTGCACGCGACAAAAAAAGAATTTTTTTAGGGCCCCACCACAACTAGCTTCAATTAGCACCTCTCCACAAGGATAGTTTTTTGATGGGTTAATTTCAATCTAACTCAAACTAGCCCATGTGTTTTTATACTTTAAGAGTTAGTTCAGCCCCAAATAGTTCAAAGTAGCTCTAGCCCTGGGATCCAAACAGGGCCATTAGTGGCATGATGGCTTGAGCTTCAGCAAGGAGAGTAGACACGTCGTGCGCCCAATTGCTACCCACTTGTGGCTGCTGTTGGCGCTTCAGCTTCGTGGATTCCGTGCACTCTTCCGCGCTATCCAATAGCAGCGACAATTCCCCATCTGTGTCCATGCTCGTGCCAAACAACAATCTATGGCAAGGATGCCGGGCAACAACGATGTCACACACACACACACAGGGGGGGGGGGGAGGGAGAGAGGCGGGATAGCGTCCTCCACCCCTATTGGCTCGGGGTCTTCCTGGGGTCGCGCCAGGGAGAGGGATGTCATCCTCCATGCCGTCTGGCTCAGGGTCTCCCCGGTGGCCACGCCAAACTTCTCGACAAGGCTGCCTTGCAGCTCGTGGCCGCGCAGGTGGTGGGCATGCAGGTTGCAACACATATTGCGACGTTGTAGGGTATGGACCACTTTTCATGACGTAAACACATATAAAGGGCTCATTTGAAAAAAAAATGCACAATAGATGTTGGCCATGCAAGTTTAGGACGAGAGATGACAAACTCACATAGATTTGGTACCCAAAACTGCAGTTCCAAAATTATAGGACTAAACTGAGACACTTTCAATAGTTTTAGGACCTAAAACTGCAGTTTCGAAGTTCTATGACTAAACTGACACACCCCCAATAATTTTAGAATCTATGATGTATTTTACTCTTTTGTGTACTCTCTTCATCCCATTACATACAATATGCTCACATATTGAAGGCAATAACGTCTTATAACTTATACTATGGGACGGAGGGAGTAACATTTAGCTGATATGAAATCGTAAGTTTGGATCTACTACCTGTGTCAGGGTTTATGAGTCATTATCATATTTTGGATCAAAGTTTAACCACATAGTATTTGATTACCAGAATATGATCCAAACTACGAGGGGACTAGTAAACTAGGATGGAGGCAGCTACAAATCGCGATGATGACATATGGTGTCAGGCGCTCCAGATCGATTCAAGGGTTCAACGACGACTACTGCGTCTTCAGGGCGTTGATCCTTATGGGCATGTGCATGAAGACTTTTTTGGCTGCCATCGACAAGGTCAGAGCGGTTCTGGTAGGTAGCGGCAACAACTCGTTTTGCTGGAGGTAGTTGTTGTACGGTGGTCTCGGAACTTGATTTTTATTGTGTTGAGGATGCTTTGTAATTCTGTTGAACTTTTATAATAGGTCCTTATCCTTTTCACCAAAAAATAATCCCGTATCCATACAACAGCTGTAGTATAGGGAAATGTGGACCCAAAAAGCTCTTCAACAATTTCATAAACGCGTAAAAGAGATTACAAGATCCCGTATAATCTTCGAAACTCCTCCTCTATAACATTTACGGGATTCTTTATAATCTCCAAAACCTCCCCTTTATCTACATGAAGATGGCCCATGTGCGGGGCGGGATGCCCCTGGTTTTTCCATTTCGCCTTTTGTTTTTTCTTTTCCTTTTTGTTTTTGTTCTCTTCTTTAAAATAATCAAGGATTATAGAAAAGTTCCTAATTTAATAAAATGCTAATTTTAATAATATGTTTGAGAAATCATAAAATGTTCGTGAATTCAACTAATGTAATGATTTTGAAACTATTGGGAAAATCATAAAATTTTCGCATATTTAAAAACCTATTATGATTTAAAAAAAATTGCATATTAAAAAATGATCAAGAATTTGTAAAAATGTTCGTGAGTTCATAATTTGTTCATGTTTTTTAAAAAAATGTTTACAAAATTCAGATTGTTTTCCAAATTTCGAGGAAAGTTCATTGATTAAAAAAATGTTCTTGGACTAAAAAAATGTTCATCAAAACAAAACAATGTTTGTGAATTTCAAAAATTGTTCCCAAATTTGAAATAAATGTTTCACGAGTTTTAACAGGTTATAAAAATATCTAACTCCTAAAAAACAACAACCGGGTTTTCAGCTAAGACTCCGTGTTTGACGCCCAATCGCCCACAAAAACTTTTCAAGCAATTCATACAAAAAGATTCCTAAGAAAACATTTTGGTTCGAAAAGCAAATTTCGGTCTATTCAATGGTACGGTCGGCACGATGGCGGTCGTTCGACTAACTCAAAACTAACATAGCCTCTATCAGCAAGTCACTGACGTCGTGCATTCATATCGCGCACGGCTACTCGGGGTCGGAGAATTTCTGCTTCTCTCTGGGGCGTGATACGTACAGCTTGTTTGTTCTCACATTCTCTTGTGATCCACCCTTTCTTTATTCCTTCTTTGCCTTCTTCTGCAAACAGAGCAGATTCACAATCATGAGAAGACCGTCCTACTTTCTTCAGTACACGGCAGCAGCAGCCCACAGTTGAAAATAGGTTTAAAATGGTTGGACAAGATTTTCTATCAAAGCGTAGAACAACGAAAGTGGTGTTACCTTTGAGGGCACGGCCACCATATCAGCAACCCCGCTATGGCCACTGGTGGCCATGGCAGACTCAGATGAACCTGCAATGCTCTCCTGAAACAAAAACAACCAGTGCTTAGTAACTAATACAAGAAAAGGTGGATCATTTTTTTTCGATAAAAGAAAAGGCGGATCATACTGACAGAAAGAAAACACAAAAGGGAAACCTAACCTTTGGGGGAATAGATGCAGCTTCTCTCTTTCTTTTGTTTCCATCCACTTTCTTCGATTGCTTGTCCGGCTTCTCTTGAAGTTTCTTTGTCGACTTCTTTTTGTCACTCAGAGAATACTTGCCATTCTCAAGTTCAAGATCAGTCTAGAGTATCCATAATGACAAGATATTATTAATCAAACAGTAGGTAAAGAAGCCAACATTTTCAGTTGCAACTACTACAATACAATACCCACACAGCACTAGGAAAACATGCAAAAATCTACATAGCATGTGGGTTTTTGATTCTACTAATTCAAGTAGCATGCTGTGAACTGCACTGATCTTAGAAATTAACATGGAATGAATTATATGGTCAGCTGCACTGCTGTAGGATGGCCAGCTCGAATGAAATCACAAAGTTCCATGACAGGACTGCTAACCACCATAGCAGTTCATGAGTTGGTGAAAAATCAGCATACCAAAAACTGTAAAATAACTGCAATAGCATGCTCTAGAAACCAAAAATAGATTGAGTCACACCTTGCTAGGCTGCTGTGGAGATGGAAAGGGTGTGTACGGCTTCTTCAGTTTGATATTCTCCCTAGAAAACAGCAAGCAATGAGCAGGCATAAGACGCAACACCCACTTTTCAGTATGAAATACGGTGCAAATTCCTTACTTCTCATACTTTGGTAGAATCCTGCCCCAGCTTTCATTAGTCAGGGCAGGTGTTTTAGCCGGCTCACGTTCTTTTTTGAGTTCCTGATTAGTTAACAAAAACTGGTAAGTAGTTTCAGGCAACAGGCATAGACCTTATAACAAAACACATTTGGTAAAACCAAATCAGTCACCTGAATGTGATCCAGTGGACCCTTTATGTTATTCATGCAATCCTCTGCGATCCTTCTGACTTGTTTTAGTCCCCTTCCGTCAAGGGAACCCATGGCAGCAACAGTATTTCCCTTTCATGATAGCCAATATTTAAGTCATAAAGAGTAAAAAGTGCTAGACCTATATATCTATACTGTAACTTTGATGAAGTACTAAGGTTAAAATTATGGAAAAACCTGAACTAAGATGTAGCAGCCAGTGAGATTCTCTATGGCCTGTAGTGCACAAAACAAATATCTGAACACAGGAGTACATTAAAAGAGACACAACCACAGGAGAAGAACCATATGAGAGTGGTACCTTAAGGGTAGACATATTAGGTCCTAACAGACGGTCTCTCCGTTCAGAAAATCTTTTCTGCACATGGCACATTATTACTGGATTGAGGATATCAGAGCTAAATTCATCAAGAGCGACAAAATAAAATGATCTAAGGTCTAATTTAAGATAACACCATAATCTAAATCACACCAAAAGGAGAAATGTTAAGTTTTACAATACGAAACAAATATTTTTATATTGGATCAATGAAATTGTTATGGAGGAAACAGATTCAGCACACGCATTTATGCAACTATGTGAAACACAGTATACATATATGGAGCATATGTGAAAAAGGCAACAGTGGAAACTACAGTGACCTTGTAAAATGATGTTATGAGCACAATCATCTGACGTAAAAGTAATTTAGGGGTCTCATCACAAAAATGGATAAAACAAAGTAAAATAAATACAGCACACAGTGCATATAACAGATGAAAAACTTTCTAACCCAATTACAGTGTAGGTAATTCTGAAACAACAAAAATGCAATTAAGCACCCAGAGTCTAGAGAAAGGGGAATAAGCTAAAGTTTAACACAATTATTTGATTGGTTCTGCAACCTACTTTGACAATTAAAAATTTATTTATATTTTTTTCTTCCTGTTGAAATATTTGATAGCTAGCAGAGAACCACAGAATGCAGCAATAATCATGGTAAAGTCAAAGCAATCTGTAAAACTGCAAGAGCTGTAGTCAAGAATGAAAGAGTCTTACCCTATTCCGTACGGGGTCACCAATCTTAATAATATCGCAGGTCATATCATCGTTGAGTATTTTAATCGCCTGCAAAAATCAGTACAAGTTTAATCAGGGATGAACAACTCCCACAAAATATGATCAAGTTGTCAGCTGCTCAAGAATAGGAATGGCACACTATTACATATAAGAGAATGTTTTTTTTTTCATATAGAGTACTCAAATTCTCATCCAGTAGTTACTTGCCCAATGAATCGGATGGACAAAAATTAAGATACAAGGACGATTCTTTTAGCAATTCACTGGATATAAATTGCTGCCCTCTAGATAAACAAAAACCTCCATAATAGGTAGATACGTAACACATGTCAGACAGACTTGCACAGGAGCTCAAGGGCTCGATCGATCAGCAACAAAGCACATGCATGTGTAGTGTACCTGATGTATAGGGACACTCCGCGACAGGATCGAGGGACCAGCGGGTGCCTTTTTGGTGGAGCGGTACTTCATCCTTCACATTGATGACGACGAATCTCGGCGGCGTGGTGCGATGGAGACTTCGGCGCCTGGCGCGCTGGGATGGACTTCAGCAGGTGGAGGTAGTTGTAAGGCGTCAAGGTGGCGTCGATGACGGAGTGGCTCGACAAGGTAGAAGCCTCAATATTTGCTCAAGACGGACTGTGAAAGATGGCGGCGACGACACATGTGAGTGCGTCATACCGGTTTATGCCCCAGACCGGTATGTGGTTCTACCGAGGCTTCGGCTTTTGATGATAGGCTTAGGTGAGTAGACCGGGTATGTGGCCTGTAGCACCCCTTCATCATATGGATAGGAGTAGTGGCGTATATGTTGCCAAGATGGCGGATTCAAGATATTGTTGTAATACTTTTTAAGGTCCTCTAAAATAATCAATAAAGTGGCCGTATGCATCTTCCAGATGCAGAGGCCGGGGGTCATCCTCCTTTTCTAAAAAAAAAAAAAAACACTCCGCGACAGGAGTCTGGTCAGGTCCCTGGCCTTGACAACAATGTAGGGGTCCCTGGTCTTCCTGGTGGTCGAAACCGTCATGGATCCCTCACTCTGCACACGCACGTTTGTACGACATCATGGGACTGATCCCAAATTTTGGATATTAATTAATCTGTCTATTGCTTGAAGAAAGGGAAAGCCCAAACAACTGGTCGGCGTACCACACTGAGCTTGCACGAGACCCCGTGCTCCTTCAGCGCGCCCTTGACGACCGGCCACGCCTCCAGCAGAGACTTCTCTGCACCCGAACGAACAAACAAGGCGCCTCAACGATCAAACATGGCTCAATTCCATTGAATCGCAGGAGGGGGGAGGGGGGAGAGGGTCGATCGGTCGCATGCCTCTGTCTTTGGCGAAGGTGGTGGAGAAGGAGGTGGTTTCTAGCAGGGCGCCCTCGGTCGAGGATGGCTCGAACTTCTCCGCCTTCAAGAGGTTGTTGCTGCCGGGGTCATCCTCGTCCCAAGGCTTCCCCTTCCGACGCCGATTCTCCCCCTCCGCCGCCGCTGCCGCATTGGTTCCGCCCTCCGACGCCATACCGAAGATGCTAGCTTAGCTAGGGTTTAGTTGGATTTCGAGGGATTGGAGCGCGAGGAGGCGGTGTGGGTTTGGGAAGCCAGGACGAATTCCAGTCGGCGAAACGTCAGTGCGTGCTGCGTGTTTTTTTTTTTTTTTTTTTGAGACAATGCTGCGTGTTTGTTTTGGTTGTGCTGGGCAAAGGTGATGGAGTTGGGCCTTTCGGCTCACAAGTTCGGTAGAGGAGGCCAGGAGGGGACAATGCTGATTTTGGGTTTGTTTGCTTTACCTAGAGGGAAGATGGGCCGGGCTCAGTAATCTGTTTTTATTTTCTTCCCTTTTCCCTTTCCCCTTTCTCTCTGAGGTAGCCCTCGACACAAATACCGAAATCACTAATTGGGAGCGCTCTCCGCAACGATTAGTCGGGGAGCGCTCCTCGCGTGCCAAGTGTCACGCGCGGAGCGCTCGTGAGACTTTTCTGAGGCACTCCACGCGCGACACTTGTCGCGCACACAGCGTCTCCCGTGTTTTCCGGTTTTCGGTTTCCCTTTGTGGTTTTTTTCTTTTTTCACTTTAGTCCTTGTACTTTTAGTGTTTTGTAATATCTTTTGATCTGTTTTGAGATCTATTTCTCTCTAGTGTGGGCGAACCGTCACAAGACTATTCTTTCTTCTTCTTGTCGTCTCCGCATCACGGGCCGCCGCTCTTGTCGCGTGGTTACGTCGGCCCCTGTCCCGGCCGCCGCGCTTGTTGCCACGCTTCCCCGTTCGCGATGTCGTCGTTCCCTGCCGATTGCATTCGTGGGTTTCCTGTTTCCCTTTTTTGTTTCTCTTTTTGTTCCCATTATATTTCCGGGATATGGAGATTTATGGGGTAGTTACGGGTGAGGACTACCAACGCTATCAGATGTCAAGTTTCAACTGGGTTTTGTGGGATTAGTTCTTGATAACCATTGTGTTCCTTGCAGTTATGGCTTGTCCTTTTTGCCGTATGCCTGGTGGCCCGTGTTCTTCTGTTGATTCTTCTGTAGATGGGTTCAGTGTGGTCCTGGATCGGCGTTGTTGGAGGCGTGTTTCATGAGGTGTCAACTATTTGATGATGAGTACATACCCTGTTGTCCTTTTATTCACAGGATTGATTCCATGAATGTTAATGGTCATCATATGTTCAGATTTTTTTTCCACTATTTTTTCTTTGTTTCTGTTTATTTATTTATTTTTATTATCTCTTCTATTTATAGTTTTGAATTTTTGTTCTATTTCTGATAGCTTGATGTTTTTGTCAGGTTATTCCTGGTATTGTTGTGAGGAGTTTGAAGGAGTTTGTGACTTTTCCTAGGAGTGGCGTTTTAACTCTTGAAGTTACTTTGGAATCTGGTGATGATGATATATATGTGAGCACTCCTTGCTCCTACTTCATTGGCTTGGGTAATAGAATGGTGTTCAAACAGGAAGGTTTCAGTGATTTTCTCCAAGCATCGTCTGTTGAAGTAAACAACTTGGTGCTGATAACTTTCAAAGAGCGTGATGAGAGGCTTGTTGTTATCTTCAATCTTCTGCCGCGATGATGTTAGTTATAGCCTTTGAACATAATGTTTTTTGTTTAAAAATCTATGCTACGGTTTAATGTTATTTAGATATATGTAACGATATGAACCTAACTGTTTATTGTTGTTGTTCGTTTGTAGAAGAGGCATGGTTGTGCATCTCTTTTAAAGATGTTTTTTTGGACGCATGTTATTTAATTGGGGTCATAGTTATAAATACAGTAGAGGTACGTGTGTTGTTTACTCTGAGGCATGGTTGTGCATCTCTTTCATGTGAGACACGTTGATTGAGCAAACGGAGGCACGTAATTGAAGTCAGTGCGGGGCTACACGCACAGTTGTGTGGGGGCACGTGTATATTGAGAGGAGCGTGTGTGCAGCACCAAAGTTGGACGAGCGATCACGCGTGCGGAGCACATAGAGTTACTGTGGGTTTCATGTGAGGCACGTGGATTGAGCAAACGGAGGCACGGAATTGAAGTCAGTACAGGCACGGTTGTGTGGAGGCATGGGTATACTGAGAGGAACGTGTGTGCAGCACCAAAGTTGCACGGGCGATCACGCGTGCCGAACACGTAGAGATACTGTGGGTTTCATGCGAGAGGCACGTGTGTGTAGTACGTAGAGTTACTGTTGGTTTTATGTGAGGCACGTGGATTGATCAAACAGAGGCACGTAATTGTAGTCAGTATAGGCACGGTTGTGTGGAGGCACGGGTATACTGAGAGGAGCGTCTATGCAGCACCAAAGTTGCACGGGCGGTCACGCGCGCGGAGCACGTAGAGTTACTGTGGGTTTCATGTGAGGCACGTCGATCGAGCAAATGGAGGCACCGAAGTGAAGTCAGTACAAGCACGGTTATGTGGATGCACAGTTTTGAACCCTCTTGCTGCTGTCAAGTTTCTAGAGGCACGGATGTATGGCAGCAGAGGCATCGGTCCGAATATTTGGTTAGAGAGGCTCGGTTGTGGATGCACAGGTGTGAAGTCTCTAGGGTCACGGGTGCGTGGCACCACAGGCATGGGTTGAGTAGACACTTAGAGAGCCACGGTTGTACATAGGTCAGTTGCACACGGTAGTGTAGTTTTGCGGCATCATGGAGAACTGGTGTACGGAGAGGAACCTGTGTGCAATAGCAAGGATGTTCTGAATGGACGGAGCGGTGTTTGATGTGAAATGGTTGTGTTGTGTGATTTTAATTTTTTTCAATGAGGTTAAAGTAACAAAGTTCTTATCCCTTGCGTCTGTGTACCGAATGTTCTTTTGCAATATTTATGAATTGTTCACGCTAATGTTGAATAAGCATTGTACTGAAAGTTTATAACGATACCATCGCATATTCTTGCAAATGCATGATGCATCTTGTAAAGGTTAAGTATGGAAATTATAATACAATATCGTGCGACATATCTCTCGCTCTATAATCATGGATACAATATATGCTTACTCAAAACTGGGACATAACTTACTAATTGCATTTAGACATGCAAAATGTACTATGCATTTGTACATGAGCACATCAGTGTGTTCAAAGTTCAAACGTAAAATAGTAATACAATACACACTGAAGGAAATATGCCCTAGAGACAATAATAAAGTTGTTATTTATATTTCGTCATATCATGATAAATGTTTATTATTCATGCTAGAATTGTATTAACCGGAAACTTAGTACATGTGTGAATACATAGACAAACAGAGTGTCACTAGTATGCCTCTACTTGACTAGCTCGTTGAACCAAAGATGGTTAAGTTTCCTAGTATAAGTGCATCTAGTGCCCCTTAGTGATTTTGATGTATTGAAGACTTCATTTTAAGGTTCTAATGCGTTTATGAGTGTACACGGATCTATAAGTCTATGAGGAGTTTGATATTTACAGAAAAAGTCGACCCCTAAAAATGAAGTTCTTCGACTGAAGACTTTGGTATTCTGAAGACTTTAAAAGTGAAGAAATTGGTGTGACCTTGAAGACTTGGTATTCATTTGAGGAACATGAAGCGTGAAGACTTTTGTTTTTGTAGTGAGGAGTTAGGAATTCGCCAGTGCGGATTGCCTACACAATGAGGAACATCATAACCCTGAGGAATTTGAACCTCAAATTTCCGACCGTTGCTGCGCTACGCGCCAGCTGTCCCAAAATATCTTATCCATCTAATGGTCATATCATTGAAGGGCATTTATGTCTTATCATGTCGGGCTGCTCCCTAGGCTATAAATAGCCGCCCCCTACAACCACTAGCTGGTTGGCTACTCCGAGAGAAACTGACACTTGTCATTTGAGAGCATCCCATCCTCCGAGGACTTTGAGTGAAAATCATCAAGTGAGGAAAACCCAAACCCAAACACCTACAAACCCAAAGTGATTGAGCATCATCAAGAGATTGATCCTGCGTGGATCCGACGCTTGTTACCTTTGAAGATTGTGCTTCTTCCAGACGGTTAGGCGTCATGGTCTAGAGCATCCAAGAGGAATTGTGGATCGCCGAGTGACCGAGTTTGTGAAGGTTTGGAAGTCGCCTGAAGACTTACCACGAGTGATTGGACGAGGTCTGTGTGACCTTAGTTCAAGGAGAATACGGTGAAGACTTGGTGTCCTGAGCTGTGTGCTCAGGACTGGGTGTCCGAGATTGTGTGTCCTTGCTACGTCTTGAGCTTGCGTTGGTTTTCCTCGAAGAGGAGAGGGTGATGCAGCAAGTGTAGCGTAAGTATTTCCCTCGGTTTTTGAGAACCGAGGTATCAATCCAGTAGGAGGCTCCTCAAAAGTCCCACGCACCTACACAAACAAACTGAGAACTCGCAACCAACGCAATAAAGGTGTTGTCAATCCCTTCACAGCCACTCGCGAAAGTGAGATCTAATAAAGATAGTATGATAAGGTAAATATATTTTTGGTATTTTATAATATAGATGCAAAAAAGTAAAGATGCAAATAAAAGTAGATTGGGAGCAAATATGATAAGAGATAGACCCGAGGGCCATAGGTTTCACTAGAGGCTTCTCTTGAGATAGCATAAGTATTACGGTGGGTGAACAAATTACTGTCGAGCAATTGATAGAAAAGCGCATAGTTATGAGATTATCTAGGCATGATCATGTATATAGGCATCACGTCCATAACAAGTAGACCGACTCTGCCTGCCTCTACTACTATTACTCCACACATCGACCGCTATCCAAAGATGCATCTAGAGTATTAAGTTCATAAGAACAGAGTAACGCTTTAAGCAAGATGACATGATGTAGAGGGATAAACTCATGCAAGATGATATAAACCCCATCTTGTTATCCTCGATGGCAACAATACAATACGTGCCTTGCAACCCTTTACATCCTTTGGGTAAGGACACCGCAAGATTGAACCCAAAGCTAAGCACTTCTCCCATGGCAAGAAAGATCAATCTAGTAGGCCAAACCAAACTGATAATTCAAAGAGACTTGCAAAGATAACTTAATCATACATAAAAGAATTCAGAGAACATTCAAATATTATTCATAGATAAACTTGATCATAAACCCACAATTCATCGGATCTCGACAAACACACCGCAAAAAGAGTTTACATCGAATAGATCTCCACAAGAGAGGGGAGAACATTGTATTGAGATCCAAAAAGAGAGAAGAAGCCATCTAGCTAATAACTATGGACCCGTAGGTTTGTGGTAAACTACTCACAACTCATCGGAGGGGCAAGGATGTTGATGTAGAGGCCCTCCGTGGTTGATTCCCCCTCCGGCAGAGTGCCGACGAAGGCTCCAAGATGAGATCTCGCGGATACAGAAGGTTACGGTGGTGGAAATTGTGTTTCGTGGTGCCCCTGGATGTTTTCGGGGTACGTAGGTATATATAGGAGGAAGAAGTACGTCGGTGGCCACCCGAGGGGCCCACAAGACAGGGGGGGGCGCCCTACAGGGGGGGGGGGGGGGGCGGCCACCAATCTCGTGGGGGCCTCGGCTTTTTGTTGCCTTGCACTCCAAGCTCTCCGGATCACGTTTGTTCCAAAAATCACGATCTTGAAGGTTTCATTCCATTTGCACTCCGTTTGATATTCCTTTTCTTCGAAATACTGAAATAGGCAAAAAAAAAACAGCAATATGGGCTGGGCCTCCGGTTAGTAGGTTAGTCCCAAAAATGATATAAATGTGTAAAATAAAGCCCATAAACATCCAAAAGAGATAATATAATAGCATGGAACAATCAAAAATTATAGATATTTGGAGACGTATCAAGCATCCCCAAGCTTAATTCCTGCTCGTCCTCGAGTAGGTAAATGATAAAAAAGAAATTTTTGATGTGGAATGCTACCTAGCATAATTCTCAATATAATTTTCTTTATTGTGGCATGAATGTTCAGATCCAAATGATTCAAAATAAAAGTTCATATTGATAAAAGAAATAGTAACACTTCAAGTAATACTAATCAAAGTAATCATGTCTTCTCAAAATAGCATGGCAAAAGAAAGTTCATCCCTACATAATCATATAGTTAGGCTATGCTTCATTTTCACACACAAAGATGTTCCCAACTTCTATACCCCGATGACAAGCCAAGCAATTGTTTCATACTTAAATAATATCAAACTTTTTCAACCTTCACGCAATACATGAGCGTGAGCCATGGATATAGCACCATGGGTGGAATAGAATATGATGATGGGGATTGTGTGGAGAAGACAAAAAAGGAGAAAGTCTCACATTGACGAGGATAATCAACGAGCTATGGAGATGCCCATCAATTGATGTCAACATGAGGAGTAGGGATTGCCATGCAACAAATGCACTAGAGCTATAAATGAATGCTCAACAAAAGAAAACTAGTGGGTGTGCATCCAACTTGCTTGCTCACGAAGACCTAGGGCATTTGAGGAAGCCCATCGTAGGAATATACAAGCCAAGTTCTATAATGAAAAATTCCCACTAGTATGAAAAAGACAACTTATGAGACTCACTATATGAAAAACATGGTGCTACTTTGAAGCACAATATATGAGACTCACTACATGAAGAACAAGGTGCTACTTTGAAGCACAATATATGAGACTCACTACATGAAGAACAAGGTGCTACTTTGAAGCACAAGTGTGGAAAAAGAGATAGTAACATTGCCCTTTTTTTGGGCCTTTCTTTTTTTTTCTTTTTGGCCTTCCCCTTTTTTTTGATTGGGCAATGCTCTAATAATGATGATCATCACACTTGTATTGATTACAACATAATGATTACAACTCGAAACTAGAACAAGATATGACTCTATATGAATGCCTCCGGCGGTGTACCGGGATGGTGCGATGAATCAAGAGTGACATGTATGAAAAATAATGCATGGTGGATTTGCCACAAATACGATGTCAACTACATGATCATGCAATGGCAATATGACAAAAGTAAAGTATGTCATGATGATGAAGAACAGAACGGTGGAAAGTTGCATGGCAATATATCTCGGAATGGCTATGGAAATGCCATAATAGGTAGGTATGGTGGTTGTTTTGAGAAAGATATAAGGAGGTTTATGTGTGATAGAGCGTATCGTATCACGGGGTTTGGATGCACCGGCGAAGTTTGCACCAACTCTTAAGGTGAGAAAGGGCAATGCACGGTATCGAAGAGGCTAGCAATGGCGGAAAGATAAAAGTGCGTATAATCCATGGACTCAACATTAGTCAAAAGAACTCATATACTTATTGCAAAAATTTAGAAGTCATCGAAAATCAAGTACTACACGCATGCTCCTAGGGGGATAGATTGGTAGGAAAAGACCATCGCTCGGCCACTCATAAGGATGCACAAGCCAGGTACACTTCATGTTTCAAATTTGTTACACAACTTTAACCATACGTGCATGCTACGGGACTTGCTAACGTCAACACAAGCATTCTTTAAATTCATAATCACCCAACTAACATGACTTTAATATCACTACCTCCATATCTCAAAACAATTATCAAGCATCAAATTGATCGTAGCATCCAATTCACTTCCTATGATAGTTTTTATTATACCCAACTTGGATGCCTACCATTCTAGGACCAATTTTATAACCATAGCAAATACCATGCTGTTCTAAAAGACTCTCAAAATAATATAAGTGAAGCATGAGAGACTAATAATTTCTTCAAAATTAAGACACCACCGTGCTCTAAAAAATATAAGTGAAGCACAAGAGCAAAAACTATCAACCTCAAAAGATATAAGTGAAGCACATAGAGTATTCTAGCAAATTCTAATCAAATAGGCTTCTCCCAAAAGGTGTGTACAGCAAGGATGATTGTGGTAAACTAAAAAGCAAAGACTAATATAATACACGACGCTCCAAGCAAAACACATATCATGTGGCGAATAAAAATATAGTTCCAAGTAAAGTTACCAATGAACGCAGACGAAAGAGGGGATGCCTTCCCGGGGCATCCCCAAGCTTAGGCTTTTGGCTATTCTTGAATATCTTGGGGTGCCTTGGGAATCCCCAAGCTTAGTCTCTTGCCACCCTTTGTTCCATAGTCCATAAAAGCTTTACCCAAAACTTGAAAACTTCACAACACAAAACTCAACAGAAATCTCGTAAGCTCCGTTAGTGAAAGAAAACAAAACCACCACATAAGGTACTTCAATGAACTCATTATTTATTTATTTTGGTGTTAAACCTACTGTATTCCAACTTCCTTATGGTTTATAAACTATTTTACTAGCCATAGATTCATCAAAATAAGCAAACAACACACGAAAAACAGAATCTGTCAAAAATAGAACAGTCTGTAGTAATATGTAACTAACGCAAACTTCTGGAACAAAAAATATTCAGAAAAATAGGAAGACCTAGGAAATTTGATTATTGATCAGCAGCAATTGGAATCACTATTTTATCACGTTCTGGTGATTTTTAACAATTATTTTCGTGAGCCGAAAGTTTCTGGAAATTACAGCAAGATCAAATAACTATCATCCAAGAAGATCCTATAGGTTTAACTTGGCACAAACACTAATTAAAAGATAAAACCACATCTAAACATAAATTAGATGGATTATTTATTCCTAAACAGAAACAAAAACAAAAAATTAAAAATAAAATTGGGTTGCCTCCAACTAGCGCTATCGTTTAACGCCCCTAGCTAGGCATGGAAACGAGGATAGCTCTAACGAGTGCCATCTTTGGCACTAAACTCATAAGTAGCACGCACCAGGCAGCAAGCCTAGTAAGTTATCTCAAAAAACAACAAATCATAAGTAGCACGCATGATAGATTCATAAGGTAATTTAACTTTCTTTCTTGGAAAGTGCTCCATGTCTTTCTTTAATGGAAATTGGAATCTAATATTCCCTTCCTTCATATCAATAATCGCACCAATCGTTCTAAGGAAAGGTCTACCAAGAATAATAGGACAAGAAAGATTGCAATCTATATCAAGAACGATAAAAATCTATGGGCACCAAATTTCTATTTGCAACAATAAGAACATCATTGATCCTTCCCATAGGCTTTTTAATGGTGGAATCCGCAAGGTGCAAATTTAACGAGCAATCATCAAGATCATGGAAACCTAGAATATCACATAAAGTTTTCGGAATTGTGGAAACACTAGCACCCAAATCACACAAAGCAAAACACTCATAATCTTTAATTCTAATCTTTATAGTAGGTTCCCACTCATCATTAAGTTTTCTAGGTATAGAAACTTCCAAATTAAGTTTTTCATCATAAGATTGCATCAAGGCATCAACAATATGTTTGGTAAAAGCTTTATTTTGACTATAAGCATGAGGAGAATTAACAACGGATTGCAACAAGGAAATACAACCTTTTATAGAGCAATTATCATAATCAAATTCCTTGAAATCGGAGATAGTAGGTTCAACATTATTAGAAGTTGCGGATTCTCCAATCTCGCTTTTACCAAATTTAACATTAAGATCTAAAGACTCTGAATTCTTGGGACGCCTTCTAGGCAAAGTTGATTCATCATTAGTCCCATAATCATCAAAATTCATATTGCAAAACATAGATTTAATTGGAGACGCATTAATAAATTCAAGATCCTCATCATTATTTTCATGTAAACTAGAAGAACACGCCTTTATAAAGCTTTCTTTTTTAGCACGCAATCTAGCGGTTCTTTCCTTGCCCTCGTCAATGGAAATTCTCATTACTTTGAGAGACTCATTGATATCATGCTTAGGAGAAGAAGATCCAAGTTTAAGAGAATTAACATCAAGCGAAAGTCTATCAACGTTCCTAGCCAAATCATCAACTTTGAGCAATTTTTCTTCAAGCAAAGCATTAAAATTCTTTTGAGAAATCATAAATTCTTTCACACTATTCTCAAAATCAGAGGGCATCTTATTAAAATTACCATAATAATTAGTGTAGGAATTTCCATAATTATTAGAGGGATTACTAGGGAACGGTCTAGCATTAAAATTTCCTCTATAAGCATTATTTCCAAAACTATTCCTACCAATAAAATTCACATCCATAGATTCGTTATTATTCACAATCAAGGAAGACAAAGGCATATCATTGGGATCAAGAGGAGTATTTTTAGTAGAAAACATCTTCATAAGTTCATCCATCTTTCTGTTGGGGAACGTAGCAGAAATTCAAAATTTTCCTACGTGTCACCAAGATCTATCTATGGAGAAACTAGCAACGAGGGAAGGAGAGTGCATCTACATACCCTTGTAGATCGCTAAGCGGAAGCGTTCAAGAGAACGGGGTTGAAGGAGTCGTACTCGTCGTGATCCAAATCACCGGAGATCCTAGTGCCGAACAGACGGCACCTCCGCGTTCAACACACGTACAACCATGTGACGTCTCCCATGCCTTGATCCAGCAAGGAGAGAGGGAGAGGTTGGGGAAGACTCCATCTAGCAGCAGCACGACGGTGTGGTGGTGATGGAGGAGCGTGGCAATCCTGCAGGGCTTCGCCAAGCACCGCGGGAGAGGAGGAGGACTTGGGAGAGGGGGGGGGGCTGCGCCAGGGGCAAGGGTGAAGCTCCCATGCGCCTCCCCACTATATATAGGGGTGGAGGGGGATGGTTTCTTGCCCTCCAAGTCCATTGGGGCATTGGCAAAGGTGGAAGGAAAGAAATCCCATCATTTCCTTCCCCACCGATCGTTATCCCCCCTTTTTAGGGATCTTGATCTTATCCCTTCGGGATATGATCTTATTCCTTCTAAGGGGGGATCTTGGTGCGCCTTGACCAGGGGTGTGGGTCCTTGCCCCCACTACCCACGTTCATGTGGGTCCACCCATGCAGGTGGGCCCCACTCCGGAACCTTCTAGAACCTTCCCGGTACAATACCGAAAAATCCCGAACATTTTCCGGTGGCCAAAATAGGACTTCCCATATATAAATCTTTACCTCCGGACCATTCCGGAACTCCTCTTGACATCCAGGATCTCATCCGGGACTCCGAACAACATTTGGTAACCACATACAAACTTCCTTTATAACCCTAGCGTCATCGAACCTTAAGTGTGTAGACCCTACGGGTTCGGGAGACACGTAGACATGACCGAGACAACTCTCCGGCCAATAACCAACAGCGGGATCTGGATACCCATGTTGGCTCCCACATGTTCCACGATGATCTCATCGGATGAACCACGATGTCAAGGACTCAATCGATCCCGTATACAATTCCCTTTGTCTAGCGGTATTGTACTTGCCCGAGATTCGATCGTCGGTATGCCGATACCTTGTTCAATCTCGTTACCGGCAAGTCTCTTTACTCGTTCCGTAACACATCATCCCGTGATCAACCCCTTGGTCACATTGTGCACATTATGATGATGTCCTACCGAGTGGGCCCAGAGATACCTCTCCGTTTACACAGAGTGACAAATCCCAGTCTCGATTCGTGCCAACCCAACAGACACTTTCGGAGATACCTGCAGTGCACCATTATAGCCACCCAGTTACATTGTGACGTTTGGTACACCCAAAGCATTCCTACGGTATCCAGGAGTTGCACAATATCATGGTCTAAGGAAAAGATACTTGACATTAGAAAAGCTTTAGCATACGAACTACACGATCTTTGTGCTAGGCTTAGGATTGGGTCTTGTCCATCACATCATTCTCCAAATGATGTGATCCGTTATCAACGACATCCAATGTCCATGGTCAGAAACCGTAACCATCTGTTGATCAACGAGCTAGTCAACTAGAGGCTTACTAGGGACATGGTGTTGTTTATGTACCCACACATGTATCTGAGTTTCCTATCAATACAATTATAGCATGGGTAATAAACGATTATCATGAACAAGGAAATATAATAATAACTAATTTATTATTGCCTCTAGGGCATATTTCCAACAGTCTCCCGCTTGCACTAGAGTCAATAATCTAGTTCACATCGCCATGTGATTAACACTCACAGGTCACATCACCATGTGACTAACATGCAAAGAGTTTACTAGTGTCACTAAACTAGTTCACATCATCATGTGATTAAGACTCAATGAGTTCTGGGGTTTGATCATGTTATGCCTGTGAGAGAGGTTTTTGCCAACGGGTCTGCAACATTCAGATCCGCATGTACTTCACAAATCTCTATATCATATTGTAGATGCTGCTTCCATGCTCCACTTGGAGCTATTCCAAATGGTTGCTCCACTATATGAATCCAGTTTGCTACTCGAGTCATTCGGATAGGTGTTAAAGCTTGCATCGACGTAACCCTTTACGCCGAACTCTTTATCACCTCCATAATCGAGAAACATGTCCTTATTTACTCCAAGGACAGTTTTGATCATTGTCCAATGATCCATTCCTCGGATCATTCTTATACCCTTGACCGACTCATGGCGTGCACACTTGGTGCGGTACACAGCATAGCATACTATAGAGCCTACGTATGAAGCCTAGGGGATGACCTTCGCCCTTTCTCTCTCTGCTGCCGCGGGCGAGCTTTAACTCTTAACTTCCTACCGTCCCACTCAGGCAAGAACTCCTTTGATCGATCCATCTTGAACACCTTCAAGATTATGTCAAGGTATGTGCTCATTTGAAAGTACCATTTAGCGTTTTTGATCTATCCTCATAGATCTTGATGCTCAATGTTCTAGTAGCTTAACCCAGGTTTTCCATTGAAAACACTTTTCAAACAACCCTATATGCTTTCTAGAAATTCTACATCATTTCGATCAACAATATGTCTACAACATATAATCATCAGAAATTCTATAGTGCTCCCACTCACTTCTTTGGAAATACAAGTTTCTCATAAACTTTGTATAGACCCAAAATCTTTGATCATCTCATCAAAGCGTACATTCCAACTCCGAGATGCTTATTCCAGTCCTTAGAAGGATAGTTGGAGCTTTGCATACTTGTTAGCATCTTTCAGGATTGTCAAAAACCTTCTGGTTGTATCACATACAACCTTTCCTCAAGAAAACTGTCAAGGAAACAATGTTTTGACATCCTATATGCAAGATTTCATAAATAATGCAAGAATCGCTAATCCAATTCCAACAGACTCTTAGCATCGCTACGGTGAGAAAGCCTCACCGTAGTCAACTCCTTGAACTTGTCGGAAAATATCTATAACGACAAGTCGAGCTTTCTTAATGGTGATACTTACCATCATTGTCTGTCTTCCTTTTAAAATCCATCTTTACCCAACGTCCTTATGACCATCAAGTATTTCTTCCAAAGTCATGGATCCTCTCTCGGATGTTATGGCCTCGAGCCATTCGTCGGAATCCGGGCCCACCATCGCTTCTCCATAGCTCGTAGGTTCATTATTGTCTAGCAACATGACCTCTAAGACAGGATTGCGTACCACTCTGAAGTAGTACGCGTCCTTTTCAACCTACGAGGTCCGGTAGTGACTTGATCTGAAGCATCATGATCACTATCATCAGCTTCCACTTCAATTGGTGTAGGTGCCACATGGACAACTTCACGTGCCCCTGCTACACACCGGTTGAAGTGATGGTTTAATAACCTCATTAAGTCTCCACCATCCTCCCACTCAATTCTTTCGAGAGAAACTTTTCCTCGAGAAAGGACCCGCTTCTAGAAACAATTACTTTTGCTTCGGATCTGAGATAGGAGGTGTACCCAACTGTTTTGGGTGTCCTATGAAGATGCATTTTTATCCGCTTTGGGTTCGAGCTCATCAACTTTGAAACTTTTTCGCATAAGCATCGCAGCCCCAAACTTTTAAGAAACGACAACTTAGGTTTCTCCAAACCATAGTTCAAACGGTGTCGTCTCAACGGAATTACGTGGTGCCCTATTAAAGTGAGTGTGGTTGTCTCTAATGCCTAACCCATGAACGATAGTGGTAATTCGATAAGAGACATCATGGTACGCACCATATTCAATAGGGTGCAACTATGATGTTCGGACACACCATCACACTATGGTGTTCCAGCGGTATTTATTGTGAAACAATTTCCACAATGTCTTAATTGCGTACAAAGCTCGTAACTCAGATACTCATCTCTATGATCATATCATAGACATTTTATCCTCTTGTCACGATGATCTTTAACTTCACTCTGAAATTACTTGAACCATTCAATAATTCAGATTTGTGTTTCATCAAGTAAATATACTCAACATCTACTCGAATCATCTGTGAAGTAAGAACATAACGATATTCACTGCATGCCTCAGCACTCATTGGACTGCACACATAATGTGTTACTTCCAACAAGTTGCTATCTTGTTCCATCTTCTCGAAAACGAGGCTTTTCAGTCATCTTGCCCATGTGGTATGATTTGCATATCTCAAGTGATTCAAAACCAAGTGAGTCTAAACGATCCATCTGCATGGAGTTTCTTCATGCGTATACACCAATAGAAATGGTTCGCATGTCTCAAACTTTTCAAAAACGAGTGAGTCCAAAGATCCATCAACATGGAGCTTCATCATGCGTTTTACACCAATATGACTTACATGGCAGTGCCACAAGTAAGTGGTACTATCATTACTATCTTATATCTTTTGGCATGAAAATGTGTATCACTACGATCGAGATTCAATAAACCATTCTTTTAGGTGCAAGACCATTGAAGATTTTATTCAAATAAATAGAGTAACCATTATTCTCCTTAAATGAATAACCGTATTGCGATAGACATAATCCAATCATGTCTATGCTCAACGCAAACACCAAATAACAATTATTTAGGTTTAACACAAATCTCGATGGTAGAGGGAGCAGGCGATGCTTGATGACATCAACCTTTGGAAACACTTCCAACACATATCGTCGGTTCACCTTTAGCTAGTCTCCGTTTATTCCGTAGCTTTTATTTCGAGTTACTAACACTTAGCAACCGAACCGGTATCTAATACCCTGGTGCTGCTAGGAGTACTAGTAAAGTACACATTAACATAATGTATATCCAATATACTTCTATCGACCTTGCCAGCCTTCTCATCTACCAAGTATCTAGGGTAATCCTGCTTCAATGTCCGTTCCTCTCATTCTGAAGCACTTAGTCTCGGGTTTGGGTTCAACCACAGGTTTCTTCAATCGAGCAAAGAACTGATTTGCCGTTTCATGAAGTACCCTTCTTGCCCTTGCCCTTCTTGAAACTAGTGGTTTCACTAACCATCAACAATTGATGCTCCTTCTTGATTTCTACATTCGCGGTGTCGAACATTGCGAATAGCTCAAGGATCATCATATCTATCCCAGATATGTTATAGTTCATCACGAAGCTTCTAGCAGCTTGGTGGCAATGACTTTGGAGAAACATCACTTTCTCATCAGGAAGATCAACTCCCACTCAATTCAAGTGATTGTTGCACTCGAGACAATCGAGCACAAGCTCAACGATTGAGCTTTTCTCCCTTAGTTTGCAGGCTAAGAAAATCGTCGGAGGTCTTATACCTCTTGGCGTGGGCACGAGCTTGAAATCCCAATTTCAGCCCTCGAAACATCTCATATGTTCATGACGTTTGAAATCGTCTTTGGTGCCTCAACTCTAAACCGTTTAAGCGAACTATCACGTAGTTATCAAGACGTGTATGTCGGATGTTCGCAACATCCACAGACGACGCTCGAGGTTCGACACCGAAGCGGTGCATTAAGGACATAAGCCTTCTACTGTCCGCATAATTGCTACTGTCAACTTTCAACTATATTTTCTCTAGGAACATATCTAAAACAGTAGAACTAAAGCGCGAGCTATGACATAATTTGCAAAGGTTTTTTTTACTATGTTCAGGATAATTAAGTTCATCTTATGAACTCCCACTCAGATAGACATCCCTCTAGTCATCTAAGTGATTACATGATCCGAGTCAACTAGGCCATGTCCGATCATCACGTGAGACGGACTAGTCATCATCGGTGAACATCTTCATGTTGATCGTATCCTCCATACGACTCATGCTCGACCTTTCGGTCTCTTGTGTTCCGAGGCCATGTCTGTACATGCTAGGCTCGTCAAGTTAACCTAAGTGTTTCGCATGTGTAAATCTGGCTTACACCCGTTGTATGTGAACGTAAGAATCTATCACACCCGATCATCACGTGGTGCTTCGAAACGACGAACTTTCGCAACGGTGCACAGTTAGGGGGAACACTTTCTTAAAATTTTAATGAGGGATCATCTTATTTACTACCGTCGTTCTAAGCAAATAAGATGCATAAACATGATAAACATCACATGCAATCAAATAGGGACATGATATGGCCAATATCATTTTGCTCCTTTTGATCTCCATCTTCGGGTCTCCATGATCATCATCGTCACCGCATGACACCATGATCTCCATCATCATGATCTCCATCATCGTGTCTCCATGAAGTTGTCTCGCCAACTTATTACTTCTACTACTATGGCTACGGTTAGCAATAAAGTAAAGTAATTACATGGCATTTGTTCAATGACACGCAGGTCATACAATAAATTAAGACAACTCCTATGGCTTCGCCGGTTGTCATACTCATCGACATGCAAGTCGTGATTCCTATTACAAGAACATGATCAATCTCATACATCACATATTATTCATCACATTCTTCTTGGCCATATCACATCACATAGCATACCCTGCAAAAACAAGTTAGACGTCCTCTAATTGTTGTTTGCATGTTTTACGTGGCTGCTATGGGTTTCTAGCAAGAACGTTTCTTACCTACGCAAAAACCACAACGTGATATGCCAACTGCTATTTACCCTTCATAAGGACCCTTTTCATCGAATCCATTCCGATTAAAGTGGAGAGATCGGCACCGCTAGCCACCTTATGCACCAAGTGCATGTCACCGGTGGAACCTGTCTCACGTAAGTGTACGTGTAAGGTCGGTCCGGGCCGCTTCATCCCACAATACCGTCAAAACAAGATTGGACTAGTAACGTTAAGCATATTGAACAGCATCAACGCCCACAACTACTTTGTGGGCTACTCGTGCAAAGAATCTACGCAATAGACCTAGCTCATGATGCCACTGTTGGGGAACGTAGCAGAAATTCAAAATTTTCCTACGTGTCACCAAGATCTATCTATGGAGAAACTAGCAACGAGGGGAAGGAGAGTGCATCTACATACCCTTGTAGATCGCTAAGCGGAAGCATTCAAGAGATCGGGGTTGAAGGAGTCGTACTGGCCGTGATCCAAATCACTGGAGATCCTAGTGCGAACAGATGGCACCTCCGCGTTCAACACACGTACAGCCGGTGGCGTCTCCCATGCCTTGATCCAGCAAGGAGAGAGGGAGAGGTTGGGAAGACTCCATCCAGCAGCAAAGACGACGGTGTGGTGGTGATGGAGGAGCGTGGCAATCTGCAGGCTTCGCCAAGCACCGCGGGAGAGGAGGAGGACTTGGGAGAGGGGGAGGGCTGCGCCAGGGGCAAGGGTGAAGCTCCCATGCGCCTCCCCACTATATATACGGGTGGGGGGGGCTGGTTTCTTGCCCTCCAAGTCCATTGGGGCATTGGCAAAGGTGGGAGGAAAGAAATCCCATCATTTCCTTCCCCACCGATTGTTATCCCCCCTTTTTAGGGATCTTGATCTTATCCCTCCGGGATATGATCTTATTCCATCTAAGGGGGGATCTTGGTGCGCCTTGACCAGGGGTGTGGGTCCTTGCCCCCACTACCCACGTTCATGTGGGTCCACCCATGCAGGTGGGCCCCACTCCGGAACCTTCTAGAACCTTCCCGGTACAATACCGAAAAATCCGAACATTTTCCGGTGGCCAAAATAGGACTTCCCATATATAAATATTTACATCAGGACCATACCGGAACTCCTCTTGACATCCAGGATCTCATCCGGGAATCAGAACAAAATTCTGTAACAAAATACAAACTTACTTTATAACACTAGCGTCATCGAACCTTAAGTGTGTAGACCCTCACGGGTTCGGGAGACACGTAGACATGACCGAGACAACTCTCCGCCAATAACCAACAGCGGGATCTGGATACCCATGTTGGCTCCCACATGTTCCACGATGATCTCATCGGATGAACCATGATGTCAAGGACTCAATCGATCTCGTATACAATTCCCTTTGTCTAGCGGTATTGTACTTGCCCGAGATTCGATCGTCGGTATGCCGATACCTTGTTCAATCTCGTTACCGGCAAGTCTCTTTACTCGTTCCGTAACACATCATCCCGTGATCAACCCCTTGGTCACATTGTGCACATTATGATGATGTCCTACCGAGTGGGCCCAGAGATACCTCTCCGTTTACACAGAGTGACAAATCCCGCCTCGATTCGTGCCAACCCAATGCAGACACTTTCGGAGATACCTGTAGTGCACCTTTATAGCCACCCGATTACGTTGTGACGCTTTGGTACACCCAAAGCATTCCTACGGTATCCGGGAGTTGCACAATCTCATGGTCTAAGGAAAAGATACTTGACATTAGAAAATCTTTAGCATACGAACTACACGATCTTTGTGCTAGGCTTAGGATTGGGTCTTGTCCATCACATCATTCTCCAAATGATGTGATCCCGTTATCAACGACATCCAATGTCCATGGTCAGGAACCGTAACCATCTGCTGATCAACGAGCTAGTCAACTAGAGGCTTACTAGGGACATGGTGTTGTTTATGTACCCACACATGTATCTGAGTTTCCTATCAATACAATTATAGCATGGGTAATAAACGATTATCATGAACAAGGAAATATAATAATAACTAATTTATTATTGCCTCTAGGGCATATTTCCAACACTTTCTACTCAAAACATTGATTTCTTCTATAGCATGCACTTTTTACTAGAAGATCTTTCGGTGTGCCATTGAGAATAATTAGCCATAATATTATCAAGAAGTTTTGTAGCATCTCCTAACGTGATTTCCATAAACGTGCCTTCCGCGGCCGAATCTAAGAGATTTCTAGAAGCAAAGTTCAATCCGGCATAAATTTTTTGTATAATCATCCATAATTCAAACCATGAGTAGGGCAATTGCGAAGCATCAATTTCATTCTTTCCCGAGATTGGGCAACATGCTCATGATCAAGTTGTTTAAAGTTCATAATATCGTTCCTAAGAGCGATGATCTTAGCGGGAGGTAAATACTTAGAGATAAAAGCATCTTTGCACTTGTTCCAAGAATCAATACTATTCTTAGGCAAAGACGAAAACCAAACTTTAGCACGATCTCTAAGTGAAAACGGAAATAACTTCAATTTGACAATATTGTTATCCGTATCTTTCTTCTTTTGCATATCACACAAATCAACAAAGTTGTTTAGATGAGTAGCGGCATCTTCGCTAGGAAGGTCAAGCGAATTGATCTTTCATAACAAGATTCAGCAAAGCGGTATTGATTTCACAAGACTCATCATTATTAAGAGGAGCAATCGGAGTACTAAAGAAATCATTATTATTGGTATTCGAGAAGTCACACAATTTGGTATTATCTTGCGCCATGGCAACAAGTAATCCAACACACAAGCAAACAGAAAAACGGCAAGCGGAAAGAGAGAAGGGGATTGGGAAAGAGAGGGCGAATAAAACGGCAAGGGTGAAGTGGGGGAGAGAAAAACGAGAGGCAAATGGCAAATAATGTTGCGAGGGAGATGGGTACTTGGTATGTCTTGACTTGAGCGAAGACCTCCCCGGCAACGGCGCCAGAAATCCTTCTTGCTATGTCTTGAGCTTGCTTTGGTTTTCCTCGAAGAGGAGAGGGTGATGCAGCAAGTGTAGCGTAAGTATTTCCCTCAGTTTTTGAGAACCAAGGTATCAATCCACTAGGAGGCTCCTCAAAAGTTCCACGCACCTACACAAACAAACTGAGAACTCGCAACCAACGCAATAAAGGGGTTGTCAATCCCTTCACGGCCACTCGCGAAAGTGAGATCTAATAAAGATAGTATGATAAGGTAAATATATCTTTGGAATTTTATAATATAGATGCAAAAAAGTAAAGATGCAAATAAAAGTAGATTGGGAGCAAATATGATAAGAGATACACCCGGGAGCCATAGGTTCCACTAGAGGCTTCTCTCGAGATAGCATAAGTATTACGGTGGGTGAACAAATTACTGTCGAGCAATTGATAGAAAAGCGCATAATTATGAGGTTATCTAGGAATGATCATGTATATAGGCATCACGTCCATAACAAGTAGACCGACTCCTTCCTGCATCTACTACTATTACTCCACACATCGACCGCTATCCAGCATGCATCTAGAGTATTAAGTTCATAAGAACAGAGTAACGCTTTAAGCAAGATGACATGATGTAGAGGGATAAACTCATGCAATATGATATAAACCCCATCTTGTTATCCTCGATGGCAACAATACAATACGTGCCTTGCAACCCTTTACATCCTTTGGGTAAGGACACCGCAAGATTGAACCCAAAGCTAAGCACTTCTCCCATGGCAAGAAAGATCAATCTAGTAGGCCAAACCAAACTGATAATTCGAAGAGACTTGCAAAGATAACTTAATCATACATAAAAGAATTCAGAGAACATTCAAATATTATTCATATAAACTTTATCATAAACCCACAATTCATCGGATCTCGACAAATACACCGCAAAAAGAGTTTACATCGAATAGATCTCCACAAGAGAGGGGGAGAACATTGTATTGAGATCCAAAAAGAGAGAAGAAGCCATCTAGCTGATAACTATGGACCCGTAGGTCTGTGATAAACTACTCACAACTCATAGGAGGGGCAAGGATGTTGATGTAGAGGCCCTCCGTGGTTGATTCCCCCTCCGGCAAAGTGCCGGGGAAGGCTCCAAGATGAGATCTCGCGGATACAGAAGGTTACGGTGGTGGAAATTGTGTTTCATGGTGCCCCTGGATGTTTTCGGGGTACGTAGGTATATATAGGAGGAAGAAGTACGTCGGTGGCCGCCCGAGGGGGCCACGAGATAGGGGGCGCGCCCTACGGGGGGGGGGGGCTCCTATCTTGTGGGGGCCTCGGTTGCTTCTTGCCTTGCACTCCAAGCTCTCCGGATCACGTTCGTTCCAAAAATCACGCTCCCGAAGGTTTCATTCCGTTTGGACTCCGTTTGATATTCCTTTTCTTCGAAATACTGAAATAGGCAAAAAACAGCAATATGGGCTGGGCCTCCGGTTAGTAGGTTAGTCCCAAAAATGATATAAATGTGTAAAATAAAGCCCATAAACATCCAAAAGAGGTAATATAATAGCATGAACAATCAAAAATTATAGATACGTTGGAGACGTATCAGTCCTTGAGTTTAAATACTCAGCCGCTCCAACCAGACGTACAACTGAGACAACAGTTGGAACTGGTCTACCAAATCATTGTCTTCACCAAGCTTACTAGTTCTATTTCCTCAACTCTTTCATTTCCTCATTACTGTGTTAAGTGCTTCATCATATCTGTGTTTGAAGACTTTGACTGAAGACTTTATCAATTTCCTCAGTTCAATTTCTTTAGTCTGTTTGTCTTCATCTTGTGTTATCCTGTGATTACGCTTTCTGTACTCTGTGCTTGTCTTCATTTCATCATGATGACCATGCCTGTATTCCGTTATGCTTACACGAGTACTTATTCCATTGCAAGTAGTTCTTCACTAAGGAATTTCCTCTCCGGCAAATTCCTCAGTGAAGAATTCATAAAAATCGCCTATTCACCCCCCCTCTAGTCAATATAACGCACTTTCAATTGGTATCAGAGCAAGGTACTCCCTTGTTCTTTGTGATTTTGGTTTAACCGCCTGGAGTTTTAGTTATGTCAATCGCAGGTATGATCAAGGTCTCTGCTGGCTGTCCTACCTTCGATGGGACAGACTACCCCTACTGGAAGAATAAGATGCGAATGCATCTTGAGGCAATTGATAACGATCTCTGGTATGTTGTGGAAAATGGTGTTCCCTCTGTCTCACCCTCACTGAACGCTACCGATGTGAAGAGATTCAAGCAACTCGATTCTCAAGCGAAGAATATCATATGTGGCCATCTGAGCAAAGGACAGTATGGAAGAGTGAGTGCTTTGGAAACTGCTAAGCTTATCTGGGATAGGCTATCCAAAGTGAATGAAGGAGTCTCAACTCAGCGTGACTCTCGAGTTGATGTTCTTCGCAATCTCTTCAACCGCTTCAAAAGACTCGACAATGAAAATGTTCAACAAACCTTCGATCGCCTCACTGTCATCTCAAATGAGCTTCAAGCGCTTGGTGCCACTGACATCATCGACCATGAGGTGGTGAAGAAATTGTTGAGATCGCTTGATTCCTCATTTGATACTCTGGCACTGATGATACAAGAGCGTGCTGACTACAAGTCACTTGATCCAGCTGATATCCTCGAGAGGCTAAATACTCATGAGTTCGACTTCTTTGAAAAGAGAGATCTCTATGGTTCGGGCTATGGTAAATCACGTGCCACGAAGGCCAAAGCTGTATGCGAATCTGAAAATGAAGATTACGGCAGCAGCCTTTGGTGATCTGAAGAATTGAGCGAGGAGCTAACCTGCTCGTGAAGAAATTCCAGAAGTTCTCAAGACGTGGCCGCTTTGGAAAATCCTCAAGGAGCAATGATTCCTCATCCAGTGGCTACAAGAGGAGGCTATTCCACAAATGCAAGAAACCTGGTCACTATATTCAAGATTGTCCTCAGTGGTAAAATGAATTAAAGAAGAAGAAATACAAGGATTACAGTTCTGATGACGCTAAGAAGAAGAAGAAATCGTCAAAATCTTCATCATCAAAATCCTCGAAGTCTTCATCTCACAAGAAGAGCAGGTCCAAGAAGGCTCGGGCATTCATTGGCAAGGAAATGGACTCTGAGGCTGATTCTGAGGAACATGAGGAAGAGGAATGATACGTCTCCAACGTATCTATAATTTATGAAGTATTCATGCTATTATACTATCCTTCTAGGATGTTTTATATGCATTTATATGATATTTTATATGATTTTTGGGACTAACCTATTAACCTAGAGCCCAGTGCCAGTTGTTGTTTTCTCCTTGTTTTTGAGTTTTGCAGAAAAGGAATACCAAACGGAGTCCAATTGACGGGCCAATTTTTTATGATTTTTTATGGACCAAAAGAAGACCAAAAAGTATCGGAGTTGGGCCAGAAGAGTCCCGAGCTGCCCACAAGGGTGGGGGCGCGCCCACCCCCCAGGGCGCATGGGCCTGCCTCGTGGACAGCTCGGGCACCTCCTTGACGTGAGACCGACGCCAAAAATTCCTATAAATACAGAAACCTCTGAAAATTAACCTAGATCGGGAGTTCCGCCGCAAGCCTCTGTAGCCACGAGAAATCAATCTAGGCCCTCTCTGGCACCCTGCCGGAGGGGGCCATCATCACCGGTGGCCATGGAGGAGTATCCCGGAGGGGCCATCATCATCATGAAGGCCAAGGACCAGAGGGTGGAGGCCGTGGAGGAGGAAGCACAAGGGGGAGAACTTCTCCTCCTCTCTCTTGGTGGCACCGGAGTGCCATCGGGAGGGGAATCATCGCTGCGGTGATCGTCTTCATCAACATCACCATCCTCATCTCTTTTACGCGGTCCAC
The DNA here is from genome assembly GCA_021605145.1 of Aegilops bicornis. Taxonomy (NCBI): domain Eukaryota; kingdom Viridiplantae; phylum Streptophyta; class Magnoliopsida; order Poales; family Poaceae; genus Aegilops; species Aegilops bicornis. The sequence goes on from CM038672.1 coordinate 645,692,314, forward strand.
TCTCCCGCACCCCGCTGTAATCCCTACTTGAACATGGTGCTTTATGCCACATATTATGATCCAATGATGTGTTGCCATCCTATGATGTTTTGAGTAGTTATCTTTTGTCCTTGGGTTGATTGATGATCTAGATTGGTATGAGTTGTATGTTTTACTTTGGTGCTGTCCTATGGTGCCCTCCATGTCGCGCAAGCGTGAGGGATTCCCGCTGTAGGGTGTTGCAATACGTTCATGATTCGCTTATAGTGGGTTGGTGAGTGTCCGAAACACAAACCCGAGTAAGAGGGATTGTTGCGTATGGGAATAAAGAGGACTTGATGCTTTAATGCTATGGTTGGGTTTTACCTTAATGATCTTTAGTAGTTGCGGATGCTTGCTAGAGTTCCAATCATAAGTGCATATGATCCAAGTAGAGAAAGTATGTTAGCTTATGCCTCTCCCTCATATGAAACTGCAATAGTGATTACCGGTCTTGTTAACATTTGCCTAGGACAATTCAAGACACCGATCCACCATTATTCCACACTCGCTATTTATATTATTTAGTAATATATTCTAACTTTATGATAACAGCACCTACTTTTATGTTTTAGCTCTCCAATATCATGCAAAGTTATCCTCTTTATACCCACAACGTAGTTTTATTTCTCGTTGCTAGTTGGAAGCAAACTTTCGGTGCACATAAAGTCGTATCAGTGGCAGATAGGGCTTGAGAGAATATTGATCTTACCTTTAGCTCCTTGTGGGTTCGATACTCCATACTTATCACTTCCGCCTTTGGAAATTGCTATGATGATTCCCTGCACTTGGGGATTATCAAGGAGGCATCTAAGGAGTCCGAGTCTGGTGTAGCGAGTCTGGCTCTCGCTACCTCACTCGTCAGCAAGTCTATCTTCAACTCCGAAGAAAATGACCTCACCAACAAGGCTGATGAAGGGAATGATGACTACGCCCCACCCTTGCTTCATGGCTAAGGGTGCCAAGGTACTCAAATATACCTCCTCTGAATCTAGTGAGAATGAATCTGATGAAAACCTCAAGCCCAGCTACTCTAAACTTGCTAAGATTGTTGTGAAACAGCAAAGGGCTTTTGAAAGGTTCAAAACATGCTAGAAAAAAGTGACGATATGTTGGGTGAAGAAATGGATCGCACTAAAGCCTTGACTAAAAATCTTTAGAGACTTCAGTCTAGGTTTGACAGCCTTCAAGGTCATCATAAGACTCTCTTATCTGATCATGAGAAACTTTCTTATGAATTTATTCAAAGAAAGCAAGATCTTGAGAAGCTAAGAGTGAGTTATGAAGATCTTCAGAAGGAGCGCAATTCGTTACTTTCTCAGCAAATCAGCGCCCAGGAAGAATTTGTTCCTCCATGCTTAAAGTGCATTGAACGTGAATCTGCTTATTCTTCACCTGAATGTTCAAATGCTTCTATTGTTACAAATTCTTCACCTGCCTCTGCTATCACTAATTCCTCATATGAGGAAATTGCTAGTATCACTGACGATGCAGAAATTTGAAGGAATTGTACATGATGGCATATACAAAAGCCTCAAAGGGCATCAGACTCTTTGTGATGTGCTTAAAAAGCAGATCCTCAACAAGAACCCTAGGAAAGAGGGTATTGCCATTGAGAGGAAAATCAATGCTGATGGTACATATTGGAAGCCTGAGCAGTACCCCAAAACCTCATGGGTTGTTGCAAAGGGACCACCAGTTGATCCATCTAACTTATCTGGCTTTACATGTGAATCTCCTCATTCTTCTGATGAGTCATTTGACTCCAACTATAAACTGTTCAAAAATCAGAATGGTGAAGTATTTGCTAGATATGTTGGCTCTAACTGCAGGAACGGTTCCCCTATGAAGAAAATCTGGGTTCCCAAAGGTGCCTTGAAAGTCTTCAGGTGAATGTCCTCATGACACCACCTGTGAAGAATAGGAACCCCGGATCAAACTCTTCATATGAACCAAATTCTTCATATGGATCCAAGTCCTCATACGGACCAAATTCTTCACGTGGATCAAATTCCTCAAAAGGATCAAAGTCCTCATATGATTATCATCATGCTAACAACTCTGTTTCGCAGGGTAGAGCTAAGGGCTATAAATATGTGCATTATTCCTCAAACCATTATGTTCATAGGTCCTCGAAGAATTTCTCTGCTTATTCATATGCTTACCCTAACCCCTCTTATGTGAAACGAAATGGTGCAGCTTCTTTGCCACCATTCTCATATGGAGCTCGCAGAGTGATGAACTCTTTGCCACCCCTTCAGATGTGGGTGGTGAAGAAAAAGAACTAATCGCTTCTGCAGGGTCAGGTCTCTAGACGTGCTTTAACGTTTGAAGAATTTGCTAGGGGCCTGACGAAAATGCTTGAAAGGACGCAGGCTAATCATGAAGAAATGAACTTTCATTTCACACGTCCTCATCCTGCTATATCTGTTTTACTGCTTGATGAAATTCATCTGATGAATTTGATATCATATTCTTCACTGATGAAGTATATGAGTTCGTAAGCTGCACTAATTCATCTGCAAGATGATCAACCCAAAGCCACTGAGTGGGTCCTCGGTAGTGGATGTACAAATCACATGACTGGTGACAAGAATTTGTTGATTGATGCTCCCTTATCACCATCGCATCTGAAGCATATCATCTTCGCTGAAAAAGGCAAAAGTCAGGTATTGGGTCTAGGTAAGGTTGCGGTCACAAAGGATCGACACATGGACAAAGTCATGCTTGTTGAGTCCTCAGGATACAACCTTATGTCTGTCTCAATGCTTTGTGATCTTGATATGATTGTTGTCTTTGGCAAGTATCATCGTGTTGTGGTTATGGAAGCCGATAATTCCAAAGTCTTCGAAGGCTTTAGGAGAGGAGACTTGTACATTGTTGATTTCTCTACAGGACCTCAACCAGCTGTGTGCCTACTTGCAAAAGCTTCAGAAGGCTGGCTATGGCATCGACGACTTGGTCACGCAGGCATGAGGAATTTGCACACGCTTGCAAAGAAGAAGCATGTCATTGGCATTGAGAGTGTCAAATTCCTCAAGGATCACTTATGCGGGGCCTGTGAAGCTGGAAAGATGACCAAGGCCAAGCATCCACCAAAGACTATCATGACCACTACTCGACCATTCGAATTGCTTCACATGGACCTCTTTGGTCCTAATCATTACTCAGCAGTCACTAATGATGCATCTCTATATGGCTTTGTTATTGTTGATGATTACTCTCGTTACACATGGGTACACATTGTTACTTACAAACATGAAGTGCAGGAAGTCTTCAAACGATTTTCCTCGAGGGATTCAACCAACTTTGTTGTGAAGATCAAGCACATCAGGAGTGACAATGGAACTGAGTTCAAGAATTCTGGTCTTGATGACTATCTTGATGAACTTGGTATTACTCAAGAGTTATCTGCTCCTTATACTCCTCAGCAAAATGGCGTCGTGGAGCGCAAGAACAGAACTCTTGTTGAGATGGCTCGCACTACGCTTGATGAGTACAATGTTGGAAATATGCCCTAGAGGCAATAGTAAAAGCATTATTATTATATTTCCTTGTTTATGATAATTGTCTTTTATTCATGCTATAATTGTATTATCCGGAAATCGTAATACATGTGTGAATACATAGACCACAATACGTCCCTAGTAAGCCTCTAGTTGACTAGCTCGTTGGTCAACAGATAGTCATGGTTTCGACTATGGACATCAGATGTCATTGAAAACGGGATCACGTCATTAGGAGAATGACGTGATGGACAAGACCCAATCCTAAGCATAGCACAAGATCGTGTAGTTCGTTTTGCTAGAGCTTTCTCAATGTCAAGTATCTATTCCTTAGACCATGAGATCGTGTAACTCCCGGATACCGTAGGGAGTGCTTTGGGTGTACTAAACGTCACAACGTAATCGGGTGACTATAAAGGTGCATTACAGGTATCTCCGAAAGTGTTCATTGGGTTGACACGGATCGACAGGGATTTGTCACTCCGTATTACGGAGAGGTATCACCGGGCCCACTTTCGGTAGTGCATCATCATAATGAGCTCAAAGTGACCAAGTGTCCGGTCACGGGATCATGCATTACGGTACGAGTAAAGTGACTTGCCGTAACGAGACTGAACGAGGTATTGGGATACCGACGATCGAGTCTCTGCAAGTAACATACCGTCGACAAAGGAAATGGTATACGGGGTTGCTTGAATCCTCGACATCGTGGGTTCATCCGATGACATCATCGAGGAGCATGTGGGAGCCAACATGGGTATCCAGATCCCACTGTTGGTTATTGACCGAGAGCGCCTCGGTCATGTATGCATGTCTCCGAACCCGTAGGGTCTACACACTTAAGGTTCGGTGACGCTTAGGGTTATTAGGAAGACTTGTATGTGATTACCGAATGTTGTTGGAGTCCGGATGAGATCCCGGACATCACGAGGAGTTCGGAAGGGTCCGGAGGTAAAGATTTATATATGGGAAGTTGTCAAACGGACACCGGAAAAGTTTCGGGCATATCGGTATTGTACTGTGGTCACCGGAAGGGTTCCGGAGGTCCACCGGAGGGGCCACCTCCTGGGGCCACTTGGGCTGCGTGGGAAGGGGCCAGCCCCTAGTGGGCTGGGCGCACCCTCCCTTGGGCCCTTGCGCCTAGGGTTGAAAGGGGAACCCTAGAGGGGCGCTCCTTGCTTGGGGGCAAGCCCTCCCTGGCCGCCCCCCTCTAGATGCATCTAGAGGGCCGCCCCTCTCCCTTCCCCTATAAATAGAGGGGTGAGGGAGGGCTGCACACAAGCCAAGGCGCAGCCCTCCTCCCCAACACCTCTCCTCCTCCGCACGTGCTTGGCGAAGCCCTGTCGGAGTACTGCTGCACCAACAACACCACGCCGTCGTGCTGCCGTTGGAGCTGTCTTCCTCAACCTCTCCTTCCTCCTTGCTGGATCAAGACGGAGGAGACGTCATCCGCATCAGACGTGTGTTGAACGCAGAGGTGCTGTCCGCTCAAGACTTGGTCATCGGTGATCCGAATCACGCCGAGTACGACTCCATCATCACCATCCCCTTGAACGCTTCCGCACTCGATCCACAAGTGGTATGTAGATGCAAACTCTCCCTTGACTCGTTGCTTAGATGAACTCATAGATGGATCTTGGTGAAATCAGAGGAAATTTTTAATTTTCTCGCAACGCTCCCCAACAAAGGGCATCATGAGCTAGGTCTATGCGTAGTTCTCTAATGCACGAGTAGAACACAATTTTGTTGTGGACGTAGATCTTGTCAACTTGCTTGCCGCTACTAGTCTTATCTTGCTTCAGCGGTATTGTGGGATGAAGCGGCCCGGACCAACCTTACACGCACGCCACGTGAGACCGGTTCCACCGACTAACATGCACTAGTTGCATAAGGTGGCTGGCAGGTGACTGTCTCTCCCACTTTAGTTGAAGTGGATTCGATGAAAAGGGTCCTTATGAAGGGTAAATAGAAGTTGACAAAATCACGTTGTGGTTCTTCGTAGGTAAGAAAACGTTCTTGCTAGAACACAATTGCAGCCACGTAAAAGATGCAACAACAATTAGAGGACGTCTAACTTGTTTTTGCAGCAATTGTCATGTGATGTGATATGGCCAGAAGTTGTGATGAATGATGAATGATATATTGTGATGTATGAGATCATGTTCTTGTAATAGGAATCACGACTTGCATGTCGATGAGTATGACAACCGGCAGGAGCCATAGGAGTTGTCTTTATTTTGTATGACCTGCGTGTCATTGAAAAACGCCATGTAAACTACTTTACTTTATTACTAAACACGTTAGTCATAGAAGTAGAAGTAGTCGTTGGCGTGACAACTTCATGAAGACGCAATGATGGATATCATGATGATGGAGATCATGGTGTCATGCCGGTGACAAGATGATCATGGAGCCCCGAAGATGAAGATCAAAGGAGCTATATGATATTGGCCATATCATGTCACTACTTTATATAATTGCATGTGATGTTTATTATGTTTTATGCATCTTGTTTACTTAGAACGACGGTAGTAAATAAGATGATCCCTTACAACAATTTCAAGAAGTGTTCTCCCTAACTGCGCACCGCTATAAAGTTCGCCCTTTCAAGCACCACGTGATGATCGGGTGTGATAGATCCTCACGTTCACATACAACGGGTGTAAGACAGTTTTACACATGCAAAACACTTAGGGTTAACTTGACGAGCCTAGCATGTACAGACATGGCCTCGGAACACGAAGACCGAAAGGTCGAACACGGGTCGTATAGAAGATACGATCAACATGAGAATGTTCACCGACGATGACTAGTCCGTCTCACGTGATGATCGGACACGGCCTAGTCGACTCGGATCGTGTAACACTTAGATGACTAGAGGGATGTCAAATCTGAGTGGGTGTTCATTCAATTATTTGATTAAGATGAACTTAATTATCATGAACTTAGTCTAAAACTTTTGAAAAATATGTCTTGTAGATCAAATGGCCAACGCTCATGTCAACATGAACTTCAACGCTGCTCCTAGAGAAAACCAAGCTGAAAGATGATGGCAGCAACTATACGGACTGGGTCCGGAACCTAAGGATCATCCTCATAGCTGCCAAGAAGGCATATGTCCTAGAAGCACCGCTAGGTGACCCACCTGCTCTCCCAGCACTTCAAGACGATTTGAACGTTTGGCAGACACGTACTGATGATTACTCCCTCGTTCAGTGCGGCATGCTATACAGCTTAGAACCGGGGCTCCAAAAGCGTTTTGAGCATCACGGAGCATATGAGATGTTCGAGGAGCTGAAACTAGTTTTTCAAGCTCACGCCCGGGTCGAGAGATATGACGTCTTTGACAAGTTCTATAGTTGTAAGATGGAGGAAAATAGTTCTGTCGGTGAGCATATACTCAGAATGTCTGGGTTGCACAACCGCATGACCCAGCTGAATATTAACCTCCCTGATGAGGCGGTCATTGACAGAATCCTTGATCGCTCCCACCAAGCTACAAGAGCTTTGTGATGAACTACAATATGCAGGGGATGGTGAAGACCATTCCGAAGTATTCTCAATGCTCAAGTCAGCAGAGGTTGAAATCAAGAAAGAACATCAAGTGTTGATGGTCAACAAAACCACTAAGTTCAAGAAGGGCAAGGGCAAGAAGAACTTCAAGAAGGACGGCAAGGATGTTGCCGCTTGTAAGCCGCCATCCGGGAAGAAGTCAAAGAATGGACCCAAGCACGAGATCGAGTGCTTTTATTGCAAGGGAAGGGTCATCGAAGCGGAACTGCGCCCAAATACTTAGCGGATAAGAAAGCCAAAGCAACACCAAAGGTATATTTGATATACATGTAATTGATGTGTACCTTACCAAGACTCGTAGTAACTCCTGGGTATTTGATACGGTGCCGCTGTTGCTCATATTTGTAACTCATGCAGGAGTTGCGAATAAGTTTAAGATCTGGCGAAGGACGAGGTGACGATGCGCGTCGGGAATGGTTCCAGAGTCGATGTGATCGTCGTCGGCATGCTACCTCTACATTTACCTACAGGATTAGTTTTGAACCTTAATAATTGTTATTTGGTGCCAAGTTTGAGCATGAACATTGTATCAGGATCTCATTTAATGCGAGATGGCTACTCATTTAAATCCGAGAATAATGGTTGTTCTATTTATATGAGAGATATGTTTTATGGTCATGCTCCGCTGGTCAATGGTTTATTCTTAATGAATCTCGAGCGTAATGTTACACATATTCATAGCGTGAATACCAAAAGATGTAAAGTTGATAATGATAGTCCCACATACTTGTGGTAATCGCCGCCTATGGTCACATTGGTGTCAAGCGCATGAAGAAGCTCCATGTTGATGGACTTTTGGAGTCTCTAGATTATGAATCATTTGACACATGCGAACCATGACTCATGGGCAAGATGACCAAGACTCCGTTCTCCTAACAATGGAGCGAGCAACCAACTTATTGGAAATCATACATACCGATGTGTGCGGTCCAATGAGTGTTGAGGCTCATGGAGGATATCGTTATGTTCTCACTCTCACAGGATGACTTGAGTAGATATGGGTATGTCTACTTAATGAAACACAAGTCCGAGACCTTTGAAAAGTTCAAGGAATTTCAGAATGAGGTAGAGAATCAACGTGACCGAAAGATAAAATTCCTACGATCAGATCGTGGAGGAGAATATTTAAGTCACGAATTTGGTACACACTTAAGAAAATGTGGAATCGTTTCACAACTCACGCCACCGAACACCTCAACAGAACGGTGTGTCCGAACGTTGTAATCGCACTCTATTAGATATGGTGCGGTCTATGATGTCTCTTACCGATTTACCGCTATCATTTTGGGGATACGCTCTAGAGACAGCTGCATTCACTTTAAATAGGGCACCGTCTAAATCCGTTGAGACGACACCGTATGAATTATGGTTTGGGAAGAAACCTAAGCTGTCGTTTTTAAAAGTTTGGGGATGCGATGCTTATGTCAAGAAACTTCAACCTGAAAAGCTCGAACCCAAGTCGGAAAAATACGTCTTCATAGGATACCCTAAGGAAACCATAGGGTATACCTTCTACTTAAGATCCGAGGGCAAGATCTTTGTTGCCAAGAACGGATCCTTTACGGAAAAGAGTTTCTCTCGAAAGAAGTAAGTGGGAGGAAAGTAGAACTCGATGAAGTACTACCTCTTGAACCGGAAAGTAGTGCAGCTCAGAAAATGTTCCTGTGGTGCCTACACCAATTGGAGAGGAAATTAATGATGATGATCAAGGTACTTCGGATCAAGTTGCTACTGAACTTCAGAGGTCCACTAGGGACACGTTCCGCACTGTGAGTGGTACGGCAACCCTATCCTGGAAATCATGTTGTTAGACAACGGTGAACCTTCGAACTATGAAGAAGCGATGGCAGGCCCAGATTCCAACAAATGTCTAGAAGCCATGAAATCCAAGATAGAATCCATGTATGAAAACAAAGTATGGACTTTGACTGACTTGCCCGATGATCGGCGAGCGATAGAAAACAAATGGATCTTTAAGAAGAAGACGGACGCGGATGGTAATGTCACCATCTATAAAGCTCGACTTGTCGCTAAGGGTTATCGGCAAGTTCAAGGGATTGACTACGATGAGACTTTCTCTCCCGTAGCGAAGCTTAAGTCCGTCCGAATCATGTTAGCAATTGCCGCATACTATGATTATGAGATATGGCAGATGGACGTCAAAACAGCATTCCTTAACGGTTATCTTAAGGAAGAGTTGTATATGATGCAGCCGGAAGGTTTTGTCGATCCTAAAAATGTTAACAAAGTATGCAAGCTCCAAATGATCCATTTATGGGCTGGTGCAAGCATCTCGGAGTTGGAACATTTGCTTTGATGAGATGATCAAAGCGTTTGGGTTTATCTTGAGACTTATGGAGAAGCCTGCGTTTACAAAGAAAGTGAGTGGGAGCTCTGTAGCATTTCTCATATTGTATGTAGATGACATACTTCGATGGGAAATGATATAGAATTCTTGGACAGCATTAAGGCCTACTTGAATAAGTGTTTTTCAATGAAGGACCTTGGAGAAGCTGCTTATATATTAGGCATCAAGATCTATAGAGATAGATCGAGACGCCTCATAGGTCTTTCACAAAGCACATACCTTGATAAGATTTTGAAGAAGTTCAAAATGGATCAGTCCAAGAAAGTGTTCTTGCCTTTGCTGCAAGTTGTGAGATTGAGCTCAGCTCAATGCCCGACCACGGCAATAGATAAAGAAGAGATGAGCGTCATCCCTATGCCTCATCCATAGGATCTATTATGCCATCTTTGTGTACAAGACCTGATGTAAACCTTGCCGTGAGTTTGGTAGGAAGGTACCAAAGTAATCCCGCAAGGAACACCGGACAGCGTCAAGAATATCCTTAAGTACGAAAAGGACAAAGGACATGTTTCTCATTTATGGAGGTGACGAAGAGCTCGTCAGAAGGGTTACGTCGACGCTTAGCTTCGACACAGATCTGGATGACTCTAAGTCACAAACCGGATACGTGTATATGTTGAATGGTGGAGCAAGAAGCTGGTGCAGCTGCAAGCGAGCGTCGTATGGATCTACATGTGAAGCGGAGTACATGGCAGCCTCGGAGGCAGCGATGAAGCAATTTGGGTGAAGGAGTTCATCACCGACCTAGGATTCATACCCAATGCGTCGGGGCCGATCAAACTCTTCTGTGACAACACCGGAGCTATTGCACTTGCCAAGGAGCCCGTGTTTCACAAGAAGACCAGAGCACATCAAGTTGCCGCTTCAACTCCATCCGTGAAAATGTTCAAGATGGAGACATAGAAATTTGTAAAGTGCATACGGATCTGAATGTCGCAGATCCGTTGACTAAACCTCTTCAAGGGCAAAACATGATCAACAGGTAACTCTATGGGTGTTCGATTCATCACAATGTAACTAGATTATTGACTCTAGTGCAAGTGGGAGACTGTTGGAAATATGCCCTAGAGGCAATAATAAAAGCATTATTATTATATTTCCTTGTTTATGATAATTGTCTTTTATCCATGCTATAATTGTATTATCCGGAAATCGTAATACATGTGTGAATACATAGACCACAATACGTCCCTAGTAAGCCTCTAGTTGACTAGCTCGTTGGTCAACAGATAGTCATGGTTTTCGACTATGGACATCGATGTCATTGACAACGGGATCACGTCATTAGGAGAATGACGTGATGGACAAGACCCAATCCTAAGCATAGCACAAGATCGTGTAGTTCGTTTTGCTAGAGCTTTCTCAATGTCAAGTATCTATTCCTTAGACCATGAGATCGTGTAACTCCCGGATACCGTAGGAGTGCTTTGGGTGTACCAAACGTCACAATGTAACTGGGTGACTATAAAGGTGCATTACAGGTATCTCCGAAATTGTCTGTTGGGTTGACACGGATCGAGACAAGGATTTGTCACTCCGTGACACGGAGAGGTATCACCGGGCCCACTCGGTAGTGCATCATCATAATGAGCTCAAAGTGACCAAGTGTCTGGTCACGGGATCATGCATTACGGTACGAGTAAAGTGACTTGCCGGTAACGAGACTGAACGAGGTATTGGGATACCGACGATCGAGTCTCGGGCAAGTAACATACCGTCTGACAAAGGGAATGGTATACGTGGTTGCTTGAATCCTCGACATCGTGGTTCATCCGATGACATCATCGAGGAGCATGTGGGAGCCAACATGGGTATCCAGATCCTGCTGTTGGTTATTGACCTGAGAGCGTCTCGGTCATGTTGCGCATGTCTCCCGAACCCGTAGGGTCTACACTTAAGGTTCGGTGACGCTAGGGTTATTAGGAAGACTTGTATGTGATTACCGAATGTTGTTGGAGTCCCGGATGAGATCCCGGACGTCACGAGGAGTTCGGAAGGGTCCGGAGGTAAAGATTTATATATGGGAAGTTGTCAAACGGACACCGGAAAAGTTTTGGGACATATCGGTATTGTACTGGGGTCACGGAAGGGTTCCGGAGGTCCACTGGAGGGGCCACCTCCCGGGGCCACTTGGGCTGCGTGGGAAGGGGCCAGCCCCTGGTGGCTGGGCGCACCTCCCTTGGGCCCTTGGCGCCTAGGGGTTGAAAGGGGAACCCTAGAGGGCGCCCTTGCTTGGGGGCAAGCCCTCCCTTGGCCGCCGCCTCCCCTCTAGATGCATCTAAAGGCCGGGCCCCTCTCCCTTCCCCTATAAATAGAGGGGTGAGGGAGGCTGCACACACAAGCCAAGGCGCAGCCCTCCCTCCCCAACACCTCTCCTCCTCCGCACGTGCTTGGCGAAGCCTGCCGAGATCTTGCTGCACCAACAACACCACGCCGTCAGGCTGCCATTGAGCTGTCTTCCTCAACCTCTCCTTCCTCCTTGCTGGATCAAGACGGAGGAGACGTCATCCGCATCTGCACGTGTGTTGAACGCAGCGGAGGTGCCTGCTCAAGATGCTTGGTCATCGGTGATCCGAATCACGCCGAGTACGACTCCATCATCACCATCCTTGAATGCTTCCGCACTCGATCTACAAGTGGTATGTAGATGCAAACTCTCTCCCTTGACTCGTTGCTTAGATGAACTCATAGATGGATCTTGGTGAAACCGTAGGAAAATTTTTAATTTTCTGCAACGTTCCCCAACATACAAGACGCCTCGTCACTTCTGGATTGAAGCAATTTACACTGCATGCCACATCATCAACAAGGTATATCTTCACAAATTCTTCAAGAATACTGCCTATGAACTCCTCACTAACAAGAAACCCAATGTGAGTTATTTCAAAGTCTTCGGTGCTAAATGTTGGATTAGAGATCCTCATCACAATGCTAAATTTGCACCTAAAGCACTTGATGGTTTTATGCTTGGTTACGGAAAGGACTGACACCTCTGAGTCTTCAACAATGTTCTTCACAAGATTGTTGAAACTGTAGATGTGCGGTTCAATGAAACTAATGGCTCGCAAGGAGAGCACCTACCTTCGTGGATAGATGAACCAAATACCGAGGATTCTATCAAGTTCAAGGCTACCGAGGATGTAATTCCCATCAAGAATCTGCTTTGAAGAATTCATTCCAGAACGTGAAGAACGTCGAGCTGATGCACCTGAAGAAAATGCTGAAGAAAATGGTGGTGAAGAAAATGTTGATCAAATTCCTCGACGACAACCAGCTCATCCTCGCATTGCAAAAGAAGTGCAAGTTGAAAAGATCATCGATGACATTGAAGCACCAGGTCCTCTCACACGCTCAAAAGCTTCACATTTATCTAACTTTTGTGGGCACTATACTTTTGTCTCTATCACAGAGCCCACTAAGGTAGATGAAGCATTTCTGGAGCCTGAGTGGATTCAGGCCATGCAAGAAGAATTACATCAGTTCAAGCTCAACAACATCTGGGAACTGGTAAAACGTCCAGATCCTCGCAAGCATAATATCATTGGCACAAAGTGGATCTACCGCAACAAGCAAGATGAAAATGGCCTTGTGGTGAGGAATAAGGCACGACTTGTAGCTCAAGGCTACACACAGTTGAAGGAATTGATTTCGATGAAACTTTTGCACTGTTGCTAGACTTGAGGCTATTCACATATTACTTGCTTATGCTAACCATCATGATATCACTTTATATCAAATGGATGTGAAAAGTGCATTCCTCAATGGTAAGCTTGAGGAAGAAGTATATGTTGCTCAACCCCTGTGCTTTGAAGATCCAAAGAATCCTCGACAAAGTCTTGAGACTCAACAAGGCCCTCTATGGCCTCAAGCAGGCCCCTCGGGCGTGGTATGACACTTTGAAGGAATTCGTCACGAAGAATGGCTTCACACCGGTTCACTCGACCCTACTCTCTTTACTAAATCTTATGATGGTGAACTATTTGTGTGCCAAATATACGTTGATGATATTATCTTTGGCTATACTGACCAACGTTATAGTGATGAATTCGCCTATATGATGAGTGAAGAATATCAAATGTCTATGATGGGAGAGTTGAAAATCTTCTTAGGTCTTCAAATTCGTCAACAGCGCAATGGCATATTCATATCTCAGGAGAAATACCTCAAGGATGTTTTGAGGAAATTTGGCATGCAAGATTGCAAAGGCGTCAGAATTCCTATGCCCACAAATGGCCATCTATGCACTGATGAAAATGGTATTGACTTTGATCACAAGGTATACCGCTCCATGATTGGTTCTTTATTGTACTTATGTGCATCTAGGCCATATATAATGCTTAGTGTTTGCATGTGTGCCCGATTTCAAGCTACACCGAATGAATCACACCATAAGGCTGTGAAGCATATTCTTCGATATCTAGCTCACACACGAACACTAGGATTATGGTACCCCAAGGGCACTGCTTTTGATGTCATTGGATATTCTGACTCTGACTATGCTGATGATCGTGTGGACCGCAAGTCAACATCTGGTACTTGTCATTTCCTCGGACGATCTTTGGTCTGTTGGTCCTCGAAGAAACAGAACTGTGTATCACTATCTACTGCGGAAGCTGAGTACATTCTGCTTTGGTTCTTGCTTGTGCTCAATTGCTGTGGATGAAGCGAACTCTCAAGGACTACGACATCAACGTGAAGAATGTGCCTCTCTCTTTGTGACAATGAGAGTGCCATCAAGATTGCTCACAACCCAGTTCAGCACTCGAAGACAAAGCACATTCAGATTCATCATCATTTTCTTCGTGATCATGTGTTGAAGGGCGACATCTCCATCGAGCACGTGAAGACTAAAGAACAGCTAGCCGATATCTTCACAAAGCCCTTGGATGAGAAGAGATTTAGCAAGTTGCGGTGTGAGCTAAATATCTTAGAATCTTTGAATGTTCTTTGAATAGGACACTCATCCTAACACTTATGCAAAACTGATGACTTAGATGTGCAACACATGAAGAAACGTTTTTCTTCAATCAATGAAGAACAACACTCTAAGTGTGAACAAATTAATGAAGAATTTGATTCTCAAAACCCTACAGCATTCACTTATGGCTATTTCTTCAAGTTGTTCTTCTGCTAAGTGAATGTGATCGGACCCTTCCCCCTCTATGCTATACTCAACCCAATCTATTCACAAATTCTTCGTGTGCATTCTATTTGAAACTCGTTCAAAATCTTCATTGTGTCCTTGTCAGCTGAAAAATTTGCGAACGGAACTTTTAACTTATCTTATCCAAATTTTCGGCTTTGCCGCTCAAACCGTTCCGCTTCCCACGATAGACTTATCTATTCACCCACGATCTAACACGATCTCCACTTTTCAGTACGTGGGTGACACATGTCATGCGAATGAGAAGGGTCAGGAGTACCGGGGGGTTACCGGAACCCCCCGAGGAGTGTAATGGGCCTCATGGGCCTTGGTGGAGAGAGGAAGGGGCAGCCAGGGCAGGCCGCGCGCCCCCTCCCCCTCTAGTCCGAATTGGACTAGGAAGGGGGGCGGCGCCCCCCCCCCCCTTTTTCCTTCCCCCTCTCTCTTCCTTCCTTCCCTCCTACTCCTACTCATGGAAGGGGTGGAATCCTACTTCCGGTGGAGTAGGACTCCCCTTGGGGCGTGCCTAGGAGGTCGGCCTCCTCCCCCTCCTCCACCCCTTTATATACAGGGGAAGGGGGCACCCCATAGACACACAAGTTGATCATTGATCTCTTAGCCGTGTGCGGTGCCCCCCTCCACCATAATCCACCTCGGTCATATCGTCGTAGTGCTTAGGCGAAGCCCTGCGCCCGTAGCTTCATCATCATTGTCATCACGCCGTCGTGCTGACGAAGCTCTACTGGATCGTGAGTTCGTGGGACGTCACCGAGCTGAACGTGTGCAGATCGCGGAGGTGCCGCATGTTCGGTACTAGGATCAGTCGATCGTGAAGACGTACGACTACATCAACCGCGTTGTCATAACGCTTCCGCTTTCAATCTACGAGGGTACGTGGACAACACTCTCCCCTCTCGTTGCTATGCATCACCATGATCTTGCGTGTGCGCAGGAAATTTTTGAAATTACTGCGTTCCCCAACACATACTGCATCTTTGAGCAACAACAAACATATTTACAACATAGGTTCATTCAATCTAAATTATCATAATAGTAGTTCTTACTAGTTTAATGTAGACATCCATTTTCTCGCAATTTATCAACCACTGTTTCCCTTCCGGCGCTTCCAGCCGCTGGAAGATCCCTCGTCTTTGTTCTTATGTGGGTGGAGTCTTTCCTTCATTGGTTGTTGCTGGAGGTGACGTAGCCCATTCTTGATGATTAGGATTCTACGGTACAACTCATAGCTAACATACCCGTCCTTTGCTGCGTACTCAAGGTGTATCGGGGAAAGAAGCTTCCACTCCCAGAACTGATGCTTCTCCTTTGGGAATGGTTTCTTCATGTTCTTGTATGAGGGTTCGATGATGGCTGCTGCAAGGTCACCCATGGAGTCCCTTTCTCCACCACCCTTGATGCAGAATAGCCTCTGGATGTCGACGTGGTGCTCGTCTGGAATTTTGATCCATGCACGGGCAAGCATAGTCTTGTCGCTCCTGGTGTCGACGCTAGTGAAAGTTACCGCTTTCCGTTGTAGGAAGTCAAGTAACACCTGGGAGCGCTCGGACCTGCAGTAGTGGTATACAAGGACATGCTCGCGCATGGCAAGTTGGACGACGGCGATCCCTTGTCGTATGTAACTGCTCTTACGTTTGTACTCGAGGTCGAGGCCGACGAACTTGTTCTTCTCCTCCTTTAGCCATTCCTCGTGCTTTTTGATGATCCGCTCCACGGTCCTTGTGTCGTTGGTGTACACCACCTCCAGCACGGTTGTACCATGGGTAGTGATGTGTTCGGTGAGTGTTGTTAGTTTCCCTCGTCCATGGCTGGAGGTGTGCGGTGGTGAACTGCGGCCGGCGAGAAACTTTCGAGGAAGATGATGCAAATGGAGTCGGAAAACAGAAAGGGATCTTTACTTTGTCGTGCAAAAAAGGAAACCGCCAAAGAGCAGTTGGTAGTCATCCGGTGGTTCCAGGCGTAGATTTTCGGAAACGGGCGTTTGTTTTATCTGTTTTTTTAAGATTTTCACTTATCTTGTTCATTGAATTTTTTTATTCGTTGCGTGCTACGTGTGTGATCCATATGTGCGTATTCCATCTTTGGTTGTGAATGTAGTCGTGTAAACGATAGAACACTCAGCAGATGCACGGTCGTAACTTTGTTGTGAAAACTTTTTTTCGTTTAACAACCTTCCTTGGTGAGGGAGGCATTGTTGTTATGTTATTCGGTGCACAACTGTGTGTTTAGGAAAAGTTGGTGAAGTAAATATAGTTTGCACTTGAAAATGGAGTCCTATTTGGTTTTTAATTGAGATATGTTTCACTAGATGGTTTGAATAAGTTTGATAACATGGCATTGTTATAGGTTTTGAATTCAAGGGTAAACTGCCACAATTTCCATTCCATACTAGTACTACATCCAGACAACAGACAGTGCCAGGGTTAACAGCAGCGAGATGCGGCGATTACACCCGAGGACCATGAACACAGAACAACGACTATCAGGCTACTGTCTGGTGACCTAGCCGCCGAAGCCGTGGAGAGTGCGGCCCTGACGCTTGAGCGCGTAGACGACGTCCATGGCGGTGACGGTCTTGCGGCGGGCGTGCTCGGTGTGGGTAACGGCGTCGCGGATGACGTTCTCGAGGAAGATCTTGAGCACGCCGCGGGTCTCCTCGTAGATGAGCTCCGAGATGCGCTTCACGCCACCGCGCCACGCCAGGCGCCGGATCGCCGGCTTGGTGATGCCCTGGATGTTGTCGCGCAGCACCTTCCGGTGGCGCTTGGCGCCGCTTTGCCCAGCCTTGCCTCCTTGCCGCGGCGGACATGGCCGACGATCTCGAGCTGCGACCGGATGTGGAATCGGAGGAACGGTGGTGGCTACCGGTGCTGTGATTTGCGGGAGGGGCGAGGGCGTTTAACGGGACGAGAGGTTGGAGGAGGCGTCTGCCTGCCGTTGGTTGAGGATGGAGTGAACGGTCGAGATGGCGATCCGGGGGAGGGATGCCGTGGATCAGTGACGTGGCTGAAAGCTTCGACCAGTGGGTTGGCGGGCTGGGTCAGAGGTGTGGCGGCAGCTCGAAATATTTGGCCATTTCCATAAAACAGGCACGTTTTCCATGTAATTAAAATGTAGACCGCTAAAAGCTGTAATTAAAATGCAGAGTAATTTTGTGTTAAAAAAATGCAGAGCACTTAGCTATTCACACACTCGAATGTTTAAATATATTACAAGAGGGAATTTGTAAGACATTTTAAACATCAACCGAGGACATTCTTGTTGAGAACCTGAAGTCAAACGGTGACAAGTTAAGAAAAAAAATAGTAATATGATTTAGTTCGGAAGTGTTACTATCAATACAAAATTGTAATTGTAAAATACAAAAATGGCGAGTACCAACCAAATTCAAGTTAGAACTGCTATGCCAATAATTTCAATCGACGGACATTGTAATAAAGTAGTACTAGACACAAGGATGCATTCAATTAAGCATCTAGCAAATCTATATTTCGGTGCATTATCAGTTCTCGGGAGGCACTACCAAAATTATAATTTTTAGTTTAATTTATAAACTGACGAGTCCAAATGTTCAACTTGATTGATTTTGTGCATTCCCAACTAATTTTCATTTGAAAGGAGCTAAATGCTCTCTAGATAATTCAGAGCAACTCTAGCAGACCCCGCATCCTCCCGACCCGCAAAACGTTTTTGCAGTTCGCGGAAAAACGTCTTTGCGGGTCGGTGCGGATGGCCGCAGTTGCAGACCCCGCATAATGGACTCTTAAAAAAGGATATTCCCAGAATATGCTTTTTTACGGGTTGGGGTTGCGGCGTCTGATCCGGCGCATCTCCTCCCGGCCCGCAAAACTTAAATTTGCAACTCAATTTGATCTAGCATATTGCATTGCATTGACAACATTGGATACAAAAAGCATCACCAAATCTTTACTAGAATAGCAAGACCAAAGAAAACAAGAACTACAAGAATGCATTTTAGAAGCCAATTTCCATAACTGCTCCCACTAGTTGGACTAATATCTTCCCCATGCATTCATTGTTGATCTGTGGATTCTTGATTTTGCATTCTTCTTTCTTCATCTTTGGTTCGGAAGAAGTAGATGTTGCTTCCCCTCTAGTTGCACATGCAGCCGCATCATTGCCTTCGATTGTACTAAGAAGTGCACTAACATCTATTAAATTTCTTTCTATCAACAAATCAATGTATTGCCCTTCCCAAAACCAAAATGAGCATCCTTCGTCCTACACAAAAGAATGAGCAAGCTCGAAGTGAGCCACTGCAATTTAGCTAAATAATGAACTGTGAAACGAGCTACCGCAAGTGCACGTACCCCGTCATTTTCGCATTTGAAGAACACCCATCCGGGGTGCTTCGGCATGCTCGAAGTGAGCCGCAGCACTTTCCACGTGCAGTCGTCGCACTCTATGAGCGGCATCGGCAAGCCACAAAGACGTTGCGCGAGCGCCGAGCCCGATGGACGGCCGGACGAGAACGGCGGGCGGACGAACTCGCACCTGGATGCGGCGATGCGCCCTTGCCTGGGCTGCGGGAGAGGCTCCCTGACCACTCCATCGCTTGGGGCAGCAACCAGCGGCTGGAAAAAGCCAAATCCGGCGGCCCGCGATGAAGTGCCGCAGATCTGCAAATCCGGCGGCCCGCCGACGCAGGGGGAGGCCTCGTGCGCGTGGCGGCCTTCCGGCGTGCTCCTGCCGGCTGCGGTCGCCGGAATCTTGGGCGGCGGCCGGCGGCGGCGCGAGAGGGGAGAGGAGAGGTGGTTGGTGGGAGAAAGCGCGGGATGAAATGTCCCCCCACCAACCGCTTCCGCTTATATGCAGGGCACCGCAGCCGCGAGGGGGAAACCCGCGTTTTCCCGGGTTGGGCTCGGGATTTTGCCGCGCCCCCTAAAAAATTTTGCAGGCAGGGGCGGGATGCGGGGTCTGATCGGGCGGGTTTTTCCGCCCCGGCCCGCATTTTGGCGGTTATTTTACGGGTCGGTGCGGGATGCGGGGTCTGCTAGAGTTGCTCTTAGCTACATAAGTACAAACACAAAGATGAGCTCTGCAGGTTGCACAAGTACTCATAAAAAAACATGCAGGTTGCACAAGCACTTCAGCACTTGTGTGCATGTATGTTGCCTTCAGTTTTCTACTGAGTCGTCTCCTTGTATCAAGTGTTCAGTTTCATAATCGGTGTTCTTCAGATTGTTCATGTGGGAGGGTAGGTATCAAACTGAAAATACTGTAATGTGTATGGAATTTTCTCTGTCGGAATGAGAATGGTTGTCTTCAGTTATTCTGCAAGGAACAGACTAAATTTTTATGGGTGTATTTCAAACCCAGAAAACAAGATAAGTCACTAATTCACTGTGAATATCAATTCAACTTGATATACTTGCTGCATTGCTGTAGCATGTGCTCTAATGACAGATTCTCATTCCTTCATCCGAACTGTTTCTGAGATCTGAAGATCTACAAGAAACTTGCTCGAGTGCAACACATCACTGCTATTCTCATTTTTTATCATTTACCGGAGTTCACTTTTTTAGGATTCAGATAACACTTTACAATATTTACATATATTCTGCATCCATTTTGAGTCACACGATAGAGTGCCATTAGAAATCTTCTCCCATCATAGAGTGCATCAGTAAATTATATAATTTAAAATTAATTGTACAGTTCATAAACGTAATACTAGTAGTGCCTTTTTCCTACAAAATTAAATTCCGTGATGCTTGACTGTTCTAACATCAACACTTAATCAAGAAAAATTGTAGTTGGAGACATCCATGTAACCTGTATTGTAACTGTGTTTGTTCTTTTGAGATTATACAGCACAGAAGCAGGGTTGAGACACTTTCAGCACCGATGTTATCATCAGGAAAGCACTGTTTATGTGTACTACACAGAACTGAACTGGACGAGCGTATTACATATGTTCATTCAGGTTCAGAGGCAACCAACCGGAATAGTTATTTCGAAGAATTTTGACACGGTACTATCATTGATAAGCTACAAAATCGAAGCAATCAAGAACACGGTAACTAAAACTGGCAGGTCATTTCACATGCTTGGGATAGG
Source organism: Aegilops bicornis (assembly GCA_021605145.1). NCBI lineage: Eukaryota > Viridiplantae > Streptophyta > Magnoliopsida > Poales > Poaceae > Aegilops > Aegilops bicornis. The sequence continues at coordinate 645,713,021 of CM038672.1, forward strand.
ACACATATCATCTTTATACTCCTGAATGTAAGAAATGTTCAGGATATTCTGTCCAAGCAATGGCCAGTACACTGGAACAGAACATCAAGCAAACAACTGCTGTTTCGACAGGCGGAACCAGGAATGGCATGAGATTCTAACCAATCGTGGCCAGCGCTTCCTCGATATTCTGGTGCGTTATTTAGGAATTGTGGGTGATGCAACCAATAATATTGCAGGCACGGCATGGAAGCCTGCAGCATTTCCTGAACTTGTAAGATCTGAAGACACAAGACAGGACACCAAGTAACTTGTACCATCAGTATGTTTGCAATTCAGAGCATGGTTCATAGACTTGCGTGATTGCAAAATAACTAGGCAAAGTAGGGATGGTTTCAACGGAATATGTGCACTGAACATCAAACATACCGGCACTGTCATACAACTGGTCGATGGACAAAACTGAAGACGAGCACATTATCGGACAAACAATCTCAGCTGCTCGTTCGTTCAGGTTCAGACGCAGCTGACCAGATTACTCACTACAAAATTGACAGTCTAATGATAATTAAGCTCAAAATCCGAGCAAAATAGAACAAGCTAGCTAAAACAGCCAAGAAATTTGAAAGACATTCAAACGCAGATGAATGAGAACAGGAAGCCAACATTTTTCATTTCCGTTGATGATGGCAACAAGACGGTACCATCAGATTAGGCATAACACATCCACCATGACAAGAACACAGGCACATTCTGAAACCCTACTAGCACACACACTTCCACGGACGAACTCAGCCTAACAAGGATCTAACACACGAAGCATGGATTGCAGATTGCGGCCTAGGCCCTCTCTCCACGGATGCGGCGGGCGAGCTGGATGTCCTTGGGCATGATGGTGACGCGCTTGGCGTGGATGGCGCAGAGGTTGGTGTCCTCGAACAGCCCCACGAGGTAGGCCTCGGCGGCCTCCTGCAGGGCGGAGACGGCGGAGGACTGGAAACGGAGGTCGGTCTTGAAGTCCTGGGCGATCTCCCTCACCAGGCGCTGGAAGGGGAGCTTGCGGATGAGCAGCTCGGTGCTCTTCTGGTACTTGCGGATCTCCCGGAGCGCGACGGTGCCGGGGCGGAAGCGGTGGGGCTTCTTGACGCCGCCGGTGGCCGGGGCGGACTTGCGGGCGGCCTTGGTGGCCAGCTGCTTCCTCGGCGCCTTGCCGCCGGTGGACTTCCTCGCCGTCTGCTTGGTGCGGGCCATGTCGTCGGAGATGTGCTGCGAGGTTGAGGCTGAGGAGGAGGGAGCACTGGGAGGGTTGGGGAATTGGAGTGAGGAAGAAGAGGGGGATGGGACGGTATTATTAAATAGGAGGAGAGCGCCGAGCGGGCGGGGGATTGGAGCGGGGAGCGCGCGTGGGTTTTGGTTTTTCGGGAGGGATGGTTGGGCGTGGAGCGTTGGATTGGATGTGGGGTGCCTGGACGGCTGGGATCTGCGTTCGAGGGGCGATCCGCGGGAAGGGGGATCGCGCGCTCTGATTGGTTGGAGACGGGTCAGGCGGATCGTGGAGAGGCAGATGAAACGAACATGGACTCCGACGAGGCGCGGGCACGTTTTGCTCTTTTGCCGCCAACGTCCCACACGAAAACCTCAGCCCAAAACGAGAATTGACGGAACTAGTGTCTTTTTTTTTGCGATGAAAGTAGTGCTTCTTTTTTGAGATTCGGTGATCGATAGAAACAATTGTTTTACTGCTAGTTTGGTATGCATTATCTGTAATGACCTGAAGCCCTGGTAAATTATTTATGCGGTAATTCATCATAATTCATAAACGCTGATATGTAAACTTATTTACATATAAATGACCATTTTAGAAAAGAATTTATTTTTTCAGTTTGACCGCTGCAGCACACACGCCAAACTACTGATGTTTCTGTAAGTCACTACTAAGAGTTATTTTCAATGGATTCATGACGAGCACGTTCGGGAATCTATTCATTTGGTTGGCTTTTCAGCAAGCGGCAGCACACACGCCAAACTACTGATGTTTCTGTAAGTCACTACTTAGAGTTTTTTTCAATGGATTCATGACGAGCACGTTCGGCAATCTATCCATTTGGTTGGCTTTTCAACAAGCGCAAGCCATGAAAAAATCCCAACCAAACAGGGCCATATACTAATTCTTGATGTTCAATTGTTTTCTTCCATTTCGAGAAGCATTCTTACTCACCAGATGAATATGCTAATTCTTGATGTTCAGTTGTTTTCTTCCATTCCGAGAAGCATTCTTACTCGACAGGTGAATTAAGAGCATCTTCAACAAGCACGCCAATTAAGTCGTGCGCTGGAAAAAAATAGTTTATAGCTCGCGCGGGACCAAAACCGGCGCTCTAGCGCCCACGCGAAAAGTATGCGCGCGGTAAAGTCGGTTCAGCGCGCCGAGCGAAACGGCATCGCGCGCGGTGTATTTGGTGCGTCCGCTCGCGCGCGCTGGAATCTCATCCTCCAGGCATTGGCGCCTCCGCCCGCACCTTCCCCATTTGTTGTGTGCGTGATCCATATGTGTGTATTCCATCTTTGGCTGTGAAAGTAGTCGTGTAAACGGTAGAACACTCAGCAGATGCACGGTCGTAACTTTGTTGTGAAAATGTTTTTTTCGTTTAACAACCTTCCTTGGTCAGGGAGGCACTGTTGTTATGTTATTTGGTGCACAACTGTGTGTCTAGGAAAAGTTGGTGAAGTAAATATAGTTTGCACTTGAAAATGGAGTCATGTTTGGTTTTTAGTTGAGATATGTTTCACTAGATGGTTTGAATAAGTTTGATAACATGGCATTGTTATAGGTTTTGAATCAAAAACTGATTCTTGTTTCGTTTGATTTTTTAAAATGATTCTTTCTGTTTTTTGGTTTTTTGAATTGTGAACTTTTCAAAGGATAAGAACTACATTTGTTCCAATGAATCATTCCGATAGTTCAAACAGCATTTGTTGCAAAGGATCATTCTGATGGTTGAAACAGCGAGATGAGGGTCCATAAGAGCTACATAAGTTCCAGAATTTATTCCGATAGTTCAAGCAAGCACATGGTCCATAATAGTTACATTACTCTACCATCCTAACTAGCAAACTTATGGTAACCAGTGTTTTGCTCCTGGGAGGCATCATCATGAAACGAGCGTTGAACATCGTAGGAGATACACTGTTTGCTTCCATTTTAGGTGCTGGTTCCGACGGAATCTACAGAATGCGTTGAATGATGATGGACACAGAACGATCATGTCGCTCTTTGAAAGTGATTAGAACAACGTTCTTTTCAACAAAGGATGCAGCTGATATGAAGTCTCTGAAAGAAGACTTTTCTATTCTATGCAGTCTTCAGCACGTAGTTCATAATCATCCGCAAAGATGTTCCACTCGCCACCGCAGAACTTTGTGTAGTTTGCCCTATGCTTAAACAAAGCATTGTAAGACCTTCCTTCATGTGTAAGAAGGGCTGGCTCTACCTGCTCTTTACGCAATTTTATTGCTTCTTTCTTCCTCTCATCAATGTATTTAGCGAGAAAAGCTCTGACATTACAAGATACATACTGGAAAAAATAGTAAAAATAACAACCTGTAAGTATAATTTTGAACTCGCGTATTTTTATGTTAAAATTTTTCTTAAATTGGATATGAATTTTTGATAAGAATTACATATAACAACATAATGGTATTATAAATTAATGGATACAGATTTTTGGCATATGTTGACTAATTTTAATTAGAACTGAAGATGCACTATAGTAATCAAGGCATAGGCAGGCAAACTAATGGAAAATGAAAATACAAGACATGTGCGAAGAAGTGATAGCAGGGGAACCTAGTGTAGGTGCAAGGGGGTATGAGTAACAACGACGATTTCTACTGTGTTGTAAGCAACTAATATGTTAGTAATGCTTACTAACCATGCGGCTCCAGCAATTTTCGTCAAGAATAACCTCAAACTGCTGGAGAACTTCAGGGTGTGGTTACATGAGGTCACTTTGGTTGGCGGCAGCTAGGGCAAATCATACCTAAATAATTCGGAACAACTATGTTAAGAAAACAAGAATATCATAACAATTTAAAACAAGTTTCAACGTTGAAGGTACACAACGACTAGCTTCAACTATGTTAGCCATATTAAAAATATCCGTATGAAGGCAAACAACAACTACAAATTTACCAGAAATCTTCTCATCTACTCGTTCCAGAAAAGCAGTATGACAGAGTTTAGATCGCTCCTTTAGATTTTCAAATGGTTTTTATATTCCTTTAGAGAATGAAGTCGTTGTACCGAATCTGATGCTTCAATAACTATCAAATGAAAAACCTAAACATGAAACAGTAATAATTTAAATATCGTTTTCAAAACGTAAATACGGATCGGAGCATGCTGCTTACACATATGCTTTTTACCTGGGAGTGAAGAAGAACGGGCGTCGACGAACGGAGATTTGGGTAGGGGAAGCTTAGGTCAAGCACCAACGACCAACAAATCTACAAGAGAAGCACGGCTTAGAAGTTAATCGAGAGACCCACAATAACTTGTTTGAAATGAGACTGTGTGCGGGGAAGAAGCACGAACCCTAGAAGTAGGCGGACGGGTAAGGCATATGGGTTGTGATGGGAAGCTTAGGGCAAGCACCCACGGCCAGCAATCTACGAGAGAAGCACGACTTAGAAATTAATCGAGAGACCCAATAAAAACTCTACAATAACTTGTTTGAAATCAGATTGTGTGCGGGGAAGAAGCACGAACCCTAGAAGCAGGCGATGGAGAAGGCAAGTGAGTTGTGATGTGGCTGAGGGAGTCGGAGCTTATTGAAATATAAAGGAGACGAGAGAGAGCAAGAGTAGTAATGAGTGCTTCTTTTTTTATTTTTTATTCTATGAAATGGAATGAATGCTGGTTGTAGATGGTGTGCGTGCATTCCAAGGTGTTATGGGGACACGAGACGTTTGACTCGTCCAGCTGCCTCTCATTGTAGTTGTCCAGCTGTGCTGCCTCCCAGCGGACTCTTCTACATGCCTATCGTGCCTCACAGACTTTTTGTAAGGCACAGTTATACATGCTGAAAAGCATACTCGTGCTTCTGTGATTTAATTGTTTTTATTCACATGTTTAATCAGATATGGTTGGGTGTGTCTTTAGGAGAGGAACGGTAATGATGTTATTAGATGCACGGTCGTTGAAGCAGGAGAGGCATGGTCGATACATCGAGGAAGGCAAATTGACGGGAGGCATGATGGTTCCTAATGAGAGGCACTTTTGCATCTGAAATGGAGTCACGGTTCGTGACTCTGCGATTGCAATTTTTTTTCAGGCAGTCATTGATCCAGAGAGCCACTGTTTTTATGTTCGTTGGGTTCAGGCAGGAATATGTATGATATCGTGCTTTTGTTTTGGCAATGTTTTTAGTGGTACGCAGACACATGGTTTGTCTTTAACAAAGTGGAGGCACGCGTGTGGCTTTTGTGCTAGCTGATGTCTACTACGCAGCCTTCCTCTTGTAGACGTTGTTGGGCCTCCAAGTGCAGAGGTCTGTAGGACAGTAGCAAATTTCCCTCAAGTGTATGACCTAAGGTTTATCAATCCGTGGGAGGCGTAGGATGAAGATGGTCTCTCTCAAACAACCCTGCAACCAAATAACAAAAGAGTCTCTTGTGTCCCCAAGACACCCAATACAATGGTAAATTGTATAGGTGCACTAGTTCGGCGAGGAGATGGTGATACAAGTGCAATATGGATGCTGGATATAGGTTTTTGTAATCTGAAAGTATAAAAACAGCAAGGTAACTAATGATAAAAATGAGCACAAACGGTATTGCAATGCTAGGAAACAAGGCCTAGGGTTCATACTTTCACTAGTGCAAGTTCTCTCAATAATAGTAACATAATTGGATCATATAACTATCCCTCAACATGCAACAAAGAGTCACTCCAAAGTCACTAATAGTGGAGAACAAACGAAGATATTATGGCAGGGTACGAAACCACCTCAAAGTTATTCCTTCCAATCAATCCGTTGGGTTATTCCTATAAGTGTCACAAACAGCCCTAGAGTTCGTACTAGAATACCACCTTAAGACACACATTAACCAAAACCCTAATGTCACCTAGATACTCCAATGTCACCTCAAGTATCCGTGGGTATGATTATACGATATGCATCACACAATCTCAGATTCATCTATTCAACCAACACATAGAACCTCAAAGAGTGCCCCAAAGTTTCTATCGGAGAATCAAGACGAAAATGTGTGCCAACCCCTATGCATAGGTTCATGGGCGGAACCCGCAAGTTGATACGTCTCCATCGTATCTACTTTTCCAAACACTTTTGCCCTTGTTTTGGACTCTAACTTGCATGATTTGAATGGAACTAACCCTGACTAACGCTGTTTTTAGCAAAATTGCCCATGGTGTTATTTATGTGCAGAAACAAACATTCTCGGAATGACCTGAAACTCCACGGAACAACTTTTCCGAAATAATAAAAAAATCCTTGCCAAAGATGAAGACCAGGGGGCCCACACCCTGTCCACGAGGGTGGGGGGCGCCCCCCTAGGGCGTGCCCCCCTACCTCGTGGGCCCCCTGGAGCTCCTCCGACGCCAATTCCAACTCTATATATTTGCTTTTGGGGAGAAAAAAATCAAGGAGAAAGAAATCATCGTGTTTTAATACGGAGCCGCTGCCAAGCCCTAAAACCTCTCGGGAGGGCTGATCTGGAGTCCGTTCGGGGCTCCGGAGAGGGGTATTTGTCGCCGTCGTCATCATCAACCATCCTCCATCACCAATTTGATGATGCTCACCACCGTGCGTGAGTAATTCCATCGTAGGCTTGCTGGACGGTGATGGGTTGGATGAGATTTATCATGTAATCGAGTTAGTTTTGTTAGGGTTTGTTCCCTAGTATCCACCATGTTCTGAGATTGATGTTGCTATGACTTTGCTATGCTTAATGCTTGTCACTAGGGCCCGAGTGCCATGATTTCAGATCTGAACCTATTATGTTTTCATGAATATATGTGAGTTCTTGATCCTATCTTGCAAGTCTATAGTCACCTACTATGTGTTATGATCCGCAACCCCAAGTGACAATAATCGGGACCACTCCCGGTGATGACCATAGTTTGAGGAGTTCATGTATTCACTATGTGCTAATGCTTTGTTCCAGTTCTCTATTAAAAGGAGGCCTTAATATCCCTTAGTTTCCATTAGGACCCCGCTGCCACGGGAGGGTAGGACGAAAGATGGCATGCAAGTTCTTTTCCGTAAGCACGTATGACTACATTCGGAATACATGCCTACATGACATTGATGAATTGGAGCTAGTTCTGTTTCACCCTATGTTATGACTGTTACACGATGAACCACATCCGGCATAATTATCCATCACCGATCCAATGCCTACGAGCTTTACATATACTGGTTTACGCTTGTTTACTTTCCGTTACTCGTTACAATCACTACAAAACACCAAAAATATTACTTTTGCTTTCATTACTCTTTTGTTACCATTACCACTATTATCATACTAATTTGCTACTAAATACTCTGCTGCATATATTAAGTTATCCAGGTATGGCTGAATTGACAACTCAGTTGCTAATACTTGAGAATATTCTTTGGCTCCCCTTGTGTCGAATCAATAAATTTGGGTTGAATACTCTACCCTCGAAAGTCGCTATGATCCCTACACTTGTGGGTTATCAAGACTAATTTCTGGCACCGTTGCCGGGGAACATAGCTCTATTCTTTGAGTCACTTGGGATTTATATCTGTGGGTCACTATGAAGAACTTGAAAGACGCTAAGACAACAATTTAACCCTCAACTACGAGGGGAGGTAAGGAACTGCCATCTAGCTATGCACTTGATTCACCTTCTGTTTTGAGTAAGCTTGTGACACCTAAACCTGCTTCTGCTATTCGTTTCGATATGTCGCATGTTATTGATGATGCCACTTCTGCTATGCATGATACTTATGATGAAACTACTTCTATGCTTGATACTACTATGCCCCTTAGTGATTTTCTTGATGAACAAATTGCTAGGGCTAGAGAGAAAGAAATTATTGAAACTGATCATGTTGATGAAATTGATGATGAAAACATGCGTGTTATTCCTGAGGGTTATATTTTTTATAAAGAAGCTTCTGCTGCTATTTTTGCTTGCAAAGATAACGATGAGCTTAGAAGGTTATTAGCTAAATGGAATAATCAATCTCTTAATGATAGAATGAGGCCCGACCATGCTTTTGCTACTTCACCTATTTGTGTTGCCGATAAGGATTATGAATTCTCTGTTGATCCTGATATAATTACTTTGGTTGAATCTGATCCTTTTCATGGCTATGAATCTGAAACTGTTGTGGCACATCTTACTAAATTAAATGATATAGCCACCCTGTTCACTAATGATGAGAGAACTCGCTACTTATATATCCTTAAAATATTTTCGTTCTCATTAAAGGGTGATGCTAAGATATGGTTTAATTCTCTTGATCCTGGTTGTGTGCGTAGTCCCCAGGATATGATTTATTACTTCTATGCTAAATATTTCCCTGCTCATAAGAAACAAGCTGCCTTGAGGGAAATATACAACTTTGTGCAAATTGAAGAAGATAGTCTCCCACAAGCTTGGGGGAGGCTTCTCAAGTTACTTAATGCTTTGCCTGATCATCCTCTTAAGAAAAATGAAATACTTGATATCTTTTATAATGGACTAACCGATGCTTACAGAGATTACTCCGGATAGTTGTCTTTGGTTCCTTTTAGGGAAAGAACACGGATGAAGCTGAAATTCTATTGAATAATATGTTGACAAATGAAAATAATTAGACACTTCACGAGCCAGCTCCTGAGCCAATTCTTGAGCCTATTCTGAACCAACTCCTAAGAAGAGAGGTGTTCTATTTCTCGATCTGAAGATATGCAAGAGGCAAAGAAATCTATGAAAGAAAAAGGTATTAAAGCTGAAGATGTTAAGAATTTACCTCCTATTGAAGAAATACATGGTCTTAATTTATCACTTTGTTGAATAAACACATGATCTTAATCCATTACCTATTGAAGAACCTCGGTCTTGATAACCCGACACGGGTAGTAAAGGTAAATTCTCTCTATAGATTTGATGAAGGTGATATTCCTCATTATAAGTCGATAGACGATTGCTTAGAAGAGTTTGATAATTTTATTGTCAAACAAGAAAATTTCAATGCTTATTTTGGTAGACAATTAAAACAAAATACTTATATGATTAAACACTTGGGTGATTATATGGCTGATGTTAGATGTGAACTTAAACTTGTTAGTAAACATGCTTCTATGGTTACCACTCAAGTAGAACAAGTACTTAAAGCTCAAAATGATTTTCTCAATGAAATGAATAGTAAGAAAAATGATTATGCTGTTAGAGTGGCTACTAGAACTGGTAGAATGACTCAGGAACCTTTGTATCCCGAAGGCCACCCTAAGATAATTGAGCAAGATTCTAGAGAAATAATATTGATGCACCTAGTTCTTCTAAAAGGAAGAAAAAGAAAATGATAGGACTACTGCAAACTTCTAGCGAACCTATTGCTTTGAACCACCTGGGAATCCAAATGATATATCTATTTACGATCTTTGAAACACAACTGCGGTAATGAACATGAACCTAGTGAAAATGTTAATGATGATGTTCATGATGATGCCCAACCTAGTAGTAATAATGATGTAGAAGTTGAACCTGTTGTTGATCTTGATAACCCACAATCAAAGAATCACCGTTATGATAAGAGAGACTTTGTTGCTAGGAAACATGGTAAAGAAAGAGAACCATGGGTTCAGAAACCCATGCCTTTTCCTCCCAAACCATCCAAGAAAAAAGATGATGAGGATTTTGAGCGCTTTGCTGAAATGATTAGACCTATCTTTGCGTATGCGATTAATCGATATGCTCAAAATGAATCCCTATGCTAAATATATGAAAGATATTGTCACTAATAAAAGAAAGATACCGAAGCTGAAATTTCCACCATGCTTGCTAATTATACTTTTAAGGGTGGAATACCAAAGAAACTTGGAGATCCAGGAGTACCTACTATACCATGCTCCATTAAAAGAAACTATGTTAAAACTGCTTTATGTGATCTTGGAGCCGGTGTCACTGTTATGCCTCTCTCTTTATATCGTAGACTTGATTTGAATAAGTTGACACCCACTGAAATATCTTTTCAAATGGCCGATAAATCAACTGCTATACCTGTCGGTATTTGTGAGGATGTACTGCTGTGGTTGCAAACATTACTATTTTAACGGACTTTGTTATTCTTGATATTCGAGGACGATAGTATGTCTATTATTCTTGGAAGACCTTTTTTGAATACTGCAGGGGCTGTTATTGATTGCAACAAAAGCAATGTCACTTTTCATGTTAATGGTAGTGAGCATACGGTACACTTTCCGAGGAAACAACCTCAAGTTCATAGTATCAACTCTATTGGAAAAGTTCCATCAATTATATTTGGAGGTTTTGAATTTCCTCTTCCTACTGTCAAGAAGAAATATGATATACTTATTATTGGGGATGTGCATATCCCCGTTGAGGTAACATAGTGTTATTCAAGATTTCTCTGGTTCCATGTTAATCGGAATGAGTTTGTTAACAAGACTTGATCAACCTTGTTAGTGGATTCCTTTTGGTGAGCATGAGGTGGATGAAACTAGAAGGCACAACCTTCTGTACCCTCTTTATACTTTCTGTTATTTAGTTGAAATAAAGTAAAAATAGTACTTTTATGTGTGTTTCCTGATTTATTCGTGCAATATAAAAATACCCCGAAAATAAAAGTCCTCCAAATGCCATGCCAACTTAATATGATTTTTTCGGGAATATTTGAGGATTTATGAAACTGAAAACACCACGGGGGGAGCTGCCACCTGACCACGAGGGTGGAGGGCGCGCCCTACCCCCCCAGGGCGCGCCCCCTGCCTCATGGGCCCATGGTGGCCCTCCGCCACTTATTCCTGCACCCATCCTCTTCTTCTTCCTCCCACAAACACGAATATGTGGTTCAAGCAGGAGTTCTAGCTCACTTTGCCGCGATTTTCGATCTCCTTGCTCAAAGCACCTCTCACAAAGCTGCTTGGGGAGATTGTTCCTTGGTATGTGACTCCTCCATTGGTCCAATTAGTTTTTGCTCTAGTGCTTTATTCATTGCAAATTTATGCTGCATAGGTGACCGTGTTCGTGAGCTTGCATGTAAAATTTATATGGTTCCAAGTAGTTCTAGTGCACGATATATCCTCTAGGCACTTGTAGGAGTAGTTGCTATCAATTTTATTGAGCTTGGCTCACTTTTGTTTGAAGTTACTAAAAATTTCAGAATATTTCAGAAAATGATGAAGAGACTTTTGAGGGGCTCATCGAGTCAAGCTCGAAGGAAAAGCAAAATGAAGAAGCACATAGGCCCAAATATAATTTGCCTCGCATGCTGGAGGTCCGGCCGTGTGAATGGCCTTCCGATGAATTCTTGAGACAAGCCGGGATTTATGAGGATTTTTATTCATTGGCTGAGGATGCTGGCCTCACCGACTTCCTCCGCGACCAACATCATCAATATCTCTTACTCACTAATACTTTTGTGCAAAACTTCTACTATTTTCCTAAGGAATCACCTCCTTCAGTAGAGTTTCATTTATATGACGTTGTTAAGAAAATGCCACTAGATGAATTTTGCGAGGTTTGCAAAATAACCTTCGAGGGTACCTTAGATGAACCACATCGTAAGGATGTGGAAGAATTTATTAACACCATCACTGTGGGGGAAACCAGGAAGGTTTCCGATGCAAGAATCACTAGCGTACATTTTCTTGTCTTACGCTAATTTGCCTTATTTGCTAGTCGTTGCTTGATTGGTCGCGGAAACTTTGGAAACCTTAGTGTTCCTGATATTATCATTTTGTTCCATGGTTTATACCGCGATAACACTATTAGTATGGGCAGAATTATTGCTAAGCGGTTAAGTTTGAACCATACTAAAGGCCCCATCTTTGGAGGTATTTATGCTTCGCGCCTAACTGCACATTTTAACATACCCATTAGGCTTTATGAGAAAGAAGAAAAATTGTTGCCTAGTGCTTATTTAGATTATAAGTGTATGCTAGCGCATGATTTTATTGTTAAGAATCGGGAAGGGGAGCTTAAATACAAATTGTACTTTAATAAACATCACCCGGAGACTATTACCTTGCCTGCTCCTTCCTTATTTAATTTATCTGAAGGTCCGTATCTCGTTCCGTGGGCGGCCGTTCAAGCTTACGGGAACCCTACACCAGCCCCGGAGCCGGAACCACAATTTGAGCCTCCACGACAGTCTGATTACTTTTGGGATCCGGAGGTGGCTGCCAGTCAGTGGCAGTCAAAGTCCTCTTCGTCGCAGTATGACCCCAGCTACACCTACGGATATCCGCCAGGCCATCCCTCGCAATGAACCAACTTAGGCCAAAAGCCTAAGCTTGGGGGAGTACATATTTCCCACCGACATTACATTTATGTTCACACACACTCATTACTAGATGCCGGTGCTCATACTCTTTCACTGTAATATCCATGTTAGTTTATTTTCTTTTTCCCGCTTTCTTCTTGTGTGTTTGTTAAACTTTAAGAAAAACAAAAAAAATAGTAATAGCTTCTAGTTAGTGTACTTTTCCTGCTGTAGTGGTAATAATTAAAAAGAAAACCCAAAAAGATTTCCCGTTCTTCTTTTGCTTGTTGGGAGCTTTCCCGTGTAAATACTTTTTATTTCTTTCCTTTTCTTTGGGGGTCGATAGGAGAAGACCATGATTAAATTGTTGAAGTGGCTCTTATATGCATTATTGTTGATTTAACCAAGATCCCATATTGCCTTGTCTTCTCCTGCTTATTGAATGCTCACAGATTCCAGCTTAGTCCAATGCACGTACACTCTTATTATTATTCACATCATTCGGTCGTGCAAGTGAAAGGCAATAATGACGATATATGATGGACTGACTGAGATAAGCGAAGCTGGTATGAACTCGACCTCTCTTGTTTTTGTAAATATGATGATTTCATCATTCTTGATTCAGCTTATTATGAATAAACATGTTTGCAATGACAATTAGAGATCATAGTTGCTTATGCCATGCTTGATTAGCTATGAGTTATAATGCTTTACCTTGCGTGCCAACATGCTATTAAAATGGTTGTGATGTGGTATAGTGGGGTGGTATAGTCCTTTGAATGATTTAAGTGACTTGACTTGGCACATGTTCACACATGTAGTTGAAACAAATCAACATAGCCTTCACGATATTTATGTTCATGGTGTATTATATCCTACTCATGCTTGCACCCAATGTTTATTAATTTTAATGCATGTTCATGGCTGTTGTCGCTCTCTTGTTGGTCGCTTCCCAGTCTTTTGCTAGCCTTAACTTGTACTAAGCGGGAATACTGCTTGTGCATCCAATCCCTTAAACCCCAAAGTTATTCCAGATGAGTCCACTATACCTTCCTATATGCGGTATTTACCTGCCGTTCCAAGTAAATTTGTATGTGCCAAACTCTAAACCTTCAAATAATCATTCTGTTTTGTATGCTCGAATAGCTCATGTATCAACTAGGGTTGTCCTTATCTTCCATGTTAGGCGGGTTATTCTCACGAGGAGTGGACTCCACTCCTCATTCACGAGAAAATGGCTGGTCTCCGGGATGCCCAGTTGTCGGTGTCAAAACCGGCGGATCTCGGGTAGGGGGTCCCGAACTGTGCGTCTAGGCGGATGGTAACAGGAGACAAGGGACACGATGTTTTACCTAGGTTCGGGCCCTCTTGATGGAGGTAAAACCCTACGTCCTGCTTGATTAATATTGATGATGTGTGTTACAAGAGTGGATCTACCACGAGATCAAAGGGGCTAAACCCTAGAAGCTAGCCTATGTTATGATTGTTGTATATTGTATATCTGTCGACTAGCCTGGCCCTGGTTTATATAATGCACCAGAGGCCTAGGATAACAAGAGTCCTAGCCGAATACGCCGTTGGGGGAGGAGTCCTTGTCTTGATCGCCAAGTCTTGTGGAATCTTCCTTGTATGCGGCAACTGTCTGGACTGGCCCATGAGTGTACGACCATGGGGATCCTCGGCCCAATCCAACTGATCGGGAGACGACGTGGTGAGTACCCCTAGTCCGTAACACCGTCAAGAGCCCCTCGAACCGGTCTTTAAGTTGGGGACGCCTCGATTCTTCCGAACTGTTCTTCATCTTGGTCGTCGGTCTTGAAAACTGGTTCAACAAATCTTCTCATCTTCGATCTTGAGGATCGCCGAAATGCATTCGACGAGTTTACACGTCGGGTATCCAAGGAGCCCCTTTAAGTTTACGGCCTTTATCAATGCCTTGTTATTTTTTATGCCACGCCTCGGGTTTGAAGTTGTTCCCGGGCGGCAGCGTCCTCTTGCGTCCGAGCTCCAACGCCGGACTGCATTCGAGGTATCTTTTGCAGCCGAGCACCAACGCCGGACTGCTTCCCAGCTCTATCGCCGGACTATGTATCCGAGCTCCAACGCCGGACTATGTATCCGAGCTCCAACGCCGGACCGTATCCGAGGTGTCGTAAATCACCTTGGTTCAAAGAAGTTCGAAGGAGTTTAGCCGAGCTTAATGCCGGAAATGCCCTCTATGGAGCCAGCCACTAGCGCCCGAGCTTTATGTCGGATCGCTTCCGAGGTGGTGCACCACCCGAATGTGGGCCGATTTTGTCAATATTTTTGATTGGTGCAATTTATTCTCTGCCGAGATACATAGCCGTGAGCCCTCAAGGTGGGTATCGGTCTAAAACCCGAGATGCACATGAAGGATGACATAAGACCGCTGATCCTCAGAGTCACGAGACTCAAAGTTGATTTGCAAAAGCGATGCGAGGATCAAGTCCTAGCTTCGGCGTAATACTTTGGGACACAAAAGCGGCGTGCTCGATCCTCAAGACTCAAAGTTGGGTGCGGCCGACCAACCCGAGGATCAAAATCTCCTCGGACACTTTGTATTACACTTAAAATTTTACGCATTGGATGTGCAATGCAAGAGCCCCCGAGACACCGGGTCGAGTGGCAACACAAGATCGAGGGATCGATGTGCCCTTTAATATTTGTAAATAATAAGCCCGAAGCCCAAGTAGCCCCGAGCCTTAATGCGGGCACGGGTGGTCAATTAAGGATCGATATCCATAGTAAAATCACAAATTATGTGTAATGACTCAATGTATCCAAGTACTTTATGTCATTAATGCTCGGATCCGCATTGTACAAAACTTTGTTGACCGACCATCAGCTTCAACCTCCTCGGCCAGTGGCTGAGAAGTGTTTGTCCTACTTTATAAAGCCTTTATGAGGGCAAAGATTTACGACAAACAAGGCAATCTGGCCATACGGTTTTATAAACAAAGGTCTGTGAGAGAGATATATTATATTACTGTTTAATGTAAGAAATGTCTTCCAAAGAAAATAGTCCCGCTATCGGTTCCTTTCTTTGGGTTGTCATGCTAAGCATGATCATGAAACCTCAGCTCCAATGTAAGAGCAAAATATTGAGGATTTAGTTTGGGAGGCGATTACTAGCCCCAAGCGGTTGTTTGGCGACAGTCGAGGTCAAGCCGGAAACACTTCGGCCAATTTTATGAATGGCTCGTCTTTTAATATAGTCATCAGATCGCTGACCAGTTTACACCTATTGTGACACTCAGTTTTTGGCTTTCTCCACTGAGGTGCTTGACCATGCGAGCTGGAAGCACAATCGCAGTGGTTCTCCCTTTGCACACCTAGCCGAACAAAGCGGAACGTAGGAGGCAAGCGGGAGCCGGACACCCAACTATTGACCAAGACACAATTCAAACTGATGCATATATAGCAATATCCGAGAATGTTTTTGCCGAATCTCTAAAGGTGTCCGGCGTTGCCTGCGAGACTTGTGCGAAAACACACAAATAGTTTAAAAGTGCCAAAAGCTTGGAAAACCAAAAACTTCAAGAAGAACATGACGTAGAACAAGATTAAGTGTTCGGTGCCAATCCGAAAGTTGGACTTTAGAAAAAAAGTGCTTCGCTGCGTGCTTTAACATGACACATCCTATCTCAAGACTTCAGCGGGTCAGCCTCTGACAGTCTCCCCATCCCAAGGCGGAGTACTTCTCATTAGGCCAGTTTAGAAAAACTCTAAGCGGTTTTGAGAGAGAAATTAGGCTCCCGGCTAGTGACCGCACACTCGTGTCGAGAAAAGGAGTGATAAATAATAATAAAAACTCTGCAACGACTAAGAAGAAAAACACTTATTATAAAACGGCTCAAATAAACATAAGAGCCCCCAAGTGACTTGGGTAAAAGTTGACTATATAATGTAAGGTGACATGTAAAATGCCTTCTAGCCGGATTGTAGATCGTTTGTCGTAGCGGACCTTTTCGCTTCAACCTCTGGACCCAATAGTCTGGAGTGTGTCCGAATACCCTCGTGGTTATAAAAACCGGGGCATGCGTGGAGACCAGGCGTAGGGGTCATTAGTGCTTTATCAGACAAGTGCCCAACTAGTTATGTTATATTACATGGTTAGTAAGAAACATCTTCCGGGAGAATAGTTCCATTAGGGGTTCCTTTCTCGAGGCATGCCCTAAAGTGCATGTCCGGATCGCGAAAAGAGCAGAAAAACATCCGGGGCAGGTAAATGAATAGGTAAGAAATCATCTTTTAGTTCACCGACCGAGTATTCCCTTAAGAACGCTTAGCTTTGGCTTCACCCGGTCGAGGTACACATCCGGTGACCCGGCAAGAATAATCGCAGAGGTGCACCCTTTACCACCTAGCCAAACAATCGGGAACGTAGGGGTAAGCACAGGAGCCAGGCAACCCAGCTTGGCCAAAACTTAAGTCATATCGATGCATATAATGGTGAATAAAAGGTACATGCGGAAGTGTGACACATGTGTTGGGCATAAAGCCGAATTAATAAGCTTCATAAAGAAGCCCCGAGTATAATGAGCGCGGGTAGCGCGTCAAGTGTCTTGAACAAAGTTTCGACAAGGAAAATTTTTACACGCAACTTTTTTCCAAAAAGTATAATGCTTGGTCGAACCGAACACAAGTTAGAAATTTAAAACTTTGAGCATGAAGGCAACTTAGCTGGTTAATGTGTTCGGTATTGACGATGCGGTCCGAGCTTGATGCGGGACAAGGTTCCATCCCTCAAGCCGGTCCCGAGGTGGCGGAGCAAAGAGCTCGGCACTGTGAAGTGGTGACATAGCACGGTCAATGCAGGACGGCAGAGTGATGCCGAAGTCCCTTGCATGGGGTAATGAAGTGTTGACGAAGCACCCCGTCCAGCCGAGGTGACGCCAAAGGATATAGTCCGGCTGGATCATTTTCCTGTGCACAATAAATAGTGCAGATCGGGGATAATAGTAATAATAGGAATTAAATAAATGTTGCTTAATTAATAATTTATGGAATGTGAGTAATAAAAGAAATATGGCTGGCGAAGTCAATGTCGATGCAGGCGGCGGCGTGATGCTTGGTAAAGGCATGGCAAGGCCTGAATTCTGTGTCGATTCGAAAGTTACGGATGCGGCGTTAGCCGGACTATGTCTGAAACCGACCGAACCACCATGCAACCATCGTTAATGCGGCCACCATTTGATAGACCTGCGTACATATGATGGACAAACCAGAGTAATAATTCGTTGGAAAAAATGAACCCGAACAAGCAAAAAATACTAGGATTAATAGCACCTGGTTTATTTATTGTAGCAATCTGAAGAAAGGTGATTCCCAAAATTGGGACTCGATCCGCGCACCCATTGCCTGGTCGGCTAGTGACGCCGAAGTGTCCGGAGTAGGTTGATGAAGAGATGGCGAAGCCCCCGGTCCAACCGAGATGTCGAAGTAGGTTGGCGTGATGGACACCAGCTTGAAGAAGCAATATTGCGGCCCTGCCGATGCAGGTCGTGACGTGGTCGATGCCGGCTTGATGAAGCGACCGTGCAGCGATGCCGGTATGCCCGCTCCGTGTAATCCGTGGGGCGGCGATGTTGGTGATGATTTATCCTTCGCGATGCCGGACTCTTGTTCGGCTTGCCGAGATGATGATCTGAAGAAGTTGAGCTCGGCTCAACAAAGTGACGACATGTCTAGCGTAGGTCGGCAACCGTGGAGCAATATTGCCGGACTGGTTTGACACCAAAGATGATGTTGAAGATCATGTTCAAAAGATCTTAAAGTTAGTGGGATGTGTTTGGAAACAAAACACAATACCCCATACAAAACTTCCTTCAAAAGGATGTCCAAATCCCGTTCATAAAAAAGACGAACTCGGGTCGGATTCGTTTCGACAGAAAACAGATCCGAAAAGTGATGCACTAATCGGAAGGTTACCGGAGTTTGGACGGTCGGATCGAGCTGAACTTTTGAGGGGTGGTAGATATAGGAATTCCGCAGCCGATCAACGGTTGGATCTTCCAAAGGAAGTCCGAGCTAGAAGCTGGACACCACGCCCTAAACTCGTCCGGATTCTCATCCATATTCAATGCGGCTCCGGTATATCAGAGATTGCTAGAGATTCCTCCATCGGAACTCGACGAAATTTTCCAGGGTTGTTGTAGACTCAATTCCGCACAATTCCACTGAAGCAATCGTTAAAACGACGCTTGAGGAGGCGGTGGCGACGGACAAAAGTCCGCTGTCCAGAAAAACAGTACGGTCACTTGAGGGCAATGTCGATGTTGAGCCCCCGGGCCCCCTGGATGATTCCTCCATGATCTTGATAGAGATCGAAGTTTATGTTGATGAAGGCCCTCATCTGAACATGACGATCGGAGGTAGGGCGCAGTCCTTGGTCGAACCAAGGTGACCAGTCGAGCTGGTGACGAAGATGCCGAAGTCGCAGTTGATCTGCAGGCGAGCCATCGACCTTTTGCCGAACACACAGCGGAACTCTCGGGTAGGGGGTCCCGAACTGTGCGTCTAGGCGGATGGTAACAGGAGACAAGGGACACGATGTTTTACCCAGGTTCGGGCCCTCTTGATGGAGGTAAAACCCTACGTCCTGCTTGATTAATATTGATGATGTGTGTTACAAGAGTGGATCTACCACGAGATCAAAGAGGCTAAACCCTAGAAGCTAGCCTATGGTATGATTGTTGTATATTGTATATCTGTCGACTAGCCTGGCCCTGGTTTATATAATGCACCAGAGGCCTAGGATAACAAGAGTCCTAGCCGAATACGCCGGTGGGGAGGAGTCCTTGTCTTGATCGCCAAGTCTTGTGGAATCTTCCTTGTATGCGGCAACTGTCCGGACTGGCCCATGAGTATACGGCCATGGGGATCCTCGGGCCAATCCAACTGATCAGGAGATGACGTGGTGAGTACCCCCTAGTCCAGGACACCGTCACCAGTCCCATGCTTTAAGCAAACTAAATCAAAATAATTGCAAACAAAACTCCCCCTGGGACTGTTGATAGTTGGAGACACTCGTTGTTTCGAGCAAGTCATGGATTGATGCTTGTTGGTGGAGGGGGAGTATAAACTTTACCATTCTGTTTGGGAACCGCCTATAATGTGTGTAGCATGGAAGATATCACCATCTCTTAGTTGCTATGTTGACAATGAAAGTATGCCGCTCAAAATATTATTTATCTCTATTTCAAAACCGAGCTCTGGCACCTCTACAAATCCCGGCTTCCCTCTGCGAAGGGCCTATCTATTTACTTTTATGTTGAGTCATTACCCTCTTATTAAAAGCACTAGCTGGAGAGCATAGCTGTCATTTGCATCCATTACTGTTAATTCATATTGGGTATGACTATGATTGGATCTCTTTTACCATGAATTACAATGTTTAGTCAGTCCTTGATCTTTAAAGGTGCTCTGCATTTATGTTTTGCGGTTTCAGAAAGGGCTAGCGAGATACCATCTTGTTATATCATATTATGATTTGTTTTGAGAAAGTGTTGTCATCCGAGATTTATTATTATGAATCTCTAGTTGATTATGCAATTGATATGAGTAAATATGAGACCTGAGAATTATTGCAAAGGTGGTTAGTTAAAATCTTTGCTGAAAACCTGAATGTTGGCTTTACATATTTACAACAACAAGAGCAAACAGAGTTTGTAAAAGTTTTTCTTTATCTCTTTCAGTTTATCAACTGAATTGCTTGAGGACAAGCAAAGGTTTAAGCTTGGGGAGTTGATACGTCTCCGTCAGTATCTACTTTACCAAACACTTTTGCCCTTGTTTTGGACTCTAACTTGCATGATTTGAATGGAACTAACCGGACCGACGCTTGTTTTCAGCAGAATTGCCATGGTGTTATTTATGTGCAGAAACAAACATTCTCGGAATGACCTGAAACTCCACGGAACAACTTTTCGTAAATAATAAAAAATCCTTGCCAAAGATGAAGACCAGGGGTCCCACATCCTGTCCACGAGGGTGGGGGCGCCCCCTAGGGCACGCCCCTACCTTGTGGGCCCCCTAGAGCTCCTCCGACGCCAACTCCAACTCTATATATTTGCTTTCGGGGAGAAAAAAATCAAGGAGAAGAAATCATCGCGTTTTACGATACGGAGCCGCCGCCAAGCCCTAAAACCTCTCGGGAGGGCTGATCTGGAGTCCGGTCGGGGCTCGGAGAGGGGATTCGTCCCGTCGTCATCATCAACCATCCTCCATCACCAATTTCATGATGCTCACCGCCGTGCGTGAGTAATTCCATCGTGAGGCTTGCCGGACGGTGATGGGTTGGATGAGATTTATCATGTAATCGAGTTAGTATTGTTAGGTTTGATCCCTAGTATCCACTATGTTACGAGATTGATGTTGCTATGACTTTGCTATGCTTAATGCTTGTCACTAGGGCCCGAGTGCCATGATTTCATATCTGAACCTATTATGTTTTCATGAATATATGTGAGTTCTTGATAATATCTTGCAAGTATATAGTCACCTACTATGTGTTATGATCCGTCAACCCCGAAGTGACAATAATCGGGACCACTCCCGGTGATGACCATAGTTTGAGGAGTTCATGTATTCACTATGTGCTAATGCTTTGTTCCGGTTCTCTATTAAAAGGAGGCCTTAATATCCCTTAGTTTCCATTAGGACCCCGCTGCCACGGGAGGGTAGGACGAAAGATGTCATGCAAGTTCTTTTCCGTAAGCACGTATGACTACATTCGGAATACATGCCTACATTACATTGATGAATTGGAGCTAGTTCTGTGTCACCCTATGTTATGACTGTTACATGATGAACCGCATCCGTCATAATTATCCATCACCGATCCAATGCCTACGAGCTTTCCATATACTGGTTTACGCTTATTTACTTTCCGTTGCTACTGTTACAATCACTACAAAACACCAAAAATATTACTTTTGCTTTCATTACTCTTTTGTTACCATTACCACTATTATCATACTACTTTGCTACTAAATAATTTGCTGCAGATATTAAGTTATCCAGGTGTGGCTGAATTGACAACTCAGTTGCTAATACTTGAGAATATTCTTTGGCTCCCCTTGTGTCGAATCAATAAATTTGGGTTGAATACTCTACCCTTGAAAGCTGTTGCGATCCCCTACACTTGTGGGTTATCAACAGAGTTTAGATCACTCGTTTAGATTTTCAAATGGTTTTTTATATTCCTTTAGAGAATGAAGTCGTTGTACCGGATCTGATGCTTCAATAACTATCAAATGAAAAACCTAAACATAAAACAATAATAATTTAAATATCGTTTTCAAAACGTAAATACGGATCGGGGCATGCTGCTTACGCATATGCTTTTTACCTGGGAGTGAAGAAGAAAGGGCGTCGACGAATGGAGGTTGGGGTAGGGGAAGCTTAGGTCAAGCACCCACGGCCAACAAATCTATGAGAGAAGCACGGCTTAGAAGTTAATCGAGAGACCCAATAAAAACTCTACAATAACTTGTTTGAAATGAGACTGTGTGAGGGGAAGAAGCACAAACCCTAGAAGTAGGCGGACGGATAAGGCAGATGGCTTGTGATGGGAAGCTTAGGGCAAGCACCCATGGCTGAGGGAGTCGGACCTTATTGAAATATAAAGGAGACGGGAGAGAGCAAGAGTAGTAATGAGTGCTTCTTGTTTTATTTTTTATTCTGCGAAATGGAATGAATGCTGGTTGTAGATGGTGTGCGTGCATTCCGAGGTGTTATGGGGACACGAGACGTTTGACTCGTCCAGCTGCCTCTCATTGTAGTTGTCCAGTTGTGCTGCCTCCCAGCGGACTCTTCTACATGCCTATCGTGCCTCACAGACTTTTTGTAAGTCACGGTTATACATGCTGAAAAGCATACTCGTGCTTCTGTGATTTAATTGTTTTTATTCACATGTTTAATCAGATATGGTTGGGTGTGTCTTTAGGAGAGGAACGATAATGATGTTATTAGATGCGCGGTCGCTGAAGTAGGAGAGGCATGGTCGATACATCGGGGAAGGCAAATTGACGGGAGGCATGATGGTTCCTAATGAGAGGCACTTTTGCATCTGAAATGGAGTCACGGTTC
This sequence comes from Aegilops bicornis, assembly GCA_021605145.1. Lineage (NCBI taxonomy): Eukaryota > Viridiplantae > Streptophyta > Magnoliopsida > Poales > Poaceae > Aegilops > Aegilops bicornis. Next base: position 645,735,595 of record CM038672.1, read on the forward strand.
GTGACTCTGCGATTGCAAATTTTTTTCAGGCAGTCGTTGACCCAGAGAGCCATTGTTTTTATGTTCGTTGGGTTCAGGCGGGAATATGTATGATGTCGTGCTTTTGTTTTGGCAATGTTTTTAGTGGTACGCAGACACAGAGTTTGTCTTAAACAAAGTGGAGGCACGCGTGTGGCTTTTGTGCTAGCTGATGTCTACTACGCAACCTTCTTCTTGTAGACGTTGTTGGGCCTCCAAGTGCAGAGGTCTGTAGGACAGTAGCAAATTTCCCTCAAGTGTATGACCTAAGGTTTATCAATCCGTGGGAGGCGAGGGATGAAGATGGTCTCTCTCAAACAACCCTGCAACCAAATAACAAAAGAGTCTCTTGTGTCCCCAACACACCCAATACAATGGTAAATTGTATAGGTGCACTAGTTCGGTGAAGAGATGGTGATACAAGTGCAATATGGATGGTGGATATAGGTTTTTGTAATATGAAAGTATAAAAAAAGCAAGGTAACTAATGATAAAAGTGAGCACAAACGGTATTGCAATGCTAGGAAACAAGGCATAGGGTTCATACTTTCACTAGTGCAAGTTCTCTCAACAATAATAACATAATTGGATCATATAACTATCCCTCAACATGCAACAAAGAGTCACTCCAAAGTCACTAATAGTGGAGAACAAACGAAGAGATTATGGTAGGGTACAAAACCACCTCAAAGTTATTCCTTACAATCAATCCATTGGGCTATTCCTATAAGTGTCACAAACAACCCTAGAGTTCGTACTAGAATAACACCTTAAGACACACATCAACCAAAACCCTAATGTCACCTAGATACTCCAATGTCACCTCAAGTATCCGTGGGTATGATTATACGATATGCATCACACAATCTCAGATTCATTTATTCAACCAACACATAGAACCTCGAAGAGTGCCCCAAAGTTTGTACCGGAGAATCAAGACGGAAACATGTGCCAGCCCCTATGCATAGGTTCATGGTCGGAACCCGCAAGTTGATCACCAAAACATACATCAAGTGAATCACGTGATATCCCATTGTCACCACAGATACGCACGACAAGACATACATAAAGTGTTCTCAAATCATTAAAGACTCAATCCGATAAGATTACTTCAAAGGGAAAACTCGATCCATTACAAGAGAGTAGAGGGGGAGAAACATCATAAGATCCAACTATAATAGCAAAGCTCGCGATACATCAAGATCGTGCCAAATCAAGAACACGAGAGAGAGATCAAACACATAGCTACTTTGGTACATACCCTCGGCCCGAGGGTGAACTACTCCCTCCTCATCATGGAGAGCGCCAGACTACTAGGAAAAGGCCTACTAATGGCGCACCGGTTTGCCTACTAATGGCGCACTACGGTGCGCCATTACTAGCACGCCATTAGTATTTTTACTAATGGCGCACCAATGATGCGCCATTAGTATACGGTATACTAAGGGCGCACCATGTAGTGCGCCATTAGTAAAGCCCACGGTGCGCCATTAGTAGGCCCCCCAGGGGGCCATGTATACCAGGTGATTTGGCATCCTAATGGCGCACGACGGCGTGATGCGCCATTAGTAACTTCAAGATACTAATGGCGCACAAAGGCATGATGCGCCATTAGTAATTCGGCATACTAATGGCGCAATCGCTTAATGATGCGCCATTAGTATCCTTTGGCATACTAATGGCGCACTATGATATGATGCGCCATTAGTATGAATATTAGTTTTTTATTTTTTATTTTCTGTTTTTGCACAGGTTACAAAATGTATAATTGGACAAAATATAGACAGCACACATCAACAATGTATTCATAGAATACAATAGAAGATTAGTCTACGAATACAATTCATCATATTAGTCTCTGAATACAATTCATCATATTAGTCTCCGAATTGAAAAGACCGAACAAAGATAGAACATTATATTACAAGTCTCGAGACCGCGAGTAGCGAGTTTGTCTTCACATTACAAGTCGATATCGATCATCTAAACTACCATCACATAGAAGAGAGCTGCGGTCAACACGATGAGCATCATCACGATGAAACTTCGTCTTCATCCGGTTCCTCCAACGCTCCCTCCCTCTCCCGCTAGATAGCGGGCGTATCTAGATTCGCCTCGCCCTAGTGGTGTACCCTTTGTAGCTGTTACGCTGAATCGGTGAACCTATCTCCAACACTCCTCCCGATTAAATCGTAGACTCCGGAACCTTACCCTTGTACCACGACATACGACGGCATCGCTAAGCACTAGCCAAACGAAACGTTAGTACCAATTCACAGACAATACATAAGCAATATATAAGTATGCAATGTAACGATCGGAAGAGAAAAGCAAGACATTAATAGCATCGATTACATCTAAGTTAAACGACTCTCAAACCAAAGAGACATACTACAAGTTCATTAAAGTTTAATTACAACATGAGCCAATCGATGTTTCGTAACTAGACACAAGATCACCGCTTTCGACTCGACTCAAGGGACCGGAGGCGTGGATGAAGCCGCCGTCTATCGTGGGAGTCATGAAAGAACGGGCGTTGTCGACTGCATTTGTAGCATTGTGTCGATGTCACCGTTGACGGTTGATTTACGAGGTAGAACTGGCCCGAGGTACGAAGGACATCTTGATGGATGATTTCCGCAAACTCCATTTGGATGCGAAAGAATTCTTGTCCGATGTCCGCGTCTGGATTGCCGACACGCTCGCGGCCCAATCTTTGAGTTTACTCGGTAGCGAAGTTGATGATGGTCCCGCATTTATTGCCCGCATGTGATGGATGGCGTAGTAGGCACCCTTCGACCGCCAAAGCGGTTGCTTGACGCAGCGTAACGTATTGTGGGAGAACACGTGCTTGCCGTACTTACGAATAGGCCTAGTGAAGGTGCCTCCAGATTGGGCGTGGCTGGGGAACATCATCAAGAACCTTCTTGACATTTGTGTAGTCTACCTTCGATCGACGGTCGGGGTCGAAATACGTGGCCATGGAATATTTGGGGCTTAGGAGGATGAGCGTGCAATGTGTGTCACTACGTAAAAACACGGAATGTTAAAAGAAAGCGATCAAAATCTAAGAATTCATATGTTACGGGCGGTTGAGGGGAGGACTTACTCGGGAAAGTAAGGCACGAGGAAGTTATCCTTATCTTGGTTTGCGAATGACGCCTTGAGGTAAGAACTTCGCGACTTGCGGTCCCAGCGCTGCCCAAGATCTTGGCACGCATGTAGAAGGGGTCGACTATCACGATGTCCGGGTCTTGTCGCGAATGATCCGCATCTCCATACTCAACGAAAATAGCGAACGAAGGTGTAGTGCAGCGGATGAAGGTTCAACATAGCGTCGATGTCATCAAACCGCAGAGACGATCGACGCCCGATGGAGTTATCCACAAAGCCCTTGCCCTTCTGGCACCTTGGCCACGAAAACCGGTATGCCACATCCTTCTCTACGAGACGCCGCTTCTCCAAAGAAAGAACAACATCATGCAGACTCAGATAGCACCGGTTGCAGCATTGAGCATATTTGTCGGTAGCATCGCCCTACCCGCCACATGCACCCTCCTCGAGATATCCTCAGGTGAAGGTGGCCCGTCTTGAGCACGGATCGTACTCGGTGCCGGCTGGCCCGCACCCTTGTTAGTCTTTCTTTTGCGTGCCTTCTTCTTCTCATGTAATGGGACGAGTTACGCTCACCGACCGCCTTCTTGAGTGTGTTGGGGATGATAATATTTACGCACCTCGCCTATCCGAGGCTCGGTGAAGTCGGCGGTGAGGCGTCTCACGGGAGCTGAACAATGACGGCGCATTTATTGCAACTTGGCTTCTCCGCGGTACCAGCTAGATCGCGCCACGTCTTTTGTTGGGTTGGGTTCTTGAGAAGGAGGCCCCATGAAGTCGCCACCATACCCATGATCGGCAAAATCTTGATCGGCGTTGGCAAATGTATCGTCGTTGTCGTCGTTACGATCACATGCCATATGCATGTTTGGATCGATGGCATAGGGATGTCCGGCACCGTTGCGGCGGTCTTGCCATGGGGCCGACTTGGCGGCAACGACCGGCGGTGTTGTCTTTGGGGTGGTGTCCCGCCCCAAACGAATCTGCTCTTCGGCCAAAGAGGGCCAGCTCAGCAGGCCGAGGGTCATCACGTCATCATCGTCGCCCCGACGGGTCGAATCGGAGGTAACACCTCGTCGCAGCTGGCAGCACCAACCAGTTCAACCCTAAACAAGTTGGGTGGCATCCGGGTACCGTGGAACAAGGGGTTGCCCGGTTGAACGATTTTTCCTTGGCGACATCGACCAACTCATTGTTCACGGCGCGTGAGATTGCACGGAACGTCGGCGGCGCCGCGAAAACATGTAGGGCGTCGGGGATGCCTACCAAAGGCAAGGAGATGAAGTCCTCGACCGAGAGAGGCTTAATTAGTTACCGTGATGATGGCGTCGAGCTCGGCTAATGTCGAGGCACCGCCAACGGCGGGCGTGCAGTTGACCGGAGGGGCCGCTTGCTGCAGAGGTGCCGACCGGGCGTACACCCGGTGCATTAAGCTCCCGTGCGGCGTCGGAGACACCAATGCCGCCTCGCCGGAGAGACACCAATGGCCCCGCCATCGCATTCTCGCGAGTTGCTGGCCGTGAAGCTAGGGAATCGGGGCGGCCATTGGCCGCCCGCAATCCACGCACTCAACCCCTGGATCAAGGTAGGCACAATGGCGGTGATCGCCGCCCGAGTTGTTGTTGCACTTGCTCTTGGACAATCTCCTAATCCGCGCCACATGTGCCTTGAGTTCTTGAACCTCGCTACCTGGCTTTCCGAGCTGGTCTTTTCTCCTTCCGCACACCAATGTATAGTATGACCCCATTTTGTGGACAAGCCTTTGCGGCCACCACGACCAACCGACGTCCGGCCATCGAGCTTATCCTTGTTCTTCATTACATTCAATGCCCTATTTAGAGTGGTGTCCCAAGGGTTGCTCTTAGTCGACCCAGCCATCGCTTTTCAGTCGCCTGCGGAAGGAATGTGAACCATTTAGAAATTTGGCTTCATTAATTAGAATGCAACCATATGGAGCTAATTACCCCGGGGGTGGTATTCCTTACTAGAACAACCTCAAGCGCCCTGGTCTTCGGATCCGTGGCAAGCTCCTTTGTTTTCGGGTCCTTCTTGTACCGGGCCCTGACAAAGTTCCTGGTCTGCTTGTCACCGTATGTATCGAAGAGGAGCGGTAGGCCTTGCTCGGCACGCTCCGCGTCCTCCTTGTCCCATATAGGCTCCGCCACTCACAATCGCCGGGACCGAGTGTGTGTTCCCCTAAGTTCAGCTCCCACATTTCTTTCCCCCACTGACTTGATTGGGAGTTTGCGGTGCTCGAGCAATTGATTTTGAAGTCGTTGTAGTCATCTTCGATGATCGAAGGATTTTTCTCCTTGATCTTCTCATAACTCTCACCTTTCTCGATCATTCTCTTCACATTGCTTTTCCAAGTAGACAGGGCCTTGCTCATCTTCGTGAGGGCAGCATTGTTCACTTTATTCCCTTTGAGGCTTGTGTTTTCAAAAGCAGCGTGGAACTTGTATCGTTCGTGCAGCTTCGTGAAGAGGAGGTTGCGCAAATTCCCTCGGTCAGGATGCCTCAAATTCTCGGTGTTGATCGAGACGGTGCTCCGGAGAATGCACCCGAGCTGAAGCGAGTACCCCTTGACTATTCGTTCGGGCGCCGTTGGATTCCCGCCGGAGTCCACTTCAGTAACTTCCTCCTTGAGGGTGCGGACGCAGTCGGGCGCCAGTCCTTCCATTGCCTCTTCTGTTGGCTGCCATCCAATGCGCGGCGCCGCCATCATCGATGGTGGCATCCTCGGCGGCACCATCGGTGGTGGCATCGGTGGGAGTCATCCTCGGCGGTACCATCGGTGGTCTCAGGATCGGTGGGGAAGGCGGCGTCCTCATACAAGTGAGGTTGTTCCTCCATCTCTGGGACAGCTCGAGAATGCCTTGCCTTGAACCCCGGCCTCATCGTTGTGGGCCATGTTTCTCTCTAAATAGAAACAAAGTTTGGTCAAAAAGTTGGTTATTGTCAAGGAACAAGATCATGGTCTCATCATTTAGGGTTTGTCGACACGAGGCATCCTAAAATCTAAGCTTTTATCATTGAGGGTTTTTCGACGCCAGGCACCCTAAAAGCCTAAGCTTTCATCATTTCGGTTTTATCGACACCGAGGCACCCTAAAAGCCATGCATTAGTCACAAATGCGTCGGGGCACTTGATCCTACTTAATTAACTACTAAGATACCTGCCCATGCATTAGTCACAAGTACCCCATATGTCCTATTTTTAGCAAAGTCATGCTAAAATTCACGGAAAATTTCAGCATGACCTTTGCTGAAAATAGGACATATGGAAATACCAATTGCCCGGAGCGGAAGTTAATCGACATTCCAGCAAACTCAAGGGCCTCTCGGGTGGACAAGGCAAAAAGGCCTCCATCACAACATGGAAAAATATATATCAGCAAACTCAAGGGCTTTTGCTTTTGCTTTTCAGTGCCAAATTGTAGCTAGTACCAAAGAAATTAACATCTAGCAGCAATCTTCCTAGTCTAAGCATCATCGACCCGATCGTACATGCAGTTTGGTTCAATTAAAAAAAGACACAGGTAACTACCGGCTACCACATTGTTCACGGACGACTTCAGGTTCCATACAAAGTCAATTGCCAATGGGCAAAAAAGTAAGTAGCTAGTTAATTGCCTTATTTTCGATGTAACAAAAATTACTAGCATAAGTTACTAGCACAAGTTACTAGCATTTGCCTAAAAACTACATAACTAGGATATGAAAGCACAAGTTACTAGCATTTTCCTAAAAACTACATAACTAGTGGACCAACTCTGCATGCGTAACAAGAACTATAGATCATGGGTGCTTGGGGGAAAGTAGCACAAGCAGACAATGCAAACAACCAATCAACTAGTGAAGCCAATCAAGAACCTAGAGATATAGCTATGGCAAACCGAGAAGCACATGCGAGCAAGAGCAGAGCGAGCAAAAGAATAAAGCATCAACTTTGTCAAGCGTATGAAATTGCTTAGGTTCAACAGAAAACAAAAATGCCTGTCAATTTTCAATGCCCCGTTTAATTGACCAAACAAGTGTTTTTATAGGCATAATACAAAGAAAGACAGCCCTTAACCCATCGAGATACTAACTTGAAGCAAACTTGAAGCAGTAGATTAATTCTTGCTTTTGAGACAAATTTGACACCATCGGCTTAGTGAATTTCAGAGACAAACTTAGAACACTAACTACTGTACCCACAAGTTTAGTGAATTTTGACAAGAGTAAAGATCAAAACTTCAGACTTTACCCTATGCACGGACTTGCAGAGCACTTGGGCACAAGGCCGATGAGCACGAGGAGGAGCTGTCGTCGTCGATGGGCCAGACCTGCAGAGCCACAATGTACTCCATGATTCAAGAACCTGGTTAACTGAATCAAAACTAAATGAAGTTTGGTGGACAACATAAGAGTTCATGAGAAGTTGACAACATCGTAAAAGAGGTGGGCTAATAAATTTAACAGTTTGCTTGGCCAACCAAATGTCAGCTTGTGCATCCTAGCATTTTAGTTACACAACATAATACCCAGACGGGAGTATGAAAAGCAGTAAAAAGAGGCATCTGCTAGCAAAACCTAGGAAGAAAAATAAATTTCACAACAATGAGCAAAATTTGGTTGGGTACTCGATCTTGCACAACAATGAGCAAATCTTATTGAATTTTGAGAATGTACTAATTTCAGAGTTCATGAGTGAATTTTGAGAAAGTGCAAATCTTCTTGAAATGTTGGATTTGGAGTTGCCTATGTGTCTGGATGTCTTGATAATCATCTTGTTTAAAACTTAACAAGGTTAATGATTCAGAAATTCCAATGGTTGAGAACTTAAATGATTGAGAACATGATTTAGTAACAAGGTTCGGAACATAAATGTTGTCTCCAACTTAAATTTAGTAACAAGGGAGAGTAAAACCTTTTCTTTCTTCTTTGGAGGAGAATGGAGGAGGCGGTTGCTTGGAGTGCGGGGCGTGACCACACTCACGGCGTTAGGCGTTGTTTCGTTAGCAGTTCATGGGCCGAAGGCCAAGGGTGAACATCATATGCTGTGAAGATCGGCAAGCAAGTGGTGTGGTGAAACTAATGGTGATGAAGTAGGGGATACATGCGTGCATGATGATGCAACGTTTTGACCTTTCGGTTTCGAAGTTAAAGCAACTCAAAAAAAGGAAGTAACAGTGTTTTCAGTTAGGTAGTAGAGTGTTTTCGGTTCTTCATTTTCGGAAGTAAAAGTGCTTTCAGTTAGGTACTCGGATGAGCCGTCCATCATGTATTGAATGCATAATGCGATTGGTTAATGATGATTAAGAACCCACAAGTTGCGAGAAAAAAGTTCAAAAGCAACAACCCACGGGATACATCTGAGAACTTTGCAAGTTGCAATTTGAAGAAGCGAGCCACCCAATCAAGCAAGCTGATTACTGCTGCATCAGGACAACAAAAGCAGTCACCAAATCTCCAGCCCGTGAGCACACATGACACCATGTAGACTTGCAGAATACTCCATTTGTAAGTGTTAGGCGACAAGACTCAAATTTTCAGTTTTACTCAAATTTCGGTCAAGCATTACGGTTTGGGGACAGTTTTACTCAAATAGGCTAACCATATCTTGCTAGTTCATCTTCATCCTTTCCAAGCAAAACAAAGGCACGACTTCTAAGCATAATAGGCATGTAGAAAATCTTAGGGAAGCACTGACGGTTGAACATAGGTAATGGAGAACTTGTACTAATAGCCAAAAGACAGGAATTAAAACAGGAGTGGGTGGAGGAGAAGATCGAAGGAAGGAGAGGGAGGAGATTTTCTCTTTGGCTCCTCATTGGAGAGGGCAAACAGAGGGGATCGAAGGGTCAGGGGTCAAAGTAGGTGGGGCAAGGCATGGGCGAGGAGGATGGGGTGGGGGCGGTCGGCAGCACGAGGAGGGAGGAAGAGCGGGTGGCGGGTGGGGGTGGGGAGAGAGTGGGCAAGTCCAACCCGCCTGGACGGTGGGGAGGCAGGAGTCGGACTTGGGGGCGGGGGCGTGGCGGGGAGGAGGGCGGAGGGATGTGGAGGCGCTGACGGAAGGGGAGGGAGGAGGGAGGAATGGGGAGGAAGGGTGGAGAGGGAGGAAGGAGGAAGGAGGAGAGGTACCTCGGCGGGAAGGCCGGTCACGGAGGGTGGCGACAGTGGTGTGGATCGGGAGAGCGGGCGCTGACGCCGGGCCCCAAAGTGGCGGTGGTTGGAGACGGGCGACAGGGACTGACGGGCGCCCGGCGATGGGCGCAGGGCAAGGCGGGCGGGCGCAAGGCCGAGGCGGTGGGGCGGCTTCGAGGCGGCGGGGCAGCGACGTCGGGAGAGGAGAGAGGAAGGGGATCGAGGGCGAGGGGCGAGGGAGAGGGGCTAGGTGTGGGCCCGGGAGGAAGTATGGATGAGGGCGGCATACTAATGGCGCACCACACCTCGGTGCGCCATAAAATATCCATACTAATGGCGCACCTCACCCTGGTGCGCCATTAGTACTTTTTTTGATTTCTGCTCGAGCCAACAGGGTTATCTCCCACCTAACCCGATCCACATCAAGTTCCCTCTACTAGCTCGGTCGTGACCAGTTCTCACACCAGGAGGTCTGGGTTCGATTCCTAGGCTCCACAATTTTTTTATGCATTAAAAATGCTGTTTGATACTTACTTGTGTTTAAATATGTTCAAACTTGTTTAAATCATAACAGTAATATTTTTATAAGACAGTAATATTTTTAAAAATATCATCAAATAGTAATGCCGGTGGAGCGGGGAGGTGCGGGAAGTGCGGGAAGTCCTGTGGCGTTTGAGTAGGGAGGGTGCAGGGGTCGGGCGGGTTGAGTAAGGGAGGGTGCGGGGTCGGCGGCGGTTGAGTAGGGGAATCGAGGGTGCGGTCTGCATGGCGGCGGCCGGTGGACCGGATCTGGCGAGGTGGGATAGCGATCGAGATGGAGGGGATCGAGTGTCCATGAAATTTAAAAATATTCATGATAGTTCAAAAGTGCCCATGAAATACAATCGAGAAATGAAGTCTACGATTTAAATACAATCGATCTTAGCTAGCTATCTCTTCACAATCTTCTTGCCCTTCTTTTTCGCAAAATGGAGTTCTTCTATGGAGCAGACGTCCTTTAGGTAGGGTGGTCCCGCTTCTTCTTGTGGTGTATGCTGCTACTTCATCATCGTCGTCATGTTCGATCCTCGGGTCGCCAGACTTGTCGAAGTCTTGCTCATTGGCTACTCCATCCATTCCGATGATCTTCCTTTTGCCTCTCCTCACGACAACACGACCGGGCTTTGGCGGGTCGGTAATGAAGAAGCATTGGTCCACTTGGGAAGCCGGTACCCATGGCTCATTTTTCATGGTGACGCTTATGCCATGATCTTGGATTTGGCTTCGTATAACCATGGTGGTGAAATACCGGTCTTCTTTTATGACGTTCTTGGCCCATCTCGACACGGAACATCGGGACCTTCTCTCCAGGTAGCTCAGCTCCCAGATCTCCTCGATCCTTCCGTAGTATCTGTCCTTGTCGTTACGGTGTAGGATTCCATCGTTACCGGAGTTACGATAACCATCGCTCTTCATGTCCTTGGCCTTGGTGTAGAATGTGTAGCCGTTGATATCGTACGCCTCATAGGTCATCGAGGTTGTGTTCGGCGCCTGTGACAAGGCGAATATGAGTTGTTCTTCCGGAAGAATCCTCATGTAAAGGGTACGACGAAGCTTCTGCTTGAACCAACGCGTGAAACATGAGTTGTGCTCTTTGAGTATATCTTCGTCCCGTCCTCTGTTGGCCTCGGTCATTGTCGCCTTCTTAATAAAGGTTCTGTGCTCTACCACCCAAGGATCGACCACGTCTATGTGTTGTAGCGCGACTAGGTTTGCTCTTTCAAAGTCGGCGAAGTCGACCCTCGAAGTCGACATGCATTTCGCGGCGACCCTCACGGTAACCCCATCCAAATGAGCCTGCCGAGGTGCTGTTGATGGGCAGACCAACGGGTTCTCGATGCCTAGATAATTGCGTGCAAGAGGAGATGCACTCTTGATCGAAAAGCCTGGCTATGCTTCCTTCTCGACGTGACATGTTGCGAACGTATCCTTTGATGACACCATTCATCCTTTCGAGCGGCATCATCTTTGTGCAGGAATGTCGGCCCGAGTTGGATGATATCCTCCACTATATGGACCAGCAGATGCACCATAACGTCGAAGAATGCGGGCGGGAAGTACATCTCAAGCTCGCATAGTATCACCACGATCTCTTCCTGTAGCCTTCTGAGTTGCCTCACGCCAATCGACTTCCGAGAGATGACGTCGAAGAAGTTGCATAGGCCAAATAGCGTTTCACGGACGTGCGTGTCCATGATCCCACGGATTGCAACCGGAAGTACTGCGTCATCGACGCGTGATAGTCGTGGAGACTTCATCTGCTGAACTTCGCTTCACCGGGTCTAGGTATCTGCTTATCTTCCCACAGAATCAGAAGGAAGTTTTACTCCTAGGAGGCAGGTGAAAACTGCTCGATCTCCTCCCCGACTTAGAGTGAAGCACGCGGAGAGTAGTCATTCCGGTCTTCTTGGCCTTTTTGCCTTTGCGGCGACTTTACGTGTCCCGCTTCGCCTCATCATCATCATCATCATCATCATCATCATCATCATTAGCGTGAAGCTCACGCACGATGCCCATTGATTTCAAGTCCGCCCTTGCTTTCGCCCATCTTTGGTCCTCTCGGCATGTTGAGTGGTACCAAGCAGACTCTCGCACACGTTCTTCGTGATATGCATGACATCAAGGCTGTGAGGCACACGGTGGATCTTGCGGTACAACAAGTCCCGTAAAATGACCTCGCTTTTCCATACCTTCAATGAGCTCTGGCGCCTTTTCGCTTCTTTCCGGCTCTGGCGCCTTTTGCTTCTTTCCGGCAAAGGCAGTCTTTCCAATTTTCAACAGCTTGTCTATTTCCTCGCCGCTCCTTGTACAGGCGTTTTCGGGTTCGGTTTCACCATCGAACAGATCCTTGCGTTTCCTCCACGGGTCATCGCTATGGCCACCTTCGATGTCCCATGAACACGGTTTTTGAAGACCCGGATCTCTATCTAGCTGGCGTCGTTGTGTCATCCATGCACCTTACGCATCCGTAAAATCCATGGACTACCTGCCTCATGAGATATCCGTAATCGAGATAGTCGTGCACCGTCGTGAGCAAAGGCGGCTCTCATAGGGAAATATTCTTTCTCTGCGGCGTCCCCACGTATTGGCTGGGCGTTTTCCACAGCGTGTCAAGCTCCTCTTTCAAGAGCCCCGGTCTGCATTGATGTCGTTCCTCGGTTGTTTCGGCCCTTCAATTAGCATACTCATGTGAATGTACTTCCTCTTCATGCACAACCAGGGGAAGGTTGTACATCCACACAAACACAGGCCAGGTGCTATGTGTGCTTCTCGGCTGCCAAACGGATTGACTCCATCGGTGCTCGCGCCAAAGACGATGTTCCTTGGATCGTTCCCAAATTACGAGTCTTGAAGTTCAACGCTTGCCACCGCTCGCATCCTTAGGGCGACTCAACATCTTGTCTTTTTATGTATCTCCGGATCATTTGCGTCATCTTCGCTTCTTCTCCTCCCTATCCGCGTACAACGCAGGAGCTTTGCTATATCTTAGGGTCCGCGAACTACCGCTGCAGACGAGGAGTGATCGGAAAGTACCACACCACTTTTCGAGGAGCTTTCTTCCTCTTCTTGTATCGAGTGGCACCGCACACCGGACATATGGTAGACTCCGCGTGCTCGTCCCGATAAATGATGCAATTGTTCATGCACACATGGTATTTCACGTGCGGTAAATCGAGAGGACACACGATTTTCTTCGCCTCCTCCAAACTGGCCGGGCACTTGTTCCCTTGGGAAGACGTTCGTGCGAATGACATGTTCTCGCCAAAGCATCGTCGGTCATTTTGTGTTTTACCTTCATCTCCGTGAGCCATGAGCATTACTTTCAGCGGGTATCCTCGGCCTGCATCCTTCATACAATGGAGTAACCGCGTCTAACTCAAGTTGATCCATCTTGGCTTTTTCTCGGGCGACATTTCTGGCGTTATCAAATGCGCTTGAGAAGCGGCTCTTGAATATGAGGGTCCTGCACCCAGCCCATCGATGGTCCAGCGTCGTACGCTCGCTCCGGCATCATCATCTTCATGATCATGCCCGCTGCCTGCTCCGGCATCTTCCTCATCATCATGTCCTGCATCTTCTACATGATGATCGTATGCAACATCACCGTCGTGATCATCTCCTCGGGATTCTTCATCTTCTCGCCTACCGAGCCGCGGTGGTTGTCTTGCTGCCCTTCCTCATTTCTTGCGGCTCCCATGGGCGACTTCGTAGTCATCTTCATCACCTTGCCACCGATAGCCATCCATGAAACCACGCAAGAGCAGGTGGTCCCGCACCTGCCGGAATCCGGCTCCGCAATAAGGCTCTTGACTTGCATCTTCGACACGGACATCTTATCTCCGTCTCGTTCTTTTGAAGCATCTCGGCCTTCGCGGACCTCAAAACCTATTCACGATGCCTTCGGTCATCGTGCGGACCATGGTCGTCAGTAGGGTAGAGCAAACGATATTTTAGAACCAAAAAAATTTGGCATGACTTTCCTAAAAATAGGACCAAAAGAATGCTTAATGCCAAAATTCTCGCCAAACGGAAATGAATCAACATTCCGCAAAATATTGGCAACTATCGCATTTCAAATACCGGTACACCTCCAAACACAAACACATATGCAACACCACAAACATATGCAACACCACGAACATACATAGATCTAGCTAGGCCATAAAAAGTGCATGTGCACATTGTTGTAGGGAGAACAACATAAATATAGCTTCCCCTTACTTACCTATTAAAACAAGGTAATTTAACCACTTAATTTGAATGAATCTATGGTGGAAATGAGGTGAAAAAGAGGAGGCACCGAGACAACAAGGAGGAGGTGGAGAGAATGAAGTGGGGAGAAAGTGAGTGTGGGTAGGAGAGGCTGTCCAAAATATCTAGTTGTTGCCCACTTACTAATGGCGCCGACAATAAATGCGCCATTAGTAATCCAGGTTACTAATGGCGCACCTTACAGCGGTGCGCCATTAGTAGTTTACAAAAAAAAACTAATGGCGCAGCGATCCATGATGCGCCATTAGTAGTATTGCAAAAAAGGACCAAAAAATATAATAAAAAAAACAACATTAGTGGCGCACATGTGGGAGGGTGCGCCATTAGTACTTACAACTACTAATGGCGCACTTTATCAGGATGCACCATTAGTATGTTTGGACAGGCGCACTACTTCAAATTTTTTTTTTGATACTAATGGCGCACCCTTTGCATGGTGCGCCATTAGTAGTTTCAACACTAATGGCGTATCAGTAGGTGGTGCGCCATTAGTATATACTATTGGCGCACCAACTGCAGTGCGCCATTAGTGTCAATCCCATCTATAGCCCTTTTTCTAGTAGTGCGGGATGATGAAGATGGCCACGGTGAGGTTCCCCCTCGGCGTGAGTCTTAACAGGGCCCCGATTGGTTTTTGGTGGCTACAGAGGCTTGCGGCGGCGGAACTCCCGATCTATTCTGTTCACCGATCGTTTTAGGGTATATGGATATATATAGGCGGAAGAAATACGTCAGGGGAGCCACGAGGGGCCCACGAGGGTGGAGGGCGCGCCCTGGGAGGGTGGGCGCGCCCCCTACCTCGTGGCCTCCTGGAAGCTTCTCTTACATAGGGTCCAACTCTCCTGGATCATGTTCGTTCCAAAAATCACGCTCCCGAAGGTTTCATTCCGTTTGGACTCCGTTTGATATTCTTTTTCTGCGAAACTCTGAAATAGGCAAAAAACAACAATTCTGGGCTGGGCCTCCGGTTAATAGGTTAGTCCCAAAAATAATATAAAAGTGTATAATAAAGCCCATAAACATCCAAAACAGATAATATAATAGCATGGAACAATCAAAAAATATTGATACGTTGGAGACGACAAGATCCCCAAGCTTAATTCCTGCTCGTCCTTGAGTAGGTAAATGATAAAAACAGAATTTTTGATGTGGAATGCTACTTGGCATAATTTCAATGTAATTCTTCTTAACTGTGGTATGAATATTCAGATCCGAAAGATTCAAGATAAAAGTTCATATTGACATAAAAGTAATAATACTTCAAGCATACTAACTAAGCAATTATGTCCTCTCAAAATAGCATGGCCAAAGAAAGTTCATCCCTACAAAATCATATAGTTTAGTCATGCTCCATTTTCGTCACACAAGAATGCTCTCACCATGCACAACCCCGATGACTAGCCAAGCAATTGTTTCATACTTTAGTAATCTCAAACTTATAAACCTTCACGCAATACATGAGCGTGAGCCATGGATATAGCACTATGGGTGGAATAGAATATAATGATGGGGGTTATGTGGAGAAGACAAAAAAGGAGAAAGTCTCACATCAACGAGGCTAATCAATGAGCTATGGAGATGCCCATTGATTGATGTTAATGCAAGGAGTAGGGATTTCCATGCAACAGATGCACTAGAGCTATAAATGTATGAAAGCTCAACAAAAGAAACTAAGTGGACGTGCATCCAACTTGCTTGCTCACGAAGACCTAGGGCACTTGAGGAGGCCCATTGTTGGAATATACAAGCCAAGTTCTATAATGAAAAATTACCACTAGTATATGAACATGATAAAACAAGAGACTCTCTATCATGAATATTATGGTGCTACTTTGAAGCACAAGCGTGGTAAAGGATAGTAGCATTGTCCCTTCTCTCTTTTTCTCTCACTTTTTTGGGCCTTCTCTTTTTTATGGCCTTTCTCTCTCTCTCTCTCTCTCTCTCTCTCTCTCTCTTATTCCTCACTTGGGACAATGCTCTAGAAAATGATGATCATCACACTTCTATTTATTTACAACTCAATGATTACAACTCGATACTAGAACAAAATAAGACTCTATATGAATGCCTCCGGTGATGTACCGGGATATGCAATGAATCAAGAGTGACATGTATGAAAGAATTATGAACGGTGGCTTTTCCACAAATACTATGTCAACTACATGATCATCCTAAGCAATATGACAATGATGGCATAGCCTAGTGGTGGGAAGGGGCTGATGCCTTCCCACCCACCCAGGTTCAAGGCATGGTACTTGCAATTTGGGGTTGTTGCACCAATTATACTGTAGGGGGTTCCCTTACAGTCTTTCTGTCAAAAAAAATGTGTCATGATAAAAGGAATGGTGGAAAGTTGCATGGCAATATATCTCGGAATGGCTATGGAAATGCCATAATAGGTAGGTATGATGGCTGTTTTGAGGAAGATATAAGGAGGTTTATGTGTGAAAGAGCGTATCATATCACGGGGTTTGGATGCACCGTGAAGTTTGCACCAACTCTCAATGTGAGAAAGGGCAATGCACGCATCAAGAGGCTAGCAATGATGGAAGGGTGAGAGTGCGTATAATCCATGAACACAACATTAGTCATAAAGAACTCACATACTTATTCCAAAAATCTACAAGTCATCAAAAACCAAGCATTACGAGCATGCTCCTAGGGGGATAGATTGGTAGGAAAAGACCATCGCTCGTCCCCGACCGCCACTCATAAGGAGGACAATCAAAGAACACCTCATGTTTCAAATTTGTTACATAATGTTTACCATACGAGCATGCTACAGGACTTGAAAACTTCAACACAAGCATTTCTCAAATTCACAAGTACTCAACTAGCACCACTTTGATATTATCCTCCATATCTCAAAACAATCATCAAGCATCAAACTTCTCTTAGTATTCAACACACTCATAAGAAAGTTTTTACTAGTCTTGAATACCTAGCATATTAGGATTAAGCACATTACCATGCTGTTTAAGACTCTCAAAATAATATAAGTGAAGCATGAGAGAATAATAGTTTCTATAAAACAAAACCACCACCGTGCTCTAAAAGATATAAGTGAAGCACTAGAGCAAATGACAAACTACTCCGAAAGATATAAGTGAAGATCAATGAGTAGCCGAATAATTATGCAACTATGTGAAGAATCTCCCATTAAATAATTTCAGATCTTGGTATTTTATTCAAACAGCAAGCAAAACAAAATAAAATGACATGACGCTCCAAGCAAAACACATATCATGTGGTGAATAAAAATATAGCTCCAAGTAAAGTTACCGATGGATGAAGACGAAAGAGGGGATGCCTTCCGGGGCATCCCCAAGCTTAGGCTCTGGGTTATCCTTTAATATTACCTTGGGGTGCCTTGGGCATCCCCAAGCTTAGGCTCTTCCCACTCCTTATTCCGTAGTCCATCGAATCTTTAGCCAAAACTTGAAAACTTCACAACACAAAACTTAACAGAAATCTCGTGAGCTCCATTAGCGAAAGAAAACAAAACACCACTTCAAGGTACTGTGATGAACTCATTCTTTATTTATATTGGTGTTAAACCTAATTTGTTCCAACTTCTCTATGGTTTATAAACTATTTTACTGGCCATAGATTCATCAAAATAAGCAAGCAACACAATGAAAACAGAATCTGTCAAAAACAGAACAGTCTGTAGTAATCTGTATCAAACGTATACTTCTGGAACTCCAAAAATTCTAAAATAAATTGGTGGACATGAGGAATTTGTCTAGTAATCATCTGCAAAAAGAATCAACTAAATATCACTCTCCAGTAATTTTTTTAGCTAATCTCGTGAGCGCTAAAGTTTTTGTTTTTTACAGCATGATCATAAAGACTTTACCCAAGTCTTCCCAAAGGTTCTACTTGGCAAAAACACTAATTAAAACACAAAACCACATCTAAAAAGAAGCTAGATGTATTATTTATTTCTAAACAGAACCGAAAAGCAATAAATAAAATTGGGTTGCCTCCCAACAAGCGCTATCGTTTAACGCCTCTAGCTAGGCATGATGATTTCAATGATGCTCACATAAAAGATAAGAATTGAAACATAAAGAGAGCATCATGAAGAATATGACTAGCACATTTAAGTCTAACCCACTTCCTATGCATAGGGATTTTGTGAGCAAACAACTTATGGGAACAATAATCAACTAGCATAGGAATGCAAAACAAGCATAACTTCAAAAGCACATAGAGAGGAAACTTGATATTATTGCAATTCCTACAAGCATATGTTCCTCCCTCATAATAATTTTCAGTAGTATCATGAATGAATTCAACAATATAACCAGCACCTAAAGCATTCTTTTCATGATCTACAAGCATAGAATTTTTATTACTCTTCACATAAGCAAATTTATTCTCACGAATAGTAGTGGGAGTAAACTCAACAAAATAACTATCATATGATTGAGAATTAAGATCAAGATGACAAGTTTCATGGTTATCTTTATTATTTATAGCATACGTGTCGTCATAATAATCATCATAGATAGGAGGCATGCTTTCATCATAATAAATTTGCTCATAAAAACTTGGGGGACTAAACATATCATCTTCATCAAACATAGCATCCCCAAGCTTGTGGCTTTGCATATCATTAGCATCATGGGTATTCAAAGAATTCATACTAACAACGTTGGAATCATGCTCATCATTCACATATTTTATGCCAAGCATTCTATGTAATTCTTCCTCTAGTACTTGAGCACAATTTTCCTACCCATCATTTTCACGAAAGACATTAAAAAGATGAAGCATATGAGGCACCCTTAATTCCATTTTTTTGTAGTTTTCTTTTATAGACTAAACTAGTGCTAAAACAAGAAACAAAAAGATTCGATTGCAAGATCTAAAGATATACCTTCAAGCACTCACCTCCCCGGCAACGGTGCCAGAAACGAGCTTAGTTGACGGGGTGTGAGTGCCGCTTACCTAGCCTCCCGGCAACGACCTTGAAAAAAGAGCTTGATGTCTACTACGCAACCTTCTTCTTGTAGACGTTGTTGGGCCTCCAAGTGCAGAGGTTTGTAGGACATTAGCAAATTTCCCTCAAGTGGATGACCTAAGGTTTATCAATCCGTGGGAGGCGAGGATGAAGATGGTATCTCTCAAACAACCCTGCAACCAAATAACAAAAGAGTCTCTTGTGTCCCCAACACACCCAATACAATGGTAAATTGTATAGGTGCACTAGTTCGGCGAAGAGATGGTAATACAAGTGCAATATGGAGGGTGGATATAAGTTTTTGTAATCTGAAAGTATAAAAACAGCAAGGTAACTAATGATAAAAGTGAGCACAAACGGTATTGCAGTGCTAGGAAACAAGGCCTAGGGTTCATACTTTCACTAGTGCAAGTTCTCTCAACAATAATAACATAATTGGATCATATAACTATCCCTCAACATGCAACAAAGAGTCATTCCAAAGTCACTAATAGTGGAGAACAAACGAAGAGATTATGGTAGGGTACGAAACCACCTCAAAGTTATTCCTTCCAATCAATCCGTTGGGCTATTCCTATAAGTGTCGCAAACAGCCCTAGAGTTTGTACTAGAATAACACCTTAAGACACACATCAACCAAAACCCTAATGTCACCTAGATACTCCAATGTCACCTCAAGTACCCGTGGGTATGATTATACGATATGCATCACACAATCTCAGATTCATCTATTCAACCAACACATAGAACCTCGAAGAGTGCCCCAAAGTTTCTACCGGAGAATCAAGACGAAAACATGTGCCAATCCCTATGCATAGGTTCATGGACGAAACCCGCAAGTTGATCACCAAAACATACATCAAGGGAATCACGTGATATCCCATTGTCACCATAGATACGCACGGCAAGACATACATCAAGTGTTCTCAAATCATTAAAGACTCAATCCGATAAGATTACTTCAAAGGAAAACTCAATCCATTACAAGAGAGTAGAGGGGAGAAACATCATAAGATCCAACTATAATAGCAAAGCTCGCGATACATCAAGATCGTGCCAAATCAAGAACACGAGAGAGAGAGATCAAACACATAGCTACTGGTACATACCCTCAACCCCGAGGGTGAACTACTCCCTCCTCATCATGGAGAGCGCCGGGATGATGAAGATGGTCACCGGTGAGGGTTCCCCCCTGCGGCAGGTGCCAGAACAAGGTCCCTATTGGTTTTTGGTGGCTACAGAGGCTTGCGGCGGCGGAACTCCCGATCTATTCTGTTCCCCGATCGTTTTAGGGTATATGGATATATATATAGGCGGAAGAAATACAGCAGGGGAGCCACGAGGGCCCCACGAGGGTGGAGGGCGCGCTCTGGGAGGGTGAGTGCGCCCCCTACCTCGTGGCCTCCTGGAAGCTTCTCTTACGTAGGGTCCAAGTTTCCTGGATCATGTTCGTTCCAAAAATCACGCTCCCGAAGGTTTCATTCCGTTTGGACTCCGTTTGATATTCTTTTTCTGCGAAACTCTGAAATAGGAAAAAAACAACAATTCTGGGCTGGGCCTCCGGTTAATAGGTTAGTCCCAAAAATAATATAAAAGTGTATAATAAAGCCCATAAACATCCAAAACAGACAATTTAATAGCATGGAACAATCAAAAATTATGGATACGTTGGAGACGTATCACTAGCCAAACCGTGCTTCTATTTTTGTTCACTCCCCGTGTAGTATTTGTACTCCAGAGGTCTAGGTTGGACAACAGGGTCATCGTTTGCCTCCTTGCATTCTTCTCTCGGTCAAAAGATGTGCTGGTGTCCGATGGAATGGCTATTTATTGTTAGTATTCATTGTGCCAGATATCGTGCTAGAGTTAAACTAGAGGCTCCTCGATTACAGCATGGAAGCCGTGACTTTTGAAGTGCATTTTTTCACAAGCTGCAGAAGCACAACCGTCCATTCATCGTTCCCGAAGCAATTTAATGGGCGCATGGTAACTGAGTCGTCTCTCTCCAAGGTTAAGTAGTGGTCTATTCCGGGAGTTTATCGGGTCTTATTTTCACCAGAGAAGTGCAGGTAGCTCTCATCATCCTCGCCACGTACGAGTGACGCCGGAGAAGGACAGTCAAACTCCATTGTCACTCTCTGAAGGAAATATGCCCTAGAGGCAATAATAAAGTTATTATTTATTTCCTTATTTCATGATAAATGTTATTATTCATGCTAGAATTGTATTAACCGGAAACATAATACATGTGTGAATACATAGACAAACAGAGTGTCACTAGTATGCCTCTACTTGACTAGCTCGTTAATCAAAGATGGTTATGTTTCCTAACCATAGACACGAGTTGTCATTTGATTAACGGGATCACATCATTAGGAGAATGATGTGATTGACTTGACCCATTCCGTTAGCTTAGAACTCGATCGTTTAGTATGTTGCTATTGCTTTCTTCATGACTTATACATGTTCCTATGACTATGAGATTATGCAATTCCCGCTTATCGGAGGAACACTTTGTGTGCTACCAAATGTCACAATGTAACTGGGTGGTTATAAAGGTGCTCCACAGGTGTCTCCGAAGGTACTAGTTGGGTTGGCGTATTTCGAGATTAGGATTTGTCACTCCGATTGTCGGAGAGGTATCTCTGGGCCCTCTCGGTAATGCACATCACTTAAGCCTTGCAAGCATTGCAACTAATGAGTTAGTTTTAGGATGATGTATTATGGAACGAGTAAAGAGACTTGCCGGTAACGAGATTGAACTAGGTATTGAGATACCGATTTATTGAATCTCGGGCAAGTAACATACCGATGACAAAGGGAACAACGTATGTTGTTATGCGGTCTGACCGATAAAGATCTTAAGAGAATATGTGGGAGCCAATATGAGCATCCAGGTTCCACTATTGGTTATTGACCGAAGACGTGTCTCGGTCATGTCTACATAGTTCTCGAACCCGTAGGGTCCGCACGCTTAAAGTTTCGATGACGGTTGTATTATGAGTTTATGAGTTTTTATGTACCGAAGGTTGTTCAGAGTCCCGGATGTGATCATGGACATGACGAGGAGTCTCGAAATGGTCGAGACATGAAGATTGATATATTGGACGACTATATTCGGACATCGGAAAGGTTCCAAGTGATTCGGGTATTTTTCGGAGTACCAGAGAGTTACGGGAATTCGCCGGGGAGTATATGGGCCTTATTGGGCTTTAGGGGAAAGTTGGAGGAGAGGCTAGGCGCCCCCCAAGGCCTAGTCCGAATTGGACTAGGGGGAGGGGCTGCGCCCCTCCTTCCTTCTCTTCTCTCTCCCCTTTCCTTGACTCCTACTCCTACTACATGGAATTGGGGAATCCTACTCCCGGTGGGAGTAGGACTCCTCTGGCGCGCCTCCTCTGCCGGCCGCACCTCCCCTTGCTCCTTTATATACTCTGAGGGCAGGGGCACCCTAGAGACAACAATTGATCGTTTGATCTTTTAGCCGTGTCTGGTGCCCCCTCCACCATAGTCCACCTCGATATCTTGTGGCGGTGCTTAGGCGAAGCCACTGCATCGGTAGAACATCATCATCGTCACCACGCCGTCAGGCCGATTTAAACTCTCCTTCAACACTTGACTGGATCGGAGTTCGAGGGGCGCCATCGGGCTGAACGTGTCTTTGAACTCGGAGGTGCCGTGCGTTCGGTACTTGATCGGTCGGATCGTGAAAGACGACGACTGCATCAACCGCGTTGTGCTAACGCTTCCGCTTTCGGTCTACGAGGGTACATGGACAACACTCTCCCCTCTCGTTGCTATGCATCACCATGATCTTGCGTGTGCGTAGGATTTTTTTTGAAATTACTACGTTCCCCAATAGTGGCATCCAAGCCATGCGTAGATGTCATATGCACGAGTAGAACACAAGTGAGTTGTGGGCGATATAAGTCATACTGCTTACCAGCATGTCATACTTTGGTTCGGCGGTATTGTTGGATGAAGCGGCCTGGACCGACATTACGCAGACGCTTACGCGAGACTGGTTCTACCGACGTGATTTGCACACAGGTGGCTGGCGGGTGTCAGTTTCTCCAACTTTAGTTGAACCGAGTGTGGCTACGCCCGGTCCTTGTGAAGGTTAAAATAGCACCAACTTGACAAACTATCGTTGTGGTTTTGATGCATAGGTAAGAACGGTTCTTGCTCAGCCCATAGCAGCCACGTAAAACTTGCAACAACAAAGTAGAGGACGTCTAACTTGTTTTTGCAGGGCATGTTGTGATGTGTGTTGGTCAAAGCATGATGCTAAGTTTTATTGTATGAGATGATCATGTTTTGTAACCGAGTTATCGGCAACTGGCAGGAGCCATATGGTTGTCGCTTTATTGTATGCAATGCAATCGCCCTGTAATGCTTTACTTTATCACTAAGTGGTAGCGATAGTCGTAGAAGCATAAGATTGTCGAGACGACAATGATGCTACGATGGAGATCAAGGTGTCGCGTCGGTGACGATGGTGATCATGATTGCTTGGAGATGGAGATCACAAGCACAAGATGATGATGGCCATATCATATCACTTATATTGATTGCATGTGATGTTTATCTTTTATGCATCTTATCTTGCTTTGATTGACGGTAGCATTATAAGATGATCTCTCACTAAATTTCAAGATAAAAGTGTTCTCCCTGAGTATGCATCATTGCCAAAGTTCGTCGTGCCCAGACACCACGTGATGATCGGGTGTGATAAGCTCTACGTCCATCTACAACGGGTGCAAGCCATTTTTGCACACGCAGAATACTCGAAGTTAAACTTGACGAGCCTAGCATATGCAGATATGGCCTCGGAACACTGAGACCAAAAGGTCGAGCGTGAGTCATATAGTAGATATGATCAACATAATGATGTTCACCATTGAAAGCTACTCCATTTCACGTGATGATCGGTTATGGTTTAGTTGATATGAATCACGTGATCACTTAGAGGATTAGAGGGATGTCTATCTAAGTGGGAGTTCTTAAGTAATACTCCCTCCGTTCCTTGATATAAGGTGTATAGATTTTTAAGAAAAAGTCCGAAATATAAGGTGTATTGCATTGCACCACTCACTTGGATAATTTTTTTAGGGATTTCTTTACATTTCCTTATATCGGGCAAGCTCCTCTATTTCCTCATGTCAATTAGTCAGGTGTAATCTCGCCCAAAACTTGTGAAATTTTTCCTCCACGTGCATTCTTTAATTTCCGTGCCAAAAACTATACACCCTATATCTAGGAACGGAGGGAGTATGATTAAATTGAACTTTAATTTATCATGAACTTAGTCCTGGTAGTATTAGCATATCTATGTTGTAGATCAATAGCTCGCGATGTTGCTCCCCTGTTTTATTTTGATATGTTCCTAGAGAAAACTGAGTTGAAAGATGTTAGTAGCAATGATGCGGATTGGATCCGTGATCTGAGGATTATCCTCATTGCTTCACAGAAGAATTATGTCCTTGATGCACCGCTGGTAGCAGACCTATTGCAGGAGCGTATGCACGAGGCGTTATGAACGTTTGGCTAGCTCAATATGATGACTACTTGATAGTTTAGTGCACCATGCTTAACGGCTTAGAATCGGGACTTCAAAGACGTTTTGAACGTCATGGACCATATGAGATGTTCCAGGAGTTGAAGTTAATATTTCGAGCAAATACCCGAGTTGAGAGATATGAAGTCTCCAACAAGTTCTATAGCTAAAAGATGGAGGAGAATAGCTCAAGCAGTGAGCATGTGCTCATATTGTCTGGGTACTACAATCACTTGAATCAAGTGGGAGTTAACCTTCCAGATAAAATAGTGATTGACAGAATTCTCTATTGACCCTCACCAAGTTAGTAGAACTTCGTGATGAACTATAATATGCAAGGGATGACGAAAACAATTCCCAAGCTCTTCGCGATGCTAAAATCGGCGAAGGTAGAAATCAATAAAAACATCAAGTGTTGATGGTTGACAAGACCACTAGTTTCAGGAGAAAGGACAAAGGGAAGAAGGGGAACTTCAAGAAGAACGGCAAGCAAGTTGCTGCTCAAGTGAAGAAGCCCAAGTCTGGACCTAAGCCTAAGACTGAGTGCTTCTACTGCCAAGGAACTGGTCACTGGAAGCGGAACTGCCCCTAGTATTTGGCGGATAAGAAGGATGGCAAAATGAACAAAGGTATATTTGATATACATGTTATTGATGTGTACTTTACTAGTGTTTATAGCAACCCCTAAGTATTTGATACTAGTTCAGTTGCTATGATTAGTATATCGAAACAGGAGTTGCAGAATAAACAGAGACAAGTTAAGGGTAAGTAACAATGTGTGTTGGAAGTGGTTCCAAGATTGATATGATCATCATCGCAGACTCCCTATACTTTCGGGATTAGTATTGAACCTAAATAAGTGTTATTTGGTGTTTGCGTTGAGCATGAATATGATTTGATCATGTTTATTGCAATACGGTTATTCATTTAAGTTAGAGAACAATTGTTGTTCTGTTTACATGAATAAAAACCTTCTATGGTCATACACACCAATAAAAATGGTTTGTTGGATCTCGATCGTAGTGATACACATATTCATAATATTGAAGCTAAAAGATGCAAAGTTAAATAATGATAGTGCAACTTATTTGTGGCACTGCCGTTTAGGTCATATTGGTGTAAAGTGCATGAAGAAACTCCATGATGATGGGATTTTGGAATCACTTGATTATGAATCACTTGATGCTTGCGAACCATGCCTTATGGGCAAGATGACTAAAACTCCGTTCTCCGAAACAATGGAGCAAGCAACTGGCTTATTGGAAATAATACATACTGATGTATGCGATCCGATGAGTGTTGAGGCTCGCAGCGGGTATCGTTATTTCCTGACCTTCACATATGATTTGAGCAGATATGGGTATATCTACTTGATGAAACATAAGTCTGAAACATTTGAAAAGTTCAAAGAATTTCAGAGTGAAGTGGAAAATCATCGTGACAAGAAAATAAAGTTTCTACGATCTGATCGCGGAGACAAATATTTGAGTTACGAGTTTGGTCTGCAACTAAAACAATGTGGAATAGTTTCAAAAATTCGTGCCACCTGGAACACCACAACATAATGGTGTGTCCGAACGTCATAACCGTACTTTATTGAATATAGTGCAATCTATGATGTCTCTTACCGATTTACCACTATCGTTCTGGGGTTATGCATTAGAGACAGCTGCATTCAATTTAAATAGGGCACTGTCTAATCTGTTGAGACGACACCGTATGAACTATGGTTTGGCAAGAAACCTAAGCTATCATTTCTTAAAGTTTGGGGTTGCGATGCGTATGTGAACAAGTTTCATCCTGATAAGCTCAAACCCAAATCGAGAAAGTGCGTCTTCATAGGATACCCAAAAGTTACTATTGGGTACACCTTCTATCACAGATCCGAAGGCAAGATATTCGTTGCTAAGAATGGATCCTTTCTAGAGAAGGAGTTTCTCTCGAAAGAAGTGAGTGGGAGGAAAGTAGAACTTGATGAGGTATTCGTACCTGCTCCTGAATTGGAAAGTAGTTCATCACAGAAACCGGTTTCTGTGACGTCTATACCAATTAGTGAGGAAGCTAATGATGATGATCATGAAACTTCAGATCAAGTTGCTACTGAACCTCGTAGGTCAACCAGAGTAAGATCCGCACCAAAGTGGTACGGTAATCCTGTTCTTTAGATCATGTTACTTGACCATGACGAACCTACGAACTATGAGGAAGCGATGATTAGCCCAGATTCCACGGAATGGTTTGAGGCCATGAAATCTGAGATGGGATTCATGTATGAGAACAAAGTATGGACTTTGATTGACTTGCCCAAATGATCGGTGAGCCATTGAGATTAAATGGATCTTCAAGAGGAAGACGGATGTTGATAGTAGTGTTACTATCTACAAAGCTAAATTGTCGCAAAAGGTTTTCGACAAGTTCAAGGTGTTGACTACGATGAGAGTTTCTCACTCGTATCTATGCTTAAGTTTGTCCGAATCATGTTAGCAATTGCCGCATTTTATGAAATCGGCAAATGGATAAACAAAACTGCATTCCATAATGGATTTATTAAAGAAGAGTTGTATATGATGCAACCAGAAGGTTTTGTCGATCCTAAAGGTGTTAACAAAATGTGCAAGCTCCAAATGATCCATCTATGGACTGATGCAAGCATCTCGGAGTTGGAATATACGCTTTGATGAGTTGATCAAAACATATAGTTTTATACAGACTTGCGGTGAAGCCTGTATTTACAAGAAAGTGAGTGGGAGCACTACAACATTTCTGATAAGTATATGTGAATGACATATTGTTGATTGGAAATAATGTAGAATGATTCTGTAAAGCATAAAGGAGTGTTTGAAAGGATTTTTTCAAAGAAAGACCTCGGTAAAGCTGCTTACATATTGAGCATCAAGATCTATAGACATAGATCAAGATGCTTGATAAGTTTTTTCAATGAGTACATACCTTGACAAGATTTTGAAGTAGTTCAAAATGGAACAGTCAAAGAAAGAGTTCTTGCCTGTGTTACAAGGTGTGAAATTGACTAAGACTCAAAACTCGACAACGGCAGAAGATAGAAAGAGAATGAAAGTCATTCCCTATGCCTCAGCCATAGGTTCTATAAAGTATGCCATGCTGTGTACCAGATCTATTGTATACCCTACACTAATTTTGGCAAGGGAGTAAAATAGTGATCTAGGAGTAGATCACTGGACAGCGGTCAAAATTATCCTTAGTGGAATAAGGATATGTTTCTCGATTATGGAGGTGATGAGGGAGTCCTGGATTAGGGGGTGTCCGGATAGCCGGACTATAGCCTTTGGCCGGACTCCTGGACTATGAAGATACAAGATTGAAGACTTCGTCCCGTGTCCAGATGGGGCTTTCCTTGGCGTGGAAGGCAATCTTGGCGATACGGATATATAGATCTCCTACCATTGTAACCGACTCTGTGTAACCCTAACCCTATTCGGTGCCTATATAAACCGGAGGGTTTTAGTCCGTAGGACGAACAACAATCATACCATAGGCTAGCTTCTAGGGTTTAGCCTCTCTGATCTAGTGGTAGATCTACTCTTGAACTACCCATATCATCAATATTAATCAAGCAGGAGTAGGGTTTTACCTCCATCGAGAGGGTCCGAACCTGGGTAAAAACATCGTGTCCCTTGTCTCCTGTTACCATCCGCCTAGACGCACAGTTCGGGACCCCCTACCCGAGATCCGCCGGTTTTGACACCGACGTTGGTGCTTTCATTGAGAGTTCCTATGTGTCGTCATCCTTAGGCCCGATGGCTCCTCTGATCATCAACGACGATGCGCTCCAGGGTGAGACTTTTCTCTCCGGACAGATCTTCGTATTCGGCGGCTTTGCACTGCGGGCCAATTCGCTTGGCCATCTGGAGCAGATTGAAAGCTACGCTCGCCACTCGTGTCAGATTTGAAGATTTGAACTACACGGCCGACGTCCATGGAGACTTGATCTTCGACGGTTCGAGCCACAACCAAGCGCGCCGCACTATCACGAGGGCCATGATCTAGCTCGCCCGGTCAAAGTGTCCCGGAGGTCAGACGATGTCCGCCCGACGTTTAGCTTCCGGAGCCGATTGGCGCCTAATCGAGGATGGGTGGCTGGACACCTCCTCGGAGGCTGCGATCTCTACGGGCGATCGAGCCGTACACCTACCCCTGCCCTTATGGCTTCGTGACTCAAGGTGCCGGACTCCTATCCGGACTCGAGCCTTCCGCGCCCCTGCCAATCGAATCCGATTGGGCGCCGATCATGGAATTCACCGCCGCGGACATCTTTCAGTACTCGCACTTTGGCGACATCCTGAATTCACTAAAGTCTCTCTCTTTATCTGGAGAGACCTGGCCGGATTATGGTCGGGGAAGGTTGGGATGCGGACGACGAAGAAATTCAAAGCCCACCCACCACCCACTTCGTAGCCACTGTCGATGATTTAACCGACATGCTCGACTTCGACTCCGAAGACATAGACGGTATGGACGACGATGTAGGGGAGGAACATGAACCAGCACCTATAGGGCACTTTAGAACCACCTCATCTCACGATGTATACATGGTGGACACACCTAAAGGAAGCGACGATGAGGAACAACGGACGCCACTGAAGGATCATTCCCTCGAAAAGCAGTCAAAACGGCAACGTAAGCGCCGCTTAAAGTCCCGCCTCGACAAAGACCCAGCCATAGAGCAGGGCGAACTGGTGGACGACGAACATGCTATCGAGCAACCGTCCGAACAGGACAATCTGGATAAACAACCCGTCCCCGGCGAAGATAACAGTCCGGACGATCTCATGCCGGACAAGTTGCTGGAGCAAAAGAACCTCCACAAAAGGCTCGTCGCCACTGCACGTAGCCTGAAAAAGCAGAAGCGGAATCTCAAAACAGCGGAAGATGCACTCAGAATCAGATGGAGCAAAGTACTCAACACCGCAGACAAATACGGTGACAGTCGCCGAACGAAGAGCTACCCAAAGCGAAAACTACTGCCTGAATTTGATGAGGAGGCCGTAGAGCACCCACAATCAAAAAACAAAGAGGCCACCTACCGGATGGACGACCCCATGGCAAACAGAGAGCGGCAAATGGCGCCGCACACAAGCCGGCACGTGATCCGCATAGGAATTCGCATCCAAAAGATGGCCCAGTTAGATCTATCTACGGGCCAAGAAAGCAAGCTCTAGTAAGCAATGCAACACATCAAGTATCCGAGCATCACGGTACACCTAAATATAGGGGTGCCGCACACCCCCTATGTTTCACCGATGAGGTGCTGGATTATGAATTTCCAGCGGGATTCAAGCTCGTAAACATAGAGGCATACGACGGAACAATGCCACTCGAGTGCGGATTGAGGATTACATCCTCCACATACACATGGCTAGAGGAGATGATCTCCACGCCATAAAATACTTACCCCTCAAGCTCAAAGGGCCAGCCCGACATTGGCTTAAAAGCCTCCCTGAAAACACCATTGGAAGTTGGGAGGAGCTCGAGGATGCTTTTCGGGCAAATTTTCAAGGGACCTATGTCCGACCTCCGTATGCCGACGATTTAAGTCACATAACTCAACCACCCGGAGAGTCAGCCCGGAAATTTTGGAACATATTCCTTACTAAAAAGAACCAAATAGTCGACTGTCCGGACGCCGAAGCCTTAGCAGCTTTCAAACAAAACGTCCGGGACGAATGGCTCGCTAGACACCTCGGCCAAGAAAAGCCAAGAACAATGGCCGCATTAACAAGCCTCATGACCCGCTTATGCTGAGAGGATAGCTGGCCGGCAAGATGCAAGACCGTGACCCAAGTACATCCGAAGTCAGGGATGGAAACAGGAAACCATGACGCAGCAAGGACCAACGTCGGACCAAGGGAAACAGCCCGAAGAGCACGGCGGTCAACGCCGGATTCAAAAGCTCTCGGCAGAATTATAAAAAGCTGCCCCTTAAGGATAATAAGGATGAGCTCTCTAACTTAAACAAAATCTTGGACAAGATATGCCAAATCCACAGTACTCCCGGGAAGCCTGCAAACCATACCCACAGAGATTGTTGGGTCTTCAAGCAGTCCGGCAAACTCAACGCCGAACACAAGGGGCTCGACAAACCAAGCGAGGACGATGACTAACCCCAAAAGCAGAGCACCGGAAAACAAAAGAATTTCCCACAAGAAATCAAAACAGTCAACTCACTTCACGTGACAAAAGGGAAAAATAGAGCGACGCCCATAGAGGTGCGCGCCATACGGCCTATCCCGGAGGAGTCCCGCCAATGGTTGTTAAAACCAATCACCTTCGACCATCGAGATTACTCTAGAAGTATACGGAATGCAGGTTGGACTGCCTTGATATTAGATCCAATAATTGGCGGACTCCACTTTTCACAAGTCCTAATGGACGGCAGCAGTGATCTAAACCTGCTATATCAGGACACAATCCGCAAAATGGGGATAGACCCAACCAAATTTCGCCATAGCAACACTTCCTTTCAAGGGGTAATGCCAGGCCCTTATGCCCATTGTACGGGCCCTCTCGCTAGAAGTTGTGTTTGGCTCACCCGACAACTTCCGCCATGAAAAGTTAACCTTCCACCTCGCCCCATTTACAAGTAGCTATCAAGCACTATTGGGACGTGAAGCTTTCGCCCGCTTTAACGCAATACCGCATTATGCATCTCTTACACTTAAAATGCTCGGTCCACGCGGCATTATCTCGGTAAAAGGAAACATCAAGGGTTCCTCGAGTCCGGAAAATCGTGCGGTTGCCTTGACAGCCACACAATAAACCGGCTTCACCAATAAAAGCACTTAGACAGGTCGTCCAGACCCCAGACACGGCTGGACGAGTCCGGCGTAAACATACAAGGGCTTACTAGACGCATACCCCCGTACATAAGGCTCAAGATGCACAACAAGAGACAATAAAGCTCAATTTTATTCATTTTTTGAATTGTACTTTGTTTATTTAATATAACGTACATTTTCGCACGACCTTTTTCAACTAAGTTCCTCTCTTTTACGGATGAACACCGTGCTACACCCGTCCAGGATACGGCACAACGGAGACACATGCGCAGACGTGCAGCAGGGACCCTTTGCAAGGATTCTTTTCAGATTAAGACCCTGCGTAAACCTTTTTTACTGTCTCTTGTTGATACACATCCCCCGGTTTCTTGCTATAACCGAGGAGGAGGCTGGCATTTTGTCATAGGCCACGTCAAAATTTCGCGCATACCTAGACACCAGGGGCTTATTATCAAGGGCGATTGTTCGGCCCGTTTTCATAAAGACCGAATACCTTAGGGAGTGTTCGGCGTCTCGAGTTAGGCCTTATATGCATCAGCTCCGAATCATGTCTTTGGTCAAATGTTGGGTTTGCCCGGCTTCTGTGTTTTGCTGCCTTACGCCCGCTCTATCGGCTAATGCGGCACCAGGAGAACTACTACGATTGTGCCCGGTTCGCCAAAGGCGAAAGCACCTCGAGAGAAAGCCGAAAACTGACTGTCATGATATAGCGTGAGACTGGTCAACCACTCGATGACCCGCTGGAATCTTTAGAATTCCTACGCATTGATGAAGGGCCGTTTCCTGATCAGGCACATACGCGCCCCAAATTCGGGTGAGTGCGGTGCCCCTAGGGGCTATATAGTAGCCCCACTGTCGAACTCCTATGGCTAAGTGAAAGTGATCAAGCATTATAGTCCAGTTGCCTAGTTTGCTGCGCCATCACCTCCTTTGTAGGACCAAGACGTTGGATCAAGTGTGAAAAGGCGCTACGCAAACACCCCGCATTATATGCGTAAATTTGAAGCCAAAGACTGCCATCTTCGGGTTATATACACATATACATTAACGGCCGCACAAGAGGTATTTTAATTCTTGAAGGCACAAGTATAAAAGCTTTTATATTCCATCGAAACATTGTTTCACAATAATACATGTTATTCGAACATAATATCCTTCGAGCACTGCGTCTCTATTAAATGAGCGCTCGAAGAACTTCACGAAAATAGTGCTCGACAGGTACTCGGCTTCCGTCCGAATCTTGGGATGCAACATCGGTGGCGTTCATCTCCGCCCAGTATGTCTTGACACGGGCAAGAGCCATCCGTGCACCCTCTATGCATGCTGACCGCCTCATTGCTTTGGTATGCGGCACCACACCAAGGAACTGCTGCACCAAGCCAAAATAACTCTTCGGCTCGGGCCTTTTCGGCCACAAATGAGTCACGACATTCTTCATGGCAAGTCCGGACAACCTATTCAGCTCCGCCCATTCGGCCAAACGATCGGTTAATGGAAGTGGACGCTCTGGACTACGGAACTGCGACCAAAAAAGCTCTTCCATATCGTGATCCTTTTGATCTCCGAAGTGTTCGGCCGCGTCCGCGACACTCGCCGCCAAGTCCAGATAAGCGTCCTCGCTACTCCACAGCCGGTCCAACTGAGCATATTTAGGGTCCGTGAACTTCCTCCGCAGCAGAAAGGGCTTTCCAGCCGCGATATCTCCGGCCTGACGTAGCTCCTCCTTCATAGCTCTCATCGCAGAGCAAGCATCCTTGGCCTCGGAGGTGGCCTTCTTCAGGTCCTCTTGCTCCGCTCGACCTTCTTTTTCAAGACGCTCGCAGCGGTCGGTAGCATTCTTCAACTTCACGGCCATCTTGGCCATTTACTTTTTGCTTCGGCAGTGAGCAGCCTGTTCGGCTTTTAGCTCTTCGGCCGCCTTTAAGGCAGCCGCATCACTTTTTCTGGCCCGCTCCTTGGCTCGGGCAAGCTCTACCCGAAGGTTCTCCATGGCAGCGGCACCATCTGCATCAAGCATACATGTTGTAAGGCACGGGCATCAAGCTCCCTTACCGGGTGTCCGTGGAGAAACTGCATACCTTGTGACTCGTCAAGTCGCTTATTGACAAGCGCGATGTCGGCATCCGCCACGTCAAGTTGCCGCTTTAGTTCGGCAAATTCATCAGTCCGGCTAGCCACCGGACGCCCCGCCACCTACATAGGAAGGGCGACATATTATATCTGGGATTATGATCCTCGGCTGCTTGTCATTTTTGACAACGCACCGAGTCTCAGGGGCTACTATCTACACAGGGCGCATCTTATATATGCGGAACCGTCAAAAGTTACACCATTGGACGTACCTCAAAACCCGTCAGTAAACTCCTGGCGGCCTCATACAACCCGCTTTCCGCGGATGAAATTTTTTCAATCAACGTGCCCATCAATGCACGGTGATCCTTTGAGATAGACACTCGCCCGAGCAGATCCTTCAACTCCTCCGACCGTGCACCAGGAGGTGCCGGACTCGTCCGATGGCCTTTTTCAAAGGCCGGACACGGAGGGCTCCGGGGGGGCCCTACGACCGCACTCCACCCCTGCCGGATTCGGGGAAACCCTCCGTGATGACACCTCAGGATCGTCCGCCTCGCTAGGCGGTACGGCAGGGGGAGGCGTTCCGCTCTCTATCATCTCCGGACGAAGATCCCCTGACGACGAGCTCTGCTGAGAAGGGCTGAGATCCGAACTACAAGGTAAAATTTCGGTCATCTTCAGAAATAAAACAGGGATGTCATTTATTTTATAAACTCCCCTCTCTACTTACGACTCGCTGGAGGGCTGATCTCCTTGGGGAAATAATGCGGCCAGGGCATCTTCCGGCGCAGGACCCTCTGGCGAAGATTTCTTCCCGCGCTTTGCGGCCTTGGTCTCCGGATCGTCAGAGGCGGTCCTCTTCTCCCCTTGGATGGAGGGATTCTCGATCCCTCCTTTCTTGATAACCTCCTTCACGGAGGCAGTAGCTTCCTTGTTCCCCCCTTCGCCTTCTTCTAAAGGCGTAGCCTCCAGCATCTTGGTTAACACGGGATCCGGCGTGGTCTCAGGGAGGGGGGCCGGGCACCTAATCAGTTTTGCTTTCGCTATCCACTCCTGTTTAGGGGATAACTCTTTTAAGGGCAAGTTTATGATAAATATACGGATAGCGTGTCCGGGTACGAGACTACTTACTTGAGCATCCGGGCAATTGTAGCTCAGACCTGCGTCCTCGGTCAAGTCCGGACACATTGCTTGTGATCCGAAGAACAGTTTGTACATCTCCACGGGCGTTGCGCCCATGAAGTGTTGAAGAGCTCGTGGTCCCTCGGATTGAACTCCCACAAGCGGAGGGGCGGCGCTTGCGGGGCAGGATGCAACGAATCAGCATGACCTGCGTTACTACCAGATTGATCTCTCTCTAGGAGGTCTCGAATACGGCTCAAACAAGGGCACGTCCTTGGACGGCCCCAGTCAAGCCCTTTATTGACCCATGACGCCACGCGGTGGAGGACCCAAGAGAAAGGCAGGTGGCGCCACCCATTTGGTGCCCACGAGCTGTGATATAAAACCACTCTTGTTGCCATAGTGAGCTCCTCTTGAAAAGAGCCCTCGGGCCATGGAGCGTCAACATTCTTGCTTATAACAGCCCCTCCACACTCCTCTGCTGTTGCCCTTGATCATCTTGGCTCCACCTTGAAGATTTTGAGCCACAATCCAAGTGTGGGGTAATGCGGAGGAAGGCTTCAGTCTGACGATGAACGACGAGATGTGGAGGATGGACTCGGATCCAAGTTGTGAAATTCCAGCCCGTAATAAAACATGAGCCCCCTCACGAAGGGGTCCATCGGGAAACTTAGTCCCCGAAGGAAGTGAGACGTGGACACCACGCTTTCACCGGGCTGGGGAGAAGGAATAACCTGCCCTTGGGCAGGCAGCCTATGCGAGATTTTGCCGGTTAGATACCTGGCATCTCTTAGCTTTAGGACGTCTTCTTCCGTGATGGAGGAAGGCATCCACCGGCCTTGAAGGTTGGAGCCGGACATCATCGAAGGTCCGAAGCGCCTGAATCTGGAGCTTTGGGTGTTGGGACTCGAAGCGAGGGGTGGATTCGATTGAGATTGAGAATAAAAAGCGGGGCCTTGGTCTCTTTTTAAAGAGGTTGAATACCAGGAGCCCTCCCCGTGACCGTTCGGGACTCGCCTTCAATAGAGGAGGCGTGCCAACGGGCACGATTGGGTTAACCACGCCCATATTGATGAGAATCCCGGAATAAGGGGACACGATCTCTGCCTTGACAAGACGTGCCAAGGAAACCGCCTCACTAAACGCTACCGAGGTGGGACAAGAAAAACAATTCGAATAAAGGCTTGGCCGTGGTGTGATGTCACGCAGCTGCGAATCGTCGTGATTGAACTTGTGTAAATATTATTCTCTCTACGGTGGTATGTGGAACTTATTTTGCAGATCCGGACACTATCCTTGTGTTCAAAATCTTCTATGAAGTATTCGGAGGAGGAACCCGCCTTGCAATGCCGAAGACAATATGCGTGCCGGACTCGTTGTCATTGAAGCCTGGTTCAGAGCTCTTGAGGAGTCCTGGATTAGGGCGTGTCCGGATAGCCGGACTATAGCCTTTGGCCGGACTCCTGGACTATCAAGATACAAGATTGAAGACTTAGTCCCGTGTCCGGATGGGGCTTTCCTTGGCGTGGAAGGCAAGCTTGGCGATACGGATATGTAGATCTCCTAACATTGTAACCGACTCTGTGTAACCCTAACCCTATTCGGTGCCTATATAAACCGGAGGGTTTTAGTCCATAGGACGAACAATAATCATACCATAGGCTAGCTTCTAGGGTTTAGCCTATCTGATCTTGTGGTAGATCTACTCTTGTACTACCCATATCATCAATATTAATCAAGCAGGAGTAGGGTTTTACCTCCATCGAGAGGGCCCGAACCTGGGTAAAAACATCATGTCCCTTGTCTCCTGTTACCATCCGCCTAGACGCACAGTTCGGGACCACCTACCCGAGATCCGCCGGTTTTGACACCGACATGTGACAAAAAGGTTCGTCGTAAAGGGTTACGTCGATGCAAATTTTGACACCGATCCAGATGACTCTAAGTCTCAATCTGGATACATATTGAAAGTGGGAGCAATTAGCTAGAGTAGCTCGCATGGAGCATTGATTACATAGAAATTTGCAAAATACATACGGATACGAATGTGGCAGACCCGTTGACTAAACTTCTCTCACAAGCAAAACATGATCACACCTTAGTACTCTTTGGTGTTAATCACATAGTGATGTGAACTAGATTATTGACTCTAGTAAACCCTTTGGGTGTTGGTCACATGACGATGTGAACTATGGGTGTTAATCACATGGTGATGTGAATTATTGGTGTTAAATCACATGGCGATGTGAACTAGATTATTGACTCTAGTGCAAGTGGGAGACTGAAGGAAATATTCCCTAGAGGCAATAATAAAGTTATTATTTATTTCCTTATTTCATGATAAATCTTTATTATTCATGCTAGAATTGTATTAACCGGAAACATAATACATGTGTGAATACATAGACAAACAGAGTGTCACTAGTATGCCTCTACTTGACTAGCTCGTTAATCAAAGATGGTTATGTTTCCTAACCATAAACATGAGTTGTCATTTGATTAACGGGATCACATCATTAGGAGAATGATGTGATTGACTTGACCCATTCCGTTAGCTTAGCACTCGATCGTTTAGTATGTTACTATTGCTTTCTTCATGACTTATACTTGTTCCTGTGACTATGAGATTATGCAACTCCGTTCTTTGGAGGAACACTTTGTGTGCTACCAAAGCGCCACAACGTAATCGGGTGATTATAAAGGTGCTCTACGGTGTGTCTCGAAGGTACATGTTGGGTTGGCGTATTTCGAGATTAGGATTTGTCACTCCGATTGTCGGAGAGGTATCTTTGGGCCCTCTCGGTAATGCACATCACTTAAGCCTTGCAAGCATTGCAACTAATGAGTTAGTTGCGGGATGATGTATTACGGAACGAGTAAAGAGACTTGCCGGTAACGAGATTGAACTAGGTATTGAGATACCGACGATCGAATCTCGGCCAAGTAACATACCGATGACAAAGGGAACAACGTATGTTGTTATGCGCGGTCTGACCGATAAAGATCTTCGTAGAATATGTGGGAGCCAATATGAGCATCCATGTTCCGCTATTGGTTATTGACCGGAGACGTGTCTCGGTCATGCCTACATAGTTCTCGAACCCGTAGGGTCCGCACGCTTAAAGTTTTGATGACGGTTATATTACGAGTTTATGAGTTTTGATGTAACGAAGGTTGTTCGGAGTCTCGGATGTGATCACAGACATAACGAGGAGTCTCGAAATGGTCCAGACATGAAGATTGATATATTGGACGACTATATTCAGACATCGGAAAGGTTCCGAGTTATTCGGGTATTTTTCGGAGTACCAGAGAGTTACGGGAATTCGCCGAGGAGTATATGGGCCTTATTGGGCTTTAGGGGAAAGAGAGAGGAAAGGCTGGGCGCCCCCCAAGGCCTAGTCCGAATTGGACTAGGGGGAGGGGCTGCTGTGACGCCCGGATAATTAAGCTACAGTAATCCCACGCTAATGATGCCACGTCACCACGGTTACTGTTGTTAACCTCTCGATGATTCGAAACCCTTTCAAGATTCAAATTCAAATTAATGTCAACAATAAAAGTTTTCAAAAGTTAAAACAAAAATGTTCGAGAGATGCCATATTTTTCATATGTAAATATGGTGCAATAAACACATTTTTATAAAATGCCTGGATATTTTAGTGGATGGAAACAACAAAGCAGTAAATAAAAAGAAAAGAAATAAATAAAAAGGAAATTAACAGAAAAGTAAAATTGGAGAAAGACCCCCTTGGCCAACTGGGCCAAACGGCCCAGCCGGCCAGCCCTCTAACCTAGCCGGCCCACCCCACTCCGTTAACTCCCCTGGGCGACCGAACCCAAACCCTAGCGCACCCCCACTCCCCCACTCGTCCCACCCCGCGCGTCTCCCTCGCTCCCACCGATCTGGATCGGGGGAAACGGTGCCACGACACGCCGCCTCATCCCTACGCCCCGGCGCCGGACGGCGCCGCTCGTCTCCGCCGGCGCCTCCTCGTCGCCTCCCCACACCGCCTCCTCAACCCTCCTCCCCTACCAGCCTCCTGGCGCCTCTGCTTCCTCCCGGCGCCGCCCCGCCATCGCCGCCTCGACCCCGACTCCGTCGCCCGAAGCCGTCCCGGACGCCGCCAGACTTCCCCGTCTACGCGCATCGTCCCCATCGACCTCCCCGAGCCCCGCTGCCTTGACCCTACGGATCCGCGATGAGGCCCCTAGCCTCTCTTCCTCTTGCTCCTCGCGCCGTCCCTTGATCGCTGCGCCGCCGGTGCTTTCGTGCTTTCGCGGCGTGCGCCACCAGCAAGGCCCGTCGGCCCTTCGCGCCACTGCGGTATTGCATACGCCCACGCCGCTCTCCGCCCTGGCCCCTGCAAGGCCGCTCCGCCTTCCGGCTGACGGCCCAGCGCCACATTCGCCGAGACCACGCTGCCGTCTCACCTCGCCGCCCTGGCTGCCTCTTTGTCGCCGGTCAGCGCCACTGGCCGCGCCCAAGGCCATCGCCTGGGCTCGCCCCGGTGGGCGCTCGTGGCCACGCCCGTGAGCCCGCACGCCCGTTAGGCCCCTATGGCTCTATGACATGTGGGGCCCGCCCAAAACATAATTAAGAATAAAATAAAAATAAATAAATAATTAATTAATTAACTTAATTAATTTTGAATTAATTAAATTAAACAACTAATTAAACTAATTACACATTAGTTACCTAATTAACCTGATCTGTTAATTAGTTAATTAAGTAGTCAATTTTGAAAATACCAGTTTTTATGAAGTATGATTGTCTGAGTTGAGGAACTATGTCACCGTGTAACGGTCACCGATGACTAAAAAAAGATGTATCATGGTGGATCACGGCGTGAATGTTAGGACATGTGGTATGAATTCTGAGTAAATTGATCTGATTGACAATATTTTTTATTGAAACCTTTCAGTCTATTTATCAAACATCGTGGCGGTATAATGAACAGCCGAAGTAATAAAGAATACATCAATGTCGTGTGTGTTGCAAATGGATAAACATTCATCGCACTCAAACACTCCTAATTTATCTTAAAAAACAGTAATTATGCACTGTGCACGTGTGTTGCAATGGGAAAGACAAATCCTTGCATGCCCCTGGCGATCCATCTATGATGACCCTAGGGACTCATCTATACTGTCACTAATTATAATTTACATACTATGCTGACTAATTACATACGAAGACACACCATCAATGTTAATGTTATTGGTTACCCTTTGATGTATAATGAAACATAGTCTGCATAGTATGTAATAGAATCGTTACCTTTGAAAGAGGTTTCAATGTTACATACTATGCATAGTGTGTTACCTTTGAAAGAGGTTTCATTAAAGGGATTATTCCAATACCAAATATAGTGCAATAGAATCGTTAGAAAACATTATTGAAAACAGATTAAAAAATCTAACAATTTCAATCTCCAAATTCCAATGAAAACATTTTATATCAAAGACAATATGTACTTCTTAATGTTGGCGGACATGTATATTAGTAAAAAATGTGATAATTCGGGCCATGAATGAATCCTTAAGATTAACTTTTTAGGTACATAGTTCACAAAAAATATAGAAAGGATGTAATTACTTTTAGTTAAGTTGAAATTTCTCAGAAGCTCTAACCCTATATGCATTACATTACTACGATGAGTTGTTAGTTGCCCATCAGGTTGAGAAATCATATAAAGTTTCACCTGCATCTGTTTTAAAGGTAATCACATGTTGATAATGACGACAGAACAATTATATGCTGACGATGTACACCGTCAATATTATACGCTCCATGCTAGAGTGCATAGACAATTAGT
The DNA here is from genome assembly GCA_021605145.1 of Aegilops bicornis. Taxonomy (NCBI): domain Eukaryota; kingdom Viridiplantae; phylum Streptophyta; class Magnoliopsida; order Poales; family Poaceae; genus Aegilops; species Aegilops bicornis. The sequence goes on from CM038672.1 coordinate 645,776,019, forward strand.
AGCTGCAATATTACATGGAAGCTCGGAAAGGAGTGTGCTTATTCAAAGGAACTCGGACAAGATGTGCTTATTACCAGCTGGCTGATACATCTAGATCCAAAATCAAGATATCCGATTCAAAAACATACAGGAGTTGTTTAACTCATATCTTCTCCACGCGGGAGAGCAGCAGGCACGAACGGCTTTCATGCTGAGGGCCCTCGTCGCACCACGTGAACTAATTTTGGAGGAACAGCATGGAGACGCGAAGAGTGCAAGCACGGTAGCGCGAGGTGCTCGTCGGCGGCGGCTGCGATGCTAGAATTACACTTTGTGGCGCGAGGTGCTCGTCGGCGGCGGCGGCGATGCTAGAATTACACTTTGTGACGTGACAACAGTTGTTGTCTAAGAAGATGGAACCGATGGGGTGAACGAAGCTGGCAAGAAAGGCGACCTAAGACGGGGGCTTGCACGCATCAATCCTCCCTCCCCTGTCTCCTTTCCTTTCATATTCTGTTAAATTAAGAAGTCGTTGATTCCTTTCCTTATATTTCCCCATCACAATTCATTTTCTTCCAAATTCCGTCAAATTAGCAGGCGTGGATTTCATTCCAGAAAATAATTCCTTTACTTCTATATTCCGTCAAATTAGTAGGCCCTTTTTCCTTAAATTTCCATGTCCCAATTCCTTTTCATTCATATTCCTCTCTCCACACGTCGGTTGCATGTTGCAACGTTGAAATTGTTTCTAAATTGGAAACTCGGTTTCACTCTTCACTTATTGATTTTTGATATTGCTCCTTATAACCAGAAAAGTAAAAAACATATATAAACTGGCAGGTTTGGACGTGAGGCGGCGATGTGGGACTATTTAAAAGTTAAATTTCCCTTCTGAACAAAACACTTAGCTAGTTTAGTTGGTAGTACAATAGTTGGACAACTTAGAGATTGTGAGTTCGAATCCGTGCACATGCAAAATATATTTTTGCCCCGGCATATACCCCTTAAGTGGGCCGCCATTGGGCTGGCATGGCTGCGGCTAAAATAACATACTCACCGTCTCTTTTTCTTAAATATGGGCTATTTCGTTCACAAAAAATAGTACCACCTCAAATAAAAAAACTTTAAAATATTATATGGGTGAACGGATGAAAAAATCAGCGAAACACACCTTGCTTTATTATTAGGTATAGATGACAGTGGGGTCCACCCCTAATTAATACTCCCTCCTTCCCATTTTATTAGGCGTATTAGCTTTTGCATGCAGTCCCAATATATAAGACACATGCAGTCAATTTTCTCTATAGACTAGTCATTGAGGATCGCTAATTTCCTGGAGATGGTCACAAGAGATTGTGCATGCCTCCTTTCCTTTTTACGAGTCATGGACGCTTCCTGCTAGGATGGCTCAACTAGGGATAAGTGTTGCGTTAATTTCCGTGCTAAAACTAATATGCCTAACAATATGGGAAGGAGGGAGTACTAATTACTTTAATTAAAATGTGTCACTGACCAGTGGGACCCACTGGTCAGGTTGACCAGTCAACCCCTGTTGACTGCTGACGTCAGCATGACATCATGCTGATGTCATAAATCCATTTTCGAATTAAATTAAATAATTAATTAAATTCCAGAAATTAATAAAATCTTTAGAAAATCATATCTTTTAATCCGTAACTCGGATTAAATTATTTTCAACATGAAAGTTGCTCAGAACGACGAGACGAATCCGAATAAGCAGCCCGTTCGTCCGCCACGCATCCCTAGCATAGCGAACACGCAACTTTCCCCCTTTGTTTCATCTGACCAAAAACGCGAAACACCGGGGATACTTTCCCGGATGTTTCCCCACTTCACCGGTATCACCTCATACCGCGCTAGGGCACGGCTAGCATCACGCTTTGTCATGTCATGCATCGTCATGCATTTGTTTGCATTGTATTTATTGTTTCTTCTCCCTCTTCTCTCGCGAGACACCGAGACCGACGCCGCTGCTACCCAGTACGACTATGGTGTTGACGACCCCTCCTTCTTGCCAGAGCAATCAGGCAAGCCCCCCCTTGATCACCAGATATCGCCTATTCTTCTCTATACTGCTTGCATTAGAGTAGTGTAGCATGTTCTTGCCTAGTTATTCCTATCCCGATGCATAGCCTTTGTCCTTGCTACTCTTTATTGTTACCTTTACCGCAATCCTACATGCTTAGTATAGGATGCTAGTATTCCATCAGTGGCCCTACATTCTTGTCCGTCTGTTGTGCTATACTATCGGGCTGTGATCACTTGGGAGGTGATCACGGGTATATACTATATACTTTATACATGATACATGTGGTGACTAAAGTCGGGTCGGCTCGTGGAGCACCCACGAGTGATTCACGTATTGAAATTTGAAAGGACCTTTGTCCCATGACCCTCTATGTGGATCTTTGTGGCGGGCGTCAGGCGAGTTGAGACTACACCGGGTGAGAGGTGGGCCTAGCCACAGTCGGTGTCATGATTTACATCATTAACACTCTTAATGAGATCTTGGTATTTGATCTGAGTCTGGCCATTTGGTTTATACACACTAACCAACTACGTGGGAAAGATAAGGGCACTCGGCATCGTGGTATCAGCCGAAGCCTTCGTGACGTCAAGGACTGAGCGGCACGCGCCGGATTGGACTGGAACGCCTGCTAGGCTAGGTCTGCTTCCGGTCAGCGTTAACGCGCAGCGTCTTGGTGCGCTAAGGCGATGGGCCGGACCTGCGCTTAGGTTTAGACCGGCGTGCTGACCTCTCTGTTGGCCTAGGTGGGGTTGCGACGTGTTGATCTTCTGCGGCCGGGCATGACCTAGAAAAGTGTGTCCGGCCAAATGGGATTGAGCGTGTTGGGTTATGTGGTGCACCCCTGCAGGGACGTTTATCTATTCGAATAGCCGTGATCTTGATGTGACGGCTTGGAGTTGTACCTTGACCTTATGACAACTAGAACCGGATACTTAATAAAACACACCCTTCCAAGTGCGGATACAACCGGTGGTCGCTCTCTAACAGGGCTACAAGGAGAGGATCGCGGGTAGGATTATGCTATGCGATGCTACTTGGAGGACTTGATCTACTCTCTTCTACATGTCAAAGGCGGAGGTCGCCGGAAGCGTAGTCTTGATGTGATTAGTTATCCCCCTCTTATTCTGGCATTCTGCAGTTCAGTCCACTGATATGACCCTTTACACATATACCCATGCATATGTAGTGTAGCTCCTTGCTTGCGAGTACTTTGGATGAGTACTCACGGTTGCCTTCTCCCCCCCTTTTCCCCCTTTCCTTTCTTTCTGGTTGTCGCAACCAGATGCTGGAGTCCAGGAGCCAGACGCCACCGTCGACGACGACTCCTACTACACCGGAGGTGCCTACTACTACGTGCAGCCCGCTGACGACGACCATGAGTAGTTTAGGAGGATCCCAGGCAGGAGGCCTGCGCCTCTTTCGATCTGTATCCCAGTTTGTGCTAGCCTTCTTAAGGCAAACTTGTTTAACTTATGTCTGTACTCAGATATTGTTGCTTCCGCTGACTCGTCTATGATCGAAAGCACTTGTATTCGAGCCCTCGAGGCCTGGCTTGTATTATGATGCTTGTATGACTTATTTATGTTTTAGAGTTGTGTTGTGATATCTTCCCGTGAGTCCTTGATCTTGATCGTATACGCTTATGCGTGCATGATTAGTGTACGATTGAATCGAAGCGTCACAAGTTGGCATCGAGCCATCGCTGTAGGATTCCCCTTTCCAACTCCTTGGCCGAAGTCGAGTCTAGACATTCCAAACTTTTACTAACATGGCTGTGTGTCTTATGGGCACACATTGCCATTGGGTGGTAGTAGGATCTTTTATTCCTCGACCTATACTCTGGGACTCTGACATCTCTTATGTTCGGGTTAAACGATTTTACTAACTCTGCCTCTAGGTTCTCGATAATACTTTCTCCCGGAGAGCCCCTTATTATAGATGATCGTCTTCTGCACCAGAAGAATCCGAAGATACTCTACGATGTTCTCTTAAGACTTTATGGCATCGCCTTTGCAATTCCCTTCCATCGATAAACCCCTATGGATAACCATGTATACTCGCCATTCATACAATGCTTCCTAGTTGATCTTGTTATTACAAGATATCCCGAAATTCTCTCTTTTGTTCCGAGAATCCTTGAGCTTACTGCCTTGCGGTTCTTTGCCACATGAATACCACTATGGATAATTTCTAGCACTCACCAAATATTTGCTCATCCCCAGTTGATTCATGTATTTCACAAAAGTATTCAAAATACTATTTGAACTTCCGAAAATCCTGAGTAGCCTATTGCTCTTGAAATTCTTACTTGCTTGCATTATGGTTAATCCCATAAGTCTATAATCTTATTGGCATCCCTTGCCATTATCATTTTGAGTCCGTTGATTCAAAATGTTGCGAATGCTCGCCATCCTCAATCAGATCCTAGAATTCATCCTTCCGGCTCAGTCGTCATTTTAAACATGAGCTGGTTATCGACCAATCAAATTGCCGTCGATTGTACCCCTAAGTCTATTCAACTTATCCATCCTTGATCAGAGCATTTGCTCCTTATCCCTTGATTTGAAAATCATAGTTCCTTTGCTATTTAAACATTGAATTATTCAGATGTTCTATAAACCGTTGCATTTGCATTCTTTCTTCCTCTGATTGGGTATCGATACTCACATCAGCTCCACTGTGGATCGCCATATCCACTGTTGGATTATTATATCCGATGTTGTCCTTCATAATTAATCACCTTGTGAGTTCTTTCTCCGATACATAATGCCTTTGGTAAATTGTATCCTCTCCTTTTGTCAACCATGTTCTGCTTTCGAGCTGGTGATATTTACTCTTGAAGCTTATGGTATATGTTCGTAAGACGCCCCGATGGGATTGAACCAACGCCTCCCTCATTGGTGTGAACCCGAAAGATTTCACGGGTCATACTTATCTGGTATTGCACCAGGTAAAACTTTCAACAACTAATGTCATCTTCGAAATACGAGAGGTGAATGGAAGATTATGCATTGAGGAAGTGGGAGTCGACCTTGAACTTTGTGTTCATGCCCATGGACACGATGTAGATCCTATCATAGAAGCTTCTTGTAATATTAACTATTTCCTTGATATGAAATCATCTGGTATCTATGTATTGATCATTTGCAATCATGGTCCCGACCACATTTTCTCCTTGATTCCATTTCTCAGACAAGTTAAAGCACTTGTCTTTTGTTGATCGATACATCTCGGCAACCTCTATTTTTGATCTTCCTCGAGTATTAACCTCTGGTATCTCGAGAACTGTGTTGCTTCCTGCGAGTCTTCATCTAGTATTGCTTCTCACCAATCTCGGATCCCCCAGGTTCTAAGTTATTAGTCACTCGAGAACACCAATAAGTGAATCGATTCCGCACTCCTATTCAATAACTCTAAGTAATTTTTGTTGCTTACGAGTTTAATAATCCTTCAAGTCATTCCTAGCCTTAACGGCTATATCATTATAGTTCAGACTTTTAGCTGTGCTACCTGGTCCTTAATCCTGGAGCACAACCTTCGATGATGAGCTAAGCTTATGTTGATTTCCTCGTCTTATCATTCCACTTTGAACAACAAGCTTGATTCCGAGTTGGTGTCGTATCCGTGGTTCAAATAATCTTTTGCTACGTCAGTCCTTTTACTTGATGTAGTGGAGGTCCGGTTACTTCTTCCTGAAGCCTCTCGACAAAATTTGTCATGATCATCATCAACATTTTGACTCCTTCCAGGTTTCCAATTGAATTCATGATGAGAAATACCATCCTTGCCCTCGATGAATTTTATTGTCATCGACCACTTTATTTCCTTCCCACCAACACAAGCTTGTTCATGTTTGGTGTTATACCTTGAGTTCCTTGCTATCCAGCAATTGTTCTTCTTTATGTTGGAACATTACCATCTCTTATGTCATCAATGTTGTGGAATTTCACCACCTCTTAAGGATTTGTGATACAGTGATGCTTCTCGCCATCACCATTCTTTTCTTGGTCCCCGTGTTGAGTGAACTCTGTTGTGCAAATTTAATATCTCTAGCAACCCTATTGCTTCAGAGTTATTGGACAACAATTCCAATTTAGTGTGTTGGTTGCTCAATCGCCATTCTGACGTTGGTCGTGCAACCCAACCCATATTTCGGGTGCACCTTTCAGTCAATTTTTAATTGTGTATGTTTTCCTCCAGCATACATCATTAAGTCATTTGATCTGGCTAAAGTTATCTCCTTGTTCACATGATTGTGGAAATCCATCTTTTGGAAACCTCGATGAACTTTCATTTAGTTCATCAGCCACCCCCTCATCCTCTCCTTGGTTTAATGATGGACTCTGGTTTCAGAACTCGCTTCCCTAGATCATTTCCGAGAATCTCACAATGTCATCTCGTCAAATTGTGTTGCACCTTTTCTTCTAAGGCATCCTGATGTCTGAGGGATCCTGACACCAATCAGATCTGAATCTTGGTCAGATATGATGGTTGGGACATATTTCCAAAAGTTATAACATTGGTCTCTACATAACCCGGTAAGGTGGTGTCTTTGCTTAGCACCCCTAGCCAGAGGACCTTTTGTTATAGTTTCCTTTTTTAGCAAGGTTAACCATTCTTCCATGAGGAAATTGAAAGACTTATTCTATATGTTGTTCCTGATGAATCTTTTTTGTATCCAAGTCCGACCTTTCCTTGAAGACCATGTCAATGCTATCTCGAAGCATGTCTGTGGTACTCCGATTTTCAACAAGAACACTTATCCTAATGCTAATTGTTTCTTGCTCAATTATCCAAACACCGTTGTATGGGTAATGTCATGACAATTTCTCTCCCCCTACCTAGAGGGTTTTCTACATTATATCCTGTCACGGATATCATACTCTGTTTGTCCTTGGGAAGGAAATACCCCTGAAATATGTGTTTTAACACATTTTCCTTTCCATTGTTCTGTTTAATCTGATAATCATATTTTCCTTTCCATTGGTTGGTTTAACGTTTGTTGTGATCTATATGATCTAAGCAGTAATATTCTCCTGCTTATGTGAACACCTCAGTGTACAATTACATCGGCAAGACCACATTACTATTGTTGATGATATTCCGGTAGCCACCGTGGGCGAGAACTTTGCCTAATGGTGCGCCTCGTTCAACGAAAGGTGAAAATGGTTCTCTTCGTCCCTCGCCCTTGGTACCGACGTTGTTGCCGACATAATCGACAGGCTACCCTCTGACATGCCTTGCTATCATGACCATGCAAGATGTCACCACTCCTCCTACTTTTATCCCACATGGTGGGCCCATAACCCGCAAGTTCCTCAGGATCGAAACCTGACTCTCCTGTGCACCACCTGTTCCCAAGATTGTTCCTCGCGCTTGACTTCGTATGTAATTCACGGATCACCTGTCTAGTGATCTATTCTGGTATGAGGCGCAATACCTATTCTCGTTGCCCTGAAACCCTTTCACCTTCTGATTAGGCATTGAACGATTGCCTATCCGTTTGAAACTTCTCATGGTACCTTCTTACTTTGATCTCGATATCTTCTTAAGTTTCAAATCGAGAGATACTTATGCTTCTTCCCCGAGTTAACCGTCTGATGCTCGATCTTGTTAGAATCCATCAATATAGAGTTTTCCCTTCTTACCCTTTCGTAAGTACGGTGAAGATCCTGAAGGAAGGACGACGACTTCATCATGATGACCTGAAGCAGAGGACTGAAGACATGAATGTAATGGAACACCTCTTCGAGAAGAGCAAATATGACCGAGAAGAATCATTAGAATTTTGTAACCAGATCCCTTCCCCCTTATAACTGCTCCTAAATCTCGGGACGAGATTTCTTATAGTGGAGGAGAATTGTGACGCCCGGATAATTAAGCTACAATAATTCCATGCTAATGATGCCACGTCACCACGGTTACTGTTGTTAACCTGTCGATGTTTCAAAACCCTTTCAAGATTCAAAGTCAAATTAATGTCAACAATAAAAGTTTTCAAAAGTTAAAACAAAAATGTTCGGGAGGTGCCATATTTTTCATATGTAAATATGGTGCAATAAAAACATTTTTATAAAATGCCTGGATATTTTATAGTGGATGGAAACAACAAAGCAGTAAATAAAAAGAAAAGAAATAAATAAAAAGGAAATTAACAGAAAAGTAAAATTGGAGAAAGACCCCCTTGGCCAACTGGGCCAAACGGCCCAGCCGGCCAGCCCTCTAACCTAGCCGGCCCACCCCACTCCGTTAACTCCCCTGGGCGACCGAACCCAAACCATAGCGCACCCCCACTCCCCCACTCGTCCCACCCCGCACGTCTCCCTCGCTCCCCCCTGATCTGGATCGGGGGAAACGACGCCACGACACCGCCGCCTCATCCCTACGCCCCGGCGCCGGCCAGCGCCGCCCGTCTCCTCGTCGCCTCCTCGTCGCCTCCCCACACCGCCTCCTCAACCCTCCTCCCCGACCGGCCTCCTGGCGCCTCTGCTTCCTCCCGGCGCCGCCCCGCCATCGCCGCCTCGACCCCGACTCCGTCGCCCGAAGCCGTCCCGGACGCCGCCGGACTTCCCCGTCTACGCGCGTCGTCCCCATCGGCCTCCCCGAGCCCCGCTGCCTCGAACCTATGGATCCGCGGTGAGGCCCCCGACCTCTCTTCCTCTTGCTCCTCGCGTCGTCCCTTGATCGTGCACGCCGCTTCGTGCTCGCGGTGAGCACGCGCTACCGTCACATTACTGCGCGCCCGTCGCGCCCGTTGCCACGCTCGCGCCACCACGCTATTGCCGCCCGCCGCTCCGCCCGCAGCCCCGTGCCCTGCTCCCGCTTTTCCCGGCACGACGCCGGCGCGTACCTCGCCGAGACCACGCAGCGCCGTCCGCTTCTCGCCACCACGGCTGCCTCTTTGTCGCCGGCGCGACGCTTCAGCGCAAAACCATCGCCTGGGCTCGCCCCGGTGGGCGCTCGTGGCCGCGCCCGTGAGCCCGCACGCCCGTTAGGCCCCTATGGCCCTATGACATGTGGGGCCCGCACCAGAACGTAATTAAGAATAAAAATAAAAATAATTAATTATTTATTTAATTAATTTGAATTAATTAAATTAAACAACTAATTAAACTAATTACACATTAGTTACCTAATTAACCTAATCTGTTAATTAGTTAATTAAGTAGTCAATGATAGTGGGGCCCACCCCTAATTAATGCTCCCTCCGTTCCTTGATATAAGGTGTATAGATTTTTGAGAAAAAATCCAAAATATAAGGTGCATTGAGTTGCACCACTCGTTTGAATATTTTTTTAGGAATTTGATTACATTTCCTTATATCAGGCAAGCTCCTCTATTTAGTCATGTCAATTAGTCAGGTGTAATCTCACCTAAAACTTGTGAAATTTTCCCTCCATGTGCGTTCTTTAATTTCCGTGCCAAAAACTATACACCCTATTTTTAGGAATGGAGGGAGTACTAATTAGGTTACTTAAAATGTTTAATTAAAATGTGTCACTGACCAGTGGGACCCACTGGTCAGGTTGACCAGTCAACCCCTGTTAACTACCGACGTCAGCATGACATCATGCTGATGTCATAAATCCAATTTCAAATTAAATTAAATAATTAATTAAATTCCAGAAATTAATAAAATCTTTAGAAAATCATATATTTTAATCCGTAACTCAGATTAAATTATTTTCAACATGAAAGTTGCTCAGAACGATGAGACGAATCCGGATACGCAGCCCATTCGTCCGCCACACATCCCTAGCATAGTGAACACGCAACTTTCCCCCTCTGTTTCATCTAACCGAAAACGCGAAACACCGGGGATACTTTCCCGGATGTTTCCCCCCTTCACCGGTATCACCCCATAGCGCGTTAGGGCACGCCTAGCATCACACTTTGTCATGTCATGCATCGTCATGCATTTGTTTGCATTGTATTTATTGTTTCTTCCCCCTCTTCTCTCGCTAGACACCGAGACCGACGCCGCTGCTACCCAGTACGACTACGGTGTTGACGACCCCTCCTTCTTGCCAGAGCAATCAGGCAAGCCCCCTGAGGGAGTCCTGGATTAGGGGGTATCCGGACAGCTGGACTATATACATCGTCCGGACTATTGAAGCGTGAAGATACAAGACTCAAGACTTCGACCCATGTCCGGATGGGACTTTCCTTGGCGTGGGAGGCAAGCTTGGCGATCCGGATATTATATTTCCTTCCTTGTAACCGACTCCATGCAAATCCTAGCCCTCTCCGGCGTCTATATAAACCGGAGAGGTTGGTCCTTAGAAGGCCGATCACAATTACAATCATACCATCATAGGCTAGCTCTTAGGGTTTAGCCTCTACGATCTCGTGGTAGATCTACTATTGTACTGCCTATATCTTCAATATTAATCAAGTAGGAAGTAGGGGTTTACCTCCATCGAGAGGGCCCAAACCTGGGTAAACATCTGTGTCCCTTGCTTCCTGTTACCATCAGCCTAGACGCACAAATCGGGACCCCCTACCCGAGATCCGCCAGTTTTGGCACGGACATTGGTGCTTTCATTAAGAGTTCCTTTGTGTCGTTGCTGCAAGGCTTGATGGCTCGTCTCGTCGTCAGGGACAACATTACCACGGGGGGAGCTCTGGCTGTAGGCCAAACTCTCTGACTAGGCGGCTTCATCATGGCCACCCCATCGGCTGTCGCGCCGACGATGGCCTATAGGGTCATCATGCATAAACTTCACATCAATTCGGAACTCGCCGAACAGATGGATCCGATAGAGCTCTCTTCTCTTAATGAGCTCTTGGATCGCATCGCTGCTTTGGGAGTCACAACGGATTATGACGGATCGGGCTTAAACCCGACCAAAGGGACATTAAATCCCCGCCGGCCACCCATGAGATAGCGGTATCGGAGGAACCACACAAGGAGTATCCCTCTATTTTGAGGACGAATTATGTTCGGATCGCCGAGCTCCCGGAGCCGGACACCCGCCCGGGGGATAATATGACCCGGGAACCGGACTTAGAACCGGGTACGGGGCCGGAGAAATTGGGCAGCGTCCCGAATCCCGAGCTGTTGAACTCGGAAGCTTCCATGCCCCGGGGTGCTAGATCGGATCAGAATCCGGATTCAGCTATAACCACCCATGCGGACTTAAATCGTCTCTCCCATATCAGGCAAGAGCCCCAGGAGACAGTACATCATTACTGGGCCAGATTCCTCCTTGCGCTAAACAAAGTCGAGGACTGCCACGAGGAGGACGTAGTCTCGCTCTTCTGCAAAAACTGCACGGACAAAGGAATCCTTAATGCTATAAGTCGCCGTGACATAGTACGCTTTGCGGACTTAGCAATCATAGTACAGAAGTACTGCGCGATGGTAAGTGTCTGGAAAACTCAAGATGAATTTTGGGACAGTCCGACTTTCACCAAAGCCTTTGTCCGAACTAAACGGGCGAACTCTCGTAAGTCGGCCGATCCAATCCCCAAGAAACCAAAGCCCACCCCAGGGCGGGGAACCGTATTGGAAAAATGGCTCAATGGGCCATGTAAACTCCACGGCACTCCGGACACAGCACCAACTCATAGCCTTAGGGCATGTTGGATACTCCGGCAGGTTGCAAAAAGTGGCGAGGACCTTCTTACAGAACAACATCCCGCCAACAAGCACAATACGGTACTAACAGTCTTCGAGACTTTTGTGTCAAACAATAGGCGCAAGCGAGCTCATCGAAGCTCCACGGAAATTTGCCATATGGCCAAAATAAACCCCTGGAACGACACTGCTATAACTTTTAATGCCAGTGGTGAACCTCGATCCCAAACTGTCCGGGCACCAGCCGCTCTGGTTCTCAGCCCAATCGTGGACGGCTTTCAACTAAAGTGCTCATGGATGGCGGAAGCGAATTAAACTTGATCTATGAAGAGACACTCAGCAAGATGGAAATTGACAGCGGCCGCATTGAACAAAGTGACACAACCTTCAGGGGAATTATCCCTAGTCGGGAAGCGCGGTGTGCAGGAAAAATCACACTCGACGTGGTATTCGGTACACCGGAAAATTATAGGTCCGAAGAAATCACGTTCCAAGTGGCCCCTTTTAGCAGCGGATACCACACCCTTTTAGGGCGGGACGCGTTCGCAAGCTTTCAAGCTATACCCCATTACGGGTACATGAAGCTTAAAATGCTCGGGTCCAATGGAATCATCACTCTAGCCAGTGATCGGATGTCGCACTTCGCGCCGAAAACAAAACTGCACCACTAGCCCTGGAGGCATTATCTGAGGCCCTAGCAGCCGAAGAATTAACAACACTGCGGGCCACCATGGACAGGGACGACGTGATACTCGACAAGCGAACCAAGTCCACCTCATTAAAACCCGCAGACGAGATAGACAAATTCCAAGACCAACCAACGCACCCCACGAAGACAGTTCCGTCGACATAGCCGAGCCTCGATGGACTCCGTGACCGCGAGACTTCTTACGCGAGAATTGGGACATCTTCGCCTGGCACCCATTGGACATGCCAGGCATCCCACGCAGATTGGCCGAACACAACCTGAATATACTAAAAGGATACAAACCGGTTAAGCAAACTCTAAGACAGTTTTCAGAACCCAAACGGCAGGCCATGGGGGAAGAGCTAGCCAAACTGCTCGAGGCCGGATTCATCAGAGATATCAAGCATCCGGATTGGCTGGCAAACCTGGTAATGGTACCAAAGAAGGACAAATCCTGGCGCCTATGTGTCGACTTTAAAGACCTCAACAAGGCTTGCCCCAAGGATCCCTTTCCCCTCCCTCGCATCGATCAAATCATTGATGCCACAACAGGACACGACTCGCTGTGTTTCCTCGACGCATACTCTGGATACCATCAAATAAAGATGGCAGAGTTTGACCAAGCTGCAACAGCCTTCATAACGCCATATGGCCCTTTCTGCTTCAACACTATGCCTTTCGGGCTTAAGAATGCCGACGCAACCTACCAACGCATGATTCAAACATGCCTGGAAAAGCAAATCGGCAAAACAGTGGAGGCATACGTGGACGACGTGGTCATAAAAACAAGACACGTCGAAACCATGATAGATGACTTGAGGCTTACATTCGACAATTTCCGGACATACGACATCAAGCTGAACCCGGAAAAATGCGTTTTTGGCGTCCCCTCGGGGAAACTACTCGGCTTCATCGTTTCCAATAGAGGAATTGAAGCGAATCCGGCAAAAATCCGAGCTCTGTCACAGGTGGCTATACCAACAGACCTCAAGCACATCCAGAAACTAGCTGGATGCGTGGCTGCTCTAAGCCGCTTTATCTCCAGGTTAGGAGAAAAGGCATTACCTCTTTATTGCCTTCTTCGGTGCACCGAACACTTCGTGTGGACGGATGCAGCCGCGACCGGACTGGATGAAATAAAGAACTTATTGGCCAGTAATCCGATTACTAACAAATACCGAATATCGATGAACCTATCTTGTTGTACATAGCTGCAACGCATCAAGTTGTAAGCGCAAGGTTCGTCGTTGAACGAGAGGCCGACGGATACAAATACCCGCTCCAGAAGCCGGTTTACTACGTGTCCACGGTCCTAACCCCATGCAAATCCCAATACCCACACTATCAAAAAATAGCATACGCGGTGTTCATGGCATCCCAGAAGCTACGACACTACTTTCAAGAGTGTTCGATTACGGTGGCCTCCGAAGTACCACTAAATGACATAATAAATAACCGCGATGCTACGGGCCGGATTGCCAAATGGGCCATTGAGCTCCTCCCGTTCGAGATAACATACAAACCTCGGCGGGCCATCAAGTCACAAGTATTGGCTGACTTCATCGCCGAATGGACAGAAGCCGAACTCCCTAAAGAGTACGGCGCATACTCAAACTGGATCATGCACTTTGACGGCTCTAAAATGCTGGCTGGATTGGGAGCAGGTGTAGTCCTGAGGTCTCCCACCGGAGACACGGTCCAGTATGTCCTCCAAATATTATACACAGACTCCAACAATGCAGCCGAATATGAGGCTCTGTTGCATGGTCTTCGGATAGCAGTCTCTATGGGCATTCAACGCCTAGAAGTGCGCGGGGATTCAAACCTCGCAATATCACAAATAAATGGAGATTTTGATGCCAAGGACCGAAAATGGCGGCCTACCGTAATGCCGTCCTCAAAATGTCAGCTCGGTTCGAGGGCTCGAATTCCACCATGTGGCTCGAGAAAACAATCAAGCGGGCGACGCCCTCGCCAGATCGGTGCTAAACGCGACCCTGTCCCACCTAACATATTCTTGGAATGGCTGTTCAAGCCATCCGTAGTATGGGAAGGGGAGTCCGACTATACTAGCACAGATCCGAATATACCCCCAGATTCTGAACTATTAGACATAGTTGGAGGTTCTACCACCGAAATAACGCCCTCGGCCCACGAAATCATGGCTGTAATCGCCCCGTGGACCGAGCCTTTCTTGGCCTACCTAAATAGGCAAGAGCTCCCCGAAGACCAAAATGAAGCACGCTGCATCGTCCGGTGCTCTAAAGCTTACAAAGTCTACGAAGGGGAACTCTACAAGAAAAGCGCTACCGGAGTACTCCAAAGATGCATCTCCGAAGATGAAGGGCGGCAGCTCTTGGCTGAAATCCATGCCGGACTGGGCGGGCACCACGCCGCGGCTCGAGCATTAGTCAGCAAGGCCTTCCGTACAGGTTTCTACTGGCCGACGGCCCGAGCATATGCACATGACCTTGTCCAACATTGCGTTGGTTGCCAGCTCTTTGCCAATCAGAGTCATATGCCCCCTACCGCTCTCCAAACAATCTCCATAACTTGGCCCTTTGCGGTTTGGGGGCTGGATATGGTCGGACCTCTTAAAGGGGGAAGCCATAAGAAAAATACTTATTGGTCATGGTGGACAAATTCACCAAATGGATAGAAGCCAAACCAGTCAAAACGGCCGAATCCGGACCAGTAATAGACTTCATATCCGGGGTTGTACACCGATATGGTGTCCCCCACAACATCATCACTGATAATGGATCAAACTTCACAGCCGACAAAGTGAAAACTTGGTGCACAAAAATGGGCATTAAGCTTGATTACGCTTCCGTCTACCATCCCCAAACAAACGGCCAGGTAGAGAGGGCAAATGGTCTCATCATGAGCGGCGTCAAACCCAGACTAGTACGATCCTTGACAGAGTCGGATACGCACTGGGTCGAGGAGCTCGACTCTGTACTCTGGGGGCCGCGGACCACGCCAAATCGCACCACCGGATATAGACCATTTTTTATGGTGTACGGCGCGGAAGCGGTATTACCCTGCGACATAATACATGATTCGCCATGCGTACACATGTACGAAGAGAAGGAAGCTGAGTTAGATCGGCAGGATAACTAGGACGCCCTGGAGGAGGAGCGCGGCGTCGCAAAAGCCCGCTCCGCATTCTATCAGCAGCAGGCTCGACGATATCAAAGCAGAGAAGTGCGGGCCAAAACTTACAATATTGGCGAGCTCGTTCTACGCCTACCGGAGAAGAAGAAGGACAAGCTCAAACCCAAGTGGGAGGGTCCCTTCGTCATTGACAAAGTTCTCACGGGAGGAGCGTACCGCTTACTAATGCATTCGATAACAGACTCGAGCCGAACCCATGGAACGGGACCAGACTCCGGAGATTCTACGCCTAACGCTGAACTCAATGTTCGTCTCCTAACCCCTCCTTTTTAATTATGCTCCATCCCTTTTTCCTTTCTCGACCTTTTTCTCTCTTCACACAAAGTATTCAATATAGTGCGGATTTCTGGATCACTCCAGCCGCACTAAGTGTGTAAGCAATACCTGGGGGCTTCCTATACAGAAGCTAAAAATAATTACTCACATGGCTTTCTGCCCGTCACATATGCATTCTTTTTCCATATGTGCCTTTTCTTCACCATTATATGCATCTATATGACTTAAGATGTTGCCAAGCTGGGTTGCCTGGCTCTTGTATTTATGCCCTACGTTCCCGTTAATTCGGCTAGGGCATAAGGGGAGCACCTCTGCGATTGTTACTACCGGTTCACCCGGATGTGTACCTCAGACTGGGTGAAGCCGAAAGCTAGCTTCCTTAAGAGAATATTCTGTAGCTGAACAAAAGATGTACTTATTTATTACAACGCATAAATCCAGAAGTTTTGTATCCCGCAAGAATCGTCGCAGTCCGGACATGTGCATTGTCGCATGCTTACCTGTGGGAAAGGAACCCTAACGAAACTATTCTCCCTGGAAGATGTTTCTTACTATCCATGTAATATAACATAACTAGTTGGGTACTTGTCTGTTCAAGCACTTATGACCCCTACGCCTGGTGTCCAGGCATACCCCGGTTTTGTATAACTGAGTGGGTATTCGGACACACCCTGGACTATAGGATCCGGGGGTTGAAGCGAAAAGGTCCGCCATGACAAATGATTTTAATCCGGCTAGGGACTACTTATGTCCATTGAATTACACAGTCACTTGGACTGACTATATTCCTCTTCTATACCATCCAACAGGCTATCTAGCTTACAATCCTGTTGAGAATACTTTGCGGCTAACGCCACCTGGTCATATACCAGACTCACAGGAATTTCTTGCCCATCGGGCCCCGCCGGTCCTACTTCGGCCATATGGTTCGGGTCCAGCTTGGTGTAGCGCTTCTTCACCATAGCCCAGGCTTCTCTTGCGCCTTGCTGGCAAACGGACATCCTCCACAGTCGGAAGCGCCGCCGTGCTCCTTGCAACATATCCACGAGCTCCCCATGCCATTCGGAAGCAAGCTTGATGGCCACAAAGCCTGAGCTACACCCTGCATCACTTGCCGAGCTCGCTCGTGCAGTTGCGAAAGGTCTCATAGTAAATCACTTGAAGATGAGGGCATCTCCTCCTCAGGGCGACCTGTTAACAGTCCTGCAAGCAAAATTCTTTCAATACACGTCCTCGCCGAACTATACTATGGTTCGTCTAGGCACTTACTGTAAATGCCGCGTCGAAGCCTTTTGTTCTCCTTCACGGAGTCCGCCAGCTGAGCACGGAGATCTTTTAACTCCACGTCCAGCTGGACGCTGGCATCTTGAAGATTGTTCTTCTCCTGCCTAACTCGTGTAAGAATGCGCTCGCCAGCCTCCAGCTGCCTTTTGAGATGCGACGCGTCCTCTCTTACGTCCTCCGGGTTCACCCCGGGATTGTCTGCAGAATTTTCTGTTAGACTTGTCATCTCAGCCATTTACTAATTGTAGCACCTTCGTACAATTGTGACAACTGTTACCAGAGGAGTGCTTTCGGGATTCCTCCAGCTTGGCAACTGCGGCCCTTAGTTCGTCCTTGCATTCCTCCAGCTCCCGAGACAATTGCTCGTTCTTATCTACAAGGACCTGTGCATAAATTGATCCTTAAAACAGTTGTTCGAACCTTTTCAAGTCTCAGGGGCTACTGCTACACATGCTTATCAAATTTTCTTACCCGTATATCTTTGGTATACTGGTCCCTCGCTTGGGCAAGCCCGCCTTGAGCAGCTCAGATGTATGCGTCTCCCGAATTGAAGGTGTTAAATGCCTCTTCGGAAAAGACGTTGTTCCGAAGTACGGCCCATTGGCGCCGGTGATTCATGGCGCTCTCTACTTTGGAATTCGTGGCTGAGAGCATATCCGCATTCTCGGTTGAAGAACTATGCGGCATCAGCCCCGCTCCCGCCTCCGCTCTCGAAGCCGGTTCTGGAATCCGGTTGGTGGAGGCGTGGTTGGCAGGATCCCCGGATATAGTCCGGCTGCTCCTCTTCCTGCCAGGACACAAAGGGTGCTGTCATTCTTCAAAATACCATAATCACATCACAAGTTTTTGCCTTACCTCTGTAGCAGCGAGTCGACCCTTACCGCCTTCCTCTTGAGCCTGCCCGATCCGGACGCCCTTGGCCGACGAGTCCCTAGAGGCTCGGCCCCACGCTCCGACCGTCATCTGTGCAAAAACACGACACATCAAGGGTAAGGCATGACATCTGAAGGAAGTCCTCTTTGGAGGATAGGGTTTTTTGACCTGGCTTACGCGCGACGTAGGAAGCGGTCCGGGATAGTCGGCAGTAATGGCCACTGAGGCGCCATCGCAGCTTGCTTGATAAAATATCCTGTTGACAAGCTCCACGGTAATATCCGGATCTTCTTCGAGACCTGGATCTAGGGCCCTTCTGGGGTCCTCTGGCTGCGGGGAGGGGCTGGAGATTCCTTCTATGACCCTCCTTAGTTCCTGCTCGGAAATATCGAGGCAGATGATCTTAGCGAAGAACGCCACAATAAGTGACGTAGAGAAAGGAATGATAACTTACCCAGTTCGGAGGGTTGTACATGGAGAATCCATCTCGCGGTTTGACGTGAAGGAATTACTCCTCTTCGCCTTTGTATAGATTGGACAATATCCTTGCCAGAGCAGTGGCGGAGTCCGGACCCTTGCGGCCATGGTGGTGGCATCATCTTCCTGTTGAAGTGCCACATGGGCTTCCCCGATATTGAAGTGGTTGCACTCCCGCATTATGCATATTGCCATAACCTCGACTATCGTCAGTCCGGAGTTGGCCAGTAACTTTATCCTGCTCATCAGGTAATATATTTCCCTGGTATCCTCCTCTTGGGGGCCTCGGGGGCGCCAGCTTAGACGTGCACTCGGCGGGGCGTTACTGAACTGGGGGAGACCTGCCTGGACTGGATCCGGAAGGGGAACATCGTCAATGTAGAACCACTCTGGAGGCCAGTTCTCTGGTGCTTTCTTGGGAGTGCCGGAAAGGTATCCGGTCTCGGCAATGCGCCATACTTCGGCCCCGCCCACCGACATATAGGATTCTCCTGGTTGCGGGGACAAGGCGAACAACCTCTTCCATAACTCAAGTGAGGCTCAAGCCTAAAAATAGCTTCATAAGGGCAACGTACCCTGCTATATGTAGTATAGAGGCAGGGGTAAGATTGTGTAACTGGAGGCCGTAGAACTCCAGGAGCCCGCGAAGGAACGAGTGGATAGGAAACCCGACGCCCCTCAGCAGATGCGGGATGAGGCATATCTGCTCCTCTGGAGACGGATTCAGAGATCTCTCCACTTGCTCCCCGCCGTTATAGGTGGATATTCCGGCTCGGACAGGGACCATGAATGCTGGTGGAAGAAACCCTTGGATTTGTAACTCAATCAAACGGCTATGTGGAACTGAACACTCTTCCCAGTCCCCCGGCTTGGAGCGAGGAGAGAGAGCAGAAGAGATGTGACGACCGGCCATGTTGGAATGGTTTTTCCGGAGCGCTCTGTTGGATGCTTGCTCAAGGGGGAAGAGTGAGGTTTGGATCTGAGAATCCCCGTCTCTTCAAATAGGCGGTCAGCCTAAAAGACTGAGGGTGGTAAATTCTAAAAACACATCGGCTCCTCGCATTCGTTCGACACGTGGAGATGGTCATTATTGAGGCACTGAAGCCAAGGAGTACAACATTGATGGAGTTCCGGACACTATTCGCCGTAACGGGTACTTTGGAGTACTCGGAGAAGGAACCCGCCCTGCAATGCCGAAGACAAGACTGCGCGCCGGACTCATCGTCATTGAAGCCTGGTTCAGGGGCTACTGAGGTAGTCCTGTATTAGGGGGTATCCGGACAGCCGGACTATATACATCATCCAGACTATTGAAGCGTGAAGATACAAGACTCAAGACTTCGACCCGTGTCCGGATGGGACTTTCCTTGGCGTGGGAGGCAAGATTGGCGATCCGGATATTATATTTCCTTCCTTGTAACCGACTCCATGTAAACCCTAGCCCTCTCTAGTGTCTATATAAACCGGAGAGGTTGGTCCTTAGAAGGCCGATCACAATTACAATCATACCATCATAGGCTAGCTCTTAGGGTTTAGCCTCTATGATCTCGTGGTAGATCTACTCTTGTACTACCTATATCTTCAATATTAATCAAGCAGGAAGTAGGGATTTACCTCCATCGAGAGGGCCCGAACCTGGGTAAACATCTGTGTCCCTTGCTTCCTGTTACCATCAGCCTAGACGCACAGATCGGGACCCCCTACCCGAGATCCGCCGGTTTTGACACCGACACCCCCCTTGATCACCAGATATCGCCTAGTCTTCTCTATACTGCTTGCATTAGAGTAGTGTAGCATGTTACTGCTTTCCGTTATTCCTATCCTAATGCATAGCCTGTCCTTGCTACTACTGTTGTTACCTTTACCTGCAATCCTACATGCTTAGTATAGGATGCTAGTATCCCATCAGTGGCCCTACATTCTTGTCCATCTGCTATGCTATACTATCGGGCTGTGATCACTTGGGAGGTGATCACGGGTATATACTATATACTTTATACATGATACATGTGGTGACTAAAGTCGGGTCGGCTCGTGGAGCACCCGCGAGTGATTCACGGATTGGGGGCTGAAAGGACCTTTGTCCCAACGGCCCTCTGTGTGGATCTTTGTGGCGGAGCGTCAGGGCAGGTTGAGACTACCTGGGTGAGAGGTGGGCCTGGCCCTGGTCGGTGTCCGCGGTTACATCATTAACACGCTTAACGAGATCTTGGTATTTGATCTGAGTCTGGCCATTTGGTCTATACGCACTAACCAACTACGTGGGAAAGATATGGGCACTTGGCGTCGTGGTATCAGCCGAAGCCTTCGTGACGTCAATGACGAGCGGCGACGCGCTGAAAGTGCAACTATCCCTAGGTGGTTTTGGTAATTCATAACAACATATAGCTCATTGAGCTAATGCTATTCCAAGACAAATATTTCAGGAAAGCTCAATGAATGGCATGGCATGGATGATGAAAGTGGATCCCTCAAAATATTAAGGACAAAGGATTGGCTCAAGCTCAAAAGCTCAAGACTCTACATTTTACATTTTAGTGATCCAAGATCACATTGAGTGTATAGGAAAAGCCAATACTATCAAGGAGGGATGAGGTGTTGCTTAATGAGTTTCTTGCTCTACAGTGCTTAGTGATATGCTCCAAAACCCTCAACTACTTTCTCACATCCACATAGGACCTAAACCTAAAGTCAAACTCGGCCCTACCGATTCTTTCTATCCGGCGCTACCGAGTTCAAATGTCATAGCCACTGCCACAAAGCCTAGGCAAATCGGTCTCACCGATAGGGATCTCGGTCTCACCGAGATGGGATTGGAATCTCTCTGTTTCCCTTCGTAATGTTTCGGTCTAACCGAAGTGAGTGATTGGTCCCAACGAGATTGCAATGTAAACTCTCTGTTTCCCTTCCGTAACATTTCGGTCTCACCGAAAAGAGCGAATCGGTCCCAACGAGTTTACCTGACCAACTCTCTGGTTAGCTCATTACCAAAATCGGTCTCACCGAGTTTGTGTAATCTTTCTCACCGAGATTACGTTATGCCCTAACCCTAACCATATCGGTCCTACCGAGTTGCATGTCAGTCCCACTGAAAACCCTAATGGTCACTAGGTTTACTAAATCGGTCTGACTGAGTTTTATGATTCGGTCCCACCGAGTTTGGTAAATTGTGTGTAACGGTTAGATTTTGTTTGGAGGCTATATATACCCCTCCACCTCCTCTTCATTCGTGGAGAGAGCCATCAGAACAAACCTACACTTCCAACTTACCATTTCTGAGAGAGAACCACCTACTCATGTGTTGAGGCCAAGATATTCCATTCCAACCATATGAATCTTGATCTCTAGCCTTCCCCAAGTTGCTTTCCTCGCAAATCTTCCTTCCACCAAATCCAAATCCTGTGAGAGAGAGCTGAGTGTTGGGGAGACTATCATTTGAAGCACAAGAGCAAGGAGTTCATCATCAACACACCATTTGTTACTTCTTGAGAGTGGTGTCTCCTAGATTGGCTAGGTGTCACTTGGGAGCCTCCGACAAGATTGTGGAGTTGAACCAAGGAGTTTGTAAGGGCAAGGAGATCGCCTACTTCGTGAAGATCTACCGTTAGTGAGGCAAGTACTTCGTGGGCGACGGCCATGGTGGGATAGACAAGGTTGCTTCTCCGTGGACCCTTCGTGGGTGGAGCCCTCCGTGGACTCGCGCAACCGTTACCCTACCTGGGTTGAAGTCTCCATCAACGTGGATGTACGATAGCACCACCTATCGGAACCACGACAAAAACATCCGTGTCTCCAATTGTGTTTGAATCCTCCAAATCCTTCCCTTTACATTCTTGCAAGTTGCATGCTTTATTTTCCGCTGCCTATATACTCTTTGCATGCTTGCTTGGATTGCGTGAAGATTGCTTGACTTGCTTAAAGATAGCTAAAATCTGCCAAAGTCTAAAATTGGGAAAAGGTTAAGTTTTTAATTGGTCAAGTAGTCTAATCACCCCTCTAGACATACTTCAAGGTCCTACAAGTGGTATCAGAGCTTTGGTCTCCATTTGCTTTGATTTCCATAGCTTTTGGTGGTCATAGCCTTGGTTTCACAACCTAGGAGAGTATGGCGTCTAGCGAGGGAAATTATCACCATAGAGGTCCTTACTTTGATGGCACTAATTTTGCTAGTTGGAAGCATAAGATGAAAATGCATATTCTCGGACATAACCACGCTGTTTGGGCTATTGTGTGTATTGGTTTGCAAGGTTAATTCTTTGATGGGAGAGAACCGAACCGTGAAGCTAGTGCGGAAGAGTTGAAGATGTTGCAATACAACGCTCAAGCTTGTGATATCCTCTTCAATGGCTTGTGCCCAAAGAATTCAACAAAATCAGCCGTCTTGAGAATGCAAAGGAAATTTGGGATACTTTTATTGATATGCATGAAGGTACCGACTCCGTCAAGGAATCCAAGTTGGATGTGCTCCAAAGTCAGCTTGACAAGTTCAAAACGAAGGATGGTGAAGGTGTCGCTAAAATGTACTCTAGGCTTGCTCTTATCACAAATGAGATTGCCGGCTTAGGAAGTGAAGAAATGACTGACAGATTCATCATCAAGAAGATCCTAAGAGCATTGGATGGAAAATATGATACCATGTGCACATTGATCCAAATGATGCCAAATTACAAAGATCTCAAGCCAACGGAAGTCATTGGAAGAATTTTTGCTCATGAGATGTCACTTAAGGATAAGGAGGAACTTCACAACAAGTCAAGTGGTGCTTACAAAGCCTCATGTGAAGCCCCACATCATCAAGTGAGAAACAAACCTTCAATGAAGAATTGAGCTTAATGGTGAAAAACTTCAACAAATTCTACAAGAGTAGAAGCAAAGAGAGAAGCTCCAAGTCAAGGTCCTACAATGACAAAAGATCTTCTAGTCGAGAGCGTAATTGCTACAATTGTGGGAGACCCGGACACTATTCCAATGAGTGTACGACACCCTACAAAAGAAGAGAAGATTCTCCAAAGAGAAGAAGTAGAAGAGAAGAATCACCACCAAGAGAGAGAAGGAGTAGAGATGATCGTTATGAATGAAGACCCTCACGGAGAAGCAAGGATTCGGAAAGGAAGGATAAGTCATCAAAGAGCTACACAAAACGAAGACATCAAGCTCATGTTGGTGAATGGGTATCCGGCTCCGACTCCGACAATCACTCCGAGAGAAGCTATCACTTCGACTCCGAATACACTCAAGATGAAGGTGTTGCCGGTTTAGCACTTGTTTCAACCAACTCCTATGACATATTTGAATCACCAAATGAAGGAATTGGAAGATGCTTCATGGCCAAAGGTCCTAAGGTAGCACACCCCGAGTATGTTGATTTTAATAGTGATGAAGATGACTTGCTAGGTGATGATGATTTACTTATTGACAACTCTAGTGATGAATAGTATGATGAAACGTCAATTAATCATGCTAATCAAGATGAAACGAATGACAATCATAAGGAGAAGATTGAGCATCTAACTAAAGAACTAAACACTCTTAAGTTAGCTCATGAAACTATCTTCGAAGATCATCGAGAACTTTTAAGGGCTCATGAAAAGTTACGCTTTGAAAAGCTCAATCTTGAGCAAGAGCATGAGTTCCTAAAAGCGATCAATGATGATCTCCGGAAGAAAAGTTCTTCTTATATTGTCAAGCGTTTACTCTTATCTACTTACATGCCTCAAGTCAAGTCTAGAAACAAGAACAAGAAAGATTCTTCTTCTAGTAGTAACAATAACAATGCTCAATCCAATATTGTTGCCTCTAGTAGCTCTCTTGATTCCACTAATGATTTTCTTAGCCAAGTTACACTTGAGCAAGAAAACAAGTTATTGAAGGGAATTATGGAGAAAGGTGTATACAAGAGCCTTGCCGGGAGTAAGCAATTTGAGGAGATTGTACGCAAGCAAGGAAGGCACCGGAAGAATCAAGGTGTTGGTTTTGAGCGAAAGTTCAATGCCAATGGAGTTGAGTGGGAAGAAGATCAATACCCCAAGACGAAGTTTGTTCCTCAACAAGAGAAGTATGATCCTACTTCCTTCAAGGGAACGCAAGCACAAGATGATCTTCCACCACAAGACCACAAGAACAAAGGCAAGGACAAGCTTCAAGAGGAGATTGATGCATTTTAAGAAGCACCTAAGGCCTTGGTCAAGTGGGTTCCCAAGACTACGTCAAGTTATACTTCATCAAGCACAACTACTACACCAAGGATTCCCATCAAGATGATGTGGATCCCGAAGAAGAAGAACTAGAGAATTCTTAAGGGTGACTCCGCCAACATTTTTCACTCATATCATTATGGCAAAGACAAGTGCAATCAACTTCCATATCTTGCACTAGTTCAAGGAGTCACAAAACCCTCATGTTGGTAAGGCAAGGGACAAGGTAACCTAAAGTTTTCATGGACATCATTTTATGTGTGCATCACTCTATGTCTATGGATATTCTTGTTTGTTCCTTGTGGGACTAACCCATGTAGGTATTGAAAGTGCAACTCACTCCAAAGGATTGCTCCAAAAGATCTACATCAACATTGAGCATCCACATCTTCAACACCTACATGAAGTCATCATCGACAAAACCCAAGGTTAGTTTGTCCCTCTAAGGGGATCTCACATCTAGGGGAGCTTAACTCTAAGAATTGAGTCAAAGCAACTCTAATGATGTGAACACATAAATGCTTTATGTAAAAGTGGTAACCCCACTTGAGCTTAAACGATGAGTATGACCTATGATCAAATGTTCTCATTTGACTCCTAAGTCAATTTACTCATATATAGATGACCTAGTCATAGCCAATTGTTTGATAGATGCTAGAATTGGTTGTGCATGCTTTGGCACATACTTCATTTGTCATTTTATTGTGTGAGCATGTCGGTTGCATATTTTACTCATTCGAGGACATCCACTTGTTGTTTTGATTGTTTGGCTTCTCTTTCTTTGGCCAAGTGGATGGACAAGAATGCCTAAGAACCTTCTCTAGCTATCTATGCTTTTCTTGTCTCAAACTCTATTCATACTACATCACAAAATTTGATCAAGTCAGATTCGAACCACTCTGTGTGAGGAGCACTCGGAGTCCCCGATTCGTCATAGACTTAAACTTCCAAAACTTCTTTGTGATTTTCGGTCTGACCGAATCCTCCATTTCGGTCGTACCGAGATCACTAAGTCGATCTAGGTTTTCAATCTCGGTGCAACCGATTTTAACTTTTCGGTCACACCGAGTTGCTATAACTATTAACAGTTATGCATCTCGGTGCCACCGAGTTGTTCAACTCGGTCACACCGACAGTGTCGGGCTATATATTCACATGGGCAAATTTTGGAAAACTTTCTCCGAAACTCCTCGCCCGCGCATAGCTCGCTCTGCCTACTAGGTCTATGGATTGTCGATTGCCGCCACCGCCTCCGGCCGGTCTCCGCCATCAACGGAATTCTCCTCCGCCGTCGCCAGAAGCGAGTTCACCGCCGAACTAGGGTATGAACTCGATCACAGTGCTATCCTCGTCTGATTCTCAGCACATTGTGTTCATAATGCATCTTGCCACGATTGAAACACTTCTATCCAGTCAAAACAATCCTTAGAATAGTTGTGATTCGAAAATTTAGGGTTAGGTTTCCGTCGAAACCATCTCGGACCCACCGAGTTGAAAAACTCGGTCCCACCTATTTGGCTAACGCCATTGCACTAGTAAGTCTCGGTCTGACCGAGAATTACAAATCGGTGTGACCGATTTTAGAACTTTGTGAAACCCTAGCAGACTCGGTGCCACTGAATTGTGACTCGGTCTGACCGAGTTCACTAGTTTAGGTTCCAAAACTGCTTCGGTATTACCGAGTTTGAAAATCGGTAGATCCGAAATGCTTTATGTGGAAACTAAAACTAAGTTTTTTGAATCATTCTTTTGCAAAAATCTCTGCATTTTGTGATGCTCATCCACCCTACCTCATCTATAACCATTCACAGGGTCAGCAGTCAGTGAGTGCAGCATGTCAGACCAAAGTGACAGCCAGAATAGGCCAGAAGAGCAGATTCACATGAGGGAGGGCACTAGTCCCTCTAGCAGCTCAGATGAGGGGAGCAGAAGCACTCCCAGTAATTTGCCCAAGGCTGCCACAAGGACAAGGAAGAGGAAGACCTTAGAGTGCGAGGATGAAGATTATGTGGCGATTGAGGATGAGGCCAGTTCAAAGAAGAAAGTGCTCAAGAAGGAGTACATCTCAACAAAGAAGCTTTAGCTTTGGAATGAAGATCAAAAGGCGGCAGGAAGACAACCAATGTCCAAAGCCAAAGTCTCCACTCAAGCTTCTTTGGAATCCCAACCCAAAGAGCTGCTTCTTCTTTGAAGGAAAGAAAAGGAAAGAAAGGGTCAAGAAGACCATGGCCAGAGTGATTGGGAAACCATCTATGATGGAAGAGGAAGAAGAAGAGGTTGCTGAGCCAGCACCCAAGGCACAAAAGCTGATGGGTGACGCCATAAAATCAGGGGCTGCAACTTCAAATCCGAAAGCTACCCCTAAGCCCAAGAGTGCACCAAAGAGGAATACCAGGAGTATACCAACAGCTGAGAAGAACAAGGCTCCAATGCCTGAAGTTGATGCTGAGGAAGATGAAGAAGGGAAGGTCCTAAGGAAGCTCAAGCCCAAGATTCCAGACCACAATGATGCTCATCCCGTGGCTGAGAACATGAAGATCAGGAGAGATCAAGGGTTGAGGCTATGGAGAGAGTCAGATCCATATGCCACTGTGAGAAGGACTCTTTGTAGATTACAGGTTCCACACCAACAAGCAGCAGAACTTCTATGAGACCATCTTATTGGATAAGAATCCCATAGTTTGTGATATGAGGTGGGTCGACTGGACCTATATTCAGGAGAACATAGAACACTATCCTGGAGTATATGACAGCTTCAGTGCGTGTGGAGTTGCAGATTTTGTTGGGCAGAAGCTCACAAACTGGAATGACGAGCTCATTATGCAATTCTACTCCACAGCACATTTCTATCCAGATGGCAGGATAGTTCGGATGTCTGAAGGAACAAGATATCACCAACCATAAAGGAATGGGCAAGTCGATCAATGCCCCCAAGGAAAGTGAAGATGACTTGGACATTTATGCCAAGAAGAAGATGGGTCACAACTCAATGTCACAGATGTACAAGGAGATCCCAGATGATGCACTTGAGACTTTCAAGTTTGGATCAGTTCATTATCTTCTGTCAGGGCTACCTACGATCAACTGGATCCTAAGGCACACTCTGTTGCCCAAATCAGGTGACCACAACATGATTAGAGGGCATGCAATCAATTTGCTTCACATATTTGATGTGCCTCAGAAATTCAAAGTCATGAGCCTCATAGTTGAAACTATCAAGAGGACAAGACGAGCAGTAAGAGGAGCTGTGGATATGCCCCATGATTCGTGGAGTTGATAAACTCAAAGATGGGCACAGGGAAGTATCTGTTAGATAAGGAACACATGGTTCTCTATCCTGACTTTGAGGACAATCAAGTTGTCATGACTGAGAATGAACCATCATCAGTGCAAGCGCAAGAGAAGAAGGATAAGGCAAGGAAAGAGAAGGCTGCCAAGATGCCAACTCAAGCAGAGGCATCTGACATTACTTCTCAAGAACAAGCAGGAGCAGCTTGGTTACTTGATAGCATCAACTCTGCGGATTGAGAAGGGGTTGGCCACCTAACTCAAAACCAGAGAGCACGGAAAGAATCATGGAACAAAAATTCTATGATCTTGATGTCAAGGTAATCGAGATTGATCGGTGTGGTGCAGCTACATGATGACATGCAGGAGAGGAAGGGCAGAACTACGACTGATGCATTTGCCAGAGTGCCACGAGCTCAGAGATCAGCTGCAGAGCCAGTCACCAGAGTCACTTCATCAGCTCCAGCTACAGCTCCAATGCAACTAGCTCCAAAGACCAACTCCTTCAGCTCCTTCCACATCTACTGATGCCTTCGTCCTTGGAGTCCTATCTACACCACCACCAGAAGACCAAGCCTGAGAGACGATATAGTCCTATGCATTTTCTAGGAACTTTTTGGTAACTTGTTGCCAAAGGGGGAGAAAAATGTATATATCATAGGCTTCAAGAGAGAGAGAGAGAGATTTGCTTTTGTTCTCTCTTGTCTTCTTGGTTGAACTTCGTTTGCTTTGATTGCTTGAAATACTATGCTTTTACATGTGAGACATTGATGATCATGTGTTTGATCATAAGCTACACTTATGCTTGTTATGATATTATCTTACTTATCCTTATATGATCATTCACTGTGCTTGGTGATGAGTGCATGTATTCAATCTTTTATTATTTTGAGCGCTCCACCAAGATGTATGTGACATGGAAGAGTAACCCATGAGCCTAATTCCTTGTGCATTTGCAGTCCAAAGCAAATCTTAAAATATGCACAAATTTAGGGGAGCTCTTGCTTATCACATACTTCTCAAAGCGACGATGTTTTTCAATTTTATTATCATTTGTCGAAGCTTTGATCTACATGTTGTCATCAATTACCAAAAAGGGGGAGATTGAAAGTGCAACTATCCCTAGGTGGTTTTGGTAATTCATAACAACATATAGCTCATTGAGCTAATGCTATTCCAAGACAAATATTCCAGGAAAGCTCAATGAATGGCATGGCATGGATGATGAAAGTGGATCCCTCAAAATATTAAGGACAAAGGATTGGCTCAAGCTCAAACGCTCAAGACTCTACATTTTACATTTTAGTGATCCAAGATCACATTGAGTCTATAGGAAAAGCCAATACTATCAAGGAGGGATGAGGTGTTGCTTAATGAGTTTCTTGCTCTACAGTGCTTAGTGATATGCTCCAAAACCCTAAACTACTTTCTCACATCCACATATGACCTAAACCTAAAGTCAAACTCGACCCTACCGATTCTTAATATCCGGCGCCACCGAGTTCAAATGTCATAGCCACTGCCACAAACCCTAGGCAAATCGGTCTCACCGATAGGGATCTCGGTCTCACCGAGATGGGATTGGAATCTCTCTGTTTCCCTTCGTAACGTTTCGGTCTAACGAAGTGAGCGATCGGTCCCACCGAGATTGCAAGGTAAACTCTCTGCTTCCTTTCGTAACATTTCGGTCTCACCGAAAAGAGCGAATCGGTCCCACCGAGTTACGACCAACTCTACGGTTAGCTAATTACCAAAATCGGTCTCACCGAAGTTTGTGTAATCGGTCTCACCGAGATTACGTTATGCCCTAACCCTAACCATACCGGGTCCTACCGAGTTGCATGTCACCCCACCGAAAACCCTAACGGTCACTAGGTTTACTAAATCGGTCCTGACCGAAGTTTTATGATTCGGTCCCACCGAGTTTGGTAAATTGTGTGTAGCAGTTAGATTTTGTGTGGAGGCTATATATACCCCTCCACCTCCTCTTCATTCGTGGAGAGAGCCATCAGAACAAACCTACACTTCCAACTTACCGGTTCGAGAGAGAACCACCTACTCATGTGTTGAGGCCAAGATATTCCATTCCAACCATATGAATCTTGATCTCTAGCCTTCCCCAAGTTGCTTTCCACTCAAATCTTCTTTCCACCAAATCCAAATCTCGTGAGAGAGAGTTGAGTGTTGGGGAGACTATCATTTGCAGCACAAGAGCAAGGAGTTCATCATCAACACACCATTTGTTACTTCTTGGAGAGTGGTGTCTCCTAGATTGGCTAGGTGTCACTTGGGAGCCTCCGACAAGATTGTGGAGTTGAACCAAGGTGTTTGTAAGGGCAAGGAGATCTCCTACTTCGTGAAGATCTACTGCTAGTGAGGCAAGTCCTTCGTGGGCAACGGCCATGGTGGGATAGACAAGGTTGCTTCTTTGTGAACCCTTCGTGGGTGGAGCCCTCCGTGGACTCGCGCAACCGTTACCCTACGTGGGTTGAAGTCTCCATCAACGTGGATGTACGATAGCACCACCTATCGGAACCACGACAAAAACATTCGTGTCTCCAATTGCATTTGAATCCTCCAAACCCTTCCCTTTACATTCTTGCAAGTTGCATGCTTTATTTTCCGCTGCCTATATACTCTTTGCATGCTTGCTTGAATTGCGTGAAGATTGCTTGACTTGCTTAAAGATAGCTAAAATCTGCCAAAGTCTAAAATTGGGAAAATGTTAAGTTTTTAATTGGTCAAGTAGTCTAATCACCCCCCTATAGATATACTTCAAGGTCCTACAGCGCCGGATTGGACTGGAACGCTTGCTAGGCTAGGTCTGCTTCCAGCCGCGTACGCAACATGCAGGTGTTCTAAGGGCGATGGGCCCAGACCCCTGTGCGCTTAGGTTTAGACCGGCGTGCTGACCTCTCTGTTGGCCTAGGTGGGGCTGCGACGTGTTGATCTTCCGCGGCGGGCATGACCCGAGAAAAAGTGTGTCGGCCAAATGGGATCGGCGTGTTGGGTTATGTGGTGCACCCCTACTGTGGAAGTTTATCTATTCGAATAGCTGCGATCTTGATAATGTGACGGCTTGGAGTTGTACCTTGACCTTATGACAACTAGAATCAGATACTTAATAAAACACACCCTTCCAAGTGCCAGATACAACCCGGTGGTCGCTCTCTAACAGGGCTACGAGGAGAGGATCACCGGGTAGGATTATGCTATGCGATGCTACTTGGAGGACTTGATCTACTCTCTTCTACATCTTTGCAAAGGCGGAGGCTGCGAAGCATAGTCTTGAGATGATTAGTTATCCCCTCTTATTACGGCATTCTGCAGTTCAGTCCACTGATATGGCCCTTTACACATATACCCATGCATATGTAGTGTAGCTCCTTGCTTGCGAGTACTTTGGATGAGTACTCACGGTTGCTTTCTCCCCCTTTTTCCCCCTTTCCTTTCTTTCTGGTTGTCGCAACCAGATGCTGGAGTCCAGGAGCCAGACGCCACCGTCGATGATGAATCCTAATACACCGGAGGTGCCTACTACTATGTGCAGCCCCCTGACGACGACCAGGAGTAGTTTAGGAGGATCCTAGGCAGGAGGCCTGCGCCTCTTTCGATCTGTATCCCAGTTTGTGCTAGCCTTCTTAAGGTAAACTTGTTTAACTTATGTCTGTACTCAGATATTGTTGCTTCCAATCGACTGCGTCTATGATCAAGCACTTGTATTCGAGCCCTCGAGGCCCTGGCTTGTATTATGATGCTTGTATGACTTATTTATGTTTTAGAGTTGTGTTGTGATATCTTCCCGTGAGTCCCTGATCTTGATCGTACACGTTTGCGTGCATGATTAGTGTACGATTGAATCGGGGGCGTCACAGCTGCGCCCCCTCCTTCCTTCTCTTCTCTCTCCCCTTTCCTTGACTCCTACTCCTACTACATGGAAGGGGGGGGGGGGAATCCTACTCCCGGTGGGAGTAGGACTCCTCCTGGCGCGCCTCCTCCTGGCCGGCCACACCTCCCCCTTGCTCCTTTATTGTCAGGACCCCGATTCCAAGTCACATCGATCTAGCCGTTAAAACCTCATATCACTTTGCGGCCTCACACACGGTATTCCCACGGTGTCGCCTTACCATGGCCCGGGACCGTTTGCGCCTTTTGGCTCACGTATATGATAGTGTCGCTAGCATCCATATGACAGAGAACCCGGGTCGACATGGCTAGTCGTGAACCCAAAGCGGCACTAACCCATGGGGACATGCATACATGAATCAACCGAGCATGTCGGTCGGCGTGTGAATCCGGGCTGTAACCTTTGGGCTAACAGGACTCAGGGAACCCGGGCTGTGAGCTAAGCGGGACTCCGGATGTCAACTGCGTGACATTTCCCGAAGGGACGAGACATATAGGAACGAAGTGAAACACATGCCGGCCGATCAAGTGTCACGAAAGCGGTAGTCTTTGGGCTAGCGGGACTCCGGTGAACCAGGCTGTAGCGGACTACTATGGCTCAAGGAAGCACTAGACTACATTTCCCCATAAGAGAGGCTGCCAAGGATAAACAACTAGATTGTCGGATCCCACACATACCAAGCATTACAAACATACACACAATATGCTCGATATGTGCAAATACAACATGGCATCATAACACAACTCTACGACTCAAGTATTTATTCATTAGGCTCCGAGGAGAGAGATATTACAAACATGGGTCTCATGACCTAACATTCAGAGCATACAAACAAAACACACGCGGAAGCTTAACATGTCTGAGTACAGACATCTACAAATGAAAAAGGCTGAGAAGCCTGACTAGCTACCAGATCCTGCCGAGGGCACAAGATCGTAGCTGAGGTAACAAGCTAAACGTCGAAGTCCACAGCGGAACTACTAGCGAGGCCAGCGTCTCTCTCGCAAAACATAAAATAAGCAAGCGTGAGTACAAATGTACTCAGCAAGACTTACATCGTAACTAACTACATATGCATCATTATCAACAAAGGGGTGGTGGAGTTTAACTGCAGCAAGCCAGCTTTGACTCGGTGGCTATCTGAACTCATTTGCAAGTTACTCTTTTGAGGTGGCGCACACGAGTCCACATATTCACCATATCAATACACCACTATGGATCCGCTCCCGTCTCCCTACGAGAACGCCATCCATAGCACTCACGCTTATCTTGCGCATTTTAGAGTATCCACTTTCACTTGTCTATGAACTGTTATAGGCAACCCGGAAGTCCTTTTCATGAACCACGACTATTCGAATAGATCATATTAACCCTGCAGGGGTGTACTTCTTCACACACGCTCTCGCCACTTAACGCCATGTACACCTCGTGTATCTCGGCAACCTTCAAGCAGAGGCCTGGCGAGGGAGTCGGCCATGACCTGACTAACCACACATGTCTCGAGTCCAGGTTTATCGCCTATTCGGGTTCCATCCGCAAGGAGATCCGGCCGGGATGTCGCTCACGGCCCCAAACGATGTGTGCAGGGTTCCCAAGCCCACCTCGACGGGTGGTTCTACGCTTGGTACACCGTGCCATGGTGCCTAGTCTGTCCCAAGCCCACATGCCGGGTGCCACTTGGTAGACTACTAACACTACCTACAAACACGAAACTAATTGCAACTCCCGGACAGAGATCAAGTTGATTAATAAGCCGAGAGGGGTCGAGTTACGAGTAACCCAATGTGTGGTAGTAACTGTTCATGGATCACAAACACAGAACTTCAGTTCGAGGACGGTTTCAATGAGACAACCCACCATGTACTCCTACATGGCCTCTCACCGCTACCTTTACCAAATCGTGTTCATACACTTAGCTCACACACGAGAGGACATGTTCACACACCTCCGATTCATCCCCGATGAATCAGACCTGACTCAACTCTAAGCAGTAGCAGGCTTGACAAACAAGCATGAATGAGTAGGAACATCAGGGCTCAAACAACTCCTACTCATGCTAGTGGGTTTCATCTATTTACTGTGGAATGACAGGTCATGCAGAGGAAAGGGGTTCAGCTACCGCAGCAAGTAACCGTTGAATTGTTGTTGTCCTAATGCAGTAAAAGAGAGCAGGAGCGAGAGAGTGGGATTGTATCGGAATGAACAAGGGGGTTTTGCTTGCCTGTCACTTCTGAATATAATACAGTTCTTCATCGGTGTCATCGAACTCATCGTCGGTACGTCGTCTACTGAGAGGGGACAAACACCGACAAACAAAGGAGCAACACAATCAATGCCATGCAACAATATGATGCATGAAGATGACATGGCAGTATGCTGTTGATTGGCCTAATGCATCTAGCAGCAAGTTAAATGGGGTTGGTTTGAACAGTAGGTTCAAATTCAAACTCCATATGTGAGAGTTTAAATGCCATTTATTTGATTTGACCTGATCAGCAGGTATAAGTTGTTCTAACATGCATGAAAATGGTACAGATGGATAGATTGGATTTTTTTGATCATTTTTCATATATAAATTATTTCATTCTGAGCTACGGTTGATTTTCTATGATTTTTAGAAGTTTTGGTTATTTTCTGGAATTTCCTGAATAAACTTAAATCCAGAAAATGCATTACTGCGTCAGCATTGCGTCACTGTGATGTCAGCGGTCAACGGAGACGGTCCAGGTCAAACCTGACCAGTGGGACCCATACGTCAGTGTCTCAGGCTGGTTTGGGTGGATGACAAGTGGGACCGGTCGGCTGACCCGCGTCCCGGTAAGTCCTTGTTGACGCGTAGCCTTGGACTTAGATTAATTCTAACTTATTTCATTAGCTGGTTAATTAAAACGGTGGGGCCCGTTTGTCATTGACTATGGAGTTTAATTAGCGGGGCTGTTAGCTGCTAATGACGACCATGTCATCTCACCGGAGTTCAACCGGCGGCGACACAGAACGCGGCGGGGCGCTCCGGATTTGCGCTAGAGGCGTCGGGTTAGCACGCTTAGGGCACCAGGGCATAGCCCTTGCTTGCTCGCATCAAGAGGAGGCGGAGTTGGGTGCGGGGATCGCGGGAATCAACGTCGACGACGAGGTTTGCGGCGGCCGTGGTTCGGTCAAGCTCGGGATGAGCGTTGTGGTGCACGGCGGGTCGAGTGGTGGGGTGCTTCGTGCTCCTGCAGACATTGGGAGCACGGTGACGCTCTCAGGCTCGAGCTGCGGTGGTTGCAATGACGACGACGACATGGCCGACGGCAGGGGAAGCTCGGCCACGGCGGTTACGGACGCTAGAGGTCGCAAACGACGAAGGTAACGAGGGGAAAAAGACGGCGGGCTCACAGCGGTCATGTAGACAAGCTCCGCGGGCTCGGGGACGCTCTAGACGAGGCAAATTGATGGGGTCGATCTCCAGGCACCGGAGGTGAAGACGACGACGCTCCGGTCGATTGGGGCCTCTTCTGGTCGCGTGCATCGGGTGTGTTGCTCCACGGGGTCGTGGCGGAGCTCGGGGACGCGGAGAGAGAGCGAGGGAGTGGTTGCAGCCATGGTGGGGCTCGTCGGTGGCGGCGACTCCGTTCGGGTCCGAGGTGCGGAGCGAGAGGGAGAGCAGGAGGGAAGGGGATGAGCACGGGAGGGAGTCGAGAGAGGCCTGAGGGGGTGAGTGGCATCCGTAGTGGCGTCGGGGAGGCAAAGAGGCAGCAGGAGGTGGCCTTGGCGGCCGGGCACGCAATGCTTCTCCTCCTGGCAGGAGGAAGAAGACAGCGCTGCCCCTGGTGGGCTGGGCCGGCCAGGTAAGTGGCCCAGGTGGGCTTCCTCTCTCTCTTCTGTTTTTTTTCTGTTTTTGTTTCTATTTTTGTAGTTTGTTTTGATCCAGTTTTAAAAACCAAAACAATTTTATAAATCCTGAAAATATTCATGAGCACTTTCTGAATTATCTCAGTGTCCCACAAATAATTCCAACATTATTTGAGCATTTAAATTATTTATAGCGTTTAAATGCCCAAAGTCAAATAAATAAAGATTTAATCCAGTGACCTTAGAGTGTCCTAGAAATTTGTGCATCACTTTTGGCAGTGGTTTAAGACCAAGGCAGAAGTGATGGACATTTTAGAAGGGCATTTCAGGTTCATTGAAAATGTTTTTTATGTTGGACCTATTTGATTTGATCTGGTGCTAGGGTTTGATCAATCCCCATTTCAAGTTTCATGAAATTTAAACATGATGCATGGATGCTAATGCAAAGGCAAGCAAGGCCTGAACTAGGGCTGTGACATTTATATACGGGGATAGGGGGGCACCCTAGAGACAACAATTGATCGTTTGATCTTTTAGCCGTGTGCGGTGCCCCCCTCCACCATAGTCCACCTCGATAATACTGTAGCGGTGCTTAGGCAAAGCCCTGCATCGGTAGAATATCATCATCGTCACCACGCCGTCGTGCTGACGAAACTCTCCCTCAAAACTCGGCTGGATCGGAGTTCGAGGGACGTCATTGGGCTGAACGTGTGCTGAACTCGAAGGTGCCGTGCGTTTGGTACTTGATCGGTCGGATCGTGAAGACGTACGGCTACATCAACCGCGTTGTGCTAATGCTTCCGCTTTCGGTCTATGAGGGTACGTGGATAACACTCTCCCCTCTCGTTGCTATGCATCACCATGATCTTGCATGTGCGTAGGATTTTTTTTTGAAATTACTACGTTCCCCAACACTCTCACCCTCTTTTCTATGGACGACTTCAGGAACACTACTAAACGTCTGTTTGTAGATGCCGACGGTAATACCAAGCTCGAGGTGTTGTACACCAACGAGCCCTACAAGGTGGAGGAGATTCTTTCTCTTTATGAGGAATGGCTGCGTGAGGACAGGTACAAGTTTGTTGGTCTTGATCTGGAGTACACACGAGAGGATTATTTTGATCGGAGCAGAAAAGTTGCCGTCATGCAACTGGCGATGCGCAAGCATGTTCTTGTCTACCAATTGTGCAAGGCCAGGACGGAATGTGCTGCTCTGAAGGATTTCCTTCAGAACAAAGGTATAATTTTCGCTAGTGTCGACATCAGGAACGATAGAGATGTTCCCGCAAACAGTTACCTCAAAATCCCAAGAGAGTGTCACATCGACCTTCAGGAGGAGCTCATGATCAAAGGAGGCGATCTAAGGGATTCCATGGCAGATTTGGCAGGAGCCGTCATAGACAAATATTACTTGACTATGAAGACGTCTTTTCCAAAAGGTCATCATGACTACCGGGAATGGAAGTCGCTTTCCCTTGACCACCTGAAATATGCGGCAATTGTAAGTGAAAATTTCATTTTTTCTGTCTTTGTATTTTTGTTTTATTGCAACAATAATACTTTTTCCCCTTTACCTATATCTTCATTCTCATCCGCTTTTTGTTTTAGGATGTGTATGTCAGCTACGAGCTCTACCGCCGAGTTCTGTCGATGAAGGACATGATGCATCCTCGTTGTCTTCCTGACCGCAGACGCCGCTGACGTTTCTGAGGAGAACTCCAACTGAGTAGAATGGTCACCGTGGACGTTTGTGAGCAGAATTGACTCCTGGAAGACTTCCATTTATTTTTTTGTATAATTAATGAGTACTTTTAGTTCAGTCCTGTGGAGTACCCTTTTTTTGGATTTTGGTTTTTTTTATTTTCACAGTATTGTTTTTGGCTTGTCTCGTGTTATGGGAATGCAATTTTTTATGTTTTTTTTGTGTTACAAGTTCATTGTTGACGTTTGCGCGAGTTTATGTACATTTATAGAACCTGTTGAAGTGGCGCATATGTATTGTTTGGGAGAAGCGTGTTTTGTGTTTGGCTTATATTCAGCGCCGTTTTTTTGTGTTTGTATTGTTGTGTTTTACACATTCGCACCAGAGTGGCATGTCTGGTAACGTACGAGGCAACATTTCTGTTTCCTGTCTTTGTGTTCTTCGGGACCGTGCCTCGAGAAGCCCGACCTTCTTTTCCGGTATTCATGTACCTCACGTGACACACACGATGTCTCTATGTGCTGGTGTCACATGGCAGTACGTTCCTCTTCAGACTACACAACCGTGCCTCTGCCATCACTCTTTTGTGCATCCAGGTGGTTTGTACCTGTGCGTCGAGAACGCCAATTCCAAAGCCGTACCTGTGCGCCGAGAAGCCGCAATTCCATGCCTGTATACGCTTCAGTTCTGTGGCTCCTATACTGCATTCGCGTGTCTCAGGGGACACGCTGGCTGTGACTCTACGTGCCTGTGGTGCTAAGCGCCCATCCGTGAGGGGATGCGGTGGCTGTGACTCATCGTGCCTGTGCTTCTAGACGCCCATGACTCCGGAGATTTTAAAACTGTGGCTCTCTGACTTCTCCCGTTGATTCGCTACTTGTATTGATGTATCTCACGTGATACACGCCATGACTCTATGTGCCTGCGGTGTCACACGGCTGTCCCTCTTGAGAGTTCGCAATCGTGCCTCTCGAACAGAGTGTTCTTGCCGATGCCTTTGCCACCTCTCTTTTTTGCATCCAGAGGATTTGTACCTGTGCCTCGAGAATGCCAATTCAAAAACCGTACTTGTGCGTCGTGAAGCCGCAATTCCATGTCTTTATAGGCTTCAGTTCCATGCCCCCTCTGGCTGTGTTCACGTCTCTCGAGCGACACACTGCCTGTGACTCGTTGTGCTTGCGGTGCTACACGACCGTGCCTCAGGATACTGTATAATTGTTGCTCTCTGACTTCTCCCGTGGCTTCACTACCTGTATCCATTTGTCTCACGTGAGACACATTATGACTCTCACTGTGCCTGTGATGTCACACGTTTGTGCCTCTAGAGACTTCTCAACCGTGCTTCTGCATCTGAGTATTCCTACCGATACCTATGCCACCACACTTTTGTGCACCCAGAGGGTGCGTAGCTGTGGCTCGAGAACGTCAATTGCAAGGCCATATCCGTGCCTCGCGAAGCCGAACCACGTGCCTGTAGAGGCTATGTTTCCGTGCCTCCGTTGCCGGCATTCACGTGTTTCCAACGAGTTGCTGCCTGTATCTCTACGTGCCTGTGGTGATACCGACTAAGGTCTCAAAAAGTCGTACGCCCGTGTGTCGGTGCAAGGACGACACCTATGGGATCACAAGAATCCCTACTACGGTTGCGGGGCGCGGGGTCGTGAGAAGAGCGGATCAAACAGATAGCACACGGTCTCTTTATCCGAGTTAAGACGCGAGGATGCGTAAAACCCTACTCCTGCTTTGGTGGTTGGTTTATCTGTGTTCTTGAACTAGCAATGGGGCGTTAGGAGCTTCCAAAAGCCGAATCCTCCTCCTGGTCGCCTTGGGCCTCCTTTTATAGGGAAAGGGGTTGCCACAGTGGCACACATGAGGTGGAAAGGGTACAGTGATGCGAGTCTATCCCTCACGTTACATGACAAGGCGCCTTAAATGCGTCTTGTTTAGGTGTCCTTGCTTTATCAGGGACGGGGAGAGCCCTGTCTCGTCCGTCGCCGCTCCCTCTCGTGTGGACACGCGCCCTGGCCAGCGGTGCCCGCGGTGCCATGTAGGCAGGCAGGAAGCTGAGGTGGCGCAATGGTGGGTCTCCATGAAGATCCGCTTGCCGCCACGCAGGTGCCTGCCCAACTGGTTGGGTCAGCAGCTACATGCGAACGGCGGTGAAGGTTTGATTGACGTGGGCCCGATGGTGGCCCTACGGGTGTCCTTGGCAAGGGCCTCGCCGTAGCCCCGACAAGGGTCTTGCCGGGGCCCCGGCAAGGGTCTTGCCGTGGCGCCTGCTGTCATCCCCGGCAAGGCTCTTGCCCGGGGGCCTTGTGGTCCTCCTTGGCCGGGATTCCGCCAAGGGTCGTCATCTTCTATAGTGTGTATCTAATCTTGAATGTCTTCACAAAGATCTGCATGCCACCACGGGGATGTCTCCCGAATTCTTGCCCCATGGGGCAGTGGACTCAAGGGTGATTCGCTCCGTAGGTGTGGGAAGAGCTGCCTCGG
Organism: Aegilops bicornis; assembly: GCA_021605145.1. Taxonomy (NCBI): domain Eukaryota; kingdom Viridiplantae; phylum Streptophyta; class Magnoliopsida; order Poales; family Poaceae; genus Aegilops; species Aegilops bicornis. Next base: position 645,815,821 of record CM038672.1, read on the forward strand.
CAAGGGTCTTGCCGGGTTTGCCAAAACCGCTTCCCGGCAAGGATCTTGCCGGGGGAGTCCGCTTCGTCCCCTTTGCTCTTTGTGGTCTTGGTCTTGGCGCCGTTCTGTTCATTTTGAGCTTCGGCCTTACCTTGGCTCTCCTCCCTTGCCTTGCTTTCGGTCGGTGATGTCCATGGCTCGGACTGCCGTGCCTGATTATAGGGGTACAAAAGTGCACCCCTCTTTTTGTACACCGGCAGAGCCCCGGCCTGGGCCACGTAAGCGCAATCGCGTCATTGGGCTAGGCCCAAAAGCGGTCTTGTGAGCGGTAGGGTGGTTTTTACCGTGGTAAGTTTCTTCGCGCCCTGCGCTTGCCATGCCTCCCGCGCGTGGCTCGGCGTGGGGAGGCGTGCGTGACGTGGGCGGCATGCGTGGGGCTGAGCTCTGCGCGCATGCGTCACGTCGTAGTAAAGGGGGCGGTTTGCGCCTTCCCCATAAACGGAGGGAGGCGTGGAGGCGCGACCCATTTACTGAATGGGGCCGAGGCGCGTTCTTCAAGGTGTCCACTCCTCACGATCACGTGGTGTGGAGAGGTCGCCTGACCCTTCGCCTTGGTCCCGCATGCCTGCCACGTGGTTCTCATGCGCTTGGGGTGGCGAATGGCGGAGGCGGGAAACCGGGCCGTCGCGGGCTGGGGCAGCGAGTTGGTCCTAGTTCCTCGCGCCTTCCGCGTGTTGATTGGCTAAGCGGGGCGGCCGAGCCCCCACCCCGTTCCTTTCTAAAGAGCACGGGGGGGGGGGGGGGAATGGCGTCCCGCATTCTTCCATTTTCTCCTTCCTTCAGCTTCTGCTCCCCCCTCCATTCGCCATGGAGAGAGGGGATTCTGGCCCTTCAACGGTGGCGGCGAGGGTCGCCGCTTGACAACGCGTCCTTCCTTCTCCTGCACCTGCGGTGTTAGAGCCAGCCGCGAGGGGAAGGGGGAGGGGGCGAGGCCGTGGGTGAGGCCGAGGCGCTCGGGGAAGAGGAGGTCGGGGCGGCGCGCCGGTCTTGCCTCCGCCCGTAGTTCCTCCCCCCATGGAGGGCCATGTTGGGGATGATCCTTGCGATTTCTTCGTCAGGCTGCGCCGGCCGCCTCGCCGTCGCCTTCGTCTCCCGACTCCATTCGTGAGTGAGATGGAGCTGGATCCGCTGGAGTCATTGCGGCTGCACATGAGGGGCTGTTGGATCAGCGGTACGCGAGTTCGCGTCGACTTCCCAGCCCCTCACGTGATGTATCTTTGTCAAGGATGGAAGACGTTCGCTCATATGCACCGCTTGACGGCGGGGCTCACTCTCCATTTCAAGCTGATGGAGGGCGGCCTCCTCTCCGTCAAGGTCTTCGGGTGCTTCGGGACTCGGGCTAGGTGCTGCGTGGAGAGCTCTTCTGATAGCGAAGACTCCTCCTCGAGCGGGAGTGGCGAGGAGGACAGCGGCAGTGATGACGAGGGTAGCAGGCGGCAGGATGACGGGTCCGACTAGGTGTCGGGCGCCGCTCCGTGTGGCACCGGCGATCCCATCATCCGCGTCGCCGGCTTCCTGAACTTCTCGGGGTCGTCTCCTTGGGCGGCTGGTGTTGGGGGGCTGCGGAAGAGGAAGAGGGCGGGTGGCAAGGCCGTCAAATCAGAGTACGCGGGCACCGACACCTTCGACGCGTGCTGACGTCCTGCCGCCTCGTCTTCGAGCTCTGCTTCCGGCGCCGCCATCACCATCCAGCCTTCGGACGGCCACCGAGATGTTCTCTTGGTGCCTCCACGCCACCCGTAGGTTGCCTAAGCGCCCTTTGCCCTTTTCGCCTCCTTGACCTGCCTCACGAGGAGAGGGACAAGAAAGGGGTTCTGAGCACCTTATCTTTTTTTAGTTTGTAAGCCTTTGGGCCTTAGCTGAATTTAGAACTTGTAATCCCATCGTTCATGTTTTTCATTCCCCATGGGCTGTACCTGAGTGGAATGTTTTTAATGAAAAAGGGATGCTTGCCGGGTCATTTGTTTGCGGGTAGAACCCACGACAAGGAGTAAATCCTTGATATCCTTAAGATAAACATTTCCTTGCCCGGCAACAGGCCCTGCCGTCTTCCCACTTCGCTCGACCTTTCTCACGCTTTTGGCGGAGGCAGGGATGAGGTGGGTTCAGGCCCCTCGTTTCATCCTTTTGCTGCCGCGACTACGACCAAACCTAGCCCCAGGAACGAGCCCTAGGGTCTAGAATTTTTAGGGGAGCACGGTAGTTTTGGGGAAAAACGAGGTTTCACATACCTCAGTCCATAAGAGAATGCATGATAAGGGATGAAGAACTTATCTGAAGCTGTAGCCCCCGGCAACTCTGGTTTGCCGTGGGTGAATCTTTGTACTTGCAGCCCCCGGCAATACTGGCTTGCCGGGGTCTAGATGCTGGTCATCCCTCTTCTCTTTTCGTCCTCAAGTGATCCGGCAAGGATATACGTGAGTCATCACGAACCAAAGAAGACAAAAGAATGGCAAAGAGACGCACACTCAACCTCTAAGCTAGGGGTTAGCCGCTGCGAAGCACTATCAACCCTAACCAAGGACGAGACTCGACCTAGCATGCATGCTATAACTTAGGGCACCAGCGCTTCATTTATTTATGCTCAGGGTCTGCGCCTGGCTTTGTACAAAGGGTTACATGCATCATCGGCAATGCTTGTACAATAGGTGGCATCTTGAGGGGCCCGGCAACCCGCGCCTCGCAGGTAAAACTTGCGAAGATTCTCAATGTTCGGGAGTTACTCACGGGCGGCATCTTGGTCTCGAGGCGGACTGCGCGAACTGGCGACTTCGTATTACCCGATAAGGGCCTTCCCACTTGGCGTCAACTTGTTGGAATTCTTGGCCGATTGAACGGCGAAGGACAAGGTCGCCTTCCTCAAGGCTTGAGCACGAACCTTGCAGCTATAGTAGCGGCCCAAGGCTTCTTGGTAGCGTGCTGCTCTCACCGCCCAAAAGGCGAAAAGCGCGGGCCGCCTCCTTTCACATTTACTCTGACGTGGCGCATGCATGAGCTCAACCCCACGCATGCCGCCCATGTCACATACGCCTCCCACGCCGAGCCAAACCCTTGCGGGAGACATGGGAAGCGCGGTGAAAGCGAAGAAACTTACCACGGTAAAAACCACCCCGCTTTGCCCGCGCGCACCGTTTTGGGCCTAGCCAGCGATGCAATGCGCTACGTGTGGCCCGGGCCGGGGGCTCTGTCGGTGTACAAAAGAAGGGGTGCACTTTTGTACCCCTATAAGCTGTGCCTGGCGATGCAGGCAGCGAGCACCACCGCCTTGAGCAAGGCAAGGGAGGTGAGCCAAGGTAAGCGAAGCTTCGAAAAGAGCGAGCAGGCGCCAATACCAAGACCACAAAGAGCAAAAGGGGAATGACGGACTCCCCGGCAAGATCCTTAGGGGGGCGGTTACAGCAAACCAGCAAGACCCTTGCGGGGCAGCTTAATCCCACACCTACGGGCGAATCACCCTTGAGTCCACTGCCCCCATGGGGCAAGGATTGAGGAGACATCCCGTGGTGGCATGCAAATCTTTGTGAAGACATTCAAGATTAGATACACACTATAGAAGATGATGACCCTTGGCGGAATCCGGCCAAGGAGGACCCTGAGGCCCCGGTAAGAGCCTTGCGAGGGGATGACGGCAATGACGCCACGGCAAGACCCTTGCAGGGGCTACAGCGTGAGCCCTTGCCAAGGACACTCGTGAGGCCACCATCAGGCCCACGTCAATCAAACCTTCACCGCCCGTTCGCATGTAGCTGCCGACCCAACAGGTTGGGCGAGGCACTGCGTGTGACAAGCAATCTTCGTGGAGACCCACCATTGTGCCACCTCGGTTGCACCTTTTGCCTACATGGCACATGAGCACCGCTGGCCAAAGGCGCATGTCAACACGAGAGGGGCCTTGTGACAGACGACGAGGCTCTCCCGACCCCAATAAAGCAAGGACACCTAAACAAAGGCGCATTTAAGTAGCCTTGTCATATGCGATGATGCAAAGGCGCCTTAAATGCGTCTTGCTAAATGTCCTTGCTATCGAAGGCCGAGGGAAACCTACCGCCATGGCGAATGGTCATTGCGTGCACCATCCTGCTTGGTGTGACAAACATCAAGTAACTGACACCAGATGCTGACGCTGGCTTGAAGGTCTTGATGTGCAACAGCAAATTACTGAAGTACAAAATGCACCCTCTACCATTTTACCATGTCTGTGGAATGAACACGTGTATGTGCGTCTTGTGTCTACATACCCTGTTGGAAATATGCCCTAGAGGCAATAATAAAATGGTTATTATTATATTTCCTTGTTCATGATAATTGTCTATTGTTCATGCTATAATTGTATTAACCGGAAACCGTAATACATGTGTGAATACGTAGACCATAATATGTCCCTAGTAAGCCTCTAGTTGACTAGCTCGTTAATCAATAGATGGTTACGGTTTCCTGACCATGGACATTGGTTGTCGTTGATAACAGAATCACATCATTAGGAGAATGATGTGATGGACCTGACAATCTAAGCATAGCACAAGATCGTGTAGTTAAATGCCTTTCAAAGCTTTTCTATTGCCAAGTATCATTTCCTTAGACCATGAGATTGTGCAACTCCTGGATACCGTAGGAATGCTTTGGGTGTGCCAAACGTCACAACGTAACTGGGTGGCTATAGCACACTACGGGTATCTCGAAAGTGTACATTGGGTTGGCACGAATCAAGGTAGGATTTGTCACTCTGTGTGAGAGAGGTATCTCTGGGCCCACTTTCGGTAGGACATCATCATAATGAGCTCAATGTGACAAAAGAGTTGATCATGGGATGATGTGTTCTGGAACAAGTAAAAGTGACTTGCGATACTTGAGATTGAACGAGGTATTGGGATACCGACGATCGAATCTCGGGCAAGTAACGTACCGATTGACAAAGGGAATTGTATACATGATTGATTGAATCCCCGACATTGTGGTTCATCCGATAAGATCATCGTGGAACATGTGGGAGCCAACATGGGTATCCAGATCCCGCTGTTGGTTATTGGCCAGAGAGCTGTCTCGGTCATGTCTGCATGATTCCCGAACCCGTAGGGTCTACACATAAGGTTCGGTGGCCTTGAGTTGTTATGGGAATTAGTGTGCAGTTAGCAAATGTTGTTGAGTCCCGTATGAGATCCGGGGCGTCATGAGGAGTTCGGAATGGTGGGAGGTAAAGATTTATATATGGGAAGTCCTATTTTGGCCACCGGAAAATGTTCGGGATTTTTCAAGATTGTCTGGGAAGGTTCTAGAAGGTTCGGAGTGGGGACCACCTGCATGGGGGACCCACATGAACGTGGGTAGTGGGGCAAGGCCCCACACCCCTGGTCAGGGCACACCAAGATCCCCCCTTAGAAGGAATAAGATCATATCCCGAAGTGATAAGATCAAGATCCCTAAAAAAGGGGGATATCAATCGGTGGGGATCGGAAATGATGGGATTTCTTCCCCCCACCTTTGCCAACGCCCCAATGGACTTGGTAGGAAATAAACCAGCCCCCTCCACCCCTATATATGGCGGGGAGGCGCATGGGAGCCGCACCCCCTTCCCCTGGCGCAGGCCTCTCCCTCCCCAACACCTCCTCCTCTGTAGTAGTGCTTGACGAAGCCCTGCCGGAGAACTGCAAGCTCCACCACCACACCGTCGTGCTGCCGGAGCTCTCCCTCAACTTCTCCTCTCCCCTTGCTAGATCAAGAAGGAGGATATGTCCCCGGGCTGTACGTGTGTTGAACGCGGAGGCGCCGTTGTTCGGCACTTAGATCGGAATCAACCGTGATCTGAATCGCTACGAGTACGACTCCTTTATCCGCGTTCTTGTAATGCTTCCGCATCGCGATCTTTAAGGGTATGAAGATGCACTCCCCTCTCTCTCGTTGCTAGTCTCTCCATAGATTGATCTTGGTGATGCGTAGAATTTTTTTAATTTCTGCAACGATCCCCAACAGTGGCATCATGAGGTAGGTCTGTCGTAGTTTCTATGCACGAGTAGAACACAAGTTGTTGTGGGCGTCGATTTTGTCAATTTACTTGAGGTTACTAGTCTTATCTTGATTCGGCGACATCGTGGGATGAAGCGGCCCGGACCGACCTTACACATACGCTTACGTGAGACAGGTTCCACCGACTGACATGCACTAGTTGCATAAAGTGGCTAGCGGGTGTCTGTCTCTCCCACTTCAGTCGGATCGGATTCGATGAAAAGGGTCCTTATGAAGGGTAAATAGAAATTGGCATATCACATTGTGGTTTTGGTGTAGGTAAGAAACGTTCTTGCTAGAAACCTATATCTGCCACGTAAAAACTTGCAACAACAATTAGTGGACGTCTAACTTGTTCTTGCAGTATATGCCGTGTGATGTGATATGGCCAAAAGGATGTGATGAATGATATATGTGATGTATGAGATTGATCATGTTCTTGTAATAGGAATCACGACTTGCATGTCGATGAGTATGACAACCAGCAGGAGCCATAGGAGTTGTCTTAATTTGTTATATGACATGCGTGTCAATGAAAACGCCAAGTAATTACTTTACTTTATTGCTAACCGTTAGCCATAGTAGTAGAAGTAATAGTTGGCGAGACAACTTCATGAAGACACAATGATGGAGATCGTGATGATGGAGATCATGGTGTCATGCCAGTGACAGTGATGATCATGGCGCCCCGAAGATGGAGATCAAAAGGAGCAAAATGATATTGGCCATATCATGTCACTATTTGATTGCATGTGATGTTTATCATTTTTTTACATCTTATTTGCTTAGAACGACGGTAGCATAAATAAGATGATCCCTCATAAAATTTCAAGAAAGTGTTCCCCCTAATTGTGCACCGTTGCGAAAGTTCGTTGTTTTGAAGCACCACGTGATGATTGGGTGTGATAGATTCTAATGTTCACATACAACGGGTGTAAGCCATATTTACACATGCAAAACACTTAGGTTGACTTGATGAGCCTAGCATGTACAGACATGGCCTCGGAACACAAGAGACCGAAAGGTCAAACATGAGTCATATAGTGGATACGATCAACATGAGGATGTTCACCAATGATGACTAGTCCGTCTCACGTGATGATCGGACACGGCCTAGTTGACTCAGATCATGTATCACTTAGATCACTAGAGGGATGTCTATCTGAGTAGGAGTTCATTAAATAATTTGATTAGATGAACTTAATTATCATGAACATAGTCAAAAGGTCTTTGCAAATTATGTCGTAGCTCACGCTTTAGTTCTACTGTTTTAGATTTGTTCCTAGAGAAATTTAGTTGAGAGTTGACAGTAGCAATTATGCAGACTGGGTCCGTAACCTAAGGATTGTCATTGCTGCGCAAAAGGATTATGTCCTTAATGCACCGCTCAGTGTGCTGAACCTCGAGTGTCGGTTGTGGATGTTGCGAACATCTGACATACACATTTTGATGACTACATGATAGTTCAGTGCGTAATGCTAAATGGTTTAGAATTGAGGCACCAAAGACGTTTTTGAAACATCACAGAACATATGAGATGTTCCAAGGACTGAAATTGGGATTTCAGGCTAGTGCCCACGTCAAGAGGTATGAGACCTCTGACAAGTTTCTTAACCTGCAAACTAAGGAGAAAATCTCAATCGTTGAGCATGTGCTCAGATTGTATGAGTACTACAATCGCTTGAATCGAGTGGGAGTTAATCTTCCAGGTGAGATAGTGATGGTTCTCCAAAGTCACTGCCACCAAGCTACTAGAGCTTTGTGATGAACTATAACATATCAGGGATAGATATGATGATCCTTGAGCTATTCACGACACCGCAAAAGTAGAAATCAAATAGGAGCATCAGTTGTTGATGATTAGTAAAACCACTAGTTTCAAGAAGGGCAAGGGCAAGAAAGGGATTCTTCATGAAACGGCAAATCAGTTGCTGCTCTAGTGAAGAAACCCAAGGTTGAACCCAAACCCGAGACTAAGTGCTTACGAAATGAGGAGCAGTCCTTTGAGCGAGAACTACCCTAGATACTTGGTAGATGAGAAGGCTGACAAGGCCGATAGAAGTATATTGGATGTACATTATAATGTGTACTTTACTAGTACTCCTAGTAGCACTAGCTATTGAATACCAGTTCAGTTGCTAAGTGGTAGTAACTCGAAATAAAAAGCTACAGAATAAACGGAGACTAGCTGAAGGTGAGATGACGATATGTGTTGGAAGTGTTTCCAAGGTTGATGTGATCAAGCATCGCATGCTCCCTCTACCATCGAGATTGGTGTTAAACCTAAATAATTGTATTTGGTGTTTGTGTTGAGCATATACATGCTTGGATTATGTTTATCGCAATACGGTTATTCATTTAAGGAGAATAATGGTTACTCTGTTTATTTGAATAATACCTTCAATGGTCTTGCACCTAAAATGAATAGTTCATTGAATCTCGATCGTAGTGATGTTCATGCCAAAAGATATAAGATAGTAATGATAGTACCACATACTTGTGGAACTGCCATTTAAGTCATATTGGTATAAAACGCATGAAGAAGCTCCATGTTGATGGATCTTTGGACTCACTCGTTTTTTGAAAAGTTTGAGACATGCGAACCATGTCTATTGGTTTATACGCATGAAGAAACTCCATGCAGATGGATCGTTTGGACTCACTTGATTTTGAATCACTTGAGACATGGAAATCATACCACATGGGCAATATGACTAAAAGGCCTCGTTTTCAGTGAGATGAAACAAGAGAGCAACTTGTTGGAAGTAATACATTTGAAGTGTGCAATCCAATGAGTGCTGAGGCACGCAGTGAATATCATTATGCTCTTACTTCACAGATGATTTGAGTAGATTCTAAGTATATTTACTTGATGAAACACAAGTCTGAATTATTGAAAGGTTCAAGTAATTTCAGAGTGAAGTTGAAGATCATCGTGACAAGAGGATAAAATGTCTATGATATGATCATAGAGATGAATATCTAAGTTACGTGTTTGGTACACAACTAAGACATTGTGGAAATTGTTTCACAACTAGTGCCGCCTGGAACACCATAGTGTGATGGTGTGCCCGAACATCATAGCTGCACCCTATTGGATGTGGTGCAAACCATGATGTCTCTTATCGAATTACCACTATGTTTATGGGTTAGGCATTAGAGACAACCGCATTCACTTTAAATAGGGCACCACGTAATTCCGTTGAGATGACACCATATGAACTATGGTTTAGAGAAACCTAAGCTGTCATTTCTTAAAAGTTTGGGGCTGCGACGCTTATGTGAAAAGGGTTTAGCCTGATAAGCTCGAACCCAAAGCGGGTAAATGCATCTTCATAGGACACCCAAAACAGTTGGGTATACCTCCTATTTCGGATCCGGAAGCAAAAGTGATTGTTTTTAGAAACGGGTCCTTTCTTGAGGAAAAGTTTCTCTCAAAAGAATTGGGTGGGAGGATGGTGGAGACTTGATGAGGTTATTGAACCGTCACTTCAACCAGTGTGTAGCAGGGCACATAAGTTGTTCCTGTAGCGCCTACACCAATTGAAGTGGAAGCTGATGATAGTGATCATGAAACTTCGGATCAAATCACTACCAAACCTCGTAGATCAACAAGGATGCGTACTATTTCAGAGTGGTACATAATCCTGTCTTGGAGGTCATGTTGCTAGACAACAATGAACCTACGAGCTATGGAGAAACGATGGTGGGCCTGGATCCCGACAAATGGCTCGAGGCCATAAAATCCGAGAGGATCCATGTGTGAAAACAAAGTATATACTTTGGAAGAACTACTTGATGGTCGTAAGGCTATTGGGTACAGATGGATTTTAAAAGGAAGACGGGCAATGATGGTAAGTATCACCATTAAGGAAGCTCGACTTGTCGTTAATATGTTTTCCGACAAGTTCAAGGAGTTGACTGTGGTGAGACTTTCTCACTCGTAGCGATGCTAAGAGTCTGTTGGAATTGTATTAGCAGTTACTACATTATTTATGAAATCTTGCAGATAGGATGTCAAAACATTGTTTCCTCGACAATTTTCTTGAGGAAAGGTTGTATGTGATACAACCAGAAGGTTTTTGCCAATCCTAAAAGATGCTAACAAGTATACAAAGCTCCAGCAATCCTTCTGAGGACTGGAGTAAGCATCTCGGAGTTGGAATATACGCTTTGATGAGATGATCGAAGATTTTGGGTTTATACAAAGTTTATGTGAAACTTGTATTTCCAAAGAAGTGAGTGGGAGCACTATAGAATTTCTGATGAGTATATGTTGTTGACATATTGTTGATCAAAAATGATTTAGAATTTATGGAAAGTGTTGGGGAACGTAGCAGAAATTCAAATTTTTTCTACGTGTCACCAATATCTATCTATGGAGAAACCAGCAACGAGGGGAAGGAGAGTGCATCTACATACCCTTGTAGATCGCTAAGCGGAAGCGTTCAAGAGATCTGGTTGAAGGAGTTGTACTCGTCGTGTTCCATATCACCGGTGATCCTTGTGCCGAGCAGACGGCACCTCCGCGTTCAACACACGTACAGCCCGGTGACGTCTCCCACGCCTTGATCCAGCAAGGAGAGAGGGAGAGGTTGAGGAAGACTCCGTCCAACAGCAGCACAAGGCTTGGTGGTGATGGAGGAGCGTGGCAATCCTGCAGGGCTTCGCCAAGCACCGCGGGAGAGGAGAAGGGAGAGAGGTAGGGCTGCACCAGGGAGAGGTGAAACTCATGTATTGGCAGCCCTCAAGACCTCATGTATTTATAGGGGAGAGGGAGGGGGGTGCGCCCCCTCTAGGGTTTCCACCCCAAAGTGCGGCAGCCCCAATCCCATCTATGGGTGGCGGCCAAGGGGGAGAGGGGGAAACTTGCCCCCCAAGCTAGGTGGGGCGCCCCCTCCCCAAACCCTAGGCGCCTTGGGCCCTTGTGGGGGGGCGCACCAGCCCACTTGGGGCTGGTCCCCTCCTACACTTGGCCCATGCAGCCCTCCGGGGCCGATGGCCCCACTTGGTGGACCCCCGGGACCCTCCCGGTGGTCCCGGTACGTTACCGATAAAACCCGAAACTTTTCCGGTGACCAAAACAGGACTTCCCATATATAAATCTTTACCTCCGGACCATTCCAGAACTCCTCGTGACGTCCGGGATCTCATCCGGGACTCCGAACAACATTCGGTAACCACATACAAACTTCCTTTATAACCGAAGCGTCATCGAACCTTAAGTGTGTAGACCCTACGTGTTCGGGAACCATGCAGACAGGACCGAGACGTTCTCCGGTCAATAACCAACAGTGGGATCTGGATACCCATGTTAGTTCCCACATGTTCCACGATGATCTCATCGGATGAACCACGATGTCAAGGACTCAATCGATCCCGTATACAATTCCCTTTGTCTAGCGATTGTACTTGCCCGAGATTCGATCGTCGGTATACCGATACCTTGTTCAATCTCGTTACCGGCAAGTCTCTTTACTCGTTCCATAACACATCATCCGTGATCAACTCCTTGGTCACATTGTGCACATTATGATGATGTCCTACCGAGTGGGCCCAGAGATACCTCTCCGTCACACGGAGTGACAAATCCAGTCTTGATTCGTGCCAACCCAACAGACACTTTCGGAGATACCTGTAGTGCACCTTTAGAGCCACCCGATTCGTTGTGGACGTTTGGTACACCCAAAGCATTCCCTACGGTATCCGGGAGTTGCACAATCTCATGGTCTAAGGAAATGATACTTGACATTAGAAAAGCTTTAGCATACGAACTACGATCTTTGTGCTAGGCTTAGGATTGGGTCTTGTCCATCACATCATTCTCCAAATGATGTGATCCCGTTATCAACGACATCCAATGTCCATGGTCAGGAAACCGTAACCATCTATTGATCAACGAGCTAGTCAACTAGAGGCTTACTAGGGACATGGTGTTGTCTATGTATCCACACATGTATCTGAGTTTCCTATCAATACAATTATAGCATGGATAATAAACGATTATCATGAACAAGGAAATATAATAATAACTAATTTATTATTGCCTCTAGGGCATATTTCCAACAGTCTCCCACTTGCACTAGAGTCAATAATCTTGTTCACATCGTCATGTGATTAACACTGATAGGTCACATCGCCATGTGACCAACATCCAAAGAGTTTACTAGTGTACGTAAACTAGTTCACATCATCATGTGATTAAGACTCAATGAATTACGAGGTTTGATCATGTTTTGCTTGTGAGAGAGGTTTTAGTCAATGGGTCTGAACCTTTCAGATCCGTGTGTGCTTTGCAAATCTTTAAGTCATATTGTAAATGCTGCTTCTACGCTCTACTTGAAGCTATTCCAAATGGTTGCTCCACTATACATATCCGGTTTTCTACTCAGAGTCACTCGGATAGGTGTTAAAGCTTGCATCGACGTAACCCTTTACACCGAACTCTTTATCACCTCCATAATCGAGAAACATGTCCTTATTTACTCCAAGGACAATTCTGACCGCTGTCCAATGATCCATTCTGGATCATTCTTGTACCTATAGTGACTCATGGCAAGGCACACTTCGGTGCGGTACACGTGATAGCATACTATAGAGCCTACGTTTAAAGCATAGGGGCGACCTTCGTCCTTTCTCTCTTTTCTGCCGTGGTCGAGCTTTAAGTCTTAACTTCATACCTTACATCTCGGGCAAGAACTCCTTCTTTGATCGATCCATCTTGAACACCTTCAAGATCATGTCAAGGTATATGCTCATTTGAAAGTACCATTAAGCGGTCTTGATCTATCCTCATAGATCTTGATGCTCAATGTTCAAGTAGCTTAATCCAGGTTTTCATTTGAAAAACACTTTTCAAATAACCCTATATGCTTTCTGAGAAAATTCTACATCATTTCTGATCATCAATATGTTAACGACACATACTCATCAGAAATTCCATAGTGCTCCCACTCACTTCTTTGGAAATACAAGTTTCTCATAAACTTTGTATAAACCCAAAATCTTTGATCATCCTATCAAAGTGCATATTCCAACTCCGAGATGCTTACTCCAGTCCTTAGAAGGATCATTTGGAGCTAGCATACCTTTTAGCATCCTTAGGATCGACAAAACTTTTACTGATTGTATCACATACAACCTTTCCTTACGAAGACCGGTAAGGAAACTCGTTTTGACATCCATCTGCCAGATTTCATAAATGTAGCTAATGCTAACATGATTCCGACGAACTTAAGCATCGCTACGGATGAGAATATCTCATCGTAGTCAACTCCTTGAACTTGTGAAAAACTCTTCGCCACAAGTCTAGCTTCATAGGCGGTGACATCACCGTCCTTGTCCGTCTTCTTCTTAAAGATCCATTTATCTCAATGGCTTGCCGATCATCGGGCAAGTCCACCAAAGTCCATGCTTTGTTCCGATACATGGATCCTATCTCGGATTTCATAGCTTCTAACCATTTGACGGAATTTGGGCCCACCATCGCTTCTCCATAGCTCGTGGGTTCATTGTTGTCTAGCAACATGACCTTCAAGACAGGATTCTTGTACCACTCAAGTAAATGCATCCTTGTCACCCTACGATGTACGGTAGTGACTTGATCCAAAACTTCATGATCACTATCATAAGCTTCGACTTCAATTGGTGTAGGTGCCACATGAACAACTTCCTGTGCCCTTGCTACACACTCGTTGAAGTGATGGTTCAATAACCTCATCAAGTCTCCACCATCCTCCCACTCAACTTTCCGAGACAAACTTTTCCTCGAGAAAGGACCCGATTCAAGAAACAATCCCTATTGCTTTCGGATCTGAATTAGGAGGTATACCCAACTGTTTTGGGTGTCCTATGAAGATGCATTTTATCCGCTTTGGGTTCGAGCTTATCAACCTGAAACTTTTCACATAAGCGTCGCAGCCCCAAACTTTCAAGAAAGCGACAACTTAGGTTTCTCCAAGCGGTGTCGTCTTAACGGAATTACGTGGTGCCCCATTAAAGTGAGTGCGGTTGTCTCTAATGCCTAACCCATGAGCGATAGTGGTAATTCGATAAGAGATATCATAGTACGCACCATATCCAATAGAGTGCAACTATGATGTTCGGACACACCATCACACTATGGTATTCCGGCGGTATTAATTCTCAAACAATTTGCACAATGTCTTAATTGTGTGCCAAAACTCGTAACTCAGATATTCATCTCTATGATCATATCATAGACATTCTATCCTCTTGTCACGAAGATCTTAAACTTCACTCTGAAATTACTTGAACCATTCAATAATTCAGACTTGTAGTTCATCAAGTAAATATACTCAACATCTACTCGAATCATCTGTGAAGCAAGAACATAACGATATTCACTGCATGCCTCAGCACTCATTGGACTGCACACATCAAAATGTGTTACTTCCAACAAGTTGCTATCTAGTTCCATCTTCTTTGAAACCGAGGCTTTTCAGGTCATCTTGTCCATGTGGTATGATTTGCATATCTCAAGTGATTCAAAATCAAGTGAGTCTAAACAATCATACGCATGGAGTTTCTTCATGCGTATGCACCAATAGACATGGTTAGCATGTCTCAAACTTTTCAAAAATGAGTGAGTCCAAAGATCCATCAACATGGAGCTTCTTCATGCGTTCTATACCAATATGACTCAAATGGCGATTACCACAAGCAGGTGGTACTATCATTACTATCTTATATCTTTTGGCATGAAAATGTGTATCACTACGATCGAGATTCAATAAACCATTCCTTTAGGTGCAAGACCATTGAAGGTATTATTCAAATAAATAGAGTAACCATTATTCTCCTTAAATGAATAACCGTATTGCGATAGACATAATCCAATCATGTCTATGCTCAACGCAATCACCAAATGACAATTATTCAGGTTTAATACTAATCTTGATGGTAGAGGGAGCATGCGATGTTTGATCAAATCAAACTTGGAAACACTTCCAACACATATCGTCAGCTCACCTTTAGCTAGTCTCCGTTTATTCCGTAGCTCTTTTATTTCGAGTTACTAACACTTAGTAGCCGAACCGGTATCTTAATACCTTGGTGCTACTAGGAGTACTAGTAAAGTACACATTAACATAATGTATATCCAATATACTTCTATCGACCTTGCCACCTTCTCATCTACCAAGTATTTAGGGTAATTCTGCTCCGATGTCTGTTCCCCTTATTACGAAGCACTTAGTCTCGGGTTTGGGTTCAACCTTGGGTTTCTTCACTAGAGCAGCAAGCTGTTTTGCCGTTTCATGAAGTATCCCTTGTTGCCCTTGCCCTTCTTGAAACTAGTGGTTTTACCAACCATCAACAATTGATGCTCCTACTTGACTTCTACTTTCGCGGTGTCAAACATCGCGAACACTTCAAGGATCATCATATCTATCCACGATATGTTATAGTTCATCACGAAGCTCTAGTAGCTTGGTGGCAATGTCTTTGGAGAAACATCACTATCTCATCCGGAAGATTAACTCCCACTCGATTCAAGTGATTGTTGTACCTAGACAATCTGAGTACAAGCTCAACGATTGAGATCTTCTCCCTTAGTTTGTAGGCTAGAAAACTCGTCGGAGGTCTCATACCTCTTGGCGTGAGCACGAGCCTGAAATCCCAATTTCAGCCCTCGTAACATCTCACATGTTCCGTGACGTTTCAAAAGCGTCTTTGGTGCCTTAATTCTAAGCCGTTTAACATTACCGAACTATCACGTAGTCATCAAAAGCGTGTGTGTCGGATGTTCGCAACATCCACGAGACCACGTTCGAGGTCCAAGACACCGAGCGGTGCATTAAGGACATAAGCTTTCTCTGACCGCATAATTTGTAGCGACCGGACCGAATGGATCCGATTGCTTTGTGCTCGGTGTCATCCACGGATCAAGAATGTTGACACCACACGATACTTGAAGGATTTATAGCGAGTAGCAATCACACACTTATTACATCGATGTCCACAAGGGAACTTAATACAATAATATGGCTTAAGGCCATCTAATAATAACAACGGAAGGCTTGGAAGATAAGTGAGTCCATCAACTCCATCGGCATCACTGAGTATAGAACCACGACCTAACACCTTACTCGTAAATGCGAAAAGTGCATAACGTGAAAGTTGCAGCCAAAACGGTCAACACATGGAATATGCTGGCAATGTAACACATAGAGAACAATGAAGCAACAAGCCTATACTACATGCATATATGGCTGGTGGTAAGGCTCTACGATTACATTTTTGCATAAAACTGGTTTTTCCCTACATCAAAGGAATAATTTTATTTAACTATCATGGTGGTTGTTAAACATTGAGAATGGTTGACAGCATCCTCAATCCCAATTAAAAAGTACTCATTAAAACCCAATAACTTTATTATTAGAAGTAACATGTTGAGATTCACATGATATTCAAGTACTAGATACTCAAGATGTCCATAACCGTGGAAAAGGCTAATCATGATTAGTTTTACACTCTGCAGAGGTTTGCGCACTTTTCCCCACAAGACTCGATCGCCTCCGCTTGGTTCTCGCACTACATGGTGTTTGAGAAGCGGATGACCGAGACATAGTCTTTCGTAAGCGCTAGCACCTTACATGTGGGTAGACCGTACCAACCTAAATCCCTACATCAGCTAGCCTACCCATAAGAGTTCGCACAACTTAGTCAACTACGCCAGAGCCCATAATTGGCTTGTGGCTGCACACGGAAGTTTCCAGTTTGAATAATCTTATGATCCCTTTGGGCTGGGTGGCGGTCAGAAGAAATACAGGCAAGTCTGATAGAAACCAGGTGCCTCAATCCACCCAGATGTGTGTTTAGGTTGCCACCTTAGATAAACCTTAATTAACAATCTCACATCTGTCATGGATATTCACTCACCCAATCCACGTCTACTAGCATAGCATGGCATAATTAAGCAAACGTAGAAGTAACTCCCAAGGTTTCATAAGTAAAGCAGGTAATAGGTACTACCTCAATCTACTTCCCATCCCACAATTTAATTAGATCCTAAACATGCAAGTGTTTGAGGGTTGATCTAATGCATAAAACTGGGTATGAGAAGAGTATGATCAAAGTGTTACTTGCCTTGCTGATGATCCGCGAGTCCTAGAGATTCGAAGTAACAAGCGGCGCACTCCGGGTGATCTAACGCAGACAAACAACAAGCATACAATAAGTACTCATCTAATGCACGGGAAAATCTCGAATAAAAGATCTAACCAGATAGTTCAACTTAAGAACCCTGGTTGCAAAAGAATCGAATCAAATAAAGCATCGAAAGTCGGAACTCGAGAGAGAACGACTCGGTTTAGCAATCTGAAACTAAGTCAAAATTTTTACAGTAGCAAAACTCTGTAAGTAGGTTAGTCGAACGGCGGTTTCAGAACGAAACTCCAGCGCTTGAATCACCCGATTCCGATAAGCGAGCAAGAAATAAAACAGATTTGAAAATCGGATCGGAAATCGAATCTGAAAAATAACGGATTAAATCCGATTAAAAGAAAACGACGAACGGATTGAATAACGGACGTTCGTTAACAGAACTAATCCAACGAACACATTCATTGAAACGAATGGTTCGGTGAACGTTCGTTAATTAAGAAAAACGAAAAATTAAAAACCATCTAGGGTTTTGAAAAAAAAACCGAACAACGAAACAAAAAAACCGGATCGGGGCGGGGCGGCGGCGGCTACCTCCGGTGGCCATGTGGGGCTCGGAGGCTCTGGGTCCGCGGGTCGGCGGGGTCGGGAGGGGCGGCGAGGGGCGGCGGGTTCAAGGCCGGGCGAGAACGGCGGGCAAGGGCTCGGTTGAAGGGCGGCGGCAAGGGATGAGAGAGAGGGGGCGGTATAAATAGAAGTGGGGGGTGGCGGGTGGCTTGGGGAGGGGCAAGCCGGTGGGGGCGGCGTGGCGCTGCCCCGAGCGGGACTCGGCGGCATGGCGAAGGAGATCACATGGGAGGGAGAGGGAGGTGGGCCGGGTCTTTGGGCCGGGCTGGCCTCGGCCAGTATGAAGTTTTTTTTAAAACAAAACAAATCGGATTAAAAAAATACCAAACAAACTCGAATTTAATAAAATTAATTTTCCCGACTCCTAAAAATGAGTCGAACAAAATGAACTTTAAAAACGGCAAACATGCATATATTTTTTTAAATGCTCATTTTTGCCTAAGCAAAAATAAATCTTCCAAAACCAAAATTTTGATTTATTTATAATATCTTCATTTTTCCTAAATATTGGGAAAGTCGTATTATTCCCTCTCTTAAGTTTTTATAGGAAAAACTTTATGAAGATAATTAAATAAATCCAATGATCCTATTTTCAAAATTTGAGAAATCCCAAATATGAAAATAATGAAACTTCCAACTCTCTCCGAGGGTCCTTAAGTTGCGTGAAATTTTCTAGGATCGGAAAAATGCGAGAAAATATGATATGCATGATGACCTAATGTATAACATTCCAAATTGAAAATTTGGGATGTTACAAACCTACCTCTTAAGATGAATCTCGCCCTCGAGATTCGGGTTGGCTAGAAAATAGGTGAGGGTGGTCCTTGAGCAAAACTTCCTCTCTTTCCTGGTGGCTTCATCCTCGGTGTGGTGGCTCCACTTGAACTTTGCAAAACTTGATAACCTTCTGCGGGTAACTCTGCTTTGGCATAATCGAGAATCTTAACGGTTTTTCCTCATATGTTAAGTCATCCTTCAGCTGAATTGCTTCCAGTGGCACTGTGTCTCTTAACGGTACCTCTGCTATCTTGGGGTGACATTTCTTCAACTGAGAAACATGGAATACATCATGAACTCCTGACAGTCCTCCTGGCAATTTCAACTTATACGCAACTTCTCCCATGCGTTGCAAAATCTTATACGGTCCAACGAAGCGTGGTGCTAACTTTCCTTTAACTCCAAAACGCTTAACTCCTCGAAGTGGGGATACTACGAGATATACTCTGTCTCCAACTTCATACTCAATCGCTTTGCGCTTTGAATCGGCATAGTTCTTTTATGCGGACTGGGCTACCTTGAGCCTGTCTCGAATCAACTTAACTCTCTGCTCAGACTCCTTAATCAAATCTGGTCCAAACAAGCGGCGATCTCAGTTTCGTCCCATAACAACGGTGTCCTGCACCTTCTTCCATCTGAGCCTCGAAGGTGCCATCTTCAAGCTGGTTTGGTAGCTGTTGTTGTAGGAAAATTCTGCATACGGCAAATTATCATCCCAGCTAGATCCATAATCTAGGGCACAAGCTCTCAAGCATGTCCTCCAAAATCTGATTGACTCTCTCGGTCTGTCCATCGGTTACGTGGGTGGAAAGCATCTTTGAATTCCAATCGGGTTCCCAATGTTTCGTAACCTGGTTCCAAAATTTCGAGGTAAACTGGGTTCCTCTATCTGATACGATGCTCCTCGGAACTCCGTGTAAGCACACAATTCTGGTCATGTATATCTTTGCCAACTTAGCACTGCTATAGGTAGTCTTGACTGGAATGAAATGAGCTACCTTTGTCAAACGGTCAACTATAACCCAAATCGAGTCATATCCTGAACGAGTCTTTGGCAATCTGTGATAAAATCCATGCCTAGTTTATCCCACTTCCATTCGGTATCGGCAATGGTTGTAACAATCCTGGCCGCTTCGATGTTACGCCTTTACTTTCTCGACATACATCGCAAACTGCTACATACTCCGCAATATCCTTCTTCATTCCGGTTCACCAAAGTATTCTTCAAATCCAAATACATCTTGGTATTTCCGGTGAATCGAATAGGGTGAATCATGAGCTTCTTGTAAAATCAATTCACGATCTACGGGTCATTGGGCACATAAACACGGTCTTCAAACCATAGGGTATCGTGCTCATCCTCATGAAATCCTTTAGCTTTTCCTTTGCTCATTTTCTCCTTTATAGAGGCAACTTCCTTATCTGCCTTTTGGGCTTCTCTGATTTTGTCCATCAGCGTTGATTGAATCTCCAATGCTGCTACATAGCCTCTCGGAACTATTTCCAAACATAGCTCTCGAAGGTCCTCGGCTAACTCATTGGGTATTCCTCCCATCATTAGAGTATTGACGTGGCTCTTACGGCTCAATGCGCTACCATTTACATTAGCCTTTCCAGGGTGATAATGCAATCTCATGTCATAATCCTTGATAAGCTCTAACCATCTCCTTTGTCTGAGATTCAATTTCCTCTGTGTGAAAATGTACTTCAAACTCTTGTGGTCCGTATATACTTCACAATGATTTCCAATGAGAAAATGTCTCCACGTCTTCAAGGCATGCACAACGGCTGCTAGCTCCAAATCATGAGTGGCATAATTCAACTCATGGGGCTTAAGTTGTCGTGAAGCATACGAAACAACTCTTCCTTCCTGCATAAGCACTGCTCCAAGTCCTCGACGTGAAGCGTCGCAATACACCTCATAATCCTTAGTCTGATCTGGCAATATCAAGACTGGTGAGGTGACCAATCTTTTCTTCAACTCCTGAAAACTTGCCTCACAGTCCTCAGTCCATATGAATTTGTTTTCCTTCTTCAACAATTCAGTCATAGGCTTAGCAATTCTTGAGAAATTCTCAATGAATCTTCGGTAGTATCCTGCGAGTCCAAGAAAACTCCAAATCTCTCCAACTGTCGTTGGTGCTTCCCATTTGGTTACGGTCTCAACTTTTGTGGGGTCAACTGCTATTCCTTCTCCGGATATAACATGTCCGAGAAATCCAACTTCCTTTAGCCAAAACTCACATTTGCTGAACTTGGCATACAACTGGTGTTCCCTCAGTTTATCCAAAACCAATCGCAAATGTTCCTTGTGTTCCTCTTCATTCTTCGAGAAAATCAAAATGTCATCAATGAACTCCACGACGAACTTATCCAAATACTCCATAAACACTTTGTTCATCAGGTTCTTGAAATAGGCTGGTGCGTTAGTCAGTCCAAATGACATAACGGTTTACTCGTACAGTCCATATCTCGTGGTAAATGCTGTCTTGGGTATGTCCTGCTCCCGAATCTTCAATCGATGGTACCACGATCGCAAGTCGATCTTGAAAACACCTTGGCTCATTGCAAGCGATCAAACAGATCATTTATCATAGGTAGTGGGTACTTATTCTTGATTGTTACTTCATTCAATCCACGATAATCAACAACCATTCTTAACGATCCATCCTTCTTCTCCACTAGCAAAACGGGTGATCCCCAAGGTGAAGAACTTGGGCGATAAAACCTTTATCCAATAGTTCCTTAATCGCTTCTTGATTTCCGCCAAATCACTGCGGGCATCCCACGGTCGCTTCGATATCGGGCCTGTTCTCGGCAGCAGCTCGATCAAAACTCAATGTCTCTATCCGGTGGCATTCCTGGCAACTCTTCCGGAAATACATCAGGATATTCCTTCACCACTGGTACTTCTCCCTGTACCACTCCTGATAAGCAATTAACTTGCGCTCTTCTCGGCTCGTGTCGTGATACATACTTAATCCTTCTTCCTTCTGGTGTGGTGAGCAAAATTGACTTTGTGGTGCAATCTATGTTTCCTCCATACCTTGATAACCAATCCATACCTAATATCACATCCAATCCTTGGGATTCCGAACTATTAGGTGCGAGGGAAAACATAGTGTCCAATCCTTAATGGTAGTCGATCACACCATTTACTAGCCATGTACTCTGCTCCGGGTGAGGTTACTAGCATGGGTGACCTAAGGGCTTGGGTCGGTAACTTGTACTTATCCACAAATCCCCTTGATATGTATGAATGCGATGCACCAAAGATCGAAAAGAACAACCGCGATAAATGACTTAACCAAAAACTTAACGACATCTTGCATCGGGCTGATCTTCAACCTCCTCCACTTCAATGTGGTTCACCCGTCCCTCGTTGAAAGGGTTGGGTTTCTTTCGAGCTTCCATTGCCATTTCCATTACGGCCTTCTCGATCATTGGCATAATGCCCAGTCTTGCGGCACTTAAAGCAAGTAATTTGACTCAGGTCTACTTTGGATGGTGTTGACGGGTTGGTGCGATTCTGTCCATTGCTTCCTCCATTTCCGTTCCCATTCTTGGTGCTATTATGGTTATGCGAATTACCTCCTCCATGGGTATGCTGAAACTGAATTCCTGACTTAGGGGTATATCGAGGTTTCTGCTGAGCTCCAGAGTTATACTTCCCTTGCCCATACTTCCGCTTGCGGTTCTCAATTTGCTGCTGCTTTCCTTCAATCATGAGGGCTCGGTCTACTAACTCCTGGTAGTTATTGAAACTGGCTACCATCAACGACATCTTGAACTCATCATTTAGTCCTTCTAGAAACTTCTCTGTTTAGCTGCATCGGTAGCAACGTCATCCGGGGCATAACGTGCTAGTTTACTAAAGTCATCTACGTCTTGGCCAACAGTCCTTCCTCCTTGGCGAGGGTTGCGAAACTCACGCTTCTTCATGGCCATAGCTCCCTTTGAAACATGGGCAAGGCGGAAAGCTTGCTGAAATTGATCCCATGTGGCAAAGGTGTCTACAGAGGTAAGTGGTTGTGAAATTCTCCCACCATGTCTGCCAAGGGTCCTTCAAGCTGATGTCGCAAACTTCACTTTTTCTCCATCTATGCATCCTGCAGTGGTCAGCTCCCTTCCTATCTTGCGGAGCCAGTCATCTGCTACAATTGGCTCGGTGCTACTGGAATACACCGGCGGGTTTAGTCTAAGGAAACGAGTCAGATGATCCGCAGGTGGTGGTGGTGGTGGGTTGTTGTTGTTGTTGTTGCCCTGGTTCTGCACCAATGTTTGAATCAGGGTATTCTGCTGCTGGATCAGTTGGGTGATCTCTGGCGGAAAAACAAATCCGGGGTCGCGTCCTGAGGCATCTGATGGGTTTAGAAAAGATGAGAATTTAGAATAGAATGAGGTCTAAGGGGAATCACTACCCAAATGCACATGAGCAAATACACACAAAATCACTTCATTCAATCAAACAAGGGCTTACAACGATCTAACTATCGCAAAAGTGCGTGTACTATAATGTTTACATGGAAATACTACTAATATGTGGGGGACTTCTACTAATTTGAACCGGTGGAAGACTCCATAATGTCTGCTCCAGCTTCGTCTTCAAGGTCGGGTTCACTTGGATCCGAATCGGTGTCGTTGATGTTGATGTAGTCGCTTGGGCAATCGACATACTGGTCTTCATTCCTGAGCGCCAACTTCTTCTTGAGTTCTTCAATCTCGTACTTAAGATCGTTATTGTGTCTTGCTAGAGCTACTATCTCGTCCATATAGTCCTTGCGAGTTGTCTTTAGTTCTTCTTCAAGTTCTATGATCCTTCCCTTTGCATTCTCGCAACTCCAACATATCATTGCACATCTGGTTCTCCTGGCGTCGAATGTGCTGGTTTAACTCCTGGATGAACGCTGTAATGGATCTATCCTTCTTGGTGCTGACGACGTCCCATTTGTTATCTCGGCGTCCGCAAATCTGGTAGATAGTGTCCTTGAGGTCTTCTTGATAAACTTCTCCAATGCGTCCTATGGTGATGTGAGCTGCCATGCTCTTTCCCAGACTCCAAGTTGGTGCCTTTGAAAACACTATCTATAGGCTTGGTGATTGGGGTGAATGTCCTTCTGGAACGTGAGCTTCAATCTTCCAACTCCTCTTCGTGCAGAGTTGCGTTGAAAGTCCGGTGAAGCTTGGTAGTCCAATGTTCGTGTACTTGGTAACTTCCTTCAAGTGAAATCCAAAAGGTGTGCCTTCATCCGGTTGGGTGTACTTGATCTTCGGCCCGTCATCCTAAAGGGAGTAGAAAAGATGAGGAGTTAGAAAATGGAAAGAGAGTAGGGATCTATGGCTTTAACTTAGTGGTCGGTGTCCTCACGATCGGCGTGTGCTCGATACCATTCTCTGTAGCGACCCGGACCGAATGGATCCGATGCTCGTGCTCATGTCATCCTCGGATCAAGAATGCCGACACCACACGATGCTTGAAGGATTTATAGCAGAGTAGCAATCACACACTTATTACATCGATGTCCACAAGGGAACTTAATACAATAATATGGCTTAAGGCCATCTAATAATAACAGCGGAAGGCTTGGAAGATAAGTGAGTCCATCAACTCCATCGGCATCACTGAGTATAGAACCACGACCTAACACCTTACTCGTCATTCTAAAAAGTCTGCAACGTGAAAGTTGCAGCCCGAAAACGGGTCAGCACATGGAATATGTTGGCAATGTAACACATAGAGAACAATGAAGCAACAAGCCTATACTACATGCATATATGGCTGGTGGTAAGGCTCTACGGTTACATTTTTGCATAAAACTGGTTTTTCCCTACATCAAAGGAATAATTTTATTTAACTATCATGGTGGTTGTTAAACATTGAGAATGGTTGACAGAATCCTCAATCCCAATTAAAAAGTACTCATTAAAACCCAATAACTTTATTATTAGAAGTAACATGTTGAGATTCACATGATATTCAAGTACTAGATACTCAAGATGTCCATAACCGGGGACACGGCTAATCATGATTAGTTTTACACTCGCAGAGGTTTGCACTTTTCCCCACAAGACTCGATCGCCTCCGCTTGGTTCTCGCACTACATGGTGTTTGAGAAGCGGATGACCGAGACATAGTCTTTCGTAAGCGCTTAGCACCTTACATGTGGGTAGACCGTACCAACCTAAATCCCCTACATCAGCTAGCCTACCCATAAGAGTTCGCACAACTTAGTCAACTACGCCAGAGCCCATAATTGGCTTGTGGCTGCACACGGAAGTTTCCAGTTTGAATAATCTTATGATCCCTTTGGGCCTGGGTGGCGGTCCAAGAAATACAGGCAAATCCTGATAGAAACCAGTGCCTCAATCCACCCAGATGTGTGTTTAGGTTGCCACCTTAGATAAACCTTAATTAACAATCTCACATCTGTCATGGATATTCACTCAACCAATCCACGTCTACTAGCATAGCATGGCATAATTAAGCAAACGTAGAAGTAACTCCCAAGGTTTCATAAGTAAAACAGGTAATAGGTACTACCTCAATCTACTTCCCATCCCACAATTTAATTAGATCCTAAACATGCAAGTGTTTGAGGGTTGATCTAATGCATAAAAACTGGGTATGAGAAGAGTATGATCAAAGTGTTACTTGCCTTGCTGATGATCCGCGAGTCCTAGAGATTCGAAGTAACAAGCGGCGCACTCAAGGGTGATCTAACGCAGACAAACAACAAGCATACAATAAGTACTCATCTAATGCACGGGAAATCTCGAATAAAAGATCTAACCAGATAGTTCAACTTAAGAACCCTGGTTGCAAAAGAATCGAATCAAATAAAGCATCGAAAGTCGGAACTCGAGAGAGAACGACTCGGTTTAGCAATCTGAAACTAAGTCAAAAATTTTACAGTAGCAAAACTCTGTGCAAGTAGGTTAGTCGGAACGGCGGTTTCGTAACGAAACTCCATGCGCTTGAATCACCTGATTCCGATAAACGAGCAAGAAATAAAACAGATTTGAAAATCGGATCGGAAATCGAATCTGAAAAATAACGGATTAAATCCGATTAAAAGAAAACGACGAACGGATTGAATAACGGACGTTCGTTAACAGAACTAATCCAACGAACACATTCATTGAAACGAACGGTTCGGTGAACGTTCGTTAATTAAGAAAACCGAAAAATTAAAAACCATCTAGGGATTTGAAAAAAAACCGAACAACGAAACAAAAAAAACCGGATCGGGGCGGGGCGGCGGCGGCTACCTCCGGTGGCTTCGCCGGGCGGGCTCGGGGTCGGCGGGTCGGGCGGGTCGGGAGGGCGGCGAGGGCGGCGGGTTCCGGCGTCGGCGAGGAACGGCGCAATGGCGTCGTCCTTGGCGGCGGGCGGCGGCTCGGTTGAAGGGCGGGCAAGGGATGAGAGAGAGGGGGGGCGGTATAAATAGAAGGGGTGGGTGGCCGGGTGGCTTGGGGGAGGGCAAGCCGGGGCGGCGGCGTCGGCTGCCCCCGAGCGGGACTCGGCGGGCGGCGAAGGGAGATCAAGCTGGAGGGAGAGGAGGTGGGCCGGGAGTCTTTGGGCCGGTGGGCCTCGGCCCGAAGGCAGTTTTTTTTTAAAACAAAACAAATCGGATTAAAAAAAATACCAAACAAACTCCGAATTTAATAAAATTAATTTTCCCCGACTCCTAAAAATGAGTCGAACAAAATGAACTTTAAAAACGGCAAACATGCATATATTTTTTTAAATGCTCATTTTTGCCTAAGCAAAAATAAATCTTCCAAAACCAAAATTTTGATTTATTTATAATATCTTCATTTTTCCTAAATATTGGGAAAGTCGTATTATTCCCTCTCTTAAGTTTTTATAGGAAAAACTTTATGAAGATAATTAAATAAATCCAATGATCCTATTTTCAAAATTTGAGAAATCCCAAATATGAAAATAATGAAACTTCCAACTCTCTCCGAGGGTCCTCGAGTTGCGTGAAATTTTCTAGGATCGGAAAAATGCGAGAAAATATGATATGCATGATGACCTAATGTATAACATTCCAAATTGAAAATTTGGGATGTTACATAATTGCTACTGTCAACTTTCAACTATATTTTCTCTAGGAACATATCTAAACAGTAGAACTAAAGCGTGAGCTATGACATAATTTGCAAAGATCTTTTGACTATGTTCAGGATAATTAAGTTCATCTCATGAACTCCCACTCAGATAGACATCCCTCTAGTCATCTAAGTGATTACATGATCCGAGTCAACTAGGCCGTGTCCGATCATCACGTGAGACGGACTAGTCATCATCGGTGAACATCTTCATGTTGATCGTATCCTCCATACGACTCATGCTCGACCTTCGGTCTCTTGTGTTCCGAGAGGCCATGTTCGTACATGCTAGGCTCGTCAAGTGAACCTAAGTGTTTAGCGTGTGTAAATCTGGCTTACCCCGTTGTATGTGAACGTAAGAATCTATCACGCCCGATCATCACGTGGTGCTTGAAGCGACGAACTTTCATAGCGGTGCCGCGATTAGGGGAACACTTTCTTGAAATTTTAATGAGGATCATCTTATTTACTACCGTCGTTCTAAGCAAATAAGATGCATAAACATGATAAACATCACATGCAATCAAATAGTGACATGATATGGCCAATATCATTTTGCTCCTTTTGATCTGCATCTTGAGCTCCATGATCATCATTGTCACCGGCATGACACCATGATCTCCATCATCATGATCTCCATCATCGTGTCTCCATGAAGTTGTCTCGCCAACTATTACTTCTACTACTATGGCTACCGGTTAGCAATAAAGTAAAGTAATTACATGGCGTTGTTTAATGACACGTAGGTCATACAATAAATAAAGACAACTCTCATGGCTCACGCGGTTGTCATACTCATCGACATGCAAGTCATGATTCCTATTACAAGAACATGATCAATCTCATACATCACATATCATTCATCACATTCTTCTTGGCCATATCACATCACATAGCATACCACAAAAACAAGTTAGACGTCCTCTAATTGTTGTTTGCATGTTTTACTGTGGCTGCTATGGGTTTCTAGCAAGAACGTTTCTTACCTACGCAAAACTACAACGTGATATGCCAATTGCTATTTACCCTTCATAAGGACCCTTTTCATCGAATCCGTTCCGACTAAAGTGGGAGGCGGCACCCGCTAGCCACCTTATGCACCAAGTGCATGTCGGTCGGTGGAACCTGTCTCACGTAAGTGTACGTGTAAGGTCGGTCCGGGCCGCTTCATCCCACAATACCGTCGAAACAAGATTGGACTAGTAACGGTAAGCATATTGAACATCATCAACGCCCACAACTACTTTGTGTTCTACTCGTGCAAAGAATCTACACAATAGACCTAGCTCTGATACCACTGTTGGGGAACGTAGCAGAAATTCAAAATTTTTCTACGGGTCACCAAGATCTATCTATGGAGAAACCAGCAACGAGGGGAAGGAGAGTGGATCTACATAACCTTGTAGATCGCTAAGCGAAAGCGTTCAAGAGAACGGGTTGAAGGAGTCGTACTGTCGTGATCCAAATCACCGGAGATGCTAGTGCCGAGCAGACGGCACCTCCGCGTTCAACACACGTACAGCCGGTGGCGTCTCCCACGCCTTGATCCAGCAAGGAGAGAGGGAGAGGTTGAGGAAGACTCCAATCCAGCAGCACAACGGCTTGGTGGTGATGGAGGAGCGTGGCAATCCTGCAGGGCTTCGCCAAGCACCGCGGGAGAGGAGAAGGGAGAGAGGTAGGGCTGCGCCAGGGAGAGGTGAAACTCACGTATTGGCAGCCCTCAAGACCTCATGTATTTATAGGGGAGAGGGAGGGGGGTGCGCCCCCTCTAGGGTTTCCACCCCAAGGGGTGCGGCAGTCCCCAATCCCATCTGTGGGTGGCGGCCAAGGGGGGGAGAGGGGGAAACTTGCCCCCCAAGCTAGGTGGGGCGCCCCCTCCCCAAACCCTAGGCGCCTTGGGCCCTTGTGGGGGGGCGCACCAGCCCACCTGGGGCTGGTCCCCTCCCACACTTGGCCCATGCAGCCCTCCGGGGCCGGTGGCCCCACTTGGTGGACCCCTGGGACCCTCCCGGTGGTCCCGGTACGTTACCGATAAAACCCGAAACTTTTCCGGTGACCAAAACAGAACTTCCCATATATAAATCGTTACCTCCGGACCATTCCGGAACTCCTCGTGACGTCCGAGATCTCATCCGGGACTCCGAACAACATTCGGTAACCACATACAAACTTCCTTTATAACCCTAGCATCGCCAGAACCTTAAGTGTGTAGACCCTACGGGTTCGGGAACCATGCAGACATGACCGAGACGTTCTCCGGTCAATAACCAACAGCGGGATCTAGATACCCATGTTAGCTCCCACATGTTCCACGATGATCTCATCGGATGAACCACGATGTCAAGGACTCAATCGATCCCGTATACAATTCCCTTTGTCTAGCGGTATTGTACTTGCCCGAGATTCGACCGTCGGTATACCGATACCTTGTTCAATCTCGTTACCGCAAGTCTCTTTACTCGTTCCATAACACATCATCCCGTGATCAACCCCTTGGTCACATTGTGCACATTATGATGATGTCCTACCGAGTGGGCCCAGAGATACCTCTCCGTCACACGGAGTGACAAATCGATCTCGATTCGTGCCAACCCAACAGACACTTTCGGAGATACCTGTAGTGCACCTTTATAGCCACCCGATTCACGTTGTGACGTTTGGTACACCCAAAGCATTCCTACGGTATCCGGGAGTTGCACAATCTCATGTTCTAAGGAAATGATACTCGACATTAGAAAAGCTTTAGCATACGAACTACGATCTTTGTGCTAGGCTTAGGATTGGGTCTTGTCCATCACATCATTCTCCAAATGATGTGATCCCGTTATCAACGACATCCAATGTCCATGGTCAGGAAACCGTAACCATTTGATCAACGAGCTAGTCAACTAGAGGCTTACTAGGGACATGGTGTTGTCTATGTATCCACACATGTATCTGAGTTTCCTATCAATACAATTATAGCATGGATAATAAACGATTATCATGAACAAGGAAATATAATAATAACTAATTTATTATTGCCTCTAGGGCATATTCCCAACAGAAAGCATATAGGGTTATTTGAAAAGTGTTTTTCAATGGAAAACCTGGATTAAGCTACTTGAACATTGAGCATCAAGATCTATAAGGATAGATCAAAAAACGCTTAATAGTACTTTCAAATGAATACATACCGTGACAAGATTTTGAAGGAGTTCAAATAAGATCAGCAAAGACGGAGTTCTTTGCTGTGTTATAAGGTGTGAGCATTGAGTGAGACTCAAGATCTAACCACAGCAGAAGAGAGAGAAAGGACGAAGGTCGTCCCCTATGATTTAGACGTAGGCTCTACAGTATGCTATGCTATGTACCACACCTGAAGTGTGCCTTGCCATGAGTCAATCAAGGGGTACAAGAGTGATCCAGAAATGGATCACATCACAACGGTCAAACTTATCCTTAGTAACTAGTGGACTAAGGAATTTTCTCGATTATGGAGGTGGTAAAAGAGTTCGTCGTAAAGGGCTACGTCGATTCAAACTTTGACACTAATCCGGATGACTCTGAGTAGTAAACTTGATTCGTATAGTAGAGCAGTTATTTGGAATAGCTCCAAGTAGAGCATGGTAGCTGCATCTACAAGATGACATAGAGATTTGTAAAGCACACAAGGATCTGAAAGGTTCAGACCTATTGACTAATAACCTCTCTCACAAGCGAGATATGATCAAACCCCATGGGTGTTGGATTCATTAGAATCACATAGTGATGTGGACTAGATTATTGACTCTAGTGCAAGTGGGAGACTGTTGGAAATATGCCCTATAGGCAATAATAAAATGGTTATTATTATATTTCCTTGTTCATGATAATTGTCTATTGTTCATGCTATAATTGTATTAACCGGAGACCGTAATACATGTGTGAATACGTAGACCACAATATGTCCCTAGTAAGCCTCTAGTTGACTAGCTCGTTAATCAATAGATGGTTACGGTTTCCTGACCATGGACATTGGATGTCGTTGATAACAGGATCACATCATTAGGAGAATGATGTGTTGGACAATACCCAATCCTAAGCATAGCACAAGATCGTGTAGTTCGTCTGCTAAAGCTTTTCTAATGTCAAGTATCATTTACTTAGACTATGAGATTGTGCAACTCCCGGATACCGTAGGAATGCTTTGGGTGTGCCGAACATCACAACATAACTGGGTGGCTATAAAGGCACACTACGTGTATCTCTGAAAGTGTCTGTTGGGTTGGCACGAATCAAGACTAGGATTTGTCACTCCGTGTGATGGAGAGGTAACTCTGGGCCCACTCGGTAGGACATCATCATAATGAGCTCAATGTGACCAAAGAGTTGATCACGGGATGATGTGTTACGAAACGAGTAAAAGTGACTTGCGGTGCGAGATTGAACGAGGTATTGGGATACCGACGATCGAATCTCGGGCAAGTAACGTACCGATTGACAAATGGAATTGTATACATGATTGATTGAATCCCTGACATCGTGGTACATCCGATGAGATCATCGTGGAACATGTGGGAGCCAACATGGGTATCCAGATCCTGCTGTTGGTTATTGGCCAGAGCGCTGTCTCGGTCATGTCTGCATGATTCCCGAACCCGTAGGGTCTACACACTTAAGGTTCATGATGCTAAAGTTGTTATGGGAATTATTGTGCAGTTACCAAACGAGGAGTTACGGAATGGTCTGGAGGTAAAGATTTATATATGGGAAGTCCTATTTTGGCCACTAGAAAATGTTCGGGATTTTTCGGTATTGTACCGGGAAGGTTCTAGAAGGTTCCGGAGTGGGGCCCACCTGCATGGGGGGACCCACATGAACGTGGGTAGTGGGGGCAAGGGCCCACACCCCTGGTCAAGGCGCACCAAGATCCCCCCTTAGAAGGAATAAGATCATATCCCGAAGGGATAAGATCAAGATCCCTAAAAAAGGGGGATAACAAGCGGTTGGGAAGGGAAATGATGGGATTTCTTTACCCCACCTTTGCCAACGCCCCAATGGATTTGGAGGCCAAGAAACCAGCCCCCTCCACCCCTATATATAGTGGGGAGGCGCATGGGAGCCGCACCCCCTTCCCCTGGCGCAACCCTCTCCCTCCCCAACACCTCCTCCTCCTCCGTAGTGCTTGGCGAAGCCCTGCCGGAGAACTGCAAGCTCCACCACCACACCGTCGTGCTGCCGGAGCTCTCCCTCAACTTCTCCTCTCCATTTGCTAGATCAAGAAGGAGGAGACATCCCCGGGCTGTACGTGTGTTGAACACAGAGGCGCTGTTGTTCGGCACTTAGATCGGAATCAACCGTGATCTGAATCGCTACGAGTACGACTCCTTCATCCGCGTTCTTGTAACGCTTCCGCATCACGATCTTCAAGGGTATGAAGATGCACTCCCCTCTCTCTCGTTGCTAGTCTTTCCATAGATTGATCTTGGTGATGCATAGAAATTTTTTAATTTCTGCAACGATCCCCAACATACCCGTGCCTCACGTGAAACCCGCCTTGACTATCAAGGGATAGATGGTGTGAATCTAGCTAGATGAGGCACGGATGAGTTTTGGCCTTCAGATCTAAGGTGTACGGCAGGCTGTTCGTTTGCTTCATTGGATTCTTTCGTCGGTGGTCTTTGTTCAAAGGAGGAATTGATGACCGATGTGGTGGCTATTCGATGTGACTATTAAGTGTGTCAGTTATCGTAAAATAAAGTTAGAGGCTCCTCGATTTCTCCACGGCATCAAATATTTGTGCACAAACATGACTTTAGGAAGTGCATGGTTCCACGAGCTGCGGAAGCACAACCGTCTATTCGTTGTTCCTAGTTCACACGTTAATGCGCATGGTAACTCAAACGTCCCTCGCCAAGGTTAAATACTGGCCGTGTTTGTAAGGTCTCCACGTCGTATTGTAGCCACAGAACATCAGGCAGTTCCCACCCTCCTCACCACTCCCCAACCTTGTCTCAGGGTCTCAGGAATCTCCATTGGCGCCTTGTTGCTCGCTGCCATGGATGACTTTTTGAACACCACCGAGTACCATCCGATAATTGCTGATGGTAACAGGAAGCTCGACATGTGGTACACCAACGAGCCTGACAATGTGGAGGAGATCATTGCATTGTACGAGGACTGGTTGCGCGAGGAGAAGTACAAGTTTGTTGGTCTCAGCATGGAGTTCACACGAAAGGATTGTTATGGGCGTAGAAAAGTCGCCGTCATGCAACTGGCTATGCGGAATCATGTTTTGGTCTATCACTTCTGCAAGGCCAGGACGGAGTGCCCTGCCCTGAAGGATTTCCTTGAGAATAGAGGTATAACTTTCTCTAGTGTGGGCGTCAGGAATATTAGAGATGCTCCTTTTCAAGATTTCATCAGAATTCCAGAAGGGTACCACATCGACATCCAAGAGAAGTTCATGATCAAAGGCGATGAAGAAAGGGACTCCATGGAGGACTTAGCAGGAGCCATCATTGACGAATCTTACTCGAAGCTGGAGTCCTCTTTTCCAGAACTTCTTCATCACTACTGGGATTGGAAGCCACTTACCTTTGATCACCTAAAATATGGAGCTACTGTAAGTGAAGATTTCATTTTCGTTAGTTTTTGCCTTTGTTGCAAGAACAATATTTTTTTTTGTATATTCATGTTTTCATTTGCTTTTCCTTTTGGAAGGGTATGTGAGCTATGAGCTATACCGCCGGTTTCTGTCGATGAGGGACATCCTGCATCGTCGCTGTCTTCCTGATCTCAGATGGCGAGGACGTTTCTGAGGAGTAGTCCTGGTGGAAGTGCTGGCAAGATGGATTGTGTGATGAATTGGTTATTTGATAGTTATTGTATGGGGTAATATTACATCGACTGATGAATTTGTGGTGGTTTTATTTTGAACCGGATGGAGTTGACTAGTTTGGAAATTTAAGTTTATTTTCGTTCCATTATGTTTTTCTTGATTGGGTGCCTTCAAGAATATTTACCTCTATGATTTTATGCTACGCGTTGGTATAAGATGAGATGTATTAAGAGGACCACTCAGATGTGCACTTTCGTGAATCTAGGCAGCGCACAGTCGTCTGCTCAGGGAGGCATTGTTTTTGTTTTAGGCAAGGCACGCTTTGGTGTTATTAGTTTGCTAGGTGCTTCAGTTCTTCTCTCAATATGGTCACACTGACAGGTAGGGGCGGTACTTTCACTTTGTGTTTTTAGTGTGTTTGGTGGTTGTTTTTATATCGCATATATGGTTGTGGTTGTGTGTTTGAAATGTATTTATGCAGAGCTTGAGTGTGTTTAAGATTCTTCAGATTTTCTCTCTGTGCTGTCTGTTTCAATATATGATGTCTGTTTTAGGGACGGTAATCCAGTGTGAGGGTTGCTGTGGGAGTATTATGCTAGCGACGGTTGCGTTTCTGTGTTCCAATTATTGTGGTGGTACTTTGATTTGGAAAGTCATGGCTGTGAAGGTATTCGATGCACTATCGTATGTTTGGCAGAGGCGTTATCCTTCCATTGGGTACTAAATTCAGAGAGGCACTGCATTATGTTAGTATGAGTCACTGTCATGGTTGTATGTTCTGTAATATTTCTAGGTAGTCTGCTAGTGAAGTCACGTCTGTCAAGTTAGTGGAGGCATGTCCTATGTTATGTTGAGTCAGAGTTTGCAAATGCTTCCTCTGACACGTTCGCTCGGAGAGGCACGTCTATGATGTTATTCAAAGGCACGGTCGCGCCTTTCTTTTGAACTGTTTGCTTTCACTTATTTGCCGAGAGAGGCTCGTCGGTGAAACTTGTGAGGTCACGGAACTTTTACAGTTGAAGTCACGGTCGTTCTTCTGTTTTGGTATTTTTTCAGTTTAGTCGTCTATCCCAGAGGATGGATCTTCTTTCGTTAACTTGAGTCACGGTGGTGCTTCCATGACTCGTTGGCTTGGAGAGGGATTGGTGTTAAGCTATCGAGGGGACGGTCCTGTGTTAACTGGTGGCGCACTTGTGTGTGTCAGCTTAGTTGTCCGTGGTAAGAGGGGAACGTCCTACGTGGATAAGAGGCACGGCAGTGCCTCTGTGACCCGCATTACTGGAGGTGAGTCATTTAGCTCCTTCGTCAGATGCTTACGACTCGATAGTGTTTTCCCTCCGTGTTCCAATTGTTTCATTTATTATGTCTACTCGAAGTGAGTAGTGTTCTAGTGCAAGGAAGTGATGTGTTGAATATCATGTTTACAACTTTTAGAAAAAATACGATTCTTATTTATAATGTTTGCTGTTCAGGAATTTAAGATTTGACCACTTGAACACACAGCGGTGTTTATTGGGATCCATAGCAGATATCTTCGACCGACACAAAAATAGCTGAAATACTGTTGTGATTACATGAGTCTATATGGCTGAAACAATGTTCGGATGGCTCCAGCTAAATTAAGGCACAGTTAAGCAGTAGTCATTTTCTTCCAACTCTTCTTCTTTCACGCTGGATATTTTGTCGAGGACGATGCTCAATGCCTCAAATACATGGCCTGTGTTGTAGTTGGATGTTATCATTTTGAAAGTTAGTTGTTCTCTCCTCGGTTTCACATGGATATGCAAACACATAACCGTGCAAACTAATAAAATTTATTGTAAAAAATAATGTTCAGCTGGCTTGGATGAACGTATGTTGATGTGTTGCCAATGAGAGTGAACTTACATTATTGATAAAAAATGAATTATTATTCAAATTAATGAGCGGCATCAAATGCATGGTGTAAATAGCACTGTCATCCCTGAGAATTGAGAGCATTATTGTTAGTGATTAGAAGGTGAACAGTAGATATGGAATGTGTAGTGGAACACAAAAAATGCATGGTTTAAATGAGGTAGAGCTACAGTTAAAAGAAACTCACTCTCTGTCTGAGTTACATACACTCTGCACAGGTTTGACACGAAAGGAGGCCATGGTGTGGATGGTTGTTGTAAGCAGAATGGTAAGCTCTCTTGAAGTTTTCGATGACAATGTCCGAGTGTTCCTTTATACCGTCGCAATTGATATAAGGACACATAATTTCGAAGCGACGCATTGCAAGATTCACGATGATGAGGTAGATAAAATGTGGCTCCTTTCTCACAGGTATTAAGACCTAAAACAATTAACAGGGAATAATATCACTGTAACAAGAAAAATTGGTAGAATCGAAGACAAACACTGGGCAGATAGAGTGAGCAGGGTGAACTCACAATGTTACATTTATTGGGCAGCCTGTACCCATTTTTTTTCCACAATGTGTTCCTTAAGTAGTTCAATGCTTGCTCCTAGAACTTGAAATTTATCCTGCAGAAAATTGAAGCTGTGTCACTCAGTGTGACAGTAGTAGTAAATGTGGTTTGTTATTATTATTTATGAGAAGCAAGAACTTACAGAAGCGTCGATGTACATTATATGCTTGTGCACAAGTGTTGGCTGTCCGTAGAATTGTTCTGTCATCAGCAACGTTGAGTAAGCGTCAACTACGAATGAGTTGATATATCCGTATACCTTCATTGACAATCCTAAAGTTCGATGATCGGACGTCAATCGACGAAGACTATCCTCTTGCTGCCAAATAAATAAATAAATTTTAGATCGTATGATTTTCTTATTTAACATAAGAGGAAATGATTAGTATTCAATTACAATAGTAGAAGAATCGAGCCGAAACACTTGAATATGATAGCTTTTCAGGCAGAATACATTGCATTAGTAAAGGAAGGGACCAAAACTTTACTATAACAGGAACAACGAATTCATTACCTACCATTTTGCCTGACACCTGGCGTATTGTCGACGATTGTTTCATACACTTCTTTCTCCTCCACTGTGGAGTCTCTTATTTCCAAAAGTTGGTAGTGATCTTGATGGTCATTCGCTTGGCCAGTGAATCGAGTCTGTTCTAGCTAAGAATGACGTTGATGCAGTGGTGGACCCACCATTGGGGCGAGCCGGGGCGGCCGCCCCGGGTCGTCAGCTGCAAACCCCATTACATATCCTTCCTTCTCGTTTCCTCCAGCGAGCGATTCATGATGGAGACGGCGTTGGCGTTGTTCTGCATTTAGGCGTGGTATGTCGAAGAAGTGCGTTAATGCGGTTTGAGTGAGGAAGAGATTTGGGCTGGACTGCAGAACTGGGCTGCGTGGACTAAAGAACTGGGCTGCGTTACTACAGGCTCAAATGCCCAATCGACAGGTCTCCTCGTCAAACAAAAAATCCCCAATCGATCCCCAGTCGTTCCCCAATTCCCCTTACGACCTAGCCACTGCAGCGATGCTGCACCCCCGCCTGACGCCGCCTCACGCTGCTTCGCGCCTCTGTCGATGCCCGACACCCCGCTACCTCGTGACCTCCGCTAGTGCCGGACGTCCCAACCGCTCCTTCGCCACCCCGTGCGGTACCGCTGCGGTGCCACCCCCCGCTGCTCCGTGCTGCCTGCACCATGCTGATGTTGTCTCCTGTCTCACTGTCTGCTGCCTGCAGTGATGGATTCCAAAATTTCTGATGAAGAGGCAGCTTGGCTAGCTGCTGAAGAAGTTGAAGCTGAGGTTGGGCTCTAGCTTTGGTGCCGGCGGTAGCAACGGATGGTACAGACAGATCAACCAACCGGAAGCGACCACATGATTCCAAAACAACAATCACCAGCATGTATCCTCTTCAGTTCTTCTAGTCTCCTTTGATATGTTCAGTATTGGATATGTTAGTTGATTAGGAACATTAGACTGGCAGCAGGACACTGAATTTTGTACCATTTGATGTCGATTTTTTTTGGATTGCACAAGATATGTTAGTTTACTAGTGTTTAAGACATGCTTTATACTTTTGTTGTTGAATGTTATGAGTTTCGGTTGAATGGAGTTGCATTTGTACAGAAATGTTTTTGGACCGTAAATGTTCGCCCCGGCTAACTTCAATTCCTAGGTCCGCCACTGCGTTGATGAGGCTGGAAGACATGACCACCGCAGTTCAATTGACCATTACTAAGTTGCAGATGACCCTCATTATTATTGTTGTTTCTTTGGAACATTAGGCCTTGTGGTTGGTGCTGCATGCGCAGTTCTAATGTTTTGACAGTTGGATCACCGGTTGAGCTCGAAGGAATATCTATTGGAAAATGCTGCAGAGGTTGGCTGGAATACTGCATGCTGTTGAACTGTTGTTGCAAGGCACTGTGACTTTGCTCATTAGACCCGCCTCTGTGTGGTTGCTGATGGTTCTGCTCTTGAGGTTGGCGTTGTTGGCTTCGTGTAGTGCTATTATTCTGAGCATCATTGTGTTGGGGGTAGTGGGCATTACAGACCGGGGTTTGTTTGGTACTACTTGTGACTTTGGTTGTTCATCGCATAAGGTGAGCGCTGGCTGCTGTTTGAACCGCCATTATTCTGAGCACCAGGATGTCGGTAGAAGTGGTTTTTGATAGTAGGAGCTGGTTGGTTGTAGTGTTGGGACAAGGGAGTTGCTGGTAAACTTTGGGACAAGACAGTTTGAGTTAAACCTATAGAGTATGACGTATCAAAAGCTTGTGCAAGGTGGCTACCGCCTGACATTGATCCTGATCTGCTGGGTATAGGTGGCTCTGGATAGTTAGAAAGGGAAGATCTTGCTGACGAGCTTGAATTCTTGGCCACGTGCGAGACGGTATCAAGTTGTCATTATTGGGATGCTACTTGGTTATGAAAGGGTTGCTTTTTTTTTGTTCAATGACTCTGTCAAGTTGTTCATAGATAGATGGGTCAGACCATATTTGATCATCATCAATGAATCCACAATCAAGGAGGTCTCTGCGGTTGTCAGCATGTAGAGACTGGTTGTTTGCAGTTTCTGTTGAATTATGTGGAGGCTCCAGTATCCTAAATCTTTTCTTAGGAGGCACTGTACTCTTGTTACCTGGATCTT
Organism: Aegilops bicornis; assembly: GCA_021605145.1. Lineage (NCBI taxonomy): Eukaryota > Viridiplantae > Streptophyta > Magnoliopsida > Poales > Poaceae > Aegilops > Aegilops bicornis. Next base: position 645,854,405 of record CM038672.1, read on the forward strand.
CTAACTGCTGTAAGCACCTCTTGTGAGCTGCCATTTGTGCTTCCGGTTCTGGCGGATCTGCGCTTGTGGTAATAGGGACGTTGTCTGTGGGATCAATGCATGGTTGCTTGGTACATTGTTCATGTTCTTCTGCAATGTTATTGTCTTCCGCATCGACAGATGCGGCTGTCATGGTTCTAAGCCTGACAGTAGAATGGGGGGTAGGTATGAGGAGGCAAGATCCTAGCTATGGTGAAGTTGTGCACGCAAGATTTACGAGTTCAGGCCCTTCTCAGTGGAAGTAACAGCCCTACGTCTCGGTGCTCGGGAGCTCGGTCGATTGGATTATGCGTGAAGTTACAGGGGGTGCGAACCCTTGTGCCTGAGGAGGGGGGGTGGCTTATATAGAGTTTGCCAGACCCCTCCGGCCCTCGCCATATTGTGGTTCAATGTACATAAAGATAGGAACGTTACTGGTAATGCCAGCATTAAAGTTACATAAATGACCATTAAGACTACAGAGTGAACGCCCGACCGTTGTCATTCATAGTGACCTTCGGCATTCTGTTCTCTGAGTGGATTCTGGTATGGTCGAATGGAATTGGGGTATCCAAGTGAACACTCAGTCGAGTGGGTTGAGTCCTGTAGCGATTCCAGTCGGCGGAATCTGCTGTCCTTTGGATGTCTTTGACTGTAGGGCAATGTCCTTGGGTAGGGTGCTTAGATCAGGTCTATTACCCTACCCTAGGTACATATCATCATCATTAGCCCCCGAATGGTTCGGGGTCCGAGTGGATATGAAGTAGAAGATGGTTCCGACTCAATTTTCATGCTGCGGAAGCATTTTATTTGGATTGGATAATCATGCAAAAAACTTCGATCTCATTCTCAGTCGCCTTGAAACATTCAAAGGTTGTCGAGTGGATTCTGCTGATAAGCTTTGAGTGTTTGATATGGTATAGAATCTCCGGCAGGATTGACTGCTCTGCCGTTCCCGGGTCTCGCAGGATTCAAAATTTGGGGAAGCGCGCGGGGTGGAGAGGGCCGCGGTAATCGGAATGGATTAGGCAGGGGCGCCTCGATCTCCATGCCACCTTTATCGCCACATGTCGCGCACGCGACTGTTGCTGGATTTGACAGGATTGCCTGGACCCACAGGTCAGTCACTCGGGAAAACAACCCATATAAGGAGTTTGGGCCGTCGTTTTTGTACTGTGCGCCTCATTTCTCCTCCTCCTCCTCTATTTCTCCTCTGCACCCGTCTCCTCTCTCGATGCCGGCACCCCACCCGAGCGCACCTCGCTGAGATGGCGAAAGACAAGACGACAGCCCTGGAGCAAGCAAAAAAGGCGACGGCGAAGGCGAAGGGCAAGAAGTCCAACCGGGGGGGGGGGGGGGAACATCGTCGAGACCTGGCCTGCCGCCCGGCTGGATCCAGGGCGACTGGATTCGCTCCACGATCCAGCAGGAGGATCTGGAGGATGTAGTGGAGGGGGGTCTTCTGATTCCCCACGGCTCCTGGCGGCTCCCGGAGGACGAGACCGAGCCGCGGCCGCAAGAGTGTGAGTGTGTGCTCCTCGCCACCCGCGTCGACCGTGGTTTCTCTTTGCCACCACATCCTTTTTTCCAGGGTTTTCTGAATTTCTTCGGGGCTCAACTTCATCATTTCTCTCCCAACACCATCACGTACCTTGCCGCGTTCGTGTCCATGTGCGAAAACTTCCTGGGGTGTCGACCGCACTGGGGTCTCTTCAAGCACATTTTCACCTGTCATTCTCAGGCCTAAAAAAGGCCAATCTGAGTGATGAGAGGACGCACGTGATCCAGATGTGCGGCGGATTAGGGATCCAGATGAGGGGAAAAAGCACCTTCCCAGCCATGACCCTTCCCGAGTCTGTCAGAGGTTGGCAGTCGACTTGGTTCTATTGTAAGGATGAACCGACTCCTGGTCAGTCGACCGTCCTTCCTCCGTTTTCCATGGAGAGAGTCGAGAAGCCTTCTCCTTTGAGAGTGACCTCGATTGAGAAAGTGGAGGTGACAATGTTGGTTGAGCGAGTGGTTCAGCTTGTCCGCGACGGCGTGACTGGCATGGATTTGCTAGAGGTGTTTCTCAAACGACGCATCCAGCCACTCCAAGCTCGCGATCAATGTGGTTGTACTCGGGTGTTGAAGACAGCACTTGGATCCACCCAGAAGAAGTCGACGAGGAAACAGTGGCACAGTGGCTGCAGGGCATCACCGTCAATAAGGACAACCCCAGGGGGTCTAGGAGAGTTCCACCATTCGACAAATACCAACGAACTGCATAAGGTTCGACTCTTCTCTCCCGAGTGTCTTCTGGTTCTGATATGTGATTTCTTTTGGAACCGACTGACATCTAGTCGACTCTGTGTCTTGCAGGTTTATACTGAGACGTACTCGATGCCCAACGGAGAGCAGGAGCAGGAGCCGGAAGGGGAGGCGAGCGGAGGCGAAAGCGGCGAGTGGAACTCTAACGGAGGAGAAGACGATGAAAGCAATGACTCAGGTGACGGCGAAGAAGTCGACTCACCACCTCGCACCGAAAGGCGATCCAAGCACCTCCATGACCCAGCCAGTATCCGTGGCAAAGCGACTGCGCGGACTGGTCAGACCTCGAAGCGCCCTCGGACGTCCTCTCCTGCGCCGACTAAAAAGGCCCCAAAGCAATCCACAACTACGCCGTCAAAACCTCGGAAGGCTTTGCCCAAGATCAAAATGGCTGTTCCCATTGCTTCTGGGTAATATTTGAACTCGATTTCTTAGTTTTGGGTGAACTGATCTTTGGTCGACTCACTTCGGAAGATCTGACCGACTGAAATTTGAATTTTGCAGTGTTGCTACCTCTGGGACTTTTGTTTACAAGGATGATGAAGATGAAGAAATGGAGGACGCGTTCACTTCTAGTGCGGGTACAACTCTTGTCATATTGTCTTTTATTTTATAAGCCATTTTGACGATCGACGGAAACTCTTGTGACTGCATCTTTTGCAGCTCTGCCCAACGTTATCGAACTTCCAGACGATGACAAGGATGTGCCACTGAGGCCCACGGGACGGAGGGGCAGGACTTCAGGCAAGAAGACATCAACTAGCAAGACGCCCCAGACGACACCAGTGATGGAATCGGTGGTCCAGGAGACCAGCGATGTCAACCGGGCTTCGGTGAATTTTGCCGTACCATTATCGAGTGCCCAACCCTCAGCGTCGACTGCACAGATTCTAGCTGATCCACCGTCCTCGCTCTTCACTGCACATCACATCCTAGAGGACCAAGTGGGTGCTGCCAAGGAAGCTATACGCTAGGCAGGCATCATGATGGAGCAGATGAAAGTGGTTCGGGATGCTAGTCAAGCTTGTTACGACGCCAGCTCAGCTCTCCAGACCAACGTCCAGGTTGGTGGATTTCCGACTGGTCTTTTAGCTTGTCGCTTGTTCTATTAGGATATGCTATCTGAAAACTTTTCTTGTGCATATGTCTGTGCTTTTGTATTTTTGCATCCGTACACCCAGTGGGTGTTTTAATTTATGCTGAGTAGTTTCTCCGATTGAATCGACTAGGTTGTGTCGATTGTAGCTTTTAGACTAGTGGGGGCACGCAGAGTGCACCCACTGGGTGTAGTCCCCGAGGCCGCCGTGGAATGTGTGATTCGGCGGAGGTCTTGATAAAAATATCTTGTTCTTCAGCTCTTCCACTCGATCTAGGCGAACCATGTCGAGTGGAACCTGAACCAGTGGGGGCACGCTAAGTGCACCCACTTGGTGTAGTCCCCGAGACCGCGGTCGACTACGGGTAGTCGGTTGTGGTCTTAGAACAACTGTTGCATTTTTCCTTCTTCTTTTTTTACTCGTCCTGGACGGATCATGTCGAGTGGAAACTGGACCAGTGGGGGCACGCTAAGTGCACCCACTGGGTGTAGTCCCCGAGACTACTGTTGGATGTTTGATTCGGCAGTAGTCTTAGAACTTGTTGAATTTGTCACTCTATTGCTATGAAGTAACCAATCTTCGCATCTGTCGACTGACCATCCGCTCACCACATAAATCTTGTGAACTTGGAACTCGTTTTGGTGACCTAGAGCAGAAGCAATTTCAGCTCAATCTCGATCTGGCGTTAGCCAAGACAAACTTGCAGAAGGCCAAGGATGAAGCCGCTGGTATGAAAAACTTGTCGACTGATTCGTTCCTGAACTGAGTGTTATTTGCTTCTTCTGAACCAAGAGTTATTTCTATCAGAAACAATGAACCAGGCTCTGGTGAAGAAGGATCTGGACCTTTGCAGCCGCGCAAAAAGCACCAGAAGAGAAAACTGCACTCGCCGACCAGAAGCTAGCTTCGGTCGGTAAACTGGAGGAAGAGAACGCCAAGTTGAAGACTGCCCTTGATGAAGCCAACAAAGAGGCGACTCGTCTGAAGAAGGACAAGAGGACCCTGACCGACAAAGTGGAAGACATCACCCGCAAGAGAGATAAACCGGAGAATTATCTGGGAGGGCTTCTTGCCGAGTTCGGGAGCAGGGGTCCCAGACTTGCACTCGCCTGCGGCCCTGGCGTGGCTCAAGTGGGGCCCAGCGCAACCCCGCTTCATCGGCTCAAGCCCAAGACCCTCGCGAGGCCAAGCCTCATGAGGCGGACGACAGGAACCTTCCTCAGGAGCAGCCTCGTCAGGCAGGCTCACGAGGAGGCAAAGAGATCAAGGCAGGGTACCTCATGAGGGTGCCCCATGACGCAAGCCATGACGATCGAGATCGGTGAGGCGCCCGACCTGCATGATGTCCTCATTTCCCCTTTGGTGCAAAGGAGGCAAGCACAGGCCAAGGAATCAGGCAAAGGTTACCGCTTCGGTGCACCAAGACCAAGACCAGCAGAGCGGCAGGACGGAGGTCACCGTGGAGGCCAGGACGGTGTCACCGTCAGAGCCTTTGGCAGCCGAAGACCAACTTTAGTTAGGATAAGTGTACTAGATGTTCCCCTTTAAAATGGCCAATTGTTGGCGCCCTTCCCGCTCATTATTTGGGAAGAGGCCCAGGGCCTCCCTCTATAAATAGGACTAGCCACCATAGAGAGGAAAGAGGGAGACGGGGTCGAACCTACCAGAGAGAGAGAGAGAGAGAGAGAGAGAGAGAAGCGACTGGACTCACCCAAGCAGTCCATCGCACCAGCTCAAGAACAGCCCCTCGCGAGGCTGTTCTTCCTTTGTACTGTTCTTCATCAGCCCCAGAGGCAATCCACCACACCACACACTGGAGTAGGGTATTACACCACAACGGTGGCCCGAACCAATATAAATCTTGTGTCTCTTGTGCTGTTCATCGTTCCTAGTTTAGATCCCTTGCAAACCATTAACGCGTGAGCTGGTAGGGGAAAGATCTCCATGCGCACCCCAGAGTTCGAACCTCAAGGGTCTGCCGGAACCCGAAATCCGACATTTGGCGCACGAGGTAGGGGTGCGCCGGAATCCTTCCTCCGCCGCCTTGCGTTTCTTCGCCTCGTCGTTCGATGTCAAGCGACCCGGCAGCCAACACCGACTGCTGGGCGGCGTGGCCCGCCCATGCTGTGCCGCCAGCCCAGGGTGACCTTAACCTTGCACCTCAGGCAGCTCGCACTCTGCAAGGCGCTGCGTGGCGCGGACGACGCGGCCAGATGCCGCCTGCCCTCACACCGCGGCAGGTGCGGTCAGCGGCCAGAGCCTCAAGCCACACCGCGGCCACGGCGCCGCACACCCGACGGGAGCAGGCAAACTCCAGGGCCGTGCTCACGGTGGCCTGAGAGCTGTTACGGTGCCGGCTTCTACAGGGCGGCCGCGACGTGCTGTTAGAGCGGGTGGCCAAGCTCCTGGACGCCGCCGCCTCGTGAGCACCTCCTTTCTGCGTCCGACTGCCGCCCCAGGTCCAGAGCGTGCCGTATGGTGGCCCCATAGGCGCCCATGCAACCTCAAGCGGGCTCCAGGGCCTACTCGACGCCAACATGGCCAGCAGCACCAGGCGGCAAGCCGCGCAGACCCCATCTCCGGCCGGCGAAGGAGCGCATGCCGTGACCTTTGGCCTCGGCGGACCACCGCGCCACCACTCTCAAGACAATGCTCCGGGCCGGACTACGTGGCATGTGGGGCACTACAGCGAGACCTACGGGGCAGTGCCCCCAGAAGCTTATGTGCCCCGCATGATGGATCAAGAGTGCACACGGGAAGAAGACCATGGCTCGTTCCTTGGTCCAGGCTGGGGCGAGGAGACACCACAAGCTGAGCTCTTTCAGGAACCCCAAGAGGGCCTCGACGACCATGCCGGCGGCAGCAACTATCTGGTACCATTAATTCCTCAGGAGCAAGCTTATGCTAACCGTGTGCCGCAGGAGGTACAGGTCACTGTGACAGGTGGCTGCCCCAACACTGCAGCCTCTTACCCCTCAGGAGGAGGGCACCGGGGGCTGCAGGAAAGGGGCCGAGATCCGGGTTCGTCCCCGCGGCGCTTGGCGCAAGACGTTCTCAGGAGGTAGGCCCTCTGCCGGGGAGGTGCCTCAGGGCCTGCCCCCGGCAGAGGACCCGTGGTCGTCGGGGAACCATGATGACCGCTCTACCCCATTGGCGTCGTCCTTGGTCTTCGCCCGTCGGTGGCGGTAGAGTGTGGCGCAAAGGCGGGGCCCTCATCCGGTGATAGGAAGCAAGGCGGTACACTGTGAAGAAGGCCCAAAGCCTGAAGAAGGCCCAGTGCCCGTGAAGCTCGCCGCCCGTGACACTCTCACGTAATAATGAGTGGGGCTGTACACACCTCGGAGTCTCCGGAGAGCCGCCCTCGGGCCTCGGGGGCTCCCGCCCACGCCTAGTGGCAGCACTTAGCTCCGCACTGGTGAGAAGACGTCGAAGACTAGACTAGGTGCCGGACGCGGCCTTTTGCTTTTTTGCCTTTTCCTCAGTTGACAAGTTTCTTCGATTTGAATTTGAGTTGGATTTGAGTTCGAGCCTTGCGTGCATTTGGGGAAGGGGTGTTTAGTCTCATTCAAGCAATCTCTCCTGTTCTGGTTTCGGCTTTGCATCCAAAGCTAGCGTCAGCTGCCTCCGCTCGCGAGCCGGGCCGGGCCAACCGCGTCCACAGCCCGGACGGCTGTCGCCACGCCCTCTCCGGAGGTTCTTATCGCAGGATCAATGGGTTCACCCAGAAGACACATATGGCGCTATGGCCCCCACAGCCCCGCTCGGGGCTCACCAGGGTCAAAAGGTAAACGAGCCAGCTGACCCACCACCAGGCCGGGCGCAAACCTTTACATGAGGGGCTTCCCCTCCCAAAATGCTCTCACAGTCTTCAGGGCCAAGCCCGAACCTCTTTCGTGCAGGATAAACAGCGGTGACAAACAATCAGTCGGACATATCGCTCACCGCGCCTTCTGGGTCACCTCCAGAGGCGTCGCTGGCGTCGCTGACATCATCGCCACCACCAACACCTCCGCCAACACCAGGACCGTCCACCACGCCGCCTTCGTCGGCGGCCGCGATCACGCCGTCATCATCAGATGCGAAGGCCCTGACAAGGTCGTCCACGCGATCCTCCACCCATTGCGCTAGGTTGCCCCGGACGGCTATGGGCACCGGTGCGATGGCAGCATGGAAGTCGAAGTGGGGATCGCTGTCCTGCAGATGACTGAAGACACGGGAGAAAGCGTGCCCGAGAAAGGCTCAGCTCCTCTCCTCGACGAGCCAACGATACCTCTCAGAGCGGTTCTCCAGGAGCGTCACCACATCAGCCAAATACTGGAGGTTACCAGCATAGTTGGTCTCATGCGGCTCCTCAGCAGCGGCCTCGCAAATGTTGCCCAGGGCCGCGTTAGCCCGTTCCCTGAGCGTACAGAGCATGGGGGCATGCTCGTGCTCCAGAACCCGCCGCCGACGAATCTCGTCCTCATTACGCCCGTCACGGTGGCCTCGGCGCCCATCAATCCTCCGCCGGAGAAGAAGCGATTCGGCGGGAGGAGGTCAGCTCCGCTGCTGGGCAAAGGCGGCTGCAGAGGAGTCCGCACCAGCGTCACTTCGTCTAGTTTGGCCTTGAGGGCCGCGGTCCTGCCCTCAGCTTCGGCCCTGACCAACTCCAACCTCAACTCATACTGGCGCTCGAGGCCTGAGCGAGCTTCCTCTACGCGGCGGTCGACCTCTTATTGGGCTCGGGCTTCGTGCGCGGCGACATCATCCTCCGCCTGAGCCACCAGGCGCTCCCTCGTCTCCAACCGCTCAAGGTCGAGGTTGCACTTGGCGGCCTCCAGCATCAGCGCTTCCTCGCGCTTCACGAGCTCACTTTGGTCGGAAGCCTCCTTCAGCGACACCGGTGCAGCTGGCGCAACTCCACCGCTGCTCGAGAGTTGCTCCAGGTTTGGAGCTCCCACGACGCTCCTCCGCGTCCTGCGCCCGTCCGGTCTGCTTCAGGGCCTCCTCGGCGGCTCGGCGAGCCTCTCGCGAGGCCGCCAGTGACGCCTTGTCCTTCGCCGATTGTCAAGGTCACGTTGGTGGCCAGCGAGAACAGCAGCTACCTTCAGCTTGCGCCTCTCCTCAACAAGGCGCAAACCTTCGGCCTCGAGACGCACATCCTCGCTGGCGAGCTCCGCCCCGAGCCGGTTCACCGCGTCCGTCACCCCATGGAGAAATTCTTGACGAAGGGCGCGGCGTTTGTGAGCACGCCTGAGCACGTCTTCCGCGTCACCCTCTGCTGCTGGTGTATGCGGAGGGCCTAGAGGCGGCGCGCCTCCTCCCCGTGCAGGGCAGGGGGCTGGCGCCCGAACAATCGCCGGACGGGCCTCGCCAGGAGCAGGGCCTGGCGCCAGTCCGTCCCCAGAAGAAGAGCTCAAGATTGACTTCAGCCAGCCATCGTCCGCGATTGAGGAAGGGGCGCGGGGCAAGCCGGCTATGCCCCAAGAGAACTCGTGAAGGGAGGACAGCAGGCGCGCAGGCTCGGGATGCCCAGCTGAACGGGCCACCTCTCCGACCGGCTGAGTGATAAGGGCGCCGCTTGAACCCGACGCACCAAGGATCAGCAACGAGGATGGAGCTTGGGGAGATGGCTCCTTGGCCGTCTCCATGGTCAGCAGGAAGGGCCCTGAAAGGCCACGGTCAGCTGCAAGAACCTATAAGTAGAGGAGCAAAGAGAGAAGAGGACTTACTCGTCCGTAGCGAAGTACCTCCTGCACTTCAGCAAGCGGCAAGGGCGATCGTCACCGCCTGAGGCCTCCTTCCTCTTGCTGAGGGCCACGAGTCTATGCGGAACTGGCCTAAGCGCTCGGCGCAGGGGTCGGTTTGTGGCATGGAGGAGGCGGTAAGGTGACCAGCGCCAATGGGACCAGCCTGGGGGACGCCACCAGGCGCCGCCTCATGAGGGACGACTGGGACCTCGGGAGCCCCAACCTCGGGAGCCAGAGGCCGCAACTCCTCACCTGTCACTATTCCGGAACGAGCTCTGGGAGATGTCGCCCTCAGAGCTCCACGCGGCGTCACCACCTCAATGTCGTCCCCTTCAACTCTTGGCGGTTCTCGTCTCCCTGCTCCATCACCCAAGACAGAGCCACTTTGGGCGACCGGAAGAGCGACCACGGCAACTGGGTTCTCGCGAGGCCCCTAAGGCCAGCCGGGCGCAGCCCCCACTTATCAAAACTGGGCATCTGCTTCACGAAATCGGCCCTGCCCGAACAGAGATACAAGAGGGCACCACTATGATGAAGGCTGCCTGGGGAAGGATCGCCAACTAGGACCCTGAGCACAGTCCTCAGCACTTCAGGCACCAGGTCCCCCTCCCGAAGTCGCATGCGGTCTTTGCGCCCCGCAAAGTCCCACATCCGATGAGAGTGGCGCTGGAGAGGAGCAATGCGACACTGGAGGAACTCCTTCACCACCTTGGGCGCCGTCACGTTGAGCGCCCTCAAGCTCTCGAAGCAGCGCCAGACGAATGCAAGCCGGGTGTCCACGAGCGTCTTGTGATCCCAGCTTGAGTTGGGAACAGTAGGCAAGGTAGGGTGCGAGAGCAGGGGCTGGGCACCCCAACGTCCACATACAACCACCGCTGTCTGAACTTGGCCTCAGGGGGAGGGAGTCCGAAATCGATCCCTGAAGCAGCCGTCTCTGGCACCGCAAGGAAGCTCACACACCCCGAGCATTGAGTAGGATAACTCAGGCGCAAAGAGAATAAGTGACGCAATAGGGCAACGGAAGGAGGGATGCCCACCATTGCCTCACAGACAAAGGCGAAGACAGCCAGGAGGGTAGTGGACCCAGGCCCAAGATGCATCATGTGGATCTGATAGTGGGAGAGCACCGCATTGAAGAAAGCGGAAAAGGGGGGAACCAGACCATACGGGGCATCAAAGAAGAACCGGACCTCTGTGACAACCACAGCCGAAGGAGGCATGGGACGCAGGCCATGCCGTGGTCCTGCCGCACTCGTTGAAGATGGTGGCAAGAGCAGAGTGGACCTTGCCCAAGGCCTCGGGGTTGAGTATGATAGATCGATCGACGGCGGGGGCCACCCCCGGAGGCGAGCGGGACGAAGGCGCGGGCTTCTTCACCTTTTCCTTCTTCATTGGCGCCATGGCGATAGGAAGGGTGAGAGTCCGAGTTGGATTAAGGGCGGAAGTTGGAGCCAGAGGATTAAGGAACGGCCGGGAGTGCGCGGACGGCGAAAGGGGAATGGCTGTGTGCAACCCTGGGTCCGCTTAGCCGGGCGTGTAATGAGGCATCGTGGGGAAGCGGAGACGCTCACGACCAATCAATCGCCATGCAGCATGCAATGCCGCAGGCTGTTGGGGCCCGCGGCGCTTCGCACTTGCCCCTTCGCTTCTCTGCTAAGCCAAGTCCGGGCGCGCCTTGGGCACAGGGGCTACTGTCGGCGTTCTGGGAACGGGGGTCCCCAGACTTGCTCGCACTGTGGCTCATGGCGTGGCTCAAGTGGGGGCCCAGCGCGGCCCCGCTTCATCTGCTCAAGCCCAAGACCCTCACGAGGGGCCAAGCCTCGCGTGCGGACAAGAGGAACCTTCCTCAGGAGGAGCCTCGTCGGGCAGGCTGACGAGGAGGCGGAGAGATCAAGGCAGGGTACCTCACGCGGGTGCCCCATGACGCAAGCCATGACGATCGAGATCGGTGAGGCGCCCAGCCTCATGATGTCCTCGTTTCCCCTTTGGTGCAAAGGAGGCAAGCACAGGCCAAGGCATCAGGAAAAGGTTACCGCTTGATGCAACAAGACCAAGACCAAAGAGCGGCATGGCGGAGGTCATCGTGGAGCCAGGGGCAGGCGTCACCGTCAGAGCCTTTGGCAGCCGAAGACCAACTTTAGTCAGGATAAGTGTACTAGATGTTCCCCTTTAAAATGGCCAATTGTTGGCGCCCTTCCTGCTCATTATTTGGGAAGAGGCCCAGGGCCTCCCTCTATAAATATTACTAGCCACCATAGAGAGGAAAGAGGGAGACGGGGTCGAACCTACCAGAGAGAGAGAGAGAAGCGACTGAACTCACTCAAGCAGTCCATCGCACCAGCTCAAGAACAGCCCCTCGCGATGCTGTTCTTCCTTGGTACTATGCTTGATCAGCCCCGGAGGCAATCCACCACACCACACACTGGAGTAGGGTATTACACCACAACGGTGGCCCGAACCAATATAAATCTTGTGTCTCTTGTGCTGTTCATCGTTCCTAGTTTAGATCCCTTGCAAACCATTAACGCGTGTGCTGGTAGGGGAAAGATCTCCGTGCGCACCCCAGAGTTCGAACCTCAAGGGTCTGCCGGAACCCGAAATCCGACACTTGCCAAGAAGCTATTCGTCATGCTTGAAGGTACTTTTCTTTATCCACTGTCTTGGTCTGTCGATTCGTTGTACAGCTGTTGAATCGTCGTTTTACTGCGTGTGCAGAATTCTGCCAAAACTTTGAGGAAGAGACTGGGCAAATTGAAACGAGCTTGGACCCCATCCTCTCTCCTGTTAAGGACGAAGCTGCCATGAACGTGCTCCGACTGGAATCCCGTGTTGCTGGCGTCGTTGACTATCTGGCTCGGCTAAAGGTTGCAGTGTCGTGAATCAACACAATGCTCTGGCCAAGGGTGACGCTCCAAAATGACCTCGAGTCTCTGATGACTCGACTAAATGAGATCCCCGGTTGAGTTCAAGAATGGAAGAATTCTTCTGCCCGGTGTGGCGCTGATGTTGCTCTATCTCTGGTTCACGTCCACTGCAAGGAAGCCATAGAAGAGAAGCTAGCAGCGATCAAAGTTGCCAACACCAGGAGGCTTGACTTTCGTTCCTTCATGGAGACTTACATCGCTGCCGCCACTCGAAATGTACATGGAATTGATTTGGATGAGTTCATCGAGCTTGCTAGTCCTCATGCGGAGTGAACAAACTTTTACGATCTGATTAAATTTGCCTCGATATGCCGAGTGGTTTTTGTAACCGTTAAACCCTTTCAGGTCTGATGCCCGAGTACTTTAATCCGCGGTTTTAGAACCTCCTGGGATTTGTCTTTAAACTTGGCCTTTCATTGAATATGCTTGTGTTTGCCTTCGAGTGGAACTTGTTTCTTCACTCGGAACAGTCTTTTATGTTTACGACGCAATTCTTAGGAGAGGGTCATAGGTGACCTGCGCCTCGTCGTCCTTGCGGATCGGGTTGCAGCTCAGAGGTGAAGGTTGCAGTCGACCTGCACCTCGTCATCCTTGTGGGTTAGGATGGAGCGCACATTGTATTTATGGCGCAGCTCTGAGGACAAAGTCGTAGTCGACCTGCACCTCGTCATCCTTGCGGTTTAGGATGGAGCGTGTAGCCAAGTCTCCGAGAGAGAAGATTGTTCTTCACTCAGAACGTATTTTGAACTTAGGTGAGTACTGGACTGCAGCTAAGCCCCCGAGTGAGAGGGTTGCTCTTCACTCGGTGGGATTTCCTTTGAACTTAGTCGAGTACTGGACTGCAGCTAAGCCCCCGAGTGAGAGGATTGCTCTTCACTCGGTGGGATTTTTTTTGAACTTAGGCGAGTACTGGACTGCAGCTAAGCCCCCGAGTGAGAGGGTTTCTCTTCACTCTGTGGAATTTATTTTGAACTTAGGCGAGTACTGGACTGCAGCTAAGCCCCCGAGTGCGAGGGTTGCTCTTCATTCGGTGGGATTTCTTTTGAACTTAGGCGAGTACTGGACTGCAGCTAAGCCCCCGAGTGAGAGGGTTGCTCTTCACTCGGTAGGATTTTTTTTCGACCTGCACCTCATCATCCTTGTGGATTAGGATGGAGCACACATTGTATTTATGGCGCAGCTCTGAGGAGAAGGTCGTAGTCGACCTGCACCTCTTCATCCTTGCGGTTTAGGATGGAGCGTGTAACCAAGTCTCCGAGAGAGAAGATTGTTCTTCACTCAGAACGCGTTTTAAACTTAGGTGAGTATAAAAACGACGGAGCAAATCTGCATTCCAAGCGCGCAGCTCGTCTTTATTGTGCTCCACATTATAGAGGTGATACGCTCCATTGTGAAGCACCTTGGTGATGATGAAGGGACCTTCCCACGCGGGGGCAAGCTTGTGCGATCGTTGCTGATCCACTCGGAGGACCTGTTCTCCCTCTTGAAATGCTCAACCTCTCACGTTTCTAGCATGGAATCGGCGAAGGTCTTGCTGATAAATGGTCAACCGGATTAGGGCCATCTCCCTTTCCTCTTCCAGAAGATCAACAACATCTTGTCGAGCTTGTTTTGCTTCGGCTTCTGAGAAAAGCTCCACTCAGGGTGCATTACGAAGTAGGTCACTTGGAAGTACAGCTTCAGCCCCGTAGACTAGGAAGAACAGAGTTTGACCAGTCAAGCGATTTGGAGTTATTCTCAGTCCCCAAAGTACTGATGGTAGCTCGTTCACCCAAGCACCTGCCGCATGCTTGAGGTCACACATCAATCGGGGTTTCAGTCCTTTGAGGATCAAACCATTTGCCCTTTCTGCTTGTCCATTCGACTGTGGGTGAGCGACTGAGGGATAGTCGACCCGAGTGCCTTGGGAAGCACAGAAAGCTCGGAACTCATATAAATCAAAGTTTGACCCATTATCTGTGATGATGCTGTGCGGAACTCCATATCTGAATGTTAACTCTTTGATGAAGTTGAAAATGGTACTTGCTTCAAGGTTTTTGATAGGTTTAGCTTCAATCCACTTAGTGAACTTGTCGACTGCTACAAGCACATGAGCGAAGCCGCTCCTGCCAGTCCTCAGAGGTCCGATCATTGGCATGTGGCCAGTAAAACCCGGCTCTGTATGCTTTGGCCACGATGGTCCAAGAGGACGCATGGTGACCACAGGTTCCCGAGTGGATATCATTGAGGATCATTCGGCCTTCTTCTGGTGTAATGCATTTCTGACTGACTCCAGTAACACTCTCTCTGTAAAGCTGACCACCCATCACAGTAAAGGCTTTGGATCGACGGACGATCTTTCGAGCCTCCTCTTCATCCTCTGGAAGTTCTTCCCTGAGAATATATGCAATGTACGGCACTGTCCAATCTGGAGTGACGACCAAAACTTCCATGAACAAGTCGACCACGACTGGGATTCAAGTTCAATCGGATCAGTAGGGCTCTTAGGCTGTGGGGGCTCTTCTTGTACGGTATGTGTATGAACATGCTCCAAAAACACATTGCTAGGAATGGGCTCTCTCTTGGACCCAATCTTGGCCAGGTCATCGGCTGCCTGGTTCTTTAGTCGGGGTATATGGTGCAACTCTAACCCTTCAAACTTCTTTTCCAATTTCCTCACTGCACTGCAATAACCAGTCATAGCTGGACTCCTCACGTCCCATTCCTTCATCACTTGATTGACCACAAAATCTGAGTCGCCGTAGACCATTAGGCACCAGACACCGAGTGAAATGGCCATACGCAACCCGTACAAAAGTGCCTCATATTCAGCTTCATTATTGGAGGAGTCAAAGTAAATCTAGAGAACATAACTGAGCTTGTCGCCTCGTGGAGATACCAGGACTACCCCAGCACCTGAACCATTCAGCATCTTGGACCCGTCAAAGAACATAGTCCAATGTTCTGAATGAATCTGAGTCGGCAGCTGTTGTTCAATCCACTCGACGAGAAAATCTGCTATTGCTTGAGATTTGATTGCTTTCTTTGCCTCAAACTTGATATCCAGCGGGAGGAGTTTAATCGCCCATTTAGCCACTCGACCAGTTGCATCTCTGTTATTCAATATTTCTGACAATGGAGCATCGCTGACGACTGTAATTGAATGATCTGAGAAGTAATGTTTAACCTTCTTTGTAGTCAAGTAAATCCCATAGACAAGTTTCTGATAATGTGGACATCTCTGCTTGGATGGGGTTAAGACTTCAGAAATATAGTGCACTGGGCGTTGAACCTTGTATGCCTTGCCTTCTTCTTCCCGCTCGACCGTGAGTACCGTACTGACAACTTGTCCAGTGGCTGCAATATAAAGCAGTAAAGGCTCTTTGCTGATTGGAGCAACAAGCACCAACTGGATGGAAAGCAGGGTTTTGAGCTCTACAAACGCTGCGTCAGCTTCAGGAGTCCACTCGAACTTGTCAGATTTCTTCATCAGTCGGTAAAGAGGCAACACCTTTTCACCGAGACGAGAGATGAATCGACTCAAAGCGGCCAAACAACCAGTAAGCTTCTGAACGTCGTGTACACGCATGGGGCGCTTCATTAGGAGGATTGCACCAACCTTCTTCGGGTTTGTGTCGATTCCATGTTCGGAAACGAGGAAACCGAGCAACTTTCCACCTGGATCTCCAAACGTACACTTCGACGGGTTAAGCTTGATATCATATCTCCTCAGATTGACAAAGGTTTCAGCAAGGCTAGTCAGCAGGTCGGAACCTTTGCGTGACTTAACCACGATATCATCCATGTATGCTTCCACATTCCGATTGATTTGAGTGAGCAGGCGATTCTGTATCATGCGCATGAATGTGGCACCTGCATTCTTCAGACAAAAGGGCATGGTGACATAGCAAAAGCTCCCGAACGGGGTGATGAAAGCTGTTTTTATTTCATCGGGTCCATACAGTCAGATCTGATGGTACCCGAAATATGCATCCAGGAAAGACAACGCTCACATCCCGCAGTCGAGTCGACTATCTGAAATGCGAGGAAGAGGGAAGTGATCCTTCAGGCAGGCCCGATTGATATGCTTGAAGTCTATACACATACGGAGTGAATCATCTTTCTTAGGAACCATGACGACATTGGCGGGCCACTCGGAGTGGTAAATCTCTCGGATGAACTCAACTGCCAGAGGCCGAGCTACTTCCTCACCAATTGCCTTTCTCTTCTGGACGGCAGACCGCCGGAGATGTTCCTTGACCGGTTTTACCTTTGGGTTGACTCGCAAACGGTGCTCAGCCAGCTCCCTGGGCACACCTGGCATGTTAGAAGGTTTCCATGCGAAGATGTCCCGGTTCTCACGGAGGAACTAGATGAGCGCTTCTTCCTATTTGCTATCGAGCATCGTTGAAATATGAGGCGGAGCAGCATTGGGATCGGTCGGGTGAATATGAACCGACTTGGTTTCACCGGACGGTAAATGCGAACTACGAGCATCTCTAGCCGCGCTTCAACAAGGCCCCCAGGCGATTTTTTCGCCACCGCAAAAAATCGGCCTGCCGCGCCAGGGGCCCATTTTACTTGCTCGGGCGAAATTGGCGGACCCAACCCGAACCCGGCACGCTGGGGGGCGCTCGAGGGCGCCGTGCGAATTGTTTTTGGCGAGAAAGCGCCATGGGCCAGCCGCGTCAGCGACACCGCCCGCCTCGTCTTCTCCCGACGCCTCGGTTTCCTGCGGGGAATCAATGGCAAGGCTGCCGCCGGTCAGCTTTGCCATTGATTCCTCACGGGCAACCCGTCACGGGTGGCGCCGGCAGCGCGCCGATGCCTCCTCCCTCGGGACGCCAGCGTACACACGGACGGCGGCGTGGCTAAATATGGCCTCGCTACTTTGTGACGAGTGCCACCTCTCTACCTCTCCCGAGCGCCGCCGCCGAGCTCTTCTCTCCCGCCGATCTCTTCTCCCCAGCCACTCCATCTGTCACAGCGTGGTTTTTGCCCTCTTTTCTTTGCTTGATTTTCAGCTGAGTTGATTTTGGATTTGGAGTTTTGAATCATTCCATTTGGACTTGACCACTTGGGTATCCCTTGATTTTCACCCAAGTGTCCCCTCTCCTCCTCAAATCCATCATTTCACCCCTTGCCAACCCAACAATATTGCTTGGAATATTTTTCTTAAATGAAAAATATTCATTTTGCCTCTAAAACCCTAGCTAAACTCCTTGACCTCCAAAGCAACCCTCATTTCTGTTGCCCCAAAAATCCTGAGAAAAATCCCATATATTCTTTGGACCCTAGGGCACATTTCTGAGCAAAAATATTTCACCACTATTTGGAGTATTTTGGCTACAGAAAATAATATCACTTCTGGGCTGAAATGGTAGGTTCTACAGCAACTACCTTCTTACTAGCTCCAATGTAGCTGGTTTCCCTGAGCTTATTCACCTTAGTAAGAGTCAGTAAAACCCCAAAGCTCAGCCCTTGAATCCCTGTGGTTTGACCACAGTAACTTAACCTCATCACCATTTTACTTCTACTGCACCTGGAACCAAACCGAGCCATGGTAACACCTCAGTTTACTAAGGACTACACGCCAGACATCATGGTTAGTGCATAGGTGGCCTGATGTCATGGTCCACGCCGTGACCACGTTCGTCTGAGCGTGCTTGCACGCCAAACGCGCGCTCTGCACGTCGCCAGCGCCTCTGTGGAGCGCGTGCTCGCTGCTCGGCCAGCCAGAGCGTGTCCCCCCTTGCCACCATCCTCGTCTCCACCCCCATAACTCCACCCTGCCGCTCGCCGACGCCGGAGCTCTCTGCAGCGAGCACGGGCACGGTCTGGCCAACGGCACAGTGCCCACGCACTGTGTTCGTCTCTTTCCCCCTCTTTCCTGTGCTCGTCCGCGCCCGTGCATAGTTGCTTCGTGACCTCCGTCGCCTTCTCCATCGCCCTCTGGCACCGTTCGTCGCCGGGCGCCAGGGACAGGTGTCCTACGGCGGAGCCCGAGCCCTCCTCGCCGCCCCGCCTATAAAAACCCCCCTCCGCTGCCTCCTGGAGCATCGCAACTCACCCCACTCCCTCCTATAGCCACTAGAAGCCACAGCACGGCCGGGCAGGCCGCGGGCTGCCGTCCCAAGCCGAGCTCGCCGGTGATCCCCTCTGGATCGTTCCCGCAGCTCTGGCCACTCCCAAGCCAAGGCGACCCCGCCAGGGCCTCCGCCTCTCCTCCGTGAAGCCAACGCGCCTAGCTAGAGCCCCTGGAGCCGCCCCAAACTGCCGTCTTCTTCAACTCCGGCAACCTCCGCCCTCTGTCGTCGCTGGAGAGGACAAATCCGACGCCGTCCGGCAACCGCTAGCCACGCTATGGGTACGGGTAGGTGCGCAAGAACCTTCTCCGTCGATCCCTCCCCCCCGTTTGCCTCCAAGAAGTCTCATCACCGGTGTGAGCTCCGGCGAATCGCCGTTCCCCTCTGTTTTCCCTCTCCCCTCCCTCCGGCCTGACTAGCGGGGCCCGCTAGTCAGCCACTAACTACGCGCGCGAAGCGGTATGAGTGGTGGCGCCCCGGGAGAGTACGCCTTCGACGTCACCCCCTCTGTTTTTCTTTTTCAAATTGATTTTAATTTCAGGAGACTTCAAATGGCCATAACTTTTATTCTACAAGTCCAAATGCAGTGATTCTTTTTTGCATTGTGTTCTGTTTCCAAAAATCTAACATCACCCAAAAGATGGGAGTTTTCCTTGCTGTCTAGATTTTCTGGAAATTTTCAGAAGGTTTCTTGATATTTTCATTTGTGGTTTTTGAATATTTTCAGAGGAGCCAGCTTGTCTTGAGGATCACCAGGAGCTTTGTGAACCTCATCAGTGCTAAGGCAAGCCATAGTAACATTTTCATGGTGCCACTTCAATATTTATGATTTTGATACTTGAACTTATGAATATTGATGCATTTAAATTAGTTATATAAGAAATATATTCTGTTATATGCTTGTTATGTTAAAATACTTGAACTTCAGAATGTTTGAAGTAAATATTGTTGGCAAGATAAGGAGAACTTAGTTGCATGTGATAAATAAATAATATGGTCATAGAGTTTGATGAGTAATTTAAATATTAGTTTTGCATGAGGTATAATGATGATAATGCTAGAAATAGTTCTGGTATGAGTAAAGAGAGGTTTTAACCAGTATAGTAGCCTGAGTTTATGATGGCTCCGTGGGAGCGTGGTTGGTGCAGTCTTTGCATGGTTACGTGATGCATATGTTAAGTGATGCATGGTATGGCAGTATGACACCGGTTATTTTCTTTTCCCATTAAGTTGAACCTGATTAATAATTCAACTTGAACATGTTGTTGACCAGGTCGTGGTTCCGCTGAAACGAGTCTTTCCCAGTGCAACCACATTTGCCGGTATGGGACGGCCTTAATGCGTTTCATTGTCGTGCCTCTGGTCGGTACCTCAATTTAGGGAAGGTTATGGGCGTGCTGTACCTTGGCCCCGTAGGCAAGCATAACCTTGTGAGCCCGTTGTTAAGTTAATTTTGGTAACGGATCCCAGTGTGGATCGTGGATACGACGGTGGTCGAGGTGTTTGGAGGTAGACACGGGGCCACCCAGAACTAGCCCGGTGGGGTCTGAGTCGGAAGGGCCGAGAGAGTGTGTAACGCCCCGGATTCGATGCGCCAGGTGTCCGTCAGTTATTTGCCGTCCTTGCCATGTCATGTGCTTGCGTGTTGCATTTTGCCATGTCATCATCTGCATTTCATATCATGTCATCATGTGCATCGCTTTTGCATACGTGTTCATCTCATGCATCCGAGCATTTTCCCGTTGTCCGTTTTGCAATCCGGCACTCCTATGTCTCCCGGCGCCCCCTTTTACCTATTTTCATGTGCAGGTGTTAAACGGTCTCGGAATGGACCGATGTTTGTCAAGCGGCCTAGGTATAGCACCAGTAGACCGCCTGTCAAGTTTCGTGCCATTTGGAGTCCGTTTGATACCCCAACGGTTATCCGGGTAACCGTAAAAGCATCTTTTGTGTGCAGCCCAACACCCCTTCCAAAGAGGCCAAATAATCCATCCAAATCCCCACCATGCTCTCGGTCGTTCGATCACGATCGCGTGGCCGAAAACCGCACTCCATTTGGAGCCTCCTAGCCCCCTCTATCTATAAATAGACCTTCCCCTCCGAAATTTCGGGTCCAAACCGCCTTCTTCCTCTCCCCGCCGCCGGACGAAATTCCCACCGACGGCCGGACATGTCCGCCACCCCCGCAGCCATCCACGGGCCGCCATGTGGCGCCCCCGCGCCCACTTCGCCGCCGAGGCCCGCCGAGCCCGTCTGGGGCCCGCGGGGCCCATCCCGCGCCGCCGCCCGGCCCGCGCGTCGTGCCGCCAGCGCCGCCGCGCGCCTCCCGCGTGCCCCCACCGCTCGTCGCCGACCGCGCCGCCTCCCGCCCGGCGGAAGCGCCTCCGCCCGCGCCAGCCGGTCCCACTTCGCCCGGCCACGCCGCCAGCCCGTCGCCACACCTGCCGCCGCCTCGCCTCCCGCGGCGCTCCCGCCGTGGCCGCCTCCGCCATCCGCCGCCTAGCCGGGGCCCCGCCGCCCGGGATCCTCGCCGGCGCCCCGAGCCGGCCGCCCCTCGCCTCGCCGGCGCGCCGTGCGCCGCCGCCGCGCCAGGATCCGGGCGGGACCGACCCGGCCCCGCCATCCCTGACCCCGCCGGCGCCTCCTCCGGCCACCGTGACCTGCTTCTCCGGCAAACCTCGTGTTCCGCGCGTCCCGATCCGGATCTGGATCAGATCCACCAAGCCCCCGATCCAAACGCCTTCGTCCCGGATCGCCCCGTCCACTTTGTCCCCGAGGTGAAATTCCACTAAGTCCCCAGATTTGCAGTATTTGTATGCCCTGTTCAACGCCTCGTAACTCCTGGCATATTGCTCCGTTTTGTGCGTGTAATACATCAAAATGTTCACTTAGAGATGCTCTAAATTTCATTCCATTGCATCATGTTTTGCTCATATCTTCTAGGCCGTATCTCCGAATTAAATGAACTTTATATGTAACTTGACTAGAATTTCGTGTAGATTCTCTTGGGGCATCTTAACTTGCTGTTTAACAACTTGAACATAAGGTTTATTCAGATCTGAACCAATTTCGAAATTTGCATATGAGGACTTACAGGAATTGTTCCATGTTGTTTCCGGCCTCATTTAAACTTGCTTTGATGTGTTGTTCTTGGTTGCATCATCTCTTTCCATGAGTAGCTTCATGTAGCCTTTGTCATACATCATGCTTGGTTGAGCATCATGTCTTGTCTATGTGTGGTGTGTTTACTTTGTTGTGTGCTTCTTCTCGATAGTTCCCGTTTCGTTGCGATCGTGAGGATTCGTTAAATCTCACGCTTGGTTAGTCTTCGTGGCTTCATCTTCTTCATGGACGCGTTCTTCTTCCTTGCGGGATTACAGGCAAGATGACCGTCACCTTGGATCTCATTACTATCATTGATATGCTAGTTGCTTCGTTCTATCGCTATGCTGCGTTACCTATCACTTGCTTATCAAGCCTCCCAAATTGCCATGAACCTCTAACCTTTGCCACCCTTCCTAGCAAACCGTTGTTTGGCTATGTTACCGCTTTTGCTCAGCCCCTCTTATAGCGTTGCTAGTTGCAGGTGAAGATGAAGATTGCTCCATGTTGGATTATGTTTTGTTGGGATATCACAATATCTCTTATATTATTAATGCATCTATATACTTGGTAAAGGGTGGAAGGCTCGGCCTTATGCCTGGTGTTCTGTTCCACTCTTGCCGCCCTAGTTTCCGTCATATCGGTATTATGTTCCCGGATTTTGCGTCCCTAACGCGGTTGGGTGGTTTATGGGACCCCCTTGATAGTTCGCTTTGAATAAGACTCCTCCAGCAAGGCCCAACCTTGGTTTTACCATTTGCCTCACCACCACCTACTTTTCCCTTGGGAGTCGCTCTCTCGGGGGTCATCTTATTTAGCCCCGGGCGGTGCTTCTCTAAGTGCTGGTTCGAACCGAGCTACTGCTGAGGCCACCTTGGGGAAACTTGAGGGTTGGTTTTACTCGTAGCTAGTCTCATCCGGTGTTGCCCTGAGAACGAGATATGTGCCGCTCCTATCGGGATTTGTTGGCGCATCGGGCGGCTTTGCTAGTCTTGTTTTATTACTGTCGACATGTCTTGTAGCCGGGATTCCGAGACTGATCGGGTCTTTCTGGGGAGAAGGAATATCCTTCATTGATCGCGAGAGCTTATCATGGGCTAAGTTGGGACACCCCTGCAGGGTATAAACTTTCGAGAGCCGTGCCCGCGGTTATGTGGCAGATGGGAATTTGTTAATATCCGGTTGTAGTAAACTTGAAGTAAACTCTTCTAAAATACACCAACCATGTGCGTAACCGTGAGTGTCTCTTTTCGGGGTTGATCGAGAGGAGAACACGGTTTATGGGTTATGTCTCGATGTAGCGGGAGTTCGGGATCACTTCTTGATCATTACTAGTTGGCGACCGTTCCTTTGTTTTGTCTTCTCGCTCTCATTTGCGTATGTTAGCCACCATATATGCTTAGCCGCTGCTGCAACCTCACCACTTTACCCCTTCCTTACCCTTTAAGCTTTGCTAGTCTTGATACCCATGGTAATGGGATTGCTAAGTCCTCGAGGCTCACAGATTACTACACCACCGATTCTTGTGTACAGGTTATGCGATGATCATGACGTGAGAGCGATGTTACTTGTTTTGGAGTTCTTCTTACGCTTCTTCGATCGGGGATAGGTTCGGTCGGCTGACTGGGCTAGCGAGTGGATATTGTTTGAGTTTCTGTTTATGTTTCATCCGTAGTCGGATGTTGATCTTGTATGTTGTATTGTTGTATTCATGTGATGTTGTATGTCTTGGATGTATCCCAACTATTATGTAATGTTGATGTAATGATATCCACCTTGCAAAAGCGTCTTCAAGATGCGCTTCTATCCTTGGTGGGACCTTCGAGTTCCTTTAGGATAGGGTCGCATCTTGGGCGTGACAAGTTGGTATCAGAGCCTCGACCAACCCTAGGAGCCCCCTTGATTGATCGTGTAGTTTGGCCGTTGTTGAGTTTAGAAGAAAACTTTTTTCGGAGTCTAGTTATATCGGAGAGTAGGATTTCTTTTTACTCCTCAGCCCCTTCGTCGCTCTGGTGAGGAATCTTGACGTAGGTGTTTTGAGCTACTCCTCTTCCCCTTCAAATTGTTTCTTTAGGATCACGCAGTTGGTTTTCTGATAGTTGGTTCTCATCTCTTTTCATCCGGTGCATTCTCTTGTCAAGTCGATTCAACCTCTTTGTTCTCGCAAGATCAATCCTCAGTTGTCTTATTTTCCCACCCGCCCACCCTTTTTCTTCTCGGAACCGGAGTCCGTAATCGAGTATCCATTCTACTCGTGCGAAGTCTTTGCTTTCTTTCCTCAATCATTTCAACCGGTGAATTCTCGTCTCATTCATCATTCTTCATCCCTTTCTTTTTCCGGTGCACTCAATTCATGTTTTTCGGGTTGATCACATTCTTTTCCTTGGATCAAGTGTTTTCCCTGCTCGTTCGCCTCTCGCCAGTTTATCATCCCGGAGTGTTGAAGACATCTCAGAAGATTCATGTTCGCATTCTATTATTTCGAGGTTGTCACCTCATTCTTATATTTCAATTGTTCCGGTGCATCACCTATCTCTTCAACAATCCTTTCCAACGGTGTTTTCTTTTAAGTGGGCCCTAACCCACAGGTCTTTTCCCAGGATCTTACCTGACTCTTCTAATTTCCCCGGAGTTATTCTCAATTCTTTTCGGAGTTTGACGTAAGAATGAATTTCATCGATCGAGATGCCTTTTCAAGATCGATTTCAAACCATTTCATTGTTGACTCAACCTCTTTGCTTTTCATTCTACCGGAGTACCTCGGTTATTTTGTTGGTGTTTCTCGTCGTCATTTGAAGATCGAAGAAGAGTTTTTCCTCTAAATCTTGTCTCTTCTCTCAAAGATTCGTGGTTCTAGTTCATGTTATCCTCTCGAATTATTCCATTTGTCAGATATTCTTTTCTTAACCATCCGGAGTATGTCAGAGTTGTTTTCCATTTCTTTTTACCGGAGGCCATCATTCCAGAAGAATTCTTTGTCCTCACATTTCAGCTACCGTTATCCAATTATCCCAGTGCTTCGTTCAAGTGTTCTTTAATCAGCTCATGATCTCTTTGTTCTTTTGCATCTAAATCCCCTCTAGCTTATTGGTTCTAATAATTCTTCCCGGTGATTCATTCTCTTTCATTAGTCATTTTTGAATTCTCACGGTGGTTCGTTCAAGATTCTTTTTCCTTGATTATCATTTGAATTCATTCATTTTTTCAATCCTACCGGTGGTTCATGAAGACCTTCTCAAGTTTGCGATATGTCTTTTCTCAATCCTTTTGAAGAAGAATAAGTAATATGCAAAATCCATTGCTTGTCATCTATTTAATTTGATGAAGGATAAGCATACAATAAATCTTATTCTTATTTCATCCAAATGTTTAATCCCCTCCTTCAGAGTTTGTTCGTGATGAATAAATTCTAGTTCCAAGTTTTTTCATCTTTTCTTTTCCGGTGTTCAAATTTCCTCGGCCATGTCGTCGAGACCCCCATCTAAATCATTGCAAGGCTTAATCTTATTCTTTCATCATTTCATTTCTATCTCATCATCCTTTTGTCACCGAAGTTCTTCATGGTGGTTCTTCATGAGTTAATTCATTCTTCAAGAGTTCAGTAGGAGTCTAATCGGAGGAGCTCAAGTATCCTTCTTCTTGCTTCTCGAGGTGCAATTAAATCTCCGTATTCTTTTGAAGTGGAGTTTTGCATTTCTTCGTTCTTCTCAGCTATCAAATCGTTTCCATTTGTGGCCGGTTATCACCTTATGATCTTGAGATGTTACCTATAAGCCCACAACAAGCTTATTTCTTTTCGTTGTTGATTTTCTCAACAACTCCGGTCAATCCTTCCTTCTAAGTTATTTTCATTCAATTCTTTCAATTCTTCCGGAGGCATTGCTTTGTTCATCTCGTCAAGTGCCATCTCATTGGGTGAAGCTCGTGTTCTATTCCTCCATGTTTAGCCGGAGTGCTGCCTAAATCCTTTCGGTCTTATTCGTTTCTTATCTCGTTCTAACCGGAGTAGTTTCATAGCCTATCTGATTCCGTCAGCTTTCGATTCTCGTCATTCTCGTCGTTCCTTTCTTCTTATCGTGTGCTCGCGATTCTTTGTTTCCTCTCTTGAGTTCTTGTTTCACCTCATCCCTTTTCCCTTCTGTCTCGGTCCTAAGATCTCGGGACGAGATCTCTTGTTAGTGGAGGAGTGTTGTAACGCCCCGGATTCGATGCGCCAGGTGTCCGTCAGTTATTTGCCGTCCTTGCCATGTCATGTGCTTGCGTGTTGCATTTTGCCATGTCATCATCTGCATTTCATATCATGTCATCATGTGCATCACTTTTGCATACGTGTTCATCTCATGCATCCGAGCATTTTCCCCGTTGTCCGTTTTGCAATCCGGCACTCCTATGTCTCCCGGCGCCCCCTTTTACCTCTTTTCGTGTGCGGGTGTTAAACAGTCTCGGAATGGACCGAGGTTTTTCAAGCGGCCTAGGTATAGCACCGGTAGACCGCCTGTCAAGTTTCGTGCCATTTGGAGTCTGTTTGATACCCCAACGGTTAACCGGGTAACCGTGAAAGCCTCTTTTGTGTGCAGCCCAACACCCCTTCCAAAGAGGCCTAATAATCCATCCAAACCCACTCCATGCTCTCGGTCGTTCGATCACGATTGCGTGGCCGAAAACCGCACTCCATTTGGAGCCTCCTAGCCCCCTCTATCTATAAATAGACCTTCCCCTCCGAAATTTCGGGTCCAAACCGTCTTCTTCCTCTCCCCACTTGCTTGAACGAAATTCCCACCGACGGCCGGACATGTTCGCCGCCCCCGCAGCCATCCACAGGCCGCCATGTGGCGCCCCCGCGCCCACTTCGCCGTCGAGGCCCGCCGAGCCCGTCTGGGGCCCGCAGGCCCATCGCGCCGCCGCCCGGCCGTCGTCGCGCCGCCAGCGCCGCCGCGCGCCTCCCGCGCGCCCCGCTGCCGCTTCGTCGCTGGCGCCCTTGAAACGCCAGGCGGAGGCCAGCGGTGCCTCAGCAGCGCCTCCGCAGCGCCCGGCCTGTCCCACTTCACGGGCCCGCCGCCGGCCCGTCGCCACTGCACCGCCGCCTCCGCCTCCGCCGGCATTCCCAGCTGTAGCCGCCTCGCCATCCGCCGCCTCGCCCGAGCCCGCCGCCAGGATCCTCGCCCGGCGCCCAGGCAAGCCGCCCCTCGCCTCGCCGTAGCGTCGTGCGCCGCCGCGCCCGGATCTGGGCGGGACCGACTCGGCCCCGCCATCCCCGACCCCGCCGGCGCCTCCTCCGGCCATCGTGACCTGCTTCTCCGACGAACCTCGTGTTCCGCGCGTCCCGATCCGGATCTGGATCAGATCCACCAAGCCCCGATCCAAACGCCTTTCGTCCGGATCGCCCGTCCACTTTGTCCCCGAGGTGAAATTCCACTAAGTCCCCAGATTTGCAGTATTTGTATGACCTGTTCAACGCATCATAACTCCTGACATATTGCTCCGTTTTGTGCGTGTAATACATCAAAATGTTCATTTAGAGATGCTATACATTTCATTCGTTTGCATAATGTTCAGTTGAGCTCATATAGATGCCCTAATCATCGTTGCAAATGTGCTATGTGATGTTAATCTGCTGAAACTGGTATAACTTGATGATTTGTCATTTTTGTTGCATTTGATGTGTGCATCCTATGAGTATGAGCTCTACATTTGTTTTGTACTATGACATGCCATTTTTTCAGGGGTGTATGCCATGTATTTTTGTGATCTATGTGGTGACTAGAACAAGCATGCAAACTAGGCTTCGTGATGTTGCTGATTTCAGTCGCTGTTCTGCTGTTATTTTTATGCCATGTAAACTTGATGCTACAGAGAGATACATGCATATTTTGAGATGCTTAAGTACATATGTTTTGAACATATGGTTTTTCCCTATCCATAAATGCCCTTGTTTGCAATTTTGGAGTAGTCTATCATGTCTTTTTCGTGCTCTACTTTTGCTATAAAATGTTCCTGGAAGATTGTTAACATGTTTAGCAATTTTGCCAAGGTTGTTGTAGTTGATCCTTGTATGCTATATTGTTTTTATTTCCATGTCTAGCTTCTATGGCATATCTAGTTGCTGGTTATATGCTTAGTTTGTCATTAAATTCCTCGTAGTGAGTGCATCGAGCTCGTAAACATACCTACTTGTTATCTATTTTGCCATGCTCCAGTTTTTCAGTCTAAATCTGTAATATAACTTGCCATGTTTACATGAGTGCCATCATATCTTCTGATCCTTTTTGGCTCATGGTCATTAAAGGACATTTGTTCTATGAAATTAATATATTCATGCCATGCCTTTGTTTGCCATGATAAGTTCCTGTAATATGTTGTTTGATAGCTCTAAACATTGCAACCTGATGTTATTTCTGCCAAGTCTGTAAACTGTTATTATTTGCAATCTTGCCATGTCCTTTTGAGCATGTTTTATTCATTTCTGGAGATAGATCAATGTTTATGTTTTGTAATGTTTTACCTTTACATCATGCCCATTCCTTTTGTTTTCACGTTGAGATGCTGTAGCATGTTGTTTTGATGCTTGCTAGATGCCTATTTGCTGTTTTGGACAGATTGTTGTTATGTCTTGTATAGAATGTATGTGTTGCACCGTTGCTCCGTTTTGAGTGTGCTCTATATGAAACTTGCTTAGAATTGCATGAAGTTTCATATTATCATCTTGCATCCTTGTTTTGAGGTGTTTGCTTGATGTTTGTATGCATTTGCATCAATGCCATGTTTAACTTGTTTTGCTCATATCTTCTAGGCCGTAGCTCCGAATTAAATGAACTTTATATGTAACTTGACTAGAATTTCGTGTAGATTCTCTTGGTGCATCTTAACTTGCTGTTTAACAACTTTAACATAAGGTTTATTCAGATCTGAACCAATTTCTAAATTTGCATATGAGGACTTACCGGAATTGTTCCATGTTGTTTCCGGCCACATTTAAACTTGCTTTGATGTGTTGTTCTTGGTTGCATCATCTCTTTACATGAGTAGCTTCATGTAGCCTTTGTCATACATCATGCTTGGTTGAGCATCATGTCTTGTCTATGTGTGGTGTGTTTACTTTGTTGTGTGCTTCTTCTCGATAGTTCCCGTTTCGTTGCGATCGTGAGGATTCGTTCGTCTACGCTTGGTTCGTCTTCGTGGCTTCATCTTCTTCATGGACGCGTTCTTCTTCCTTGCGGGATTACAGGCAAGATGACCGTCACCTTGGATCTCATTACTATCATTGCTATGCTAGTTGCTTCGTTCTATCGCTATGTTGCGTTAGCTATCACTTGCTTATCAAGCCTCCCAAATTGCCATGAACCTCTAACCTTTGCCACCCTTCCTAGCAAACCGTTGTTTGGCTATGTTACCGCTTTTGCTCAGCCCCTCTTATAGCGTTGCTAGTTGCAGGTGAAGATGAAGATTGCTCCATGTTGGATTATGTTTTGTTGGGATATCACAATATCTCTTATATTATTAATGCATCTATATACTTGGTAAAGGGTGAAAGGCTCGGCCTTATGCCTGGTGTTTTATTCCACTCTTGCCGCCCTAGTTTCCATCATATCGGTATTATGTTCCCGGATTTTGCGTCCCTAACGCGGTTGGGTGGTTTATGGGACCCCCTTGACAGTTCGCTTTGAACAAGACTCCTCCAAAGAAGGCCCAACCTTGGTTTTTCCATTTGCTTCAACCCCCCCTACTTTTCCCTTGGGATTCGCTCTCTAGCGGGTCATAGTATTTTGCCCCCCCGCCCCCCCGGGGCCATTGCTTCTCTAAGTGCTGGTTCGAACCGAGCTACTGCTTGAGGCCACCTTGGGGAAACTTGAGGCTTGGTTTTACTCGTATCTAGTCTCATCCGGTGTTGCCCAGAGAACGAGATATGTGCAGCTCCTATCGGGATTTGTCGGCACATCGGGCGGCTTTGCTGGTGTTGTTTTATTGCTGTCGAAATGTCTTGTAGCCGGGATTCCGAGACTGATCGGGTCTTCCCGGGGAGAAGGAATATCCTTCGTTGATCGCGAGAGCTTATCATGGGCTAAGTTGGGACACCCCTGCAGGGTATAAACTTTCGAGAGGCCTGCCCGCGGTTATGTGGCAGATGGGAATTTGTTAATATCCGGTTGTAGTAAACTTGAAGTAAACTCTTCTAAAATACACCAATCGTTAATGCGTAACCGTGAGTGTCTCTTTTCGAGGTTGATCGAGAGGAGAACACGGTTTCTGGGTTATGTCTGGCGTAAGAAGGAGTTCAGGATCACTTCTTGATCATTACTAGTTGGCGACCGTTCCTTTGTTTTGTCTTCTCGCTCTCATTTGCGTATGTTAGCCACCATATATGCTTAGCCGCTGCTGCAACCTCACCACTTTACCCCTTCCTTACCCTTTAAGCTTTGCTAGTCTTGATACCCATGGTAATGGTATTGCTGAGTCCTCGTGGCTCACAGATTACTACACCACCAGTTGCAGGTACAGGTTATGCGATGATCATGACGTGAGAGCGATGTTACTTGTTTTGGAGTTCTTCTTCTGCTTCTTCGATCAGGGGATAGGTTCCAGGTCGGCAGCCTGGGCTAGCAGGGTGGATATTGTTTGAGTTTCTATATATGTTTCATCCGTAGTCGGATGTTGATCTTGTATGTTGTATTGTTGTATTCATGTGACGTTGTATGTCTTGGATGTATCCCCACTATTATGTAATGTTGATGTATTGATATCCACCTTGCAAAAGCGTCTTCAAGATGCGCTTCTATCCTTGGTGGGACCTTCGAGTTCCTTTAGGATAGGGTCGCATCTTGGGCGTGACAGAGTGTCATGACAGTGAAATGGTTTCGTCGGAACGCTGTTGGTCCACACGAATGGGTGAGGCCATGGGTTCCGTAGTGTGGGTACAGTGTACTAACCTCTGCAGAGTGTTTTTAATCTATCGATAGCCGAGTCCACGGATCATACTGCGCCGAAAGTAAGGTACACCATGGGTCAACACTTAATAAATATGCACACTAAATTGCACTAAGGATGGCAGTGAGGTCATCGTGTTGAGTTGGACATGAGTTGTCGGGTTGTGATCGCCGTAAGGATCACAGGCCACGAGTTGGTCGGGTTGTGATCGCCGTAAGGATCACGGGCCATGAGATGGTCGGGTTGTGATCGCTGTAAGGATCACGAGCATGTTTTGGTAATATTATGTTTATTGGTCACATCTGGTAAGCAAGTCGGGAGAATGAGTACCTGTTGAGCATCGTCACAGCATGTTGGATATATATTTGCATTGTTGATTAAATTGGATAAATATCATAATATTGTCTGTCATCTTGTTTATGCTTATTGTGAGCTTGCAAGTACATTCAATGTACTGACCGGGCGTGTCATGCCAGATTTCAGGAAAGTCCCGTTGGAAAGGAGTGTTGTCCGAGTCTAGACCGTGTCCACGTCGGCGTCCTTGTGCTATGGAGTCCCGCTACGACGTTGTTCCGCTGCGGAGTAGTTATCATGATCAAGGCCCCTTTATGTTCACTAAATAATGTACATATTGTTCAGCCGCACTGTGTGTGCCGCTTGGCCTCGTTAACTGTTGTAATATGAACTATGTTTAGCTAGCATGAATAAATCGGTTGTTTTCTGTACCATGTTGTTGTGTGTTGCCAGAAGACAAGGTCTCTGGGCTGGCAATGCAAGGTAAACCGGTCGCTCTGAGCCGGGGTGCCACAACGCTTGGTATCAGAGCCGCGCTGACTATATGCCACGCTAGACTAAGCCGAGTTAACTGGACGCTAGATACGAGTTGTAGCTGAGTGTCGGTAATAACTATAGCTGGTTGTTGCATTGCTTGCACTGATTATATTTTTCTATGATAACCTGCTAATGGTTGTGAGTGTAGATGGCTCCGGTGCTGTATCCGTGCCAGTTGCAGCTGATGCCGTACACATCGCCGCATCTCCTTTGTAACGTGTGGCGTCGGCTGTACCCTCACGGAGACGATCCAGTCTATCGTGTGTACCAGGAGCGCCTAGCTGACTCAGTGTATGAGTATCATGCCATGGTTACTCTACGCACCAGTTCCGATTCTGGTTCTTACACTCGTACCTCTCGTAGCGGCTACGCTTCTTCCACTTCTCAGGCTGTCCAATTTGCTACATTCGAGGTACTTGTTGAGCTCCGCTACAACAAGGTCCGGATGCAGAATCACCCAGGTTTCCATTACTACCCTTCTCTCCACGATAATGGTCGTGTCCGTTTCCCTGTCATTGATCCGGAGTCTGATAGTGTAGCTAGCCACCTTTCTCGCTACATCACTGCTAGCTATCTTCTGATCTACGAGCTGGCTCGTGAGCTGAGTCGTGCCCGTACTGCTTTAGCCTCTACTTTAGTATCTGCTTGCTCAGCCACTACTTCTCCATATGTGGGATTTATCCCTTACGTTCCTGCCAGTTCTAGATCCCCTGTTTCTCCGGTTACTCCCCTGAGTAGCTCGGGCATCGCGACTGTGAGTCCCCTTAGTGCTCCTGCCGAGTGGGTTTCACTCCTCACCACTCCTGCAGCCCCGATGATCCACCCTCCACCTGCCCCAGAGGGAGAGCCCTCGAGGCAGCGTCGTCGTGTCACTTTTAACCCGGAGGTTGTCAGCACCGGGTTTTCGGGATATCATTTCCCAGAAAATGGCCCTTGTGCTCACCAGCCCCAGGATTACTATTAGCTGATGAGACACCAACTTGATACAGAAATTCCAAGCAAAATACAAAATGTGTAGTACAAGACCATTCTGGCCTATGAGTACATCAAATGGTTTCTAGTGGCTGATGGCGGAAGCGGTTTGTGGTCTTTCAGCGTCTATGGGATTCCATTTCCCACAGGAACAGCTGACCTGGATAACTCCTATCTTCGCGAGGCTGCTATCACCATTGCGTAGGTTCCGGGGTTGTCATCGCAACGCTCCTCTCCATGCAAGAAATCTGGCCAAGACAATAGCCAGGGACAAGCCAGTGAGTACTTTGAATGTACTCGCAAACATTATGAACACGGGTATAACATAACAAAAGACAATCATGCAATGAAATATTCCATGATCACAACGTCAGTCATAAAATAAAATCCATGATGTACGTAAGCAAGTTATTCATATAAAATATGACTATGCCATCAGAGAGTAGGAATAGAATGCACCGATCGGGTGTCTGAAGCGACGCCTCGAAGGGACAATAACATAAAGCATGCCTCAGTCGGGCGTATGAGCGACACCACATAAAGGGCTTATAATGTAAATAAATAACAAGCATGCCACAGTCGGGCGTCTGAGCGACACCACATAAAGGGCTTATAATGTAAATAAATAACAAGCATGCCACAGTCAGGCGTCTGAGCGACACCACATAAAGGGCTTGTAAAGTAAACAAATAACAAGCATGCCACAGTCGGGCGTCTCAGCAACACCACATAAAGGGCTTCTAAATAATTTAATCACAGTGAATATCCAGGAGGCTAGAACCGTACCAGGGATACTCAGTAATACAAATAATGTAAATGGTTAGTCCACAATAATAATAATCATAATCATCATAATTTCACAAGTCATGATCCATGCTCTAGTTTAGCAGTTTCTCCTCCGAAGACCGACAGTAAGATCGACACTCGACCCATCCCAGACTATAGTCCTTAACCATGGACACGGCTATTCGAATAGATTTAACCTCTGCAGAGGGTGTACTATTTACCCACGAGTAACGGATTCCTTTAGTCCATCGGGACTAATTCCATTTACGGTCTTTTAATTGAAAACACGCCTGACTCGCACACACCAGCTTAACTTACCGGTGTCTGGAATCACCCATGACACCTGTCAAGCAAAACTCTAAGTGGGGAGGCTACAACCTCGATTAGCATGGGATCAAATTTATATCGCGCGCTACTAAGGGGTGCCCCCCTCTCGGTCCCAACCGGAAACACCCATGCCCCCGGACCAGGTGGCCTGCCTACTAGATGCAGCCGGTATCTTCCACCATGGCCTCTTTGTACGGTGTGTGCCAAAAAAGGGGTTGACAATTTACTGAACTCTACCTTACCTGCGGCAGGGACAAGTGGTTGTACAAAACAAGTATGGGGGTTACTGGAACAAGACTCGATCTATGGTCGACTCAGGAGGTTTAAGTATTCCCTGCATGATTAGCATAACAAGTATATTTCAACCAACGAACAGAATCACCACACATCATGCCTCATCATGCCATACCGGACGCAACCGTCTCGACGAGGAACTAAGGACAAGCTCGTGTCTACCCAAGACAGAGACTTTCCCGGCTTCCTTTCGGTATGCATGAAGGGCATACGAGGGTGATTACTATCTCAACGTATCAAATTTCAGTAGCACGGAATCATCAACATGCACTTATGAGTATGTTCATATCATCACATAAAATAACGAAAACTCCGAGACAAGGGGTGTTGTAACCGTATCAAACAACACACGATAATATTATGCCGGGGTTCAGAATGCTGGCCTTCAAGTTGTGGAGAGGCAGGGTGCATTCCAAAACTTTTGAAAGTTTTCTTGTCTCTCCAAAAATCCTATTTTTGAAAATATTCAAATTAACACATAGTTTAAAAATAGTACAAAAAAGTTGTCTGAATTGTTTTCAAATAAATATGAAAATAAACTAGACAGAATTTGAGAAACAACAGAAAAAGAATCAAGTCATTTGGACTTATATTTAAAAAGTTATAGCCAGTCAAAGTTTAGTCAAAAATCTGCTTTTATTAAAAACAGAAAAAGAAAACGTTTCGAATGGGAGTACGCTTTTGGGGCAGAGGAGGCGTACTCTAGGTTTCATGCTTCCACTAGTGCCAGTGTGGACCGGCGCCGGGTCACTGACAGTGGGTCTAGGGGGCCCACTGGTCAGGTTTGACCAGTCGCCCCCGCCTCCTTCCTCCTCTGGCCGAACAGAGGCGGGGCTCCGGCGATTGGCGGCTCCTCGCGGGGCTCCGAGGGCGGGGATGGATCCGCCAGCCCAGGGCGGTCCTCCCGATGGTCGAGAGGTTGGTGGGGGTGGAGGGAGTCGCCGGCGGCAAGCTCTGCGGCGGACGACAGCCTCGGGAGGATAAGGGCTTTGGGTTACGGTGGTTACCGGTCGTGTTTGAGAGGCTGGGCAGCTCCGCACGGTCGAGGGGAGTCGGGTGGTGGTGCTGGATGGACGGGGGAGGGGTTGCTCGCGGCTAACCGAGCCGGAGCGTGGCGGCGGCCGAACCGGCCGGAGACGGGGAAGAAAGCTTCCCGCCATCGATTGCTGGCCGTGGGGGGCACTAGTGGGATGGTAGGAGGTCGCCTGAGTGTCCGGATGGGCTCGGGGATCCTTTTATAGCGCGAGTAGGTCGGTTCCGCCACGGCCATGGATAGGATCGACGACGAACCGCCGTTCTGTAGTTGTAGGGCGATGTGGCGGCGACGTGCGCTAGTGGACGAGCTTGCGGCGAGCTTGAGCTGCTCCAGGGGGCAGCTGGCGCGCGCATATGGCTCGGGCGGCGCCGTCCATGGCAGGAGCTGCTGTGGCCGGCCGCTAGTGCCCACAGCCGACTTGACGGCGACGCTGTGGAGCTCCAGGGGCGGCTTTGCGGCGAGGGAGGGGGCGGGCATGCTGTCTGTGAGTGGGGAAGGGCCAGAACAAGCTCGGGGAGGCGGCAGTGAGACGCTGCAGCTCGGTGCGCACGCGTGCAAAACGTGTGCTCTGGGCGCGCCCAGAGCACGCATGCTGCATGTTCGGCAAAATGCCACGGCATGCCAGAGGGCTCCAAATCACATAAGGTTTAGCAGGTCTAGGTTAGGGTCATCTAGGAGCTTAGTGGACATGCTGGTTAGGCCATTAGGGCAACTTCATAATGCAAGTCCATAAGCATGCCAAAACTGGCCATGCTCCTAATCTGTTGTATGAAATGCCAAGTGCCTCTAGGCATCTCTTGGGGTGGCCAAAAACACCAGATCCTAGTCTCTTTAGATGTAGGTGATGATGGCAAGGTTAGTTTGGCAAAACTAGAAACTATTTAGTGCAAGTCTTTGAGAAAACCAATTCTGGACATAAACTAAAAGCTATCATTCCATGCACCAAATATACTCCAATGGGTCAACTCTCCTGGACTTAAGGGTTTTGCAGGGTGGTTAATAAGCAAGAGAAAGATCATGGTCATTAGAGCAACAAAAATTAGAGTTGCTGTAGAAAAAGCCAAACTGGACCAGAGAGCAAAAGAGGATGTTTTTCTCAAATTTTTCAAATGACACCAGTGGATTTTTGCACAAGGTTGAATAATATACTCCTACTTACCTCCCCAAATTTTGGTGGAAGTTTTAAAAGAATATTTCAATAGGTTGTAGTGCAAAAGTGAAATCTGGACCAGATTTGAAAACTAGGGGTAGATCTCAAAATCTCCAATGACTAAAAGATATTTTTGCATAAAAGTGATGTTGGGACATCATATGTCATCCCCAAATTTTGGTGGGATTTTTAAATGAATTTATGAAAGGGTTGCAGTGCAAATGTGGCCCTAGAACTCATGAAAAATCATTTTTAAGGAAATAGAGCTCAGGGGAAAATCATTATGCAAATAAATCCACTGATAAAAGAATTGTCTTATACAACTCCAACGTCATTTGAAAAGTTTTTTACTTGGGGTGAAAACTCCACAACTCAGAAGAAAGGAGTGGTTTTGAATCAAGAAAATTCCAGAAAATAAAAATTAAATTTACCAAGGCAAAAATTTTAATCAATAAATCATGGTTAAATTTTTGGGGTGTTACAACTCTACCCCCCTGAAGAAAAAATCTCATCCTCGAGATTTGCTAAGGGTTGTTTTGAAAGATGTTACTCCTATCATCAAAGTAATATCAAAAAAATAACCATCCTATTCATGCAATTTAAAAGTGGCTGCAGTGAACGGGCAATAAGTGATGTAAAACTACAGTGTGGCATACTGGCGTTGCAGGAAAAACTTCCACGGGAAATTTTTTACTATTGGTTACAGTAAATTTAGAATAAATTTCTAAATTACTGAAATACGCTGGTCGTACCCGAGAGCACAGTGCTCTCTCTGGCTGACAGGTGGACCCGGGGTCCACTGTCGGTCTCTTCCTCTACCTCTGGTTCTCTCTTCTTCCTCTCTCTCGTGTGCTTTCCCGCGCTTTCTCCACCAGCGACGTCTAGCTCGTAGGGCATCTAGGCCGTACTGCGGTAGTGCGCGGCATGCTAGCTGCCGGCGCAGCGTGCACTCACCTCGCGCGCCAGTGTGCTGTCGGCACTGCTCGCGGAATCGCCTCCGTACACCGCCAATTGAGCGACGAGCGGCGCTGGTGGACTTCGCCCACCGTACACCAATCTTGAGCTATAAAACGACTGAGGTGCTCCTTTCTTCTTCCTCACACCTGGCCTTGCTTCTCTTCCTCCTTCATTCTCCTTCATTTCTGTTTGCAGGAGCTCGAGACGAGGCTCTAATGGCGGAGGCGATGCCGGACTGGTACGTGATCCTGATGTGCGGAGGGTTGGCGGCATTGCTGGGGTTCTCCGTGCTCCTGTGCGTGATGATCCTTGATGATCGTCGAGATGCTGCCGCTCGAGTGTTAGCTCTCTGCGGTGGCAGTGATCACGAGGATTAGGTGCGGTGTCAGGTGCTAACTGCTGTCAGGGTGCCGGAGGTAACTTGTACCTGAGTAAGCGCCCACTTATCTCTCCTTCAGAGGCTGTGTGAGCCAGGGAGGTGACCAATTAGGTGAAAAATGTATACGGGCATTTGCAATTAGTGCATGTGGTTGAGT
The DNA here is from genome assembly GCA_021605145.1 of Aegilops bicornis. Taxonomy (NCBI): domain Eukaryota; kingdom Viridiplantae; phylum Streptophyta; class Magnoliopsida; order Poales; family Poaceae; genus Aegilops; species Aegilops bicornis. The sequence goes on from CM038672.1 coordinate 645,891,461, forward strand.
GGTTGTGGTGATGCGTCTGCTGTCGTGGTGCTGCGTGAATAAATGTCTATGTCGTGAAGAGATATATGCTACCACAACTTAGGGAAAAAAATCTCACTTCAGGATTTACCGAGAGTGAAAACAGTTAATAAAAATTTACCGCAGTAAAATCCACTCACTTTGTTTGAAACCAAAGATTTAATTCACCACACAAATTTAGGATACCACGCATAAGTTGCAACATATAAATAAATGCAGGGATAAAAACATAGCAGTGACGTCTATAACGACAACGGTAAATGGACAGGGTCCTGAGAAAAAGTCTCTGGAATCGGGGCACACTCTTCTTCTATCGGGGAAAGTGGATTGACTAGCCGATGAATGTGCCTCTCCTGGCCGGGTCTCAGTGGTCTGCCGATAGCGATCTGAGGATTCAAATCAGCGAGGCTCTGGAGATAACCCATCACTCGTTGGGTCAAACGCTCTTGAGCGATGATATACTGGGCAAGGTTAGCCAGTACTGGGTCTCTCTCGATTCGTCCATCGGGAAAAGATGCTACCTCTCCGGGTGTTGCGTGACTCGGAAAGTGATAATACCCTCGATCGCTGGCATAGGGTACCGCGAATCAAAGGCGAGCAAGTGCTTCATACGCAGCAGCTTCTATGGCCATATGCGGAGTTGGCATAGATTTCCCCACGAAGGAAACTTCCGTTGGGTCTTGGTTTGGGTTTGCGGGAGGGATGTGCACCACTGCCCAATATTTCGAGGTCGAAGGGGTGATCTTCGATTTGAGTAACTCGTACTGGGGTGGGTGGGTGGCACTCATGGTACTGCAGGTAAAGTCCCACACAATTTTAACAGAGCTACCTGGAGTTTCCTCTGGAGTTCTCAGATAAATACTAGGGCTCGGCATGGCAAAGAAATGGCTGTGAGAGTTGCGCACCAGGTGAGGGATACTTGGCAAGGTCACGAGGTGGCCTTTTATATAGCATTGGGGCTGGGTTATTTACCGGGGTGAAGGGTAACTAGTTTGTCGAGTCGGCTCCATGGGGTCGGGGTCAATGCTACAGATACACATATCTCACAAAAGTGACGTCTTACCTTGGGTGTCGTCGGGGTGGTATTTGGTAGCTGTGCCCGGAAAAAAATGCAATTGCCTATTAACATATTTATGCACGACTACTATTCAAAACAAAGGCACACAAGCAGGATGCGTTTATTCACAAGGTCACATGATTGTGGACATACTGAGACTCGATACAATTTGAGTGACTTAGTCTACCTCGTTTATATCTAAGCGGGCGTGCCTTGTGGACGTCGAGGCTTCTCCACGGGTTTCACCCTCGGGATTAGCTGGAGGGGGTTGAGGGGCTGCCGGGTCGGGGTAGCGATGATGACCATCCCGGGGATTGTTGGCCACAATCCCGCTGGAGCATGTTCCCAAAAGGCGACGAAGCACTTCTGGGGACATCAAAGTATTTTGGTCGATGGCTAGGGCAGACCTCAAGGACTCGATCGGTTGTCCGAACAATATGATTGGGTTGTCGGCGTCGGGCTCATCTTCTCCTCTTGCCGGGGCTCGGCGTATCAGTTCACCACGAGCTGCGATCAGATCTAGGGTGATTTGATCAAACAGTTCTTCTAGTGCACCTACATAGTGCACTAGATGCAACAAAGCAGGATCCGTCTCGTGATCTCCGTTGGCAACTTGGGGTGGCCTACCATACCCATCACGGCTGGGGTAGTACTAGAATGAGCGATAGTTAACTCTGGGCGACAAGTGCCGGAGTTGAACTATAGCCTCTCGAGCAGCTAGTTGGATGGCTTGTGGCTCAAAGGAAGTTGTCCTTCCGGTGAACCTGTAGGGGCGTTCGGGCGATAGACCCCTACCATAGATGTGCACAGTGGCCAAGAACTGACGGCTCTCACCGCTCATGGGTCCTTGGTACACGACACATTCTGGGGGCTCTTCTAATGCATAGGCACGGCGGGTGAGGTTTGCGAGCACGGTCACAAAACCTCCATGGTTGGTTGCTGTGGTCTCATTGTGCACAATAGGGCCAGACATTATAGCTCGGTTTGGGGAAGAGGCTGTGCTGTGCTGTGTTGAGCGTGCCCTTTTTATAGAAAAAGGGGACGGAGTCTTCCTTCGCATGCTTGCGAATGAGACAATTTAGGTGTTGGTCACTGGCGCGTGATTGACAGGCTAGGCTGATAGGTTGGGCACCGACTGCCAAAAGTGTCGGGGTCACTGTGTGGTTATCTTGCACGAGAAGATTGGCCTGGGTTAGGTTAAGGTCTGGTGGGTTGGTTAACCTAGGTTTTTCAACCTGGCTAAGGTAGGATTAGCCAATGGTCAGCCTGGCTCTGATACCAAGTTTCTCAGGACCGGGTTTTCGGAATATCATTTCCCAGGAAATGGCCCTTGTGCTCACCAGCCCCAGGATTACTGTTAGCTGATGAGACACCAACTTGATACAGAAATTCCAAGAAAAATACAAATGTGTAGTACAAGACCATTCTGGCCTATGAGTACGTAAATGGTTTCTAGTGGCTGATGGCGGAAGCGGTTTGGCGGTAAATGGGATTTCATTTCCCACAGGAATAGCTGACCTGGATAACTCCTATCTTCGCGAGGCTGCTATCACAATTGCGTAGGTTCCGGGGTTGTCATCGCAATGCTCCTCTCCATGCAAGAAATCTGGCCAAGACAATAGCCAGGGACAAGCTAGTGAGTACTTTGAATGTACTCGCAAACATTATGAACACGGGTATAAGATAACAAAATATAATCATGCACTGAAATATTCTATGATCACAACGTCAGTCATAAAATAACATCCATGATGCACGTAAGCAAGTTATTCATATAAAATATGACTATGCCATCAGAGAGTAGGAATAGAATGCACCGATCGGGTGTCTGAAGCGACGCCTCGAAGGGACAATAACATAAAGCATGCCTCAGTCGGGCGTCTGAGCAACAACACATAAAGGGCTTATAATGTAAATAAATAACAAACATGCCACAATCGGGCGTCTGAGCGACACCACATAAAGGGCTTATAATGTAAATAAATAACAAGCATGCCACAGTCGGGCGTCTGAGCGACACCACATAAAGGGCTTGTAAAGTAAACAAATAACAAGCATGCCACAGTCGGGCATCTCAGCGACACCACATAAAGGGCTTATAAATAATTTAATCACAGTGAATATCCAGGAGGTAGAACCGTCCCAGGGATACTCAGTAATACAAATAATGTAAATGGTTAGTCCATAATAATAATAATCATAATCATCATAATTTCACAAGTCATGATCCATGCTCTGGTTTAGAAGTTTCTCCTCCGGAGACCGACACTAAGACCGACACTCGACCCATCCCAGACTGTAGTCCTTAACCATGGACACGGCTATTCGAATAGATTTAACCTCTGCAGAGGGTGTACTATTTACCCACGAGTAATGGATTCCTTTAGTCCATCGGGACTAATTCCATTTACGGTCTTTTAGTTGAAAACACACCTGACTCGCACACACCAGCTTAACTTACCGGTGTCTGGAATCACCCACGACACCTGTCAAGCAAAACTCTAAGTGGGGAGGCTACAACCTCGATTAGCATGGGATCAAATTTATATCGCGTGCTACTAAGGGTTGCCCCCCTCTCGGTCCCAACCGGAAACACCCATGCCCCCGGACCAGGTGGCCTGCCTACCGGATGCAGCCGGTATCTTCCACCGTGGCCTCTCTGTACGGTGTGTGCCAAGAAAGGGGTTGACAATTTATTGAACTGTACCCTACCTGCGGCAGGGACAAGTGGTAGTACGAAACAAGTATGGGGGTTACTGGAACAAGACTCAATCTATGGTCGACTCAGGAGGTTTAAGTATTCCCTGCATGATTAGCATAACAAGTATATTTCAACCAACGAACAGAATCACCACACATCATGCCTCATCATGCCATACCGGACGCAACGTCTCAACAAGGAACTAGGGACAAGCTTGTGTCTACCCAAGACAGAGACTTTCCGGACTTCCTTTCTGTATGCATGAAGGGCATACGAGGGTGATTACTATCACAACGTATCAAATTTCAGTAGCACGGAATCATCAACATGCACCTATGAGTATGTTCATATCATCACATAAAATAACGAAAACTCTGAGACAAGGGGTGTTGTATCCGTATCAAACAACACATGATAATATTATGCTGGGGTTCAGAATGCTTGCCTTCAAGTTGTGGAGAGGCAGGGTGCATTCCAAAACTTTTGAAAGTTTTCTTCTCTCTCCAAAAATCCTATTTTTGAAAATATTCAAATTAACACATAGTTTAAAAATAGTACAAAAAAGTTGTCTGAATTGTTTTCAAATAAATATGAAAATAAACTAGACAGAATTTGAGAAACAACAGAAAAAGAATCAAGTCATTTGGACTTATATTTAAAAAGTTATAGCCAGTCAAAGTTTAGTCAAAAATCTGCTTTTATTAAAAACAGAAAAAGAAAACGTTTCGAATGTGAATAGGCTTTTGGGGCAGAGGAGGCGTACTCTGGGTTTCACGCTTCCACTAATGCCAGCATGGACCGGCGCTGGGTCACTGACAGTGGGTCCAGGGGGCCCACTGGTCAGGTTTGACCAGCCGCCCCCGCCTCCTTCCTCCTCTGGCCGAACAGAGGCGGGGCTCCGGCGATCGTCGCCGGCAATTGGCGGCTCCTCGCGGGGCTCCGAGGGCGGGGATGGATCCGCCAGCCCAGGGCGGTCCTCCCGGTGGTCGTGAGGTTGGTGGGGGTGCAGGGAGTCGCCGGCGGCGAGCTCTGCGGCGGACGGCTTTGGGTTACGGTGGTTCCCGATCGTGTTTGAGAGGCTGGGCAGCTCCGCACGGTCGAGGGGAGTCGTGTGGTGGTGTTGGATGGATGGGGGAGGGCTTGCTCGCGGCTAACGGAGCCGGAGCGTGGCCGCGGCCGAACCGGCCGGAGACGGGGAAGAAAGCTTCCCGCCGTCGATTGCTGGCCGTGGGGGGCACAAGTGGAATGGTAGGAGGTCGCCTGAGTGTCTGGATGGGCTCGGGGATCCTTTTATAGCGTGACTAGGTCGGTTCCGCGGCGGCCGTGGATAGGATCGACGGTGAACCGCCGTTCTGTAGTTGTAGGGCGACGTGGCGACAACGTGCGCTAGTGGACGAGCTTGCGGATGAGCTTGAGCTGCACCAGGGGGCAGCTGGCGCGCGCGTATGGCTCGGGCGGTGCCGTCCATGGCAGGGGCTGCTGTGGCCGGCCGCTAGTGGCCACGGCCGACTTGACGGCGGCTCTGTGGAGCTCCCGGGGCGGCTTTGCGGCAAGGAAGGGGGTGGGCGTGCTGTCTGTGAGTGGGGAAGGGCCAGAACGAGCGCGTGGAGGCGCCAGTGAGACGCAGCGGCTCGGTGCGCACGCGTGCAAAACGTGCGCTCTGGGCGCGCCCAGAGCACGCATGCTGCGTGTTCGGCAAAATGCCACGGCATGCCAGAGAGCTCCAAATCACATAAGGTTTAGCAGGTCTAGGTTAGGGTCATCTAGGAGCTTAGTGGACATGCTGGTTAGGCCATTAGGGCAACTTCATAATGCAAGTCCATAAGCATGCCAAAACTGGCCATGCTCCTAATCTGTTCGATGAAATGCCAAGTGCCTCCAGGCATCTCTTGGGGTGGCCAAAAACACCAGATCCTAGTCTCTTTAGATGTAGGTGATGGTGGCAAGGTTAGTTTGGCAAAACTAGAAACTAGTTAGTGCAAGTCTTTGAGAAAACCAATTCTGGACATAAACTAAAAGCCATCATTTCATGCACCAAATATACTCCAATAGGTCCACTCTCCTGGACTTAAGGGTTTTGTAGCATTGTTAATAAGCAGGAGAAAGATCATGGTCATTAGAGCAGCAAAAATTAGAGTTGCTGTAGAAAAAGCCAAACTGGACCAGAGAGCAAAAGAGGATGTTTTGCTCAAATTTTTCAAACGACACCAGTGGATTTTTGCACAAGGTTGAATAATATACTCCTACTGACCTCCCCAAATTTTGGTTGAAGTTTTAAAAGAATATTTAAATAGGTTATACTGCAAAAGTGAAATCTGGACCAGATTTGAAAACTAGGGGTAGAGCTCAAAATCTCCAATGACTAAAAGATATTTTTGCATAGAAGTGATTTAGGGACATCATATGTCATCCCCAAATTTTGGTGGGATTTTTAAATGAATTTATGAATGGGTTGCAGTGCAAATGGCCCTAAAACTCATGAAAAATCATTTTTAAGGAAATAGAGCTCAAGGGAAAATCATTATGCAAATAAATCCACTGATAAAAGAATTGTTTTATACAAGTCCAACATCATTTGAAAAGTTTTTTACTTGGGGTGAAAACTGCACAACTCAGAAGAAAGGAGTGGTTTTGAATCAAGAAAATTCCAGAAAATAAAAATTAAATTTACCAAGGCAAAAATTTTAATCAATAAATCATGGTTAAATTTTTGGGGTGTTACAGAGGTCTCCGTTAACCCCGTCAGTTCTGGATCCGAGTCCGCATCAGGAGAGGACCCCTCAGCGCCAGCCGAGCAGTAGAGGTTTCGAGTATTCTCAGTTGTCGGGATGGAGTATGGATGTTGTCGTACTAGTCATGATGTTTCGTTTCATGTATGAGGGTAGTTGGACCTGGCATGTTGTTATCTTTCATGTATGAGTCTATGTATAATTATGTTGGACTTTATTTTATTCGCCGTATTTTCTTCGTCTTTTCGGTTTCGCTTTGTTTTTTTGCTGGCTTCTCCCCAGTTTTTGTTGAATGTTTCTCATCCCGGTTGCGTTGACTTGGGAAAAATCATATTATGATGACGCGGGGAGGATGTAGTAGCAACGTTCGCAAGGGTTCTCCTGTTCGGCGTTCCGCACGACAGGCAGGACAATCACCCGAGCCGTACGTTCCACCGCCGCCTCCACCGCCAAATCCGCCCTCGACCGAGCAAATTATGCTTATGTTCGAGGAACGGCAAAACAATGATCTAATGGAAATATTCAGAAGTATTCAAGCAATGGTTGGACAGAGTGGAAATCAGCCTGCCTCTCACTCCAAACTATTTGATTTTTAAAGGACTAAGCCTCCCAGTTTTAGTCAGGCCATTGATCCCTTGGATGCAGATGATTGGTTAAGAACTATGGAAAAGAAACTTGAGGTTGCTCGAACTGATGACGAGGATAAATTTCCATTTGCAACACATTATCTGGAAGGCGTTGTTGCCATATGGTGGGAAAGTGAGAAAGCCATAGGGACTGAGAATGAAGCAATTACCTGGTCAAGATTCAAGGAGCAATTCCGGAAATATCACATCCCTGCGGGAATTAAGAAGACTAAGCAGCGTGAATTTCTCGCGCTCCTCCAAGGAAGTTAGTCTGTGGGAGAATAATTGCAAAAATTCAATCACCTGTCACGTTACTCTCAATATGACGTGGCCACTGAAGAAAGGAAGATGGACCGCTTTCTTGGGGGATTAAACCCGCAACTTCGCTGTGCTCTCAGTGTGTTCAATTTTCCAGATTTCCAAACCCTGGTGAACAAGGCTTTCATTGCTGAAAGGGAACACAAGATCGTGTCAGATAATAAGTCTGCCCATAACGATCACAAACGCAAGTTTGAGCCCAAGAAAGAAATGCAACCAGTGCAGAAGGTTCGTACCTGGCAGCCAACTCCTGTGGCGTACCAGCCCAGTTGGATACAAAATGTTAACAAGACCACCACCCAAGTGAAGAATCACGTGCTCAACCCAGTTATGGAGAATCGCCTGCGCAACAATTCCTGTTATAGTTGCGGACAAACCGGACATTATGCCAAATAGTGTCCCAAGAACAACCAGACCAATGCTACGTTCAAGCCTGAAATCCATTATTTGGAAGCCGGTCCAAGTCAGCACGACGTCACATGATACGTTCATCATGTTTCAGCCGACGAAGCCCAAGAAAATCCCGAAGTCATCATTGGTATGTTCCCTATTAATAACATACCTGCAGTAATTTTATTTGACTCTGGGGCTTCCCACTCTTTTATTTCTCGGAGTTTTATCGCCCAAAACTAATTTCCTTGCTCACTTTTGGGCAAGAATATGCTGGTACATACCCCGAGATCCATTATTCAAAGCAATCTTGTCTGCCGCAATCTGGAAGTTAGTATTAACGAAATCCGTTTCCTGACGTCTTTGATACCGATTGAGTCTGATAAATTGGATGTTATCTTGGGTACGAATTGGCTGACTCAGTACCAAGTATGCATAAATTGTGCGACCCGAGAGGTCAACTTGACCGGACAAGATGGACAAGCTACCAAGTTTATTGCTCGTAGAAGCATACCCTCCAAGGAAATGGTTTTTACAGCAATAGCAGAAATGGAATTAATTCCAGTGATCAGTGAGTTTCCCGATGTATTCCCAGAAGAACTGCCAGGCATGCCACCTGACCGAGAGCTTGAGTTTGCAATAGAATCTGTTCCCGGAACCACACCAATACAGAAGAAATATTATCGAATGCCGTCATCCGAATTGGTAGAGCTAAAGAAGCAGCTCGATGAAATGCTCCAAAAAGGATATATCCATCCCAGTTCCTCGCCATGGGGATCACCCGCTATTTTTGTGGACAAGAAAGATGGCAGTCTTCGTAGATGTGTGGACTACCGACAGTTGAATGATGTCATGATAAAAAACAAATACCCTCTGCCAAGAATTGATGATTTGTTTGATCAGCTTAGCGGAGCCAAGGTATTCTCAAAGATTGATTTGCGGACTGGATATTACCAGCTCAAAATTAAAAAGGAGGATATTCCCAAGACCGCATTCACCACTCACTACGGTCTTTATGAATATACCGTCATGTCCTTCGGCCTCACCAACGCCCCCGCCTTCTTCATGCACATGATGAACAAAGTTTTCATGGATTTCCTTGATAAGTTCATGGTCGTCTTCATCGATGATATACTTATTTACTCAACAAGTGAAGAAGAGCATAAAGGACACCTCCGCGCAGTGCTACAACGACTCCGTGAGCACCATTTGTACGCCAAGTTCAGTAAATGCGAGTTTTGGCTCAAGCAAGTTGGATTCCTCGGGCATGTGCTATCCGCTGAAGGAATAGCCGTCGACCCAAGCAAAGTAAAAGACGTGCTCGACTGGTTGCCACCCGCCACTGTGTCTCAGATCTGGAGTTTTCTTGGATTAGCCGGATACTACCGTTGTGTCATTGAAGGGTTCTCCAAGATTGCTACGCCCATGACGGAGTTGCTTAAAAAGGATAAGAATTTTGAATGGACGTTAGACTGTGAGAAAAGTTTCCCCGAGTTAAAGAAGCGCTTAACAACTGCGCCAGTATTAACACTTCCAGATGTCTACCGCATCTTTGACGTATATTGCGACGCTTCCCGGCAAGGACTTGGGTGCGTGCTTATGCAAGATGGCAAGGTAATAGCCTATGCCTCACGGTAGCTACGACCTAATGAAATAAATTACCCCACTCATGATTTGGAATTGGCCGCGGTAGTTCATGCTTTGAAAATTTGGAGACACTACCTCACTAGAAAAAGGTGCCAAATTTTTACCGACCACAAAAGTCTCAAATACATATTTACTCAGCCAGATTTAAACCTCCGTCAGCGAAGATGGCTGGAGTTGGTCAAGGATTATGATCTTGGAATAAATTGCCATCCGGGTAAGGCCAACGTGGTTGCCGATGCACTCAGTCGAAAGCCGGTCAGTTTGAACGTCATGCTGGAATCTCTGCCTTCCGAACTTAAAGAAGAAATTGCTCAGCTCAACCTGGTCATAGTTGAGGCTGGCCTTGCCAATATTCTGATGGTCACCCCTACTCTGGAGGAATAAATCCGCAAAGCCCAGCCAGGCGATGCCAATCTGCAGAAACACATCAAGTGATCCGATTTCTCGAAGGATCAGTACGGTACCGTCCGATTCAGGGGAAGGATTTGTGTGCCTAATCAAGCTGACCTAAAGCAGAAAATTTTGTCAGGAGCCCACGAATCCTCGTATTCAATCCACCCTGGAGGCACAAAAATGTATGAAGACCTTCGACAAATATTCTGGTGGGATCGAATGAAGAAAGACATTGCTTATTTCGTGGCCTGTTGCGACATATGCAACAAAGCTAAGGCGGAATATCAGAAACCAGCCGGACTTCTCCAACCACTGCCTGTGTCACAATGGAAATGGGATGATGTCTGTATGGATTTCATCACAGGATTACCCATGACCCGACGAGGAAATAATGTGATCTGGGTCATAGTGGATACATTAACCAAGGTGGCCCACTTCCTCCCAGTCAAAACCTCATACAGAGCAGATGAGCTTGCCCGACTGTGTGTATCCAGGATTGTCAGTTTACATGGAGTTCCCCGAACCATCACTACTGACCGAGGTTCACTTTTCACCTCTGCTTTCTGGACCCGTCTCCATCAAGCACTTGGGACGGAATTAAAATACAGCACCGCTTATCATCCTCAGACGGATGGGCAAACGGAAAGAGTAAATCAGATACTTGAAGATATGCTCCGAGCCTGTGTTTTAGCCCAAGGACCACAATGGGAAGATTGCTTGCCGTACGCCGAGTTCTTGTATAACAATGGGTTCCAGAACAGTTTAAAGATGTCACCTTATGAAGCTTTGTATGGCCATAAGTGCCGCACTCCATTAAATTGGTCTCAAACTGGAGACAGCCGTATTTTCGGAACAAATCTCATGCTGGAAGCCGAAAAGCAAGTCAAGGAGATCCGAGACAGATTACAACTGGCCAAATCGCGATAGAAAAGTTATTACGATGCAAAGCACCGGCAAACTAGTTCCGAACCCGGAGAACATGTCTATCTTCGAGTCACACCCATGAAGGGACTAAAAAGGTTCCAAACCCGTGGAAAATTGGCACCCAGGTTTATTGGTCCATTTCACATCATGACACGAGTAGGTGTTGTGGCATATCAGTTGGAGCTGCCTCCGGAACTGTCCGACGTGCACAACGTGTTCCACGTTTCACAACTGCGACGATGCATCTCACCACCCGAGAAAAAGACCGATTTGGCAGAAATAGAGCTGGCAAAGGACTTGACCTACGAAGAGAGGCCAGTGAAAATTTTGGATCAGATGGAAAGAGTCACTCGCAGTAAGTCACGGAAGTTTTACAAGGTTCAATGGATGCATCATACCGAGTCAGAATCAACCTGGGAATCAGAAGAATTTCTAAGGGCATGTTATCCAGAATGGTTTTCCCAAGCAACCGAATATCGAGGACGAGATTCATTCTAAGTGGGGGAGGTTTGTCACAGCCTGGTTTTTGCCCTCTTATCTTTGCTTGATTTTCAGCTGAGTTGATTTTGGATTTGGAGTTTTGAATCATTCCATTTGGACTTGACCACTTGGGTATTCCTTGATTTTCACCCAAGTGTCCCCTCTCCCCCTCAAATCCATCATTTCACCCCTGGCCAACCCAACAATATTGCTTGGAATATTTTTCTTAAATGAAAAATATTCATTTTGCCTCTAAAACCCTAGCTAAACTCCTTGACCTCCAAAGCAACCCTCATTTCTGTTGCCCCAAAAATCCTGAGAAAAATCCCAAATATTCTTTGGACCCTAGGGCACATTTCTGAGCAAAAATATTTCACCACTCTTTGGAGTATTTTTTCTACAGAAAATAATATTACTTCTGGGCTGAAATGGTAGTTTCTATAGCAACTACCTTTTTACTAGCTCCAATGTAGCTGGTTTTCCCTGAGCTTATTCACCTTAGTAAGAGTCAGTAAAACCCCAAAGCTCAGCCCTTGAATCCCTGTGGTTTGACCAGAGTAACTCCCAAAGATTCTGTCCAGTAACTTAACCTCATCACCATCTTACTTCTACTTCACCTGGAACCAAATCGAGCCATGGTAACACCTCAGTTTACTAAGGACTACACGCAAGACATCATGGTTAGTGCATAGGTGGCCTAATGTCACGCCAGACATCAGCGTTTGTCCGAGCGTGCTGGCATGCCAAACGCGCGCTCTACGCGTCGCCAGCGCCTCTGTGGAGCGCGTGCTCGCTGCTCGGCCAGCCAGAGCGTGTCCCCCCTCGCCACCATCCTCGTCTCCACCCCCATAACTCCACCCTGCCGCTCGCCGACGCCGGAGCTCGCCGCAGCGAGCACGGGCACGGTCCGGCCAACGGCACAGTGCCCGCGCACTGTGTTCGTCTCTTTCCCCCTCGTTCCTGTGCTCGTCCGCGCTACACGGTTGCCCGTGACCTCCGTCGCCTTCTCCATCGCCCTCTGGCACCGTTCGTCGCCGGGCGCCAGGGACTAGGGATGAAAACAGAGCGGAAACGGACGGAACTGAGTGCTATCATATTTGTTTTCACATTTTTTTGCAGAAGCGGAAATGAATATAGAAACCCCGGAAATGAATACGGAAACAGATACTACCGGAAACGGACATGGAGCGAATATCAAGCGGATACGGAAACAGAAATAGGCATTGATCGGAACTTAAAACCCCCTTGAATCATAGCGAAATACACACAAAAACAAACAAATTTAATGAGTCATTAACATGGCTACAAAATAATATCATTATGTTAGCAACTTAGCGCAGTATTGTAGTAGTACTGGACAATTGCGTATAGGGTCAAGCTGAGTACATGTGTGGTAGTAGAAGTTGGGCCTAAGATCCATTCTATTATTTGTGTCACTGTGTTCTCTTTGGTGGTTGGGATACAAAGCAGCTATACGTCTATAGTAAAAACAGAAATTCCATATTCACGAAAACGGAAAGTTCCCTTTCCATGCATGTTCCGCCGGAAAACACCGTTCCGTTTTTGTTTCTGTTTCCGCATAAAAAATTCCATTTCCACTTCCGTGTTGCAAATTTATGTTTCTTTTTTCATATTTCCTCTCCGTTTCCATTTTTCCTTCAGAAAAACGAAAAGTTTCCACTCCATTTTCATCCCTACCGGGGACAGGTGTCCTCCAGTGGAGCCCGAGCCGTCCTTGCCGCCCCGCCTATAAAACCCCCCTCCGCAGCCTCCTGGAGCATCGCAACTCACCCCACTCCCTCCTATAGCCACTAGAAGCCGCAGGCCGGCCGGGCAGGCCGCGGGCTGTCGTCCCCGAGCCGAGCTCACCGGCGATCCCCTCTGGATCGTTCCCGCAGCTCCGGCCACTCCCAAGCTAAGGCGACCCCGCCAGGGCCTCCGCCTCTCCTCCGTGAAGCCAACGCGCCTAGCTAGAGCCCCTGGAGCCGCCCCAAACTGCCGTCTTCTTCAACTCCGGCAACCTCCGCCCTCTCTCGCCGCTGGAGAGGACAAATCCGACGCTGTCCGGCCACCGTTAGCCACGTTACGGGTACGGGTAGGTGCGCAAGAACCTTCTCCGTCGATCCCTCCCTCTCGTTTGCCTCCAAGAAGTCTCATCGCCGGCGTGAGCTCCGGCGAATCGCCGTTCCCCTCTATTTTCCCTCTCCCCTCCCTCCGGCCTGACTAGCGGGGCCCGCTAGTCAGCCACTCACTACGCGCGCAAAGCGGTATGAGTGGTGGCACCCCGGGAGAGTACGCCTTCGACGTCACCCCCCTCTGTGTTTCTTTTTCAAATTGATATAAATTCCAGGAGACTTCAAATGGCCATAACTTTTATTCTACAAGTCCAAATGCAGTGATTCTTTTTGAATCGTGTTCTATGTCCAAAAATCTACAACACGCAAAAGATGGGATTTTTCCTTGCTGTCTAGATTTTCTGGCAATTTTCAGAAGGTTTCTTGATATTTTCATTTGTGGTTTTTGAATTTTTTCAGAGGAACCAGCTTGTCTTGAGGATCACCAGGAGCTTTTGAACCTCATCGGTGCTAAGGCAAGCCACAAAGAATATTTTCATGGTGCCACTTCAACATTTATGATTTTCATACTTGAACTTATGAATATTGATGCATTTAAATTAGTTATATAATAAATATATTCTACTATATGCTTGTTATGTTAAAATACTTGAACTTCAGAATGTTTGAAGTAAATATTATTGGCAAGATAAGGAGAACTTAGTTGCGTGTGATAAATAAATAATATGGTCATAGAGTTTGATGAGTAATTTAAATATTAGTTTTGCATGAGGTATAATGATGATAATGCTTGAAATAGTTCTGGTATGAGTAAAGAGAGGTTTTAACCAGTATAGTAGCCTGCGTGGTTGGTGGAATAACACAGTGGGGTGGTTAATAAGTCTACTGCACTGGCGGCTCATCGAGCGTCGAGGTGAGGCTCGATGAATTTATTTGGGTAGCGGAAGCGAATATTTACAAGGACTAATCCGTGGGTCGACGAGATGCATCGGGATTCCTCTAGGTGTCGGACTCGCTATCGAACTCTTCATCCAAGAGATCGCCGTCGACAAGATCTGGCCAAATCAACAAGCCGTGTGAGTACTATGAAAGTACTCGCAAGACAGTTCGGACAAAAGATACAACAAATGGAAGCATGAATGCGACATAGTTAATCTTAACAATGCTCAATTAAAGCAGTATAGGAAAATAATTAAAATGGGAGTCGGCGGTAGTCCGCTCGAAAACCCAAGGAGGCAAACTTAAAAACGATCGGGTGTCTGAAGCGACGCCTCGAAAGGTAAATAAGTAAGCAAGATATTGCCACAGTCGGGCGTCTGAGCGACACCTCATAAAGGGCTTATATTGAAATAAAAATGCACGCAGCGCAAATGGACGTCTCGAGCGACATCACGTAAAGGGCTTATAATAAAAATAAGTAACATCAATGCATGATCGGACGTCTGAGTGACATCTCAGAAAGGGCTTATAAGAAAAATAAGTAACGGCAATGCCGCAGTCGGACGTCTGAGCGACTTCACAGAAAGGGCTTATAAGAAAAATAAGTAACGGCAATGCCGTAGTCGGACGTCTGAGCGACATCACAGAAAGGGCTTATAATAAAAATAAGTAACAACAATGCCGCAGTCGGACATCTGAGCGACATCACAGAAAGGGCTTATAATAAAAATAAGTAACAGCAATGCCGCAGTCGGATGTCTGAGCGACATCATAGAAAGGGCTTATAATAAAAATAAGTAACATCAATGTCATGATCGGACGTCTGAGCGACATCACGTAAAGGGCTTTCATCACAAAGATATAGCACTCATAATAAATATTCAACACATGAATTTAAACGGGTTAGTCCATCCACAGGAATAAACATTTAACCGGACTTAGTACTCTTGTGATTCACCGGAGTATCTGTCACCAAAACGGACACTTGTCAGGATAAGATAATACAAAACTTGGACATGGATAAGATGATTCGAGGATTTATGACTCTGCAGAGTTTGTACTAAAATTACCCACAGCCAACGGATTTCCGTAGTCCTGAATGACTTGTTTCGTTTTATGGTATTTCAGAAGAAACACAGCTAACGAGTACACACCCATCCTACCTCACGATGCCAGGAATCACCCCAGACGTCGTCCAAGAAAAACTTTTGAGACGGGGAGATCACAATCTCGAATAGCATGGGATCAAATTTATATTCTCGCGCTCTAAAGGGGTGCCCCCCTCTCGGTCCCAACCGGAAACACCCATGCCCCCCTGACTGGATGACTGGCTTTAATCCAGGGCCATGGAACCATCATCACGGCCTCTCCATTTGGTGTGTACCAGGAAAGAGGTTTGCTACTTACTAAGCCATATCCCTTGCGGAAACATGTGGTAGTACGGGAAGGAAAATGGATGGGAACCGAACTGATACGGGTTGACACTGAAGTCAAATAGTATGGCATAAGACTGGCATGCTACAACACTACCATCTTACCCATCCTCATGCCAACACATGGCCGTGCACATTCACATCCAACACGTATGGATTATTGAACTCACTTGCCTCAACTTTGCATGAAAAATAACATTCATCGGTATGCTCTCAAACATGCCATGAAACTACTTAATGCAAACCTGCTAGAACACTCATCATATCAAAATTTCAAACATGCTTGCCTGGTTCAGAGTAGTCGGAGCCTAGCTCGGTGAAGTTTGCGGTCCCGTCACCTCCTTCGGTATCTACGGTATAAAGAAAACATACGCGCTAACGTAAATAGCATGAGGTAAACAAAAATTACTCCAAATATTTTTCAAATAAATCTTATAAAAAACTAGACAAAATTTTAAAGAGGACAGAAAAAGAATCAATCAAAAATACTTTTCTGATTAAAAGTTATAAGAGTTTTGGTCCAAGGACCCATCTGTAATGAAACAGAAAGTTTCCAAGGGGTTCTGCGGAAAAGTCCAGATAACGTTTCGTTTAAAAGAAACAGCTGAGAGACTGACAGGCGGGCTCCACCCATCAGGTTTGAATTTTCAAATGAGGGAAAACAGAGCGCGACGGCGGCGAGAGGTGCGGTGGTCGCTGGCGGCGATCCACGGCGAGGTATGGTTATCGGGGTGTACCTTCGTGATCAGTGCACCCTTCCGTGCCTGTGGGTGGTGGCAGATGTCGTCGGCGAGCATCACGTCGACGGCGGCCCTTGCTCCGGCGGACGGCGGTTCGGACGGTCGTGGATCTCGCCGGAGAGAGCTGCGGGGCCAAAATTGAGGTGGGGGTTATCCTACTAGAGGTGGTACGAGGCTACGGGTGAAAGTAGGGCGGCGGAGGAGTTCTCACCGGAGAGAACGATGCCGGAGCCCGAGGCGGACGGAGGTGGCCGGAGTTGAGGAAGAAAGGCCCCTCGAGGCCTCTCCAGTGGCTAGGCGGGGTCTGGTGAGGTGGTGGAGTCGTGCGGAGGCAAGAGCAAGCTCGGGGTGCTATATATAGCCGACCCGAGTCGGTTGCCGTGAACGGATAAGTCCGGCGAGTTGACTACGGCGGCGCTGTGGCTGGACGGTCAGCTTAGGAGCTTGAGCATCACCTAGGAGGAGTGTTGGAGCCGTTCCCGTGTCCAACTCAGCACGGGAGGGCTGGTTACGGTCTACCCTCGACGGAACGGCCGCACGGCCCGTCGGCGCCAGAGAGCGCGCTCTGCGCTTGCCAAGCCACGGCGATGGTGCCGCATTCGTGCGTTGGCAAGGAGGTGGCCACGCGGAGCCACCAGGACGCTTGGGCGGTACCGGAAGGCATTGCGCCGCGGTTTTGCCCCCTGTCGCCCGTTACGGTGGTGCAGCCGCCGCAAAGCACGCCGGCGCAGGCGGGCCAGGGCGCCACCGATGCCAGGAAGGCGCCAAACGCTCGTGTGAAGCTCCGGACAAGAGGGATAGGCTGCGAGCAACGTGCCAAGGGCACTGTGGACTCGTGATTGAAGTTACTGACGGAGATCGACACTGAACTTATGAATTTTCTGAAAGTGAATAGTACTAGTGCATGCAAGGTGTTCGACAGAATGATCTAGGCATGTAGGGATTTTTCCTTGGGCTGGTTTTTGGTGGAGGGGCCTCTCATTGCATCTAGAGGCTGCCCGAATATTTGTGGAATTTTTGGAGTAGTGTAGATATGAATTTCACCAAATTTGGCAAATCTGGTCCAAACTTGCAGGGACTATAATTTGAAATTTTTGAACAGAAGAGGAGTGGATCTTGATAGTTCTAGGTTGTGGGTACCAAGGACTATCCAAGGGAGTTGGTTTGAGGTAAAAATTCAAATGCATTAAGGCACTTGTTTTGCAAATTACCTAGGCTCAAAATAATAGACAGAAAAGATTTGGGAGAGAATTAATTGAAATAAAAATTCAGAAGAGAGTTGAACTAGTAGAGATAGAGTGTTTGGATTTCCCAAAGTGGAAGGAGATATATTTGGGAAGATTTTACCATGTGGTGTATGGCCAAACCATATATGATCTCAAATGTGGGAGAGGATGAAAAACTCCTAGAGTTTCTTTTTGAAAGAGAAATAAACTTCAAATTTTTTTTCTTTAATCCTTGAGGAGAGAGCAATCAGAGGAAAAATTTAAAAACCAAACACCAGAGTTGAAGGAGATGCAAAAACTAAAATATTTTCTAGAGGGAAAAAGCTTTTGATAGAGATTTTTGGAAGGGTTTTGGTGACCTCCTTCAAATCCAACAAAATTTTGAAGAAAACCAAAGGAAAAATTTTGGAGTGTCACAACACCTACCCCCTTAGGAAAAATCTCGTCCCCGAGATTCTAGTTGATCCTCAAATAATTGTGGGTGCTCCGCTCGAAGGAAATCATCTCTTTCCCAAGTGGCTTCACTCTCGGTGTGGTTGCTCCACTGAGCTTTGAACAACTTGATGGTTTTCTGTCGTGTCCTCCTTTCTGATTCTTCCAAGATTTTTATCGGATGCTCCCGATACGTAAGGTCTGGTTGCACGTCAATGTTTTTATGGGGTAGCTATTTCTCTGGGTTGCTTACGCACTTCCTCAATTGGGAGACGTGGAATACGTCGTGGATGTCGGATAATTCTTCGGGTAAGTCTAGCTGGTAGGCCACCGTGCCCCTTCGTGCTACTATGCAGAAAGGTCCGATGAATCTTGGTGCTAGCTTCTCTTTAATCTTGAATCGGTGTAGGCCTCTCATGGGTGATACTCGTAGGTACACAAATTCACCGGGTTCAAAATGGACTCCACGATGCTTCTGATCGTAATAACTCTTTTGTCGACTTTGGGCTGTCTTGAGTCGGTCCTTAATTACCTTGACTTTATCTTCACCTCTTTGAGCAGGTCCGGGTCAAGATATGACTGTCTCCTGCTTCCGACCAATTTAGCGGGTACGACATCTTCGTCTGTGACAGAGCTTCAAATGGTGCCATTTGCAGGCTGGGTGATAGCTGTTGTTATATGCGAATTCTGCGTATGGTAAGCTCTCCTCCCAACTGGTCCCATAGGTGAGGACACATGCTCTCAAAGCATATCTTCTAGAATCTGGTTTACTCGCTCACCTGCCCATCCGTCTGGGATGGTATGCGGTCTTGAATGTCAGCTGAGTTCCCAGAGCTTGTTGTAAGTGATCCCAAAACCGGGAGACGAATTGAGTGCCTCTGTCCGAGATTATTTTCTTTGGGACTCCATGTAGGCAAACGATACGGGAGAGGTAGAGCCTAGTTGCTTCTGAGTGGTGTGTGTTGTCTTCACGGGAATGAAGTGAGCTACTTTAGTCAGTCTATCTGTGATTACCCATATGGCATCATGTCCGTGTCGCGACCGAGGTAGTCCAACAATAAAATCCATTCCAATCTCGTCCCATTTCCACTCGGGTATCTTATTCGGTTGCAATAGCCCGACCGGTTTCGTGCTCGGCCTTGATGCGTTGACAAGAGTCACAACATGCAATAAACGTGGCTATGTCTCTTTTTATACCATGCCACCAAAATGTTTCCTGAAGATCTTTGTACATTTTTGTTCCTCCAGGATGGATTGAATATGGAGCGGTGTGGCCTTCAGCCATGATTTGCTGTTTAAGGTCATGGATATTTTGTACGCAAAGCCTATTCCCGTACCACAATATTCCTTGCTCATCAATAATGAATTGCCTTGCCCAACTTCATCTTCCATTTTATGCCTTCAATGCTGGGGTGTCCACGTTGAGCCTCTTTAACCTTCTCTATCAGGGTAGGCTGTACTTCCAAGTTTAACAAACTGCCTTCGGTGACCGCCATCAGGTTGTGCTTTGCGAATTCCTGCTGGAATTCAGGTCTTAAGTCTGGCATGCCGTCGTTGTCCGGACTGGGATTCCGACTCAGAGCATCTGGTACAACATTTGCCTTGCCCGGGTGGTAGTGGATCCCAACATCATAATCCTTTACTAATTCCAACCAGCGTCGCTGCCGTAAATTTAGTTCTGGTTGTGTGAAAATATACTTGAGGCTTTTGTGGTCCGTGTATATTTCACAATGATTACCAAGTAAAAAGTGTCTCCATTCCTTGAGTGCATGAATAACTGCTGCTAATTCCAGGTCATGGGTAGGGTAATTTTCCTCATGCTTGCGAAGTTGTCTGGAAACATATGCGACAACCGTGCCCTCTTGCATCAATATGCACCCGAGGCCCTTTTGAGATGCGTCACAAAATACCTCAAAATTTTTGTGTATATCTGGCACAATTAAATGCAGGTCTTTGTCGCTGGTTTCCTCTTCAGTTCTTGGAAACTTTTCTCGCAAGCTTCCGTCCATTAAAACTTCTTGTCTTTCTTGAGTAGTTGTGTCATTGTCTTTGCTATGGTGGAGAATCCTTCAATAAATCTTCGGTAGTATCCTGCCATACCCAAGAAACTTCGTACATCCGTCCACTGGCCGGGCGGCTTCCAAATGGCACGGCCTTGAATTTTTCCGGTCTACGGCAATACCTTCTTGAGTCAAGATGTGGCCCAGAAAACCTACTTGCTTTAGCCAAAATTCACACTTGCTGAATTTAGCGCATAACCGATGTTTCTGAGTTCTCCTAGTACAATCCGGAGATGTTCAGCGTGTTCTTCTGGTGTTTTGGAGTATACCAGAATATCATCGATAAATACCACAACAAACTTATCCATAAACTTCATGAATACTTTGTTCATGAGGTGAAAAAAATATTCGGGGGTTTGTTAGTCCGAATGGCATCACGGTGAACTCGTACAATCCGTATCTGGAGGTGAAAGCGATCTTGGGAATATCCTCGGTTCGTACCTTCGGTTGATGATATCCCGATCTCAAGTCAATCTTTGAGAACACCTTGGCCTTAGCGAGTTGATCGAATAAATCATTTATTCGCGGCATCGGATATTTGTTCTTGATTGTGACCGTGTTTAGCGCTCGATTGTCTATGCACAATCTCAGTGTTCCATCCTTCTTTTTGGCGAATAAAATTGGTGAACCCCAAGGTGAGGAACTGGCTCGTATGTACCCTTTTTCCAACAGTTCCTTTATTTGCTTCTTTAGTTCCACCAATTCGGATGGTGCCATTCTATATGGTTTCTTGTATATGGGGGAGGTTCCGGTGCTAGCTCAATGCTGAATTCAATCTCTCTATCCGGTGGCATGCCCGGTAGTTCTTCGGGAATACATCTGAAACTCACACACCATCGGGCACTTTGCTCAATTCAGAAATATCTACCTTGTTCAATTTCGGTTGCCGGCATATTTTTCTTTCCTTGGCTGAAACCTTTATGGTCTTCCCGTGGTAATGGGCGAGAATTACGGTCCTGTTGAAGCAGTCAATAAAACGTTTGTTGGTGGTTAACCAATCCATCCCTAAGATGACATCCAGTCCTTTATTTTCCAATACGATAAGATTTGCGTGGAACTTCAATCCTTCAAACTCGACAACCACATCCTGGCAATAATTCTGGGTAACTTGCTTGATTCCAGGGGACTTGACGATCATAGATTTTCCCAAGGGAAGCATCGAAAAATTATTTTGCAAAGCAAAACTTTTCGAAACGAACGAGTGAGAAGCTCCATAATCAAACAAAACCATGGCAGGTATTGTGTTGACAGGAAACGCACCGAGTCACGATATCCGGGGCATTATGTGCTTCCTCTTTGGTCACGTGGTTCAGATGACCCTTCCTGTGGTTGTTATTCGGGTTGAAATTGTTGCGCTTTGGTGCCGAATTATTGCCTCCGTTGTTCGGCTTTGGGGCCGAGTTCCTTGGCTTGGGGCACTGCTTGGCATAGTGCCCTTCTTCTCCACAAGCGTAACAGGTAACGCCTGGGTGGTATGTGAACTCCTTGTCCCTTGCGTGGAAATTCTTGCTTGGGCGTGAGACGTTCGTCGTGGGTTTGGGTGTCCAGTTTTTCTGAACGTCTGTCTTGCTGCGGTGGTTGCGAGTGTGTTTAGACTGGTCCCTCTTCCGTTTACGGAAATCTTCTAAGCTGCGTCTCTCATTTTCCAAGGTAATGGCCTTATCTACCAGCGTCTTAAAATCTGGAAATGTGTGTATGACCAACTGACATTTAAGCGCGGGTGTCAGTCCGTCTAGGAACTTCTCCATCTTTTTGTTTTCTGACATTCGTTCCTCGTTATGAAGCGACACAGCAGGGTAAACTGACTGTTATATTCGGACACTGTCATTGTTCTTTGCTTGAGGTCATCAAATTCTCTCTTTTTGATCTTCACCAGACTCTTAGGAATATGTGCCCCACGAAAACCTTCTTTAAATTCCTCCCATGATATATTATTTTCGTTGGGGTGCATGTGTAGGAAATTTTCACACCACGATGCGGCTGCTCCAAAGGAGATAGTGCGGAGCATAAATCACTTTCTCAAGGTCTGAACACCGGGCGATAATTAATTTTCTCTCCATGTCTCAAGCCAGTCCTCGGCTTCCAGAGGTTTGTCGGTGTGAGAAATTGTTTGGGGACGCGTCTTACGTAGCTTCGGATAACTTGGATTGCTACCGACATACTGTCTACGGTGATTCCCCATATTGATGACTTGGTTCAGTATTTCTGATGTTGCTGCTGACTTTGTTCATAAAGACGGCACATCTGGGAAAGTGCCGTTTCACCGTCTCCTGTTGACTTGTCATCCTCGTGTGAAATTGTTGCACTGGGGTGTGCCATAATTTTCCTCTGTCGGAGTTGGCATGGAGCTGGCCCAAGGACGAGACATAATTTACTCTGGGATATATTTTGAAACACTCATAAGAAAGTGGAAAAAGTCGCAAGAATTAATTCCATAAACGCATAAGGATGGCAAATAAATTAAAAGCCCAAGATTTTTTTTAAGAAACAAGTCGATTGCGCATGGAGAAGGACTGCTCATTACATATCTTACACGCACGCAGTAATTATACAATACATCACTCAGGATATGCGTACATAAATCCTGACATGTTATTTAGTCTAGTGCACTCCTCCAGATCCTACATGATGCGCAAAACAAACTACTTCTCACAACCTATTTACATATAAACATATCGCATAAGTCGGTACATCGCATGGCGGCTAAGCGTACTTAGTCGGAGATGGTAAGGATTTCCCTTGGCCTGCCAAGGGTGAGGCGTAGAGAGGCTGGGGACTCAACCTCCTCTTCGGAGATAGGCTCCAGACGAGAGGTGCTGCACGGAGTTGGTGGAACGGGTGCCCTGTGTGGGACAACTCGAATCTGAGCGGGCACGAGGGGTGGTGCAGAATGAACCGGAGTAGGTGCAATGACATGGTTGAATTCCTCCGTGGTAGGAAGGCGACGAGTAGCGGTGCGAGCAGTAGGAGCGAAGATGCTGATGAAGAGACGAAAGTCAGTGGCGGTGCAGCACGC
Source organism: Aegilops bicornis (assembly GCA_021605145.1). Lineage (NCBI taxonomy): Eukaryota > Viridiplantae > Streptophyta > Magnoliopsida > Poales > Poaceae > Aegilops > Aegilops bicornis. Next base: position 645,914,665 of record CM038672.1, read on the forward strand.
AGGAGCTCCCTCCTATTGGCGGCACAGCCATGGACTGAGTCCATGCGGGCAGCTACAAACTCGTCCACCAGGTTGTCGAAGGCTGCCTCCAAAGCCCGGAGATACTCAATGAACATCTCAAAAGCTTCGTCCCGTTCTCCTCTGGGGCAAGAGAACGCCAGAGTGGCAGGTGTATGGCACGTGACATGGCAGGTAGCGGTAGCGACGAGTCTTCATTGAAGGCAGGATATCCCTGAGACGGGCTATCCCCTCACGGGCTGCCATCTGTAGCGCGTGCTTCTCTATGGGCATGGCTCTCCCCACGAACCGGTAACCCTCAACTCGTCCTCTCTTGAATTCCACCGCGGCTTGGTGCATGGTTAGACGGTCATTGACCTTGTGCTGAGAGAGAGAGGAGACTGGCGACATCCGGCCCCATCGCGACTTGGACGATGAAGGAGAGAAGCTTGACAAACCCATCGGGCATGTTGGTGAACATCCGAGACTCGCGATCGTTGCTGGCCATCTACAAAAGTAGGCAAAAATCCTGAGTAGTCAAATCATAAATTTATGCCGATCATTTAAATTGACTACATTTGTAAAAAAATAACTAGCTCTATTATGCTAATAACCGATTAGCGATCGCACCTAGTGGCTTCCTACAGTCAGCTGGCTCGGTACCAAGCTTGTCACGACCGGATTTTCAATAAAAATATTTATTGAACAACCGACCCATGAAATCCAATATGAGGATAAATCCCCCATATCGGTAGACAAAACTTGGATACAAGAATCCAAAGAGCATTACAATATTACAAGGGTCGGACTAAAGATGCCCAACCAATTATTACAACACGCCAATAATTATACATGATGGCGGATATGGCACAAGGTATAGGGTGGAAATACTACTGACTTGGAGTATGCGTGGTTGGTGGAATAACACAGTGGGGTGGTTAATAAGTTCATCAAGATCGGGCGGCTCATCGAAAGGCCGAGGTGAGGCTCGATGAATTTATTTGGGTAGCGGAAGCGGATAATTACAAGGACTAATCCAGGGGTCGACGAGACTGACCGGGATTCCTCTAGGCGTCGGACTCGCTATCGAACTCTTCATCCAAGAGATCGCCTTCACAAGATCTCGCCAAATCAACAAGCCAGGTGAGTACTATGGAAGTACTCGCAAGACAGTTCGGACAAAAGATACAACAAATGGAAGCATGAATGCGACATAGTTAATCCTAACAATGCTCAAATAAAGCAGTATAGGAAAATAATTAAAATGGGAGTCGGCGGTAGTCCGCTCGAAAACCCAAGGAGGCAAACTTAAAAACTATCGGGTGTCTGAAGCGACGCCTCGAAAGGTGAATAAATAAGCAAGATATTGCCACAGTCGGGCGTCTGAGCGACACCTCATCAAGGGCTTATATTGAAATAAAAATGCACGTGCGCCGCAGTCGGACGTCTGAGCGACATCACAGAAAGGGCTTATAATAAAATAAAGTAACATCAATGCCGTAGTCGGACGTCTGAGCGACATCTCAGAAAGGGCTTATAAGAAAAATAAGTAACGGCAATGCCGTAGTCGGACGTCTGAGCGACTTCACAGAAAGGGCTTATAAGAAAAATAAGTAACGGCAATGCCGCAGTCGGACGTCTGAGCGACATCACAGAAAGGGCTTATAATAAAAATAATTAACAGCAATGCCGCAGTCGGACATCTGAGCGACATCACAGAAAGGGCTTATAAAAAAAATAAGTAAGTAACAGCAATGTCAGCAATCGGACGTCTGGCGACATCACGTAAAGGGCTTATAATAAAAATAAGTAACAACAATGCCGCAATGGACGTCTGAGAGACATCACGTAAAAGGGCTTTCATCACAAGGATATAGCACTCATAATAAATATTCAACACATGAATTTAAACGGGTTAGTCCATCCACAAGAATAAACATTTAACCGGACTTAGTACTCTTGTGATTCACCGGAGTATCTGTCACCAAAACAGACACTTGTCAGGATAAGATAATACAGAACTTGGACATGGATAAGATGATTCGTGGATTTATGACTCTGCAGAGTTTGTACTAAAATTACCCACAGCCAACGGATTTTCGTAGTCCTGAATGACTAGTTCCGTTTATGGTATTTCGGAAGAAACACAGCTAACCAGTACACACCCATCCTACCTCACGATGCCAGGAATCACCCCAGACGTCGTCCAAGAAAAACTTTTGAGACGGGGAGATCACAATCTCGAATAGCATGGGATCAAATTTATATTCGCGAGCTCTAAGGGGTGCCCCCCTCTCGGTCCCAACCGGAAACACCCATGCCCCCTGACCGAATGACTGGCTTTAATCCAGGGCCATGGAACCATCATCACGGCCTCTCCATTTGGTGTGTACCAGGAAAGCGGTTTGCTACTTACTAAGCCATATCCCTTGCGGAAACATGTGGTAGTACGGGAAGGAAAATGGATGGGAACCGAATCGATACGGGTTGACATCAAGTCAAATAGTATGGCATAAGACTGGCATGGTACAACACTGCCATCTTACCCATCCTCATGCCAACACATGGCCGTGCACATTCACATCCAACACGTATGGATTATTGTACTCACTTGCCTCAACTTTGCATGAAAAATAACATTCATCGGTATGCTCTCAAACATGCCATGAAACTACTTAATGCAAACCTGCCAGAACACTCATCATATCAAAAGTTCAAACATGCTTTCCTGGTTTAGAGTAGTCGCAGCCTAGCTCGGTGAAGTTTGCGGTCCCGTCACCTCCTTCGGTATCTACGGTATAAAGAAAACATACGCGCTAACGTAAATACCGTGAGGTGCACAAAAAATACTCCAAATATTTTTCAAATAAATATGATAAAAAACTAGACGAAATTTTATAGAGGACAGAAAAAGAATCAATCAAAAATACTTTTCTGATTAAAAGTTATAAGAGTTTTGGTCCAAGGACCCATCTGTAATGAAACAGAATGTTTCTGTGGGGTTCTCATGGAAAAGTCCAGATAACGCTTTCGTTCAAAAGAAACGGTGAGAGATCGACAGCGGGCTCCACCCGTCAGGTTTGAATTTTCAAACGAGGGAAAACAGAGCGCGACGGCGCCGAGAGGTGCGGTGGTCGCCGGCGGCGATCCACGGCGAGGTATGGTGATCGGGGTGTACCATCTTGATCAGTGCGCCCTTCCGCGCCTGTGGGTGGTGGCAGAGGTCGTCGGCGAGCACCACATTGACTGCGGCCCTTGCTCTGGCGGACGGCGGTTCGGACGGTCGTGGATCTCGCCGGAGAGAGCTGCGGGGCCAAAATTGAGGTGGGGGTTATCCTACTAGAGGTGGTACGAGGCTACGGGTGAAAGTAGGGCGGCGGAGGAGTTCTCATCGGAGAGAATGATGCCGGAGCCCGAGGCGGATGGAGGTGGCCGGAGTCGAGGAAGAAAGGCCCCTCGAGGCCTCTCCAGTGGCTAGGCGGGGTCTGGTGAGGTGGTGGAGTCGTGCGGAGGCGAGAGCAAGCTCGGGGTGCTATATATAGCCGGCCCGAGTCGGTTGCCGTGAACGGATAAGTCCGACGAGTTGATTACGGCGGTGTTGTGGCTGGATGTGCGGCTTAGGAGCTTGAGCATCGCCTAGGAGGAGTGTTGGAGCCGTTCCCGTGTCCAACTCAGCACGGGAGGGCTAGTTACGGTCTGCCCTCGACGGTACGGCCGCACGGCCCGTCGGCGGCAGATAGCGTGCTCTGCGTGTGCCAAGCGACGGTGATGGTGCCGCATGCATGCGCTGGCAAGGAGGTGGCCACGCGGAGCCACCAGGACGCTTGGGCGGCGCCGAACGGTGTTGCACCGCAGTTTTGCCCCCTGTCGCCCGTTACGGTGGTGCAGCCACCGCAAAGCACGCCAAATAAGAAGCGTGGCTGTGGCGCCACCGACGCCAGGAACGCGCCAAACGCTCGTGTGAAGCTCCGGACAAGAGGGATAGGCTGCGAGCAACGTGCCAAGGGCACTATGGACTCGTGACTGAAGTTACTGACGGAGATCGACACTGAACTTCTGAATTTCTGAAAGTGAACAGTACTAGTGCATGCAAGGTGTTCGACAGAATGATCTAGGCATGTAGGGATTTTTCCTTGGGCTGGTTTTTGGTGGAGGGGCCTCTCATGGCATCTAGAGATGCAAAAACTAAAATATTTGCCAGAGGGAAAAAACTTTTGATAGAGATTTTTGGAAGGGTTTTGGTGACCTCCTTCAAATCCAACAAAATTTTGAAGAAAACCAAAGGAAAGTTTTTGGAGTGTCACAGCAACAAGATAACATTGCATAATTCACATATATAATGTCTTGCAACAAGATGGCATTGCATAATTCACATATATGGTAATTAGACACTAAACAGGTGGCATTCACACAAAGCATGTCTAAACTAAGCAAATGACATAGCAATGCAAGATACCATCATACGATATGAGTAACATAACCCCGCCAAGTTAGCGCATGCACCTCGTGGGGAAATATGACCGGGTCATCTGTCTCTCAATCCTCCTCCGAGGAGCTATTGGTAACGGACAAGACATGCGCTTCACGATAGCATTGTTCCGCTCTCAAGACCTTTTTTCCACTACATATTTTTCCATGACCGTGCCGAATGGCTGATGCACACGAAGAGTAATTGAATATACTAAAATTGTTGACAAATTTAACACATAATAAAAAAATGATGGCATGATATAATTCACATATAAGATGACTGGCTAACCAGGGTGGCATATCAAAATTCACATATATGATGCCTGGCTAGACAAGATGGCATTGCATGATTCACATATACGATAAAGAAACAAAACAGATGGCATTGACACAAAGCATGTCTAAACTAAGCAGATGACATATTTAATGTATACAGTAAGCAATGCAAGGCACCATATGCATGATATTACCAACATCAAGATGCCAAGTTAGAGCGAAGACCTCATGGGGTAAATAGGAGTGGTCTTCTTCTTACGAAACCCCCTCAGAACAGTTATCTTCCTCTTGATTACGATCCGAAATGGGTGGAGGGGGGGCTGCCTTTGCACCCACCATGGAACGACGTCTGCATGAAATTTTATTGCCACGCAAGGCTCGTCTCTTTTGCTCTACATGATCAGTTCCATTGTGTACAATAACTGGCATGCATAGGAATAAAACATAGTGAGATTATGTAAGGAGTGCATGCATAAATCCAGAGTGATGCTAGCAAACTATGGATAGACCAAAAACCAATGATAGCAGGCAGATAATAGCTTTAGTTAAAAATACAGATAATGGCTCCTTTAATTTTTGTTTGCACCCAACATGAAACTCATAGTAGACACCGGAGATTAACCAGATAGTAGACAAATAGTACTGATTGCTGCCCCAATATGTACCCCACAACCATTTAAAAACTCAAGTTTCAGCATTAGTTTGGACCTGACTCGAGTCTAATAGGTGAACACGATGATAATGTAGCATGTCATCATATTAAGCGGCGCATAACGAAGCGGAACACGGAAGAGTGCGACCTCTCTTGCGGACCCGTAGTCCTCAAGGTCATCTGCTTTCGATTGATGATGGTAATGCAGTTGTGGCTGCGGCCAAGGGGAAGAAGATCCGAGGCGGCGAAAGACAGTTTGGAGACCGGATCCTCGCTGTGGTGAACCCTTCCGTCGTTGGAGCAGCCGAGCTGGGTGGAACACAACAACAGGAGCAGGACAAACCACACAAGGTTTTCTTTGACACATATCTGTAACATAAGTAATTGAGTAAGGGCTTGTTTGAATTTGAGGATTCTAACAATGCAGGGATAGGAAATAGACAGGAATAGGATAGGAATGCACGTGCAAAACAGAGAATTTAAAAACACAGGATTTCTACCAATCTGGGTGTTTGATTCACAACAATTGGAAGATCACAGGATGCAAAAAAGCATGGTGAGATTAAGTCAAACCACAAGAAAATGTACGGTTATAATCATTGTTGTGGAAATCGTTAACCGGTAGCTGCTCGGTTGGCTGGCGAGTAGGGGATTAATTGGCTAATTGGTAAGTTAATCGGTCATTTAATGAATTAATCGGATGATTTATTGGTTTATCGGCTACTCGGTGACCCTACGAGTAGGGATTAATTGGCAAGTTAACTGGTTAATCGGATGAATTCTTGAACAGGGGTTATAATGCTATTATGCTACTATCTCTTAGTCTTGTGCTTGATTGGCTAATCGGTAAGTTAATCGGTCATTTAATGAATTAATCAGACGATTTATTGGTTTATCGGCTACTCGGTAACCCTACGAGTAGGGATTAATTGGCAAGTTAACTGGTTAATCGGATGAATTCTTGAACAGGGGTTATAATGCTATGATGCTACTATCTCTTAGTCTTGTGCTTGATGAATAGGAATATGAAAAGAAGGAGAAGTGGAAATTAGAATTCCTACGGTTTTTCTTTCAAGGAGACACTAAAGGAACAAATCCTACAGTTATCCTTTTCTCCATTCCTTTGTACCAAATTCATGAAAAGTAGTACCATAGGAAACTTTCCAATTCCTATGTTTTTCATTCACTTTTCCTTTCAAGCATTGGCGATTCTAGTAGGCAGGCTTGAGCAAGGAAAATCCTACACTAAAAAATGTTTTTGTGCTACTTCTATTACTTTGGACCTGTGCCATCGCCATACTAGCTCAACTCCCAGGCCCATCGACAAATGCACTGCTCAAACGCACAGAGATAAATAATGATGGCGTTCAAGAGAGTCCATCACGGATAGCTAAGTTGCCTGGTACCTAACTATTTGTCATATAGTAGGATAAAATAATCGTATTTCCCGTTACTACGAGTGCTCAGTGGACAATATATATAACATGTAGAGTAAAAAAGAGATGCAACAAGTGTACAACCTCTTTGGCGAAGCCATGCGATCTCAACGTGATTGGGTTGGCTGGTGAGGATGCTCCGGCTGACTTTGCTGTCGGAGGAGGGGAAGAAGATCTTAGGCATCTGGAGTGGAGCCCGAGGTACTGCTCCACTGTGATGGAGGGTTTCGTCGTTGGAGCAGCTCCCGTGAGTTGTACGACGCCGAGGTTGAAGCAGGACAAGAGAGACAACGAACAACGTTAACCTGAGTGGAATTATAATAGCATCTCCAATACATGATGTAAAATACATAACCACAAAGTGCTAGATGTAAAATACATCAGCCGCTCATCTCTGAACTCAACTGTCGAAACTGAACTTAACTGTCGAAACTGAACCTAACTGTCCAAACTGAATTTTGCTGTCGAAACTGAATTTTGCCGTCGAAACTGAACGCACTAGTAAGGTGTGGCTACACGTCGGTCGACTGACTTTTTCATCTCTGGTCAGTCGATTTTGCAGCCGTTGGATACGAAATCAAGGGACTGCGGTTCACCTTCAACCTCCACCTCGAGCCGCCACCACCACCGGCCAAATAGCAGCCCCGCCGCCCTTGACGGTCGCCCGCCCTTCCATCGCCAAAAACACTCCCCACCACCGGTCCACCGCCGCCCCGGCCATCCCTCTAGGCCCCCCGTGCCGAGCTTTTTCTCCGGCGATCCCCACGCCACCGCCGGCGACCACCGCCCCCATCCTGAACCCTAAGATAGATAGTGGGGTACCTCTCCGGCGAGCCCCCCGCCCCGCTGCGGCTGGTTCTTCCTTCACCCCAGCGAGCCCACCCTTGAAATTGACCGACCCAAAAGTCAATTCACCGATCAAGTGTAGCCAAATCGGAGCAGCATCACAAGCAAGAGAAAGAGCGAGAGCAGCAACAGCAAGAGCAATAGCAAGAGCAGACTGCATAGGGACCGAGAGCAAGAGCAGAGCAGCAGCGCGAGCGAGAGCTAAAGCAGCAGCAGCTCCTACTGATGTGGACGTCGCCGCCGAGGGAGCGATGCTGTGGAGGAAGTGGCCGGCGACGCCGCCGTGGATGGAGCCGCGCCGTGTCGGCTCGGGACCGAGCGCCGGCAGCACCGTGAGATCGAATCAAGAAGAAAATGCGGCGATTAGTGTACAACCTCTTTGGTGGCGCTGATTAGGCTGCAGCTTCATCCGACGAAACGGTGATGATGATGCTCTTCCGGTGGTGCAGGTGAAGACGGCGGTGTGGGAATGGAGGTGGCGCAAAAGACGAGGGGAACGTCGGGCAGCTCCTTGGAGGTGGAGGACGCGGTGGCTGAACCGACAGGATGATGAGATCGACGATGGATCCTCATCTGGTACGGTGGATGAGGGACGTCGAGGTGTTGCTGTGGACGATGTCGTCGGGGAAGAAGCTCCGGCTGGGTGGCGGATGGAGCAGGGTGTCGGGTTTCGTCGTGGGTTTTCTCGGCCTCGGTGTACGAATGGGTGGGCGGATGGGATGGAAGTGGGGAACCATGGCTTAGAGACGCGCTTGTCCGAAATGTGGGGTAAGTTACGAAAGTACCCCCCACCGATTTGAGGCGGTTCTTTCGGTTCAGGGGTACCACGGGCATTTCACGTGTTGGGATTTCACAGGAGGTGGGAGTTTTCGGGCGCGTTGTAATTTCGGAATAGCAAGGCGCGGGTTGAGATGGAGGGAGTTGTCGGAGCACAACGAGACAAAGATATATCTTAAATATTTCGGGCTAACAAGGCACGGGTTGAAGAGGCGGGAGTTTTAAAGCACGATAGACAGAGACGCTAGCTTCATTTTTTGGCATAACAAGGCGCGGCTTGAAATTTCGGAAGAACAAGCTTAACGTGTACAAAAAAAAGACAATTTGCACCTCAACACGCACAACACACACACAAACACCATTTAGACTAGAGTAAGGTACACGTGCATTGCACGCATGAGATTTGGCAACCAAATTATGAATAAATACCACATTATAGCATGCAAGCTTTGAGTCATATATGCATGATGTAGATGCTCGTTTAATTCTTATAGTTCATTTCATTCTAAATCATCTAGTTTTTATAAGAAAGCTAATCTATTTTAAGATTCATGGAATTGTGCGTTGTAAGACATAAAGTAAAAACAAATAACGGCAAATCATGTAGAAAAACATTTGGGCAATTATGATACGGAAGATTCTAGAACAAATACGAAGTGCTTGTGTTTTGATGTTTGTGAATTATGCTTAAGTTCCACCATGGAGTCTTCTAGATTATACATGTGGCGAAATCTGGTGGAATCTAGATGATATCCAACGGCCAATAGTGCTCAAATTTGCCATCTTTGGACCTTCGGATTCACCTCATCCAATGACTATCTTTCAAAGTTAAAGTTACCCGCTCACAATAAAAATATATATATATAATATATATATATATATATATATATATATATATATATATATATTGGGGGTATAGATATAGATATGTGATGCGAAAGCCTCCCATCATCTCCAATTACATGCACGGATGCGACATGGGCGAATGATGTCTGCCATCGGTATCTCAAATTCAAATTAGTCTGACCTTGTTCAATGTGTATACATTACAACATGCTCGTTTCCAAAGTACACGTGCAGATCTCCGATATATTCATGCATGCATGGGTTTCAAACATCAGGATCTCTAATTGAAATATTTGAATTCAACTTTACATTGATTATGACCTCACCTATTCTTTTACACCCACACATTAGTCTTCTCTTTATAATTGTACCACTAACTTTCTCTCGTGCATGCATGCACACACACTACCAGTCGGCATTATCTATCGCACACATGCAATCTTTTTCTTCAGGCTGGTCTCCCATGAAGGCACACACCCACACACATCCCCCTCTCCCTCATACCGGGCATTCTTTATCTCTCACGCGTGCATGCGCAACGATCGATGTTCCTCTATGTATGTGTGTATATAGCTAGGTCTTTCATAGTTTTCCACACAAACAGATCAATTGATATATCCAGTGAGGTCTCACCCTCTTTCCCATGTCCACATCGATCAATCTATACCTCTCCCACGTCCACATCGATCAATCTATACCTCTCTATATAGGATTAACATAAATAGCTAATACACCCACATTAATTATATATCCAACGTCCTCCTCTCATCATCCATGCCTTCCGCTTCATCTCTCGGATCGTGCACAATAAGCGAAGACAGGGGGCAAGGGCCCTGCCCCCCAACATCACTATATATCGAGGCTAATATGAATGTGATCATTAGACAATTGCTGCTAAAAAGGTTTAATTTCATGAATTGATCCTCCTCGTAAAGGATTAGCAATGCTTGGCCCCCTAGCTCATTTATTTTTCATGGCTCCGCCCTTTGTGTGCAACAGTATGCACGTGTTCGCCTCTCTCTAAATATTGATCTCGCACTTGTGCATTCCTTCATAGTCTCCCTCCACTCGCCCCTCGCACCATCTTCTAGCCCCCCACCAGATTTTGCCACATGTACAATCTAGCAGACTCCATGGTTGAACTTAAGCATAATGCACAAACCTCAAAACAATAGTGGTTCTCTTTTGTTCTAGATCTTCCATATCATAACTGCCCAAACTTTTTTTCTAGTTGAATTGCCATTATTTGTTTTTACTTTATGCTTTACAACGCACAATTCCATGAATCATAAAATAGATTAAGGGCTTCTTTGATTCAAAGGATTCTCAAAGGAATTTTGGAGGATTCTAATCATTAGGAATTTTTCCTATCTTGGTTGTTTGATTCGTATGATTGTAAACCATAGGAATTTTGCCATATGATTCATTTGCACTAGATTTCATAGGAAACATCCCATCCACTCAAACCGCTTTGAGAGAATTCTGCGTTTTTTCTATGCACAATCAAACACTCGTACAATCCTGTAGGATTCAATACGACATTCCACTATAATCCCATGTTATTCCAATTCACGCGTTCTTAGCTATTTTATAAAAACTAATTTTATTTTGAATGAGATGAACTATAAGAATTAAACGAAGGGCTACATCACGCATATATGACTAAGAGCTTACATGCTATAGTGTGGTATTTATTCATAATTTGGTTGCAAAATCTGATGCGTGCAATGCACGTGTAAATTACTAGTATTTCGAGTATGTGCAAAACACGTAAATTAGAATACCAATGGCACGCTACACAGTGTCTCTCTTACAGTTCATGAAGCCACGTGGGACATGTGGAGGCGTTGTCGGGACCTCCTTGCGTGGATTGATCACAGTGACGTGCTGCTGGTTCCAGAAGAATGTACTCGTCCTCCCTGAGCCATACTGGCGGTACATGCACGAAGCGAAGATGTGCACGCACTCATTCCCTCGCACGTACACACGGGTACAGTAAGCGGCGCAATTTTGTACCAAGATCCACCCCATGTGATAATTTGACGCGTAAAGTCGTTCACTTCATTGATGGTCAATTAATACAGCGCATGCAAATTGAGTGGACGTGAGGGCGGAAGAAAGACATTATTACTCCACTGCGCGCATGCGAGTAGTTAAATCATGGGTTGCTAGTAGTACTTCCATTGGTCCCCTTCGTATTTTGTGCCATTTTTTGACAGTAACATAATATTTACGCATTTGAGCAGTGTAGTCTACTTGAAATTTATGTTCCACTAAACTCATCGGGAGCCGTTTCGGGCCTCGAAACCAAAACCATAAATTAATCTTTACCTTGTTCCCATCACATTCGAAAGCCTGCTCACACCTACTAGTACTACGTACCAATCCTGAACGTGTTCCCACTATGCAGGTATTATTACTACTAGTGCTAGTACTTAGGTTATAAAAAGGGGAACTACCTAACCAAAAATTACTCTACCTTTCCTCCTCATAAGTGCTTCTTATTCGTCCGTCGTTTCCATGGCCAGTGAGCAGAGCTCTAGGTCGAGAACTACTCGTAACAAGGGAGCGGCAACCAAGGCCACGAGAAAAAAAGAGAGGGCTCGCTGCCACGCAGAGACCTCGAAAGATCTCTCACGGGCAGGTGATGGCTCCCAGGAGCGCCCTAGTCGCGGAGGCGAACATGCCGAGCCGGCGGAGCTGGAGTCGTTATCCCTCGACGGCATGCCCGATTAGCTCAATAAGCACCTCAATAAGCAGAAGAAGTTCATCCAAGGCTTGATGGAGTTGCTGAAGGAGAGCCTCGATGACATGCCCGCTGAGCTCAATCAACAGGGGGAGTTGACCGCCGGCTTGGTGATGCAGCACAAGAAGAGCATAGCCACGGAGAAGAAGGCGACCGCCGAAATCCTCGCGACTTCAGGAGGACAAGGCGAAGCTCGCCACGAGATCGACCTGCTGAAGGAGAAGAACGCCAACTGGAAGAAGCTGCATGAGAATAGTAGTTCCTCGATGAAGATGCTGCAGGCCCTCGTCATGGAATAGAAGGAGGAGTTGGCGAAGCTCCGCATCGAGCACCCGGCTGCTGTCAAGGTACGTAATGCGGCCGTGGAACAGATGATGAAGGCTCGCGTCGAGAAATCCCGCGTCATGGACATAATGAAGAAGATGGCGGAGGAGACGCGCAAGGAGATGGAGGTTGTGGAGGTGATGAAGAAGCAGCTACGACTCCACGGCGAATTAGATCATTTGGGGTGATAATCTTCCTTCTTCTTTTGCTGCTGTGTTTCATCTTTTTCTTCGGGTGTTTCCCCGCACGTGTCACGTTCTCTGCGAGGCATGAATAGAACAATGGTTTTTGTTTTTTTAGGGAATGAATAGAACAATGCTAACAATGTGATGACTAGCAAATTAGATAAATTTTTTATCGCCATATGGCACTGGGCTGCCGTGTTTCGTGCTCCTCCGTCGCAGTACTACTCCAGTGGAAAACCTGAGTATACCGCACGGTTCTTTGCTCCTCCTCGATCAGGTCGTCGACGCATTTATCTGAAAGCAGTCAAATCACAAGGCCCCGCCTTCTAGCAGTAATGAGCCATCAAATCACAAAGGCCCTCACCTCTCGTGAAACCGACCAAGCTAGACTGCCCCACCCTCTAGCCTTTTAAAAAATGTATACTTTTGTACAACAGTAGTACCGATGGATTGCGCCATGGAGCAAAACTTGAAATTAAAAAAAAGGTGGTACATATAGAGAGTGCTCGTCGCCAAATTATGCATATAGTACTATTAAAAAGGCTAGTCACAATAATGGTCTCCAAAGACAACCCACCCCTCAAATAAAACTAAGCACCCTGGAATTCTTTGACAAAACTAAGCACCCTGAAATTCTTTGACAACTAAACTGCTGGCTATATGATGTTGGCCATATATATTGTATGTATATAATGTGAATAAACGAGTGGTAGTACTATACCAACTAAAAGATGAAATGTAAGAAATACTAGTATGTACTTATCAAGAGTTAAAGTAACAAGAAGAAACATAACATAGTTCTTACGGGGGCTCAAAGACAACACACCCCTCAAATTAAATTAAGCACACCTGAAATTAAACTTTGCAACTATTCCAGAGACACCGCATTAGAACCACCATGAGCAACGACATCGCCACCTTACTCGGAGTCCTCGTCCACGCCCTCGACTTCGTCCTTGTCCCTCTTCCTCTTGGCCGATACTTCTTTGCTTGAACCGCCAACTTGGCTGTTGCTCTTCATCCAACCCTTGTAGATATTGAAACAAAGGTAGCCATCCTTTGCAGCGTACTGGATGTGGTCTATATCTAGTACAATCCGCTGCCATGCATGACGATGAAACGTGTATGGAGGTTTCTCCAGTTTACCGTACGAAGGATGTACCATGGCTCCTCCCAGGGTCAACATTGAAGGCGACGAGAGGACACCAGCCGATTCTTTTGGAGGTTGAAGGTGTTGCCTACAATGAGGCCTATCCGACGCATGAATTCTTTGTCGTTACCAAAGTCTACAGTAACGAATTTGACTAGGTTGCTCTCGAGGAAGTCCTTAAAATCCTGGCACTCAACGTCGGCATGGCATATGTGGTAGACCAAGCATAAGTCATGCATGCAAACCTGGATCACGGCAGGCTTCTTCCTCTCTTCGTCCTTTAGATCCTTCTCTCGTCCCACGACTGTGGTGTACTCAACATATAGCCCGGCGACCCACTCATCATGTGAGTCTTCGAACATGCATCTGAAGCGAGAAAGGCATCCTTTCACCGTCGTGGAAGAACGGGTGTAGATGACGTCGAACTCATCGCCGGTGATGGTTCTAACCTCGTACTCACCGCCGACCGGGGAGATTTGGGACGCCATGGATTTGGGAGGAGGTTTAGGATTAGTGGAACTGCCATAATGTGAATGGACAGGACGACTAGGAGCGAACCGCCGTAGTATTAAAGGACGTGCGGGGACGAGTAGGAGCGAACTGCCAGCGTGCGAACGGTAGGGTAGTGGCTTTCCATTCTCCCATGATACGGGCTTAAGAGAGCCCTTGGATCGGAGATCGAACGGTTGCATGGCGTGATTCTAGACCAATGGGTGAATATCCTATCCTGGAGGGTTATTCTGCAAATTTTCAGCAACTTAGCATGCGACCGTTTGATCTCAGATCCAAGGGCTGCCAAGAGCTCAGATATCATGGTCGCGCCTACCACGACCCGTCGCGTCGCCGGCGTGGTCGCCTCCTTTGGAGATTTAACACGGTGCGTTAGGCTATCCGATGTTGGCATGTCATACATAGTCATCACTTAGTCACTCATACTACACCAAGGTTGGCTATAAGGTTGGCTATAAGTGTATTTTTTACTCCTCTCTATCTTTTTCAGATTCCTCCGTCCCATAATATAAGAACATTTTTGACACTAGCTAGTGTAGTGTCAAAATCGTTCTTATATAATGGGACACTGGGAGTACTAGTATTTATTGCATTTGCCAAGGAGTGACCTCTTCCAATGAAATGGTGTTGCTAAGTTTGCTTCATTTAATTAGCTATAGACTCAAAATTGTCTTTTCACCTAGGTACACGCGCTTAGCACCGCTTTCTTCCTTGGGTCACCAAACTAGTCTCTCTCTTCTTGATTAACTTGCCACATCGGACTTTATGCCTATGTGGCAAGCTTAAGCACCGTAGGAGCAAGTAAGTACAATAGTGCGCTTTACATGGCATTTTGCATATGCGGAGGAAAGAGAGGCAAGGAAAAGTGGAGAAGTGGGCTCTCATGCAAGAGCCAGCCTCTACTACTACATGGTGGAGCATTGGGAGAGGCACCTGTATGGAGGTGGTCAGGAATCGGGAGACTCACGCCGGTCGTAGCACCGCAGTTAAAATGATAATGGCAAGTCAAATCACGGGGCCCCACCTGTCCATCAGTAACTCACTGTCAAATCACACAACCCTACGTTTGCAGCAGCCTACTCCCTCGTCTTCTTGCGTCTCTGTCGAACCGACTAGGCTGAACTGTCCCGCCGCCTACCGGGCAGGAAAAGCCCCGCCCTCGACTTTTAAATAGTATACAATATACTAATTTTGTATCCATGGATTGCGCCCGCGCCATGGAGCAAAGCGTCTAGAAAACGGCAGTACACATGTACGGAGTATACAAAGACGACGTCGCGTCGCGTCGCACCTCAGACGATCGGTCGGTCTGGCACGCTGCTCTCCGAATGGAACGCGCGTCATATTGCGTTCGCACACACATGTGGGACGGCAATTGAGAACCGACCATAGGCACACTCCCCGGCCCCGCAAGTTGGGTGACTTAATAGAAGAGGGAGACGAGCGATAGTACTAGAGAAGTGTTGTACTACGTTGGTGCCTGGACGATCCCTGCAAGACACGGAAGATCAGTTCGTCCATGCATGTGACTAGACTCCAGCAGACACGCCTGGTTTGGCTATCATCTACATATCGTGCAGGCTGTGTTGTACATGGCTGTAGTTGTGGTGAGAAATCTAAAAAGGTTTCTTGTCATCTCGCAAAATTATGTGTCATGTGCTTCGGATCACTGCGAGGGTTAAACAGCGACAACTGAGTTGGGCTAGTCATTGGGGGCACATGCATGAACAGTGACTACTCGCCTGCCATCTAGGTCAAGCCGGCTATGTTAATTAGGACATCTATCGACGGACCCCTTCTCTACGAGTTTATCTTTAATTTGAGCTTTGTTCCTCGTCTAGTTTGTCCGTCGAGATTCATGTTGTCTCCTTTGGGCAATGAGGTTATGATTTCTTGTCATGTGGCAGTTTTTGTGTTATATGTTATAATCCAGTGCTTCAGATCAAAATGACGACAACTGCGCCTCCGGGCCACATGCATGAAGGCTTCTCGACAGTCATTGACGAGGTCAAGCCGGCTCCGATAGACAAAAGAAAACTAAGTACTACTCCACTATATAGGTAGGAGACTCCGTGCTTGCTTGCTAGTTTTGCTCTCTTCACACTGTCTCGGCCTCTCCAGATCTAAACACGACAGCGGTGGCCACACACACTCTCTCTCTCTGATCACCGCTGGTCACAGATCCAGCCGGATCCTCTCCGCCGGGGAAGGTGAGAAGGTGCAACATTCACGCTTGGTCATCCTCGGTGTGGCTCTTACCCACTGCTGGGCGCATCCCGATCAGCCTGCCTTGCCGTTCTCTCCCAAGCACCGCTGGCGAGGGAGGGCCTCCGACCTCTTCTTCCTCGCTGCCGTAGTGTGGGTAGATCCGGCCTCCCGCCGCCCACCTAGCGACATCCCGGCGACCATCAGGTACTTCCTTCGAAACCGGCCTTGCTCTACTTCCCGAGCTCCTGACATCACTGCATTTGTAACTTTTACTATTTCTCAGGCCCCCTCGTAGATATGATCGATCGGCTGTTCAAAAACCACCTAATTGTTTTATGTTTAAGAGGTAAAACTAGTTCATGCACTCGAATCTAGTACTACTTGGTTCAACCAAGGAAGAAAGGGGGTGGGGTGGGGGAGGATTTGTTACCTGAATCTAGGACTTGGTCGAAAGAGGAAATAATGGGGGCGAAAAGTAGCAGTACGGCTATCCAACTGGTCTCTAGGTCTAATAGGGAAATAAAGGGAAACGTAGTACAAACTCAATATAAACCCGATCTATTGGTTGAAAAACGAAAGAAAGTGGGGACTGGGGGACAAGTCAACAGAGTAAGTCCAGCACTAGATTTGCTAGGCTCACACAGTATAAGGTGGCTATACCGAACAAAAAGGAGACCAACCCAGATATCCTGTTCTGATGTTTGTTGCCCCGAGCCACTCTTATGTAATGCCACTGGTAAAATGTAGTAGTCGCACTGTTAAAAGTAAGGACACGTTAAACCAATGTTGTTTTCAATGTAATGCCTCCAATAATATGAATCAATGGCACTTCTTTACACGTCCTGCTAAAATTTCCCATTAAGATAAGTTGGTTCTGTTCGTTAGAAATGCAACTGTCCTGGTTCGCCTACTCTCCCGTGCCCAAAGTAATGTCGTATTTAACGGTTGTCATAGTTAATCCTGATGCCCACACTAATATCTAGCAATGCCACTGCTTTAGAAATTGCTACTGTCCTTGTAGGATTTCCATTCAGATAAGGAACATGCTTATTTTCATTTGATGCATGTTTCATCACTTGTTACTTGTTAGTCACCCTCCTTTCCTCCTTTTTTGTGCAAACAGAGATATACATTTCACGCTCGATCTTAGTTGAACTGCACAAATGCTATCCAAATTATAGTTGAGCATTCCAGGAGCTTCACAACCATCCTTGATGTTGCTCAATTTTATTGCAACAAATGAAGAAGAAGCTCTGTGGGTTTCGTTTTCTGATGGAAATGGAACCGGCCGGAGCCCTTTTCTTAAATTTTTTGAAGAAGAAGCTGCTAGCTCACGGGACATTGCTTCATTTTAGGTGAACTGCACCAAAAGGTCCCATGAATTGAATCATCCATGTTGGTGACTGAAAGAGCCAGCTTGAAAGATCGAGCCTAAGCACCCTCGCCCTCCATCCGTGCGATGCAGTACACCTCGTTGCCACTTGCTCGACCCTAGTGTCACCGATAAAATGAAGTAATAATACGCTTAAAATAGAGCGAGTGTCATCTCTATCATTTCATTTCCAATGTAGATAAAGAAAGTGCTTCTCTTTGTTAAAGTATGTTTCATCAACTAGTCCCATTGTTAATGTTTAAGCCGTTTACGCAAACTGGGGTGCTTAATTTTAGTTGATATTTAAAAAAATAGAGATTTGAATGTCTCAAGGAGCCTCCTTGTACTACTTCTGTATACTGATGTTCTTCACGGGCAGATGGTGTATCTGGGAGACTTGGGACGATGTCGATGAGGCGTCTGCATGAGGCGTCATGAGGCCCATCTCGGCCTCGCAGCATGGCATACTATGATACTATCGCAATATTTTATTCTATTTATTTTGTGTGATTCATGAACTAGTGCCACTATAATGTAATCACGCTTTTTCATTATCTGTGCAAACAGGGTTATTCAGCTGCATTTTGGTGGAACTGCACAAATGTATGTATGGAACCGGCATATATGCAGAGTGCGAGGTGTGCCAATTAAAAATACCGACACCAACCATGCTGCATGCACGCATTGGCATCCACCACCACCAGTGGGATGTGTGGCACTCTCGTAGACGGATCTTTCTCGGCATCAAATCCTCTAACCAAATACTAGTAGCTTATATTGGCAGTTTTCTAGGAGTACTCTTTTACGAAAGAAGCACCAATCTATTTTTCTTTATTTGTACACTTTGTGTCACAACTTTTACCCAAAGGTCCAGAGCTATTTTAGGGTGATTGGCGTAGTACTCGGATCTTGATTGTAAGCATGATTTTTATTAGTCTGTCACCGATTGTAAGCATGAGCAGGTGGAAGATTAGGTTAGTGCGAAGCTTACCTTAAACCCTACCGTCGTCGATGAAACGAGGCGAGCGTCGAGGGAACCGTGGAGAACGTCGGGGAAGCGACATCGCGCCATCCGGCCTCCTCTTGCGGTGGGAGATCGAATACTCCTATGGCTCCGGCTGGCTCTACACCCTCACGAACGGCACACCATACTCGATCGATTCGTTATCCTCTGGGTGCTCGACCTTCGACCTGTATGCCCACCGCCTCCGCCTGACTGTCGCCTTGGGCCAATTTGTCTGCTCCATCGCCCATAGGAGATACTCGATGAACTCGGAGGACTGCGGCGTGACTACCGCCGAGGAGTACATGTACATCGCCGCCCTCATCGCTGCCGTCTCGCTCTTTCGCATACATTGCCACATGGCCCGCACCGTCCTCGAAATCTCCCACTCATTGTCAAACCAACTAAGGATCTCCTTTAACCTGGCTAACTTTGCCTGGTCGCCGCCGGCGATCTGCCTGATTCGCTGCTGCATCCTCTCCATAGATGTCCTTCTGAGTGGTCCCATGCTAGCTTTGGAAGATGGGAGGAGATACGGTGGTCTTGCAATAGAGAAGAGGGAGAGGAGAGGAGGTGGTTTTGGAATGGAGATGATGGAGAGGAGAGGAGGTGGTTTTGCCATGGAGAGAAGATCAGAAGATGGAGAGGCGTCATGAGTGGTTTTGGAATGGAGATGATGGAGAGGAGAGGAGGTGGTTTTGGAATGGAGATGATGGAGAGGAGAGGAGGTGGTTTTGCAATGGAGAAGATCAGAAGAGGGAGAGGCGAGACGGTGGTTTTGGAATGGAGATGATGGAGAGGAGAGGAGGTGGTTTTGGAGAAGATCAGAAGAGGGAGAGGCGAGAGGGTGGTTTTGGAATGGAGATGATGGAGAGGAGAGGAGGTGGTTTTGCAATGGAGAAGAGGGAGAGGAGCGTGCGGCAACGATTTAGGATTGGTCGAGAGGGCGGCTGTGGATTGGATCAAAATCAAAATCAATTTACCCTTCAATTAAGAAAGAGACCCCACATTAACTAGTCTCCCTTTTATTCTCAAGGCGTCATAATTGACCATGATTTTCGCACATAAAATATATATGTTATCGTTGCAAAAATAATATAATTTGAAAGTACATTCAGAATCTGAACCAAACGATACAATTTTTGGTGACATGCATTCACATTTTGCTTGTCACATACAGTACGTGGTCAAACTTTGACCCAAAATACGCAAAACAACAAAAAAATACTTCCAAGGCCAGCGCCGCTCTTCCGCTCTTCTCCTGTTCCAATCTAAATCCACCACCGCTCCTCTCCTGTTCCAATCTAAATCCAGCGCCGCTCCTCTCCTCTTCCATTTCAAAACCACCGCCCCTCTCCTGTTCCAGGCCAAAACCAGCGTCGCTCCTCTCCCGTTCTAATCCAAAACCAGCGCCACTCCTCGCCACTTCCATTCCAAAGCCCCCGCCGGCGAGTGAAGGGGCTGTGGAGAAGTAGATCGTTGGAGGAGTACAACTGATACGTGAGGATCGCAGACGGCAACCATTTGAAGCTAGCTAGGTTGTTGGAGATACAGTCTTGGTTCGATAACAAGGACCAACTAGCGACGACGACGACATCCATGGCCAAATATCTGCAACAGAGCGAAAAGGCGGCGATACTCCCGGAGGGAGTCACGCCGGAGTACATAGAGCTTCTCCTCTGGGCCATGGAGCAAACAGATTCACCGAATCCGATCGTGAGGGAGCGGTGGTGGGAGTATCAATCCCAAATGGAGCATCCACCAGAGATTGAAGGATCGAGCATCTACAGGGTGCCGTTTGTGAGGGTGTCCTGCCAGAGCGAGCCGGTGGAGTCTTCGTCGACCGAACCCAACTGCAAGAGGAGAAAATCAGTTGGCCCGATGATGCTTCCCCGCATCGTCTCCCTCGCCATTCACATCGTCTCACGGGGCGGCTGTCTGCCGCCGTGGAATAGGAGGGGACTGCCCCCCAGCCCAATAGTCGAGCAGGTTGTGAATTGTCAGGAGGAGCTTAGAGTTGTCAGTATTTGCAGGTTGTGAATTGTGTTTTGTGTTGTGTATTTTGAGAGTACTTTCAGATATGAATGTCTTTTGAATTTCAGATTTGCAGTATTGAGCATATGAAGAATTTTATGAATTCTAGAGATCTATTTTTAGCACTTAAAAAAATGTAGTTTCAGATACTGCAAGTTTCAGTTTCAGATAAGAAACTGCAAGTTCAGTTTCAGATAAGAAACTGCAACTTTCAGAGGCAGAGCATTTATATTAACACGGTCTTTTCAAACAGGGTTAACATTATGTTGGAAGTTTTATTCGTGGTCGAAAATGGAACTACCAATAGGTTAACATCATGCTGATCAACATTCATGCATAGCACATCTTCATATGACGCACAGTCAAAATGCCCACACAATGTTGAGTGTTCGAAACACAGAGAAAACGAGGCATGGAGTTTTGGCAAGTGTTGGACGTGGTTTTGGGCTGCCCCGTCTAGGCTTTCATTTTTAACATGCGCAGCCCACGACCTCGGATGGGAGGGCCTGTTTGTATTTTCTTAGGGCCGTCATGTATCGACCGGCCTATGGACCTCCCATCCGAGGTTTTATTTTTGGCAGCCCAATTTATGTATTTTTTGAAGAAAACACAATGGTCTGTTTCTATTTTTCTATATAAGAATAGGAACGCACGCATACAACTTATGTTTCCTTTTAACTATATTATATATATTTAAATTATTTTATATGTTATTATATATTATTTTTATTGTCATCATATATTTAACAGATACTTACATATGTAAGAAAACAATATCCCACACCTTATTAACTTATAAAAATAATTTCTGAACAAATAAAATCCTGGATTGTTTTGGCACGAAAATCCTAGTGATTGTGTACAAAAGCTTGGTAAGATTTAAGGACGAATGTAATAATATCACTTATTATTTAAATATATTTATAACAAAATGCTCAGCACTTTTTTATTTTTTGATAACATTGCTGGCCCAACCCAACATTATAATTAGAATCAGCCCAGCATAATCGTGTATCTAGATAAAGTGCAAATGGCCTGTAATTTTTTAGGAAATAAAATAAATGGGCTGCATGAAAGCTACATTAATTGTTCACCCAGCCCAGCTAATGGCTGTAATTCAAAAAATGAAAGACCAAATTGATTGTAAATTCTACCGCGCAAAAAAAAGACTGTAAATTCTGAAAAAATGGGTTGAATACGTTCCACATTTTTGGAGGCTGAAATGTGGGCCAATAGGTCGAAGCCAATGAAAGTCGTTGTAAATTTAGTCAACAAATGATTCTGACATGTTAGCCGTTGGATTTACATCCAACGGCCGGCATCCATCTTCAATCTCTCGTCTTCTTCCTTCAACGCCTTGGGACCACCTCCCGCCTCCTGCTGCTAGCAGCTCTGAAGCACGCTTCGCTATGAAGCGCTACTCCACCGCTGGCTGTGCCATCCTCCAATCCTTCACACCTCCTGTTCTTCTCCACCGACTGCCGAAACACACCACACTAGAACCAGTTAACCCTCGTACACCTCTCCGTCTGTGACTCTACTCCCGCGTCTTCCCATCTCCGGCTCGTTGCTGTCGGGGGCCTCGCCATTGTCCACTTCCTTGGATGCGCTCGGCGCGGTGTGGTCAACATGGTCAACGAACGACACCATCGGAAGTAGGCTGTGCGTGGAGAGACTGACAGCTGGGTCCACGGCCGCACACAAGGAAATTTCTCCTTATTACGCGCAAAATAATGATTCCTCCACCTGACATCTGCGACCCACCTGAAGGGCCTCTGTATTTCACGAAAAAACGTGCCCCCCGCTGACTTGTCGGACCCACCAGCTATCTTCGCATGCAAGGAAGTGCCTCCTTATTACGCACAAAAAATGAATACTCCCCCTGCCAGGTGGAACCCATCATACTGGGAGGCTGACTTGTGGGCCTACCAAGTTGACGGGGACGGAGGCCTTTGTCAACTTAGTCAATATGAACGATTCTAGCTCCTGTTACCGTACGATGTTCATCCAACGGTTGCAGTGCTTCTTCAACCTCTGGTCTTCTTGCTCCAGCCGCCCAAACCAGCACCGGTCGTGCTGCGTGCTCCTGCCTCCCGTGGCCGGCTGTGATGCCGCGGAGGCCTCACCGCCCCCTACTACTCCCACCGCTGGCCAGGGCATCCCTCTACTCACCCACACCCCCTGTTAATCTACGGCGACAACAACCTCACACCGCAGCCGAACCAGTGAACCCTCGTACTCCTCTTCGCGTGGGCATCCACTGCTGCGTCTTCCCGGCTCGAAGTCGTCCCCTCCCTCGGCCTCGCCGTCGTCCACCGCCGTGGTGCTCTCGGCGCGTCGTGGTCAAAGTGGTCAAGGAACGACTTCCATCGGACGTGGACTGTACGTGGAGAGGCTGACAGCTGGGTCCAAGGCCGCAGCAAGGAAGTGCCTCCTTATTACGCGGAAAATAATGGTTCCTCCACCTGACAGCAGGGACCCACCGGATGGGCCACCGTATTTCACGAAAAAAGTTTCCCCCTGACTGCTGGGAGCCACTAGCTACATCTTTGCACGCAAGGAAGTGCGTCCGGGCAAGAAAAAAATGATTCGCCCCCTGACTGCTGGGACCCACCAGCTACATCTTCGCACGCAAGGAAGTGCGTCCGGGCAAAAAAAAACGATTCGCCCCCTGACTGCTGGGACCCACCTGCTACATCTTCGCACGCAAAGGAAGTGCGTCTGGGCAAAAAAACGATTCGCCCCTCTGACTGCTGGGACCCACCAGCTACATTTTCGCATGCAAGGTACTGCCTGACAATGGGGACCCACCTGGTCGAAGCGTACGCAGCGTTGTCATTCTGGTCGCGAACTTGTACGTAGATATATGTGTCGTAGTAGAGGCGCGTACGTATCGTAGTAGAGGCGCGCACGTAGCATGTACACGTACGTACAGCGGCCAGGGTGTAAGAAAGAAAATACGGCCACATATGTGTACATACGGGCGGGGTCTCGAACGCCTAGTCGCGCATACGTACGTCGAGGGCTCGTGTTCATGGGGAGGCAACGGAATGCGTCGTGTTCATGGGGAGGCAACAGAATGAGTCGTGTTCATCGGGAGGCAACAGAACGCGTGGGAGCCAACCGGCTTGGACGGAACAGGCGATGGAAACGAGGCCTGGCGTACCGCAGAACAGAGGAAATAGACCTCCTACAGTCGAAACGGGGGTCCTGTTGATCGGGAGGGGTGTGGCGTACCGCAAAACGGACGAAACAGACTTATATTGGAGCGCTACGGTCGAAACGGGGGTCCTGTTCATCGGGAGGGGTGTGGCGTACGCCAAAAGCAGACAAAAACGACCTTGTGTTTTAGCGCCACGGTCGAAAACGGGGGAGGGGGAGGGTGTGGCGATCGCAAAGCAGGACTCCACGGGATACTGTTTCATCTCCACCATCGACCTCCTCTAGCCTCCACGGGCTACCGTCGACCTCCTCCAGCCTCCACGGGCTCCTATTCATCCAGCCTCCACCGTGCGCTAATCCACCGGCTACTGTTCAACCATCCCTCCACGGGCACCCTTCCACCATCTACTGTTCATCCAGCCCTCCAAACCACGGGGTCCTGTTCAACCATCCCTCCACGGCCACCCCTCCACCGCTTCATCGCTCATCCAACCCTCCACACCACGGGTTCCTGTTCATCCAGAGGCAACGCCATCGCTCATCGCTCATCCAAACCCCCGCAACACTCACTTGTTCATCCTGCAGGCAGCATCGATCGGCTTCGATTAGTAGCAGAGCGGCGAATCGCTCCATCGGGTTCGATTAACGACCATCGATCAATCGCTCGGGTTCGATAGCGTAACTGCGGTCTGTCCAATCGCCGGGTTCGATTAGAGCCCAACGCCTCGCTTCGGCTTGATTAGAGCCAACGCCGCACACACGCCAAGATCGCTCTCCCACCGTAACCGCAACTCCCCGAAATTTTCCTCCCCTCGCTTCTACCACGGTTTTTTCCGTCATGGACGGCCCAAAGAATGTCATGCAAGGCGTCTCCGGACCTCCTGTGACGAAAAGCCCATTTTCATCATGATTTTTTGTCATAGAAGTAGGAGCCCACCACATCTATGATGATACCGGGTTTTGTCACAATTATCATCATAGAAGTGTCATATGTATGACAGAATTTTTTTTCGTTCGGCCCAAAATGTCAAGGATGTGCCTTTTTTTGTAGTGCATGTAACAGGGCCTCGTATTCGGCGGCATTGCTGGAGTCTGTATACATTATTTGGAGTACATATTGGACTATATCTCCGGTAGGGGACGTCAAGACGACGCCAACCCCCAGACCGACCAACATTTTAGAGCCGTCGAAGTGCGTAATCCAATTGGAGTATGTGCCGTATTTCTTAGGGAGTTCGGCTTCTGTCTATTCGGCGACAAAATCGGCCAATACCTGCAACTTCATAGCTCGCCGAGGCTTATATGTTATGTCGAACGGGAGGAGCTCTATGGCCCATTTGGCAATCCGGCCTGTGGCGTCGCGGTTGTTTATTATGTCGTTCAGTGGCACTTCGTGAGGCCATCGTAATTGAACACTCTTGAAAGTAGTGTCGTAGTTTCCGGGATGCCATGAATACCGCATACGCTATCTTTTGATAATGCAGGTATGGTGATTTGCATGGGGTGAGGACAGTGGATACATAATATACCGGTGTTTGAAGGGGGAATTTATGTCCGTCTGTTTCTCGTTCGACGAAGAGCGCTGCGCTTACGACTTGATGAGTCGCCGCAATATATAGCAGCATCGGTTCGCCGATGTTTAGCGCGGCCAGGATTGGGTTGGTGGCCAGTATGGCTTTTATTTCTTCCAGTCCGGCCGTGGCAGCATCCGTCCACTCGAAGTGTTCGGTGCGCCAAGAAGGCGATAAAGGGTAGTGCCTTTTCTCCTAATCGGGAGATAAAGGGTAAGGCATAACGGATCGATTAATTTCTGGATTTGCTTGAGGTCTGTTGGGATGGCCAATTGTGAGGCTCGATTTTAGTCGGATTTGCTTCAATCCCTCTCGGAGACGATGAAACCGGGGAGCTTTCCGGCGGGCACGCCGAAAACGCATTTTTCCAGATTGAGCTTGATGTCGTATGTTCGGAGGTTGTTGAACATAAGCCTCAAGTCGTCTATTAAAGAGTCGCCATGTCTGGTTTTGATGACCACATCGTCTACGTATGCTTCCACTGTTTTGCCGATTTGCTTTTCCAGGCATGTCTGAATCATGCGTTGATACAGTGCACCTGCGTTCTTAAGTCCGAAAGGCATTGTATTGAAACAGAAGGGGCCGTATGGCGTGATAAACGTCGTTGTGGCTTGGTCGGACTCGGCCATCTTGATTTGGTGGTAGCTGGAGTATGCATCGAGGAAGCACAATGAGTCATGTACCGCGCTGGCGTTGATAATTTAATCGATGCGGGGGAGGGGGAAGGGATCCTTTGGGCAAGCTTTATTGAGGTCTTTGAAGTCGACACATAAGCACCAGGATTTGTACTTCTTTGGTACCATCACCAGGTTTGCTAGCCAGTCCGGGTGTTTTATTTCTCTGATGAATCCGGCCTCCAATAACTTGGCTAGCTCCTCGCCCATGGCTTGTCGCTTAGGTTCGGAGAAGCGCCGAAGAGTCTACTTGACCGGCTTGAACCCTTTTAGAATGGTAAGGCTATGCTCGGCCAACGTGCGTGGGATTCCTGGCATATCTGATGGGTGCCAAGCAAATATATCCCAGTTCTCACGCAGGAACTCCCGTAGTGCGGCGTCCACATCGGGGTTTAACTGTGCCCCAATTGAGGCTGTTTTGGTAGGGTCCGTTGGGTGGACTTGGAATTTGACTATTTCGTCCGCTGGTTTGAAAGAGGTGGACTTGGATCTCTTGTCGAGTATCACGTCGTCCCTGTCCATGGTCGGCGTGGCGTGATTAACTCCTCTGCCGCTAGGGCTTCGGATAGTGCCTCGAGGGCTAGTGCGGCTGTTTTGTTTTCGGCGCGGAGCGCTATGTACGGATCACTAGCTAGAGTGATAATTCCATTGGGCCCAGGCATTTTGAGCCTCATGTACCTGTAATGGGGTATAGCTTGGAAGATCATGAATGCCTCCCACCCTAGAAGGGCGTGGTATCAGCTACTGAACGGGGCCACTTGGAATGTTATTTCTTCGGACCTATAATATTCCGGTGTGCCGAATACCACATCTAGTGTGATTTTCCCAGCGCAACGTGCCTCCCGACTGGGGATGATTCCTCTAAAGGTTGTGCTGCTTTGCTCAATGCGGTTCCAGTCTATTTCCATTTTGTGAAGAGTTTCCTCGTAAATGAGGTTTAATCCGCTGCCGCCGTCCATGAGCACTTTAGTGAGCCAAAAGTCGTCCAGAATTGGACTAAGGACTAATGCGGCTAGTGCTCGGGCTGTTCGGCATTTAGGTTAAATCACTTTGGGCCCGAAGGTGATAGCCGTGCCGCTCCATGGATTTATTACTGCCACTTGGCAGATCTCGGCAAGGCCGTGGAGTGCTCGCTTGCGCCTATTATTTGAGGCGAATGTCTCGAAGACTGTTAAGACCGTATTGTAATTCACGGGATGTTGCTCGGCGGTGTTTTGCATGAGGAGATCCTCGCCGCTCTTAGCAACCTGCCGGAGTACCCAACATGCTCTAAGGCTGTGTGTTGGTGTGGTATCCACCGTACTTTGAATTTTGCAGTGTCCGTTAAGCCATCCCTCCAATACGGTTCCATGCCCTGTAGTGGGCTTTTGCTTTTTTTGTGATTGAATCGGGTGACTTACGGGGGTGCACCCTTTTGATTCGGAATGGGTGTTTACCCAAAGCCGGATTATCCCAAAATTCTGTTTCGGTTTTCCAGGCGCTCTCCATCGCACAGTACTTCTGTACTATGGCTGCCAAGTCAGCGAAGTGTGCTATGTTGCGGCGGCTTATGGCATTAAGGATTCCTCCGCGTCGCAAGGCCGGGGCCAAGGCTCGGAGCCCCCTGGCCCCCGCGCTGGCGCTGGCGACCGGAGTGGGTGGCGCGCTGCCCATCACAGGGCGAGTCATGGTGTCGGCGGAGAGCGGGTCGGCGAAAGGGAAAGCTCCGGCGCACCCCTACCTGGCGCGCCAAATGTCGGATTTCGGGTTCCGGCAGACCCTCTAGGTTCGAACATTGGGGTGCGCGCGGAGATCTCGCCCCCTACCTACCTGCACCTCGTCGCCTCGCTAGGATCTAAACTACTGAAAGAACAACACAAGAGACATAGGGTTTATACTGGTTCGGGCCACCATTGTGGTGTAACACCCTACTCCAGTGTGTGGTGTGGTGGATTGCCGCTTGGGCTGATGATGAACAATACAAGGAAGAACAACCTCGCGTGGGTCTGTTCTTGGCTGGTGCGATGAACTGCTAGGGGGAGTTCAGTCGCTTCCTCTCTCTCTCTCTCTCTCTGCGATTGATCTCTTGATGCGATCAAGCCGCCTCTACCATGTGGGTGGCTAGTCCTATTTATAGGCAAAGGCCCTGGGCCTCTTCCCAAATATTGAGGGGGAAGGGCGCCAACAATTGGCCATTTTGAAGGGGAACATCTAGTACACTTATCCTGACTAAAGTTGGTCCTCGCGTGTCAAAGGCTCTGGTGGTAGGGGTGGAAAGTGGTAGCGGATAATCCGAAATATCTGATATTCGTATTCGAGAAAATGCCTATTCGTATCCGAAACATCCGCATCCGAACCAAAATGGAAATGGAAATTATCCGTATCCGAATTTATTTAATAGATAAAAATTAAAATATGGCATGAGATTTTGACACAAATATGGATATGGAAGTGGATATATCCGCATCCGAATAATATTATGGGAGGTAATTTTCAAAATTGTTGCCCCAGTATTCCAATTACCCAACATAAATGCCAAATAAGTGGTCAAATTTTACTCTTTTCATTATTAAACTTAGAAACTATTATGCATTACAATAGTATTTATTTATAAAACTATTTATCATTGACTTATTGTATGTCACAAGTTGATTATTTCATGTCACATAGCTATTGGTGATATACTTAAGCAAGATGTTACTATTATTCGTATCCGCTCCGAATCAAGAAAACATCTGATACGTATCCGTATTCGAATAACATCCGAGCCGCATCCGTATCCGATAACATCCGTATTCGCATTCGTATTCATTTTGAAAATATGAAAACGGAAGTGGTAAGAGCACTATCCGATCCGCATCCGATCCGTTTCCACCCCAATCTGGTGGTGACGCCGGCTTGGGCTCCACGATGACTTCCTTCCTGCCGTTCCGACGGTCTTGGTCTTGTTGCACCGAAACGGATGCCTTTGCTTGATGCTCTCGCCTGCGCTTGCCCTGTTTGCACCAAAGAGGAAATGAGGACACTGCGTGGGCTGGCGCCACTTTGGCGCCCTTGTTAAATCATGGCTTGCATCATGGGCACCTCGTGAGGTACCCCGCCTTGATCTCTCCGCCTCCTCGCGAGCCAGCCTGACGAGGCCGTGCCTGAGGAAGCTTCCTGTCGTCCGCCCCGCGAGGCTTGGCCCCTCGCGAGGGTCTTGAGCTTGTGCTGATGAAGATGGGCCGTACTGGGCCACCCCTTGAGCCACGCCGCAGGCCGGAGGCAGGCAAGTCTGGGTACCGCCGTTCCCAGAACACCGACAATCATATGGGTCTGAAACTTTTTGCACATTACTTATGTACAAATAGTTCAAATTTTCAAATTTATTTAATAATTTTAGGAGTTACAGAAGTTTACTAAACTTCCAGATTACTACAGACTGTCCGGTTTTTGACAGATTCTGCTTTTCGCGTGTTGTTTGCTTATTTTGATGAATCTATGGCTAGTATCGGGGGTATGAACCATAGAGAAGTTGGTATACAGTAGGTTTAACACCAATATAAATAAAGAATGAGTTCATTACAGTACCTTAAAGTGGTAGTTTGCTTTATTACACTAACGGATCTCACAAAGTTTTTGTTAAAGTTTTGTGTGGATGAAGTGTTCGAAGATCGAGGAACTATCAATATGAGAAGAATAAAGAGAGGCAAGAGCTCAATATTGGGGATGCCCATGGCACCCCAAATAAATATTTCAAAGTATACTCAAGCATCTAAGCTTGGGGATGCCCCGGTTGGCATCCCATCTTTCTTCTTCAATAAATATCGGTATACCTCGGTTTTTGTTTTGTTCACATGATTTGTGTCCTTTGTGTTTTTGTTTTTCCTTTAAGAACCAAGCTAGTATGAGATAGCACTTAATTTATTTATTGAATACTTCATGTTCTTCACTTATATATTTTAAGTATGATCTTATAGAATTGCTCTTTGTGCTTCACTTAAATCATTTGAGTATGGTTTTATAGAATGCTTCGTGTGCTTCACTTATATATTTTGAGCTTGGATATTGGTTAGTCTATATTAATTAAAGAATGCTCCATGAACTTCACTTATATATTTTGGAGTATGAATAATACTATCATCTAAAGCGGGTTTGGAAAAGTGTCAACTTTAGGAATTAGTGATCCCACTATTCCGAATGAGAAGAATTTTGCTTATGTGGAGAGTAGAAAATTTTCTATTCTTGTAGATCATGAAAATAATGCTTTATGTGATGGTTATATTGTTGAATTCATTCATGATTCTACTAAAAATTATTATGAGGGAGGAATATATGCTTGTAGGAGTTGCAATAATACCAAGTTTCCTCTCTATGTGCTTAAAGTTCTTGAAGTTATACTTGTTTTGCCTTCCTATGCTAGTTGATTCTTGTTCCCATAAATTGTGTGATCAAAAAATCCCTAGGCATAGGAAGTGGGTTAGATTTAAATGTGCTAGTCATATTCTTCATGATGCTCTCTTTATGTTTCAATTCTTATCTTTTATGTGAGCATCATTGAAATCATCATGCCTAGCTAAAAGGCATTAAAGAAGAGCGCTTGTTGGGAGACAACCCAATATTTACCCTTACTGTTTTTGTGTGTTTACATGATTAATATACTGTAGTAATCATGTTTAATAGCTTTTGTTCAATAAAGTGCAAAGTAAGATATTTGGGAAGACTTTGGTGAAAGTTAATGTGATCTTGCTGTAAAAAACAGAAACTCTGTGCTCACGAGATTAGCTGTCATTTTTACAGAAGAGTGATTTTGAGTTGATTCTTTTTGCGGAAGATTAATAGACAAATTCCTCACGTCCACCAGTTTATTTAATAATTTTTAGAGTAGCAGAAGTATGGTTGCTGTTCAGATCATCACAGACTGTTCTGTTTTTGACATATTCTGTTTTCATCGCATAGTTTGCTTGTTTTCTAGTTTCTATGGCTTATATTTCTCAATATAAATTGTAGAAATGATATGGTACAGTAGACATTGTGTGGGAACAATTATGAACCTTGTATTATACAGTACCAAAGTGAATGGTCTACTCTTTATCATACTAACCTATCTCACGAAGTTTTGTTAAGTTTTATGTGCTTGAAGTTTTCAAGCTTTGGGTGAGATATCGATATGAGGAGAATCAGGAGAGGAAAGACCCTAAGCTTGGGCATGACCAAGGCACCACAAGGTAATATTCAAGGAAGACTCAAGCGCCTAAGCTTGGGGTTGCCCTGGAAGGCATCCCCTCTTTCATCTTCAAAACTATCGGTATACCTTACTCGGAGCTATATTTTTGTTCGTCACATGATATGTGTTTTGCTTCGAGTGTGTTTTTAATTTTACTTGCTGTTTGAATAAAATCATTGGATCTGAATTATCAAATGAAAAATAATCCTCCCATGGCTAGTTAATTGTTTGACTACTCAGTGTCCTTCACTATTATCTTTTGGAGTAGTTTGTAATTTACTCACGTGCTTCACGTATATCCTATGCGTAAATGGTTGAATAATTGAAATATCATAAACCTGAATTTATATATGTTTCATTTGCTTATACCATGGGGAGTAAAGACTTCACATAGAATAAGTATAGCTAGTAAACTTAATGAAAGTTAGCAAACGTAGAATTAGTCACTTGAACAATTCATGAAAGAATATTGAAGGAAGAGAGATTTCACATATAAATATACTATCTTGGACATCT
This sequence comes from Aegilops bicornis, assembly GCA_021605145.1. Taxonomy (NCBI): domain Eukaryota; kingdom Viridiplantae; phylum Streptophyta; class Magnoliopsida; order Poales; family Poaceae; genus Aegilops; species Aegilops bicornis. The sequence goes on from CM038672.1 coordinate 645,946,605, forward strand.
TTTGTAATTGTGAGCACTCATTAAAATATGACATACTAAAAGGTTGATGTCGGACAAGGAAGACAACGTAATGGGTTATGTTTTCTTATATACGAAATAAAGTATATTGTCTTGGATCATCCAACATGTTGAGATTGCTTCCCCCACCCTCATGCTATCCAAATTCTTTGCACCAAGTAGATATACTACTCGTGCTTCCAAACATTCCTTAAACCAGTTTTGCCATGAGAGTCCACCATACCTACCAATGGATTGAGTAAGATCCTTCAAGTAAGTTGTCATCGGTGGATTCAATAAAAATTGCCCTCTAAATATGTATGATCTATTAATGTGGAGAAAATAAGCTTTATACGATCTTGTGATGTGGAAGAAATAAAAGCGACGGATAGCATAATAAAGGTCCATATCACAAGTGGAAATATAAAGTGACGTTCTTTTGCATTAAGATTTTGTGCATCCAACCATAAAAGCGTATGACAACCTCTTCTTCCCTCTGCGAAGGGCCTATCTTTTACTTTTATCTTCTACCTTATGCAAGAGTCATGGTGATCTTCACCTTTTCTTTTTACATTTTATCCTTTGGCAAGCACATTGTGTTGGAAAGATCCTGGTATATATATCCAATTGGATGTAAGTTATCATGAACTGTTATTGTTGACATTAACCTTGAGGTAAAAGGTTGGGAGGCGAATCTATAAGCCCCTATCTTTCTCTGTGTTCGGTTAAAACTTTGAACCCATAAATATCACATGAGTGTTAGCAATTATGAAAGATTAAATTATAGTTTAGTATGTGTAGTTTGCTAAATCAAAGCTCTGACATAGACCCTTCCTGAAAATAAGATGAATTGCAATTTTTTGATGACTTAGAATATAGTTTTTTAGTTTCAAGAGAGTTTATGATCTATACTTTAACATGTGAATAGCTTGTTACTTGATCATGAAAAGTTTTATGAAAATGAGCTACTGTTATGATATATAATGGTGCTAGAAAAAGTGATTGGAACTATCATTGATGAAACTTATGCACTTGCTAGTATTCAAACTTCATAAATTATTTCTTTTATCATTTACCTACTCGAAGACGAGCAGGAATTAAGCTTGGGGATGCTGATATGTCTCCAACGTATCTATAATTTATGAAGTGTTCATGCTATTATATTATCAACCTTGGATGTTTTATATGCATTTATAAGCTATTTTATATGATTTTTGGGACTAACCTATTAACCTAGTGCCCAAAGTGCGGTTTACATTTTTTCCTTGTTTTTGAGTTTTACAGAAAAGGAATATCAAACGGAGTCCAATTGACGTGCCAATTTTTGATGATTTTTTATGGGCCAAAAGAAGACCCCGGAGTAAAAGAGTTGGGCCAGGAGAGTCCCGGGGCATCCACGAGGGCGGGGGCGCGCCCACCCCCCCAGGCGCGTGGGCCTGCCTCGTGGACGCCTCGGGCACCTCCTTGGCGTGAGACCGACGCCAAAAATTCCTATAAATACAGAAACCTCGGAAAATTAACCTAGATCGGAAGTTCCGCCGCCGCAAGCCTCTGTAGCCACGAGAAATCAATCTAGGCCCTCTCTGGCACCCTTCCGGAGGGGGCCATTGTCGATGTCAAAACCGGCGGATCTCGGGTAGGGGGTCCCGATCTGTGCGTCTAGGCCGATGGTAACATGAAGCAAGGGACACAGATGTTTACCCAGGTTCGGGCCCTCTCGATGGAGGTAAAACCCTACTTCTTGCTTGATTAATATTGAAGATATGGGTAGTACAAGAGTAGATATACCACGAGATCGTAGAGGCTAAACCCTAGAAGCTAGCCTATGATGGTATGATTGTAATTGTGATCGGCCTTCTAAGGACCAACCTCTCCGGTTTATATAGACACCGTAGAGGGCTAGGGTTTACATGGAGTCGGTTACAAGGAAGGAAATATAATATCCGGATCACCAAGCTTGCCTTCCACGCCAAGGAAAGTACCATCCGGACATGGGTCGAAGTCTTGAGTCTTGTATCTTCACGGTTCCATAGTCTGGACGATGTATATAGTCCGGTTATCCGGATACCCCCTAATCGAGGACTCCCTCAGTAGCCCTTGAACTAGGCTTCAGTGACAATGAGTTCGGCGCGCAGTCTTGTCTTCGACATTGCAGGGCGGGTTCCTCCTCCGAGTACTCCAAAGTAGTTATCGAACACTTGAACCATGTCCGGATCCACAAAATGATCTTCACATGCCACCGTAGAGAGAATGGTATTTCACAAATGCAATCCACTGACAGATTTTTAGGAAACGGGACGTGTCATTACGGCCGGGTCATTATTCGAACCATTTTCCCACAACCAGCCACAACTCATATTGCGAGGCGGTTTCCTTGACAAGTCTTGTCAAAGCAGAGATCGTGTCCCCTTATCACGGGATTGTCATCAGTACGGGTACGGGTAATCCCAGCACATCATCAATCGTGGCGCTTGGGAAGCAAGCGATTCCTAATGGGCAAGTGGGGAGGCACACCGCTTTCGTCGCCTCTATAAAGGGATAAGATTTCCCCATTTTTTACCCACGCCTTCTTCCTCCTTCGCCCACTCTTGCCCCCTCGAGCTCCAGCGCCCAAGCCCAAGTCTTCTCCGCACAACTAAACATGTCCGGAGCAGGAGGCAAGTGGGTGGCTTCCACCGTCAAGGAGAAGCATATCGCAAATCTTCGGGTGACCGGATACTTGGCATGCAGACATAAGCGCATCGGCTACCGGGCGCCGGGCAGGTCATTCCGACCCCAGGACCCCACGAGAGGGTCGTGTTCATCGCCCACTTCGTCCGTGGACTGGGATTTCCACTTCATCCCTTCGTCCGCGGGCTCATGTTCTACTACGGGCTAGATTTCCATGATCTAGCCCCGAATTTCGTCCTCAACATCTCGGCGTTCATCGTCGTATGCGAGGCCTTCCTCCGCATCAAGCCCCACTTCGGCTTGTGGCTACAAACCTTCTGCGTGAAGCCAAAGGTCGTGAGCAGCCAACAAGCGGAGTGCGGAGGGGCCATGGTGGGCAAGATGCCTAACGTCACCTGGCTTGACGGCTCCTTTGCGGAAACCGTGAAAGGGTGGCAATCGGGGTGGTTCTACATCACCGAGTCGCGTGACGCCAACTAGGCAGCAGCCCCCGAGTTCCGACCCGACACCCCCATGCGGCTCACTTCCTGGGAGAGGAAGGGCTTGTCCTGGGGCGAACCTACATAGCTGACCGGACTCAAAACCTGCATTAACAGCATGAAGGACAAGAACATCAAGCTTGTCAACGTGATCCAGGTCATGCTCGTTCGCCGGACTCTGCCGTGCAAAAGGTGGGCATTCGATCTGTGGGAGTTCATCCCGGCCGAACACCAGATGCTTCAGAGGCTCTACGGCATGAAGCACAAAGGCGCGTGGAAGGCGTTGTTCATGGCCTTCGAAGTACCTCCTCCCACATCTGAGGACCGTGGGCTCCACGCCGCGCGGCCTCCTAGCAAGGTGAGTTTTTAGGCTATCACCGAATTAAGTCCTTCCCAGTATACTCATGGGGGAGTCTTAAGTAATTGTGCATATTTGCTCAGGATTATGTGGAGACAGCGGAGAGGATTGACTGTCTGGCTCCGCTGCCAGAAAGCCCAGATGATGCTCTCCTGACGGAGATGCTGGTCCCGGCACCGTACAAGGCGCCGGGGAAGAAGGCCGATAAGAAGGCCCCGGGGACCCGAAAGGGTCTCCGGCGTAAATTGTCTTGGGAGGCCTAAATGCGAGGACAACGAGGCACACTCCTCCCACGGAGGGGAGGAGGGGGAAGAAGACGCCCCGTCCGGAAAGGATGAGGGGCCTGAGGAGGCGAACCAGGGGGCCAAAAAAGGCCCTCGGCGCAAGGCGGTCATACCCATGGCGTCTGACGACAACGAGACGGATTCCTCCCGCGGTGGCGGGGGGAAGCAAGAGGAAATTCTACCTCCCCGTGCTGGGGAGGAGAAAAAGAGGAAAGTCGTCCCGAACGGGGAGGCTGGGACGCCCAAGAAGAGGAAGACGTCCCTTCCGCACTACTCCACCACGGCCGCTCATAGCGATGAAGGGTGGCTGCCCAGGGGGAAGCCCCTGGCGTGATCGTAAGTGTACGCACTCTACCGTGATTTAGCTTCATAGTTGTTTAATAACGCCGAACATATATGCAGTCCGGCCAGGGCTCATCCGGAGGTGTCGTCTTCGGATGGGTCTCTGAGCACTTCAGAGATGAACTCGCTCCTGACGGCCACCACTCCTCAGCCTGCGGATGACACGAAGGTGTTGTCCTGAAGGTTCCCCGAGCGAGGGGAGGTGACCCTGGAGACGCCCCAAGGTGGACTTCCAACTGTCGGACATGCGGGGACACTGCTCCGGAACCTCCGACGGTTCCGGACTTAGGCGGGCAGCCCCTCGTTAGGGAGGGCAAGCCGCCCGTGCCGAGGACTTTCGTCGCATCAACGGCGTCGGATAGTCTGGTGGAAGCGCTTCGAGGTGCTTCCATAGATGAAGAGCACCGTACTCTTATGAGTGCGGTGATTCAAAAGGTTATGTCCGCCAAAAGCGGACTAACCGAAGCCTGCACAAGCCTCCTGACGGGCTTCGAGGTAAGTTATAAAAATGTGTGAAATTACCACCCGATAGGTAGTAGCCCCTGATACTCTGTTTGGTGTTCGGAAAGAAAAGTCAAATTGGAGGGTCAATTATAATCCGCAGGAGTCTAATAAGCATTTATGTTAATAAGCAGGACGTGCTGCTTGCCGCTGCTTCCCGCACAGCCGAGGTTGCCGAACTAAAGCGGGACCTGGAGCAGGCGCAAGGAGAGCTCGAGCTCACGAAGAGGCGGCTCGGAGAGAGCAAAGGTGAGTGATTCTCCGCTCTTATGTATGTAAAGATAGGAAAAATTGTTTAGTCTGACGACAAAGCGTCGTGATTGTGTGACAGGGTCCACCGCCAAAGTGGCGTCCCTGAAGAAAGCGCTATCCGAGGCCAAAGACAAGGCGGCTTTGGAATGCAAAGAGTGCGAGAAGCAAAGTGCTAGAGTGGGCGAGGTACAGCAAGAGCTCCAGGACCTTGGCAAGAAGTTCGAGTCCGTGGAGCATGATCTGAAGGCGAAAGAGGCCGAGCTTGAGAAGGCCCTTGTGAGTATGAAAGACGCCAAGGCCGAAGCCGAGAAGGCACATCAGGAGATCCAGGAGGCCAAAAAGATAGGGCGGGTAAGAAATTATTTATGCAAAGCAAACATGTGGAGGAGGTGTTTCTTTTACTTACTCGAATCCGGAGCTCTCCAAGGGCATTCACAGATCTGCCATGCAGCGTATCAGACGCTATGGAATTCTACCGTGCCCAGGAGGGGAGCTCAACAGAGAAGCTGTTCTGGTCCCAGTATGCTGGGGCCGAACACCCAATGCCTCTGAGTGACCAACTGAAGCAGTTGGTCGAACTCCTGAGGCGGCAGGCGGCTATGAAAGATTTCATAGTCCGGATGTGGCCTGGTGAGCTCCTGCCCACTAGCTACTTCAGCCTGATCAAGCGGATGGTGGATGCCTGTCCATGGCTTGAAGTGATCAAGCGATCCATTTGCATTGAGGGTTCCCGCCGGGCCTTTGCCCGTGCCAAGGTGCATTGGGGCAAGCTGGATGCGGGAAAGCTGGTGAAGGACGGGCCGCCAGAGGGCAAGTCGCATCGCCATCCCGAGATGTATTATGATGGCGTTATGAAGGGTGCTCGTCTCGTGGCCGATGAATGTACCAAGGACACCATTTTAGAATGAATTCACTTCTGTCATGTTTGTAATTTAAAGACGAAGTTACTTGCGCTATGTAGCGCTCTTGTTATTCAAAATATTACCTTCTGTGCGGCTGTTTATAAAATTCTGAAAGTAGGCCAGTCGTCGGCTTCCGCCCCCACGTAACTAGTACTGGGGTGTTAATGGAAAACCCGGACACTCTTTATCCAAATGTTTGGTCCCTTAAGGAGGTGTCCGGAGCAGCGAACAAGGCAATCGGACTATGCGGCTTTATAACTTTCACTTAGCCATTTTAAATTTCGGCGAAGCACCTAGAATCCGGAAGGCCGAATTGGGGCACTATACACGCCTAGATCGGTCAAGGCCGACTCATCGCTTAGAGCGGAAAAAATCTGTAAGGATTTTAAGACCTCTCGAACAGCGACCAGCTCTCGCCTCATCATGCCGGTCAGTTTTCGGCTTTCTCTACTGAGGTGCTCGTCCGGAAGAACTGGAACACAATCGCAGTAGTTCTCCCTGCACTACCTTAGCCGATATTACGGAACATAAGGTACCAAAACAAGGGAGCCGAGCTAACCCAACTGTAGACCCAAGACATGATTCGGAGCTGATGCATATAGTGCTTTAAGTTCGGGGTGCCGCACTGTGCAAAGTGTTCGGACTTTATATGCCACAGAACGGGGCACCGTAGGAAGCCCCTGGCAAACGGACCGTACCAAAGTGTACGGATGCAATATCAAAGAAACATTTATAAGAAAAATGTTCAAATGGTAATGAGCTGACGCTATATATGATCTCCCATTGATGAAAATACGTTTAAGCGTATGTTTATAATGAATGCATTAAGCGGAGATAAATAGGACTATTTAACATGTCCTATCCAGGAGCAGGCCGCATATGGATATATAAAATAGGTATAACAATCGAAAATAGATTCCACACGGTGTTTCCTACATGTGCGAAGCTGTTGCCTCCTTGGTTTCCCTCCTATGTAAGTCCGCAATCCGGCTCTTACGAAGAGGCTGCTCTAAAGCAATGTCACGAAAAGGAAGAAGGGCGGGTTATTGTCGGCTCGGGATTGGGGAACCTGGACTTGCTACTGCTGACTGCGGGCGTGGCTCGAGGGGTGGCCCAAAGACGGCCCATCTTCATCGGCACAAGCTCAAGACCCTCGCGAGGGGCCAAGCCTCATGAGGCGGATGACAGGAAGCTTCCTCGTGCACGGCCTCGTCGGCTGGCTCATGAGGAGGCGGAGAGATCAAGGCGGGATACCTCACAAGGTGCCCATGGCGCAAGCCATGGCGACCAAGGGCGCCAGGGGAGGCGCCAGCCAGCAGATGTCCTCATTTCCTCTTTGGTGCAAAGGAGGCAAGCGCAGGCGAGAGCATCAAGAAAAGGCAACCATTTCGGTGCAACAAGACCAAGACCATCACAACGGCAGGAAGGAGGTCATTGTGGAGCCCATGCCGACGTCACCGTCAGAGCCTTTGACATGCGAGGACCAACTTTAGTCAGGATAAGTGTACTAGATGTTCCCCTTCAAAATGGCCAATTGTTGGCGCCCTTCCCGCTCAATATTTGGGAAGAGGCCCAGGGCCTCTGCCTATAAATAGGACTAGCCACCCACATGGTAGAAGGATGCGGAATCCAGAACAGAGCTAGAGGTCAAGCAATCTAGAGAGAGAGAGAGAGAGAGAGAGAGAGAGAGAGAGACCAAACTCCCCCTAGCAGTTTGTCGCACCGGCCAAGAACAGACCCTCGTGAGGCTGTTCTTCCTTGTATTGTTCATAATCAGCCCCTGAGGCAATCCACCACACCACACACTGGAGTAGGGTATTACACCACAATGGTAGCCCGAACCAGTATAAACCTTGTGTCCCTTGTGTTGCTCTTTGTGCAGTTTAGATCCTTGCGAGGCGACGAGGTGCAGGTAGGTAGGGGTGATATCTCCGCGTGCACCCCAGAATTCAAACCTAGAGGAACCCGAAATCCGACATTTGGCGTGCCAGGTAGGGGTGCACCGGAATCCGTCTTCGGCCGCCATGTTCTTCGCCGCCTATCGCATCCATGTTGGACGCTCGTCGGGCCCGCGCTGAACGCCGCGCCGCTCTCGCCACCCACGTCGCCCAGACGGCCCTCGTCGGCGGCCGCCCCCGCCGTTCCCCGTCGCCTGCCGTCAACGCTACCACCGGCCCAGCGGGGAATGAGCAGCAAGCATCATCCTAGCATCCGTCCATGAGGCGAGACGGCCGTACCGCTACTCCTTCGCTCGCCCCAGCTGGTTCTTCGTCTCACGCGCTCCATGCGCCCATGGAGGCTCGAGCCGCGCTCATCGGGGCAAACAAGCTCCTGCGCTACCGCCCTGTCGACGACGTCTACGAGGAGTGGCTCGACCGCGTCGCCGAGCTCGTCCGCACCGCAGGTGGCTCCCCCCGCGCCGTCCTTCTCATTGCACCGCGCCCCGCCTTGCGCGGGCGATGAAGCTCCGGGGGTGCCTCAGCCGCCTGCCCCTCAAGAAGGCGCCTTGGCCCCAAGGCGCGTGGCCTCGGGCGGAACCCACTTGTCCAAAGACCAAATAAGCAGCAAGAGCAGAGCTGTCCAAGAGGTCCTCGCCCCAAGAAGCTGCCCGAGTGCTCCTCAGACCGGCCGTCACACGATCAAGACTTCTGCTCCGGCACGCCAAGACCCCGCGCTGCTCCCAGCGGCAGCGCATGGGGACCCGCAAGACCAAACCCTTCGTCACCAAAGGCCTCCCATGGCCACTGCAGGCTGCCGCGCCTTCACCGCCAAGCTACGCAGCGTCGTGTGGCCCGACAAGTTCAAGCCAGACCCGCCTCCTCGCTACGACGACATGACCGACCCTGCGGAGTTCCTCCAGCTCTACGAGCTAGGCATCGAAGCCGCCAACGGGGACGAGAAGGTCATGGCGAATTGGTTTCCCATGGCTCTCAAAGACGGTGCCCACACCTGGTTCCTGAACATGGCTCCTGGCACGATCTCCTCCTGGGACGAGATGCGCACCCGCTTCATCGCCAACTTCCAAGGCACTTTCGCGGACGGCCTCCTCATGAGCGACATGCGCCGCATCAAGCAGCAGCCAGGAGAGACCAGAGAAGTACATCCAGCGCTTCGAAAACGCACGCCTCAAGATTCCCAAGATGACCGAGGAGGCCATCATCTCAGCCTTCTCCGACGGTGTGCGTGACGTCAAGATGAAGGAGGAGCTGGCGATGCATGAAGACCTGTGCACGTCCTTGGAGCTGTTCAACTTGGCGACCAAGTGCGCCAGGGCTAAGGAAGGACGCCTTTCCCTCCTCGAGCTACCGGTTGCAGACTCAGAGTGCGCGGCCACATCCGGAGTCCTCCCGATGCTTTGTTCCCCAATCATCAGCAACGTGCAAGTCACCAGGACCCTTATCGATGGCGGAGCAGGGCTCAATGTCCTGTCCGTAGGGACATTCAACAATCTCCAAGTGCCTTACAATCAGCTTCAGCCAACCAAGCCTTTCTCCGGAGTCACCGATGGATCCACAGTTCCGATTGGGCAGGTCCGCCTCCCTGTCACCTTCGGGCGTAGCGACAACTACCGCACCGAGCTCATCGACTTCGACGTCGCCCACATTCGCCTGCCATACAATGCCATCCTCGGGTACCCAGCTCCGGCCAAATTCATGGCCGTGACTCATCACGGCTACAATGCCCTCAAAATGCCAGGAAGCGGTGGAGTCATCACGGTGCCTTGTGAAGAGAGAGACGCAGTGTGCTCCCTGGAGCGTGCTTTTCAAGCCGCGTCACTTCAAGACCCCTATCGCAGGAGCGGGAGGCTCCCCGAGGCTGCTCCCAAGAAGAAGACATTGCCTAGACCGGCCCCTCGGGAGGCAGGCCCCTCGGGGTCCGCGCCTATTCAGGGGGAACCTCCTTCTGTCGCATAGGATGGCGCGCCCGGCGCCCTCCTCGAGCAAGGCTCGGGGGCTCTCTACTAGAGGGCCACCGACCTTGCTAAGATCACGAGGGAGGCGCTTGGGCACCACTTGGAGGCGTGTTTCAAAGCACGTTTCCCTCAGGAGGGAGCGAGGCAAGGAAGGCCAAACCCTCAGGAGTTCGTCAGCCAGATCATTTAGGAGCTGCAGGAGTCAAGAGTCATGAGTGGCAGCCACCGCTTACCCGCCGTAGCTCCCCATCCAGGAGAGGATGGTGGGCTGCGCGTCTGCATCGACATACCAGGGCTCAACCGAGCCGCCTATCAGGAGCGCCTCTAGCCCTCGCGCGTGGGGCGTTGCGAAGGTCCACCCCACAGCTACGTTCGCATGCCTTACGGTTTACTGAACGCGACTGCCATACGCCAGCGCCTCATAGGGAGCATCATGGAGGCTCAAGAGGCCAGGCATTCCGCAGTCCTGGCGGAGATGGAGATGGTCCGCGAGGAGCCACCAGCGCCTCCGGAGCCTCCAGAGGCTCCTGGGCCTGGGGGCTCGTGAAGATCGGCTTCCCCAGCCCACGACGTCCGCTACTTCAGCATCCCTTCGTCTTCAACGTTATCAGGTGACATCCTTCGAGTTTCATTTTCAGCTGGGAGCGCCCCTCAGGGCTGCATCATTCCCAGACCGCGTGGGTCCGTCCTGCGGCGTGTATCCCTTTTGCTTCATGTTCCTAGCTTACTTTATTGGGGGCGCCCCTCGGGCTGCATCATCCCCAAGTCGCTCGGGCCAGACCCAGCGATGTCTGCCTTCCCTCCACCTATCTAAATGAACTTTCTCCTTCGTTATTAACGTGTTTGACCTAGTCGCCCGCTCGATTGACACCAACTGATGGAGCTGCTCCCTAACGGCACGACGCTTGCGCATGGGTCCGCCCACGCAACGCCGACAAACCTGAATGGCCGAGCTCGGCGCGGCAGCCCCGCATGGCGCCACCTCGTCAAGCCTTCAGTGCCTCGTCACCCCTCCAGAGCAACCAACGGCTGACTGTCGATTGTCATGGCGAACTCTTGTTCTTCTTGTGATGAGCCTGCGGGATCTCTTCAAGGAGCGGCGCCAGGAGAGGCCCTCATGGTGTCTTCCTCACTCTCGTCCGCAGGAACCGCTTGCACGTTAAGGGGGGGGGTACCTGAGCATCACGACTCATGGGCTCCTACTGGCTCTCCAGCCCTCACCCTCTGGCCTTGTCCACGGCATCATGACACAGCATACCAGCTGGTGAGCCCCGCTCGAGGGCAGGGACCCGAGGACGTAGAGCAGAAAGTGGAGTAAAGGCGAGAGGGAAGAGGCACGCAGGGGACCTCGCCAGCAACTCCTCGTCTGCCGATGCGCGGACCCTAACGCCCGCACCGAGAAGCGATTCGACTCCCGAGATAAGTCATCCTCCGGAATCACTAGCTATCGTAGCACCGACCTCGCACCTAAGGCAATCCCGTGTTTGCAACGTCGCGCTCCTTTCTCACCGAATGATGGCTGCTTGAGCGCTAAAGGGGACCTCCTAAGCATCACGACTCAGGGGTCTTACTGGACCCCGGGCCGCTCACCTCATGGCCTTGACCACGGCATCGCGACCTGGCATACCAGCGACGGCTGAAGCCTGCCTTGGGACCGGGACCTATCGGCGCAGAGCACCAAGCCCTCGTGAGGTTCGAAAGGAGGAACTGAGCTAAGACGGAATGAGCATCTCCCACTACTCCACGACAAGGATCATATTAATAAACAGAACCACAGGCACCTTACAAGCCCCCACGGGGCGTGTTTTTCGACTCCTCCCAGGGAACAGAGGGAGCAGATCCTAAAGAACGCTAACTACACGCGCCTCCGCAAGAGATGCCATCATCAACAGTGAGCCGTCAGGCACCGGCGCCAACCTCATCCAGATCAGAGGCGGCGGCGGCCTGACGAGCCCGCCCTGCTCCAAGAGCAATGCAAGCTCGGGGGCTCGTACCTGTCGTCGCTCGTATCTGGAGTCGCGAAGAGCTCGGCGGAGTCGCTGGATCCTCCGACGCCTCCGCCGCCTGAGGAGCTGCTGAGGAAGCGATCAGCGAGCCTGGTCCACGCCGCGGCAGGGCCCCGACCACCTCTCTCAAGGCAGCACTCCAGCCGGTGTCCATCCGCGTCGAAGACCATGAAGAACATCATGGAAGCGCCGTCGTACTCCAGGTGGATCACGAGGGAGCCCCTCGTTCTGCAGACCCGGGCGATCTTGCCCCAGCCTCGAGTCATGAAGACCTTACCCAGAGCGACGACCGCGACCTCCGCTTCGGTCGCAAGGGTCCTGCAGCCGGCGTGCTGCAACCAGAGCTCCAGAGATCCCCTCTGCGGAATCGCGAAGGCGAAGGAGGGAGGAAGGCGAATCCAAGACTGAGGAGGCATGGCGGCGTGGAGCACAAACTCTCGGGAGGAGCCCTCGGCATGGACTCCGGGAGGAACAACGCGCACCGCCGTGACCCGCCGGCGCCGACGGCGGCATCGTCCATGGCGCTCGGTGACAACTCCTTCAGGGCCCTCAATGCAGGCGTACAAGGGCAGCGGGAACCCTGGCGGCGGCCGCTCGTGCACTGTGGCCTCGACACCTCCTGCCGGGCGCCCTCATCTCGACGGCAGAGGGCTAGCCGTTTCTTCGACGGAAGCGGGTCGGGACCCTCTCGGGGAGCCTTTCCTTTCTCTTCCGCGGAGAACCGGTGGATCGGAGCCATTGCCACAAAGTGGAGCAAGGGATGGAGAAGAAGGAGAAGCAGGAAGAGATGGACGGAAGGGCACGCCGTGCCTGCATTTATAACCGGGGAAGGCCAACCGACGACCTCCACGATCACAGGTAATCATGACCCGCTTTGCATGCAGTGACTTGTCAATTCGTGCAGTCGCCAAGGTGTCGTGGGGAAGCAGAGACGCCCACGTCCAATCAAGTGCCATGCGGCGCCCAAGGCTGCAGGCTGTTAGGGCCCGCAGCGCTTCGCACTTGCCCCTTCGCTTCTCTGCTCAGCCAAGTCCAGGCGCGCCTTGGGCCCGGCGGTTAATTTCGGCGTTCTGGGAACGGGGGTACCCAGACTTGCCTGCCTGCGGCCTACGGCGTGGCTTGAGGGGTGGCCCAGCATGGCCCATCTTCATCAGCACAAGCTCAAGACCCTTGCGAGGGGCAAAGCCTCGCGGGGCGGACGACAGGAAGCTTCCTCAGGCACGGCCTCGTCAGGCTGGCTCGCGAGGAGCCGGAGAGATCAAGGCGGGGTACCTCACGAGGTGCCCATGACACAAGCCATGACGACCAAGGGCGCCAGCCCATGCACTGTCCTCATTTCCTCTTTGGTGCAAAGGAGGCAAGCGCAGGCGAGAGCATCAAGCAAAGGCAACCATTTAGGTGTAACAAAACCAAGACCATCACAACGGCAGGAGGGAGGTCATCGTGGAGCCCAAGCCGGCGTCACCGTCAGAGCCTTTGACAGGCGAGGACCAACTTTAGTCAGGATAACTGTACTAGATGTTCCCCTTCAAAATGGCCAATTGTTGGCGCCCTTCCCGCTCAATATTTGGGAAGAGACCCAGGGCCTCTGCCTATAAATAGGACTAGCCATCCATAGGGTAGAAGGATCCGGAATCCAGAACAGAGCTAGAGGTCAAGCAATATATATATATATATATATAGAGAGAGAGAGACCGAACTCCCCCTAGCAGTTGATCGCACCGGCCAAGAACAGACCCTCGCGAGGCTGTTCTTCCTTGTATTGTTCATCATCAGCCCCTGAGGCAATCCACCACACCACACACTGGAGTAGGGTATTACACCACAATGGTGGCCCGAACCAGTATAAACCTTGTGTCCCTTGTGTTGATCTTTGTGTAGTTTAGATCCTTGCGAGGCGACAAGGTGCAGGTAGGTAGGGGTGAGATCTCCGCGTGCACCCCAGAGTTCGAACCTAGAGGGTTTGCCGGAACCCGAAATCCGACAGTTATGAAGGTATGTGGCGGTAATCCCGCACTGTTGACTGAGTCGTTGTTGCGCCTCCGCCTTCGCCCATGGTATCTTGAGTGCGTAATTGTGTACGCGTGGCACGAATGCTGCTTTGATGGGGCTTAAGCGGAGGCCGGACTGCTAGTCGCGCTCTTGGCGTGCTTGATGATCCTGTTGCGGGGCGCTCCGAACTCTCTTGACGGTGCTCGGATTGGTTTGTCGGAGGAGGCCGCATTGTACTTCCGCCGCGAGGGCTGCACTATGTTCTTCTATCCGGAGAGAGCGGTCCGTATTTCCGTTCACTGTTATGACCCCCGCGTGGTCTTGGCATCTTCCGCTTGAGGTATGCGTAGTGTGGTACCGCATTGAATCTAGCGAATGCGGTTCGTCCGAGCAGTGCATGGTAACCACTGCAGAAAGGGACGATGTCAAAGATTAACTCTTCGCTTCGGAAGTTATCCGGGGATCCGAAGACCACTTCAAATGTTATAGAGCCCATGCAACGGGCCTCTATTCCAGGAATCACACCTTTAAAGGTGGTTTTGGTGGCCTTGATCCTTGAAGGGTCAATGCCCATTTTGTGCACTGTGTCCTGATAAAGCAGGTTCAGGCTGCTGCCACTGTCCATAAGGACGCGCGTAAGGTGGAATCCGTCGATGATTGGGTCTAGGACCAATGCGGCCGAGCTGCCGTGACGGATGCTAATAGGGTGATCCCTACAATCAAAGGTTATCGGACAAGCTGACCATGGGTTGAATTTGGGGGCGACTGGCTCCATCGCATAGACGTCCTGTAGTGCCCGCCTGCTCCGGCTTGGGGATGTGCGTGGCATAGATCATGTTGACCGTTTTCACCTGGGGGGAAATTTCTTCTGTCCCCCCGTGTTCGGACGTCGGGGCTCCTCGTCATCGTTGCTGTCCAGCCCCTTGTCCTTATCTTTGGTGTTTATTTTGCCGGCCTGTTTGAATACCCATCAATCTCTATTGGTGTGGTTGGCTGGCTTGTCCGGGGTGCCATGAATTTGGCACGAGCGCTCCAGTATGCGGTCCAGACTGGACGGTCCCTGATTATTTCTTTTGAACGGCTTCTTTCGCTGACCGGGCTTGGATCCACTGAATTCGGCGTTGACTGTCGTGTCTTCGCTGCTGTCGCCGTTGTTCCGTCGCTTATGTCTGTTACGCCGTGGCTTGCCGTTATTGTCGCAGCCATCCATAGTGCCAGAATGTGGCGTTGTGCTGCTGCGAGCCAACCAGCTGTCCTCGCCCGCGCAAAAGCGGGTCATTAGTGTTGTGAGAGCTGCCATGGACTTGGGGTTTTCCTTGCCAAGGTGTCGAGCGAGCCACTCGTCATGGATATTATGCTTAAAAGCCGCCAGGGCTTCGGCGTCCGGACAGTCGACTATTTGGTTCTTTTAAGTTAGGAACCGAGTCCAGAATTTCCTGGCTGACTCTCCGGGTTGTTGAGTAATGTGGCTCAGGTCATCGGCGTCTGGTGGTCGCACATATGTTCCCTGGAAGTCGTCGAGGAATGCGTCTTCCAGGTTTTCCCAGCTGCCAATGGAATTTGCTGGCAGACTGTTTAGCCAGTGTCGGGCCGGTCCTTTGAGCTTAAGGGGAAGATACTTGATGGCATGTAGATCATCTCCGCAGGCCATGTGAATGTGGAGAAGGAAATCTTCAATCCATATCGTGGGGTCTGTTGTGCCATCATATGATTCAATGTTTACGGGTTTGAACCCTTCTGGGAACTCATGATCCATTACTTTGTTAGTGAAGCAGAGGGGGTGCGAGGCGCCTCTGTGTCGGGCTATGTGGCTACGCAGGTCAAATTTCTCTGGGTGGCTATGTTCGGCCCGGTCGGACTTGTTGAAGGTGCATCCAGCGTCGCGGTCGTCGTCCGTGTCGAGGCGCGCCCCCGCGATCCATAGATCGATCTTGGCTGTCCTGTTTTGTTGCCCCAGGCCGTAGTATGTTGGCGTGTGGGTGTTGGCTGGTATGCGGACTGATATGCCATTTTATCCCAGCCACGAGGTGGCTGGTTAGCCGTATGGTGCTCGAGTCCATATTCCTCGGCTGCCAGGCCTTCAGTCCATCTATCTGTCAGCAGGTCTTGATCAGCTTGGAGTTGCTGCTGCTTCTTTTTCAGGCTCCTCGCATTGGCTATAAGCCGGCGCTTGAAGCGCTCCTGCTCTACTAGATCCTCAGGCACGCCTTACTCGTCGTCGCTGAGGTTAATCTCGTCTTTGGAGGGGGGCATGTAGCTGTCCTCCTCCGGGTATTCGTCCGTCGCCTGTTCTTCTGGGCTGACCTGCTCATCCTCCTGTTCGGCCTGCTCGAAGGCGGGCTGATCGGGGTTGTATTCTTCTTCGGCACCATTCGGATTGTTTTCGTCTCCTGGGCCGGTATTGCTGTGGCGTGGCTTGGAGTGGCGCCGACGATGCCCATTCTTTGCTTTTTTCCCAGAGGTTTTATCCTCCGTTCCCTCATCGCCATTTGTTTCCTTCGGAGTGTCCACCATATATATATATATATATATATATATATATATATATATATATATATATAAAAAGAAGAGGTGGCTGTCCACCGCCTAGTGAGCGGTGGTTCATGTTCTTCTCCTGCATCGCCGTCCATACCGTCGTTGTCTTCGGAGTCGAAGTCTAGTACCTCGGTTAAATCATCGACCGTGGCAATGAAGTGGGTATTGGGTGGGCAACGAATTCTTTCATCGCCTGCCTCCCACTCGAGCCGGTCATAGTTCGGCCCCGAGCCTCCTGACAAAGAGAGAGACTTTAATGAGTCCAGCATGTCTCCAAAGGGCAAGTGTTGGAAGATATCCGCAGCGGTGAACTCCATTACCGGAGCCCAACCTGGCTCGACTAGCTCGGGAGTGCGCGGACTGGGACCCTCGTCCGGATTCGAATCCAAGGGTCCGGAGTCATAGGTCACCACAGAGGTGAGACCCATGTTTGGCTCCATCGTCGATGAGTGCGCGACCTGCGGGGCGGGGTCCATCCCTCCGTCCTTAGGCAGCGCAGCCTGCTCCGGATTTAGGTCCGGGGCTCTTGCGGGGGGTAATACCCCGAGCTTTGTCCGACAGCAGGTCTAAGCCATGCTCGTCGTGACACTCCGGTGCCCCTGGCATAGGCCCGAATCCATCGAAGATCAAGTCTCCATGAACGTCCGCCGTGTAGTTCAGGTTTCCGAACCTGATCTGGTGGCCAGGGGCATAGCTGTCGATCTGCTCCAGATGGCCAAGCGAGTTGGCCCGTAGGGCAAAGCCGCCGAACACGAAGATCTGTCCGGGGAGGAAGGTCTCACCCAGGATTGTGTTGTTGACGATGACTGGAGGAGCCATCGAGCCCTATAGCGACGACACAGAGGAACCCTTAATGAAAGCACCAATGTCGGTGTCAAAACCGGCGGATCTCGGGTAGGGGGTCCTGATCTGTGCGTCTAAGCCGATGGTAACAGGAAGCAAGGGACACATATATTTACCCAGGTTCGGGCCCTCTTGATGGAGGTAAAACCCTACTTCCTGCTTGATTAATATTGAAGATATGGGTAGTACAAGAGTAGATCTACCATGAGATAATAGAGGTTAAACCCTAGAAGCTAGCCTATGATGGTATGATTGTAATTGTGATCTACCTTCTAAGGACCAACCTCTCCGGTTTATATAGACACCGGAGAGGGCTAGGGTTTACATGGAGTCAGTTACAAGGAAGGAAATATAATATCCGGATTGCCAAGCTTGCCTTCCACGCCAAGGAAAGTCCCATCCAAACACGGGTCGAAGTCTTGAGTCTTGTATCTTCACGGTTCCATAGTCCAGACGATGTATATAGTCTGGTTGTCCGGATACCCCCTAATCCAGGACTCCCTCAGCCATCATCACCGGTGGCCATGGAGGAGTATTTCGGAGAGGCCATCATCGCCATGAAGGCCAAGGACCAGAGGGAGAACCTTTCCCCATCCCGGGGGAGGCCATGGAGGAGGAAGCACAAGGGGGAGAACCTCTCCTCCTCTCTCTTGGTGGCACCGGAGTGCCATCGAGAGGGGAATCATCGCCGCGGTGATCGTCTTCATCAACACCACCATCACCATCATCATCACCATCCTCATCTCTTTTACGCGGTCCACTCTCCCGCACCCCGCTGTAATCCCTACTTGAACATGGTGCTTTATGCCACATATTATGATCCAATGATGTGTTGCCATCCTATGATGTTTTGAGTAGATATCCTTTGTCTTTGGTCTGATTGATGATCTAGATTGGTTTGAGTTGTATGTTTATTTTGGTGCTGTCCTATGGTGCCCTCCGTGTCGCGCAAGCGTGAGGGATTCCCGCTGTAGGGTGTTGCAATACGTTCATGATTCGCTTATAGTGGGTTGGTGAGTGACTGAAACACAAACCCGAGTAAGGGGTTGTTGCGTATGGGAATAAAGAGGACTTGATGCTTTAATGCTATGGTTGGGGTTTTACCTTAATGATCTTTAGTAGTTGCAGATGCTTGCTAGAGTTCCAATCATAAGTGCATATGATCCAAGTAGGTAAAGTATGTTAGCTTATGCCTCTCCCTCATATGAAATTGCAATGACGACTATCGGTCTTGTTAACAATTGCCTAGGACAATTCCGCACACCGATCCACCATTATTCCACACTCGCTATTTATAATATTTAGTAATATATTCTAACTTTATGATAACATCACCTACTTTCATATTTTAGCTCTCCGATATCATACAAAGTTATCCACTTCATACCCACAACGTAGTTTTATTTCTCGTTGCTAGTTGGAAGCCAACGTTCGGTGTACATAGAGTCATATCAGTGGCAGATAGGGCTTGAGAGATTATTGATCTGACCTTTAGCTCCTTGTGGGTTCAACACTCCATACTTATCACTTCCACCTTTGGAAATTGCTACGATGATTCCTTGCACTTGGGGATTATAATAGCGTGAAGTGGAGGTTGGATGAACATGAGCCCGTGGATGAGCAGTGGAGCGTCTGTGGTCACAGTGCGATGTACGGGGTGGCCATCACCCATCCGGCGCAGCATTGTTGCCATGTTGACCATGACGTCACCCATGACAAGCTGTCAGAACGGCCCACAGGCGGTGGGCCCCTTCGGTCAGAGAGATGCCCGAAGGCGTCCCGGTCTCCCCCAGCCGGCCTGAGTCAAGACCGGCTCCCAACAGTCGGCTAGCTCCCTCCCTCGAAGGAGGCGCCTAATTAAGGAGAAAAGACGAGGTAAGGCTACAGTGATCGCCGCCAGGAGGCAACACTGTAGCCATGCTTACTTCGTCAAAGCCCTCATCATCAGGAGTGAGGCAACAGTAACCCGCCCCCGACAAGGCCGCCAAGCGGTGGGACCAGCTTGTCGACCAGAAAGCCGGCAGCCGGCGGGACCCACCAGTCGGCGGGCCTCAAAGAGCCGTGAGAAGCCGGCGAAAGCATAGACAGCGATGGCTGGGGCCCGTGCCCAGCCGGATTACCATTGTACCCACAGGGGTTAGGCCTAAAACCCTGTGGCACCCATGCAAAGGGTTGATCTCTTAGAGTTTTAGACACCACATAGAGGGAAGAGAAGAGCTAGCCTTGCCCTTCTTCTTCCTCTCGCCGAACAGCTCAAGGAGCCTCTTGTAGCTACTTGTTAACCTAGTGATCATGCGGAGACCCCACAGAGCAGCAGTAGGGGTGTTATCTCCACGGAGAGCCACGGCCGGGTAAGATTCGGCGTGCATGTCTTCGCCTTATCCTCGCTTTCCAGTGCACCGCGACGTCTTATTGGCTCCCACAATGATAAGCCACCCGTTGGCATATGTTGCACCTACCACCCGACATTTGGCGCCCACCGTGGGGGCCAGGTGCACCGGCCGTCCGTGAGACCTATTCGGACGGGAACCCTCTTCCTTCCTGACAGCATAGCCAGCCAGCACGCCCGATGGCGCTTGTTCTAACGCTGCGCAAGGCGTCTCTGACGCCTACGCAGCGAGCTGCCTCGCCGATCTTCTTGGCGAGGCTCGCATCTCCGACGAGCCCGCATCTGACGCAGGCACAGGCTGCCCCGAGAGCCACCTCGTCAGCCTCCTCGACCAACTCCATGTCTCCAGCGAGCTCTGCCAGGATTTGAGTCGGTTGGCTCCACCGACCCGATGCTTGTCGACTCTTACACGGCATCGCTCGACGCCTTCCCCACCAATGTTGTGATCTTCAACGACCCGCTCCCTCGAGCTGACAGCTGTGGAAGCGCCATCACCGAGGTGCTGGTCATCAGCCACGGCGCCGCCTCTGGCGAGAACGCGCACGACACCCTGCAAGCGGTGCTGCATGACTTGTCCGTCCCCCTTCCGGCCGACACCGACGCCGAGACACTGGAGGCACGCCGCCTCGCCCTCATCGCGGAGGGCCAGAAGATAGCTTCCACGAGACGCCTCACTGAGGCTCACCAGCGCGAGGTCGACCGCGCCGCCTTTGGCACGCCGCCCCCAGACGGGCCGAGCCGAGTCGGCGTCATCAAGAAACGTGGCGCAGCCATCGCCGACATGCTGGGAGCAGACCGCCCAGTCTACGCCACACCCCTCGAGAACCTACGTGTCGCCCAGGCGGCCGTAGACGAGTTGAATGGACTAGGGGCTGACGAGCTCCCCTACATGACCAGACACATCCAGCAGCTGATCGACGCGGCCGCAGAGCGGCATGAAGCCGACGTCCGCGCCGAAAGTCCTCCCCCACGCCGAGAGCACGGTGCGACGTCACGGGTGCCAACTGCGGGCAACACCCACACAAGGCAAGAAAATGAGCCGGCTGCCAGCCGCAGCCGGACTCGAATCTCCATTGAACGCGACGCAGAAGGCCGCCCTCGAGCCGTGGAGCGACGAGGCAACCCGCCTCCTCCTGAGCCTCGTGGGGAGAGATATCCCACCCCGCCGCCTGTCACGCATCCAACCCTCAGCGGCCGACTAGGTCGCCGCGAAGGAGTCGGCGAGAACAACGCCCGCCATTGGATCGACCGCCTAGCGCGGTCCCTAGCGCTAGAAGAAGAAGACGATGTCGGCCCGCCTTGCTTCGGCCCCGCATCCGTGACGAGCCCTTCCCCAAAGGGTTCTCGCTCCCAAGAGACACGCCCAAGTACAACGGCTCCGTGAAGCCGGAAGATTGGTTGATCGACTACTCCATTACGGTTAGAATAGCAAATGGCAACAGGCGCGTTGCCGTGAAGTATGTCCCCCTCATGCTCCAAGGCACGACGCGAACCTGGTTCAACAGCTGGCTAGACTTCATAGAAGCCTTCATCCGCGACTTCACCATCACCTACAAGCGGGCTCCCAAGCCCCGACAGCTCTCTTTGTGCGTTCCAGGGCCCAACGAATCAACTCGCGACTACCTCACGCGTTGGGCCGAGCTCCACAATTCCTGCGAGGGGGTGCACGAGGTTCAAGCCATAGAGTACTTCACCGCCGGGTGCCGAGAAGGCACCCTCCTCAAGCACAAACTCCTCTGCGACGAGCCGACTACCCTCGACGAGCTGCTGGTCATAGCAGACAAGTACGCCACGGCCGACTCTTCAATGAAGACTGAGCTTCGGGTAGACGCCTCTGGGAAGGTGCTCAATCCGGCTCCCAAGACGCCGGCTGGGGACTCCAGCCGATGCCCGTACCAGAACGACAACAAGCGCAAGGGCCCTATGCCGCCTTCAACCAGTCGGCAGGTGGCCACAGTCGAAGATGAACAACCCGAAGGGCGGCCCGCGCCCAAGAAGCAGAAGGGCGGCAGGCCGGCTTGGCAGCCGGCTTTCTCCTACGAGCAAGCCCTTGATGCCCCTTGCAAGTTCCACAGCGGCGCGAAGACGTCCAACCACACGACCCGGAAATGCCATCGCTCACGCGAATCTCCAAGCGGCGGCTGGTGCCGCCTCCGCCTGCTAGCCAGCCGCCTCCGGATCCTCAACAGCCGGCCGCACGACCAGCAGTCGGAGCCGTTCAAGACGAGTTCCCCAACGAGCATGCCGCCTACGTCGTCTTTACAAGCCAGCCCGATGACCGGCGCAGCCGGCGCCGACAGCACCAAGAAGTCTACGCGGTCGCCTCCAACAAACCCGAGTTCATGCATTGGTCAGAAAGGCCTATCAGCTGGAGCCGGGCCGACCACCCAGAGGTGATGCCGTCTCCCGGTTCCTATGCATTGGTTTTGGACGCCACCCTCGCGACGTAAAAGGCGAAGCTACCCGCTTTCTCCCGCTGGCGGCCGATAGGCGGTGGAGCAGCATCAGCATATTGTACCGTGACACCATGAAGAAGCTGAACATCAAGACGAAGCAACTTATGCCTAGTCGGACCGTGTTCCATGGCATCGTACCCGGCCTGTCCTGCTCACCAATCGGCAAGATCAAGATAGATGTTCTCCTTGGAGACAAGGATCACTTCCGCTGAGAAGCAGTTTGGTTTGAGGTAGTGGATTTGGAGAGCCCTTACCACGCATTGCTTGGCCGACCTGCTCTGGCCAAATTCATGGCTGTACCCCACTATGCCTACCTTAAGATGAAGATACCGAGTTCCAAGGGCATCATCACCATAGCCGCCGACTACAAGAAATCCTCCGAGTGTGCAGCAGCCAGCAGCCAGCTGGCCGAGTCCCTCGTGATCGCTGAAGAGAAGAAGATGCTGGATGAAGTCGTGGCCATGGCCGGCAAGCAGCCAGCCCTGTTCCCTGACCCCAACGAATGTGAAGCACAAGGTTCTTTCCAGCCGGCCAAAGAAACAAAGAAGATACCTCTGGACCCAGAGCACCCAGAAAGGTTTGCCGTCATTGGGGTAAACTTGGACAGCAAATAGGAAGGCGAGCTCGTCGATTTCCTCCGTGAGAATCGGGACATCTTCGCATGGTCTCCCAAGGATATGTCGGGTGTTCTGAAGGAATTTTCCGAGCACAAGCTACACGTCTGAACAGTTGCAAAACCAGTCAAGCAGCCCCTCCGCCGACTGTCGGAGGAGAAGAGAAGGCTTTTAGCAGAAGAGATAGCCCGGTTTCTGGCAGCCGGCTTCATAAATGGAGGTGTTCTTTCCGGAATGGCTTGCCAACCCGGTCCTCGTGCTAAAGAAGAATAAGAAATGGCGCATGTGTATAGACTACACCAGCCTCAACAAAGCCTGCCCCAAAGATCCTTTCGCCCTGCCAAGGATCGATCAAGTGATAGACTCCACAGCCGGATGCGAGCTGTTGAGTTTCTTGGATGCTTACTCGGGCTACCACCAGATAAAGTTGGATCTAGCTGACCGCCTGAAGACCGCCTTCATCACACCATTCGAAGCTTTCTGCTACCTGACTATGACATTCGGCTTGAGAAATGCCGGTGCCACTTTTCAGCGTTGATTGCAGAAATGCCTCCTCAAGCAACTCGGCAGAAATGCCCATGTCTATGTAGACGATATCGTGGTGAAGACGGAGAAGCGCGACACCTTGCTGGAATACCTCAAAGAGACGTTTGAAAACTTGCGCCGGTTTCAGATCAAGCTCAACCCCGAGAAATGCGTGTTCGGAGTATCAGCCGGCCAGCTATTGGGGAACGTAGTAATTTCAAAAAAAAATCCTACACACACGCAAGATCAAGGTGGTGCATAGCAACGAGGTGGGGAGTGTAACTTCATACCCTTGAAGATCGCTAAGCGGAAGCGTTTATCAACGCGGTTGATGTAGTCGTACGTCTTCACGATCCGACCGATCCAAGTACCGAACGCATGACACCTCCGAGTTCTGCACACGTTCAGCTCAATGACGTCCTCGCCTTCTCGATCCAGCAAGATAGGCGAAGTAGTAGATGAGTTCCGGCAGCACGACGGCAGGACGGTGTTGGTGAAGAACAATCTCCGCAGGGCTTCGCCTAAGCACTACGGAAACTATGACGAAGGATAAACTAGAGGGGACGGGGTTGCCGGCACATGGCTTGGTGTTTCTTGATGTGTCTTTGGTGCTAGCCCTGCCCCTCTATTTTTATGTTGAGCCTTGGGGTCGAAACTTGGAGTAAAAGCATCCACAAAGTGGGTTTCACCCGAAAGGCAAGAGTCCTTCTCGGACTCCAGGGCCAGACGCCAGGGTTCCCGGCCTCTGGACCGACGCCTTGAGGTTCGACCTCTGGACCACGCCGAGGACCTGGCGTCGCTCCCCTCGACTCCATAAAACTTCCTTTGCGCTTTCCAAAAACCTTGTGGGCTTTCCCCTTTGGCCCAAATAACGTGTTCTCGCACCCAAACATTTCGGAAACATCCGGAACCCTTTCATTGAATTCGGAACCCTTCCGGAGATCAAACACTATTATCCCATATATCAAACTTTATCTCCGGACCATTCCGGAGTTCCTCGTCATGTCCATGATCTCATCCGGGACTCCGAACAACATTCGGTTTCCAACATACATAACTCATATAATACTATATCGTCAATGAAACGTTAAGCGTGCAGACCATACGGGTTCGAGAACTAGGTAGACATGACCGAGACACATTTCCGGTCAATAACCAATAGCGGGACCTGGATGCCCATATTGGCTCCCACATATTCTACGAAGATCTTTATCGGTCAAACCGCATAACAACATACGTTGTTCCCTTTGTCATCGGTATGTTACTTGCCCGAGATTCGATCATCGGTATCCAATACCTAGTTCAATCTCGTTATCGGCAAGTCTCTTTACTCGTTATGTGATGCATCATTCCGTAACTAACTCATTAGCTACATTGCTTGCAAGGCTTGTAGTGACGTGCATTACCGAGAGGGCCCAGATATACCTCTCCGACAATCAGAGTGACAAAACCTAATCTCGAAATACGCCAACTCAACATGTACCTTTGGAGATACCTGTAGAGCTCCTTTATAATCACCCGATTCACGTTGCTAGACGTTTGGTAGCACACAAAGTGTTCCTCCGGTAAGCAGGAGTTGCATAATCTCATAGTAGTAGGAACTTTGTATAAGTCATGAAGAAAGCAATAGCAACATACTAAACGATCAAGTGCTAGGCTAACAGAATGGGTCAAGTCAAACACATTATTCTCCTAATAATGTGATCTTGTTAATCAAATGACAACACATGTCTATGGTTAGGAAACATAACCATCTTTGACTAATGAGCTAGTCAAGTAGAGGCACACTAGTGACATTATGTTTGTCTATGTATTCACACATGTATTATGTTTCCGGGTAATACAATTCTAGCATGAATAAAACATTTATCATGATATGAGGAAATTAATAATAACTTTATTATTGCCTCTAGGGCAAATTTCCTTCAGTCTCCCACTTGCACTAGAGTCAATAATCTAGATTACACAGTAATGATTCTAACACACAAGGAGTCTTGGTGTTGATCATGTTTTGCTTTCGTGGAAGAGGCTTAGTCAACGGTGCGCAACATTCAGATCCGTATGTATCTTGCAAATCTCTATGTCTCCCACCTGGACTTGGTCTCGGATTGAATTGAAGCGTCTCTTGATGTGCTTGGTCCTCTTGTGAAATCTGGATTCCTTTGCCAAGGCAATTGCACCAGTATTGTCACAGAAGATCTTCATTGGTCCCGATGCACTAGGTACGACACCTAGATCGGAAATGAACTCCTTCATCCAGACTCCTTCATTTGCTGCTTCCGAAGCAACTATGTATTCCGCTTCGCATGTAGATCCCGCCATGACGCTTTGTTGAGAGCTGCACCAACTTACAGCTCCACCATTTAATAAAAACACGTATCCGGTTTGCGATTTAGAATCGTCCGGATCAGTGTCAAAGCTTGCATCGACGTAACCATTTACGACTAGCTATTTGTCACCTCCATATACGAGAAACATATCCTTAGTCCTTTTCAGGTATTTAAGGATGTTCTTGACCGATGTCCAGTGATCCGCTCGGATTACTTTTGGTAATGCGATATGCCAAGCTTATTGCTAAGCATACGTCAGGTCTGGTACACAGCATTGCATACATGATAGAGCCTATGGCTGAAGCATAGGGAACATCTTTCATTTTCTCTCTATCTTCTGCTGTGGTCGGGCATTGAGTCTGACTCAACTTCACACCTTGTAATACAGGCAAGAACCCTTTCTTTGCCTGATCCATTTTGAACTTTTTCAAAACTTTATCAATGTCACGCACAAGATGCGACCCTATCCTAAAGGAACTCGAAGGTCCCACCAAGGATAGAAGCGCATCTTGAAGACGCTTTTGCAAGGTGGATATCATTACATCAACATTACATAATAGTGGGGATACATCCAATACATACAATGTCACATGAATACAACAATACGACATACAAGATCAACATCCGACTACGGATGAAACATAAACAGAAGCTCAAATGACATCCACCCTGTTAGCCCAGGCTGCCGACCTGGAACCTATCCTGATCGAAGAAGAAGCGTAAGAAGAACTCCAAAACAAGCAAACATCGCTCTCACGCCATGATCATCGCAAACCTGTACACTGCAGAATCGTTGTTGTAGTAATCTGTGAGCCACGACGACTCAACAATCCCATTACCATGGGTATCAAGACTAGCAACGCTTAAAGGGAAAGGAAGGGGTAAAGTGGTGAGGTTGCAGCAGCGGCTAAGCATATATGGTGGCTAACATACACAAATGAGAGCGAGAAGAGAAACAAGGGAACGGTCGTCAATTAGTAATGATCAAGAAGTGATCCCGAACTCCTGCTTACGTCAGACATAACCTAGAAACCGTGTTCTCCTCTCGATCACCCCGAAAAGAGACACTCACGGTTACGCACACGGTTGGTGTATTTTAGAAGAGTTTACTTCAAGTTTACTACAACCGGATATTAACAAATTCCCATCTACCACATAACCGCGGGCACGACTTTAGAAAGTTCAAACCCTGCAGGGGTGTCCCAACTTAGCCCATGATAAGCTCTCGCGATCAACGAAGGATATTCCTTCTCCCCAGGAAGACCCGATCAGTCTCGGAATCGCGGCTACAAGACATTTCGACAGTAATAAAACAAGACCAGCAAAGCCGCCCGATGCGCCGACAATCCCGATAGGAGCTGCACATATCTCGTTCTCAGGGCAACACCGGATGAGACATCCTATGAGTAAAACCAGCCCTCAGGTTGCCTCAAGGTGGCCCCGCAGGCAGCTCGGTTTGAACCAGCACTTAGAGAAGCACCGGCCCGGGGGGGCTAAATAAAGATGACCCTCGAGAGAGCGACTCCCAAGGGAAAAAGTAGGTGGTGGTGAGGCAAATGGTAAAACCAAGGTTGGGCCTTGCTGGAGGAGTCTTATTCAAAGTTTAACTGTCAAGGGGTCCCATAAATCACCCGACCGCGTTAGGGACGCAAAATCCGGGAACATAATACCGATATATGACGGAAAATAGGGCGGCAAGAGTGGAACAAAACACTGCATAAGGCTGAGCCTTCCACCCTTTACCAAGTATATAGATGCATTAATAATATAAGAGATATTGTGATATCCCAACCAAAATCCTGTCCACCATGGAGAAATCTTCAACTTCACCTGCAACTAGCAACGCTATAAGTGGGCTGAGCAAAGCGGTAACATAGCCAAACAACGGTTTGCATAGGAAAGGTGTCAAAGGTTAGAGGCTGACATGGCAATTTGGGATGGCTTGATAAACATGTAATAGGTAGCGCAGCATAGCGATAGAACGAAGCAACTAGCATAGCAGTGATAGTAGTGAGATCCAGGGTAGCGGTCATCTTGCCTGAAATCCCGCTAGGAAGAAGAATTAGTCCATGAAGAAGACGAACGGATGAAGCCGAACCAAGCGTAGACGAACGAATCCTCACGATCGCAACGAAATGGGAACTATCGAGAAGAAACACACAACAAAGTAAACACACCACCATGAACAAGGCATGATGCACAACAAGCATGATGCATGACAAGGCTAGATGAGGCTACTCATGGCAAGAGATGATGCAAACAAGAGCAACACATCAAAGCAAGTTTAAATGAGGCCGGAAACAACATAGAACAATTCCGGCGAGTCCACATATGAAAATTTCGAAATTGGTCCAGATCTGAATAAACCTTATGTTCAAGTTGTTAAACAGCAAGTTAAGATGCATCACGATGATCTACACGAAATTCTAGTCAAGTTACATATAAAGTTCATTAAATTCGGAGCTATGGCCTAGAAGATATGAGCAAAACAAGTTGAACATGGCATTGCTGCAAAATGCATACAAACATCAAGCAAACACCTCAAAACAAGGATGCAACATGGTAATATGAAACTACATGCAAAATCAAGCAAGTTTCATATAGAGCACACTCAAAACGGAGCAACGGTTCAACACATACACCCTATACAAGTCATGACAACAATCTGTCCAAAACAGCAACTAGGCATATTGCAAGCATCAAAACACTATGCTACAGGACATCAACGTGAAAACAAAAGGCATTGGCATGATTTATAGGTAAAGCATTACAAAACATGAACACTGAGCTATCTTCAGAAATCACTAGAACATGCTCAAAATGACATGGTAAGATTGCAAATAATATCAGTTCAGACTTGTCAGGAAATAACATCAGGTTGCAATGTTTAGAGCTATCAAACAACATGTTGCAGGAACTTATCATGGCAAACAAAAGACATGGCATGAATATACTAATGGCATATAACAAAAGTATCTTACTGACCATGAGCCAAAAAGGTTCAGAAGATATGATGGCACCCATGTAAACATGGCAAGTTATA
Source organism: Aegilops bicornis (assembly GCA_021605145.1). NCBI lineage: Eukaryota > Viridiplantae > Streptophyta > Magnoliopsida > Poales > Poaceae > Aegilops > Aegilops bicornis. The sequence goes on from CM038672.1 coordinate 645,975,036, forward strand.
TGACAGATTCATACATGGCAGGAACAACAATAAGTAGGCAAGTTGGTGAGCTTGAACCACTCACCACAGAGCGATACATGGCATGGCAAGGCAACTCACAGTAAGAAGACATGTTTATGAAGCTAAGAATGGAAAGAGCAAGTTCATAGAGTGCATGGATCACTAACAACAATCGTGGCAACATTGAACTTAATGTTAACAGGCTGACACATTATTTAGCAATTTGAGAGCAAGATCACAACATGATACAACAGGCTATAAATGCAACCAGGGGCATGGATTGATTGAGCATGACATGTAGAACAAAATTCCCTTAGTGAACATCTCCAGATTATGCATAGAATGACTTGTAGCTGCAGGTTAACATAGCATCATGATATAGCAGATTCAAACATGCAAAACAGCAACAGCAAGTACCCTAGTTAACAAGCTTGATGCACTCACTACAGGAATCACCAAAATACATGGATAGCACCCCTGGAAAGATGGCATGGCATAGAGCAAAACACATGTAGAGCTCATGCTCATAGGATGCACACATCAAATGCAACAAAAATGACAAACCATCAAGTTATAACAGTTTCAGCAGATTAACATCATATAACACTCTTGCAACGATGATTCAGGCATCAAGATGAACTCAAATGAACATGATGCAATGGAACAAAATGTAAAGCATCTCATTATGAACATTTCAATATATCATGCACGCAAAACGGATCAGCGATGAAAGAGTTATGGCATGATGAACAGGGGCTAAAATATGCAAATATTCGGGGACTGGAATTTTCGGGGTCAACCTTAGGTCTGCCTGGTTTTCAAGGCGAGGCGGATCTCGCCGGAGAGCTCGCCAGAGAAGAGGAGGGAGATGGGGCCGGCGAGGTCTTGCAGGGGCGGGACGAGGCGGATCCGCCGGTTCTCGCGGATCCGGCCGAACTTCGGCAAGGTCGGGCGCGGGCAAGGCTGACTGGCGGCGATCGGCCGACCCGGCCGGACGGCCGGCGACGACGGGAGGCCGGAGGCGGGCGCGGCAAGGCGAGGGAGGCGCGAGGCGGGCGCCGGGCTCCGCTGGCGGGCAAGGCGGGCGCGCGGGTCGGCGAGGGCGGCGAGGCGCAGACGGTTGAAGCGGCCCGCGATGGGTTCAGCCGCTGGGCCAATGGGAGAGAGAGGGCGCGGGCCGGGTGAGGTGGCGGCGGCTGGTTGGCTGCGGGCGGCGGCGGGGTGACGTGGCGCGATCTGATTCGCCGGGGTGAGGTGGAGGCTGGACATGTCCGGCGGGGTCCGGACGTGTCCCAACAAGGGAGGAGGACGGGTTAGGGTTTCGGGGGGATTCATCCGCGAATTTCGGGGGAAGGGGCTTATTTATAGTTTCTGGGAGCTAGGAGAGTCCAAATGAGGAGCGGTTTTCGCCCACACGATCGTGATCGAACGACCGAGAGCATGGAGGGGAGTTTGCTGGGTTTTGGGCCAGTTTGGAAGGGGTGTTGGGCTGCACACAAAAGAGGCCTTTTGCGGTTACCCGGTTAACCGTTGGAGTATCAAACGACCTCCAAATGGCATGAAACTTGACAGGCGGTCTACCGGTGCTATACCAAGGCCGCTTGACAAACCTCGGTCCATTCCGAGACCGTTTAACACCCGCACATGAAAAGAGGCAAAAGGGGGCGCCGGGAGACATAGGAGTGCCGGATTGGAAAACGGACAACGGGGAAAATGCTCGGATGCATGAGAAGAACACGTATGCAAAATGAGATGCACATGATGACATGATATGAAATGCTGATGATGACAATGCAAAGTGCAACACGCAAGCACATGACATGGCAACGACGAATAATAACCGGCAAACACACAGGCGCATCGAATCCGGGGCGTTACAACACTCCTCCACTAACAAGAGATCTCGTCCTGAGATCCTAGGACCGAGACGGAAGGGAAAAAAGGGATGAGGTGAAACAAGAGCTGAAGAGGAGAAGCAAAGAATCGAGAGCCCTCGATAAGAAGAGAGAAACGACGAGAATGACGAGAATTGAAAGCTCACAGAATCAGATAGACTATGAAATCACTCCGGTTAGAACGAGATAAGAAACGAATAAGACTGAAAGGATTTGGGCAACACTCCTGCTAAAACATGGAGGAATAGAACACGAGCTTAAGAAGATGGAATGAAACTTGATGAACTCTTGAAGAATGAATTAAATCATGAAGGACCACCGTGAAGAACTCCGGTAACAAAAAGGATGATGAGATAGAATGAAGGAAGAAAGAATAGATGAGCCTTTCGATGATTTAGATGGAGGTTCCGACGAAATGGTCGAGGAAATTGAACTCCGGAAAAGAAAAGATGAAAAACACTTGGAACTAGAATTTATTCACCAAGAACAAACTCCGAAGGAAGGGATTAATCACTTGGATGAAATAAGAATAAGATTTATTGTATGCTTATCCTTCATCAAATTAAGTTGATAACAAACAATGGATTTTGCAAACTACTTATTCTTCTTGAAAAAGAATTGAGAAGTGACATATCGCAAACTTGAGAAGGACTTCATGAATCACCGGTAGGTTGAAAAGAACGAATGGATTAATATGATAAACAAGGAAAATAATCTTGAACGAACCACCGTAAGAATTCGGAAATGACTGACGAAAGAGAATGAATCATCGGGAAGAATTAGAAGACCAAATATGCTCGAGGGGATTTAGATGCAAAAGGACAAGGAGATCATGAGCTGACTAAAAAAACACTTGAAAGAAGCACCGGGATAACTGGATAACAGTAGCTGAAATGTGAGGGCGAAGAATTCTTCTGGAACGATGACCTCCGGTGAAAAGAAATAGAAATCAACTCTTGAAATACTCCGGATAGGTAAGAAAAGAATTTCTAACAAACGGAATAATTCGAGAGGATAGCATGAAGCTAGAACCACGAATCTTCGGGAGAACGGACAAGATATAAGAGAAACTCTACTTCAGTCTTCAAATGACAACGATAAACATCACCAAAATTAGTGAGATACTCCGGGAGAATGAAAAACAAAGACATTGAGTCAACAATGAAAATGATTCGAAATCGATCTTGGAAAAGGCAAGTGACTGATGAAATTCATTCTTACGTCAAACTTCGAAAAGAATTAAGAATGGCTCCGAAATAATTAGAAGAGTCGTAAGATCACAGGAAAAGACACGTGGGTTAGGGCCCACTGAATAGATAACACCGTTGGGAAGGGATGTTGAGCAGATAGGTGAAGCACCGGAACAATTGAAATATTTGAATGAGGTGACAACCACGAATTAATTGGAACATAGACAAATCTCTTGATATGCCTTGAGCACTCCGGAAGGAAAAACTGGCGAGAGGAGAACGAGCAGGGAAAACACTTGAGCCGATGAAAAGAATATAAACACTACCAAAAATTAGAATTGAATCCACCAGAGAAGAAAAGAGATGAAGAATGTCGTACAAAACGAGAATTCATCGGTTGAAATGATTGAGGGAAGACTGAAGAGCTCCACACGACTGAAATTGATGCTCGAAACAGAGACTCAGGCTCCGGGAAGAAGAGGGTGGGAGGGTGGGAAAACAAAGGCAACTTGGAAGGGGAAACGACGAATATCTTGAAGAGAAAAACACTGATTGAAATAATGCAAAGACTTTGCACGAGTAGGATGGATACTCGATTACGGACTCCGGTTTCGAGAAGAAGAAGGGTGGGCGGGTGGAAAAAACAAGGACAACTTCGGACAAGGAAAAACAACGACGTCGGAGGAAGAACTGAGGATTGAACTTGGCAAAGATGAAGATGGTCGAGTCGACTTGACAAGAAATGCACCGGACAAAAGAGGATGGAGAACTCATGACACTAACCACGTGATCCTAAAGAAAAATTTGAACGGGAAGAGGAGTAATTCAAAACACCTACGTCAAGATTACTCACCAGAGCGACGAAGGGGCAGAGGAGTAAAAAGAAATCCTACTCTCCGATATAACTAGACTCCGAAAAAAAGTTTTCTTCTAGACTCAACAACGGCAAAAACTAAACGATCAATCAAGGGGGGCTCCTAGGGTCGATCGAGGCTCTGATACCAACTTGTCACGCCCAAGATGCGACCCTATCCTAAAGGAACTCGAAGGTCCCACCAAGGATAGAAGCGCATCTTGAAGACGCTTTTGCAAGGTGGATATCGTTACATCAACATTACATAATAGTGGGGATACATCCAATACATACAATGTCACATGAATACAACAATACGACATACAAGATCAACATCCGACTACGGATGAAACATAAACAGAAGCTCAAACGACATCCACCCTGTTAGCCCAGGCTGCCGACCTGGAACCTATCCCCTGATCGAAGAAGAAGCAGAAGAAGAACTCCAAAACAAGCAAACATCGCTCTCACGTCATGATCATCGCAAACCTGTACCTGCAACTGTTGTTGTAGTAATCAGAAACCACGAGGACTCAAAGCAATCCCATTACCATGGGTATCAAGACTAGCAAAGCTTAAAGGGAAAGGAAGGGGTAAAGTGGTGAGGTTGCAACAGCGGCTAAGCATATATGGTGGCTAACATACGCAAATGAGAGCGAGAAGAGAAACAAAGGAACAGTCGTCAGCTAGTAATGATCAAGAAGTGATCCTGAACTCCTGCTTACGTCAGACATAACCTAGAAACCGTGTTCTCCTCTCGATCACCCCGAAAAGAGACACTCACGGTTACACACACGGTTGGTGTATTTTAGAAGAGTTTACTTCAAGTTTACTACAACCGGATATTAACAAATTCCCATCTGCCACATAACCGTGGGCACGGCTTTCGAAAGTTCAAACCATGCAGGGGTGTCCCAACTTAGCCCATGATAAGCTCTCGCGATCAACGAAGGATATTCCTTTTCCCCGGGAAGACCCGATCAGTCTCGGAATCCCGGCTACAAGACATTTCGACAGTAATAAAACAAGACCAGTAAAGTCGCCCGATGCGCCGACAATCCCGATAGGAGCTGCACATATCTTGTTCTCAGGGCAACACCGGATGAGACATCCTACGAGTAAAACCAGCCCTCAGGTTGCCTCAAGGTTGCCCCGCAGGCAGCTCAGTTCGAACCAGCACTTAGAGAAGCACTGGCCCGGGGGGGGGGGGGGCTAAATAAAGATGACCCTCGAGAGAGCGACTCCCAAGGGAAAAAGTAGGTGGTGGTGAGGCAAATGGTAAAACCAAGGTTGGGCCTTTCTGGAGGAGTCTTATTCAAAGCGAACTGTCAAGGGGGTCCCATAAATCACCCGACCGCGTTAGGGACGCAAAATCCGGCAACATAATACCGATATGACGGAAACTAGGGCAGCTAGAGCGGAACAAAACACCAGGCATAAGGCCGAGCCTTCCACCCTTTACCAAGTATATAGATGCATTAATAATATAAGAGATATTGTGATATCCCAACCAAAATTATGTCCACCATGGAGCAATCTTCAACTTCACCTGCAACTAGCAACGCTCGAAGAGGGCTGAGCAAAGCGGTAACATAGCCAAACAACGTTTTGCATAGGAAAGGTGTCAAAGGTTAGAGGTCGACATGGCAACTTGGGATGGCTTGATAAACAGGTAATAGGTAGCGCAGCATAGCGATAGAACGAAGCAACTAGCATAGCAAAGTGATAGTAGTGAGATCACGGGTAGCGGTCATCTTGCCTGAAATCCCGCTTAGGAAGAAGAATGAGTCCATGAAGAAGACGAATGACGAAGTCGAACCAAGCGTGAGATTTAACGAATCCTCACGATCGCAACGAAACGGGAACTATCGAGAAGAAGCACACAACAAAGTAAACACACCACCATGAACAAGGCATGATGCACAACAAGCATGATGCATGACAAGTCTAGATGAGGCTACTCATGGCAAGAGATGATGCAAACAAAAGCAACACATCAAAGCAAGTTTAAATGAGGCCAGAAACAACATAGAACAATTCCGGTAAGTCCTCATATGCAAATTTCAAAATTGGTCCAGGTCTGAATCAACCTTATGTTCAAGTTGTTAAAAAGCAAGTTAAGATGCACCACGATGATCTACACGAAATTCTAGTCAAGTTACATATAAAGTTCATTAAATTCGGAGCTACGGCCTAGAAGATATGAGCAAAACAAGTTGAACATGGCATTGCTGCAAAATGCATACAAACATCAAGCAAACACCTCAAAACAATAATGCAACATGGTAATATGAAACTACATGCAAAATCAAGCAAGTTTCATATAGAGCACACTCAAAACGGAGCAACGGTTCAACACATACACCCTATACAAGTCATGACAACAATCTGTCCAAAACAGCAACTAGGCATATTGCAAGCATCAAAACACTATGCTACAGGACATCAACGTGAAAACAAAAGGCATTGGCATGATTTAAATGTATAGCACTACAAAACATGAACACTGAGCTATCTTCAGAAATCACTAGAACATGCTCAAAATGACATGTCAAGATTGCAAATAATATCAGTTCAGACTTGTCAGGAAATAACATCAGATTGCAATGTTTAGAGCTATCAAACAACATGTTACAGGAACTTATCATGGCAAACAAAGACATGAAATGAATCTACTAATTGCATAGAACAAAAGTCCCTTACTGACCATGAGCCAAAAAGGATCAGAAGATATAATGGCACCCATGTAAACATGGCAAGTTATATGACAGATTCATACATGGCAGGAACAACAATAAGTAGGCATGTTGGTGAGCTTGAACGACTCACCACAGAGCAATACATGGTATGGCAAGGAAACTCACAGTAATAAGACATTTTTATGAAGCTAAAAATGGCAAGAGAAAGTTCATAGAGTGCATGGATCACTAACAACAATCATGGCAACATTGAACTTAATGTTAACAGGCTGACAGCAACATTATTTAGCAATTTGAGAGCAAGATAACAACATGATACAGCAGGCTATAAATGCAACCAGGGGCATGGATTGATTGAGCATGACATGTAGAACAAAACACCCTTAGTGAATATCTCCAGATTATGCATAGAATGACTTGTATCAGCAGGTTAACATAGCATCATGATATAGCAGATTCAAACATGCAAAACAGCAACAGCAAGTACCCTACTTAACAAGCTTGATGCACTCATTACAGGAATCACAAAACTACATGGATAGCACCCCTGGAAATATGGAATGGCATAGATAAAAACACATGTAGAGCTCATGCTCATAGGATGCACACATCAAATGCAACAAAAATGACAAATCATCAAGTTATACCAGTTTCAGCAGAATAACATCATATAGCACTCTTGCAACGATGATTCAGGCATCAAGATGAACTCAAATGAACATGATGCAATGGAACAAAATGTAAAGCATCTCATTGTGAACATTTCGATATATCATGCACGCAAAACAGAGCAGCGATGACAGAGTTATGGCATGATGAACAGGGGCTAAAATATGCAAATATTCGGGGACTGGAATTTTCGGGGTCAACCTTAGGTCTGCACGGTTTTCAAGGCGAGGCAGATCTCGCCGGAGACCTCGCCGGAGAAGAGGAGGGAGATGGGGCCGGCGAGGTCTTGCAGGGGCGGGACGAGGCGGATCCGGCCGGATCTCGCCGGATCCGGCCGAGCTCCGGCGAAAGCGACGCGGGGCCGGACGCGGGCGGTGATTTGGGCGGCGATCAAGGCGACCTGACCGACGACGGCCGGCGACGACGGGAGGCTGGAGGCGGGCGCGTAAGGCGCTGGAGGCGCCTGGAGGCGGGCGCCTGCCTCGTGGCGGGCAAGGCGGGTGCTCGGTGGTCGGCGAGGGCGGCGGCGAGGCGCGGACGTGCCGAGTGGGGCCTGCAATGGGCTCGCGTGGGCCGGCGGCGGTGGGGAGAGAGAGGGCGCGGGCCGGGTGAGGTGGCGGCGGCTGGTTGGCTGCGGGCGGCGGCGGGGTGACGTGGCGCGATCTGATTCGCCGGGGTGAGGTGGAGGCTGGACATGTCCGGCGGGGTCCGGACGTGTCCGGCTGCGGGAGGAGGACGAAGCTAGGGTTTCGGGGGGATTCATCCGCGAATTTCGGGGGAAGGGGCTTATTTATAGTTTCTGGGAGCTAGGAGAGTCCAAATGAGGAGCGGTTTTCGCCCACACGATCATGATCGATCGACCGAGAGCATGGAGGGGAGTTTGCTGGGTTTTGGGCCAGTTTGGAAGGGGTGTTGGGCTGCACACAAAAGAGGCCTTTTGCGGTTACCCGGTTAACCGTTGGAGTATCAAACGACCTCCAAATGGCACGAAACTTGACAGGCGGTCTACCGGTGCTATACCAAGGCCGCTTGACAAACCTCGGTCCATTCCGAGACCGTTTAACACCCGCACATGAAAAGAGGCAAAAGGGGGCGCCGGGAGACATAGGATTGCCGGATTGGAAAACGGACAACGGGGAAAATGCTCGGATGCATGAGAAGAACACGTATGCAAAATGAGATGCACATGATGACATGATATGAAATGCAGATGATGACAATACAAAGTGCAACACGCAAGCACATGACATGGCAACGATGGCGAATAACTGGCAAACACCTGGCGCATCGAATCCGGGGCGTTACAATCAAGGTATGTGCTTTGTGAAAGTCCAATTAAGCGTCTTGATCTATATCTATATATCTTGATGCCCAATATGTAAGCTGCTTCACCGAGGTCTTTCATCGAAAAACTTATATTCAAATATCCCTTTATGCCATCCAGAAATTCTATATCATTTACAATCAACAATATGTCATCTACATATAATATCAGAAATGCTACAGAGCTCCCACTCACTTTCTTGTAAATACATGCTTCTCCAAAAGTCTTTATAAAACCATATGCTTTGATCACACTATCAAAGCGTTTATTCCAACTTCGAGAGGCTTGCACTAATCCATAAATGGATCGCTGGAGCTTGCACACTTTGTTAGCACCTTTTGGATCGACAAAACCTTCCGGTTGCATCATATACAACTATTCTTCCAGAAATCCATTCAGGAATGCAGTTTTGACATCCATTTGCCAAATTTCATAATCATAAAATGCGGCAATTGCTAACATGATTCGGACATACTTAAGCATCGCTATGGGTGAGAAAGTCTCATCGTAGTCAACCCCTTGAACTTGTCGAAAACCTTTTGCAACAAGTCAAGCTTTGTAGACAGTTACATTACCATCAGCGTCAGTCTTCTTCTTGAAAATCCATTTATTTTCTATGGCTTGCCGATCATCGGGCAAGTCAACCAAAGTCCATACTTTGTTTTCATACATGGATCCCATCTCAGATTTCATGGCCTCAAGCCATTTTGCGGAATCTGGGCTCATCATCGCTTCCTCATAGTTCGCGGGTTCGCCATGGTCAAGTAACATGACTTCGAGAATAGGATTACCGTACCACTCTGGTGCGGATCTTACTCGTAGACCCTCTGAAGTTCGGTAGTAACTTGATCTGAAGTTTCATGATCAGTATCATTAGCTTCCTCACTGATTGGTGTAGTTGTCACATGAACCGGTTTTTGTGATGAACTACTTTCCAATAAGGGACCAGGTACAGTTACCTCATCAAGTTCTACTTTCCTCCCACTCACTTCTTTTGAGAGAAACTCCTTCTCTAGAAAGGATCTGAATTTGGCAACAAAAATCTTGCCTTCAGATCTGTGATAGAAGGTGTACCCAATAGTCTCTTTTGGGTATCCTATGAAGACACATTTCTCCGATTTGGGTTCGAGCTTATCTGGTTGAAGTTTCTTCACATAAGCATCGCAACCCCAATCTTTAAGAAACGACAAACTTTGGTTTCTTGCCAAACTATAGTTCATAAGGTGTCGTTTCAACGGATTTTGATGGTGCCCTATTTAACGTGAATGCGGCCGTCTCTAAAGCATAACCCCAAAACGATAGCTGTAAATCAGTAAGAGACATCATAGATCGCACCATATCTAGTAAAGTACGACACTGACGTTCGGACACACCATTTCGTTGTGGTGTTCCGGTGGCGTTACTTGCGAAACTATTCCGCATTGTTTCATATGTAAACCAAACTCGTAACTCAAATATTCTCCTCCACGATCATATCGTAGAAATTTTATTTTCTTGTTACGATGATTTTCTACTTCACTCTGAAATTCTTTGAACTTTTCAAATGTTTCAGACTTGTGTTTCATCAAGTAGATATACCCATATCTGCTTAAATCATCAGTGAAGGTGAGAAAATAACGATATCCGCCACGAGCCTCAACATTCATTGGACCACATACATCTGTATGTATGATTTCCAACAAATCTGTTGCTCTCTCCATAGTTCCGGAGAACGGCGATTTAGTCATCTTGCCCATGAGGCACGGTTACTTAAGTACCAAGTGATTCATAATCAAGTGATTCCAAAAGTCCATCAAGATGGAGTTTCTTCATGCATTTTACACCGATATGACCTAAACGGCAGTGCCACAAATAAGTTGAACTATCATTATCAACTCTGCATCTTTTGGCTTCAACATTATGAATATGTGTATTACTACTATCGAGATTCAATAAAAATAGACCACTCTTCAAGGGTGCATGACCATAAAAGATATTACTCATATAAATAGAACAACCATTATTCTCTGATTTAAATGAATAACCGTCTCGCATCAAACAAGATCCAGATATAATGTTCATGCTCAACGCTGGCACCAAATAACAATTATTTAGGTCTAAAACTAATCCCCATGGTAGATATAGAGGTAGCGTGCCGACTGCGATCACATCGACTTTGGAACCGTTTCCCACGCGCATCGTCACCTCGTCCTTAGCCAATCTTCGCTTAATCCGTAGTCCCTGTTTCGAGTTGCAAATATTAGCAATGTAACCAGTATCAAATACCCAGGTGCTACTGCGAGCATTAGTAAGGTACACATGAATAACATGTATATCACATATACCTTTGTTCACTTTGCCATCCTTCTTATCCGCCAAATACTTGGGGCAGTTCCGCTTCCAGTGTCCAGTCTGCTTGCAGTAGAAGCACTTAGTCTCAGACTTAGGTCCAGACTTGGGTTTCTTCTCTTGAGAAGCAACTTGCTTGCTGTTCTTTTTGAAGTTCCATTTCTTCTTTCCTTTGCCCCTTTTCTTGAAACTGGTGGTCTTGTTAACCATCAACACTTGATGCTCCTTCTTGATTTCTACTTCCGCAGCTTTTAGCATTGCGAAGAGCTCGGGAATAGTCTTGTCCATCCCTTGCATATTATAGTTCATCACGAAGCTCTTGTAGCTTGGTGGCACTGATTGAAGAATTCTGTCAATGACACTATAATCAGGAAGATTAACTCCTAGTTGAATCAAGTGATTATTATACCCAGACATTTTGAGTATATGTTCACTGACAGAACTATTCTCCTCCATCTTATAGCTATAGAACTTATTGGAGACTTCATATCTCTCAATCCGGGCATTTCCTTGAAATATTAACCTCAACTCCTGGAACATCTCATATGCTCCAGACGTTCAAAACGTCGTTGAAGGCCCGGTTCCAAACCGTAAAGCATGGCACACTGAACTATCGAGTAGTCATCAGCTTTGCTCTACCAGACGTTCTTAACGTCGTCAGTTGCATCAGCAGCAGACCTGGCACCCAGCGGTGCTTCTAGGACGTAATTCTTCTATGCAGCAATGAGGATAATCCTCAGGTTACGGACCCAGTCCGTGTAATTGCTACCATCATCTTTCAACTTAGCTTTCTCAAGGAACACATTAAAATTCAACGGAACAACAGCACAAGCCATCTATCTACAACAAACATAGACAATCAAAATACTATCAGGTACTAAGTTCTTGATAAATTTAAGTTCAATTTAATCATATTACTTAAGAACTCCCACTTAGACAGACATCTCCCTAGTCATCTAAGTGATCACGTGATCCAAATCAACTAAACCATGTCCGATCATCACATGAGATGAAGTAGTTTCAATGGTGAACATCACTATGTTGATCATATCTACTATATGATTCATGCTCGACCTTTCGGTCTCCGTGTTCCGAGGCCATATCTGTATATGCTAGGCTTGTCAAGTTTAACCTGAGTATTCCGCGTGTGCAACTGTTTTGCACCGTTGTATTTGAACATAGAGCCTATCACACCCGATCATCACGTGTGGTGTCTCAAAGACGAAGAACTTACGCAACGGTGCATACTCAGGGAGAACACTTCTTGATAATTAGTGAGAGATCATCTTAAAATGCTACCGTCAATCAAAGCAAGATAAGATGCATAAAGGATAAACATCACATGCAATCAATATAAGTGATATGATATGGCCATCATCATCTTGTGCTTGTGATCTCCATCTCCAAAGCACCGTCGTGATCACCATCATCACCAGCGCGGCACCTTGATCTCCATCGTAGCATCGTTGTCGTCTCGCCAATCTTATGCTTCTACGACTATCGCTACCGCTTAGTGATAAATTAAAGCATTACAGGGCGTTTGCATTTCATACAATAAAGCAACAACCATATGGCTCTCGCCATTGCCGATAACCGGTTACAAAACATGATCATCTCATACAATAAAATATAGCATCACGTCTTGACCATATCACATCACAACATGCCTGCAAAAACAAGTTAGACGTCCTCTACTTTGTTGTTGCAAGTTTTACGTGGCTGCTACGGGCTGAGCAAGAACCGTTCTTACCTACGCATTAAAACCACAACGATACTTCGTCAAGTTAGTGCTGTTTTAACCTTCGTAAGGACCGGGCGTAGCCACACTCGGTTCAACTAAAGTTGGAGAAACAGACACCCGCCAGCCACCTGTGTGCAAAGCACGTCGGTAGAACCAGTCTCGCGTAAGTGTACGCGTAATGTCGGTCCGGGCCGCTTCATCCAACAATACCGCTTGAACCAAAGTATGACATCTTTGGTAAGCAGTATGACTTGTATCGCCCACAACTCACTTGTGTTCTACTCGTGCATATAACATCTACGCATAAAACCAGGCTCGGATGCCACTGTTGGGGAATGTAGTAATTTAAAAAAAATTCCTACGCACACGCAAGATCATGGTGATGCATAGCAACGAGGTGGGGAGTGTATCTTCATACCCTTGAAGATTGCTAAGCAGAAGCGTTTATCAACGCGGTTGATGTAGTCGTACGTCTTCACGATCCGACCGATCCAAGTACCGAACGCATGGCACCTCCGAGTTCTACACACGTTCAGCTCGATGGCGCCCTCGCCTTCTCGATCAAGCAAGGCGGCGAAGTAGTAGATGAGTTCCGGCAGCACGACGGCGTGGTGACGGTGTTGGTGAAGAACAATCTCCGCAGGGCTTCGCCTAAGCACTACGGAAACTATGACGGAGGATAAACTAGAGGGGACGGGGTTGCCGGCGCACGGCTTGGTGTTTCTTGATGTGTCTTTGGTGCTAGCCCTGCCCCTCTATTTATATGTTGAGCCTTGGGGTCTAAACTTGGAGTAAAAGCCTCCACAAAGTCGGTTTCACCCGAAAGGCAAGAGTCCTTCTCGGACTCGGGGGCGAACCTTGAGGGTTCCTAGCCTCTGGACCTGCACGCCAGGGGACCTGGCGTCGCCCCTGAACTCCACAAAACTTTCTTTTGCGCTTTCCAAAAACCTTGTGGGCTTTCCCCTTTGGCCCAAATAACGTGTTCTTGTACCCAAACATTTCGGAAAACATCCGGAACCCCTTCCGGTGAATTCCGGAACCCTTCCGGAGATCAAACACTATTATCCCATATATCAAACTTTATCTCCGGACCATTCCGGAGTTCCTCGTCATGTCCATGATCTCATGCGGGACTCCGGACAACATTCGGTTACCAACATACATAACTCATATAATACTATATCATCAACGAAACGTTAAGCGTGCGGACCCTACGGGTTCGAGAACTATGTAGAAATGACCGAGACACGTTTCCGGTCAATAACCAATAGCGGGGCCTGGACGCCCATATTGGCTCCCACATATTCTACGAAGATCTTTATTGGTCAAACCGCATAACAACATACGTTGTTCCCTTTGTCATCGGTATGTTACTTTCCCGAGATTCGATCATCGGTATCCAATACCTAGTTCAATCTCGTTACAGCAGAAGTCTCTTTACTCGTTACATAATGCATCATTCCGTAACTAACTCATTAGCTACATTGCTTGCAAGGCTTGTAGTGATGTGCATTACCGAGAGGGCCCAGAGATACCTCTCCGACAATCGGAGTGACAAAACCTAATCTCAAAATACACCAACTCAACATGTACCTTTGGAGACACCTGTAGAGCTCCTTTATAATCACCTAGTTACGTTGTGACGTTTGGTAGCACACAAAGTGTTCCTCCGGTAAACGGGAGTTGCATAATCTCATAGTAGTAGGAACTTTGTATAAGTCATGAAGAAAGCAATAGCAACATACTAAACGATCAAGTGCTAGGCTAACGGAATGGGTCAAGTCAATCACATTATTCTCCTAATAATGTGATCTCGTTAATCAAATGACAACACATGTCTATGTTTAGGAAACATAACCATCTTTGATTAATGAGCTAGTCAAGTAGAGGCACACTAGTGACATTATGTTTGTCTATGTATTCACACATGTATTATGTTTCCGGGTAATACAATTCTAGCATGAATAATAAACATTTATTATGATATGAGGAAATTAATAATAACTTTATTATTGCCTCTAGGGCATATTTCCTTCACCAGCTTCTAGGCTTCCTGGTCTCCGAACGCGGCATCGAATGCAACCCAGTGAAGATCAAGGCCATAGAGAGAATGGAGATTCCCACCAAGCTACGAGACATTCAAAAGTTCACCGGATGCCTGGCCTCCCTGAACCGCTTTATCAACCGGCTCAGAGAAAAATCTCTCCCCTTCTACCGACTCATGAAGAAGACCACTCACTTCGAGTGGAACGACCAAGCCGACCAAGCTTTCCACGAACTGAAGAAGATGTTGGCCACGCCGCCTGTCTTGGCGGCGCCGACTGAGAAAGAGCCCATGCTCCTTTACATTGCCGCTACCAGCCGGGTGGTCATCACCGTTATCGTGGTTCAACGCCCGGAAAAAGGCCGGCTCAGCCAGTCCAAAGGCCGGTGTATTATTTAAGTGAAGTACTATCCACCTCGAAGCAGAACTACCCGCACTACCAAAAGATGTGCTATGGTGTGTACTTCGCACCCAAGAAGCTCAACCCCTACTTTCAAGAGCACCCCATCACGGTCGTGTGCACTGCCCCGCTCGCCGATATCATAGGCAGCCGGGATGCATCCGGTCGGGTGGCAAAATGGGCCATTGAGCTGGCCCCTTACACGATCTTCTACTAGCCCCGCACCGCCATCAAGTCCCAAGCATTGGCCGACTTCCTTGTCGACTGGGGCGAGACCCAGTACCTGCCACCGACCCCCGACTCCACTCATTGGCGTCCAAGATGCGCACCGGCTTGGGAGCCGGCATCATCCTCACCTCTCCCAAAGGCGACATGCTCAGATACACATTGCAAATTCATTTCGCCGCCTCCAACAATGTGGCCGAGTATGAGGCGCTGATACACGGGCTTCGGCTAGCCAAAGAACTCGGCATCCGCCGGATCCTGTGCTATGGCGACTCGGATTTGGTAGTCCAGCAATCATCTGGCGACTGGGACGCCAAGGACGCAAACATGGCGAGCTACCGCTTCCTCGTTCAGCAAATCAGTGGGTACTTTGAAGGATGCGAGTTCCTCCACGTGCCACGGGCCGACAACGAGCAAGCAGATGCTCTGGCACGAATAGGCTCCACTCGACAAGCTATACCAACCGGCGTCTCTCTCCAACGCTTCCTCAAGCCGTCTATCAAGCCGTCTCCGGAATCTGACTCCATCTTCGTACTGCCTAACCCCGACGCAGTCGGATCCTGCTTGGGGAACCAAGCAAGCGGCTCGGGGACTTTGATAGGCGGCCCGGGGTCTTCAACAGGCGGCTCGGGGACTGCCATAGTCGCACCCGGCCCGGGGACTTCAGAGCCCAGCCCGGGGACTATGGCAGTCGGCCCGGGGACTGCATCGACACAACAGGCGGTGGCCGACTCCAGCTCTTCACCACCCAGCCCACCCGCCCTGGTCGCAGTAGCCGTGTTGGCAATAGAAGAAGTCACAACTCCATCATGGGCCCAACCCATCCTCAACTTCCTGGTAAACAGAGAGCTGCCGACTGACGAGATCTCGGCAAGGCAAGTCCAACGCCGAGCCGGAGCATACACAATAGTCAACCGAGAGCTCGTTAGGCGCAGTGTCACTGGAGTCTTCCGGCCAAGGCCGAGCCGCAGAAGGGCATAGCAATCCTCAAGGACATCCACCAAGGCGAATGCGGCCACCACGCGGCCTCAAGATCACTTGTCGCCAAAAGCTTTCCGCCATGGATTCTTCTGGCCAACTGCTTTGGACAACGCCAAGGAGTTAGTCAAATACTTCAAAGGGTGCCAAGTCTTTAGTTCCAAGCAGCACCTGCCGGCTTCTGCACTCAAGACCATCCCCCTCACCTGGCCTTTTGCCGTCTGGGGGCTGGACATGGTGGGCCCATTCAAGACGGCACGCGGTGGCATGACACACCTGCTCGTCGCCATGGACAAATTTAGCAAGTGCATTGAAGCAAAGCCGATCAAGAAGGTGAATGGGCCGACTGTCGTGACATTCATCGCAGATATTACAACCCGGTACGGCGTGCCACACAGCATCATCACCGACAATGGCACGAATTTTGCCAAGGGAGCACTGGCACGTTTCTGCGCGACACAGGGCATCCGACTGGACTTAGAGTCCGTTGCCCACCCGCAGTCAAACGGCCAAATTGAGCGAGCAAACAACCTCATCCTCTCCGTCATCAAGCCCCGACTGGTCGTGCCACTGGAGCGTTCGGCCGGCTGTTGGCTCGACGAGCTAACGGCCATCCTCTGGAGTCTGCGCGCTACCCCGAACAAGTCAACCGGCTTATCCCCTTTCTTCCTTGTGTATGGTGCCGAGGCTGTCATCCCAACTGACATCGAGTTCGACTCACCTCGGGTCACCATGTACATGGAAGCGGATGCCAAGGAAGCACGAGAAGACGGCGTCGACCTACTGGAAGAAAGCCGGCTGTTAGCCCTAAGCCGGTCCGCCATCTACCAGCAGGGTTTACGCTGCTACAACAGCCGGAAGGTCAAGCCAAGATCCTTCCAAGAGGGAGACCTTGTGCTCTGGCTGATCCAGCGGACAGCCGGCCAGCACAAGCTCTCGGCCCCTTCGAAAGGCCCTTTCGTCATCAGCAGAGCATTAGGCAACGACTCCTACTACCTGATTGACGCGCAGAAGCCGAAAGCACGCAAGAGAGATGATTCCGGCAAGGAGTCAGAACGACCATGGAACGCCAATCTCCTCCGAAGATTTTACAGTTAAAAAGCAGTATGTACCACGCTACCTTTTGTACTAAGTATGAGACAATGGGCCCCCCGAGGAACACTCGGGGACTACCCTAGCATCTACTGCTATTGCAAGGCCCGAAGCACGTGTGAGAATGTTCGTTTTTATGAATGATGAGTATCATGCCTATGATTATGTTACTACATTCATTTTTCTCGTCCGGCACCGGGTTCGACCAGTCGGCCCGGGGACTTGCCGCCTTAAGTTATATCCAAGTTCCGCCGTAAGATTGCAGTTCGCCAGGAAGTTAACCGTGTCCGCCACCTCCGCGTGGGGCATGTCCTTCGAGCACATCCGACTGGGGTCCCGGTGGCCGCTCATTTGACAGATCATATGAGGTCGGCCTTGAGCGGAGGACTCGCATGCCACGGCGGTCACAGGTCGGCCCGGTCAAGCCCTCGGCTGCACAAGACTCGAGTCAAGCGTCGGCGGCGGCGCCGGCAGGAGTCAGCGTCCTGGCCCGGTGGGACCAGCTAGGGAGCCTCCCCGAAAGCACGCCGACTCCGTAAAGCGGCAGATTGACGCAGTCGCCTTCTGGAGCGATGTTCTTCACGTAGAAGTAGGATTGCTGCCACATATTCACCGACTTGATCAGTGGAGTGGCGGATAAAGGGTTGTCGCCCACCGGCCTCCACATCGCGATAAGGGTGCCGCACAGAGCCGGCACGCCGGCGACGTGCGTGCCGATCTTGGACTGGAAGAATTCCCCCCACAGCTTGATGGTGGGGAGAACGCCGAGGAAGCCCTTGCACAAGGCGGCGAAGGAAACCAGCAGTACCACCGTATTCGGAGTGAGGTGGTGCGGCTGGAGCCCGTGGAACTCCAAGAAGGCGCAGAAGAAGCCGCTCGCCGGCAGCCCTAGGCCGCGCATGAGGTGCGAGCGGAATACGACCCGCTCGCCCTCCTCCGGGCGCCGGGCGTTATTTCCACCGCCGGGGCGCGGGTCCACACTAGGCTCTTGCCGGGGATGCGGCGCGTCTGGCGGAGGAACTCGATGTGGTCGTCGTACACCTCAGAGTCGTCCCACACGTCGGAGCGCGCGGCGGGAGGTGCCGCGGCGGAGGAAGAACTCATCTCCGCAGCGTGGCGTGGTTCGGTGCGACGGCGGCAAGGAGAAGAAGAAACGAGAGGAAGAAGGAGCAAGAGGAAGCGGGGGAAGCAGGGAGATGGGTGCGCGTGCCGCGCCCCTCCTTCCGCCTACTTATAGGCTCACGGGCTGAGAAGCCGATGGGGGCGGGCGTGGGATTAATCGCGCCAGCACCCCACGCCCCCACGATTTAACCCACGGTTACTGCGGCGTAGTAACGACGCGTGGGAACTAACCGCCCGCGACGCATTAACGGATCCGTTCGCGTCCCGAGGCGCGGTAGTGGCGGGTCCCGCCTGACGGCCTGTCTCGTCACGCGCGTGGGTGGGCAGACTGACCCTGCCGCGTGGCGTCACGCGACGGGCCTGCAACGGGCCGCCACCGGGAAGCTTATCAGGCACGCTGCCTGGTTGCTGCTGCGACTTTCAAACCCTTTTTGAGGAGCAAGACGGCCTCCTGCGAGTCCGACTCCGGCTAGTCGGCCTAGAGGAAGACGGCGAGCAAGGCCCAGATTCTTCCACCAGAGGGATGAAACTGTTGAGGCTCCTCGACATGTTGCCCTCGGCGCCTCACCAGCTTCGGGGACTACTGTCAGAGTAATGGGCCACAGGTAGGCAAACCCGAGTCCCCGGACCTTTCAAGACATCGGGGCAGGCTGCGCCCCTCAAGACCCCAAGACGAAGTGCCGCCTTCGGAGAGTCGGCGGCAGAGCCGCCGACTGCCCCTGGCGGCCGATTCCCAGAGACGGCTTCGAGATAAGCCGACTCCCGACTGGCGGCTTCTAGAGAAGCCGGCTATGGGGAGTCGGCCCGCGACTCCAACCACCTCCTGCACACGCAATTACGGGAGAGATGGGGTGCGGCCGCCGCGCGGCCCATCCCTGCCCCGTTCACGAAGGACAGGCATGGCCACAGTGCGCCGTACTGACGGAGATCCCCGTCCGGCGCGGCACTGTTGCCACGCCGGCCCTGACGTCAGCGCCGTGGGCGGTGCCCTGAGCCCACGACGGCCTGTCTGTACGACCCGAAGACGGCGGGACCCGCCTGTCGGCGGGAGTGCAGAAGACGGCGAGAGCGCCACAAGACGGACCCATTGGGAGTCGGCCCTCAAGAGTCGGCCAGCCCCTCCCATGGGCTCCGCACGCCATTAACCAGACAAGACAGGGAATGGCAACAGTGATCGCCCGTCAGGCGGTGGCACTGTTGCCATGACCCCATGACCAAGCCCGCGTAATTAGAGGCGCGGCTACAGTAATCCGCAGCCGGCAAGACCCACCCGCGGCGGACAAGGCTTGTCGGCCCCATCTTGGATTGCCGACGGGGCCCACTAGTCGGGCTGGGCCCCAGCATCATGGAGAAGACGGCGACCAGAGAGACAGACGGCTGGGACCCGCGCCCAGCCGGATTACCATTGTACCCCTGGGGGGTAGGCCTATATAAACCCCCCGGGGCACCCATGGAAGGGGTTGGAACCTAATAGTTTTAGACACACACAGAGAGGAGAGAAGAGCTAGCTGTGTCCTTCTCCTTCCTCACCTCGAGCAGCTCAAGGAGCAACCTTGTACCCACTTTGCCATAGTGATCATGTGGAGACCCCGCAGAGCAGCAGTAGGGGTATTATCTCCACGGAGAGCCCTGAAGCTGGGTAAGATCCGTCGGCGTGCATGACTTCTCCTCATCCCGTTTCCAGGCACCGGCGACGTTCTACTCGCCCCCACCATGATAAGCCATCCTTTGGCATATGTCGCACCCAACCCCCGACATTTGGCGCCCACCGTGGGGCTAGGTGCACCGTCGCCCGGAGACCTGCTCTGGACGGGAACCCTTTTCCTCCCTGGCGAGCGCAGCCAGCTGGGCACGCCAGACGGAGTCTGCGCCGACGCGCTGCACGGTGCGGAGATCGCCTGCGTGGCGAGCTGCCTCGCCGAACTTGTCGGCGAGGTTCGCCTCTCCGACGAGCCTGCATCCTATGCAGGCACGGGCGGCCCCGAGAGCCTCCTCGTGGGCCTCCTCGAGCAACTCCACATCGCCGGCGAGCCTGCCACGGACTTGGAGTCCGTAGGCTCCACCAACCCGATGCTGGACGACTCCGACACCGCGTCGCTCGACGCGTTCCCCACCAATGTGGTGGTCTACGACGAGCCGCTCCCTCACGTGGGGAACGGCGGAAGCACCGTCACAGAGGTGCTCGTCATCGGTCATAGAGAGCATTCTGGCGAAGGAGCTCATGACCCCCTCGACGCGGCTCTCTGAGACCTGACCGCGCCTATTCCGGAAAACGTTGACACCGAGATGCTGGAGGCACGCCGCCTTCAGCTCGTCGAAGGCGCGAGAAAGCTGGGAAGCATGAGGTGCTTGTCAGAAGCCTACCAGCGTGAGACGGATCGTGTTGTGGGCGGCTCACCGGCCCCGACTGGGCCTAGCCGCCTAGGCGCGGTCTAGCAGCACGGCGTGGCCATCGCCAACCTGTTCGGGACCAATCGCCCTGTGTACGCCTCGCCTGCGGAGAACATCCACGCTGCCCAGGCGGCGGCGGACGAGCTGGACAACTTCGAGGGTGAAGAGCGCCGCCTGATGACAGAGCGAGTCCAGCAGCTCCTCGGCGCGGGTGCCGCGCAGAAGCAGGCCGGCTGCCGCATTGCAGGCGCCAAGAACGACGTAACGACGACCTGCCTCCCCTCCGAGACCAAAGCGCGACGTCTCGGACACCGATCGCGGTGTCCGCGGAAGAAAAAACAAGGATCGGTATCGATCACGCCGGACTCATATCTCCATCGGCGCGACCAAGACGGCCGCCCAGAGCAATGGAGCAGCGGGGCGACTATCGCCTCCTCCTCCTCGCAAAGAAAGGCGAGTCTCCCTGCCACCCGTCGACCATCCGACTCTCGGCGACCGCCTTGGCCGCCGAGAAGGAGTCGGAGAAAACGACGCCTGCCACCGGATCGACCGACTCCACCGATCCCTGGCGCTGGAAGAAGAAGACAAGTTGGGTCCGCCCTGTTTCGGACCTCGCATCCGATACGAACCCTTTCCCAGAGGGTTCAGACTCCCCCGAGATATGCCCAAATACACCGGCTCCGTGAAGCCGAAAGACTGGCTGGTCGACTACTCCACAGCCGTCAACATAGCGAACGGCAACAAGCGTGTTGTCGTAAAGTATGTTCCGCTCATGCTCCAGGGCACAGCCCGGACATGGTTGAACAGCCTGAAGCCCTGCAGCATCAACAGTTGGGTCGACTTCGCCGAACCCTTCGTCCGCAACTTCACAAGCACATACAAGCGACCTCCCAAGCCTCGCTAGCTTTCCTTGTGCGTGAAAGGCCCCAACGAGTCGACCCGCGACTACCTCACGCGCTGGGCCGAGCTTCGGAACTCCTGCGAGGGCATGCACGAGGTGCAAGCTATCGAGTACTTCACCGCTGGGTGCAGAGAAGGCACTCTCCTCAAGCACAAGCTCCTTTGCGACGAGCCAGAGACCCTCGACGAGCTGCTGATCATAGCAGAACAAGCACGCCATACCCGACTCCTCCATGAAGGCCAAGATTGAAGTCGGTCACGGTAGCAAAGTGGCCCCTCGAGGCTCCCAGAACACCGGCTGGAGACGCCCGGTCGGCAGCAACCTTGAAACGATCCTGGCGCAAGGCCCAACAGCGGCTTCGGTGGCCGGCAGTTTGACGATCGAACCAACCGGCGGAAGGGCAGCCTCCGCCAAGCGACGTAAAGGCGGCAAGTCCAACTGGTTGCCGGCCTTCTCTTCTGAGCAGACTCTAGATGGTCCCTGCAAGTTCCATAAGCGGCGCCGAAGCCGTCAAACCACACCACCGGAAGTGTCACCGGCTCACCAGATCGCCAAGGAGACGGCCTCCTGCCTCCCCGCTTGGGCCGCCACCTCCACCATCGCCCCCAAAGAGCCGCTGTCGTGCCGGGCCACGCAAAGGCAAGACGAAAATTCGAAGAACATGGAGCTTATGTGGTGTTCACCAACAGGTGGTTGACGACCGACGCAGCTAGACGGGCTGCAAAGAAGAAGAAGTGAATGCAGTAGCATCAGATACTCCAGAGTTCATGCACTGGTCCGAGAAGCCTATCAGTTGGAGCAGAGGTGATGCCGAATCCGGGCTCCTACGCCCTGGTCTTGGGAGCCACCCTTGCCACGGATAGGCGGGCCGCTCGCTTCTCGTGAGTGATGATAGACGGAGGCAGCAACATCAACATCCTGTACAAGGACACGATGGAGAAGTTAGGAATCAAGCAAAGACAGCTTCAGAGCAGCCGGACTGTGTTCCACGGCATTGTACCAGGCCTTTCCTGCTCACCGATCGGCAAGATCCTGATAGAGGTCCTCTTTGGGGAAAATATCATTTCCGCCGAGAGCCAGTTTGGTTCGACGTGGTGGACCTCGAAAGTTCGTACCATGCTCTGCTTGGCCGACCTGCTTTGGCCAAGTTCATGGCGGTCCCCCACTACGCCTACCTCAAGATGAAGATGCCGAGTTCCAACGGGATTCTGACCGTAGCCGGCGACTACAGAAAGTCGTATGCTTGTGCAGCTGAAAGCAGTCGGCTAGCCGAGTCCCTGGTGATCGCAGCTGAGAAGCGGCTTCTTGATCGGGTTGTGGCAATGGCCGGCAAGCAGCCCGAAATGTAGCCCAACCCCAAGGAGTCGGAAGCTGAGGGCTCGTTCAAGCCGGCCAAAGAAACGAAGAAGATACCCTTGGACCCGGAGCACCCGGAGAGGTACGTTGTCCTAGGTGCCAACCTTGACAGCAAATAGGAAGGCGAGCTCGTCGATTTCCTCCGTGAGAGTCGGGACATTTTTGCATGGTCCCCTAAAGACATGCCAGGTGTACCGACGGAATTCGCCGAGCACAAGTTACATGTCCGATCTCATGTGAAGCCCGTCAGGCAGCCCTTGCGCCGCCTGTCAGAAGAGAAGGGAAGAGTTGTTGGAGAAGAAATAGCCCGGCTCCTAGCAGCCGGTTTCATCATGGAAGTGTTCTTTCCAGAATGGTTAGCAAACCCGGTCCTAGTACTGAAGGAGAACAAGCAGTGGCGGATGTGTATTGACTACACAAGCCTCAACAAAGCTTGACCCAAGGACCCGTTCGCTCTGCCGAGAATTGATCAGGTGATAGACTCCACAGCCGGATGCGAGATGTTGAGCTTCTTAGATGCATATTCATGATATCACCAGATCAAGCTGAACCAGGCTGACAGACTAAAGACCGCCTTCATCACGCCGTTTGGAGCCTTCTGCTACCTGACCATGACGTTCGGCTTGAGGAATGCCGGCGCCACCTTTCAGCGTTGCATGCAGAAGTAACTCCTAAAGCAGCTCGGCAGAAACGCCCACGTCTACGTGGATTATGTGGTGGTGAAGACGGAAAAGCGAGGAACACTGCTGGAAGACCTCAAGGAGACCTTTGAGAACCTGCGCCGATTCCAGATCAAGCTCAACCCTGAGAAGTGCGTCTTCGGAGTACCAGCAGGCCAGCTCCTTGGTTTCCTGGTCTCCGAACGCGGCATAGAGTGCAACCATGTGAAGATCAAGGCCATCGAGATGATGGAAGTACCTCGCCGACTGCTAGATGTGCAAAAGTTCACCGGCTGCTTGGCGTCCATCAGCCGATTCATCAGTCGGTTGGGCGAGAAAGCTCTCCCTTTGTATCAGCTCATAAGAAGACCACCTTCTTCGAATGGAACCACAAGGCGGACGAAGATTTTCTCCAGTTGAACAATATGCTGACTACTCCCCCCGTGCTGGCGGCCCCGACTCCCAAAGAGCCCATGCTCCTGTACATTGCCGCCACCAGCCGGGTAGTCAGCACAGTCATTGTAGTTGAGCGCAAGGAGGAAGGCAAGGCGCTACCTGTCCAGAGACCAGTATATTACCTGAGCGAAGTACTTTCAACCTGCAAGTAGAACTACCCCCACTACCAGAAGATGTGCTACAGCGTGCACTTTGCCGCCAAGAAATTGAAGCCTTACTTTCAAGAGCATCCGATCACTGTGGTTTGCACAGCCCCACTAGCCGAGATCATCTGAAGCCGAGACGCTTCTGGCCGGGTGGCCAAATGGGCCATAGAGATGTCCCCCTACACCATCTATTACCAGCCCCGCACCGCCATCAAGTCGCAAACACTGGCCGACTTCCTCGTCGACTGGGCCGAGACCCAGTACTGCCGCCTATACCGACTCCACCCATTGGCGGATGCATTTCGACGGCTCCAAAATGCGCACCGGCTTGGGAGCCGGCGTTGTCCTCACTTCCCCCAAAGGCGACAAGCTCAAGTATGCGTTGCAGATCCATTTCGCCGCCTCCAACAACGTCGCCGAATACGAGGCGCTCATTCACGGGCTCCGGCTTGCCAAAGAGCTTGGCATTCGCCGGATCCTGTGTTATGGCGACTCCGACTTGGTGGTCCAGCAGTCATCTGGCGATTGGTACGCAAAAGATGCAAACATGGCGAGCTACCGTTTCCTGGAACAACAACTCAGTGGATATTTTACAGGGTGCGAGTTCCTTCACGTGCCAAGAAATGACAACGACCAAGCAGACCCCCTAGCACGAATCGGCTCCACCCGCCGGGCAATACCATCCGGCGTCGCCCTTCAGCGCCTCCTCAAGCCGTCTGTCAAGCCTTCACCAAAATCAGATTCAATTTTTGTGCCGGCTCCCCCAGAAGAAGTCGGGTCCGACTCCAAAGCTCAGCAGACGGCACAAGAATTCTTACAGATGGCTCCAAGAATACCACAGTCGAAGCCGACCCAGGGACTTCAGAACCCGGCCCAGGGACTGGGCGACCATTGCGAAGACTCCAGAGCTCAGCCCGGGGACTGCACCAGTCGGCCCGGGGACTTCATCAACCCAGCAAGCGGCCGCAGACTCTAGGCCGCCGCCTCTTAGCCCAGCCGCCCTCATCCAAGTAGCAGTACTAACAGTTGAAGAAAGAGCAGCACCCTCATGGGCCTAGCCCATCCTGAAGTTCCTAGTGAGCAGAGAGCTACCAACCGATGAAATCTTGGCTCGGCAAGTGCAATGCCGAGCGGCAGCCTACACCATAGTCAACAGAGAGCTGGTCAGGCGCAGCGTTACTGGTGTGTACCAGCGTTGCGTCGAGCCAGAGCAAGGCCAAGCGATTCTCGAAGACATTCATCAGGGCGAGTGCGGTCACCATGCGGCCTCAAGAGCACTCGTCGCCAAAGCCTTCCGACGCGGTTTCTTCTGGCCAACTGCCCTAGAAGAGGCCAAGGAATTAGTGCAAAAATGCAAGGGGTGCCAGATGTTCCGCCCCAAGCCGCATCAGCCGGCTTCCGCACTCAAGACTATCCCCATCGCCTGGCCCTTTGCTGTTTGGGGCCTGGACATGTTAGGACCATTCAAAGCAGCACGAGGTGGCCTGGCTCATTTACTTGTCGCGGTGGACAAGTTCACCAAGTGGATAGAAGTAAAGCCCATCAAAAAGTTGAATGGTCCAACTGCTCACTTTGATCGCCGACATCACAACTCGGTACGGCGTACCACACAGCATCATCACCGACAATGGCACAAATTTTGCCAAAGGCGCCCTGGCCCGTTTCTGCGCGACGCAAGGCATCCGACTGGACTTAGCGTCCATTGCCCATCCGTAGTCAAACGGCCAGGCAGAGCGAGCAAACGGCCTCATCATGTCTGGCATCAAGCCTCGACTGGTCGAACCACTGGAGCGTTCGGCCGGCTTTGGCTTGAGGAGTTGCCAGCCATCCTCTGGAGTTTGCGCACGACTCCAAACAAGTCAACTGGCTTGACACCCTTCTTCCTCGTCTACGGTGCTGAAGCCGTCATCCCAATGGACATAGAGTTCGACTCCCCGCGAGTCACCATGTACACCGAGGAGGAAGCAGAAGAAGCACGTCAAGACGGCGTTGATCTGCTGGAAGAGGGCCGGCTGTTGGCACTCAGCCGGTCCAGCATCTACCAGCAGAGCCTGCACCGCTACTACAACAGGAAGGTCAAGCCGAGATCTTTCCAAGAGGGTGACCTTGTGCTCCGGCTGATCCAGTGAACAGCCGGCCAGCACAAGTTGTCGGCACCTTGGGAAGGCCCCTTCATTATCAGCAAAGTGCTGGGGAACGACTCCTACTACCTGATCGACGCCTAGAAGCCCCGAGCACGCAAGAGGGACGACTCCGGCAAAGAGACGGAACGGCCATGGAATGCGAATCTTCTCCGAAGATTTTACAGTTGATGCAGTATGTACCACGCTACCTTTTGTGTTAATGTACCAAGACTTGGGGCTTCGAGGCAGGCTCGGACCCGCTTTTTTCTGTTAAATGTATGATAAGAATTATGCCTTCGAGTATGTTACTCTTTGTATGCCGCCTGGCACCGGGTTCGACTAGTCGGCCCGGGGACATGCCGCCTTGCGCTATGAAATGCTTCCTGCAGTCGGACAAGTAATGTGTGGTGCCTAAGCCGTCTCCTGTCAGAAGCCACAGTTCGCAGAGAGACTGTTGGTGGGCAGGAGTAAGGAAGAATGGGCGCCCACATGAAAAATGGCTATGGACCCAAAGCATAAACATAGCTTCAGCCGGTTTCCAGCATTTCTTCGCAAAGCCGACTCTTGAGTAGTCGGCTTGCCGCTTTCTATCTAACTTGTTAAAAAGACTCTAAAAAATGGCAAGTACTTGCCTTCCCAAGAGCAGCCAAGCACTTGATCCAAACGGCAGTCCACAGAGCAGTTGTCCAACTGGCAGGGCGGCAACTAAGGGAAGGCGGCAAAGGAAAAAGCCATAGGAGCAATGTGCAAGGAAAGATAGAATTAGGATAATATTTACACAGCATAGGCCCTTGGCCGAATCTTCGAGCAGAAGTTCAAAATACACCCATGGGTGGAATTGTCTGAATTAACAAGGTTTTCAAAGACTATCAAAGTAGATAAAATAAAGGCAAGACGGCCGCCTAGGAAGCGGGCAGACGGGTTTGAGGGCCGGAGGAGACGGCGGTGTCGAGACGCCCGGGCGGCTGTGGCCCCAGGCGATCTCGGCTTGGTCATCTTCGGCGGCAGCCGCCCGGCCGGGCGCTGCTCGTTGCCGGAGGCGCGGTCCGAGCTGAGGCTGGTCGCCCGCTACATTTTCCGGTGCCTCCGCCTCATCTCCGTCCTCCGCCTCGCCTTCCTCCTCGGCGCTGGAGCCGATCACCTCCGCCGAGTCCTTGTCATAATCCGGGTTCATCCCGAACCACTCTGGCGGCGCCTCCCGCCGTCCTCAGCCCGCTCAGGGACGAAGATGTTGGTAAAACGTAGTCGGCGATCGCCGCCAGACGCCGACAAGGGTGTCTTCCGCAGCCAGCAGCTCCGCTGGGCCTCGACCAAACGCAGCCAGCCGGTCCAGATCCAGCCACGATACCACGCCTTGATGAATTCCAAGGCCGGCGCTTCAAAGACGCGCGGAACCCTTCGAGCCTCAAGACGGCCGGCGACCTCCGGGCCAGTCGGCAGTCCGGCTTGACTGTGCAGAACCGGCTTGTCTGGCCATAAAGGCAGCGATCGCCTTAGGCGCCCGACACGTTGAAGCCGGTAGCGGCAAATGGGCGGCCGGAGACGAGCCTCGATGCTCGAAGCTGCTCGTCAAGGTGCAGGGGCGCGGCAGCGATCTCTGCACCATTTGCCCTCCGCGCCTCGCGATCAGCCTCGATGGCTTGATTGGCCGCCTGCGTGTGGTCGGGGAAGAAGTCTGCCAAGACAGAAAAGAAGCAAGTCAAAAAACAAGGAGTCAGCCCGACCTATAGTCAGCGGCTCAAAGAAAGAAAGTAAAGAAACTCATCGTCGATGAATTCCTCAAATTAATGGAAGACGGAGGTCGGATCGCCTCCTTGTCCGGTCCAGAGGAGCGCTTCGCTTCGAACTTCGGCCGGAGAGCTGCCTCTCTCTTCTCCGCCTGCCCTGCGCCTTCTTAAGCAGCTCCTTTGCTCTGCCCGGCTGCGTAGCCAGCAGGTCGCGCTCAAGGGCGAGCTTGCTGCACTCCTCCCTTGGCACGCAAGGGCGGCTGCGCCCAGCTGCCCGTCGGAGAGTGGCGTTAGCCTCTCAAGAATAAAAGAAAAAGGACGTTAAGTCGTCATCTAAGAAGGTCGCTGGGAAGATCTGGCCCGATCTCAGCAATGATCGGCCGAATCTCGGGACTACAGCCAGCTGGAAAGCGCCATACGCCTGAAGAAGAAGAAAGAAGACTCACCTCGGCTCCTCGACAAGTCGGCAGTCCGCTTGCCCAGCTCCTCAACATTGCGGTTGAAGGCGTGGCGCGGAGGTTGTAATCTCTGTGATAAGCATTTCGCATAAAGGTAAATGTTTGGAACTCGCGAGATAGAGTTCGAGCCGCTTTGCTTCGGCATGACCGTGCGAAACTCGGGGACTACACCCAGTGGGTGCACTAGCGCGCCCCCACAGAGAAGAACAAGAAAAAACTCAAAGAAGAAACATACCCGAACGGTGGTTCGCGACGCCAGGTGCGCCTTGGTGCAGTTCTGGATGGTGTCGCCCTCGGCTCGCAGCTTAGCCTGGACATCCAGAAGCGCCTGGTTCAGCGGACCTGTGCCGCCTCCTCGCACCCACCCAACGGAGCGCGCGCGCTTAACCGCCTCGGTGTCTGAGATGGCCGAGCTGGCGGCGCCCGGTCTCAAAGCGTGGCCTTGAACTTCGCCTTCTCAAGACGGCGGCGCTACCGGGCGAGGGCGACTTGAAGGAGCGGGCCGCTTACACGCTCGTCTTCGGGCCGGCGGCACCGGCGGTCAGCTTGCTGTTTACCTCGCGCGGAGGAGGCGGGGCGGACGGCCGCGTGCCCGACATGGAGGTCTCGCCGCCTTCCCTCTCCATGACGGGGAACCCGCTGCCGGCTCCCTCCGTCTGCCCCGTGAACTCCGGCGGCGGTGACGCGGAGCTTAGCTGGGTGACGAGCAACGCCGATTGGAGGCGCGCGGCCTCCTCGGCCCGCCGCTTAGCCGCGACGGTGGCTTCGGCCTCTTCCAGCTTCTTCTGGGCGGAAGCCGCCGCCTTCTCGGCCTCCGCCTTCTCCAAACGAGCGGCTTCTTCCTCGTCGCGCTTCTCCTGCGCGTTCTGCTCCGTCGCCTCCCGGAGGTCGGCGGCAGGGTCAATCCGCCGAGTATTGGCGGACGGCTCTGCCGACCCCATGACGGAGGCGGCGGCGACCCTCTCTAAAGTAAGGGGAGCCCTGATGGAAAGAAGACATGTAAAAGATTTGGACAAGATTTACCAGAAGAAAGCAAGACAAAGCAGAAGCACTTACGCGGAGACCAACGGCGGCTTTTTCATTTCCTTGCGGAAGCGGTTAGCCTTTGCGACCGCCTCTTCCCGCTGGGTCATGGCGGCCATCCCCCTGAACTTCTTCGACCGGCCGCCTGGCAAGCTCGGCATGTACCGGCGCTTCTTCGCGCCGCCTCGACCACCCAAGCCGGCGGAGGAACTCGCGCCCGGCTGGCCGGCCCTCGGTTGGCGGCGGGGGAGGACTTCCCCCTCGCCGTCATCCTCAGGCCAGTCGGCGAAGGTAACCGAGGGCCTGAAGTCGTCGGCCCCACCTCCTCCTCCTCCTTCGGCGTCGGCCTCCATCGCCGCCGCCCCCAAGTCAGGGTCGTCGACGTCGCTCTCCGCCCTGTCGGGGACAAACTCACGGGCCGGCCCCGTGGTGCCGGCTGAGGGCTGCATGAGGGGGTTCTAACTCGAAAAAAACCAAAGAAAAGCAGAGTCGGATTCGGCTGAAAAAGAAAACAGAAGAGGAAGAGAGATGACTTACCACGGGTGGGGGGTTGGCGCGCGAGTATGGTTCCATGCCGAACTGCCAATCCGCCGTAAGATTGCAGTTTGCCAGGAAGTTCACCGTGTCCGCCACCTCCGCGTGGGGCATGTCCTTCGAGCACATCCACTGGGGTCGGTGGCGCTCATTTGACAGATCATATGAGCTCGGCCTTGGAGCGGGAGGACTCGGCGTGCCACGAAGGCGGTCAGCAGGTCAGCCCCGGTCAAGCCCTCCGACTGCGTCAGCACTCGGAGTCGCTGCTGGCGGCTCGGCAGAGTCAGCGTCTGGCCGGTGGGACCAGGTGGGAGCCTCAAAGCACGCCGCACCGTAAGGCGGCAGATTGACCGGTCATATACGAGCGACGTTCTTCATGTAGAAGTAGGATCGCTGCCACATCTTCACCGACTTGATCAGTGGAATGGCAGGGAAAGGGTTGTCGCCCACCGCCTCCGCATCGCGATGAAGGTGCCGCGATAGAGCTGCACGCCCGGCGGCGTCGCGTCTTGAGCTTGGATCGGAAGAATTCCCCACGGCTTCGATGGTGGGGAGAACGCCGAGGAAGCCCTCGCACAAGGCGGCGAAGGCAGCCAACAGTTCCACCGTATTCGGAGTGAGGTGGTGCGGCTGGAGCCCGTGGAACTCCAAGAAGGCGCGGAAGAAGCCGCTCGCCGGCAGGCCTAGGCCGCGCATGAGGTGCGAACGGAATACGACCCGCTCGCCCTCCTCCGGCGCCAGCGTTATTTCACCCGCCGGCGCGGCGTGGGTCCGCACTAGGCTCTTGCCGAGGATGCGGCGCGTCTGGCGGAGGAACTCGATGTGGTCGTCGTCCACCTCAGAGCCGTCCGACACGCTGGAGCGCGCGGCGGGAGGTACCGCAGCGGAGGAAGAACTCATCTCCGTGGCGTGGCGTGGTTCGGTGCGAGGGCGGCAAGGAGAAGAAGAAGCGAGAGGAAGAAGGAGCAAGAGGAAGCGGGGGAAGCAGGGAGATGGGTGCGCGTGCTTCGCCGCCCCCTCCTTCCGCCTACTTATAGGCTCACGGGCTGAGAAGCCGATGGGGCGGGCGTGGGATTAACTGCGCCCAGTACCCCACGCCCCCCACAATTTAACCCACGGAGTTACTGCGCGTTGTAACGACGTGGGAACCCCAACCGCCCGCACGACCGCAACGGATCCGTTCGTGTTCCGAGGCGCGGTAGTGGCGGGTCCCGCCTGACGGCCTGTCTCGTCACGCGCGTGGGTGGGCAGACTAACCCTGCCGCATGGCGTCGCATGACGGGCCTGCAACGGACCGCCACTGGGAAGCTTATCAGGCACGCTGGCTGGTTCCCGCTGCGACTTTCAAACCCTTTTTGAGGAGCAAGACGGCCTCCTGCGAGTCCGACTCCGACTAGTCGGCCTAGAGGAAGACGGCGAGCAAGGCCCAGATTCTTCCACCAGAGGTATGAAACTATTGAGGCTCCTCGACATGTTGCCCTCGGCGCCTCACCAGCTTCGGGGACTACTGTCGGAGTAATGGGCCATGGCTAAGCAAACCAGAGTCCCCGGACCTTTCAAGACATCGGGGCAGGCTGCGCCCCTCAAGACCCCAAGGCGGAAGTGTCGCAGAGTCGGGCGGCAGAGCCACCGATCGCCCATGGCCGAGTCCCAGAGACGGCTTCGAGATTAGCCGACTCCCGACTTGCGGCTTCCAGAGAAGCCAGCTATGGGGAGTCAGCCCGCGACTCCAACCACCTCCTGCCCACGCAATTACGGGTGAGATGGGGTGCGGCCGCCGCGCGGCCCATCCCTACCCCGTTCACGAAGGACAGGCATGGCCACAGTGCGTCGTACTGACGGAGATCTCCGTTCGGCGCGGCACTCTTGCCACGCCGGCCCTGACGTCAGCGTCGTGGGCGGTGCCCTGAGCCCACGACGGCCTGTCTGTAGGACCCGAAGACGGCGGGACCCGCCTGTCGGTGGGAGTGCAGAAGACGGCGAGAGCGCCACAAGACAGACCCATTGGGAGTCGGCCCCCAAGAGTCGGCCGACCCCTCCCATGGGCTCCGCACGCCATTAACCAGACAAGACAGGGAATGGCAACAGTGATCGACCGTAGAACCCAACAGGGATGTGTGTTTGATTCAGTAAAAAAAGTGCATGCGGATGTTGTAAGACAAAATATAACTAATGCTGGCGGGCCAGAGGCCAATAGATACCTGCTGGATCTTTGTGCCCCGTTGTCGTCTGTCACGCCCAATATGCGACCCTATCCAAAAGGAACTCAACGGTCCCACCAAGGATAGACCCGCATATTGAAACGCTTTTGCAAGGTGGATATCATTACATCAACATTACATAAAAGATGGGGATACATACATAAGGCACAAATGCCACAAGAATACATCAACATCATATACAAGATCAACATCCGACTACGGATGAATCATAAACAGAAGCTCAAACGACATCCACCCTGCTAGCCCAGGCTGCCGACCTGGAACCTATCCCCTGATCGAAGAAGAAGCAGAAGAAGAACTCCAATACAAGCAAACATCGCTCTCGCGTCAAGATCATCGCACAACCTGTACCTGCAACTGGTGGTGTAGTAATCTGTGAGCCACGAGGATTCAGCAATCCCTTTACCATGGGTATCAAGACTAGCAAAGCTTAAAGGGAAAGGAAGGGATAAAGGTGGTGAGGTTGCAGCAGCGACTAAGCATATATGGTGGCTAACATACGCAAATGAGAGCGAGAAGAGAATCAAAAGAACGGTCGTGAAGCTAGCAATGATCAAGAAGTGATCCTGAACTTCTACTTACGTCAGGCATAACCCAGAAACCGTGTTCTCCTCTCGATCAACCCCGAAAAGAGACACTTACGGTTACGCACACGGTTGGTGTATATTAGAAGAGTTTGCTTCAAGTTTACTACAACCGGATATTAACAAATTCCCATCTGCCACATAACCGCGGGCACGGCTCTCGAAAGTTTATACCTGCGAGGGTGTCCCAACTTAGCCCATGATAAGCTCTCGCGATCAACGAAGGATATTCCTTCTCCCGGGAAGACCCGATCAGTCTCGGAATCCGGCTATAAGACATTTCTGACAGCAATAAAACAAGACCAGCAAAGCCTCCCGTGCCGACACCTCGATAGTAGCAGCGCGTATCTGCGTCTCGAGCCCACGACCAGGATGAGCAGTCCGTACAACTAAAACCAGACCTCAAGTTTCCTTGAGGGGGCTATAAAGCACTCTAGTTTGGACCAACACTTAGACAAGCATTGGCGGGGGGCTGAATAAAGATGACCCTTGGGTTAATTACTCCCAAGGAAATGTAGGTGGTGGTGAAGCAAATGGTAAAACCAATGTTGGGCCTTCTTTGGAGGAGTCTTATTCAAAGCGAACTGTCAAGGGGTCCCATAAATCACCCGACTTGGCGTTAGGGACGCAAAATCCGGGAACATAATACCGATATAGCGGAAACTAGGGCGGCAAGAGTGGAACAAAACACGGGCATAAGGCCGAGCCTTCCACCCTTTACCAAGTATATAGATGGAGTTAATAATATAAGGTATATTGTGATATCCCAACAAGTAAACATGTTCCAAAGAAGGAACAACATCTCCATGTTCCAACAAGGAACAAACTTCATCTTCACTTGCAACTAACAACGCTATAAGAGGGGCTGAGCAAAGCGGTAACATAGCCAAACAACGTTTTTCTAGGATGGGTGCAAAATGTTAGAGGCTGACATGGCAATTTGGGATGGCTTGATAAACAGGTAATAGGTAGCGCAGCAAAGCGATAGAACGAAGCAACTAGCATAGCAATGATAGTAGTGAGATCCAGGGTAGCGGTCATCTTGCCTGAAATCCCGCAAGGAAGAAGAACGAGTCAATGAAGAAGATGGAGCCACGAAGTCGAACCAAGCGTAGACGAACGAATCCTCACGAACGCAACGAAACGGGAACTAACAAGAAGAAGCACACAACATAGTAAACACACCACACATGAACAAAGCATGATAAACAACAAACATGATGCATGACAAATCTAGATGAAGCTACTCATGGCAAGAGATGATGCAAACAAGAGCAACACATCAAGGCAAGTTTAAATGAGGCCGGAAGCAACATAGGACAATTCCGGTAAGTCCTCATATGCAAAGTTCGAAATTGGTTCAGATCTGAATAAACCTTATGTTCAAGTTGTTAAACAGCAAGTTAAGATGCACCACGATGATCTACACGAAATTCTAGTCAAGTTACATATAAAGTTCATTAGATTCGGAGCTACGGCCTAGAAGATATGAGCAAAACAAGATAAACATGGCATTGATGCAAAATGCATACAAACATCAAGCAATCAACTCAAAACATGGATTCAACATGATAATATGAAACTACATGCAAAAACAAGCAAGTTCCATATAGAGCACACCCAAAACGGAGCAACGGTTCAACACATACACATGAAACAAGTTATAGCAACAATCTGTCCACAACAGCAACTAGGCATATTGCAAGCATCAAAACAACATGCTACAGGACCTCAACAAGAAAGAAAAGGCATGGGCATGATTTACAGGTAAAGCATAACAAAACATGAACACTGAGCTATCTCCAGAAATCACTAGAACATGCTCAAACACACATGGCAAGATTGCAAATAATAACAGATTCAGACATTGGCAGAAATAACATCAGGTTGCAATGTTTAGAGCTATCAAAAAACATGTTACAGGAACTTATCATGGCAAACAAAGGCATGGAATGAATTTACTCAAAGCATAGAACAAAAGTATTTTAGTGACCATAAGCCAAAAGGATCAGAAGATATTATGGCACCCATGTAAACATGGCAAGTTATATTACAGATTCATACATGGCATGAACAACGATAAGTAGGCATGTTGGTGAGCTTGAACCACTCACTACAGAGAAATAAGTGGCATGGCAAGGCAACCAACAGTAAGAAGATGTGGAATAGAAGCTATACATGTGAAGAAAAGCATCATAGCATACACGGATCAACTACAACAACCTTGGCAAAATTGAATAACATGTAAACAATCTGCCAGGAAACATTTTATAGCAAAAGTAGAGCTCGATTGACTCAAGCTATGGCACTCCATAATTTCAAACAAGAGTATGGATGAATAGAGCATAACCATATGTTCAAAACATCTTTAATGAAGTATCTCAAAATAAGCATTGATCTCTCGGTAGCATCAAGTTAACATGGCATAAAAATATCAGCAGAAGAGGGGCTGAAATCAGCAACATCATGAAGCCTAGTTTGCATACTTGTTCTAGTCACCACATAGATCACAAAAATACATGGCATACACCCTGGAAATATGGCATGGCATATTACAAAACACATGTAGGACTCGAGTTCATAGGATGCACACATCAATCATGGCAAAAATGACAAAAGTGCAAGTTCTGATAAGAATCAGAAACTAACATCACATAGCACACTTGCAACAGCATTTAGGGCATCAAGATGAGCCCAAACGAAAATGATGCAATGGAATGAAATGATCTACTCTTCGAGGCGAACATTTTGACATATTACACGCGCAAAACGGGGCGACAATGACAGAGTTATGGCGTGATTAAAATGCATGAAAATATGTAAAAATCTCGGGGACTTAGTGGAAATATCACCTCCGGGAAAAGTCAACTCGGGACCGAACGGAGCGGGACGGCGCGGTGCGGGACGGATCCGGCCGTTTGGTTGGAGGGATGGGTGGATCTCGTCCACCCCGACGAGATCGCACCGGAGGAGAACTTCAACAGCAGCGGCGGCGCTCGGCGAGGTCGGTGGGCGGCGACGGAGGCGTGGGGCCGGGCGAGGCGGAGGCGCCACGGCGGGCGGCGCGACGGGAGAAGCGGGCGAGGCGGAGAGGCACCGGCCGAGTCGCTGAGGCGGCCGCCCGGAGCTCGGGCGTTATGGCGCCGGGCGAGGGAGCTTCGCCGGCGGGCGCGATGCGGACGACGGCGGCGACCGGCGCCTAAAGCGAAGCGGAGGGGCGACGGGCGGCGAGGGCGCGGGCCGAGGCGGAGGCGGCAGACCACGGTCCCGGGCGGGTGCGGTGCGCCCGGCAGCCGGCAGGCGCCGCCAGCGGCAGCGGCGTTGCTGTGACCTCGCTGGCCCGCTTAGCGGGCAGCAGCGGACGACGGCGGCAGACAGGTGGCGCGCCACCGGCTGAAAGCGGCGGCGGACATGTCCGGCTGCGGACGAATGGGCCGGGCGGAGGGCATTCTAGGGTTTGTACCGCGATTTTCGGGAGGGGAGCACATATATATATGTAGAGGGAGCTAGGAGACTCCAAATGAGGTGCGGTTTTCGGCCACGCGATCGTGATCGAACGACCGAGAGCATGGAGGGGAGTTTGGTTGGTTTTGGGCCACTTTGAAAAGGGTGTTGGGCTGCACACGAAAGAGGCTTTTACGGTTACCCGGTTAACAGTTGGAGTATCAAACGACCTCCAAATGACCCGAAACTTGACAGGCGGTCTACCGGTGGTATACCAAGGCCGCTTGACAAACCTCGGTCCATTTCGAGAACGTTTAACACCCGCACATGGAAAGAGGTAAAAGAGGACGCCGGGAGACATAGGAGTGCCGGATTGTAAAACGGACAACCAGGAAAAATGCTCGGATGCATGAGGCGAACACGATGCATTATGCCGTCGATGCACATGATGACATGATAAAAATGCAGATGATGACATGGAAAAGTGCAACACTCAAGCAAATGACATGGCAACGACGAAGAATAACTGGAAGACACCTGGCGCATCGAATCCGGGGTGTTACATCGTCATGGGCTGGGCCTACAAAAAAGAAACTGTCGGTGTTCTGGGAACGGGGGTCCCCAGACTTGCCTGCCAGCGGCCCACGGTGTGTCTAAGCTAGCGGGCCGTGTCGACGTTCTGGGAACGGGGGTCCCCAGACTTGCCTGCCTGCGGCCTGCGGCATGGCTCATAGGAGGCCCAGGACAGCCCATCTTCATCTACACAAGCTCAAGACCCTCGCGAGGGGCCAAGCCTCATGAGGTGAATGAGCAGGAGCTTCCTCGGTAGCGGCCTCGTCAGAGTGGCTCATGAGGAGGCGGAGAGTTCAAGGCAGGGTACCTCATGAGGTGCCCATGGCGCAAGCCATGACGACCAAGAGGCGCGATCGGGCGCCCGGCCGCCAGCGTCCTCCTTTCCTCTTTGGTGCAAAGGGAGCAAGCGCAGGCGAGAACATCAAGCAAAGGCATCCGTTTCGGTGCAACAAGACCAAGACCAGCCCCAACGGCTGGAAGGGAGTCATCGTGGAGACCAAGCAGGCGTCATCACCAGAGCATTTGGCAGACGAGGACCAACTTTAGTCAGGATAAGTGTACCCACTGTTCCCCTTCAAAATGGCCAATTGTTGGCGCCCTTCCCGCTCAATATTTGGGAAGAGGCCCAGGGCCTTCGCCTATAAATAGGAGTAGCCACACTCAGAGCAGAGGGGACGATCCGGCATTTGGAATCCGAGAGAGAGAGATAGAGAGCCGATCCTCAAGCGGGCGACGGGACACCACCTAGCATCTCATCACACCCACCAAGAACAGAGACCCTCATGAGGCTGTTCTTCCTTTATCTTATTCCTCATCAGCCGAAGAGGCAATCCACCACACCACAAACTAGAGTAGGGTATTACACCACAACGGTGGCCCGAACTAGTATAAATCTTGCGACTCTTGTGTTGTTCTATTTAGTAGTTTAGGTCCATCCGATTCGGCGAGGTACGAGACGGTGGAGGGTTGGATCTCCGCGCGCACCCCAGAGTTCGAACCTTAAGGGTCTGCCGGAACCCGAAACCCGACATCTGGCACGCCAGGTAGGGGTGCGCCGGAATCTGCCTTTCGTCGCCTCATTCTTCCCCGACCACCGCAACCATGTCTGACGCTCGTCGGGCCCGCGCCGAGCGCTGAGCCGCCCTCGCCTCCCATGTCGCCCAGACGGCTCCCGTCGGCGGGCGCCCTCGTCGTTCCCCATCACCTACCATCAACGCCGCCACCAGCCCGGCGGGGAACGAGCAGCAAGCGTCGTCCCAGCACCCATCCATGAGGCGGGACGGCCGCACCGCCACGCCTTCGCTCACCCGCTGGTTCTTACGCCACGCGCGCTCCATGCAACCACTGGAGGCTCGAGCTGCGCTCATCGCGGCCAACGAGCTCCTGCGCTACCGCCCGTCGGCAGACGTCTCACGAAGAATAGGCTCGACCGAGTCGCCGAGCTTCGTCCGCGCTGCGGAAGCGACGCCGTCCGTCTCGCTGCACAGCACCCCGCCC
This sequence comes from Aegilops bicornis, assembly GCA_021605145.1. Lineage (NCBI taxonomy): Eukaryota > Viridiplantae > Streptophyta > Magnoliopsida > Poales > Poaceae > Aegilops > Aegilops bicornis. The sequence continues at coordinate 646,013,690 of CM038672.1, forward strand.
CACGCGGGCGATGAAGCTCCCGGGGCGCCTCAGCCGCCTCCTCCTCAGGACGGCGCCGCAAGAGCAGAGCTACCAAGAAGTTCCTTGCCCGCAAGAAGCTGCCCGAGCGCTCCACGCTCTAGCACGTCAAGACCCTACGCTGCCCCCAGCCGCGGCGCAGGGAGACCCACAAGACCAAGCTCTCTGCTGTCCGAGGCCCCCCGCGGCCACGGCGGGCTGCCGCGCCTTCACCTCCGAGCTGCGCAGCGTCGCGTGGCCCGCCAAGTTCAAGCCAGACCTGCCTCCACGCTACGACGGCATGGCTGACCCTACAGAGTTCCTCCAGCTCTACGAGCTGGGCATCGAGGCTGCCAACGGTGACGAAAGGTGTCGGTGTACTAAAGTAGGGGTACCTTAGTACCCCGAACTTGTACCGCGAGCGATCGCGGCGTCCCGTGGCAAGCCTCTCACGGCCCGCCAAGACCCTCCGCAGCCTTTCAGAAACAAGACCCGGCAAGAGGAGCTTGCCGGTGAGCCATTCAAGAACAAAGTATTTGATTGAGAAGACAAGGCCCCGAGCAAGAGGAGCTTGTCGGGAAGGCCCTCGTGCACGCAGAAGACAAGGCCCCGGCAAGAGGAGCTTGCGGGAAGGCCCGAGCGACAAGCCTCCGGCGCGACAAGACCGACGCGGCAAAGGCGCTTGCGCGGCATGCAACTTCTCTCCGTCTCCGCTCCAGCTCATCCGGCGACGTGTCGCCATGGGACCGTTCCATGCGGCTGCGTGTCGAGCATTTGTGCAGCCAGCGGAGAAGCAGCGATAAGTGGCCTTGACAGGATCGTCATCGTGGCGGCGAGAGGCTTTGACGGTCTCTGTTACACTGTTTGGGCGACAATGACGGGCATTTATTGCCTTTGTCCCTTGCCGCCAGAGTTAGGTATTTTGCACTGTACACTGTTCAAGTAGGTGTACCAACCCCTGTTTTTACATTTGTACCCTAATCTATGTTGCCACCTGTCGGAGACCCCTTGAGCATATAAAAGGAGGCCCGAGTGCAACGTAGAAGGGGTTCCGGGAGGTTCGGTTCCAAAGGTTCGCAAGGTTCGGCTGGTTCGGTTCGTTCGACTGGCCATAGACTAGATACACTCACGCTAGGTTTTGTAGCTCGCATTGCTCCCTAGCAAGAACACAATAGATCAAACAAGCAGCAGTAGGAGTTTTATCTCTCCGGAGAGCTCCGAAGCTGGGTAAACCGCTCGTGTGCATCGCCTCGATCCGCTCTTCGTGCGATCTCCGCCCCCCCTCCGAACCACAAGGGGCCCGGTCCGCCGGCCCCATAGGTGTCCGTGGGTACGATCAGCCTCCCCGGAAAAAGGGTCATGGCAAACTGGTTTCCCATGGCGCTCAAGGGCCGGAGCGCACCTGGCCACGAATCTGGCCCCGTGCACGATCTCTTCTGGTAGAGATGCGTGCCAGCTTCATCGCCAACTTCCAAGGTACTCATGACCGGCCACCCGCCGAGTGGCGACATGCGTCGAATCAAGCGAAGCAAGGGGAAACCCTGCAAAAAGTACATCCAAGCGCTTCAACAACGCGGCGCCTCAAGATCCCTGTGGTGACGGAGGAGGCCATCATCTCTACCTTCTCCCGGCGGCGCGCGATGTCAAGATGAAGGAAGAGCTGGCGATGCATGAAGATCTGTGTACCTCCTGGAGCTGTTCAACTTGGCGACCAAGTGCGCCCGAGGCTGAGGAGGCGCCTCTCCTCTCCTCGAGCTGCCTGCAGCGGATCGAAGAGAAGAAGTCCAAGGCCAAGGGCGTGAAGCGCAAGGGGCCTGCCATGCTCGCGCCGAACCAGGACACTAAGCGAGGCAGAGATCAGCCCGAGTCCTGCAAGGAGGCAGGCCGGTACTGCGTGTACCACGACCTCCACACCCACAACACCAATGAATGTCAAGAGCTCGGGCCGTGCTGAAGGAAGGGTCGGCGAGCGCCCAGCGCAGCGGCCAGGGGCTCTGATCGAGGAGGAGGAAGGAATGCAGGACCTTTGGGAAGACCCGCGGCCGCGCCAGGTGGCGCGACCAACCTCGTGAGGACCGCTGGCAAGACCCACCTCGCGAGGGGAAATTTGGAGGGATCAGCCTCGTGAGGATCGCCCATGAGGAACGGCGAGCCTCCCTCATTGCCGCCGCCACCAAGGAGAATCAAAGACCGTCATCGGGGACGAGGGCTGGGGGCTTCAGGAAGCGCGTGCGATCGCTTTGCGTACAGGCAGAGCTCAAGCCCCAGCCTCTCACCGCATCTTCAAGCAGTTCGCCCGCGAAGTGAATGTAGTCCTCCCAAAGCTCGAGTCCACGCGCCCTCTCAGGTGGTCGGCATGCGCCATCACGTTCAGCTCAGCGGATCAGCTCAAGTGCGCAGCCACAGCCGGAGTTCTCCCGATGCTTTGCTCTCTAATCATCAGCAACGTGCTAGTCACCAAGACGCTCATCGACGGCGGAGCAGGGCTCAACGTCCTGTCCGTGGAGACATTCAACAATCTTCAAGTGCCTTACAGCCAGCTTCAGCCAACCAAGCCTTTCTCCGGAGTCACCGACGGCTCCACGGTCCCGATCGAGCAGGTCCGCCTTCTGTCACCTTCCGGGGCCCGCGACAACTTCTACACCGAGCTCGCCGACTTCGACGGCCGCCCACATTCGCCTGCCATACAACGCCATCCTCGGGTACCCGGCGTTGGCCAAATTCATGGCCGTAACCCACCATGGCTACAACATCCTCAAGATGCCAGGAAGCGGTGGAGCCATCACGGTGCCCTGTGAAGAGAGAGATGCAGTGTGCTCCCTGGAGCGAGCTTTTCAGGCCTCATCGCTGGAGGACCCATACCACAGCAGCAGGAGGCCACCCGAGGCCACACCCAAGAAGAAGAAGACATCGACCGGCCCGACTCTTCAAGAGACAGGCCCCTCAGGGTCTGCACCGGGCCAGGGGGAGCCTCCTTCCATCGCATAGGAAAGCGCGCCCGATGCCCTCCTCGAGGGGCTGGGGCTCTCTCCACAGAGGGCTGCGGCCTCGCCAAGGTCTCGAGGAGGCGCTTGGGCACCACGTGGAGGCGTGCTCGCGCACGCTTCCTGCAAGCAGGAGCAAGACCGGGGAGGGCCAGAACCCTCAAGAGTTCATCGGCAAGGCCATGCAGGGAGCTCTGAGGAGTCAAGGGTCATGAGGGCAGCCGCCTGCAGCTGTGGCCCCCCATCCAGGCGAGGATGGTGGGTTCTGCGTCTGCATCAACATACCAGGGCTTAACCGAGCCGCATCTCAGGCGCCTCGGCCCTCGCGAGGTGGACGTTGCAGGGTCCGCCTGGCCGACGACGCATGCCTTGTGGCCTGCCAAGCAGCTGTTGCGCACCAGTGTCTCATGAGGATCATCACAGGAGGCTCAAGAGGTCGAGCACGCCCAGCCTGGCGGAGATGGATATGGCCCATGAGGAGCCGCCAAGCGCCTCGAGGCCTCCCGAGGCCCCGGGCACAGGGGCTCGTGAGGAGCGGCTCCCACAGCCCACCGAGTCTGCTACATCAACAACCCTTCATCCCCAACATCACCACGTGACATCTTTAAGTTTTATTTCTGGCTGGGAGCGCCTTCAGGGCCGCATTATTCCCAGGCCGTGTGGGTCCGTCCCTGCGGCACGTATCCCTTTTATTTCATGTCATTAGCTTGTCTTGTTGGGGGCGTCCCTCGGGCTGCATCATCCCCAAGTTGCTCGGGCCAGTCCCAGCGGCATGTATCCTCCTCGTTTTCTCCTTAAGATTATGCTCTCGCTCCACCATGCTTGTTATTTGGTGCCTTTTCCTGGGTGGCAGAATCTTGCACGTTAAAAGGGGGTGCCTGAGCATCGCGACTCAGGGCTCCTACCGGCTCTCCGGCCCTCACCCTCTGGTCTTGTCCATGGCATCGCTGACCCTAACTTGCACCGGTGACGGGTGAGACCAGCCGAGAGCCGGGACCCGAGGACGTAGAGTTTCGTCATCTACCCGGCTTAGCGTTAAAGGGGGTGCACGAGCATCGCGACTCAAGGCTCCTACCGGCTCTCCGGCCCTCATCCTCTGGGTCTTGTCCATGGCATCGCGACACGGCTTGCACCGACGTGGTGAGACCAGCCCGAGCCGGGACCGAGGACGAGAGTTGATGTGTCGACCCGGCTTGCGGCGTTAAAGGGGATGCACGAGCATCACGACTCGGGGCTCCTACCGGCTCTCGGCCCTCACCCTCTGGTCTTGTCCATGGCATCGCGACACAGCTTGCCGCTACCGACGGCTGAGACCAGCCGAGCCGGGACCCGAGGGCGAGTTGCGTCATCTAACCTAGCTTAGCAGCGTTAAAGGGGGGATGCCTGAGCATCTCGACTCAGGGCTCCTACCGGCTCTCCGGCCCTCACCCTCTGGTCTTGTCCATGGCATCGCGATCTGGCTTGCCAGCGACGGCTGAGACCAGCCCGAGAGCCGGGACCCGAAGACGTAGAGCACCGGCATCTGGCCAAATTTGTAGGAACACACTCGAAGATAAGGCCCAGAGCCAGGCGCAACCCGCCTTGAGGTAGGGCCTCGTGAGTCCCGCGCTGGCTCACGGGTGCCCAGATACACCTCGTCCAGACCTACCGTGTCAGCTTACGTGTCGAGGGGTGGTAGTACGCCAGGGAGCTCCTCCGAGGGGAGCCCCTCCCACGTTCGATGGAAGCACCATGCTCCGCGCTGGCTGACGACACTGCAGAGGAGCGGCTATGCCCGTACGTATGCGGAAGCGCTATGCTCCGCGCGGGTGATAAATAACTGAGGGTGGCCTCTGGGTCGCATCAACCTCAGGGAGCCCAAAGCTCAGTGTCTGGCCTCATCGCAATGCCTCCCCTCGGGAGCGCCGCGCGAGGAGCCCAGAGCCCAGACGCATGCCACCCAGCCAGGCCCCTCGGGCCTGGTTCGTCGCACGTCACTCCCCGAGCGGAGCCAAGGTACGCACGCCGTTTGAGCGTCAAGGGGGACTCCTGAGCATCGCGACTCAGGAGCTTAACTGGTCACGTAGCCCCTCACCCCTTAGTTCCGAAAGGCTAACGGCGGTTGAGGTATGCGCTGAGGCAGACTCTGCAGAGCGTGAGAGCGGTGGATCCGCCCGCCTCACCTCCCTACTTGCTGTTCGTGGCGCCAAGGGGACTCTCGAGCATCGCGACTCGGGAGCCTAAGCGGTCACGTAGCCCCTCACCCCTTAGTTCCGAAAGGCTAACTTGGCCGGTTGAGGTATCTTGTGGTCCGGGCTCTGCGGCGTAGAACATAAGAAAGTAGGAAGCACAAATTTCAAGGAATTCAAAAGCAAATATTACAGTCCACCTTTGTTATAGCAATACCAAACGCATAAGTTTAAACGCCTCCCGAGGCATGATACACGTGCAGGAATTAAAAGCAAGACATGAGCCACAATGGAGTCACTTGTCGGCGGTGGAGCAGCCATGAGTGGGATCGCCTCGTGAAGCAGCAGGCGGCAGCGCCTCGCCCGGCTTGGTCTTTGAAGGCCCGGAACTTCCCCAAAAGAGCCTCTGCGCGACCCTTCACAGCCTCGGCAGCGGCAGCTGCATGCTCGCCGCTTGCCGGCTCCAGCAGGTTGTCCATGTCGACGCTGGGATTGCGAGGGGTGAGGATCCGCGTCAGTGCCGCAGAAGACAAGACACGCGCCTCGGCCTCAGCCGTGGGGCCGAGACCAAGGGAGACATCTTCAAGAGCACGAATCAGGAAGGGAAGCAGCTTGGCGGGGCCATCCTCTGCGCCGGCCAGTGGGCTCTCCGGGCCGCTATCATAAAGCTCCCTCAGCAAGGCGCGAGCCTTCACCTCCATATCCATGAAGGCCATGCGATCTTTGGCAAGAACCCGCGCCTTGGCGTCCAGCTCGACCTTCCTCGCCTCCAGTTCCTGCTCCAGCGCGTCTAGGCGGTCACGAAGTTTCTTCAGCTTGGCCTCCCGGTCCTTGGCGGCCGCCTCGCGAGCCTTCAGGCTTTCCTCCTGCTCCTGGCGGAGGCGGGCCTCCTCGGCGAGCTGGTTCTGCAGGCCCTTCAGCTTGCCCTCCAGCGTCTCACAGCGACCTTGGATGATGGCTGCCTCCCCCAGGGCAGCATCGCGGGCTACCTTCGCCTAACGAACAGCCTGCTTCTCCTCATCACAAGCCGTCGAGGCCTGGACCAGCGCCGCCCGAATCGAAGCGTCAGCGTGAATCCAGCTAGAGGCCAGCTCCAAGCGTCCGGCCACCAAGCGAGGGTCGGCGCCCAGAAGATCACGCATGACCGGTCCAATTCAGCGGCAGCACGATCCAGGACAGCGGGAGGAGTCGGAGAGACAGCAATTGGCGGAGTAGGAAGAGATGGCGACGGTGCAGCCACTGCGCCTTGAGGCTGAACCAGCGGCGCCACGGCAACGGTGGAGGCAGCTCCCAGCAAGGCCACCTCGGGGAGTCGCTTTGGGCCAAGAGTGAAACTCACCCAGCCAGGCTCAGCCGAGCCTCGCGAGGGCGCCCGGGCGAGAGAGGCTGGCGTCAGGATCATCTTTCTTTTGAGCGGCGGCACCGTCCACAGATGGAGCATCGAGAGCCCCTTCACTTCTTCGCGCGGGCACCGGCCTGGCCGAAGAACATGGACATTAGATCTCGTCAGCAGAGCAATGATCACGACGGAAAGCAGGCACTTACAGGTCATCGCTGGTGGACTCGAGCAGCCTCCGGCCACACTTGAAGCCCGAGAACCGGGTGCAGGGATCAGCTTCAAGGGAACCAGGAGCAGGCGGCGCGTCAGCGGATCGCCCCGGGGCCGAGGCGGGCCCGCGGGGGACCAGCCCAGTCCGGTCCTTCTTCGGGATCGAGGCAGGCTTCGCCTCCCGCTCATCCTCATCCTCGTCGTCACTCTCGGGGAGGCGGAGAACGCAGAACTGCGCCGCAGGGGAGCCTTGACTCCGCCCCGTAATCAACCCTCTCTCGCTCTGCTTCCTCCACCTCTTCGCCGGAGTCGGAAGAGGACACGCGGCACCAGGTCCTCCGGAGCCTCCATGCACGGCAGAGCCGATCCCGTTGAAGGCGGGCATGGACCCCACAACCTGATCCAATCCTCGCAAAGGAACAGGGGCGCGGGGGCGCCCTCCGGTCTCGCCACATCGCCCCCAACCAAGGACTGGAGGACCGTCGCCAGATCCTCGCTGGCCAGGGCCACGGGGCTCGGGTGAGGCCTCCACATCGGAAGCGAGTACTGGCGAAGCGGAGCCAGTTGGTGCTCCAGGAACTCCCTCAGCGGGACGCCTGCGGTCAGCCTCGCCACGCCCGCGTCAAGCCGGAGATCTGCATCCATCTTCTCGGCACTAGCTTGGCAGGGATCCCAAGCTTCGCTCGGGACCAAGCCGTCGGAGCTCTCGGCGGCTCTATGGGCAGGATCAGCCGAGGGTGGATTCGCCAAGATCCACCAAGACCCACTTGCTCTTGAAGCCCTCAATCCGCTTCCTGTGGTTTGAAATGGCGATGGCTCCGCCCGTATCACGGCGAAAGGTCGCGCCTGTGAGAGGCGGAACCACGGGAGGCTCGGAGGAAGAAGTAGTGGCGCAGCAAAGGCCACCGAGGGCTTCACCCCAACATGGGCCTCACAATAGTAGGCGAAGATTGCGGTAAGAAGGACGGAGTTGAGATGGAGGTGCAGAGCTTGGATGTTATAGTGACGGAGGATGAGAAGAAGAACTTCGAGAAGGGAGGCACCGCACCAGCAATGATGGCGCTTCGCGAAGAACAGGTAGAAGGTACTCCCCGACCCTCGAAGCGGAGGAGCCAGCCTTGAACACCGCCGTTCCATTAGCGCCATGCGCCTCCGCCAATCGGGCGCATGCGAGGCTCGCCCTGACACATTCTTGAGGTCCAATGCAGGAGAATACCGAACTCTGGCCGGGGTTTGGCGAGGAGCCATGATTTGGCTAGAACCTAAGGCGGAGTGGATCTGAAGGTCTTGGAAGCTGGGACGAGAGGCGCAAGAAAGGGGATCTGAGCAGCAACTGGAGAAAGTAAACGAGGCAAGGAAGATGCCGCACTATTATCAACCCGCGCGGTTGCAGAGGCCCCCACGTCCAATCAACCACCACGCAGCGCCCAAGGCCGCAGGCTGATAGGGCCCGCAACGCTTTGCACTTGCCCTTTCGCCTCTCCGCTCAGCCAAGTTCGGGCGCGCCGTCGGCCCGGGGGCTACTGTCGGTGTTCTGGGAACGGGGGTCCCCAGACATGCCTGCCTGCGGCCTGCGGCGTGGCTCATAGGAGGCCCAGGACAGCCCATCTTCATCTACACAAGCTCAAGACCCTCGCGAGGGGCCAAGCCTCGTGGGGTGGACGACCAGGAGCTTCCTCAGGTGCGGCCTTATCAGGCTGGCTCATGAGGAGGCGGAGAGTTCAAGGCAGGGTACCTCGCGAGGTGCCCATGACGCAAGCCATGATGACCAAGGGCGCCAGTCGGGCGCCAGCCCGCGCAGCATCCTCTTTTCCTCTTTGGTGCAAAGGGAGCAAGCGTGGGCGAGAGCATCAAGCAAAGGCATCCGTTTACGTGCAACAAGACCAAGACCAGCCCCAACAGCTGGAAGGGAGTCATCGTGGAGCCCAAGTAGGCGTCATCACCAGAGCCTTTGGCAGGCGAGGACCAACTTTAGTCAGGATAAGTGTACCCGTTGTTCCCCTTCAAAATGGCCAATTGTTGGCGCCCTTCCCGCTCAATATTTGGGAAGAGGCCCAGGGCCTTCGCCTATAAATAGGAGTAGCCACACTCAGAGTAGAGGGGACGATCCGGCATTTGGAATCCGAGAGAGAGAGATAGAGACCCGATCCTCAAGCCAGAGCGACGGGACACCACCTAGCATCTCATCACACCCACCAAGAACAGACCCTCGCGAGGCTGTTCTTCACTGTACTGTTCCTCATCAGCCGAAGAGGCAATCCACCACACCACAAACTAGAGTAGGGTATTACACCACAACGGTGGCCCGAACTAGTATAAATCTTGCGTCTCTTGTGCTATTCTATTTAGTAGTTTAGGTCCCTGCGATTCGGCGAGGTACGAGACGGTGGAGGGTTGGATCTCCGCGCGCACCCCAGAGTTCGAACCTTAAGGGTCTGCCGGAACCAGAAATCCGACAGGCCGTATGGCCCATCTTCATCAACAAGGCAATCAAGACCTTTGTGACGGGCCAAGCCTCGCGAGGCGGACGACGCAAGACATCCTCAGGATTGGCCTAGCCAGGCAGGCTCATGAGGAGCGGAGATATCAAGGCGAGGCAAACCTCACGAGGCTCTCATGACGTGAGCCATGACGATCGACACCAGGCGGGCGCCAGGGCGCGCAACGTCCTTGTTTCTTCTTTGGTGCTAAAGAAGCGGTATGGCGCAGAGTAAATCTGAGGCCAAGAAAAGGTTTCCATATCGGTGCAACGAGACCAAGACCAGCAGGACGGCAAGACGGAGGTCACCATGGAGCCCAAGACATCGTCATCACCAGAGCCTTTTGCAGGCGAAGACCGCTGTTGTCAGGATAGCTTGTACTAGTTGTCCCCTTTCAAATTTGCCCGCCGTTGTTGGCTCCCTTCTCGCTCAATATTTGGGGAGAGGACCAAGGCCTATATAAGTAGAGCTAGCCACCACAGTAGAAGAGGGGGAAGTCGCGCTCTCACCACACAAGTTCACCAATCACAAGAACACCTCAACCTCAGGAGGTTCTTCTTCCCCTTGTACTACTCATCATCAGCTCAAGAGGCAATCCACCACCACACACTGGAGTAGGATATTACACCACAACGGTGGACCGAACCAGTATAAATCTCGTGTCTTTCTGTGTTATGAGTTGGTCGAGTTCGTCTGTGAGATCTTAGCAAGCTAGGGCATGGATCGGTAGGAGGGAACGAACTCGCGCGCACCCCAGAGTTCAAACCTTTAGGGTTTTGCTGGAACCCGTGATCCGACATTTGGCGCGCTTGAGGTAGGGGTCTTGCCGTAGCTTCTTCGTTGATCCTCGCTCGTTTCCATGGTGGGCGCTTCATGGCGCTCAGTGGCCTTCGCTGCACCCTCACCGCCCGCGTTGCTCAGACGGCTCCCGCCGGCGGGCCACCTCGTCGTTCTCCGTCTCCCGCTGCCAATGCGCCACCGGTCCGGCGGGGAACGAGCAGCAAGCATCCTCGCTGCACCCATCGGTGCGGCAGGACGGCCGCATCGCCACTCCATCGCTGACCCCGGCCGGTTCTTCGTCTCATGCACGCCGCGCTCCCATGGATGTGCGGGCCGCGCTCCTCGCGGCAAATGAGCTCCTGCGCTACCGCCCGGTCGACGACCTCTACGAGGAGTGCCTCAACCGCATCGCCGAGCTCGTCTGCGCCGCAGGGGGCTCCCCGGCGCCGTCCCTCTCTCTACCTCACCCTCCGCCAGCCACGGGCGATGTGGCCCATAGCGCGCCTCCACCACCTCTACCCCAAGTGTCACAGCCCTAGAATTGTTTGCAGATAGTTGCATCAGTGAGCATCATGCATCCTCTTAATTTCAAGAAACTTGAAATGAGGAAAGTGAAAGCCTCAGAAATCAATTTAAAAGAAGGGCAAGAACCCTCTAAATTGCATTCATTGTTTCCAACATGTCTTCATAAATGTTTGATAATTTTGGCCAGGCTTTGAAGACCAAACCAAAAATAGTGAACATTTATGTGGAATATTTTGGTCACTGAATTTAAATGACTATCCTATTTGAATTTGGAAATATACCCAAATATATATGGGATATATCTCCAAATACCTCTGATATATTTTATGTGCATTTGGAAAAGTCCATTTTGCAACATAAAATTATTAGAGGATATTTGGCACTGTTTTTGAAATTGTTTTTGAATTTCAAAACCAGTGGCAAAGATAAAATAAAAACAAACAGAACAGAAAATAGATAGAAAAGAGAGAGAGAGAGAGAGAGAGAGAGGGTTTTTTACCTGGCGCTCACCTGGCCTGGCCCAGCACAGCCCAACCCAGCTGGGCTATGCCAGTCGTCCCCTTCCTCTAGCCAGAAGGACGAGAGGTGTGTGCCCGCCGTGCGCGCCCACGCGCCTGGCCACCACCTACTTCCCGCCGCTGCCTCGATGCCCAGGATGTCGCCACGCACCCCCCCCCCCCCGGACCCTCTGCACCTCTCCCCTCTCTCCCCCGAACGTTCTCCCCCTCCTCTGTTCTCCTCACCGAATGCGCCCGCCGCCGCCGACGAGAACCACCGTGGCCACCGGCCACCCCACGCCTCGCCGACGCGCCAAGAAGCTCCGCCTCGTCCCCCTCTTCCTTCTCACCAAGATGTAAGGTGCCGGAAGCCCCTGGACGCCGCTAGCTCCGCTGTTCCCCTCCTCGGCCACCGAGGACCGCCGTCGTCGATTCGCCGCCTCCCGAGCTTCCCCGAGCACACCGGCCATCCCTACAACACCGTTGTGAGCCCCTGAGCATTATTCCCCTCTCCTCGCGCTCGTCCGCGTCCTCTAACCACCATGGCCATCGGAGCCGATAGCTCCTCGCCACCGGCCATGTCGCCACCGTGGCCACGGCCGTGCAAGCTTGCACCCGAGCTCACCACTGCACTTAGTACATCCCCACGAGTCGAACACGGCCACCCCCACGTCCTGTTGTGCAACCTAGCATGTTTTCCGCCGAGGCCCGAACTCCGGCCACCGCGGACGTGCTCGCCGTCGTTGTTCCCGGCCACCCTAGCACCAACCACCGCCACCATTGGATGCGCCACACCGCCAGCTACCCGTAGCACCCATCCGCGCATCGAACCGTGGCCGGAGCAGCGTTTCCGACGCTCTCCGTCGTCTCGGCATCGCCGGTGACACAACGCCGGCAGGTTTGACCCTGCTGGCCAGGGGTTTGACCCCGGGTGGGCCTAGTTTGTCCCCTCTGTGTCTATGACAAATGGGACCCGCCTGCTAATTAACTTAGGATTAGGACTAACTAAAAATTAGTTAGACTAATGACACTGACACGCGGGACCCACTGGTCAGTTTGACCTGGACCGCCCCGTTGACCTGCTGGTGTCACAGTGACGTAGTGCTGACGTTGTAACTCTTTTCTGGATTTATTCTTATACAGGAAATTCCAGAAAATAGCCAAAACTTCTAAAAATCATAGAAAATCAACCGTAGCTCCAAATCAAACAAATTATATATGAAAAAAGATCAGAAAAATGCAAGCTATCCATCTGTACTATTTTCATGCATGTTTGAACAACCTAAAGTTGCTGTATAATACAATTTGAATGAATGGCATTTGAAATGCCTTTCATGGAGTTTGAATCTGAACCTTGGGTTCGTACCAACTTCATTTAAATCGTTGCTAGTTGCATTAGCTCAAAACACAACATATTGACATGTCATGATCATGCATCATATTGTGCATTGCATTCATTGTGTTTTCCTTCTCTCATTCTTGGTATTTGTCCCCTCTCGATAGACGATGCTTAGGCGATGAGTTTGATGACACCGATGAAGAGCTATAATATCTTCAGGAGTGCCAGGCAAGCAAAACCCCCTTGTTCATTCCGATACAATCCCACTCTCTTGCTCCTGCTCTCTTTTATTGCATTAGGGCAACAACTTATCATTTGTTACTTGCTACGGTAGTTGAACCCCTTTCCTCTGCATGACCTGTCATTGCCACAGTAAATAGATGAAACCCACTAGCATGAGTAGGAGTTGTTTGAGCCCTGATGTGCCTACTCATCTATGCTTGTTTGTCATGCTTGCTACTGCTTAGAGTTGAGTCAGGTCTGATTCATAGGGGATGATTCGGAGGTGTGTTAACATGTCCTGCTGTTGTGAGCTAAGTGTGTGAACATGACTTGGTAAAGGTAGCGGTGAGAGGCCATGTAGGAGTACATGGTGGGTTGTCTCATTGAAACCGGCCCCTTAGGAACCCCGAGTTACGTGTTTGTGATCCATGAACAGTTACTACCACACATTGGGATCCTTAAATTGACTCTCTCGGCTTCTTAACCACCCTTGTTCTCTGTCCAGGAGTTGCAACTAGTTTCTGGTGTTTGGGGTCGTGCGTAGCGCTGAACCTAGGGGTGGGCTATGATGCGGTAGATACACCATGGCACGGTTTACCGGACGTTCGTTTGGTGTCTCGGGAACCCTGCTCACATCGTTCGGGGCCGTATGTGGAAACCTCGGCCGGACTCCCTGTGGATGGAACCTGAATAGGCGATAAAACTGGACTAGAGACTTGAGTGTTTAGGTAGGCCGTGGCCGACACCCTTGTTTGGCTTCCGCTTGAAGGTTGTCGAGTACATGTCGTGTAAACGGCGGTAAGTGGTGAGAGCGTGTGTGAAGAAGTACACCCCTGCAGGGTTAATATCATCTATTCGAATAGCCATGTCCGCGGTAAAGGACTTCTGGGTTGCCTATATCAGTTCATAGACAAGTGAAAGTGGATACTCTAAAACTCGCAAGATAAGCGTGAGTGCTATGGATGGCGTTCTCGTAGGTAGACGGGAGCGGATCCATAGTGGTGTATTGATTGGTGAATATGTGGACTCGTGTGCGCCACCTCAGAAGAGTTAATTGCGGCCGTAGTTTAGGATAGCCACCGAGTCAAAGCTGGCTTGCTGCAGTTAAACTCCACCACCCTTTTATTGATACCGATGCATATGTAGATAGTTCTGATGTAAGTCTTGTTGGGTACATTTGTACTCACGTTTGCCTATTTTATGTTTTGCAGAGAGTCTTCAGTCTTGCTAGTAGTTCCGCTTGGACTTCAACGTTTAGATTGCTACCTCAGCTACGATCTTGTGCCCTCGGCAGGATCTGGTAGATAGTCAGGCTTCTCAGCCTTTTTCATCTATAGTTGTCTGTACTCAGACATGTTAAGCTTCCGCATGTGCTTTGATTTGTATGCTCTGAATGCTGGGTCGAGAGACCCATGTTTGTAATACTTGGCTCCTCGGAGCCTAATGAATAAATACTTGAGTCGTAGAGTTATGTTGTGATGCCATGTTGTATTTACACATATCGAGCATATTGTGTGTATGATTGAAATGCTTGGTATGTGTGGGATCCGACAACCTAGTTGTTTATCCTTGGTAGCCTCTCTTATGGGGAAATGTACTCTTGTGCTTCCATGAGCCATAGTAGTACACTACAGCCCGGTTCACCGGAGTCACCGCTAGCCCAAAGACTACCGCTCCTAACACTTGACTGGTCGGCATGTGATTCACTTCGCTCTCGTGGTTCTGTCCTTCGGGAAATGTCACGCGGTGACATCCAAGTCCTGCCTTAGCCTCACATGTACTGGTTCCTGAGTCCTCGTTAGCCCAGTGCTACAGCCCGGATTCACATTCTGGCCGACCAACATGCTCGATGTTGATTCATGTATGCATGTCCCCATAGGTTAGTGCCGCTTTGGGTTCATGACTAGTCATGTCGGCCCGGGTTCTCTGTCATATGGATGCTAGCGACACTATCATATACGTGAGCCAAAAGGCACAAACGGTCCCGGGCCATGGTAAGGCGGCACCCGTGGGAATACCGTGCGTGAGGCCGCAAAGTGATATGAGGTGTTACCGGCTAGATTGATGTGACTTGGAATCGGGGTCCTGACACCAAGACTGCGCCTTGGTGCCAAGGCGCATGGCCCCACGGCGCGATCCACCATGCCTGGTGCCCGCGCGTGAAGAGAGGAGCTGCCAAGAAATCCCTCGGTTACGAGAAGCTGCACCTGCATTCCCCGTGCCGCCTCGTCAAGACCGCGCCCTGCCTGCGGTGGCGGTTCGTGGACCTCATCAAGACCAGGCTCCACCTCTGAGGTGAGCCCCAGCAACCACGCCCGGCTGTCGCGCCTTCACCCCCGAGCTGCGTAGCGTCGCCTGGCCGGGCAAGTTCAAGCCAGATCTGCCCCTCATTACGATGGTACCGCCGACCCCGCAGAGTTCCTGCAGCTCTACGAGCTGAGCATCGAAGCAGCCAACGGCAACGAGAAAGTCATGGCGAACTGGTTCCCTATGGCTCTCAAGGATGGTGCCCGCTCCTGGCTCCTGAACCTGCCGCACGGCTCGGTCTCCTCCTGGGACGAGATGTGCGACCGCTTCGTCGCCAACTTCCAAGGCTCCCGTGACCTCCCGCCGACCGTGGGTGACCTGCGCCGTATCAAGCAACAACCAGGAGAGACCCTCCAGAAGTACATCCAGCGCTTCAACAACACTCGCCTCAAGATCCCCAAGGTCATGGACGAGGCCATCATCTCCGCGTTCTCCGACCTCGTCCGTGACATCAAGATGAAGGAAGAGCTCACTATCCACGATGAGCTGTGCACGTCTCAGGAGCTATTCAACCTAGCAACCAAGTGCGCAAGAGCTGAGGAGGGGCGCCTTTCCCTCCTCGAGCTGCCGGTTGCGGGCGCAGAGGTAAAGAAGGCCAAGGCCAAGGACGTGAAGCGCAAGGAAGCGGTCGTGCTCACAGTGGAGCCCGACATCAAGCGGGACAGAGATCAGCCCGAGTCATCCAAGAACAGCCGGTCGTTCTGCGCCTTCCACAACCTGACCACCCACAACACCAGTGACTGTCAAGAGCTCAGAGCCATTCGCGAGGGACGCTTCGGTTGACGCCCCGAATGCACCGACCGTGGCTACGGCCGTGGAGGAGGACGTGGTGGTGGACCCTGGGACGACCATGGTCCACGCCAGGAGTAGCGTGACCGTCCTTGTGAGGACCGATGGCAGGATCATCCTCGCGAGGGCGCCTGGAGAGACCAGCCTCGCGAGGACTGCCCTCAGGGCAATGCCGGTCTTCCCCCATTGCCGCCACCGCCAAGGAGGAACGACGACCACCACCAAGACGGGGGGGCTGGGAGCTTCCAGGAGCCGCGTGCAATCGCCTGTATCTTGTGTGGAGCTCAGGCCCCAGCCTCGCAGCGCATCTTCAAACAGTTTGCTCGTGAAGTGAACGTAGTCCTCCCCAAGCTCGAGGCCACGCGCCCACTCAAGTGGTCCCAGTGCACCATCACCTTCAACTCAGCAGATCAGCTCAAGTGCGCAGCCACTGCTGGCGCCCTCCCGATGCTTTGTTCCCCAGTCATCAGCAACGTGCAAGTTACCAAGACCCTCATTGACGACGGCGCCGGACTCAACGTCCTGTCCATTGACATGTTTGACAACCTTCAAGTAGCCTATGACCAGCTTCAGCCTACCAAGCCTTTCTCAGGGGAGACCGACGGTTCCACCACCCCGATTTGGCAAGTCCGCCTCCCTGTCACCTTCGGGGAACGCAAGAACTACCGCACCGAGCTCATCGACTTCGACGTCGCCCACATCCATCTGCCGTACAACGCCATCCTCGGGTATCCAACCCTGGCCAAGTTCATGGCCGTCACCCACCACGGCTACAATGTCCTCAAGATGCCAGGAAGCAGCGGAATCATCACGGTCCCGTGCGAAGAAAGAGATGTGGTGTGCTCCCTCGAGCGCGCCTTCCAAGCTACAGCAATCGACGACCCTGACAGCAGAAGTGAGGGCCCTCCAGAGGCCATCCCCAAGAAGAAGCAGCTGCGCCGTGCCAGGGCTCAGGAGGGTGGCATCGCGGCTAGAACCTCGTCAGGATCAGCGCCCGCTCTAGGGGCGCCTCCCTCCATCGCATAGGAAGGCGTGCCCGGCGCCCTCCTCGGGCAGGGCTCGGGGGCTTTCTTATGGAGGGCCTCGGACCTTGCCCACATCACGAGGGAGGCCCTTGGGCACCACTTGGAGGCGTGCTTCGCGGCACGTTTCCCTTAGGAGATCACAGGAAGGGAGCGCCCACCGATCAGGAGTTCGTCACCAAGACCACTCAGGAACTGCAAGACGCAAGGGTCATGCGCGGCGACCGCCGCTCACGAGGCACAGCCCCCCATCCAGGCGAGGATGCCAGGCTGCATGTCTGCATCGATGTCCCAGGGCTCTAATTGGCCGCATCTTAGGAGCTCTTCTGGCCTTCACGCGTGGGATGCTGCGAGGGTCCACCGCACAGCTACGTTCGCATGCCTTTTGGCCTGCCGAGCGTGTCGTCAGCCTATCAGCACAACATGCGACGCACCATGGCAGCTCAGGAGGCCAGGCACCACACCGTCCTGGCGGAGATGGAGATGGTCCTCAGGGAACCACGTGAGCCGCCAGAGCCTCCCTGAGGCTCAAGGCCCCGGTGGCTCCTGAGGAGCCATTCCTTCGACGCACGCCTTCAGCTGCACCATCTCTTCTTCGTCGACAGAACCAGGTGACATTTTCCAAGTTCATTTAGCTGGGAGCGCCCCTCGGGCTACATTATTCCCAGGCCGCGTGGGTCCGTCCCTGTGGCGTGTATCCTTTGCTTCTATCTTTAGCTTACCTTGCTGCGGGCGCCCCTCGGGCTGCATCATCCCCAAGCCGCTCGGGCCTGACCCAGTGGCATGTATCTTTCTGCATTTACTTAAGCTGGTTTGCCTTCTGTGCTTAACCTGCCTGATTGCTACCTGCTCGATCGCCACCCACCACGGGTCCATTCATCATGTGCAATTCTCTTGCGCGTTAAAAGGGGGGCTCATGAGCATCGCGACTCAGGAGCTCTATTGGCTCTCGGCCCTCACCCCAGGCCTTGACCACGGCATCGCGACACAGCATACCAATGGGCGGCTGAGCTCGCTCGAGGGCCGAGACTTGAGGACGTAGAGTGCTTGCACCTAACCGCATTGTAGGAACATACAGCCATCAAGACTCAAGACCAGGCGCAACCCGCCTTGAGGTAGGGCCTCGTGAGTCCTGTGCTGGCTCACGAGTGCCCAGATATACCTCGCAGCCCTGTTGTGCAAGCCACGTGTCAAGGCGGGGTTGTACACGCCCCGGGGGCTCCTCCCGGAGGGGGCCCCCCTCCCACGCACAAGTGGAAGCACCATGCTCTGCGCTGGCCGTCGACACTGCCGAGGAGCGGCTATGCCCGTGCAGAAGCGGAAGCACTATGCTCCGCGCTGGGGCTAAACAACTGAGAGCGGCTCATGTTCGTACCAACCTCAGGAAGCCCCAGAGCTCAGCGTCAGGCCTCACCGCAACGCCTCCCCTCGAGAGAGCCGTGCGAGGGGGCTGGGCACGGGGGCTGCGCTCGGGTCACGCCCAAGCGCACGCCACCCAACCAGGTCTCTCGGACCTGGTCGTCGCATGCCCCTCCCGAGGCCTCGGCGAGGACAGGTATGGAAGCCGTTTGCATGTCAAGGGGGACTCCTAAGCATCGTGACTCAGGAGCCTAACTGGTTACATAGCCCCTCACTCCTTGGTCCATCCTGATCTCTGGTCGGCCCAATGGCGGTTGAGGTATGCGCGGGGCCGGGCTCTGCCGACGTAGAACATTAATCTATCCCCACGACCTCTCCCTATAAGCTATTTGTGCGTCAAGGGGGACTCCTGAGCATCGCTACTCAGGAGCCTAACTGGTCACGTAGCCCCTCACTCCTTGGTTGGTCTCCGGTCGGCCCAACGGCGGTTGAGGAATGCGCGGAGCCGGGCCCTGCCAACGCAGAACACAAAAGCAAATAGGAAGGAAAGCAAAAAATCTTGAAACACATATTGCAAACATATTGTCCACACAATATCGAATGAAAAGTCTAAATGCCTCCACGAGGCCTGCTGCATGTTGCAGGAATGAAACAGGAAACTAGCCGCAGGTCACCCCTGAACACCGCCATCACCGGCGGAAGGTGCTACCCTCAGGCTCCGGCACGTCGGAGGCAAGCCGGAGCTCTGTCTTCCCCCATTCGTTGCTCTGCCCTACCGTCAGCAGGCACGTGGAAGCGAGGCTCTTTTCTGTGACGATGGGCGCTTTGAGAGCTGGCTCGTACCAAGCCGGCGCCGAGGAGGATTGGACCCTGCGCGGCGCCATCTGTCGCGGGTGCAGAACAAGATTGGAGCAGATCTGGAGGTATCAGTGGCGAGAAGAGAGAAAGGGGATCTGGAGCAAGGCGAGGAAGAAGCAATGAAGGTAAGCGCTATCTGAACCAGCCTTTTGTTAAGTCGGGCAGTTGCCGAGGCAGCATGGGGAAGCGAGTCGCCCACGTCCAATCAGCTGCCACGCGTCAACTGAGGCCGCAGGGTTTTGGGGCCCAGACTGCCTGCATTGACTCCTGGCTTTCGGCCAAGCTTAAGCCTCGAGCGCCGCTTTTGGGCCTGGCTCACGGGCATTCTCGGGAACGGGGGTCCCTAGACTTGCCTCGATCATGGGCGCACGACATGGCTAAGCTGGCGGGCCATATGGCCCATCTTCATCAACAAGGCAATAAAGACCTTCGCGAGGGGCCAAGCCTCGCGAGGCGGACGATGCAAGACCTCCTCAGGAGCAGCCTGGCCAGGCAGGCTCACGAGGAGCGGAGATAACAAGGCGAGGCAAATCCCACGAGGCTCTCATGATGTGAGCCATGACGATTGACACCAGGCAGGCGCCAGGTGGGCGCCAGGCCGCGCAACGTCCTTGTTTCCTCTTTGGTGCTAAAGAAGCAGGCGTAGGCGCGGAGTACCGAGGCATCAAGCAAAGGTTTCCATCTCGGTGCAACGAGACCAAGACCAGCAAGACGGCAAGACGGAGGTCACCATGGAGCCCAAGACGGCATCATCACCAGAGCCTTTTGCAGGCGAAGACCGGTTTTGTCAGGATAGCTTGTACTAGATGTCCCCTTTCAAATTTGCCCGCCGTTGATGGCTCCCTTCCTGCTCAATGTTTGGGGAGAGGACCAGGGCCTATATAAGTAGAGCTATCCACCACAGTAGAAGAGGGGTAAGTCGCGCTCTGACCGCACAAGTTCACCAAGCACAAGAACACCTCAACCTCAGAAGGTTGTTCTTCCCCTTGTACTACTCATCATCAGCCCAAGAGGCAATCCACCACCACACACTGGAGTAGGGTATTACACCACAACGGTGGCCTGAACAAGTATAAATCTCGTGTCTTTCTGTGTTGCGAGTTGGTCGAGTTCGTCCGTGAGATCTTAGCAAGCTAGAGCGTGGATCGGTAGGAGGGAAAGAACTTCGCGCGCACCCCAGAGTTCGAACCTTAAGGGTTTTGCCGGAACCCGTGATCCGACAAAAACCAAGCCTGGGCAGTCTACACCCCTGTTGAAACTTGCTCGACCTGAAAAAACAATATACGTTCTCAATAAACGAGAGAATTCTGCAAGTACAGACTGATAACTAGGATGCAGCAGGGATATTGTTTTTTCATCGTGATAATAAGAGCATGCACTTGTTTTGAAAAATTTGGAGAACTGGGAATTTGAACGGAAGGTTCTTATGCTACCCATCAAATAAAAATCAGGTGCCTGAAAAATCGTTTTGAAACAAATGATTCAGCTTTATATCCACGACGACCCTCGGCATGATGGTTGGAAGCAAATGCCAAGTTCATACCAAAAGATCTAACAACAATACCAACTTGCGGATGGCAAGGTAGTACAAGTACCAATACCAAACTAACTTATAATCTTTTTACTCCTGGCCCTAGTGTTCGTCTGGTAGAAAATCTTGCAGAGGACCAGCTCCCGCTCCTTCTGTTGCTCCAGGTCCTCGAGGTGGTACTGGTGAATCACCCGGTTGGTCCTCTGCTTGTCGAAGTTCTTGTTGGTGTGCAGCACCAGAACCTTTTTGCTTCCCGTCTGCCGGCCGTTGACTATCAATGGGAAGGTATTGCCGGTGTTGTGCCACATCGCGTGCATGCCGCACTCCGACTGTATCTTGCGACGCGTCCACGTGCCCCTTTTGAACGCCCTGGAATTGCGCTGGAAGAAATGCTTGCTTAGGCCACTCAGTGTGAAGCCTGCAGTATTGTCGAATACAGGTTTTAGTGTACGTTGTTAGCATTTTCATAACATCTTTGGCATGTTGTAGTCACTTGTTTCACTTTTTATTAACTGTCAAATTGTAATTGCTTCACTAGGTCTGCGTCTAAAAAGAAAAATAGAGCTATAAACAAAGGAATATGTTTGTGCAAGTAGACGGTCGATCGGTAAGACTGAAGTTTCTCAAGATGGGTGCTGTCGATGGTTGGTATGAACAAATCGATGAGAGGGTGAGATCTCGCGCTGTCGGCACTCACTTTGGCCTCAAGGTGCTCGATCAGCTCTTGATCCGTGGGATCGAACTTGACGCTAGCCGGCAGCACCGGCCAATCCTTCTTTGACTTGCATTGGGTTGATTCCCGTCATATGGTACTCAATGTATGATCAATCGACTCTTTTAAGTGAATGATGAAAGATTTCGACAGATAAGTGGTACTCCAAATCTGAAGTCCAGAATACCCGAACACGCCGCCGGGATTCTTGTGTCACCTCATGCACAGCGTGTTGTCACGTCAATTCAATGTGTGGACATTGTCGGATCACGGGTTCCGGCAAAACCCTCAAGGTTCGAACACTGGGGTGCGCGTGGAGATTTCCTCCCTACCGATCTATGCCCTAGATCTCTAAGATCTCGCGAACGAACTCGACAAACTGACAACACAAAGACACAAGATTTATACTGGTTCAGGCCACCGTTGTGGTGTAATACCCTACCCAAAGGTCGAGTGGGTGGATTGCCTCTGGGCTGATGATGAATAAGATAAAGGGAAGAACAGCCTCCCGAGGTTGAGGTGTTCTTGTGCTTGGTGAACTTGTGTGGGTGAGATGCCTCTCAATGAGCTGTTCTCGAGATGCCTCTACTGTGGTGGCTAGTTCTACTTATATAGGCCCTGGTCCTCTCCCCAAATATTGAGCGGGGGAAGGGAGCCAACAACGGCCAATTTGAAAGGGGACAGCTAGTACAGGTTATCCTGACAAAAGCGGTCTTCGCCTGCGAAAGTCTCTGGAGGTGACGCCGTCTTGGGCTCCATGGTGACCTCCGTCCTACCGTCCTGCTGGTCTTGGTCTGGTTGCACCGATATGGAAAACTTTGCTTGATGCCTCGGTACTCCATGCCTGCGCTTGCCTACTTAGCACCAAAGAGGAAACAAGGACGCTGCGCGCTCTGGCGCCTGCCTCGCGCCCATCTGATCTTGATCGTCATGGCTCACGTCACGAGAGCCTCGCGAGGTTTGCCTGTTGGGGAACGCAGTAATTTCAAAAATTTTCCTACGATCACGCAAGACCATGGTGATGGCATAGCAACGAGAGGGGAGAGTGTCCGTCCACGTACCCTCGTAGACCGAAAGCGGAAGCGTTATAACAACGCTGCTGATGTAGTCAGTCGCCTTCACGATCCGACCGATCCAAGCACCGAACGACGGCACCTCCGAGTTCTCGCACACGCTCAGCTTCGATGACGATCCCCGGACCGATCCAAAGCAAAGTATCGGGATGAGTTCCACAAGACGACGGCGTGGCAGGACGATGTTGATGCTCCACCGACGCAGGCTTCGCCTAAGCTCCACGACGATATGACTTCTCCGTAGCAGGCTTCGCTAAGCTCCGCGACGATATGACCGAAGTGGAATATGGTGGAAGGGGCACCGCACACGGCTAAGGAAAGATCCGTAGATCAACTTGTGTGTCTTGGGGTGCTCCCTGCCCCCGTATATAAAGGAGCCAAGGGGGAGGTGGCCGGCCCAAGGGGGGGAGGCGCACCAAGGAGTCCTACTCCCTCCGGGAGTAGGATTCCCCCTCCAATCCTAGTTGGATTAGGATTCCCGGAGGGGGAAAGAGAGAGAGGGGGCCGGCCCACCTTTTCCTAGTCCTAATAGGACTAGGGGAAGGGGGGGGCGCGCAGCCACCTAGGGCTGGCCCTTTCTCCTTTCCACTAAGGCCCACTATGGCCCATGTAGTTCCCAGGGGGTTCCGGTAACCTCCCGGTACTCGCATAAATTCCTGATTTCACTCGGAACCCTTCCGATGTCCAAATGTAGGCTTCCAATATATCAATCTTTATGTCTCGACCATTTCGAGACTCCTCGTCATGTCCGTGATCACATCCGGGACTCGAACAACCTTCGTGCATCAATACTTTTAAACTCATTATGAGCTGTCATCGAAGCGTTAAGCGTATGCGGACCCTACGGGTTCGAGAACTATGTAGACATGACCTAGAACTATTCTCGGTCAATAACCAATAGCGGGACCTGGATGCCCATATTGGCTCCTACATATTCTACGAAGATCTTTATCGGTCAGACCGCATAACAACATCCGTTGTTCCCTTTGTCATCGGTATGTTACTTGCCCGAGATTCGATCGTCGGTATCCAATACCTAGTTCAATCTCACATCGGCAAGTCTCTTTACTCGCTTCAGAATACATCATCTCACAACTAACACATTAGTTGCAATGCTTGCAAGGCTTATGTGATGTGCATTACCGAGAGGGCCCAGAGATACCTCTCCGACAATCGGAGTGACAAATCCTAATCTCGAAATATGCCAACCCAACATGTACCTTCGGAGACACCTGTAATGTACCTTTATAATCACCCGATTACGTTGTGACGTTTGGTAGCACCCAAAGTGTTCCTCGTGCAAACGGGAGTTGCATAATCTCATAGTCATAGGAACATGTATAAGTCATGAAGAAAAGCACTAGCAACAAACTATAATGATCAAAAGGTGCTATGCTAATGGAATGGGTCATGTCAATCAGATCATTCAACCAATGATGTGATCCCGTTAATCAAATAACAACTCCTTGTTCATGGTTAGGAAACATAACCATCTTTTGATTAACGAGCTAGTCAAGTAGAGGCATACTAGTGACACTCAGAGGTTTATGTATTCACACATGTATTATGTTTCCGGTTAATACAATTCTAGCATGAATAATAAACATTTATCATGATATAAGGAAATAAATAATAACTTTATTATTGCCTCTAGGGCATATTTCCTTCAGTCTCCCACTTGCACTAGAGTCAATAATCTAGATTACACGTAATGATTCTAACACCCATGGAGTCTTGGTGCTGATCATGTTTTGCTCGTGGAAGAGGCTTAGTCAACGGGTCTGCGCAACATTCAGATCCGTATGTATCTTGCATATCTCTATGTCTCCCACGGACCAAATCCGGATGGAGTTGGGCGTCTTTTGATGTGCTTGGTTCTCTTGTGAAATCTGGATTCCTTTGCCAAGGCAATTGCACCAAGATTGTCACAAAAGATTTTCATTGGACCCGATACACTAGGTACAACACCTAGATCGGTTATGAACTCCTTCATCCAGACTCCTTCATTAGCTGCTTCCGAAGCAGCTATGTACTCAACTTCACATGTAGATCCCGCCACGACGCTTTGTTTGGAACTGCACCAACCGACAGCTCCACCGTTTAATGTAAATACGTATCCGGTGGGCGATTTAGAATCGTCCGGATCCGTGTCAAAGCTGGCGTCGACGTAACCATTTACGACGAGTTCTTTGTCACCGCCATACATGAGAAACATATCCTTAGTCCTTCTCAAGTACTTAAGGATGTTTTTGACCGCTGTCCAAAGGATCCACTCTGGATTACTTTGGTACCGCACGCTAAACTTACAGCAAGGCACACATCAGGTCTGGTACACAGCATTGCATACATGATAGAGCCTATGGCTGAAGCATAGGGAACATCTTTCATTTTCTCTCTATCTTCCTCATGTGGTCGGGCATTGAGTCTTACTCAACTTCACACCTTGTAATACCGGCAAGAACCCTTTCTTTGCCTCGATCCATTTTGAACTTCTTCAAAACTTTATCAAGGTATGTGCTTTGTGAAAGTCCTATTAAGCGTCTTGATCTATCTCTATAGATCTTAATGCCCAATATGTAAGCAGCTTCACCGAGGTCTTTCATTGAAAAACTCTTATTCAAGTATCCTTTTATGCTATCCAGAAATTCTATATCATTTCCGATCAAGAATATGTCATCCGCATATAATATCAAAAATGCTACAGAGCTCCCACTCACTTTCTTGTAAATACGGGCTTCTCCAAAAGTCTGTATAAAACCAAATGCTTTGATCACACTATCAAAACGTTTATTCCAACTCCGAGAGGCTTGCACCAGTCCATAAATGGATCGCTGGAGCTTGCACACTTTGTTAGCTCCCTTTGGATCGACAAAACCTTCTGGTTGCATCATATACAACTCTTCTTCCGTAAATCCATTCAGGAATGCAGTTTTAACATCCATTTGCCAAATTTCATAATCATAAAATGCGGCAATTGCTAACATGATTCGGACGGACTTAAGCATCGCTACGGGTGAGAAGGTCTCATCGTAGTCAATCCCTTGAACTTGTCGAAAACCTTTTGCAACAAGTCGAGCTTTATAAACAGTAACATTACCATCAGCGTCAGTCTTCTTCTTGAAGATCCATTTATTCTCAATGGCTTGCCGGTCATCAGGCAAGTCAACCAAAGTCCACACTTTGTTCTCATACATGGATCTCATCTCAGATTTCATGGCTTCAAGCCATTTTGTGGAATCTGGGCTCACCATCGCTTCTTCATAGTTCGTAGAGGTTCATCATGTTCCAAAGTAATATGACTTCCGTAATAGGATTACCGTACCACTGCAGTGCGGATCTTGCTCTGATTGATCTACGAAGTTCAGAGAAACTTCGATCTGAAGTTTCATGATCATCATCATTAGCTTCCTCCCTATTTGGTGTAGGTGTCACGGAAACTGATTTCTGTGATGTACTACTTCTCAATAAGGGAGTAGATACGATTATCTCATCAAGTTCTACTTTCCTCCCACTCACTTCTTTCGAGAGAAACTCCTTCTCCAAAAAGTTTCAATTTAGCAACAAAAATCTTGCCTTCGGATCTGTGATAGAAGGTGTACCCAACAGTCTCCTTTGGGTATCCTATGAAGACACATTTCTCCGATTTGGGTTCGAGCTTATCAGGTTGAAGCTTTTTCACATAAGCATCGCAGCCCCAAACTTTCGTAAAGCGACAACTTTGGTTTCTTGCCAAACCACAGTTCATAAGGCGTCGTCTCAACGGATTTAGATGGTGCCCTATTTAAAGTGAATGTGGCCGTCTCTAAAGCATAACCCCAAAACGATAGCGGTAAATCAGTAAGAGACATCATAGATCGCACCATATCTAATAAAGTACGATTACGACGTTCGGACACACCATTACGTTGTGGTGTTCCAGGTGTCGTAAGTTGCGAAACTATTCCGCATTGTTTCAAATGTAGGCCAAACTCATAACTCAAATATTCTCCTCCACGATCAGATCGTAGAAACTTTATTTTCTTGTTACGATGATTTTCCACTTCACTCTGAAATTCTTTGAACTTTTCAAATGTTTCAGACTTGTGTTTCATTAAGTAGATATACCCATATCTGCTCAAATCATCTGTGAAGGTGAGAAAATAACGATATCCGCCACGAGCCTCAACATTCATTGGACCACATACATCAAGATGTATGATTTCCAATAAATCTGTTGCTCTCTCCATAGTTCCGGAGAACGGTGTTTTAGTCATCTTGCCCATAAGGCACGGTTCGCAAAGTGCCAAGTGATTCATAATCAAGTGACTCCAAAAGTCCATCAAGATGGAGTTTCTTCATGCGCTTTACACCGATATGACCTAAACGGCAAAGGCCACAAATAAGTTGCACCATCATTATCAACTCTGCATCTTTTGGTTTCAACATTATGAATATGTGTATCACTACTATCAAGATTAAGTAAAAACAAACCATTCTTTAATGGTGCATGACCATAAAAGATATTATTCATATAAATAGAACAACCATTATTCTCTCGATTTAAATGAATAACCGTCTCGCATCAAACAAGATCCAGATATAATGTTCATGCTCAACGCTGGTACTAAATAACAATTATTTAGGTCTAATACTAATCCCGAAGGTAGATGTAGACGTAAGCGTGTCGATTGCGATCACATCGACTTTGGAACCATTTCCCACGCCAAGATCGTCACCTCGCCCTTAGCCAATCTTCGCTTAATCCGTAGCCCTGCTTTGAGTTGCAAATATTAGCAATGTAACCAAGATTAAATACCCAGTGCTCTGCGAGTATTAGTAAGGTACACATCAATAACATGTATATCACATATACCTTTGTTAACCTTGCCATCCTTCTTATCCGCCAAATACTTGGGGCAGTTCCGCTTCCAAAGGACCAGCCTGTTTGCAATAGAAGCACTCAGTTTAGGGCTTAGGACCAGACTTGGGTTTCTTCTCTTGATTAGCAACTTGCTTGCCGTTCTTTTGAAGTTTCCTTTTCTTTCCTTTACCCTTTTTCTTGAAACTAGTGGTTTTGTTAACCATCAACACTTGATGCTCCTTCTTGATTTCTACCTCCGCGTCTTTCAAAGATCGCCAAGAGCTCGGCATTGTTTTGGTCATCCCTTGCATATTATAGTTCATCACGAAGCTCTTGTAGCTTGGTGGCGATGATTGGAGAATTCTGTCAATGACGCAATCATCCGGAAGATTAACTCCCAGTTGAATCAAGTGATTGTTATATCCAGACATTCCGAGTATATGCTCATCGATGTAACTGCTTCTCCTCCATCTTACAGCTATAGAACTTATTGGAGACTTCATATCTCTCAATCCGGGCATTCGCTTGGAATATTAACTTCAACTCCTGGAACATCTCATATGCTCCATGGTGTTCAAAACGACGTTGAAGTCCCGGTTCTAAGCCGTAAAGCATGGCACACTGAACTATAGAGTAGTCATCTGATTTGCTTTGCCAGACGTTCACAACTTCTCGCGCAGCCCTTGCATCAGGCCCGGCACCTAACGGTGCTTCCAGACGTAATTCTTCTGTGCAGCAATAAGGATAATCCTCAAGTTACGGACCCAGTCCGTGTAATTGCTGCCATCATCTTTCAACTTTGCTTTCTCAAGGAACGCATTAAAATTCAACGGAACAACAAAGACGAGCCATCTATCTACACATCATAGACAAGCAAGATACTATCAGGTACTAAGTTCATGATAAATTTAAGTTCAATTAATCATATTACTTAAGAACTCCCACTTAGAAAAATATCCCTCCAATTCTCTAAGTGATTGCGTGATCCATATCAACTACACCATGACCGATCATCACGTGTGATGGAGTAGTTTCAATGGTGAACATCAATATGTTGATCATATCTACTATATGATTCACGCTCGACCTTTCGGTCTCCGTGTTCCGAGGTCATATCTTATATGCATAGCTCGTCAAGTATAACCTGAGTATTCGGCGTGTGAAACTGTTTTGAACCCGTTGTATTTGAACGTAGAGCCTATCACACCCGATCATCACGTGGTGTCTCAAAGACGAAGAACTTTCATAGCGGTGCATACTCGTGGAGAACACTTCTTGATAATTTAGTAAGGGATCATCTTATAATGCTACCGTCCAATCAAAGCAAGATAAGATGCATAAAGGATAAACATCACATGCAATCAATATAAGTGATATGATATGGTCATCATCATCTTGTGCTTGTGATCTCCATCGCCAAGCACCGTCATGATCACCATCGTCACCGGCGCGACACCTTGATCTCCATCGTAGCATCGTTGTCGTCTCGCCAATCTTATGCTTCCACGACTATCACTACCGCTTAGTAATAAAGTAAAGCATTACATCGCGATTGCATTGCATACAATAAAGCGACAACCATATGGTTTCGCCAGTTGCCGATAACTCGGTTACAAAACATGATCATCTCATACAATAAAATATAGCATCACGTCTTGACCATATCACATCACAACATGCCCTGCAAAAACAAGTTAGACGTCCTCTACTTTGTTGTTGCAAGTTTTACGTGGCTGCTACGGGCTGAGCAAGAACCGTTCTTACCTACGCATCAAAACCACAACGATAGTTTGTCAAATAGACTGCTTTTAACCTTCTCAAGGACCGGGCGTAGCCACTCGGTTCAACTAAAGTTGGAGAGACAGTCTTCCACAAGCCATCTATGTGCAAAGCACGCCGAGGGAACGGTCTCGGCGTGGAAGAGTACGCGTAAGGTTGGTCTGGATCGTCTGTCCAACAATACCGCTGAACCAAAGTATGACATGCTGGTAGGCAAGATGACTTGTATCGTCCACAACTCACTTGTGTTCTACTCGTGCATATGACATCAACGCATAAAACCTGGCTCGGATGCCACTTTGTTGGGGAACGCAGTAATTTCAAAAATTT
This sequence comes from Aegilops bicornis, assembly GCA_021605145.1. Lineage (NCBI taxonomy): Eukaryota > Viridiplantae > Streptophyta > Magnoliopsida > Poales > Poaceae > Aegilops > Aegilops bicornis. The sequence continues at coordinate 646,042,831 of CM038672.1, forward strand.
CCTACGATCACGCAAGACCATGGTGATGGCATAGCAACGAGAGGGGAGAGTGTCCGTCCCACGTACCCTCGTGAGACCGAAAGCGAAGCGTTATAACAACGCAGTTGATGTAGTCGTCGTCTTCACGATCCGACCGATCCAAGCACCGAACGCACGGCACCTCCGAAGTTACGCATCGCGTTCATTTCGATGGCGATCCCGGACTCCGATCCAGCAAAGTATCGGGATGAGTTCCACAAGACGACGGCGTGGTGACGATGTTGATGCTCCACCGACGCAGGGGCTTCGCCCTAAGCTCCACGACGATATGACTTCTCCGGCAGGGGCTTCGCCTAAGCTCATGACGATATGACCGAGGTGGAATATGGTGGAAGGGGCACCGCACACGGCTAAGGAAAGATCCGTAGATCAACTTGTGTGTCTTGGGGTGCTCCCTGCCCCGTAGATATAAAGGAGCCAAGGGGAGGTGGCCGGCCCAAGGGGGAGGCGCAAGGAGTCCTACTCCCTCCGGGAGTAGGATTCCCTCCAATCCTAGTTGGATTAGGATTCCGGAGGAAAGAGAGAGAGGGGCCGGCCCACCTTTTCCTAGTCCTAATAGGACTAGGGGAAGAAGCGGCGCAGCCACCTAGGGCTGGCCCTTTCTCCTTTCCACTAAGGCCCACTATGGCCCATGTAGTTCCCAGGGGGTTCCGGTAACCTCCCGGTACTCCGGTAAATTCCTGATTTCACTCGGAACCCTTCCGATGTCCAAATGTAGGCTTCCAATATATCAATCTTTATGTCTCGACCATTTCGAGACTCCTCGTCATGTCCGTGATCACATCCGGGACTCGAACAACCTTCGTGCATCAATACTTTTAAACTCATTATGAACTGTCATCGAAGCGTTAGCGTGCGGACCCTACGGGTTCGAGAACTATGTAGACATGACCTAGAACTATTCTCGGTCAATAACCAATAGCGGGACCTGGATGCCCATATTGGCTCCTACATATTCTACGAAGATCTTTATCGGTCAGACCGCATAACAACATACGTTGTTCCCTTTGTCATCGGTATGATACTTGCGAGATTCGATCGTCGGGTATCCAATACCTAGTTCAATCTCGTTACCGGCAAGTCTCTTTTACTCGCTTCGTAATACATCATCTCACAACTAACACATTAGTTGCAATGCTTGCAAGGCTTATGTGATGTGCATTACCGAGAGGGCCCAGAGATACCTCTCCGACAATCGGAGTGACAAATCCTAATCTCGAAATATGCCAACCCAACATGTACCTTCGGAGACACCTGTAATGTACCTTTATAATCACCCGATTACGTTGTGACGTTTGGTAGCACCCAAAGTGTTCCTCGTGCAAACGGGAGTTGCATAATCTCATAGTCATAGGAACATGTATAAGTCATGAAGAAAAGCACTAGCAACAAACTATACGATCAGGTGCTATGCTAATGGAATGGGTCATGTCAATCAGATCATTCAACCAATGATGTGATCCCGTTAATCAAATAACAACTCCTTGTTCATGGTTAGGAAACATAACCATCTTTTGATTAACGAGCTAGTCAAGTAGAGGCATACTAGTGACACTCTGTAGGTTTATGTATTCACACATGTATTATGTTTCCGGTTAATACAATTCTAGCATGAATAATAAACATTTATCATGATATAAGGAAATAAATAATAACTTTATTATTGCCTCTAGGGCATATTTCCTTCATTGCCCTGCCTTGATTTCTCCGCTCCTCGCGAGGCAGCCTGGTGAGGCCGCTCCTGAGGAGGTCTTGCATCATCCGCCCCCCGAGGCTTGGCCCCTTGCGAGGGTCTTGAATGCCTTGTTGATGGAGATGGGCCGTACAGGACTGCAGCACAGCCACACCGTGGGCCGCAGGCATGCAAGTCTGGGGACCCCCGTTCCCAGAACGCCGACTGTAGCCCCCGGGCCCAAGGCACGCTCGAGCTTGGCTTTGGGACGAAGCCAAAGGTCAAGCGCGGAGCGCCGCTGGCCCCAAAAGCCTGCGGCCTCGGTCGACGCGTGGCGGTTGATTGGACGCGGGCGTCTCCACTTCCCCATGCTGCCTCAGCAACTGCTCGACTTGACAAGTCCCTGCGACATGCCAGGAAAACCATCATTACCTGTGATCATGGGGGGCATTGGTTGGCCTTCTTCCGCTATAAATGGGGAGGGGGGCAGAGCCCCCATTGCCCATCTCTTCACGGTTTGCCTGCTTCCTCCTCCTTGCTCCTCTCCTTAGCAGCAATGGCGCCGTCGAAGAGGTTCTCCGCCGCGGAGAAGGGCAAGGCCCCTCGGGAGGGGCCCGGCTCCCCGGCGCCCAATCGCGGACGTGGTCGTCCTCGCAAGCATGCCGCGACCCCCGCCGTGGCCCTCGGCTCCCGGGGTGGCGCCGCTGCGCGTGGCAGGAGTCGCTCTGGTCGCGGCAGCCCCGTTGACGAATGGAGACGCGCCGTGGTTGCGCGGCCTCCCCGGCCGCTGTTCCATGCGTTAGAGGTGCTTCCGGAGTTCGTTGTCTGGTCGGAGGATCCGGCCGGCAGCTGGCTCCAACTTCCCCGCTTCTTTGTCGACGAGCTACCGGCCTCCGGTCCCGGCGGGCTCTGGCTGCAGGCAGACGATTGCTGCAGCCGGGCTTCTTGGGTTGAGGTCGAGGTCTCCGTCGCGGGCAACATAGCTCTGGGCAGGCGATGCACCCTCCACTTTAAGTTTGACGGCGACGCGACCCTCTACATGAGGGTGTTCGGGGAAGACAGTCGCCGCGCCAGGTGCTGCCCCAAGGTGAACGACGGCGAGGAGGTGCTCGGCCTTGGCGATGGTCGGGACGAGGAGGAGGGCGGACCCGCCGGCCGCGCCTCGTCCGGCTGCAGCGGCTCCTCTCTTGGCGACAATTCTAGCAGTGGCGGCTACGACGAGCCGCCTCGCTGCCGTGCCCGCTTCAAAGGTGGTAGCGGGTCGTCTCGTCGCCGCGCGTCCGTGAAGCGCGAGGAGGGGTCCGACTAAGCTCGGGACATTGCCAAGGGCCTGCTCCGAGGACTGCTGCAGGGGCGAGCGCCGCTTTTGTTTTTTTCCTCTTTTTCTTCCTGCACCAAAATGAAAACAGTATGGGCCCGGAGGGGCGAGTATTGGACCATGACTTCTCAATCATTATGCTACGCTTGTTGTTTCCGTGCTGGGTTGTTATTTTGTGCTGAGATAACTTAGCTTGGTGCGTTCGGGGCTGCCTCCTCTTTACGAGGCATTTGTTTCCTCGTGCCCGTCCAGACCTAGTGGTGTGCGATTGCTCAGGAACTGCAAAAAATTCATTAGGAAGCTTGCTAGAGGTTTATCGTTCACCCAAGCCTCGAGCCGGCGCTTCATATCACGGTACCCGAGGGGCACAGATTAGGAGAGATGCGCCAGCTTGCAGGCTCGAATGAGGGTGGCTCACGATAAGGCAGAGAGAAAGAAAAACGCTCGCGAGGGCACCTGCCTAGCCCCCTTCGCGAGGTATGCGAGAGAGAGAACGCGAGGCAAAAGGTGAAGGACCCAAATCAGCAAGGAACACCAAAAGCAAACTTCGATTAAGAGAAGGCGAGCCAACTACGGAAAGCAAATGAAAAGCCGTGTCCGGCACCTAATCTAGTCTTCAGTCTTCTCACCAGCGCGGAGCTAAGTGCTGCCACTAGGCGTGGGAGGGAGACCCCAAGGCCCGAGGGCGGCACTCCTGAGACTCTGGGGCATGTACATCCCCACTCATTATTACGTGAGAGTGTCACGGGCGGCGATTCTTCACAGGAACCGGGCCTTCTTCACAAGCATTGGGCCTTTCTTCACAGGCACTGGGCCTTGCTTCATGGGTAGAACTTTCGGAGGTGCTGGATGTTCCAGGCGTTCTGGATGGGTACCCCGTCCTGCGTCTCTAGGCGCGCGGCGCCAGGCCTGGAGACATGGACGACCCTAAACGGGCCCTCCCACATAGGTGAGAGCTTGTGCAGCCCTTCCCTGGAGAGGACCCGCCTCAGGACGAGGTCGCCCGCCTCGAGTGTCCTGGAGCAGACGTTGCGGCAGTGATATCGCCGCAACGCGTGCTGGTACCTTGCCCCCCTTAGTGCGGCTTCGCGACGACGTTCCTCCCCCAGCACGAGGTCCATCCCCCGCGTGGTGTCTGTAACAGCCCCAAAATTGGGTTATCAATTTTTGTGCTGTAATTTCTTCCTGGTACTCATTTTCCAAATCTTTCTCCTGAGTTTTGCTGATGACCCTGAGAATTCTTGTCATTTCCAACCATTCAAAACTTGCTCATGTCTTTTTCAGTGGGCAAGGCCTCAGTTGCATCATCTTAAACCCTCTCAAACCCTGATTCCAAAATTTTGGAATTTGAATATGCCCTTTGTGATTTCAAAGGGGCTATCGTTTTCCTAGATCTGTTGATCATCCCATCTATTCCTAGAGACCCTTCTATCCTTCTAAACCTTGGATATGCAAAAATATTGCTAAATCCCATGCAATATTTTTGAATTATGATTTATTCCATTTCTTGCCTTTCTGAGGAATAAAATCCAAAGGCATAGCTAGACATCTCCTAAATTCATGTGAATTGGTGGAGTTGATAATTATCCCTAACCCAAGCTCTGGCAGTCATATTGGCCATAATTAAATAAGGAAAATTGCCTTTTCTTACTTTATGCCAATATTGCATTTCTGCCATTTTCTAAAGGAACTACTATTTTTATAGGTGGGAAAATTCTCACATAAATTGTGGAGCTTGCCCTTGCTATATAATCACTAGTTCCATCATCATATCATGTCCCACAGATCAAAAATTGACCACATGATCCAATGCAAGTTTCTGCCTTCTTTGGAATTTTGCAAAGGAAGTGCTTTATTCCTAATTCCATTTGAGCTGCAATTTGTCAGGGTGATTAATATTGATAAACCACCCATGGATACCAAATATGAGCTCAATCAAATCATCCTAGCTCCCTGTGCAATTTGTCAAATTTTCTGACCAGATTGTCACTTTGTGAAGGAAGTACCTTCATAGAGTTTCCAAATGGGATGACACTTTTCCATCCTCTCACGTATCATAAATCATTAGCCTTCACCCAAATTCAGCTCATTTCATTGAGTTACGTGAGCACAGGAGCAATTCTTGTTTTCTGTCCAAATTTTCAGTTTGTGAAGCAAGTATATTTTATCTTGCTCCATTATGGCTGAAAATAATTCCAGGCCCTCTCCTATCCATATAACCCACCAACCCAAGAGTTTGGCTAATTTTATTTAGCCAATATTTTCCTAGAATTTTCTCAAGTTTCTGGTCCAAAGTAATGCTTGTTAAGAAAGTACCAATTTGGTAAGTCCATTTGGTTTTATCTTTTTACAGCATCTAGCTATGACCAAATCATGAGGATTTGTGTGACACTCCAAAAAAAATTTATTTAATTTTCAACAAAAACCTTGCTTGATTTGAAGAAGGTCATTTAAATCCTTCCTAAAACCTCTCTCTCTCAAAACTTTTCCCCATGGCAAGGATTTCATTTATCTTGTATCTTCTTCAACCTCGTTGTTTGGTTATTAAAAACCTTTATTCTGAGTTTCCCATCTCAAAAATATTTTCGGAATTTATTTTCTTTTAAAAAGAAACCCTAAGGGTTTTGGAGCTACTCTTTTGTTTTGAACCATCCTTGGTTTTACCATGCCTCATGTGGTAAATTCTCCCAAAACCCCTCCCTCCACTTTGGGGCAACCCAAACATTCTGTACCAACAAGTTCAATCCAATTTTGGATTTTAATTCATTTATTTTACTCCCCAAAACAATTCTGTCATTTATTCTAAGCCTAGATGATTTACAAAGGAAGTACTTGTTTTCCTTTGAGTTTTGATCTCAAACCAACTCCTCTGGATAGTCCTTAGCACCCCCAACATAGATCCATCAGGATCCACTCTTCCTCTTTTCAAAATTTTCAAGTTTCAACCTCTACAAGTTTGGACCAGATTCATCATTTTTGGTGAAATTCATATTTTACCTTCTCCAAAAATTTCACAAAAATTCAGGCAGTCCCCAGGTGCTTTGAGAGACCACCACACCAAAGATCAGCCCCAGATAAATTTTTCTCATGCTTGAATATTTTCATCAAACACTTGGCCGACCTTTGTTCTGTACACTTTCAAGAAATTCAGAGTTTGAGTTATCTTGATGATCGTTTTCGTCAGTGGCTTGTCATCGATCACTCGTGCACTCTGGCGCATTGCCCACGGCCCCTTCTCCTTGACCAGAGCACCGCACGCCCACTTGGACGGACGCAGGTGTCGGTGGCGGCGAGCATCACCGACGCCGGCAGCTTCTGCGGTGGCAGAGCCACCCGTGGCGGCCAACGGAGCCAGCGCCGGCTAGCTACGCCGTTCTGCGCCGCCCAACGCTCCCTAGCCCTCCGCGTGGCCTCATGCATGCCAGCACACACCGCAGCATCGTCGCCGTGGCCCGGCAAGCACAGGGCGCGCCCTCTGCAGCCGACGGGCCCACGCCGCCCCGTTCTGTCGAAACCACCATTGCGCGCCAAATCCAACCTGGGTTAGCCTCTAAACGGAGCCCGTGGACCACCATGTTGATGCCCAACCCCCTAAACACCCCGACCAAGCACTACGCCGCCGTAACCATCGCCGAAGATCCCCGTTCTCGGCCACTGCCTCGGATCGCCTATAAAATGGAGCCCCGAGCTTGTCCTCGAGCACGCACCACCACTGTACCCCACCAGAACCCCGCCAAGCCACTAGGAGGACCTCGAGGAGGTCTCCGCCCCCAACTCCGGCCGCCCCGATCCACCTCGGCCACCAGCTCGATCCACTCCGGTGAGTCCATCCCCGCTGCCCAATCTCGTCAGTAGTCTCCTCGGGAACCCAGTGATCTAATCCCGGCTTCAATTTGACCTCCGCAGCCCTCCCCGACGAGATCCAACTCCACCCGAGCCGCCGTCCGCCGGAGCAAGGACCGTCGTTGATGTGGTGCTCGCCGACGACGACCACCACCACCCACCGACGCGAAAGGACACACTGAGCATGTAGGTACTCTCCGATCCTCCCAACTCGCTGTGGATCGCCGCCCGCGACCACCGCAGCTCTCGGGCGCCGACGAGCTCTGTTCCTCCCCGTTTGAAATTTCAAACCTGACGGGTGGGACCCCTCGTCAGTATTTTCCTTTTATTCGAATCGTTTTCTGAAAACGCCTTCGGGCAGAGTATGTTTTCCTTTGCAGTTGATGGCTTTTTAGCCGAAGCGTTTTCTGTTTTTATAAGTTGGCCCCTGGAAACTTTCTGTTTCATTACAGATGAGTCCCTAGATTAAAACCTTTTTAACTTTTAAACAGAAACTGATTTTTGATTGATTCTTTTTCTGTCATATATATTTTTCTGTCTAGTTTTTTGTCATATTTATTTGAAAAATATTTGGAACACTTTTCTGTGCACTCACGGTATTTATGTTAAGTACGTATTTTCTTATACCGTAGATACCAGAGGAGGTGAGGAACCGCGAACTTCGCCAAGCTAGACTCCGACTACTCCGAACCAGGCAAGCATGTTTGAACTTTTGATATGATGACTGTTCGTTGCATGTTTGCATTAAGTAGTTACATGGCATGTTTATGAGCATTTTGATAAGTGTTATAATACATGCAAAGTTGAGGCAAGTGAGTTTGAAAATCCATATGTTGTTGGATATGAGTTGCATGGCCATGTGTTGGCATGAGAATGGGTAAGATGGCAGTGTTGTAGCATGCCAGTCTTATGTCAGACTATTTGACTCCAGTGTCAACGTGAATCAAGTCATGTTTTCATCCATTTCTCCTTCCTGTACTACCACATGTTTTCCGCAAGGGATATGGCTTAGTAAGTTGAAAACCGATTTCCTGGTACACACCAAATAGAGAGGCCGTGATGAGGGTTCCATGGCCCTGGATTAAAGCCGATCATCCGGTCGGGGCATGGGTGTTTCCGGTTGGGACCGAGAGGGGGCACCCTTTAGAGCGCCAGATATAAATTTGATCCCATGCTATTCGAGGTTGTGATCTCCCGTCTCAAAGTTTTTCTTGTACGTTGTCTAGGGTGATTCACGGCATCGTGAGGTGGGATGGGTGTGTACTGGTTAGATGTGTTTCTACCGAAATACCGTAAACGGAACTAGTCCTCGTGACTACGGAAATCCGTTGGCTGTGGATAATTAGTACAAACTCTGCAGAGTCAAGATCCTTTGAATCATCTTATCCATGTCCAAGTACTGTGTTCAACTTATCTTGTCAGGTGTCAGTCTCAGTGACAAAAACTCCGGTGAAACACTTGAATGTTAAGTGCTTATTCATGTGGATGGACTAACCCGTTTATTATTATGTGTTGAATATTTTCTATGAGTATTATATCCTTGTGAAATTTATCATATATGAATAATGAAATTTAAGCCCTTTCTGCGATGTCGCTCAGACGTCCGACTGTGGCGTGCTTGTTATTTACTTTCGATATAAGCCCTTTCTGTGATGTCGCTCAGACGTCCGACTGTGGCACGCTTGTTATTTACTTTCGATATAAGCCCTTTCTGCGATGTCGCTCAGACGTCCGACTGTGGCACGCTTGTTATTTACTTTTGATATAAGCCCTTTCTGCGATGTCGCTCAGACGTCCGACTGTGGCACGCAAGTCATTTACTTTCAATGTAAGCCCTTTCTGCGATGTCGCTCCGACGTTCGACTGTGGCACGTATGTCATTTACTTTTCAATATAAGCCCTTTATGTGGTGTCGCTTAGACGCCCGACTGTGGCATGATTATTTCTTTTTGTTGCCCTTCGAGGCGTTGCTCCAGACACCCGATTGTTTTTCTGTTATTTTGCTGGGACTTCGGGAGGACTACCGCCCGACTTCCTTTTTACATATCATGTTGTGCAATATTTATTATTTGAATGTGCATGGTTATTTTGCTCGTGACGCATTTATGCATGCATTTGTTATATCTTATGTCCGAACTTTCTTGCGAGTACTTTCAAAGTACTCACCTGGCTTGTTGATTTGGCCAGATGTTGATGAAGGCGATCTCATGGATGAAGAGTTCGATAGCGAGTCCGACGCCTAGAGGAGTCCCAGTCAGTCTCGTGCGATCCTGGATTTGGTCATCGTATTATATTCGCTTCCGCTACACAAATAAAATCATCGAGCCTCACCTCGACGCTCAATGAGCTGCCAGTTTAGGAGTCATGTTATCCACTCCACTGTGATATATCCACCACCACTTTTATCTCGAGTCAGTAGTATGCCACCACACCCCTGTATCTTAACCGCCCTTATGTACATTATTGGCGTGTTTGTAATAATTATTGAGCAGCCTCAGCTCAACCCTGTAATATATTTTAATGCTACTGGCCTTCTGTATCAAGTATTTGTCTACCAGTAAGGATAATTCTTCTTATACTGGGACCTAAAGATCGGTTTCTCAATAAGTATTTTGTTGAAAATCCGGTCGTGACAAACTTGGTACCAGAGCCAGGCTAACTGTAGGAAGCCACTAGGTGCGATCGCTAATCGGTTATTAGCATAATAGAGTTAACTTATTATTATTTTTTGCAAATGTAGTCATTTTCTGACAGTTAGCATAAATTTATGATCTGACCATTCAGAATTTTTGCCTACTTTTGTAGATGGCTGGCAACGACTATGAGTCACAGGTGTTCCCCAACGTGCCTGAGGGGTTCGTCAAGCTCCTCTCCTTCATCATCCAGGTCGCGATGGGGCCATCAGTGCGCCCAGTCTTCAAACTCTTCCCACACAAGATCAACGACAGTCTGACCATGCACCAGGCCGCGGTGCAATTCAAGGGAGTGCGTGTTGAGTTACGTCACTTCCGATTATTGGGGAGAGCCATGCCTACGGAGAGGCATGCTATGCAGATGGCTGCCCGTGAGGCGATAGCTCATCTCCAGGATGTTCTTCCTTTAATGAAGACTCGTCGCTACCGCTACCTTCCATGCCACATGCCATACACCTGTCACTACTCATTCGCTTGCCCCAGAGGAGAGCGAGACGAGGCTATTGAGATGCTTGTCGAGTACCTCCGAGCTCTGGAGGCAGCCTTCGACAACCTGGTGGACGACCTTGTGGCTGCCCGCATGGACTCAGTCCATGGCTGTGCCGCCAACAGGAGGGAGCTCAGACACCGCACCACCACCGACTTTCGTCTCGTCCTCGGCATCTTATTCTCCTACCATTCTCGCCACCGCTTGTCGCACGCCTACCACTGAGGAGTTCAACCAAGTCATTGCACCCACTTCAGTCCGTTCTGCACCACCTATTGCGCCCACTCCTATTCGTGTTGCTCCGCCTATGGCGCCCGCTCCTTCAACTCAGCGCAGCGCTTCACGTCTGGAGCCTATTAGCGAGGAGGAGGTTGAGTCCCCAGCCTCACTGCGCCTCACCCTCGGCAGGCCAAGGGATACCCTTACCATCTCCGACTGAGTACGCTTAGCCGCCATGCGATGTACCGACCTGTACTATATGTTTATATGTACATAGGTTTGAGAAGTAGCTTGTTTGCGCATCATGTAGGAACTGGGAGGAGTGCACTAGCCTAAATAACATGTCAGGAATATGTACGCATATCCTGAGTGATGTAATGTATAATTACTGCTTGCGTGTAAGATATGTAATGAGCAGTCCTTCTCCGTGCGCAATCGTTTATTCTTTTGAAAAAAATTGGAGCATTTAAAATTTCCCGTATTTATGAATTTATTGACTTTTGCGACTCATTTTCTTTTTTTTATGAGTTTTACAAAATATATCCCCAGAGTGAAAAATGTCTCGTCCTTGGACACGCTCCATGACGAATCCGCCAGAGGAAAATTATGGCACACCACCAAGCAACAATTTCACACAGGGGCAGTCAAGTCAACAGGGCAGTGAAACAACATTTACCCAAGTATGCCGCCTTTATGAACAGAGTCAGCAACAACATCAGGAAATGATGAACCAAGTCATTAATATGGGAAATCACCATGGACAGTATCAGCAGCAACCCAAGTTGTCTGAGCTACAGAAGATGCGTCCCCCAACATTTTCTCATACTGACAAACCTCTTGAGGCCGACGACTGGCTTCGAGACATGGAAAGAAAATTAATTATTGCACAGTGTTCAGACCGTGAGAAAGTACTATATGCACCGCACTATCTCACTGGAGCAGCTGCATCATGGTGGGAAAATTTCCTACACATGCACCCCAACGAAAATGATATAACCTGGGATGAGTTCAAAGAAGGTTTTCGTGGGGTGCACATTCCTAAAAGTGTTATGAAGATCAAGAAGAGAGAATTTGATGACCTCAAACAAAGGACCATGATGGTGTCAGAATACAACAGCCAATTTACTCTGTTGTCTCGCTATGCCAACGAAGAGCGTACGACTGAAAGAAAGAAGATGGAAAAGTTCTTGGACAGCCAGGCACCCGCGCTTAAATGCCAGCTGGTTGTGCACACTTTCCCAGATTTCAAAACACTGGTGGATAAGGCTATTACCTTGGAAAATGAGCAACTCAGCTTGGAGGATTTCTGCAAACGCAAAAGGGACCAGACTACTCTTGCTCGCAACCACCGTAGCAAGATGGAATTTCAGAAAAGTGGGACACACAAACCCACGACGAATATTTCACACCCAATCAAGAATTTCCATCCAAGGGACAAGGAGTTCACATATCGCCCAGGCGTTACTTGCTACGCTTGTGGAGAAGAAGGGCACTATGCCAAGCAGTGCCCCAAGCCAAGGAACTCGACTCCAAAGCCGAACAACGGTGGCAATAATTCAGCGCCCAAGCGAAACAATTTCAACCCCAATAACAATCACAGGAAGGGTCATCTAAACCACGTGACCAGAGAAGAAGCACAAAACGCCCCGGATATCATACTCGGTACGTTCCCTGTCAACACAATACCTGCCACGGTTTTGTTTGATTCTGGAGCTTCTCACTCGTTCATTTCGAAGAGATTTGCGTTGCAAAATAATTTTTCGATGCTTCCCTTGGAAAAATCCATGATCATCAAGTCCCCTGGGATTAAGCAAGTGACTCAGAGTTACTGCCAAGGTGTGGTTATTGAATTTGAAGGATCGAAGTTTCATGCCAACCTTATTGTATTGGAAAATAAAGGACTGGATGTCATCCTAGGGATGGATTGGTTAACCACCAACAAAGGTTTTATTGACTGCTTCAACCGGACCGTGATTCTCACCCACCATCACAGGAAGGCAATAAAGGTTTCAGCCAAAGAGAGAAAAATATCTCGGCAACCGAGGTTGAACAAGGTGGACGTTTCTGAGTTAAGCAAAGTTCCAGTAGTGTGTGAATTTCTAGACGTATTTCCCGAAGAACTACCAGGCATGCCACCAGACCGAGAGATAGAATTCAACATTGAGCTAGCACCCGGAATCGCTCCCATTTACAAGAAACCATACAGAATGGCACCATCCGAGCTGGTAGAATTGAAGAAGCAAATAAAAGAATTACTGGACAAAGGATATATATACGAGCCAGCTCCTCACCTTGGGGTTCACCAATTTTATTTGCCAAGAAAAAGGATGGGACACTAAGATTGTGTATAGACTATCGAGCACTTAACATGGTCACAATCAAGAACAAATACCCAATGCCACGGATAAATGATTTATTTGATCAGCTCGCTCAGGCCAAGGTCTTCTCAAAATTTGACTTAAGGTCGGGATACCATCAATTAGAAGTACGAACAGAGGATATCCCCAAGACAGCCTTCACCTCCAGGTACGGACTGTATGAGTTCACGGTATTGCCGTTTGGACTAACAAATGCCCCCGCATATTTTGTTAACCTCATGAACAAAGTATTTATGAAGTTTATGGACAAGTTTGTTGTGGTATTTATCGACGATATTCTGATATATTCAAAGACACCAGAAGAGCATGCTGAGCATCTCTGAATTGTACTAGGAGAACTCAGGAAACATCAATTGTACGCCAAGTTCAGCAAATGTGAATTTTGGCTAAGACAAGTAGGCTTTCTGGGCCACGTACTGACCCAAGAAGGTATTGCCGTAGACAGGAAAAGGTCGAGGCCGTGCCAGGCTGGAAACCACCAGCCAGCGTAACGGACGTGCGAAGTTTCTTGGGAATGGCAGGATACTACTGAAGGTTTATTGAAGGATTCTCCACCATAGCAAAGCCAATGATGCAGTTACTCAAGAAGGACAAGAAGTTTGAATGGACCGAAGCTTGCAAGAAAAGTTTCCAAGAGCTAAAAAGGAAATTGACGATAGCACCAGTATTAATTGTGCCCGACATACACAAGAATTTTGAGGTGTATTGTGACGCATCCCAGAAGGGCCTCGGATGTGTATTGATGCAAGAAGGCAAGGTGGTCGCATATGTCTCCAGACAACTTCGCAAGCACGAAGAAAATTACCCTACTCATGACCTAGAGTTGGCAGCAGTCATCCATGCACTCAAGGAGTGGAGACACTTCCTACTTGGAAATCATTGTGAAATATACACAGACCATAAGAGCCTCAAGTATATTTTCACACAACCAGAACTAAACTTACGGAACGACGCTGGTTGGAATTAGTAAAGGATTATGATGTTGGAATCCACTACCATCCAGGAAAAGCAAATGTAGTGGCAGATGCTCTAAGTCGGAACTCTAGCTCGGACAACGACAACCTACCAAACCTGAGACCTGAATTTCGTGTGAGTTTGCTAAACTCAATTTGATGGTGGTCACCGAAGGCAGTTTGTCGAATTTGGAAATACAGCCAATCCTGATAGATAAGATTAAGGAGGCTCAGCATGGACACCCCAGCATTGAAGGCATAAAACGGAAAGTGAGTTTGGGCAAGGCCTCAGAGTTCATCATAGACGAGCAGGGAATATTGTGGTGCGGAGAGGCTGCGTACCAAATATCGAGGACCTTAAGCAGCAAATTTTAGCTGAAGGCCACACCGCTCCGTATATAATTCATCCTGGAGGAACAAAAATGTACAAGGATCTTCAGGAAAAATTTTGGTGGCACGGTATGAAAAGGGACATAGCCACGTTCATTGCATGTTGTAACTCTTGTCAATGCATCAAGGCCGAGCACCAGAAGCCGGCCAGACTTTTACAACCAAATAAGATACCCGAGTGGAAACGGGGCGAAATTGGAATGGATTTTATTGTTGGACTACCTCGGTCACGACAAGGGAATGATGCCATATGGGTCATCACAGATAGACTGACTAAGGTAGCATACTTCATCCCCGTGAAGACAACCCACACCACTCAGAAGCTTGCCAGGCTTTATCTTTCCCGTATCGTCTGCTTACATGGAGTCCCAAAGACAATAATATCAGACAAAGGCACTCAATTCGTCTCCCGATTTTGGGATCAATTACAACAAGCTCTGGGAACTCAACTGGCGTTTAGTACCGCATACCACCACCCCGGTGATGGACAAACCGAATACGTAAACCAAATTCTAGAAGACATCTTTGAGGGCATGTGTCCTCACCTATGGAACCAGTTGGGAAGAAAGCTTGCCATACGCAGAGTTCGCATACAACAACGATTACCAAGCCAGCCTGCAAATGGCACCATTTGAAGCTACATGCAGAGCGAAGATGTTGTACCCCGCTAAATTGGTCAGAAACCGGAGACAGCCATATCTTCGGCCCAGACATGCTCAAGGAGGCTGAAGATAAATTTAAGATAATTAGGGATCGACTCAAGACAGCTCAAAGTCCACAGAAGAGTTATTACGATCAAAAACATCGGGGAGTCAGTTTTGAACCCGGTGAGTTTGTGTACCTAAGAGTATCTCCTATGAGGGGCCTGCAATGATTCAAGGTTAAGGGAAAGCTAGCACCAAGATTCATCGGACCCTTCTGTATAGTGGCACGAAGAGGCACAGTAGCCTACCAGCTAGACCTACCCGAAGAATTATCCGATGTCCATGACGTGTTCCACGTCTCGCAGTTGAGGAAGTGCGTGAGCAACCCAGAGAAGCAAGTATCTCATGAAGACATTGACGTGCAACCAGACCTCACTTATCGGGAACGTCCAATAAAAATATTGGAGGAGTCTGAGAGGAGGACCCGATAGAAAACCATCAAGTTTTTCAGAGTTCAGTGGAGCAATCACACCGAGAATGAAGCGACTTGGGAAAGAGAGGATTTTCTTCGGTCAGAGCACCCGCACTTATTTGAGGATCAGCTGAAATCTCAGGGACGAGATTTTTCCTAAGGGGGTAGGTGTTGTGACACTCCAAAAAAAAATTATTTAATTTTCAACAAAAACCTTGCTTGATTTGAAGAAGGTCATTTAAATCCTTCCTAAAACCTCTCTCTCTCTCAAAACTTTTCCCCATGGCAAGGATTTCATTTCTCTTGTATCTTCTTCAACCCCGGTGTTTGGTTATTAAAAACCTTTATTCTGAGTTTCCCATCTCAAAAATATTTTTGGAATTTATTTTCTTTTAAAAAGAAACCCTAAGGGTTTTGGAGCTACTCTTTTGTTTTGAACCATCCTTGGTTTTACCATGCCTCATGAGGTAAATTCTCCCAAAACCCCTCCCTCCACTTTGGGGCAACCCAAACATTCTGTCCCAACAAGTTCAATCCAATTTTGGATTTTAATTCATTTATTTTACTCCCCAAAACAATTCTGTCATTTATTCTAAGCCTAGATGATTTACAAAGGAAGTACCTGTTTTCCTTTGAGTTTTGATCTCAAACCAACTCCTCTGGATAGTCCTTAGCACCCCCAACCTAGATCCATCAGGATCCACTCTTCCTCTTTTCAAAATTTTCAAGTTTCAACCTCTGCAAGTTTGGACCAGATTCATCATTTTTGGTGAAATTCATATTTTACCTTCTCTAAAAATTTCACAAAAATTCAGGCAGTCCCAGTGCTTTGAGAGACCACCACACCAAAGATCAGCCCAGATAAATTTTTCTCATGCTTGAATCATTTCATCAAACACTTGGTAAGCCTTTGTTCCTGTACACTTTCGGTAAAATTCAGAGTTTGAGTTATCTTGATGTCGTTTTAAATCGGTGACTTGTCATCGATCACCCGTGCACTCTGGCGCGTTGCGCCTGACCCTTCTCCTTGACGAGCACCGAGACGCCCACTTGACGGACGCGGTGTCGGTGGCGGTGAGCATCGTCGACTCCGGCAGCTTCTGCGGTGGCGAGAGCCACCGTGGCGACCAAGCGGCCAGCTCGCTCGCCGTTCTGCGCCTAACACTCCCTAGCCCTCGCGTGGCCTCATGCATGCCAGCACACACCGCAGCCGTCGTGGTGGCCCGACAAGCACGGTAGCGCGCCTCTGCCGCCAAGGGCCAGCGCGCCTGTTACATCGAAACCACCCTTGCGCGCCAAATCCAACCTCGATTAGCCTCTAAACGGAGCCCGTGGACCTCCACGTTGATGCCCAACCCCCTAAACACCCCGACCAAGCACTGCGCTGCCGTAACCATCGCCAGAGATCCCCGTTCTCGGCCACCGCCTCGGATCGCCTATAAAATGGAGTCTGGGGCTCGTCCTCGAGCACGCACCACCATTGCACCCCACTTGAACCCCGCCAAGCCACTAGGAGGACCTCGAGGAGGTCTCCTCCCCCAACTCCGTCCGCCCCGATCCGCCTCAACCACCAGCTCGATCCACTCTGGTGAGGCCATCCCCACCGCCCAAATCTCGTCAGTAGTCTCCTCGGGAACCCAGTGATCTAACCCCGGCTTCAATTTGACCTCCGCAGCCCTCCCCGACGAGATCCAACTCCACCCGAGCCGCCGTCCGCCGGAGCAAGGACCGCCGTTGACGTGGTGCTCGCCGACAACCACCACCACCACCCAGCGACGCGGAAGGACACACTGAGCATGTAGGTACTCTCCGATCCTCCCAACTTGCCGTGGATCGCCGCCGGCGACCACCGCATTTCTCGGGCGCCAACGAGCTCTGTTCCTCCCTGTTTGAAATTTCAAACCTGACGGGTGGGACCCCTCGTCAGTATTTTCCTTTTATTCGAATCATTTTCTGAGCACGCCTTGAGCGAAATCGTTTTCCTTTGCAGTTGACGGCTTTTTAGCCAAGCGTTTTCTGTTTTTATAAGTTGGCCCTGAAACTTTCGTTTCATTACTGAGATGAGTCCTGGATTAAAACCTTTATGACTTTTGAACAGAAACTGATTTTTGATTGATTATTTATCTGTCATCTTTATTTTTCTATCTAGTTTTTTGTCATATTTATTTGAAAAATATTTGGAACACTTTTTTGTGCACTCACGGTATTTACGTTAAGTACGTATTTTCTTATACCGTAGATACCGGAGGAGTATGCCACCACACCCCTGTATCTTAACCGCCCTTATGTACAATATTGTCGTGTTTGTAATAATTCTTGAGCAGCCTCAGCTCAACCCTGTAATATATTTTAATGCTCTGGCCTATACAGATCAAGTATTTGTCTACCAAGAAGGATAATTATTCTTATCTTTGGGACCTAAAGATCGGTTTCTCAATAAGTATTTTGTTGAAAATCCGGTCGTGACAATTTGCCAAGTTATAGCTCAATCGAACCCTCCTAGTGAGTGCTTCATCATCATTTGATTTCTGGACATATTTTAGTAGTTGTTAAGCTACTATGCTAAATATTTGTCCTAATGACCTCAAAACTCCCAGGACCGTAGTCCTTGCTACCCTGAGCCTCCCAGACATCAATTCTACCTTTTAACCTCTCTGGTTTTATCTCTAGAATGTTGCCAAGATTGCAACAGAAACCTTGTGGAGCTTGGTTTACTCCACTCCCTTGTCTCTGCCTGTATATTTACCGTAGTAATAATCCACTCTGGAAGGACTACGCAGTAGACATGGTTTAACCTTAGTAAAATATCCAGAGCGCGCCATGCCAGTGGTGACCACGAGGGAAGCAAGCCAAAACGGTGGTCTAGCCACTGTTCTCGTTGGCAGCACTGCTCCGACCGTCCCTGACTTCGCCATTAATGTCCTACAGCTCAGCATCGTCGTCCTCTTCACCCTGGACCCCTCTCCCCCTCCGGCAGCTTCCTCGCCGACGCTCGCCGACGAACGCCCACGGGCTAACTGTGTCCGACCGAGCTTTAATGGCGCTCGGCCTCTTCCTATGCTCCCCTCGACTCTGTGACCTCTGCGGCTCGTCCGCTCTCTCCCTCGTCGCCTTCCCACTGCCTCCCGTGAGCCACGGGCTGATCGCTGACACAGCTGCGCCGTCGGCCAGCGGACACGTCGCCCGCCGCGTGCCACCTCGCCCCCTCCTCCCTCGAGCTCCTCTGCGGCTATAAATAGCCAGCCCGAGCCCTCCTCGAGCAAGCCAGCCTCTCCCCGAGCCCGGAGCCCCTCTCTGACCACCACCGTCGCCATAGTTGCCGCCGATCCCCCTCGGCCAGTTCTTACTGTGCCCCTCCCTCCGGCCATCCCCTGTCCCGTCCGAACCCATGGATGGACGCACCACTCTCCGGCGACCATCCCTAGCCTGTCGCCCCCTCATTCCCTCACTGGAACCCCTTGCTCACTGGAGACCGAAGCCCCCTCCGCCGCGGGCCTTGCTGCTCTCTCTGCAGCACCACTCACCGTCAACAGAGGCCATGAGCAGATGCGTCTCTCCTCCCTGAGCATCTGGGTAGGTCGCCCGCCACGAGCCATGGCCGGAGCCGCCGGCAATCGCCGTCGGGGCAGCCCCTGCCTCGGTTGGTCGAGCGCCCGAGCAGAAGAAGAAGGAGAAAGCCAGGTGGGTGTTGACCTGGCCAGGCGGGCCCCGCGACCCCACCTGGCAGCGACCCAGACGCCGGCCCCGCCTCTGCCTTTTGACCCAGTCTTCGCCACATGGATAAGTGAAGACGCCCCGCCGCAAAGCCGTTTCCCTGATTCGAAGACGTATTTCAGAAAAGACACGTCCGTTCAAAACTGCCGGGGACCTGTTTGTAGAAGCATTTTTACAGATTAGCCCCTGAGTTTTAAACGTCGGTATCTTTTTACTCATAACTTCGATTGAGGTAAATCCAACGCCCACGTCTTCGTCTCGTCGAGACCGTTCTGTTCCCATCATTTTCACTATGGTTTGACACTGTGAAAATGATCACTTTGCCCTTGTCCGTAAACAGCCCCCTCCGAAAGAGAACTGTTTCCGGCAGATCTTTCCGCGATCGTTTCCCACTTCTTCCCGGAGTATTTGTCGACCCCCAGGCAAGCCAACCTCTTATCATGAGCCCCGAACTTGCATGTTGACTTTGCTTGCACCTTGTGTGTGTAGTTGCAGTTGTTTCTTATCATTTTCATTTGCAGTTATTTTATTATGCTTATTATGCATGCTTGTGTTTTAATGCTACTTCTTGCCATGATAATTAGAATGTTGCTACTGATGATGCCATGTCACTACTCTAATTTATTTTCATGTCGTCATTATAAAATGCTATGACGATGGTAATGCATCGTGGATATGTTAGTACTTGGTATTGTCATGTTCTTTATGCTGTAAGTGTTCACTTGAGAAGCTCGATGTTTTGTTAAAGCATTGGTATGAGGTATGCTCATTGTTGCATTCATGTTAAAATGCTGGTATCATGATTGATGATGGAGAAGATAATAATATGACTTAATAATAAAACCCCTCCGTCATTGATGGGATCGAGTCATAGTGCCGCCAAATCGAACGTTTTCCAGTGCAACCACATTTGCCGGTATGGGACGGCCTTAATGCGGTCTATTGTCGTGCCTCTGGTCGGTGCCTCCAACTAGGGAAGGTTATGGGCGCGCGCTACCCTGATTAGGTAGGCGGAGCATAACCTTGTGAGCCCGTTGTTAAGTTAAGTTTTGGTACCGGGTCCCAGTGTGGATCGTGGCCACGACGGTTGTCGAGGTGTCTGGAGGTAGACAAGGGGCCACCCAGGACTAGCCCAGTGGGGAGTGAGTCGAAGTGGCCGGGAGAGTGTCATGACAGTAGATCAGTTTCGTCGGAATGTCGTTGGTCCACCCGAATGGGAGTGCGAGGCCATGGGTTCCGTAGTGTGGGTACAGTGCGCTACCTTTGCAGAGTGTATTAAACTATCGATAGCCGCGTCCTCGGTCATCGGCATAAGTTCGTAGTAGGGTACACTATCAGGTCTTGGTCGAAATGGAAGATAAACCTAAAATAATTAAGCTGAGTAATGTGGTTGTGATCGCCGTAAGGATCATGGGCCAAATGTGTTCGGGTTGTGATTGCCGTAAGGATCACGGGCCAGTTGTTGGTCGGGTTGTGATCGTCATAAGGATCACGGGCCAGTTGTTGGTAGGGTTGTGATCGCCATAAGGATCACAGGCCAGTTGTTGGTCGGGTTGTGATCGTTGTAAGGATCACGAGTTTGTTTCTGTTTGTGATCAGGAAATGAGGTGATCACCTTTGGTAAGAGAGTCCGAGGGACTCAGTGCACAAGATTGGTGGCATTGCATGAGTAATATGTTTGCATTTAAAGAACCATGGTAGAACATGCTATGGTTGCATACAGTTAACATGCTATGTCTGCATTTGATATGATTGGTAGTTTATTTTCAGCATAGTTTCATGATGCCATGACATGCTTTGATGGATATGATTGAGGTGTTATGCTATCCTTTGCTATTGCCATGTTAGAAGTAAATTTGATATACCATGTTGTTGCCATGCTAGTGGATGCCATGATGTTAATTTGATTTATGTCTTGGGTTGATATCATGCCATGCTTAGTTCTGATATGAGATAGTTGTTGTAGACGCTTGGTTCTTGCTTTGTCTGCTGCTTGTTTGGATGCTATGTATTTGGTTGTCTTGCAAGTACATTCAATGTACTGACCTGGCGTGTCATGCCAGTTCTGTAGGTCGTTCACTTGTTCCGTCGTGCTAGGCCGTAATCTTGCCAGTCATGTGAGTTGTGGAGCCCAGCCAGAGTGTTATGCTGCCAAATCAAGACTTTCGCCGCCATTTTTATAGACTTCCGCTGCCATGTAAATAGCCTTAGGGCTATGCCAGAAGAATTATATTCATCACTGATGTAATTATATACACATGTATTTGATGAATATTCTAGTACCTGGAATGTTGTATCATGGACCTGTCGTGCGTCAGGTGTTATCCTGGGCTGAGGTGCGAAGGCCCCCTGCTCCATGCGGATCAGGGTGCCACAGCGTCCTTCTGTGTTTCATCAAACACCAGGACCTGTGCGGAGCGATGCTTGACCTTGTGAGGAAGGACCGCTTCGGCTCCGTAGACAAGGAAGAATGGGGTCTAGCCCGTTGGCTTGGTGGCGGTGGTGCGGATGGACCACAACACGGACTGGAGCTCATCGTGCTAGCCCCTGCCGCAGGCCTCGAGCTTCTTCTTGAAGGTCCTAGTCTTGAGGCCCCTCAGGACCTCTGCGTTGGCGCATTCGACCTGACCATTGCTCCTGGGGTGTGCCACCGAAGCGTAGAAAATCTGCGTTCCAAGGTTAGCATAGTAGGTTTTGAAGAGGTTACTAGTGAATTGCGAGCCGTTATCTGTGATGATGCGGTTGGGAACCCCGAAGCGGCTCAGGAGGCCCTGGATGAACTTGACAGCAGAGCCAGCTGGGATGGTGCGGACGGCTTCCACTTCTGCCCACTTGGTGAACTTGTCGATGGTGACGTAGAGGTAGCGGTAGCCCCCAGGCGCTCGAGGGAACGGGCCCAAGATGTCCAACCCCCAAACCGCGAACGACCACGTGAGTGGGATGGTCTGGAGGCCTTGAGCTGTCTGATGGATCTGCTTGGCGTGGAACTGGCAGGCTTCACGGGACTTCACCAGCTCGGCCGCGTCGTTGAGCGTCGTGGGCCAGTAGAATCCGCTGCGGAATACCTTGCCAACGAGGTTCCGTCATGACGAATGGTGCTCGCAGTCCCCGTCGTGTATGTCAATTAGCAACTCCTTCCCCTGGTCTCTGGAAATGCAACGCAGTGAAACATCATTTGGTCGCTTCCTGTACACCTCACCGTCCCGGATGCAGTACGCCGTGGCTTGTCAGGCCACGCGCTCTGCGTCCTCCTCCTTCTCCGGCAGCACCCCTTGCATCAGATATTCCTTGAATTCCTTGGTCCAGCATCCCTCCTGAGGCTCGAGCGCCAAGAGCAGGCGAACTCCTGAGGTCGGGCCACAGTGGGGGCTCCGATGGCGAGCCGTGGGAGCTCCTCCCGAGGCTGAGCTGTGCTTGAAAGTGGTGGCGTTGCTAAAGGCTTGAAGAGCCGCTCCTCGAAGACGCTGGGCTCTTGGGGCTGCCGCTTGGACACCCTCCTGGAGATGTCGTCGGCTTCCTTGTTGGTGCCACGGGGCACATGCTGCAACTCCAGGCCCAGGAACTGCTTTTCTATCTTACGCACTTCCGCGAGGTATGCCTCCATGTGCTCGTCCTTTGGCTCGTACACTTTGTTGGAGAAATTGATGAGGAGTTGTGAGTCGCCCCTAACGGTGAAGCACTTCACCCCCAGAGCCGCGGCGGACTTCAAGCCTACTATGAGGCCTTTATATTCTGCGATGTTGTTGGAGACCTTCTCGCCCTGCTGAAAGCAGAGCTGCACTGCATAGTAGAGCTTGTCCTGAGTGGGCGAGATGAGTACCGCTCCAGCCCCTGCGCCCTGATGCGCGAAGGCGCCATCGAAGTACATGACCCAACAGTTTGGCGCCTCGCTTCCTGATGAGGTGGACCGGACCTCGCCTACTTCAAGTGTCGGGGCGTCCGTCCATGCTGCCACAAAATCAGCGAGCGCGGCTCCCTTGATGACCCTGGTAGTGCTGAACTCTAACTGGAATGCTTGCAGTTTGATGTTCCACTCGGCGATCCTTCCAGCAGAGTTGGGGCTCCTGAGCACCCTCTCCAATGGGTAGGCTGAGACGACCTTGATGGGGTGGCCCTGGAAGTAGTGCCGCAGCTTGCGCGAGGCCACCACGAGCAGGAGCAGGAGCTTCTGAGGCATGGGATATCGCGCCCTCGCGTCCCTCAACACTGTGCTGACAAAATACACCGGGTGTTCGACGAGGGCTGGCACGCTATTGAGGCTCGTGTATTGCGAGAGTTGAGACGTCTCCTGAGGTGGTGGGACTCATGATGCCTGATCGCTTGCGGGAATCTCAGTGACGTCGTCCTGCGGAGCTTGGTATTCTGTTGACGCTGCTAAGGCTCTCGCGGCGCCTTCCTAATCTTGCATCATTTCCGCTATAGCTTGGCGCAGCGCGCCCTTGGCTTGGTGCTCCTCCCGAACCGCCACCAGCGCTGCGCTGGCGGAGTACGGGGTAGCGGCAAGGTAGAGCACTAGGGGCTCGAGAGGTCGTGGCGCCACCATCACCGGTGGGCTGGTCAGGTATTTCTTGAGGTCTTGAAAAGCTCGGTCGGCCTCCGGAGTCCACTCGAATGGGCCCTTCTTCTTCATCAGCTTGAAGAAGGGTAGGGCGCGCTCTCCTAGCTTGGAGATGAAGCGTCCCAACGCAGTTACCCGACCAGCCAGCTTCTGCATTTCCTTAAGGGTCTGTGGTGGGCTCATGTCCTCAATGGCCTTGATCTTCTTTGGGTTCACCTCGATCCCTCTGTGGGACACGAGGAAGCCCAGCAGCTTGCCAAAACGGACACCGAACACGCACTTATTCGGGTTAAGCCGCAAGTTCACCTGGCGAAGGCTCGTGAAGGTCTCCTCCAGGTCTTGAATCAAGGTCCTTGCCTCCCGAGACTTCACCTCAATGTCGTCAATGTAGGCCTCCGTGTTTCTCCCGAGCTGCCGCCCCAAGGCGATGTGCATCAGCCAATGAAAGGTTGCGCCCGTGTTGCGCAGTCCGAAGGGCATGTAGGTGTAGCACTACACCCCACACGGGGTGAGGAAGGCATTTGATCTGGTGATACCTTGAGAATGCATCCAGGAAGCACAACAGGTCGCACTCGGCGGTGGAGTCGACGATCTGATCGATGTGTGGGAGCGGGAACGGATCTTGGGGGCAGGCCTTGTTGAGGTTGGTGAAGTCGACGCACATCCTCTCCTTCCCGCCTTTCTTCGGCACTACGACAGGGTTCGCCAACCATTCGGGATACTGAAAGTGCAACTATCCCGGGGTGGTTTTGGTAATTCCTAACAACATATAGCTCATTGAGCTAATGCTATTTCAAGATAGATATTTCAGGAAAGCTCAATGATTGGCATGGCATGGATATGAAAGTGGACCCTTCAAATTGCTAAGGACAAAAGATTGGCTTAAGCTCAAAGCACAAGACTCTACATTTTCTATTTTAGTGATCCAAGATCACATTGAGTCCATAGGAAAAGCCAATACTATTAAGAAGGGATGAGGTGTTGCTTAATGAGGTGCTTGCTCAAAATGCTTAGTGACATGCTCCAAAACCCTCCACTACTTTCTCATATCCACATATGTCCCAAACCCAAAAGTCCAACTCGGCCGCACCGATTCTTTCTAACCGGCGCCACCGAGTTTAGTTGACATAGCCACTGATAGAAACCCTAGTC